>OX381708.1:51914200-53331040 GCA_947462335.1 Harmothoe impar | reverse complement strand
CTAATTACAACATTTTAATATCATCATGCTAATTTTCTCGGTAAATTTAAGCGGGCGTAACCCAAAAGGACAATTTGATAAAAAATTTAGTGTATGAGCGCCGATTTTCCATCAGGAAAATTGAATTCGGCACTGACTATACTTCTTAGGAGTCGCTTGTCAGCTGCATATCACTGAGCAATATTAGATTCCTAATATTCCTGGAATTAAGTGCATCTTATATAATTTACTCTTATTTAGACCTGAAATAACCATGCACTTTGGCTATAATGAACAGGTTCTACACCTAACACTTGATATCATGGATAACAGAAGTGCAAGTCCAGCTACTGCCGAAACTAAATCCACAAGATATCCCCAAGTTAAACCAAACCACACTAAATTAAAAGAGCTTGGTAGAATAATATATTATGGTCAAGTAGTCTCAGCTAATAGAAATGTTGTGGACTGGAGTCCCACAGGGCTGTATCCCCGTCTGCTCAATTCTGAAGTAAACAGCTCAAAACTGTGTGTGCTCTTTGTCCACACTCTTCTGTTCAGAGCATCACCCAAGGAAATTGGTTGTGTATCATTTTGGTGTGTATGTCAGTGTTTGTTATACCTTTTAAATATGTGCTTTATATATATTTACAAGTAAGCTTACCTTGGCTGAAGTGAGAGCGTGAGGCTGGTGATGGGAGATGCCTGGCTGGACACAGCTGCATCTTCCTTATATACTGCCAGGCTTCTTGTAGACCGCCCCCTCCCTCCCCCCATCCCTCCCTGACCACCATCCCCCCCACCCCACCCCAGTCTCATCCTCCCACACCTGTTGTCACCTGTCGCAAGCTTTCTACCACTTCTTACCACAGGAATATCCCGACATACATAGCCCATACTCCTGCCTTGTGTGCATTGTATGGCAGTAGACTATGATAATAAAGTACCAACGATCAGTTCCTTATAGTTATTATAAAATGTAACATTTGTGATGACATCTGATGAGAGATACAACAAGGGAAAATTGAGCTGTGAATCACTTTCAGGAAAATTGCTTAAAAATAGTTTTAGGACATCTAAGATGACCAACATGATCAGTATAACCTATAATTTATTGGAAAATCAAAAAGGAAACAAAATTAAGTCCATTTCATAACCCCCTCTTCACAAGCATACATTATATCTCTTCGTTTTTGAATAAAGATATCCACCTGTTATGCTAGCTTTGACATCAGGATAACAATTTATGAAAAAGATACCTTTTCATTGTTTGGCTGTCTTAATCCACAGCAATAAAAAGTCAACATATGATAGCTGCTTCAGAATTATGCCATCTTCCTAGAATTGTGCATGGTCCATATGAAGGTTCAGATTCCCTTCAGTGTTCAGATGGAAGCCTTTGAACTTTCATGATTTATCTGTAACAACTATTGTGTTATACATGGTATTAACTTCTTTCATGCTTGATTATCCAGGGGAACATGTAGACAAACCCTGTTAAGAACGGTAATTTCGTACCAACAGGGGAGGATTTGTTGGATGGGGGGGGGGGCAAATTCTGGTCCATTCAGGGGCGGGGGCAAAGAAAATGTAGACTGCATGTACCCGGTAAGCAAAAATGCTCGCGCATTACTACTGACTAGTATAGCTCAAAGGGGAAGGCCGCAATAATTTGGAAATTGTTGCATGGGGGGGGGGGGGGTCAGGGGAAAAGTTGACCCCAGGCAGGAGGAGGTTACATTGCATTACGTGTTGTTATATCACAGCACGTGAAGCAAGATATGATTTGATAATTTGTAACGGTACATTTGGAAAAAGAAAATATGCCCTTTTCAGTTGTTGGCACAACCCTCTTCCGAGAATTTTTTTGGTTCAGTGAGTTTACAGAAAACTCGTTTATTTGACAAAGAACACGTTCGTAATGCGGTAGACATGCCAACGTACATACTGAATTCAAAAAAGAATATGCCAATGTTCAAGTGTATCAACAGGTACCATTTTTGATTGTAACAATTTGTATATTTGAACACATAGAGTCATTAGCATTTTACATGATGAGTAAACATTTCAATGGGGATGAGCAAAAGAAAAAATAGTGAAGCAAGTTGCTTAGACTTAATTCTATCTTAAATCGATGTATTTTGAATACTACCAACCGCACGGTGTTGTGTCTTATCACCAGTGGATCCATTTCCTTCCACAAACAATGTCATTAGCAGGGTTGTTATCATATATCAGGACAGAACACATGTATCATACGTGCAGATTGAACTATTAGATTGATTTGTTGAATACTCATGCATGCTCAACTCCGTTACAAATACTATCAAGAGCCCGATCTCGATGCTTTGATCACAAAAGAAAATAATATGGTTGACCATTATAACACAGTGAGTTACACATCGGAGGTTAATGTATAGGGTATTTTAACAACCACACGCCATGTCCATCGTGATCTAGTTAGGGCGTGGTCTATAACGTCAATTAGCCTTTGCTCCTGCATGTGAATGAAGCTTGATGCTGCCATTTCAATAGAGGCTTGGCACAATACATGGCCTGTAACGCTACAGCGCCTAACCGTTAAACCTTTGAGGGCAGCATATTGCTTTAATGCAAAATATCGTCATGCACAGGTGTTTCAGGATGGATAAATGTAGCCCTGGTGATGGCTACATTATGTGTCATTCAATTGGGTTGATGCATTCCCGAAATGATGCATTAATACCAACGCTGCTTTGGTTCTTCATGAAGACGAATAAACATGAAACATTGAAGTAATTATATGGCCCTCAAAGGGCTAACAATAATTATGTGGCTTCATGGCACTACTTCATCATGATGTCCATATACTGAGGTCTCTTCAAAAGGTTAACACTGGTCTAACCTTCTTTTGCAGCCAGGGTAGCTTCAAAGTTCACTGTCAAACGGTATGGTCCACATTTATTTATGAACTAACTTTAAGGTCTAAGTATTTAGTACAGAGCCTGCAGAAATATTTCATTTATAATAATGGTAGGGAAAACAACCAAATCCTGGTCAATCGATCCTACAGAAATACTGGGATACGTCAAACTTCAGATTGTAATTTGGGCAATAATACTCAAAACCCTTTACACTTACAGGGTCATATTTTAGTGATAGTGTTTTAATTCCCTCATTGATTAGAGCGTTCAAACTAGGCAATTTTCAGGCAAAATGAACCGTGACTCAACCAGATATTTGACAGTTAACAGAGCAAACAAAGTCATGTAAAATGAAGCAGTTATTTTTATCAATGGCTTGACTGGCATGCTTGTTTCATATACGCTCCTACAGATACGTTACAACTATCTGTTAAATGTGGAAGGACCAAGACCAACTCAGTGTTGTACCTCAGGCCAGACAAGGGCACCATGCGCCTTCATTCTAGCTAGATATTACTTGTATGATTGGTTAGGGCTAATTATAATGCTATGCAGAGGAGTACTCGTAGAATGTTCTTCCTAATGTATCGGTGGCACTGCCCCCGCAACCAATTATTCTCGCATTCTTTGCTCCGTGCAACAGCCTACACAGCTCAACCTAGTACATTTGACCCTGTAGTAGAAGGGTGGATTTCTCGGGTGGGGATGGGGGAGGATTTGCGAGGAAGAAGCATTTTATGGAGAGAGAAGGGAGAATACCTCGCACCATCAGTCATGATTAAAAATGTAGAAAAAGTAAATTGGCCTTCATAGGTCAAGATTCATGTAAATAAGATATTATATCTGGCTCATGACAATGATATACATTATATATGACAAGAAAGAATCATTTCACCTCACTGAAAGTATTATTGTCACCAGATTTATAATTAACGGACAATTTCAAGTCAAAAATGGTTGACTTTAGGTATCTGTGTAACAGAAGATGAAGCTACCCTAGTTTATTTTACATTAATTCACATAATCAATAATGCCCTTCCTGTACAACAACACTCACACACAAATATCACATTTCACTCCATTACTGCTGAAAAAACTCCAGCAAGTAATCTTGGATTTAGATGATGATCACATCATCAAAGACCGTGGGACTGAGAGGCCGATATGTGAGCGCGACTAGTCACAAATGTCTACTTTGCCACACTTCCAATCCATCACTGAAGCCCAACTAGCACTCACAAGGTATCCCGTCCTAGAAAGACAGGTAACTTTTGTTGTGGGTGAGACTAAAATGGCGAGCTGATTCATCGGTAGCAGCCCCTTATAACTGTGCAAGAAGTAAAACGCATTACATATATAATTATATATATATATCACATATATCCCCGTTTTTGTCCATGCGAAGTGGAAATGACACACTTATAACTCTAATTAGGTTCAGCACTGTAACCACAAGCACAAAGAGATGCATTCTATATTTCCAACTCGGGCCAAAAGAATAATGTATATATAATATGTTTCAAGTTACCCCTTGAGGACAGGTCTCAGGCTACGGTAGTGAACAATAGCAAATCACCTACAAAAATGTGACTTGTTATGCTGATAACTTAGCTATTTTGGTTACGGCATTAACGGTAGTGCCCGTTGAAATGCTGTTGCAAGTTGATCTAAATAGCATTAGTGCCTGGTGTCAATTGATATGCTGACAATCAACTGCGATAAAACTGAAGTACAGAAAAATCACGTTATAAGGAGGGCCTTTTGGCAAGGCAAATTTGCTCCTTATAAGCATTGTTCCTTATTACCAACGTTAAATACAGAGAAAATGGGCAATTTTGGCAATGAATATGTCCTCCTTATGTAACCGGAAGTTGCTTATATCTGTCTTCCTTGCAACATGCAGCATGCATGTACACAATACGCTACTAAAGGTGATATGAGACTTTAATCATCTAGGTGTCACTATTGACTATATCAATATAGTCTAGGTTTTGCAGCTGTGATATAGTCTCAGGTGTGGCGTGCCCCAAGGGTCCGTCCTTGGCCACCTTTTGTTTATAATTTATATAAATGACCTGGTTGGAAATTTATAGCACTCTAAATTCTATATGTATGCTAGCGACCTTGCGATTGTAGCTAGCGGCTGTGATATTGATATAGTCACTACTCTGCTACAGCAAGATTTGGATCAAATCGAAGATTGGTGTAAGGGTCACAAACTAACAATCAATGCTGAGAAAACTAACGTAATGTGGTGTGACTCTGATCGAGCAATCCCCGACCTCAGTGCCAGTAGTGTTAGCCTTTCAGGCAAAGTTCTTGAGGTAGTTGATGAATTCAACTACCTCGGTGTGATGATTGATAAACATCTCACCTTTGAAACCTTTTGCAGAAGTAAGAAAAGAAATGGTACTATTAAACTGGAACATCTACGCAAACTCATGAAAATTGCTGATGCAGAACTTGGGCTTTGCATTTATAAACAGATGATCCTCCCCACCTTTGATTATGGAGACTTTCTGGTGGAGGGGGTGCAGAGGGACCCCAGAAGGTACCTACAGACAGTACAGAATCACTGTCTGTGGGCATGTCTGGGTATCCTTGACCCTTTAACCATCACCAGAACTGTGCTCCATGAGCAATGTGGGTGCAATCTCCTAACTAAGCGTAGGGAAAGGAGTCTACTTGGAATACTGTATGTGATATCGCGTAATGAGACAAATGTCATCAAATCTAGGAGGGCACTTAGGAATAATGCCAATGTTAAGCTGAAGGTCAGACGGGCTAATGGTGCTCTATATGAGCGCAGTCCACTTTATAGGGGTAACCTCGTTTGGAGGGAACTCCCTGTTGAAGTCCAGCATTGTGGCAGTAAAAAGATATTCTTAAGTAAGATATAAGTAAAAGTCATTAGTCCATAAGTCCATACATGTCTATTGTGAAATACACAGAAGAGACATGGTTGTTCTTGTCCTACTTGTACAATCTGCGGTATGGCATGTTTGTTGCCTGGCTAAAGTGTCCAGGGAACGACAGGGAGATTGAATTACATCACCTGTGATATTTATTTATGAATAAATCACTAAGGCATTTGTAACATATGAATTGATGTATGTAAAAAAAAGTGCAGCAACATAATCAAAATGAACTGACCGAGCACAACCTAGGACATCTTTACATTACCCCAACTACTGAACCTAAGCAATCAGTCTTTTTTGTACATAATTATTTTCTATTTTATTTTTGTTTATTGTCTAAATGGCTATCAGTGAAAAGCTTGTATAATCATGACTTGTTGGCCAACAAAAATCAATCAATCAATCAATCAATCAAGGTCGGAAAGTCAAAGGCATGACCACAAACAAAATGTTTCAACTAAACATATTATACGCAAGGCAGTTGATCGCGATATTAGTTTATTGGTTTATAAACAAATCATTCGGCCTATCATGGAGCACAGCAGGTTTTCTTAACTGATGGTGCTCCTGACTGGATATGCCTAGAAAGCTACAAACATCCAGGATGATTACCTGCGTATTTGTGAAAATATAAGAGGCGCTAGAGATATTGCAATAGATGTTGTCCATCTACTCTGTGATATTGATAAACTGGAGAATAGGAGGGACAGGTTATTACTAGCGTTGATGTACCAGAGATCCACAAATGATGATCTGACCCTGTTATCTATAAGAGATCTGCGATATTCAAACAAAATTAAACTAAAGGTTAGACCAAAATATGAACTATACAGAAGACCTTTGCTTAGAGGAGCTTGCTTTAGGATAAATTAGCTTTGGTACAGCAACTCACAACGCCTCGCAGTCCTTTTCTGGCTGGTCTCTATAAATCGACATTGAAACTGAAATGGAAACTGAAACTTGGTTTGATTTGAATTAGTACTTGTGATAACACTTGGTGAATAACTGGCAACTCGTTTGGAGGCTAGATTGTCGTTTCTCTTGATATTAACAATAGTTTTCATAGTATTGTAATAACCCAAACTTGGTTAATGATACAATGATTTAATGATTTAATGAATGGTTCAGAGTGTGATTCTAAGGCATGTTTATTGCTGACTTCTTGTGTTTCTACGTGGGCAAGCTGATTTGCCCATATCTGGGTTATGGTCCGTTTTGTCCAGGGCTACCAGTGGGATTCCGGATGGGCCAGCCCAGATTCAAAGTGTCCAGTTCAAGCCCAGATTAAATTCAAACTATAAAAATGTACAATAAATGGTGATTTCTCGAGGAAAATCAGATGTCAGCATGTTTTGAAATATTCACAATGTATTTATTGGAAAAAAGTTTTCCTGGGCTGGCCCATCTGGGCTCCCACTGGTAGCCAAGGACAAAAAGGACCATAACCCAGATATGGGCAAGCCCAGTTGGCCCAAGTAAAATACATATGGGCCCCAGGGACCACTGCTGGCTGGGAACGGTATTATGAAATACACTCCCTTTTTCGTTTTTATAACGCATGCCCATTATCATGCAGTTTTATCACAATCATAAAAACTCCAAACGTTATGAAAAGACTCTGGACCTGCAATACACCTCGATTTTGATATAGTATTCACATATTTGCCTTCAGATTTGCAGCTTGATGAACAACATTTATGTCGGGCATAACTTCCATTGGGGAAGTTATTCCCATATTAGTGACATACCAGTGCCACCTAGTGCCTCCCACCGGCACCAGCCGTGGAACTCTTCTCCAGGGGAGGGGAGGTACCAGCAGCAAGCAAGCAGGCAGCAAGGCCAGCAGCAGGCCAGCAGAGACTTTGATAACGGTAATAAGTGTTTATTTTGATGTTTTGATGTTTACATGTACCATATTCAACTGTTGGCAATATGAATGTCCTGAAGGTCGTTAAATGATTGATTGTTGGTCTTCTTGACATTCATCGTGAGGGGTAATTTGTTTGAATCATCCTGAAAATTGTCTAGACGGGTTTCTAGTCTGCCAGTCATCTCTGTCTTCACAATGTTAACCCGTTATTATACAATTATACTGTATCATCGGCATTTAAGGATATTTTCTGCACCAGTTTTCAACATTATTGATATACATTAGAAACAAAGGGGGTCCTAGAATAGACAGCAATATATTAAACAAGTATGTAATTTGTACATTCAGGCTCTTATATGTCCAGGTGGTACCCTGGAGAGATCATGCCTGCTTATATTGAACCCATGATAAAAACACAAAATGCACATAAGCAAAACTATATTTCATACAGAAACACAGTGGTACATATCATAATTATGTCAGTTACAGCTTATACCATCTAACATTATACCATTGACCTGATTTACTCTAATCTTCCCTTGACACCTAGTCATTTTATGTACAATGAATTGCCTGTTTGACTACTAACAGTATAAAAAACAACTGTACTATCATTATTATTCCCTATCTATAATACACCACATGTGAACTGTTGGTAACAGTCAATATTCATACAACTTATTGTTATTACTACATACACAAGCAATACTATTATAAATGATGCTATTGATATTGGAACATTAAAAAAGGAAAACCAGCGGAAATGTACCGCAGGCCCTTGATGATGTAATTTGACAATGTAAGTGTGTTTTCTAAGATGATCTGATCAAATGAATACACTTATAAACTCCAAAAAGAGTATCAACCGATAACAATTACCATCTAGAGCATTCCATTCCCTTAGACCGATTCTAGAATCGTACCGATCAAACCCATTGTATAGGGACGTGTTGCTGTGGTTATCATTTGGAGTTCATGGAATCTGGTTTCAAGAAAGATCTTCACTGGTTCAAAGTATATGCCAGACTTTCTAACGGTGTTCTTCTCATCCCTCCCCCTGCCCGTCCTGAGTGGTGGATAGAATCGGACTCATGCTTGGAGGGTGGTGGCGCCTTCAATACTGACTTCTGTTATGGTGAGGCATACCCAAAGGATTTTGCCGCACCCAAACACATTTCTCAGTTGAAAGCCATCAATGTCATCCTGGCCTTGAAGTCACTTGGTCCTTCAAATACTGCTGGATTTCACATTCGGATCAAATGTGACAACGCTGCTGCTGTGGTGTCCATGATGACAGGGAAGGCGAAGGATGAGTGGCTGGGCAGGTGTGCTAGGGAGGCATGGCTTCATAGTGCAGTTAATGATGTGAGGATATCCATCACCCACACCTCAGGGGTGAAGCTACACCTGGCAGATGCACTCTCAAGGATGTGTTTGAGCAGGGAGCAGGAAGAGTTGGGGAAAAGGTTAGCCAAGGAAAAGGGGCTGAAGTTCATCAACCCGCCTCGTGTTGATACTATTTTTAATTATGACTTATGATCTCTCTCCAGACCACCAACCCCTGCTCCTGGCTCAACAAGCAGATGCTACAGGGGAGGTATATCTGCAGTTCTGTATGGCTTACGGGGTTCAGCCTTGTTACCCATCCCCCCATGAATTAACCATGTATATACAATACCTTTTTAACTCAATGAAATCTACAGGTACAATTAGGAATTATATGTCAGGTGCTAAAAAGTATGTTGAGAAATTTGGTGGGGATATTGCTGTGTTTAAGTCAAAACCTGTCTTAGAGATGGAGAGAGGCCTAGATAAATTGTTCCAACATGTGCCTTTGCCTGCTCTGCCTATTTTGCCACATCACCTGCAGAACATTATTCCGCATCTGGACACACTGGGAATGGAAGGTGTTGTTTACAAGGCTGCTATCCTTGTGACTTTCTTTTACATTTGCCAGACAATCAAACATGGTGATCGGGCAGTTGGGGGATGTCCATACTGTTAGGAGGGCTGATATCATGGACATTCCCGAAGGACTATTGATTGCGATCCGTAGCAGTAAAACCATCAGTAAGGTTAGAGACTGTGTCAGCCTGGAGATCGATCATGTTGCCCAGTGGCTGCGTATAAGTTTATGATTGAGCTCATTCCTGGACTGGTCGATGGACCTGCATTTGTTATGCCAGATGGCAGGGGACTTACATCACGTGTACTACAGGCTAATTTAAGATGGGCCTTGAAGAAAGCTGGGTGTTCAGACATGGGTGAGTTCACCCTTCATAATCTGAGGCGCGGTGGGTCGCAGACAGCCGCGTTGAGTGGTGCTGATGAAGAAACAGTAAGAGCACACGGTACCTGGCGCAGTAATAGCGTTTATAGGTACACCGCTAAAGCAATCTACTCGAGTGTCCCAGCCGCGCTGGTGCGAGGTTTTGGGTCAACATCTGGGACACTCTCCTGATTGAACTGTCTTGTGGTAACTGATGGCGCCTAGCCTTGTAGTGTAGCAGCACAAGGGAGCTAGGAGCTGTCTTTCCAGTTGCACCCATCACCAAATATTACTAAAGCAGGACATATACCATATGAAAGCTGAGAATCTCAGGATTACAGATATGGTTTGAGTAAAAAAATATGTTATGGGGGTTTTTGGCAGTAAAGGAATGAAATAATAAAGTTAATAACTATTTTTAAATAGGAGAAAAATAACATCAATACCAAATTTGGTCAATGGGGATTCTATTTTATTTAGATAATGCTTTAGGAGAATTGATCCTTATGCACTTTTATCCAGATAATCCAAATCTACCAAGGTACATCACAAATGTGCATATTAAGGGCCATAATTAGCATATTCTAATTAGATAGGCAAAATACCAGGTTGACTAGAAGCATTGTAAAATTAGGTCCTAGTCTAAAACCTCTAGAAATGATATGATGCCTTCAGATATGGCTGGTGATCAAGAATGCTACTTATCATATTTTTTCAGTACAGCTCAATTAGCATAATTTATGCAAAACTGAAGATAATCTGCATAATTTCACTGTCAAAATGCCAGGTGATAGAAACACATGGTTCCATACAGGGAAACATCTGGAAATTGGTACTAACATCCCATAGGCCACACAAAGCAATTCTAAATACAGGGTATGGCAGATGTAGACTGTAGCCATTATGAGAGACAAAATGGCCGCCACTGAATATCTCTATATCATTTATCTCCTCTTCTAATAAACTTAGAATCATGATTCCAAATGCTAAATATACATTTTTGGGGGCAAGGAATGCAATGCGGATACTTTTAAGGTGGTAAATAGCAGCCATCTTGCATTTACAAAATGGCCGCCACTGAGAATTTTGTCTCTCATAATGGCTACAGTCTGCCATACCCTGTATTTAGAATTGCTTTGTGTGGCCTATGGGATGTTAGTACCAATTTCCAGATGTTTCCCTGCATGGAACCATGTGTTTCTATCACCTGGCATTTTGAGAGTGAAATTATGCAGATTATCTTCAGTTTTGCATAAATTATGCTAATTGAGCTGTACTGAAAAAATATGATAAGTAGCATTCTTGATCACCAGCCATATCTGAAGGCATCATATCATTTCTAGAGGTTTTAGACTAGGACCTAATTTTACAATGCTTCTAGTCAACCTGGTATTTTGCCTATCTAATTAGAATATGCTAATTATGGCCCTTAATATGCAAATTTGTGATGTACCTTGGTAGATTTGGATTATCTGGATAAAAATGCATAAGGATCAATTCTCCTAAAGCATTATCCAAATAAAATAGAATCCCCATTGACCAAATTTGGTATTGATGTTATTTTTCTCCTATTTAAAAATAGTTATTAACATTGTTATTTCATTCCTTTACTGCCAAAAAACCCCATAACATATTTTTTTACTCAAACCATATCTGTAATCTACGGATTCAGGGCTTTCCAGTGGGGTATAGTGTATTTTAGTATTTTTTGGTGATGGGTGGTGATCTACTGTGGGGCCCTTGTGCTGCTCTACTATTGCCATTGACATTGTCATTGTAAACCCATGGTTCTACTATCCATACAATTAATATCATATCAGTGTGTACTCTCCAATTATTAGTTCATTAATTAGCCTAGAAGTAATTAGATATTACATCACTGTCTCCTATATTCCATATATTTTAACCTTACTTGTTTACCTATTATTCTTCTTACCTGTACCGCTGGTATAGGATATGTGTTATTCATTGTTAGCAGTAGTTCACGTTTTTGTATCCAATATTCAATATCCTTTGAGTTTGGTTGCTTACCTTACTATTGGCTGCTGCCATATTTTAATTGTCATGTTTAATCCGTGCCGCTGGTATAGTATAGTTATTAAACATGATATATTGTCCAAACTTTAATCTGAGGTGTTGTGTGTTCAATTAGACCACCAGGTCCAAAAATTGGGCACACAGGAATTGTTTAAAGACCCCATTGTGATTGATACAACTCCAGTGTTAAGATGACGTTGAAATATATTGTTACGCGCTATAACCACAGTTGATCTCTTGGAATTTTTTCGTATACATCAAGTACTAAAATGCACGTGGAAACTGAATGTGTCTATTCTTCACTGTTCTTGAGAGACCCTATATTTTTGTTATTATCTGTGCTTACTTTGTATTCTTTATACACTCTTCCTTTGGCTACATTATTAGGAGGATCCTGCTATGTAATGATTTATAGCCAATACAAATTCGCCAAACTTCAAACCTCAACTTCTTAGCTTGATCTCGTTGAGTGTATATATACCAGCAGGTGACTGGTGCTAATAATATTAGAGGCCTACCCAGCAGGAGAAAGGTGCCGATAAGCATGATAAACCTGTCGCAGCACCTGTAGAATTACATGTAGTCAGTAGAGACCTACCCTGAACATAAACATGTGCTGGTATACCTAGCTAACTGTATAGGCCTAAGCAGCCTGGAATGGTTCCAGTGGGGCTCCCCTCCAGGCAGAGGCAGTTGGCTTATCCCCTTAATGGGCATTAAGTAGACCCTGTGGAGGGAGGCTCTCCCCATAGTCAGATTGCATGCTCGACCCAGTGACACACAGAGACATAGACACAATGGCGTAGCATGCAATACATGGAGTGTAAAGCATTTGGTTGAGGCAATGTTATAAGATGTAGCAGAGAGGTCGGATGGCAGGAAACCCCCGCTGGAGTAACCCTGTTCCAAACAACTCCAGGGTGCTAACTACCAGGTATTCCCGCCACCTTGTCCGGAGCCCTATCTGTAGCTGCTGCACCCCTGGCTACCAGAGGAAATCCAAGGGCAGATCCCGACGCATCAGGTTGGTGACGCGCATAGTTGAGGTTGAATTGAACTTTCCCTATTGTAATATCGAAAATGTTGTGGAAGAGACCATGTACACTGATTCAATCATAAGGGGCCTCACAGTTAATCGGATTATCTGTGAATGTATCATACGTTTATGACTCCCATATAGAAAGTGGTATACACTATGACGCTAATCGTATTCAAAGTATCTATGTTTGGCTGTGTTTGACATATTTAAATGTATTAGATAGATGTATTCCAACAACAACAAATACGCTTTTAGATATCCTTTGTGACCTAAAATATGATTACATATAGTGACGTGTCCTTCATGTTAATATTATTGCATCACTGGTATTCACCACTATATCAATCAATGTTTATTGAGATTGGGTAATTATTACCTGTTGTTATTATTAGCTTGCGCGTAAAACGTGCCTTAAATGCACTTATACATGAAAGTAGTAGGTGCACAAATTGATTATAATCGTTGACATCATAGTTGTCTATATCACACTTTATTGACATCGTATTTCGTATCATGTAAAATGATAGTCCAAGTCCTAGCTTGGGCTACAGTTTAAAATGTATATATACATAATATATCCAAAGATGAAAGTCATTTGATAACCCTTTAAGGACTTTTGTCATCATGATGCACCAACTCAGAGCCGGGGAGTGAATAACTGGCACTTGGACTTGGTACATCATGACAACGATTCGGGAGTGTAACAACCCCCTTGTTATGGTCGACCTGGTACATGTACATAAATGCCGAGCCGGTGAGACATTTGCCAGTGCTGCACGCATGCATCATGAGGAAAAAGTACAAAATGCATCCAAAACCATACTTAACTTAGAGAGCCAAACTTGTAATACAATAGGACATGACCCCTAAACATACTGGGACCAAAAGACTTTACTTAATGTTTGGCACTCCACTCTATACACATAATCTATCTCCCAATCTAAGCTGAGATTCGATCTCCTCTGACGCCAATTCACTAAATTGTATTTTGATGTTGAGATATGAATGAAGCTAGGCGAGCTTCAAGTTTATTGCACAGTATTAATGTAGTTGGCTTCAGCTGAGGCAAGACTAAACCATAAAAGTACATTTTAATATCCCTACATCAGGATAGCCTTCGTTATATATGGACGCTTTCTGGGGGGGGGGGGGCGTCTGTATATATAACTACATGTACATAGTTATACCATGTTACACATACACTTGCGCTAAATTAGTACAGTGTTATGTGAGCAATCTTTGATGAGTCAGAGGCCTATTACAATACGTAGAGACCCCCACGGCGGAATATATGATGTCAATTTCATGTAACGGTGTGATGCATTCCCATCGTTCTTCATGGGTTGAAGCAGGGCCGTATCACACGAGGCCGTAGTCTGAATCAGCCCAGGGATCAACAAGTAATACAAAAAAGGGAGAACATTACGAGGTGAATAATCCGAGCAGCCAAGCATAAATGATGCTCCACGTGAATGTGCACGGCGCGTCCTTTCTGCGTGGCTGCTGACATCTGTGGGACCCTCTTCCCCGGGCCCTCTTCATACCATATCCTTGAGCGTAAAGCCATATTCAGTTTGGTGCTATGGGTCTGTATACGCCTTGTATACTGGCGTAGGTAACAGGTAAGGAGACTGCCTTAATAATGAAAGTTCTCTTATATTAGCCTATATCCCCCCAATCGAGGTCCTTGCCGCCCCACCCCGCATTAATGATATTTCCTTCGCCTCTGTCATCTGTTCATTTTACAGCTTTTCTACAGAGCTGTGTGAGTTTAAGTTAGTGTCACACTCACAGAGAGGGGGTCTGTATAAGCTACATGTTTACATGGGTTGAAGATCAGGAAACTTCTTTAGCATATCCCATTATGCTGACTGCGAATATTCAGTTACCCCACTCCATGCATTGTAACCCATACAGCCACTTAGATATAATTCACTCGCAAATGCGACAAGCTGTTGGCGTACCACAAATAGTTATATTAATATACGTATGGATACTTTGATGAAGCGCTGTTTTGTTAATCTCATTTCATTACATCGTGGATTAAGACAAGCTTATACCCTGATGGACGATCATACGTAATGTTGGAGGTAAGGGATTTATATAATTCTCCGTACGGGAGTGGTCATTATTCAAAAACATGGGGAGGGGGGGATTATTCAGTTGAGTATAAGTTATTCCTCCTACTGGTACACTATACCTCACATCCTCACCTCCTCGTTATAAATCTATTCTAATATTCTGGCTTTATTGCCATGAAGGAGTATTAAACATCGTTTTGTATCCCACCCTACAGGGGCCCAAATCATTTCCAAATCCAACCCCTCCATTTCAGTTTATGTATAATGACCACTTCGTAATTCACAGAGAAGTAATCCCTCTAACCAAAACTCTGCATTAGTGGGCAGTCCATTTGGGCATCCAGGCTGCTGACCTAGCATTGTGTGTGCTATACACTCCAACAGAAGTCCCTGTTTACATTCATTTATATTCATAGTTTATCTTATAATGTAAGATAAACACCAGTTATAATGAACTCTGTGTGAATGGCCATACCCCCCATCCCTCATATGCCACACAAGTAAGGACGTACCGGGATCATAAACTCACAGCCTTAGGCATTAATCGCTCCACTACGGATTATCTGGACAATTGGCCTTTCGCTCATTGAGACTATAGTTGTTGAAGTTTGCTGGGCACCGTCATTGGATGCCCGGAGACTGACCCGGCCTATACTGGCCGCCCATGAGGTTCAAACATCGGTTACCCCCACTGCCCAGTGCAAAAAGACGCAGCAGGTAGGCACAATTATAACCTTCACACATGCACAAGTGGACAGACTCACCTGGGAGCTTCAACAAAATAACCTGTCCAGTCTTAAACTTTCTTAAACTGTCCACTCTTAAAAACGTTAGAATATTTATTTAAGATAATAACATTGATTTAAGAATGTACTATTTTGTATTGAGACTTGTATCTGCCACTTAGAGTCACATACACACACTATGCTAGCTGGGGTCTGCCTTTATAATGTTTAAGCCACGATGGAGGGCTAAGACAAAGGCTTCGCACCTTGGTTATATTGCATACCGTGGTTTAAAACAGATAGACAATGGTTATGAAAAGGTGAGTAGGATTAACCACAGCTGGTAGGACGACTTGGGCTTCGCCCTCGTCTGGCCCCCACCAGCAAGCTGTGGTTAATTCTACATACCTTTTCATAACCATAGTATATTTATTACATACCCTACACCCAGATGAGACAACATAAACATCTAAAACAAAAAAGCAAAAACAGGGGTTGGGGGGCAGAGCCCCCCATTACATACTAGTCGACTAGCCTATCCTACAATGGACTGTGTTCATCACTGGCGCCATCTAGGGAAGAGAGGGGTAGAACCGGTTATCTTAAATAAATGTTTTGTTAAAGATAGTCCATTGACTTTAAGATAGTAACGTTTTTTAAGAGTGGCCTTTGAAGATTGGACAGATTATTTTGTTGACGCTCCCGTGTGAGTCTGTCCCGTCGAGCTTCACACATCTGTATATGATGAGTGTCGTAAGTGGCATGATCAATTAGGTGAATAGAAAAACAGTACATTTCAATCATATCTTGACAAGTTTTCCTGACGATTGGTATTATATACACAATTCCTCTCGCACGTCATTAGCAAAGAACAGAGAAACAGTCCGTCCACTTTCCACACAACAACCAGGACTATATAATTATGGTCTTGATAACCCAGAACGTCACTCTGACGAGGGACATTGTCACCAAATCGTCTGTTTCCAGGCTCTTTCTTCACGTCTTTTGTGCACCGAAACATATTCTTTTACTTGGAACACTAGCTGTCAAACACGTACATGACCGGCTTGGAATGTCGTGTAAAGTTTTTCTACACATGTCTAACATATTACATGTCAAAACACACATCATATGTACACCTTGGTATAATTTATCTATGTTTTAACATGGTCAGAAAGGGTAGGCAGTCAATAGATCACCGATCATGTGCGTCACCGATCATGTACGTCACCGATCATGTACGGCCACCGATCATGTACGGGCAAATAATACTTGCATCGATCTGGTAAGAGTAAGCCATAAGCTGGGACTCCACTACCCGATTTTCTTATCTGATCGGACCTATTCTCACAAATCGGACCCAAACACATTGTAAATATAAACACACGCTAAAGCATAAGGTTGTTTATATTTATATCTGTTTGTGTCCGATTTGTGAGAATGGGTCCGATCTGACGATAAAATCGGGTAGTGGAGTCCCAGCTATATGCGCAGGTGCGCTGAAATAGGTCCTGTTCATAGATAGATAGGACGGAGACCGCTTATAGTTATTTTATACACAATGTACCACTGAATTACTACCCGCTCTACCCGAGGTTCGCCAAGACCCTTTAATTTTTTACAGCGTAGAAGTACGTAGCTATGCCATCATCATGGTGCCTGAATGCAGCCCTGGTGAGTAACTCGCCAGTGCCGCATGAATGCGTTTTACCAGCTGGCCCAACAGGGTTGATGCGCTCTCAAAGGGCCAGCGTGAAGCACCAATGCATGTTTAGCAAGGTACATGTACTCGCCGCTGCTGCGTTGGTGCAACGTGACGACAAAATGTTTCTTTGGTGCCCTTTATGGGTTATTAGGACACCAGATTCTCACCCTACAGAGGGTCAAAGATGAGACTCTTACTGGGAGGAGGGGGAGTAAGATATGGGCCTCTATTAAGGGTGGTCTGGTGGCCCCTGATCTAAAATGAAAATCTGTCTATAAATGTCACTGTACTACAGGTAAAATACTAACCAGTCAGTGCTCACACACACACACACACAAACACACACACACACACACAAATATATATATATATATATATATATATATATATATATATATATATTATATATATATATATAATTATATGTATATATATATATATATATATATATATATATATATATATATATATATATATATATATATATATATATAATATGCCAATGAGGGGGGGGGGGCGGGGGCTCGTTACTGTGTTATAACTGTGGCGTCCTCCAGTGAATGGTCCTCTCAGCGGAGTGATTAAGTCGCCTGTTGTAGCCTCTATTGACATGAAAGTCCATTAAGCTGGGAATCCCTTATGAAAATATAGACTTAGTTTCCGTAACCTACTGGTCTGTGATGATCCTTGAACGGTACTCTCCCGCTACTCGGCACTAATACTAGCGGCAACTGGTGCTAGCAGATTACTTCCGGTGTAGCACTTGCTAGTGACCATTAGGTTTGGGTGTCTTCGCAATGAGCGTCCATGGCCATCAAAATGGGTGCTATATTGCATGTTCGCAGGGGGAGAGTTTTCATGATTAATAAGAGCTTCTTTCAATAAACACCCATGGTGTTATTTAGGTAGGTTAATTGGTTTTGGAAATATTTCTATTGGTCTAGATTACGTAAAAAGTCACGCCTTTCAAAAAGGCCAATATAATGAGGTATACATCGTATCAGTCTTTGCCAAATCCTGCCGGACAGTGACAGCCCCCCCCCCCCCCCCAATCACTGAGGAGGGGGGGGGGGCTGAATATGTTTGCCCCCCCCCCCACAATTTGTCAAGCCCTGTAATATAATACACACAATTTTCAAACCTTACCTCTCCCGCATAGGAAAAGGTGGGGACAGAACTAGAGGGGGCTAAAATACTTCTTTTCCATACAGTCTAATATAAATGTGTATGATACATCATGCATAAAAATAGATACTTAAAGTTGGTTGGAGTGCCCCCCCCTCCTAGCCCCCCCCCCCCGCAATAAAGGATAACTCTTCTGGATCAATACAACCCCTGGATCAAGACATATGATGGACACAACTCATCATGAATAAAACCCTTAGCACGTGTCTATGGTAAAAGAATACCACACACACACACAAAGGGGACTTAAAACCAATAACATGGCGGACAGATGAAGACTTTGGCTACAATGTCACTGGACAGAGCCATGTAGGAGAAAGATTGCCATAATGACAGGTTACTATGTGTACAGATAATCACCCAGTCAGCATTCCTTGAACAATACTATCGGACACGATCGTATGCCAAGAGGAAGCTAAAGGCACAATGCCCAAAACGAAGTACGCTGGTCTTGAAAAATATATTTGGGCCTTAATTACTGGCCCTATGCCATGGGACTATGCAACTTTGTAAGTATGTGCTCCTTATGATTGTGGACATGAAGGATAGGTAAATCTACCATGAATCCCAAATCCTCTTATAAAAGCTTCCTATGGCAACCAACGTGGTTATGAAAATTGAAGATTTTCATTTAATACATTCCTTGCTTCACAGTAGTATAGTATGTATCGGAACGGGACTATAGTTAAGTACTGTTTATTACTCAATCGACATGCAGCCAATCAGAGGCCTCCATTTGGTCACGTGACCGGAAGTGACCTACTTAGGGGATTAGTGGTGACGTCACGTGACCTAGTTAGCCAATCAGAGGCCTCCATTTGGTCACGTGACCGGAAGTGACCTACTTAGGGGATTAGCGGTGCATTCTGGGTAACCCTGCAGCCAATCAGAGGCCTCCATTGGGTGACCGGAAGTGACCTACTTAGGGGATGGTGCATTCTGGGTAACCTACTGACCTACTTAGGGGACCGGAAGTGACGTCATATGACCTAATTTAGGATCACGTGATCGGAAGTGACCTGATGAGTCACGTGACCGGAAGTGACGTCACACGACTTAATGGCCAATCGGAAGCGACCTGATTGATCACGTGACCGGAAGAAGAAGAAGTTTTTTTTTTGTTTAGGATCCCGTGACTGGAAGCGACGTCGTCACATGAGTGACGCTTTAAGAGACTGCGCGACTTACTAGTAAAAGAAGCCGTATGATAATAAAAACACAACAATATTTTCTTTTAATTTTTTTTTATTTATTTTTTTTTCAATCTTGATAAACACTCTATTTTTGAAAAGATGCACACGCTTATTTTTTATTTATTTTTTTTTCATATCTCTAAAGGACTCGTTGTCACACCGTCAGAATGCACGCGACGCTTATAATACAAGTAGCGCACGCCGTCTTTCTCTATGGTGTAGGTGACCATTTTGTTTCGCACCACTTTGAAATTTCTGTTTACAGCAATGAGAGTTTTTCGTTGGCGAAGAACATCCAAGAAGGCGTCTGGTTCCTGGGGGTTTTGTTTCTTCTGTACGCCTTTTGCACTCCATTTTTTGGATTTTCTTTCACCGGTGTCGCTGACTCGATCGTAGCAAATGTAAGTCTTAGGGTTGAGACTTAGGATCCCGTCACCTTCCCACTCCGCTTTCATGAGCCCCGAAGTTCTCAGATCGTGAAGGTACCGTCTCTCACAACATCCGCCGGGCGGCGCACACCATTCTCGCACTCTTTCCGTTTTTGTCTTCACGAAAAGCTCTAAGTGCTCGTCGCACACCGCTGTCGGAAGCCACTTTCGTTTCTCTCTGAAGTACGTCTCTCTCAGGCGAGGTTTCACTAGGTCATCCAACGTGGCACCGCTGAGAGCCATGTAAAGACTGTCGGTGTCCATTTGACAAAGGGCATAATCGCGCCGATCGACGAATCTATCCAAGAAGTCGTATGTGAACTCTAACATTTTCAACTTCGCGTACTGGTATACCATGAACCCTATCTGAATAGGGAGGTTGTTCTTGACCGTTTTCGGTTGTAGTTCGACTTCAAACAGATCGGAAGTCAACTCGGACGCCTTTTTGAAGCGCCACGAATTGGCCAATAGTTCGAACTTCCGACTGTCAGTGTATCTCACCGCCGTGTGTTTTTCTTTGTTGCAGATTGTTTTACCGTACGTAGCGTTTCCCATTAACTTGTAACAGTCTGACAGAATTTTCTCGTTCTCGTTCACGTCGCCACGTCTTCGCGCCGCCGTCACTTCGTCCGCGAAACCGGCAAAGGAGCGTTTAGGTAGGTATTCTACCACCAGCTGCACTTTGGTGACTATCAAACCGTGCTCTAAATACCACTTGAGAAGCGGCGTTCCCAAGAGAATATTTTTTCCGTGGTAACTCCCTATCAGACATCTCTGAGGCGTGCTCAACAGCTTTTCTTCCTGCGCAAAGTCTGACATGTGAGGGCCTATGTCCGATTTTGAAACGGTCGCGTTCTTGAAAACGGGGGTCATTTCTTCGAAGTACTCTCGTAGGTGAGGCGGCGTAGTGATGTCCACTTGAACTAAACCGAACATTTTCTCCTCTTTCACAGCGGAAAGGATGTCGCTCTCGCTCATCGCGTTTCGAGACACTTTCAAAGCGTCAACCTTCCAGCGTTGTTGGGAGGCCTTGACCCGCTCATCTCGACGCTTCATCTCTCGCCATTCGCACTCCCACACGACGACCAGCTTGTAACCTAACGCTTTCAAGTAAGCGCTTACTCTGGTCGTTCTGTCGCGTCTCTCCTCTCTCAGTGAAGCGCACTGATATCGGTGCGACGGTATGCACTCGTGAGCGTGGAACCAACACCCGTGAAACTGGAAAACCGTATTAGAGGCCGCGTGAAATCCGTCCACGCGAATTCTCCGACAGCCTACCGCCATCTCGCCGCCGTTCAGAGCGTGGCGCAGTTTCACGTCGCGGTCGTGCTCTACGAAGCGTAACCACTCCAAAGCGCTGTGAGAGTTTCTTTGCCTGATTTCGGGCTTGAACTCGGTCTCGGGCCGTCTCACCGCGTAATAGCCCGTGCAGTGCGCTTCGCTCATGCAGCGCAAGTACAGAGAGTTAGCGTCTAGTCCTAGGATGTGTTGGCACGGTCTCCCTTCTTCGCCGTACTTGTGCTCCCTTATCCGCGTGGTGCCCTTCTCGTGAAATCTATGGAAGATGATGGAAGGACCGCCGACTAGATTCTCTTTGATCAGAGCGTGGAGGACGGCGTCGAACTGGGGAAACGTTGTGAACGCGTCTTCTAGGTTTTGGAAGAGGAAGCGTAAAGTCAAACTGGCGAGAGAAACTCCGTCTTTCAACATGTCGATGCCGCGATCTTGGAAAAATTTAGCGTGATTTTTCAGAGCTTCTATGAAAGGTTTCACGTCTTTGTTGTAGTGGATCAAGTAGTCTTCCATAGTTTGCATCTTCTCGTCGGACCAAACTTTCTGACATGCGGCGTAGTCGGATTCGGACATTTTGACGCCCGTCAGCTCGCTGTCGAAAGCCGATCTCGGCGGCAGCGTTCTGTTTGCCAGTTTCCTGGTAGACGTCATCCATTCGTAAGGAAAGTGACCTTTCTCTTCGTTCCTGGTGAAAGCTCGCAAATAGGTCGCGTAGTTGTAACCGGGTGCCAAATAGTTGACTACGTCCAAGAAAACCGTGTGCTGTGTGTAAACCGCCAAGTATTGATTGCTTCTCTTTATGACGCTGAATTCTTGGTTTCTTCGGTCTCCGGAGGCGAAGAACGAGTGAAGGCGTATTTTGATCAGGTTCAAGTCGTAACGCCCCGAGTTGAAGCCCACCACTGGAGCTTGACGGATGTATCTCAGAAGACGCTTCTTCAGTTGAACTAACGGGTGTCTGGTCTGAGCCGCAGCGAAGCCGCCTGGAGAAGGGGTGGTGAACGTCGCCTCCTCCAGCAGGAGAGCTTCACCTATCGCCGCATCTAACTTCGCTAACGTCGGTCGGTAAAGTTCTAGCACAGCTTCCCCGATCGCTTTGGCGTTCTCGTTTATGTGATTTAAAACTCGGTCCAACAAGGGGTCGGAATCTGCGTCGGACGCTCTGACGAAGCAGACGGGCCCCTCCCACCCCGGAAAGTCGGATGCGACGCTAGCCGACAAAGGGACGTGATCCCACAGCAGGGACACGTGCTCCGTCGACGGTTCTTTGCACGGTCTGAAGAAAGCCTCGAAATCGAAGGCGATCTTGTAAGGGTAGATTCCGGAATGTCCGTCGGGGGGAAAAATGGAGAAGTCTGCTAGCGCTTCGAAAATCGTTCTCGAATTTTGGTAGATGCCACCTACGTAGCGCAACTTGACTTGTCGGCAAGAGGAAAGCTGGTTCCTGTGTCTCTTCAGCAAGAACTCGGTGGTGAACGCCGCCTTACACTTGCAACATTCGTATATGCCCGCGTACGCGTTGAAGTCCGTGACGAGAGAGACGTGCAAACCGCCTTTCGCCGTCAGGTGTAGGTTGACTTTACCTCGGGCGGCCACAGTTCTGGAAGGCGGTCTGATCAGAGTAACGCGTCTTCTCAACTTCCGCCCCGGCACTTGACGCGACGCGGTGTAAACCGCTATTTGTACGTCAAACAAGTTCTCTAACGCGGGTAAGTCGCGGATGTTCAGACCCGGAAAGGATTCAGGTGTGGCAGCGGGACAGAACTGACGTAACAAATCTGAAGCGCGCTTGCTGGTGTTGTATAAGTGAAAGGAAATGCAGCGGAAGATGCAGAGGTTGTCCTTGTTGGGAAAATCTAACACGCCGCTTCTCTTTCCAACTCGACCGGCCTGAGTGATCCTACCGCCTATGGGGAATTCCCCCGGTCCCATGTAAACGCAGATGTTCAAATTGGTAGGAAAAAGAACGTGCCACTTGGTGTCAGCGTCGCAAAGTTTCCGTACCTCCTCGCAAGCGACGGTGTTTTGCATCTTTGAGAGGAGCTCTTCCAAAGTTTCTGAATTAGTTACAGTAGGGAGCGGTTGTATGAGAGTTGCGTTGTTCTGGGAGGCGTGGAAGTAGCGCAGTTTGCTCTTGTCTTCTCTGTGTTGTAACAGTAAGCCTACCGAGAAACCCACTTTGTATCTGAATCTTTGTGTCAAGTGAATGCGACGCATAGTATCTACAGCGTCACTCAACTCGCCGGTTGGTAGCCTGAAGTTTGTTACACTCACGCGAGTCCCGTGCATCCTGACGCCCGTTTGTATCGCAGGCCAATTCGCCGTGAACGTTTCCTCCCCGTTCGGTACAGCACATATGCGCGGAGGGACGGTCACCCCGTCCAGAGATTCGCGTCGACAAGCGCTCTTTCGGCAATCCCCTTCGCCGCATAGAGGGCAAAACTTAGCTACTACTCTACAATTTTCTACGTGTCTCTCGTGGTTGTACGCTCTTTTAAACATTTTGAAACACTTTTCGCATACGTACTGTGTCATGTTTTTTTTCACTCGGTTACCAACTACTTAGCCGTCTAACTATCTATCTATCTATCTAGCCATCTATCAATCTGTCGTCTATGTAACTATCTTTCTGTCTGCTGTCTGTGTATCCGTCTGTCTGTCTGTCTGTCTGTCTGTCTCATACAGCGTACGTCAAACGCTGTGTGTGTGTGTGTGCGCGCGTGAGCGTTGAGCGTCTCTCATTCCGAATCTATGCCGAGATATTTCAGAATGATCTCTGTTTTGTCATCCAACTCTTTGAGCGCTCTGGCGGACAGCGTCACCCCCTGCTGTGTGGGTTTTTTGTCAGGACCTTCGTACTTGCGCACGTGGACGAGGTTCTTACCGCTGTAGTAGCTCACAGCTGCGTACACTTCGCCCGCCTCATCCAGCACTGCGAACCAGGGGGTGTGATTAGGTTTTCCTTGCGCGGCCGCTGTGTCGCGTATGCGCACCACTGCGCGGATATCGGCGATGCGTGCTATGAGCTCGCGCAGCGCGTCGGCCGTGAAGTGCACTCGCTTGCTTCTGGTCAGAGACGCCTCTTTCACCTGGCCGTCTTTTGTGTAGCGCGGCCTCCTAGACAGTCTAGCCACGTCCTCCCAGATCTCCAGCGTCAAAGCTCCGTCTAAGCAGAACTCTAACCCGAGTGTTTTCTCTGCTTCTTCTCGTCCATCTCCTTCTTTTTCTTGTATTTTTCTCTTCTTAGTGGGCCTTGTTGTTCTGGAACTCACCTTAGAACGTTTCACACCCGCAGGATGAGTAACACCATCAGCGTGAGCTGAATCAGCAGCAGAACCGATAGCAGGAGCAGCGTCAGCGCTGGTGGTATCGGAGGTCTCGTTGTTGGAACAGCGCAGCCACACGCCGTCCGTGCTGTGTGTAGCGGTAGAAGATGAAGCGCCGCCGCCGCCCTCGTAAGGTGGCGGTGAGGGCAGTCGCCACGGACCGGACGGGGGGGCGCTAGCAGTGGAGGAAGTGAGGTCGAAAGGTCGAAGAGGGAAGCCGAAAAACGTACCGCTCACCCCTTGCCCTTTGGGTTCTTCGTACGCCTCGTCGTCAGCGTCGTTCTCTGTCTCACCCTGTTGCTGCTCCTCCTCCTCCTCTTCTTCTCGGTTCAGGGGCTGAGTGTCCGAATAGCTGTAACTCTCAGCGCGAGCGGCGTCGAGGGCGTCCGTCGATGTAGTGGTGGAGGAGAGGGGCTGTGCAACGTGCGGCAGGTCATCAAAGTCATCAACAGTAGTGGGGAGGTAAAAACCCGGTTGCCAGTACTGCGCTGTGCCAGGAGCGTTGTCGTCAGTAGTAGTAGCAGTAGCAGCAAGTGCAGCAGAAGCAGCCGCAGCAGGCGCAGCCGCAGCAGACGCAACAGTAGCAGGCGCAGCAGCAGCCTCAGCAGGCGCAGCCGTAGCAAGCGCAGCAGTAGCAGGCGCAGCAGCAGCAGCAGCAGCAGCAGCAGCGGCAGGCGGGACGGCGGTAGCAGCGGCAGCGCGCTTAGCAGCAACGTGTACCGTCGCGAGTGTAACAACGTCGCTAGCACGACGACTGCTACCAGTAGTACTACTAGTACTACTACCACTACTACTACTACTGCTACTACTAGTGCTACTGCTACTACTACTACTACTACTACTGCCGCGAGCGCTCGCTACAGCAGGAGGGTGATAAGACCAACCGGCTGCGGCGGTAGTCTCATGTTCAGTAGCAAGAGCAGGCACTGACGCTAAACGAACGCTGTTCCGCGTAGTCTTCTTGTTCTTGAACGCCGCTAGCTGTTGTCTTTTGCTCATGGTGGTGACTGTAGAGAGCAGCAAAAAAGAATGAGTGAGTGAATGGAGGTTTCCAAGCCCCTTATATACGCCTTCTCGCTTCTAGAGCTAAGCTACTTACCGACCCTGTTCAGCTGCCGCCGGCTGGCCGGCGGCCATTCACAAAGAGAAACAAAAAGACATAAGGCATGACGTTTTCAGCTGGATCCCTTTCCCCCCCCCTCTTTTGAGAGATCGACTGTGATGATGAGCTAAGCCGCTTACCACCCTGTTCAGCAATTCAACGCGCATTAGCTGTATAAAGGGTTAAGCGGTTGCTGCCTGCCGTCGACTGACCGGCGGCGGCCATTCACAAAGACATAAGGTATGACGTTTTCAGCTGGATCCCTTTTTGAGGGATCCACTGTGGTGAGCTAAGCCGCTTACCACCCTGTTCAGCCATTCAGCGCGCGTTAGCTGTATAAAGGATTAACGGTAACGGTGATGAGCTTACAGTGTGTATACAAAAAAAAACTACAGGAGGCGTGTGGCGTGAAGCAGGACCCCCCTAAGACGAACGTGTCTGTCTGTGAGTAGAGGCGTGTGCATGTGGTGAGCGACTTAAGTGTAAGACAAAAATCGCCACCTCCTGCCGTGGTGAGTAGACCGGGCCGGCCAGGCGGGCGGGCGGCCGGCTAGTTCAATAGGGAGGGGTGACAGCTGCCTAAGGCTGTGCATGAAAAAAAATCCGATTTTCACCTGACCTCTGACGTTTGTTACAATGAATGTCAGAGGGAGGGAGACGTCCTCGGGTAGGGGGTAGGAGGTATTAAGGCTATGAGTGAGGAAAAAACACCGTTTTCAGCTGGTCTCCACGGATAGCGATGCCACACCCCCTCGTCATCTAAGCTCTTAAGGAGCGGAGCGGCTGAAAAAGCGTCATGCGGACAGGGTGCTAGACAGCTGGAGCGCTGTTGGAAATGGGATTAAACTCCCTCTGTATAAAAAGCTCTCATTTCTGTTGGAAAAAAAACATATCACCTCTGACCCCAGTAACGGCTACTACCACCACCACCGCCACCACCACCACCGCCGCCACCGCCGCCGCCGCCGCCGCCGCCGCTGCCGCCGCCGCCAAGACGAGACGAGATGGCTCAAGCTATTCCACTTTCAAGCTCGCCTTCACCGCCCGGTGCGCCTGAAAAAAAGTTAATGCGGCTTGACGACGTGAGACGCGGCGCGAGGCAGCAGACCGATGATGGGGAGACCCGACAGGTAGGACAGCGGCGGTTAGCCTATAGCGACGCCTTGCTTCGTCAACTAGGTAAAGAGTTGAGCGGCTGTTGGAGAGAGTTGGGCAGTAGCTTAAAAGTCAGCGCCGCCCGTATGGATGCTCTAGTAGAGCGCAGTGTCAAGACACCGGAGGAGCTGTGTACAGCGATGTTCCGAGTGTGGTGGGGTGAAACCCCGCATCGTCATAGATGGGGCGAGCTCGGTCGCGTCTTCACCCGCATAAGACGCATGGAACTGTTGGCTCAGTGGATAGCCCTTCTCCACAGACAGGGGTTGGATTTCGAAAACCCCGACTCGCGCGCGATGCATAAGCACTTGGGCACCCTCGGCAGACGTCTGGGTAGCAGGTGGAAAGAGGTGGGGGACCATTTAAAATTGTCGCCTGAGAGGTTAGATAAGATCGCTGAAGAATGCGAATACGGAGGAAGTCCCGCTGAGTGGGCCTTCCGAGTGTTGAAAATGTGGCAAGATGAAGCTGACGGCGCCGGCGGTACGCCTTTTGAACTCCTTCGAGTGTTGACTGAGGACATGGGAAAGTTTGGCCTCGGCATCGCGATATTACTTGACTTTATCAAGCAAGAAACAACGAGAACGACGGACATGTGAATTGTTGTGTTTTATTTTCATACGTCTTCTTTATTAGTAAGTAAAAAAAAAAATATCATAACAATTAAGACGCGCGATCTCTTAAAGTGTCACTTCCTCCAGTCGCAGCTGATCGCCTCATCGCCGCACGTGATAAACAAAAAAAAAACGAAGAGACACGCTTCTTCCTCTCGAGAGGAAGAAGCGTGTCTCTCGATTGAAATCTTTTTCTTTTCTTTTTTTCTTAAAAGAGACAAACGCCCCTTAGAGTGCTGCCCCACCCCCCTAGAGTGCCCCCCTCCCCCCTCCCCCCCCTCCCCCCCACCACCCGCCCCATGCATCCTAAAAGCGCCCCCCTCCCCATGCATCTTAAAGAAGCCCCCCTCCCCCCCTCCCCTCCCCTCCCCCCCTTATACACTCTAAAGAACGCTTCTACCTAGTTCAATAAGTCACTTCCAGTCGCTCGTAAAACAATAAAAAATGAAAAAAAATGAAAAAAAAAACTTATATCGTAGTGTTTTTTATTAGTTTACCGAAAAAAAATAAGAGACTCGCCTCCTCCTCCAAAAAAAAAAGATATCACATTTTAAAGCCCGTGACCCCTTAAAGACGCTCATCTCTTCATTAAGTCGCGTGACGTCACTTCTTCTTCTTCTTCTTCTTCTTCTTCTTCTTCTTCTTCTTCTTCTTCTTCTTCCGGTCACGTGATCAATCAGGTCACTTCCGGTCACGTGATCCTCAATGAGGTCACTTCCGGTTGGCCATTAGGTCATGTGACGTCACTTCCGGTCCCCTAAGTAGGTCAGTAGGTTACCCAGAATGCACCATCCCCTAAGTAGGTCACTTCCGGTCACCCAATGGAGGCCTCTGATTGGCTTCAAGGTTACCCAGAATGCACCGCTAATCCCCTAAGTAGGTCACTTCCGGTCACGTGACCCAATGGAGGCCTCTGATTGGCTAACTAGGTCACGTGACGTCACCACTAATCCCCTAAGTAGGTCACTTCCGGTCACGTGACCAAATGGAGGCCTCTGATTGGCTGCATGTCGATTGAGTAATAAACAGTACTTAACTATAGTCCCGTTCCGATACATACTATACTACTCTTCACTTATATGTTAGGGCCCTCCACCCAGGATTTGCCATGGATCAAGTGGATGTTTGATTCTAACATGAGATTCTCTTACAGAATCTGTAATGGTTGTTATGGTAACTTAATAGTTCCTAGTAAGAGATTGTTAAACTTACCAGTTTTCATGTTTACCAGTTTTCATGTTTAATGTACACTCATAGATGCTATTGAATAGAGGACGTCACTACATTGAGTTTGCTTACAAATATGTAATGGCTTGAAATGATGTAACATGTTTTCCAACTATTTTAGGACACGAAGTCAAATCTCTGTGTGCACATCTCTCCTTAACGGGCGGACAAGACAACGTCTGACACGTACTTCTCTGTTACACCACAATCAGTGAATGGCGACACCTTCTCTTGTATTTCTAAAGAGTGCCCTACGAACATGCGAAAATATGAGCCTGTATAACAATGACAATTCATTGAGATGATAATGCAACGTGTCGTATGTGCCCATTTAGTAACAATGCGTGCCTGGAGAGTGGCGAATAGAGCCATTGTCGGAGGTCTTCCTCTCGCTCATATCAAACCAATGCACGTGTACATGTACTGAAGGTGTTATTGTTATATGATGTACAGTGTACTGGAGAGGCTGCCCAGTGAAAACAAAAAAAACAACATTGCATAACGTTATATAAAGTTTTAAAACGTTATTCTGACGTAAAATAACGGTGTTTTTTTTAGCTGGTTGGTGTCTGAAGCCCAAAGGAGTTGTGTTTTAATTAATATAGATAGATTTAAAAATACCAAGAAATTGATCCAGGAACTGCGGCGCCAGCTCATGGACCACAGCCTTATCTAGCCTTGATTGGATAAATATTTATAGGGTCGCTCCTGTTTTGCTAGGTAGGCTCTTGTCGCCCGTTGGCCATTGTGAAACTGTTTAAGCTTTGGAACTATACTAGCCATATCCATGATGCCACCATCCATATACAATGCATCAGTGCTTTCAAAAACTGAAAGGCTGTTACTATACATAGCTGCTGTATATGCAAAGTATGACGAAATTCTATATTTGTGAGAGCAGGCAACTCATATTCCATTCATAATTAAGCTGTGAAATGGCACAGTGTCGAATGCCTTCACTCGGATCATCTGCTTACATACTCCACTGCATTGCTGTTAAAAACACAAAGGTTGTTCATATGATTGTTGTATACAGCCAAGTATGGACTGGGGGTATTATAACTAATATTTCATTCATAAATCAGCTGTGAATTATCAAATCTTGGCAGCTAGACGGTCTACATTTGCGTCAGGATCTTCACAAATATAGTCGTATTAATTTGTTTGCCCAATATGAATAGCATTGTGTGACTATTTTCTCAGCCCACTGTGGGGGTCGCTGATCCCAGCCACCTGGTGGCAGAGGCAAGAACTAATTAAAACTCCAGTGGCTGCTCAATTAGCACTTCAAAGACCCCGTGGGCCTGGCCAGGCGGAATGCTATGAGTGCAAGTGCATGTGGGGGAGTGAGGCAGTGGTATAGGCTCATACAGCAGAGTACCACATTGTGGGTTTCCCATACAATTAACATTGCTGAATGGATGATTTAGGCACTCTGGCACTGGGTCTGGCACCTTGGCGTTGATGCCAAAAGTAAAATGTAGTGGCCACCCAACCGGGTATATTATAGAAGGGCCTTGAGCACAGGCATCCACTAAGTCCTAAACCTATGGGGGGAGAGCTGTGATATGTAGTATATACATGAAGGCCTGCCACCTGGATTTCGGCCATTTTCTTTTTATTGTTGTTGTTTGTGGTGTTGCATATGGTGTAAGGGGCCCGACTTTACTTCTTCCATATAATAAATACTCAAGCATAGGTAAATAGATAAATATATTTTTATTTACCTTATATAAATTGCCTGTATTTATATTAGTTAGATTGATATTTTTCCTATAAGCCTGAAGCTTAATCACACAGTGCACTGCAGACTGCCCATGTGGAAAGTGCTCTGCAGCTATGTTGACACCCAGATGAAGGGGGACTAACATAAAATGTGCTATTATGCACAATGTCATGTAAAATATACATTCATGGGGTCTGCATATATTTTGTATTTCCATATATATAAAAATGTGGCAATGCATATAATTGTATCTTACTCCAGTTCTGCATATGAGCCCCCACACCCAAGTGTCTAGATGATCGAACCATTTGAGTGACGGGCCTTTCTATATTTAGAACAACACACCTCTCCCCCCATAGGCTTAGGACCCAGAGTACGCCTGTGGCCTTGAGGGAACGGTCAGCGATAGGTACACGCTGTGTAAACATTGGTGATATCGCCGGACGTTACTGTATAATGCCAGGCCTCTCCCTAGCCAGTTATCAGACTTCTGTACAACATGGCAGGCTCACCTGCTCATATGGACTATAATCAAGCCCGACCAGCAGACAAAACTGTCAGTACAACAAAGACACATATATTATCGATTCAGCTCACAGACCCTGGATCATTAACATTTGAGAAGTGGTAAGAGCCCGCCTGTCTAATACTTTATTTTTAATCTTTGAGCTATTGACAATCCCTTCTGTCCATATTATACATATTATAAACCTTTTATTTTGTTCTTGGTGAGTCTAGAACAGAAACTCAACATGATGCTTGTAATATAAAAGAACTAACACATTTAGGAGCAGCCGAACACTTTCACCAGTCTGAACTGTTATAGTTCATGTATAGATACACATTTATCTTACAACCGGCATAATTGTTGGTAGAAGTATTCTAGTTATTAACAGTCCCACGAGAAGAAGTCCTATTGTAGTATTGACAGCGTGAACTGCCAACAGCAATGATAATTTCTTTTGTGTGTGCTTACATCATTCCGTTTCGTGGTGACTACTGACGTTACCAGTTGGTTAACAAGATACATATCAATAGAGCAAATCTGATGCTGAAATACCTCATTAAGCATTTTAATTGTCGTGGGCGAGTGTAACGAGATTAAGGCAGAGACATATAAGCTGTACGACAATTCATTTGTACTATAGGCTCACTGAGGTTTCGTTTTCCTCCTTAATAAGGAGTAGACACTAACTTGGTCAGCCATGGGCCCGCACCTAAAACTGTGGGCCCCCAATGATTATTTCACTTTTCCTAAAGAGAAACAAAACCTCTTGGCTCCCGGGCCAGCGTTAGTGTCAACCCCTGACTTATCTCCTGGGAATCAGTAACTCAAAAGAGAAAAAAACAGACCTAGAAAATTCCTCCTAGAATCAAAATTACATGAAAAAGCCACCCTTTTAAAAGTTATTTCTAATAAATCTGATATATCAAACTATATTAGTATTCATTTATTGGGCATTTAGAGCTTATTTATTTATTCGTTTTCAGTTACGCTCTTGTTTGAGATGTGATTCCCGCAAGACTTCCAGTAGTATCTCAGCATAGTGATATCTTATTTTAAAGATCTTGACACAACTTTGATTATCAATCCTCTCCCGAAAGACCCATTTTCGCTGGCCTGAGAGTCTTTTCATAAGTTTTGGAGTTTTTATGATCCCAATCAAAAATAAGTATAGCAGAATTGTGATATCATAAAACCAAAAAAGGGAGTGCATTTCATAATACTGTCAGTGTTTCAGCTCTCCTTAAACTGGAATAAGGATAGCAGATATCATTTTAAGGATAGCAGGTTATGAAACACTCTATATTTTTAGCAATTATGTTATCATAATACCTAATGATTCCACAAGATGCCTAAAAACCTTCTTTTAAATGTTGATATGATTGGGAAGTATAGCAGCCCCCAGAGATGAAACTATTTAGTCAATATTCATATGCAATAACTTGGGCAGACATTTTATGATAATATGTAAATTTCCAAATCTATTATGAATAAGTTTCATGTAGAAAAATTAAGTTTTAGTTAAATTCATTGGGCATAATCTAGGATTTAGGATAACGAAAATACAACAGAGTCCAAAATTTGTAGTTAAACTTGAATAAAATGTTTTCCTTTCAATCTCTTGCCACAATATCTAATAAGGAATATTATAGATACATATGTTAGCTGGTCCCATCATCTTTATCTAAGAAATCAAACACTTTTTTTTGTTTATCAGCAGGGGTCAAGGTCTAGATAAATATGGTTTATGAAAGACCAAAATTAAACCATATTTATCTAGACCTTAACCCCTGCTAATAAACAAAAAAGTGTTTGATTTCTTAGATAAAGATGATGGGACCAGGTAACATATGTATCTTTAATATTCCATATTAGATATTGTAGTCAGGTGGGTTAGGTATACACGCTATTTTCTGGATAAAAGTGTCAAAATTGGTACACACATAGGTATGGGTATATTTTTCAATATTTTCAAGTGCTACAAGAAAATAAGCCACTGGAACACATATTTGATGACATTATTCCAAATCTACTTTTGGTCGGCCATATTGAAAAAAACAAGAGTGTTCCCGTCACACAATTTTAGCTATTGTGGCAAGAAATTGAAAGGAAAACATTTTATTCAAGTTTTACGTCACATTTTGGACTCAATGAATTGAACTAAAACCTAATTTTTCTACATGAAACTTATTCATAATAGATTTGGAAATTTACATATTATCATAAAATGTCTGCCTAAGTAATTGCATATGTTTTTATAGCAGAAAGTTGGAATTATGGTGCTAACTAAAAATATCCTGAAAGTGCAATTCCAATAAGAATATTGACTAAATAGCTTCATCTCATGGGGGCTACAATACTTCTTAATCATATCAACATTTAAAAGAAGGTTTTTAGGCAACTTCTGAAATCATTGGGAATTAGGATAACGCAATTGCTAAAAATATAGAGTGTTTCATAACCTGTCATCCTTAAAATGACATCTGCTATCCTTATTCCAGTTTTAGGAGAGCTGAAACACTGACAGTATTATGAAATACACTCCCTTTTTTGGTTTTATGATATCACAATTCTTCTATCCTTATTTTTGATCGCTATCATAAAAACTCCAAACTTTATGAAAAGACTCTCAGTCGTACTAGAGAGCAGAACACAAACAAACAGCGTGTAGTGGTGGATGCAGTCTCCACTCGCTTGAGAAAAAAGTTGACATGGTTTGATTTGTTTTTGTGTCCTCATTCAATGGTGGCCACTTGTACGGGTCTAATCTCCGTTCACCCTTTAGGGATGGCACGACGCTTTAAGCCTGGACTAAGCCCCTCGTAGTCCCAGTGCCTTACTCGCTGCTGCTGCATTGGTGCATCATGGCGACCTGTCGAGAGTGTATCAACTCAATAGGGTCGGTATGATGCATGGACACAACACTGGCGAGTCACTCGCCAAGGCTGCATCGATATAGATGTATTATGACCGCAGTTTGTAGCACCAAGCACAATAACGCACTATGCTCTCATCAAAGGGTCCGCTCACTTAGGAGGCCATACTAAGACAATACTTGTCGGATGGATAAGCTCCTGTTGTGTGGACTTACCCTATGGCACACCGTAGTGGCCCCAATGCAATTGAATTCAACAAACGCAGTCTAGAGGGAAAATTTTAATAACCTACATGAAATGGATGCAAGAGACATCATGTCTTCAGCGATGTTTTTTTTTATGTACAGCTTTAAAACTCCCTTTGCAACATACTACTACTGGGCATGTATAGACCAATGCGTTAACATTGCTGCTTAGGGTCTATTACTAGAGGATGGATAGGTTGTAAGTGCAGGTCCAGAAATATGTTGTTGAAATTGCCAATGATCAGATGATGATATCCTCAGAATGGGAGGGCGTGTTTTAATTATAAAATATTGGTTAGGAACATGTTTACATTTCCAATATAAAACGTTCATTGCATTGCATTCAGAAGACTACTTACACCGGAAATAACATCTCCAACACCTCTCCATTCCATGAACAGCAATAAATATTGCAATAATTATTGCATTGCTGTATCTATGGGTGTGTCAAGATCTTTGGCTGAAATGAGATGCTTAGCTTGAGGACTTACACCCACTTGCTCCTAGACAGTAATCTAATTTGATCCTCTGTTGTCTAGCTATGATCATAACACTATCATGATAAAGTGTATGACGTCAGTCCGCATGTGCACCAGGTTGTTTGCTTACCGAATATGTTATCGCTCTAGGCTATTATTATACCTAGCATATGACATTGCTATTCCTACAACATAGAGGCGCCGGACTAGCTAGGTGTGTAATACGTACCTCTGTATTGCAACGTGTGCGATACGGGAAAAGTGGTGCGCAAAAGGAACAGGGTGGTGCGTAAACAGATTGCGACTACGACTTCAATTTCTGGCAAAAATGGCTATTCTCATGGACAGAGATTAATGGATTTGCATTAAATGTCACATGCTAGGTATAATAAAACAAAAAAAGAACTCGTAAAGGGTGTCCGCATCGCACGGTGCGCACTCGTGCTGCGCACTCCTGCGCACCGTGCGATACGGACACCCAAACTCGTCGTCGTACACCCAGTTGTACTCCCTCAAAGACAAACATCTACCAATGTCGCTGTAGAGGATACAAAGCTCATGAATATAAGGGGATCTAAAATGAGGGTATGCATAAATGAATCACCCAAACACCCATTCAAATACGTTGAGTATTCACTTCCATCTTCTCCTAATCTTAACACTAAACGCCATTTGATGCACATTATAAAGACCCGTGTTACAAATCAACCTACCTAGTAGCAGGGTGACACAGACCCAGTTCGGTTTTTCCTTTGGCAGAATTCAGTGTTTTAAGTTGGGTGGATGGCCGGGTTCCAGTCAGGGCCCAACTGGATCAACTGAATTCAGCAAAGTGGCCACTCCGGAGTCGCTGACATGAGGTTTGGACAGACCAAGCTAGTATGGTAGTTCTGAACTTTAACACTAGATGGATCATACTATATACAGTATCCCAGTAAACAAAGAAAAACGTGATACAGCCCTTAAGAACGTTTTCCTCGGGCCCTTAGTATGGCGTTATAATAGTTATTTTAATGTCAAACGATGTAAATTTCTGTTAGCTGGGATGTAGAGCTATGGACATATGTTTCATATAGGCCTAGGCATAGGAGCTATATGGACTATGGTGGAAGATTATGATTGTTCAATTGCCTGAAAGTTACCAAAACACTAATTTTTATGACTATTTCTTCACAGAATGTAGGGGTTTTATGTGATAACTGCATGATAGTATGAGAAATTGGTACACATATAGTAAAGGAACCAGCAAAACTATTTCTGCATTTGCATTGATTTTTACAATTACCAAGAGAAACAGATGGACTTTCATTATATGCTGACGTTTCTGCCAGAATTGACATATTTTGTTATGAATTCTGAGGTCAAAGGTGTGATCCACTCAAGGTGCGCATGTCTGTCCTCTGGTGAATCTACTCTATGACCAGTGGAGTTTTGCATGGCTATTCCTGTAGGTGGAATCAATATACAAGCAAACATCAAGCCCGGGTTATGATCACAGCAGGAACTTGTCGTATATGATTAGTTGGTATGGGCAACTTAACAACCCTACTACCTTAGTATGTGTGTAATTGAGTGCACGGGTTCCTTTATCGTTGCCCCACAAGACACACAACCCTGGAGTTTGCTCAATATCCAATACTCTCTGACTATAGTAGGCAGGTTACAAGTGCTGGAGTATACTGACACAAGCTGATACCGTAAATGTAAACTCAGTGGCAGACTGGTATACATGGAGCCGAGTGGACATTGCGAGTTCAAGGCAATCATCCAGACATTTCCAGCAGCAGTCTCAAGAGAGTTATATGCCACTTATATAAATGGTTATACATGCAATAAATCAACAGCAAACAATGGAACATGACGCTTTCAAGGAATATGCCATCTTTAAATGGTTCTATGTTCAAAAGAAATAGGTGTTTCACCTCCTACTACTCTGTGTGCGCATATATAGAGGGCCATCAACAGACTTACGTGTTTCCAACTGTGCAAACACCAAACTCAATAGATCTGTGTTCAGACATTTTTGTCCAATGAGTGTGAAGTGTCGGGGTGGAACACATGACGTAGCCTCATGTATGCTTTCGTAAATCGCGGGGATTGCAGAGCCATTATCAGACTTACACCTACACCCCCACCCATTTCCACCCAGTTTTGGACGTAGAAATCTGAAAGGTTATATACTTGTTCCCGAGACCAGTGGTCTGTTGCACAGCAAATAACGATACCTTCAGAAAGAAAATACGATTACAATATTGAATATCATCGTGCCATCTTTTAAATTAGTACTCAGAGATCGCTTCAACGGAGACATTAATAAATATTTGTTCCTATTAGCTGAATTTTATTTTATAGGACAAATTTTATCATAAATGCTATGTAGACAAAGAGATGTATTATTCATAGCTTCTCATATTAATAGCTTCCCCTAATAAAAATAGGTTACTTAGGAAGTGCCTCTTTAGAAATACACTTGAAACCATCGCCAAAGGAATTTAGCATTTCTAAATACTAACGGAATCGTTATTAGCCAGCAAAAGCCCACAGTGGGGGTTTTCACAGCTAGAAATAATGATTTCGTTAGCCTTAATTAAGACCTTAGAAATGCTATCATCACCATCTGGTGATCGTTACAATTGTATTTCTGACTAAGTAGCTATAGCTTTCTTATTTAATGCTTTTATAGCGATTGGTTTTGAAGATACCATGCTCATCTTCAGTTTTATAACCGTTGTATTTTGAAGATATCATTATTTGCTGTGCAACAGACCACAGCACTTGTGCATGCTGGCAAAGGCGCATCTCGTGAGAGGTCGGTTCTACTCTCGGAACGCAGCTTATTGTAGGCATACATCATGGTGCTTGTGAGTCTGGTCACTGCCTCAATTGCACGAGAAATACAATGAATAGGACTGACATGGCCGCCCACAAGGAGTCACCATAGTTATCGCTATATCATCGACTCTCTTATTGTTTTTGTAAATTCACAAACTCGGAACCCCTCACTATGGCAGACAGTAGTTTTTGCAAATGTCCTAATTAAAATCATCTGGGCTTGGATCCTTAAACAGTTTGATTTACTCCCGGTGGTCGGTCCACCTGACATTTTCCTTGCAATTTCCAAATCCGAAGTAGTTGCATACGATTCATCTATATATAGCAAGTAAACATATAATAAATGCTGCTCTGAGATGACCTTCCCTGCACTGCATGGTCAGGATTAAAAGAATACCACAGAACACCTTATTGACAGCTCTTAGAAAGGCACGGATAGGTGCGTCAGTACAAGCCATAGCTCAATATGATTGGTTCCTTTATAATATATGGAATGTCTATAATATCAAAATGTATTCCATAACTCATTGTAGCTGTACTTAAGTCCGAATAATAGCATAACCAATGTTGGTTAGAGAAGCTCACATATAGCAGGTGTATAATTGATTGATTGCTTAACTATTTGTTCTGCACACGATGGAATGCTGTTTGGTGCACACGCAGCCATATCTCACATACATCAGATGGTCATAATTATTAATACTATTCTATGATTTGATGACATGTATAACAGTAAATAGATGATATAAATATGAAACATGGGAAGAACGCCTCATACAACATAGTCAACGTAGAACACAGTCTGGGTTGGGTATAATGAGAGGAAGATCTTTGATTGCTTTGATGAGATTTTTCATAAGGGCTTGATTTGGACCTCCTTTTCCTAAATTGGTATTGCGTACAGTCTATGGCGTGCTGGCTTCACCATTCTGGTTTCTTCTCCACATGGCCATAAAAAGTCGTATTCTGGGTCTGAAGCAATCAAACTGGAACCATGTGGGTGCCAGGGATGATGAACCCTACTCTACATTAAATTATCATATATACAGGGATATTCTCTTACATTAATGGGTGCACTCTGATCCAGAATAACCCCAAACGCTCCTCGTTGATCCTGTGATTAAATGACTCTGAGTCTGAGTGTATGTACACATAGGGTCATGGGGGCAAGTCTCCAGCTGCTACTCATAAATCCGGCCTGTAACCCTTTAACAGTACTATACTGTTTTCATACAGTATGTCCTTTGTCGTTATGGTGCATGGATGCATCATGCCTACCCTACGGGGTTGATGCACTCCTGACAGGTGCGGACGATGCATTCATAGATGCAGCCATGTCCGAGGGAGTAGATTCCCTAGCGCTGCACTGATACATCAAGGGCACAGCACATTAAGGGACTATGCTGCCCCTAGGGAGCTACAGCTATCACAAACATGGGTAGCAGTTGTTGGTGTGCCCTGCGACTTAACCAGCGCCCTAAGTCTATTTACTACGCCTTTTCTAGTAGGGTACGTCGCCAGCCAGTGACAGAGCAGGCTTAAGGCTGGTCAGCTAAAGTACACAGCTTAATGCATGGGGAGGGGACAGGTCTTCTCACCATTACCCTACCCTAGGGTTAACACCTACAGCAACTAGTGGTCCATTCTAGAGCCATACTCCAGGGTTCTGGTAGACCCCCCGGGAGGAGCATTCCACCAGGTCTAGGATTGGGCCAGCAGGAACTATTTAGGACTTATAAAAGCTGGAGGATACACATTTACATCTATTGTGCTCACACGCTAACTGTGTTTACCAGATTCCAATGGAACCATGCAATTCATATCTAGTTTCTTATGGTGTGGATTCTCCATGATATTCTCCCAGTTTGGTTGGCTTGTCTTGAGGAGGACTTGGGGCTGTGGAACATAATACATACCTTTGACTTCAATTGCCAAATCAGGAGCCTTTGGTTCAGTCAAGGATCTACCATAGACCAGCAAGATGGTATGTATATTAATGGTAGCATGAATAGCATACTAGATGGCATAGTGAATTGCTAGGTTATGTCGACATTGATTGAGATCTCATACTCATAGAGCCGAGCTTGACAAACAATGGGCAGCATGTGTTCATGCGGTCATGTGTTAGATATAAGACCTATACAGACTAATAAGTATGCCCACCAATGTGCTATGCACTTTATCATATATGCTGATTTTTGGGGAACCGCCCCCGAAACCCCTTCCACGATACCAATGTTGATATATCTATCAAAACCATGACGGCTGATTCCTGGCCCTTAACCATGTATGAAATATGTATTAGTAATATACACCGTGTTGTTTCTATAATACGTTTCTTGAAATTTAAACTAATTCAGGAGCAGCTGATTATTGGTCGGGGATATACCTACAGTGCATTGGCCAAAAGATCAAGGTTTTCTAGCTCAAGATCTGCTGCGCCCTACGTTATGATATGTCATATACACAACTTATAAATATAGACTCTGTATCACGTACATTAGACACAGACGTCCATAATCATGTACCTAAATCACAAATACCGTACTACAGCATTATTTTTTCCAGGGGGAGGGGGAATGTAATGATGGTTCCATACAGTTTTATTATAAACCTCGATCATCCTCCCTCCCATCCATTCTAACCTTCTCTCTTACTTACTAAACCATATGCAGGCTTGACTGCACTGGTAAGTAATCCATGCAGTCTCTACAAATGTTCGAAAGTGCTATCAAATAATGCTTGAAGGCATTCTGTATATGCGTATGATAGCAACCGCCCCTGGCCCGAGCAATACTGGTACCCTCCTCTTCCTCGCATATATTGGTCTAAGGCTCTTAATGATGATCTAATGGATATGGCGTAACACACATTTATTATGTCAAAAGGTTTTAAATGATTGTCATGACATCTGTCTAGCATAATTGTATTGATGCATCTGAAAACATCTTTCTCACAAGAAAGGAATATATCTGCAACAGCCTCTTGCAATTTCGATAAAAAGAAATTGAATCTAATTGAAATGAATTGAAGCCTAAAATGGTTAATAACTATTATGAAACAAGCTCTAGGGGCATCAATGGGCCTCGTATTAGTCATATACACCAGGGGCTACATTACTTGTACGACAGAGTGAGATACATAATATGTATGTTATATCATAAAATTCCAAACTGGATATTAAATATCTGTGAATTACAGTGCCAGCCATTAAGCCTGAATTTTGGCAACATGACGGAGAGTTGGATAGGGCTAGCACAAGATGCAGGCTTGTGTAAGGCCAATGCTAGGAACAAAAGGTTAAAACATTCCAGTATACGATACATATAGGTTCCTTAGATATCACAACCTCATACCCACATGGTAGTCTAGTGGTCATCACAGTCGCCTTGTCCCCAAAGATCCAGGGGTCAAGACACGGCCATGTCAACCTTTCCACCATTTTATGTGGGTATGAGGTTGTGATATATAAGTAACCGATATATATTGCACATTGGACAACCCCACATCTTGTGCAAGCCCTTACCCACCTCCCACCCAAGTCCCCCCACCACCAGCTAGCCACTGGGTAGGATTGGGTGGGCATGTGGAAGGGCTAGGGCACCTCACCCAAAGCTGACACTACCTCACCCCTTGAGCTAGGCACAAAAGTAGTTCGCCCTAGCTGGAACCTGCATGCCCTAGCCTCACCCCAGTTTGCTGGGACGTGGTCTGTGTGAGGTAGGATAGACTCATGAGTCGGAGTAGAGCTATTGATAGACATGTGAGCGCCACGTGACCTGTGACAGATTGCTGAGTGGGTAGGCAATGGGGCAGGTTGATAGAGTGGTGAGTACCATGTGGCCTGTGATAGACTGCTGAGTGGGTAGTAGATGGGACAGGTTGATAGTGGTGAGGCCCATCTACCACGTGGCCTGATAGACAGGAGAGTACCACTTGGCCTGTGAAAGACTGATGGGTGGGTAGTAGGTGGGACAGGTTGGTAGAGCGGTGAGTACCAAGTGGCCTGTGAAAGACTGCTGAGTGGGTAGGCAATGTGAGACGTTGATAGAATGCATGGTAAGGCCCACCTGCAGCTTCTTAAAACAGTGAAACCTGTATTCAATTCCAATTACTAATGATTAATAGGCCATTAATAAAGAAGTTTGAAATCCCTGATTTCTATTCAAAGAGAAAATAGATGACTTAATTTCATTTTTCAACTCACAAAACGCAATAAATCCAAGTAAGTGGCGCATGTAAACGTTTGTCCGTGCACTCATGTGAGTTAGGTTGGTTGTGCATGGTTTACTCACCATGTGTGGAGGCCTATTACTTTCTTTTCGGGAACTCTTATGTTATAAATCATATTGACATGTATGATGTGGCTCGGGTACCATTCACTTTACTTATATATGTATTTAATCTTATGTCATATTAGAATCACATGAAGACACGTCTTTGTATGTGTAAAGCATTTACTTTGTACCTTAAATCATATCCTACAATCATGCTATTCATCAGAGCGAAAATAATTTTACCGGCATACTCTTCTCAACAGTGCAGGCGTGGGTCCATGGAGGCTTAAGTAAGCCCAACAGCTATCTAGAACTGCATTCGCAAATACTTCAAATAGACTGTGGTGTGATATGAGCCTATTCAGTTTTTCATTCTCTTCAATTGTGTGTTTACCCATTGAATACTGCACAACGATCAGCAAGACTAGTACATGTATACGCAACCTTACATATCAATCAACGGTCATACTTATCCTGTACAGGTACACTCTGTCCTGTGTAGTCCAGCCGTTCTAGGACCTACTAATTGTATAGTACTAGACAATTCAATGTATATCTTTTATTATGTTTCTACCACGTGTCAAGGGAAATGTCAGTTAAAATGATGTTGCTTTATATTCACGTATACTATATATCATTGTACTGAACTTGTACATTATTTATACTGGATTCCTGTATATATATATATTTTTTTAAAGTGTTTTATTGGGTTAAAATAATACAATTACAAGAATGCATTATACCTAGCTACCGCGCATTGCGTTTTTTACGCTAGGGCCCTTTCAGTCGCGGTTATATATAACATCAGTTTCATAAATTTACAGTATGGCTACCATTATATCTGTAGTATCTTACATATTGAGAGGCGTGAGTCCAGCTATTTCACATTGTGTTTCTGCGAACGTTACATTGATGAGATGAGATGAGATGAGTTTTGTGTATTCATATGATTTTCAAAAATGTGTGAGCGGTTGTATACTCTTAAAATAAATAAAATGACCGTTTTTACATAAAGCAATCCTTATAGTTCTTCTTAATAGCTAATTAAGGTCTACATATGAATATCTTTTTAAGCTTGAGCTTGAACTGTAACTGTATGCTAGTCTTTAGGATTGGCATTCATCTCCGGCCATTTGATGCTACTATAAATATAGTCTACTGGTTACCATTTTGCATTGTTACTTCCAATGTGAGTGGTCGTCATTGAGGATAATTCAGACAAACTGGTGGCGGGACCCTGTGTAGATGTTCAGAACCTTTGGAAACTAACTAACCCCACCTGATGGACATTCTCAGAATATTTAGAAATTCACATACTACCCTGGTGTGTGTTGGTTTAGGGCTAATTTTTGAAAACATTTTAGTAAGTTTCCCCAAGAGAGCCTCGAACCCTCAGATTTATAGGCAGGCACTCAACTGACTGAGCTAACCAGGCAAGTGTCAGCATAGTCTATTGATGAGATAGTCAATGGTTCATGACTATAGTTTAAAATGTTCCATTTGGATGAAATGTTAGCTATTCATTTCCTAAGCTATCATAGAAATTACAATGATAACCCACTCTGATATTTTGATATGTTACAGTATGGATATGTCCCCAACGTATGACTAAGTCTGGGGAGGAGTCCATACACCATTCTCAATAGATGAATGTCATCAGGACAGAACTCTGTCATTTTCAATGTAGAGATACCCATTCTGTGGAAGGCTGCAGTATCAATATGGTGTGGTCAATCACTTCCATATTTTGGTTGAGCATCGGTTATATTTGTAAATGACATAAAAGAAGTCTCAAGGGGTTTATACGGTTTTAAGATAGTCCAAACGATCCTAAATTTAACAACGGATGGGTTGCTCGATTCGTTTCGGTACCTGCCATCAAAGAGTCATTCCCCCTCTGGTTTCCAGCCTGTCTCTGTAAATTAGCGGACCAGCATCATTCCAAAATTACACCACCTGCCACCTTGGTTCAAATCATTCTTGTCTGTTAAAGTATAGGCCTATATATGATGTAATAATTGGGGTTTCCATGTGACGTTATAAGTGCACGCCTCTCCAGAGGCCAATGCTCCTAACAGCTATATATTACGTGTATACATTGACACCCTGTATTATGACTGGAGCTTTATAATTAGGTTGATTGTGTCTACCTGAGCATATGGCTTCATCAAATCGCCCGGCAACAGCTCCAGCGGTAGTTTATTTATAGGTACATTGTCAAAGTCCGAGCAATTGACGTCAAGTGCTCCTTACATGATCTCTGGTCACATTCTTAGCCAGATAGAATATGTGAGGTACTCAAAAATAGAAAAGGAAGGGCTTCAAAAGGCAATCTTGCATTGCCTCCAGAATGACTCTTTTCTCCTAACCTGTTTCCAAAGCGAGTGTCATTTTTTTTCAAAACAGTTTGAATTCATTGAGGGGAAACCCCAACAATTTTGATCCCCTCTTATTCAGAGTACTTGCTTCCTTGGAGTCAACATGGCGCCTGGCGATGGTCCCAGCATGAATGGAAAGTGAACGGAACTCCCTCAGTGAGGGAAGAGGAACGCCACTAACAGTATAATATTTTTAGGTTTTGAATAACATAAAGCTGTAAATTTCAGGAATGGTTTGGCTTTTATCAGACCCGGGCCTCTCATGTGTGATTCTTTTTGAAAAATGGCAAAATCCAAAATGACTGCCAAATAGTACGAATCCCAGATCCCAAAGTATGAAAAATGTACTCTAACCATACTATGTCATAGCCCCGCTAAATGGACACTAAGTAATCAAATGACGTTATAACTCAGTTGTCTTTTTAAGCAAACGTATACCGCTACAACCTTATAATACAGTGCGTATACAATTCTGATGTTATGAACTCCACAATAGGAACTCTATAGCTCAAGGTACCCATAAGTTTTATTGGCTTATCTATACGACTATAGGTTGCTTACTAACAGCCAAAAGCTCAATTTCAATCGTTCATACCCCTACTGAAATGTTCAGGTATTCTCATGATGCTATTATGTTGAAATCAAAGGCATCACCTGAAGTATTTCTAGTTGCTTATGTGTCTAGCAACATAAGTAAATGTGTTCGTAATTCAAAGTCATTGGGGTTGCTGCCTTCAGAAGGATCTTCATAAACAATCAACAACGTTACGTACAACTTAATAGCAACGACCACTCCCTTAATTCGATACCAGTAATATATATATAACTGTGTGTGGGTCAGCTGCCCAGAAACAAACATTGTGTAGCTAATTATGTTACCTTTACCTTTATCATATCTAGGCCCCAGGCTATGTATGTTTGCATATGGCGACAGGTTGCTTTATAAATTTGTTGTTGCTAAGCTTGGTTGTCCTAGCAACAAACCAATAACACCGATGGATTGTGTAGTATGCATTTAGGGGGGGGGGCATTGACATTCTTCTAAAAAGATTTTTTTCCAGGATTAGGAATGTGGGAGTGCTGCTATTTGGCAGCCATCCTGGATTTTGCTGGGTTTTTTTTTATTAATGAAGAAAACAGGAGGTCCGGGTATTTGCCAGCCGGGTATTTGCCAGCTTAAACCATTCTTGAAATCTACAGCTTAATATGTTATTTTTTTCCGGGTTTGGCTAAAAGTCATCTAAAAGTCCTGTACAATATAATCTGTCTACCTGTACATTTATATGGTGCACTTATTTAACACTGCAACTATACCTAGCACCTGAAGTGTCAACAATGTGATACTTGTGACGTACACCTGCGCTTTAGCTACAGCTATTAGCTGCAGCTCCACTACGCTATTTGCTTATTTGACAGTAGCAATAGCTGGTACAAAAATACCTAAGTATTGAATTCCACTATGTATTATTTAGGCCTTCACCACTCAATCATTGTACAATTTGCATGGCTTCCATGGTATACACAATTGATGAAGATACGTCCTGTTTAACTAATTTTGCTCTGCACATTAATTATTTAATGAGGAAAACATTCTTCTTGCACATTTTTCAGAGAGGCCTTCCATTCCCCGTGTTCTCCTGCAGAGCACCGTCGCGCCTGCCTGTGGTGCCGCGCCCTGCGCGTGCCGTGCACCACACCCGTCACCATGCCCGGCTACACCGTGGACGTGGACGTGCTTAGGGAGAGCATCGAGCGCTGCATCATGGCAGACCGACAGAAGTCGGACCTCACCATGACCCCGCGGGACCTCTACGTCAAGAGCAACCCTGGACTGCTGGGCACGGGCACCGACGTCACCAACCCGCGTGACTGGTACTGCTCCACTGCCACTCGGAAGTTGATCCGCAACTTTGTCAGCCAGTACAATAACGCACAACACGAGCGGTTTGGTGGCAATGAGGCCTTGTCCAAGAAGGTGGCGTTTTATGTGAACTTCCCTGCTCTTATGAAGGAGAGCAGCTCACTGGGTGAGCGCCATATGCCTGAGCAGCTTATAACCAGCAGCGGAGGGCCATCTGGTCAGGAGGGAGTGGGTAAGAGGGTACATGAAGGAGGGGTATCTGGACAATTAGAAGCAGAATTAAACCGCAAGGGGGCAGGCCATCCTGACCGCAAAGAACATGAGTTGCTCCCAGTTGACATGCTCTCCTCTGTTGGGAGGATGAAGTCGTTTACATTTTCCCTACCCGCTGTAGAGCCTAATCATATAGACGAGGATTCGGTTGATCAGCGATCCGAACTCAGGGACCCGCCTCCGAGCGAACAGAGTCACAGTTTGACCCTGCCGAAGTTGTCGAAACGGACAGTCACCTTTAACATAGAAAAGAGGCAATCCGAACCCAAGGAGGACCCATTTGAGCTGTGGTTGGCAGGACTACCCTGTGAGTCTAGCAGTGGAAGCGCTCACCACCACAGCAGGAGCAGGGTTAGTAGGAGGTTCAAGAAGTTGAAGAAACTGGACACCTTGAGTTCTGGAAAGGACACAGTGAGTTCTCGAGTCATTCCACACCAGTACGTAGAGCTCCTTCTGCCTAAACATGAGGCTGAGCTGACTGAAGCCCAGGACTTCCACGACAAGTACCCCTGGAGGCAGAAGTCAGTGCTGAACCTAAAGCTTGATTTTGGCAGGGAGAGGCCAAGGCACAGGTCCCAGGAGAGGTATGCTGAGAATAAAAGTCCTGAGAGTGAATACCGGTCAGCAACTACAGATGGCAGGCGCAGGCCGCGAATGGGCGGTTCTCAAACGAAGACCTCCGCACCGGCATTCTCTCGTCCCCTGGGTGGAATACCACAGGGGGAGAGTCATCGTTCAAGCAGAGGCACTGACATTCTTGGGTTCTTCCCACATGCGCCAAATGAGCCAGCCATGGAGGTGATATCTGCCGCTGTGTTGGCCAAAGGGCCGGATGCGACAGCAGTTTTGGTGGATTCCCAAGGGAAGCCAGAACAGCTAACACCAGGACGATGTGACCAGCAATCGGTCCCCACGCGGTACGTTTACAAAGTGCCGGCTGATGGCTTCCTGCAGCATACAGGTACCAAGTGCACCAAGACGAACATTGTCACACTCGGCCTCTCCCAGCAGGAGCGACTCCAGCGTAAACTAGATGCAGGCTTGCCCAATCACACTGTACCAGCAGATCCAGCTGCTCAAGATGCTGAAGCCCAGAGAGGGCCCAACGGTGAGGGGCATTGGGGCAGTTCACAATCAGACCCAGAGGGGAAGCCATGGAAGGCACAGGAGGATGCTGTTTTACCAAATGGCCAGCCAAAGCCCAAAGCACCCCTTAAGCGTTACAAGGTACTGGAGGTGTTCGGGGAGAGGAAGCCCTCGCTCCCAGACGCAAGGCGCCCATCTGGAGGCAGCGTCTCGTCCCCGGCGGAAGTCGCTCCCTCCATTGCCTCCGACGGATCGGGGCCACCTCGCAGCTACAAACCCACGACACGGCCGCCGACTTACAGACTCGATGAACGCGACTACAGTGAAGTAGCCAAGACCGAACCTGCCCTTACAGTGAAGCTGAAGGTCGGCAATGTACAACGTGACCGCAGAGGCCAGTCCAACACCGCAGACGCTGCCGGAAGTACTGCTGAGGACGGGCATGCGCAGACGAATGAACCATGTGAGAAGACTCCCCTGACGGATAGTGCGTTGGTGATTGGGAAACTCAGCACAGAAAGGGAGGCTAAACCACTAGGGTAGAACGTATTACTGTTATGCACCAATTCATCTGCTTAATTAAGTCTCATGTTCATAGAGTCAGGCATATTGAAAGACACCCAAAGCTTTGTACATAATATATTGAGCAGCCAGGCAGAAAGGTGAATCAAGAAAGGGTGAATGGAGCATCTGCTTGGCTCATCTTACTAACTAAATTAGTTATATTTTAATATGATACGGCTTATCGGTCAGTGCTGCTGAGTAGTTTGTATCTATAGTCTACTTCGTCTCCCTATCAACATGATTCTTTTTTAAATTTGAAAGTGAGAAAGGTTAGCTGCCAAGATAATCTGCGCGCACCTGTGCAGAGAATCCAGTCTGCGTGGCTGCATACATGGATACATATGAAGAGTTTGGATGCAAAACGACATAAATCCATTTTTGGAGTTTTGAGATAACAGCACATATCTAATTTTGAAGAAATGGTGGATAGAGAATATTTTTTTCAATTACTAATGAATAATGGACAATAAATGAAATATATAGAAATCGGTTTTTGAAATCCTTGATCATCATTGACTGAGAAAATGGCTAATTAAATGTGATTTTTCAGTTTTTTTGCAAAACGACATAAATCCAAAAGCAGTTTTTCTGTATAATACCCCTAAATTGGTAACAGACATTTCGTTTTTCTTTTTTTTCTTTTCTGGGTTGAGTAGGACATCAATGAATCACCAACATGTAATTATTAAAGATCCTTGCATCATATATCTTTGATTTAAATATATGCCCAATTATGTTTTTTTGCAAAACGACATAAATCCAAAAACAGTTTTTTTGCAAAACGACATAAATCCACATGATCATAAAATGTCATTTTTGTGTCCATTTTTCATATTTCTTTGAAGTAAGAGTGCTTATTTCGTTTTGAGATAACACCTTTAGCAGTAGAGAGCAACATCTTATGTAATTATGTTTATTTTAAACATAACTCATGCAGGATTTAAGAATCATACACACAAAAACAACATCTTGTGAGATGGATTTATGTCGTTTTGCAAAAAAACACTTTTGGATTTATGTCGTTTTGCAAAAAAACTGCATTTTAGGCAGGCTCTATCTACTATTTGAGGACATTTTTGAATAAAATTTTTCCACAATTTTTTTTATCTTGCCCTAGCCTATGGCTCTGAGCAGTTTTTTCCCGTTTTTGTATTTTGGCGCTTATGTCGTTTTGCATCTAAACTCTTCATATAAGTGTATATGAACCGCTTTATTATCATGATGTTTCTGTTCCGACGGAATCTTGCACTGTCAGAAGTTGGTGTAGCTGTACAGCGAGATATACTGTAGCTGCACAGTATAAAGGGAGGTATTTTTGGTTTCCAGTATGAGATACACTGTAAAAAAAAATCCGTCAAAATAACGGAGATTCACTGGCAACGCCGGGTGCCGGACTTTCACCGTAAAAATAACGGTCACTGTTATTTCAAGTTCACCGTAATTTTAACTGTGAAAGTCCGGCACCCAGTGTTGCCAGTGAATCACCGTTATTCTAACAGAATACGGGACATCACTGTAATTTCAATACAGTGCCTAAACAATAGCTATAATGGTATTTTGTGTAATTTAAGTCATTTATCCCAGTATTTATCCACCTATACCTAACTCTATGCTCAATATGGTTCCATGCCAAAGTTGGCCATGTCCAATCAGCAATAGCATCTTAGTGTCAAGACTTCAGGCCTAATCATTTGGGATCAGTCTATGAGAGCCTTATAAAATGCTTCATGACACTTTGTAATGCCAGTCCATGAGAAAAGGTCACTCTAGGATGGCTACAGAGCAAAGCTTACAGCTGTTTATCTATATATTTTTCTCATAACCACAAAAATGGTGTTCTTAGCTTCCATGAAAATCTACTCATGAACCAAACTGCCACCTGGTGTGATAAAACTAAACATCAATTAAACAAAGCTTCACCGTAAAATAAATAAACTGTGTTTCACTGTAAAAAAAACTGTGTTTCACTGTGCTGAATTACGGATATTCAAAGTAAAATTGATCAATTTTACATTGCCCCACTGTAATAATATATAATGATGATCCACCGTAAAATTTTACATTGATTCTCTGTATATTCAACGGAATATTTTTACAAGACAAAGCTTCACCGTAAATGAATAAACTGTGTCTCACCGTACTGGATTACAGATATTTACAGTAAAATTGGTTGACTTAACATAGCATCACCGTAATCACATTTACGATGATCCACCGTAAAGTTTTACATTGATTCTCCGTTTATTCAACGGAATATTTTTACAGTGTACTGTACGGCTACACTCACCTACTGTAGAACACCACACACAGGAGATCATTGGTTCGAGTCTTACCTTGGCAGCTACAGTACTTACTTCTAACAGTGTGGCATGCACCTGATGTAAATCCATCCTTTAGCAACCATATCCCACTGCTAAAAAAATGGGCAAGCATGGGCTAGCTACCAATCACTATTGAATATAAGACCAAGTGACTGTGATGTTAAAATGAAATAGGTATGTCAGAGAGAACTCAGCACTATTGAGCAAACTCCTTCCGTCCATCAATTTATTGATTGCGGGCAGTTCTCCATTTTTAGGAAGCACTTATATTTGTATGATTAGATCGAAGAACCCGAAATATCCTAATCCCAGCAATCCGTATCATACTAGATATGCACACCGATGTATTCGTCTAGTCTTAATGTCTATTTAATATCATGCCATTTGTTAACCACATATTATTTTGAACAAGTTGTGTGATAAAGTCTCCTTTATTGATTCAAGAGGTTATTTCATAAGAGTGATTTGGCGGTGCTTAGTGACGTTGATTTGAGGCAAGACAATCAGTATTCTTTTTTCTTCTCGGTTGGGGAATGGTCCAGAAATGCTGTGTTAATCAAAGAATAACAAAAAGGTAAATTATTCTCCTCTCATAATTTGCAATAGAATTGTGATTGATATAATTACATGTGAATAATGTTGTAATATAAAGGTATTTCTCTTTAAACTGTTGATATATTTGTTATGGTTTTACTATTTTCAAAATATTGAATAAAATTCTGTATATATATTTCCTTAATTATCTGCTTTATACAATGTTTGCACTAGGACCTCATGACATCATGCTACACTGACAGAAGTTATTGTAGCTGCACAGTGAGTTACACTGAAGATTTACAGTATAAAATGACGTATTTTGGAGTTTGAAACCAAAACTTACCTTAAACTGTAAATCTACATTATAACTCACTATGCGGCTACATTAACTTCTGACAGTGTAGCACTGTAGGATGGAATATAATCGTAGTGTCTGGGATGCTAGTATTGTCAATTTAAGAATACCACATAGTGTTAAATGCACTAATTGGGCCTGATATATATATAGCCTGGAAATTCATAAATTGCCATAGCAATTATAACAGAGAGGAATTTATTACATTGAAAGGCGTTGATTTGACTGTAATGTCAAAGTACAAGATAATTGACCCCGGGCAGTTACATAATACATAGTGTACGTGTCACCAGTATCAGCCGACGCTCAGTGATATAAAGCAATTCCTTGTTTTTTCTGACCAAACATTGCTAAAATTCAGAAATATATATTGTTATTTAAAAATGATTAATTTAGTCCCAAACATTCCGACCCTTGGTTATTTTGGTCATTTTCAAATATTTGAAACCAGGAAAGAAAAAGATATATCATATTGAATGAGACCTATTATTGTGACCCGCACACATTCTATAAGTAGTTGATTTAGATTAGAAAATTCACTTAAGCGTTGATTGCCACAATTTCCGGACTACCACAACCTAACTCGGCAAAAAAGACTGTATAATTATATTCAACAATAATATATGTGGCACCATGGTGGTTTGCATTATCATCTCATGTGCCTGAAGCATTGTATTTCCATAATTAGGTGCCACGAAGTCTTAAATAACTAGAAATAGCACATGTTGCATCATTGCAGAAATTGATCCCGATGCGGGCGATAATTTGGAAAGTTACTTTGTGTGCACTGGTCTACATTTTCTCCAGCCATACCCTGGAGTAAACACGTGCGCCCTCCACTGCTTCTCCACCGTCCATCCACCATGTTATTAACCATTCAAGGACAGCCTGCTGCATTAACTCACCATGCACCTTTCTCGTTATTATGGATGAATGCATTAATGCCGATCCTACAGGACTGAAATACTCCTGAAAAGTCGGCTTGATCCGGGAATGTAGCGCTTAAATTCAGCTAGTTACTGGCCTGTGGTGCCCTTATGCATCAATATGACAAATGAGTATGAAGCACTGAGGTATAATTCCACCATTGTAGGGTTAAACGCCCCTATCAGGAAGCTATCCCCACTCACTTGACTAATGATGTTAATTGTGACCACTTATATTCATGGATCCCCCTCCACCCCCGTGCCCTGAATCACCCAGGCTCCTCTATAAGGGCCTGGGGTGGTGCTGATGTTTCTAGGCATACACAACGTTGGTTATCGTCATTCTCACCCCTACCAAACATGGCGGCACATCGTTTTCCTCCTACATCCCTGCTGACCATCACCATTGGTAAGTAGTATGTTAATAGGTATATATCCGCAATAGCATCATGGTAAGGCTATTTTAGCTCTTCAGTTTAAGGGCCATATACTGCTTTAATTATTGAATGCATTAAGACCTTTATGGTCACGATGTATGAATACTGCCCTGGTGAGGGTCGGTTTGGTATTTGAATGCAGCCCTGCGAGTTACTCACCAGGGCTGTATTCCTGCATCATGACGACAAAGGACATATTGCATGCATGAATGCACTATGCGGCCCTAAAAGGGTTAGACCTATAGTATATAGTGGACGATTCGTATACATTATACCCATCTGTCTATATCTAGGTAAGTGGCAGCTATAAATGGGAGTGTGTATGATACCAGAGACAACATAGTACAGTCATTTTAGACAAAATATGGCCCAAAGATAGAATAAAATACCTGACAGCTGATTTTTGCAGGATTGGCCCGTCTATATGTTAGATTCAACCTTCCAAAAGTCCTGATGTGTCCTAGGCTTGGCTTTTTTTTTAGAGCCGTTTTCGTATCAGATGAAAAAATACCATTGAAATGCTATATTTCAGATCTGTACACCAAAGTACCATCATGGTAAGGACATTTTTTTGGGGTAGACATTTACCAATGCAACTAAATATGATGTAAAAAGGGTGCTGATTAAGAATATTGATGTTTCCAAAATCCAAGATGGCCGCCAGGTCAAAATCCAAGATGGCCACCATATAATCCAAAACCCCTCCCCTACAGTTTGAAAATTGCCTCTGGACATAATAGAAACTTACTGATTCCCCCTAATTTGAGCCCTAGTAATCTATTTATCTTATTTATGTTGTTGCTAGGTTGAGTGGTTGCTTAGCAACAGCAGTTCTAAGTATCTATTTGCTTAGCAACACAGGTTTTACAGATATGTAGCATCATGACAAGGGCATTCTTGGGCATAGAAATGTTAATGACATAGCTAAATCTAAAAAAGGGTGCTGATTAAGAATTTTGATGTTTCCAAAATCCAAGATGGCTGCCAGGTCAAAATCCAAGATGGCCGCCAAATAATCTGAAATCCCTCTCCTTAAGTGTTAATATTGCCCCGAGACAAATTAGAACCTGACAAATCCCTCCTCCCAAATTGAGCTCTAGCAATCCATTTATCTTATTGATATTTTGCAAGATTGAGTGGTTGCTTAGCAACAGCAGTTCTAAGTATCTATTGGCTTAGCAACACAGCATCAATATCAGAATTACTTGATGTAGCAAAACTGGTAGTGTAAGTATTTCTATAAAGCCAGCTAAATTAAACAGTCCACAAAATGAGGTTGGATTATTTGAATTTGAACTAAAACATTGCTGTTAACTGTGAGAGAAAAGCGGATAATAAGATTGATAGCAATAGGAAAACCCCTCAGATCAAGAGATTTAAATAGTGTAATTTACTTGTTGCTATTTACTTGTTGCTAGTACCAATGGCTGCTTAAGTATTGATTGAAGAGGTACTTATCATTAAGATTGAACTATAATGTGTGTTACAAAATACTTAGCCCAAGTGGAAAATATCAAAAGAACTTCAGAGGTGTATTGAATGTGTGATAAAGGCCTGGCCAACACTTATTACTAAAGTCTACATTTCTATGAGATATAAAAGGTAATTTTGTGGGATAAGAACCTGGTACTGCTGACCCTACTTGTCCTCAAACCACCACATAATCTAGGGCATCCCTGTCCCTAATTAGTGTCCGTCATTCCTTAGCCATGGGTCCCTCATTCTGCCACCATAGTTCTCTGATCCCTCTCCTTAGTCCCCTTCTATCATCCACTACCCACCCTACTCTTTTCCCAAAGTTCCTATCCTTCTCCTCCCGTCAAGTTATCAACACTTTCCCGCATGCCACCCATCACATCTCTTCTGTTAACCCTTTGAGGACAAGCAAAATTTAATATGGCTAGCTCTGAGGATGAGAAATTTTGCAGGAATTTTCCCTACAGACGAAGCATTGCTGAATCTCATAGAGTTAGGATGACCATAGTCAATGCTCACCCTGCCATGGCATTAACTATAGTCAATGCTCGTCCAGCCATGACATCAACTGTAGATGATGCTCACCCTCAAAGGGTTAAGGCAGCTACATAGTGTGACAGAGCAGTGGGATTTGTCCCATTGCCCTTGGTCTATTATAATTGACTCTGTTACAAAGAGCACTTGAAAGAAATGAGGCAAGTGCTCTAAAAACAGCTACCTAGTTGTAACCAAGTTTTACTGTATCTATGATTATGTTGGTGCTAACTACTAAACACTTGGCCAGCTCAGAACAGAAGACGGTTGCAATGTGCCTGCATGGAAGGTGGCTTCATCCTAGAGACAAAAAGGAATAGCCACCAACACTTGAAGAGTTTGGATGCAAAACGACATAAGCGCCATTTTCAAAAACGAGACAAAAATCTGGCAAAAAGATTGATTAGGGGTGCTTAGATATAACTCACAAACTATTTTTCCAAGATTAACAATTTTTCATCGCATTAGGGTCTACTCAGTACACAATCTGTTACCAAATTACTAAAATTGACCCCAGGGTGGCTTTACAAAATGCACTATATGCTTCAATTCTGGGATGGATTTATGTCGTTTTGCATCCAAACTCTTCACTTGATAATAATCATTCTGAACATGACAAACTGCAACTGTCCAAAGGTACCAGCCACTGTTCTTGTGGGTGAGCGTCCAGCTTATTTTTGATTAGACATGGTCAGTAAATAGCCCACCAGGTGGTTTCTGTATCTTCTCTGCAATGGAGGTGCTCACACCCCCTAGTGTGAGGGGTACATCTTGGGATGGAAAGGGTGTAGATAACAATAATGAGGGAGCTGTATTGGTTTACAAAGGGACAGTATAAGTAGACATACCCACGTGGGAGGGGACTTGTCTATCCTTATGGGATTCTGGTATGGATACAGTTGGCAAAGAAAATTAATTAAACAAAAAATGAATCAAATACAGTTCTAAAGTGCAACCACTAGTGAATAATACTTAGGAGATATATCTTGCTTTTTACTTTTATCTCATTATCTTGCCCAGTTTCATATGACCAGAATGTTCTGTTTATACTCTCTATGCTCAGGGGACTTCATTAGGCATTAGATTAATATATTTGACACTAACTTAGCTTGTATTTGGAGTTCTGTCATTGCCAACTTTTTAAATTACCCAGTGGGTTATGATGGCGGTTCCTAGATGCCCTGGCCAAAATTTATGTTAATTATTGTAATATGACTTACATCTTTGACATATGTAATAATTATGATAGGACTCTGGTGTAGGTGGGGTCATGTATGAATACCATAAAGCTAACATGTAGTTAATCTGTGTTGCTAGGCAAGGAATTAATTAGAATCATAGTTGCTAAGCAACCACTGGTCTTAGGTACAATAATTGGTACTGTTCAGATGCCAGTGGCCAATTTGGTGGATGTAGGTATTATTGAAATTTAGCTACATACCTGTGAAACCTATGTTGCTTAGCAAATAGATACTTAGAACAGCTGTTGCTAAGCAACCACTCAACCTAGCAACATATCAATAAATGGATAAAAAGATAAATGGATTGCTAGGGCTCAATTTAGGGGGGATTTGTCAGGTTCTGATTTGTTCAGGGGCAATATTAACACCAAACGAGAGGGATTTCAGATTGTTTGGTGGCCATCTTGGATTTGGACCTGGCAGCCATCTTGGATTTTGGACACATCAAAATTCTTAATCAGCACCCTTTTTTGATTTAGCTGTGTTTTTAACATTTCTATCCCCAAGAATGCCCTTGTCATCATGCTACATATCTGTAAAACCTGTGTTGCTAAGCAAATAGATACTTAGAACTGCTGTTGCTAAGCAACCACTCAACCTAGCAACAAAATCAATGAGATAAATAGATTACTAGGGCTCAAATTAGGGGGAATCAGTAAGTTTCTATTATGTCCAGAGGCAATTTTCAAACTATAGGGTAGGGGTTTTGGATTATATGGTGGCCATCTTGGATTTTGACCTGGCGGCCATCTTGGATTTTGGAAACATCAATATTCTTAATCAGCACCCTTTTTACATCATATTTAGTTGTATTGGTAAATGTCTACCCCAAAAAATGTCCTTACCATGATGGTACTTTGGTGTACAGATCTGAAATATAGCAATTCAATGGTATTTTTTCATCCGATACGAAAACGGCTCTAAAAAAAAAGCCAAGCCTAGGACACATCAGGACTTTTGGTAGGTTGAATCTAACATATAGACGGGCCAATCCTGCAAAAATCAGCTGTCAGGTATTTTATTCTATTTCAAAACCTAATATGACTGTACTAACAGGGGAAATTGGCCTGTTGGGAGGACCTCTTGTTTGACGACAAGCTAGTATAGGGGTTACTGCATCCCTCGTTTTATGTGATATGGTAAACTGAAATAGCAATATATGTACATGTATGTAAGTCTATGTATATCACACTCTTCCATACACTACATTATAGCATTTGCAATCACGCAATTGGTTTGGCACAAATACAGTAACTTTGGGGTAAAAGTCAATAAATACCAAGGTCCACGATGATCATTCGGAACTGAGGGTTAGACTTCACAAGTTAGACCTCACGAGAGCCATGTGAAATACAGCCCCATTGAGTGAAAGTAGAAGTGATTTGACCGTCCCTTTATATAGAAGTATTTCAATAAAGATTGGCAACAATTCATGAGAATTTCCTTTGGTATCATTTAACAGAGGTATGAAACTCAGTGGTGTCGAGGCTTTAGTATAGATCTAGGGACTCTAGTATTCAGCATGGAATGTGTAAGTGTGAGGGTTACAAGTTGTGTTAACCTCAGAGGCTGAAACTATGTACTGAGACTCGGGTTGCTGAAGGACCATGTAGTGTTATATAAGAAACCATGTCATTCCTAGACGACCGTCATCTTTCAACCTAACATAGATAATGTAGGTAATCTGAGTATTCTTGCTCAAAAAGACTTTATCTCCATTCTACCACCTTCAATTGATACATGTACATCAATTACCAATATGTCTGGTCAAGTTTTCGGGAATATATCAAACACTATATGCATTAATGAAGCACTATATGCGGTCGTTTAGGGTTAAAAGTATAATCATAATCATAGGTACTGTACGTATTGTGATATTCCCATCTGTTCTGACTGCAGTTCTACAGCTGCTGATACAGGCCACAGCGGTTAAACGTGTGGACGTTGATCACCACGCCAGACAGCGCACTATAAGGGCGGCAGGCCCTGGAGGAGGATCTCCTGAACCGCTCCTTGGCCTGGGCCCTGGAGAAGGCCTTAAGGCCTCAGCCAGCAGTGGGAGGACGGCCAAAGGCACCGATATGGTCAAGCTGACAGAGACATACCGTGGACTGCCCGTCATTGGGGAGTCAGTGGTCCTTGAGGTGAAGAAACTATTGCATTATCATATTGCATATCGTTTATTAATACGTATTCAGTATCATACATACACAACCCCAAGCATAAAAAAACATCATTAAGATTGCATTATTCAAATAAGAAGTAGTAACTCTACATTGAAATCACAACCGTTTAGGCTGTAAATGTGCCATCAGCAGATAATGACTTTTATACAAAAGAATATAGACAAAACATCAGCAGCTGATCAAATGAGAATAATGCAGTATTTATTTCAAAATTGATCAGCCTATAGATACAGAGTAAGATATTTCCCTTCATAACATTACCATAGCTAAGAGCTAGATACAAATTGGCTAATAACAAAGCAACGCTGTAAATAGTGAAACAAAAAATACGTCCTTTCATACTGTAAACCAGCAAAATATTCTAGTGACCATTTACACTAAAAATACAGTAGATTCCACCACTCAGCTGTTCAAACTTCTAATAGTGTAAATATGACATGGCTGGTATGTGGTGTATTAACCAATTTCCTTACTACATGCATTACAGTTGGACAATGAAGGCCAACCGACAGGAGAGGTGCGTGGACGTCTGGTCACTGGTATTGAGGAGGACATCCCCTACATTGTGCCTACCCTGCAGAAGGATGACGTCCTCCAGATGGCATTAATGCACACTAAGGACTCCCTGAGGGACGTAAAGTTTAACCCTGACAGAGATGCGCACCTCCAGGTGTATGTCTCAGGAGCTGGCAGCAATATAAAGGCTAAACTTACATACAGGGTAAGCTACAGAATTGAGACTGCTGAAAGAATTACAAGGCCTACCTTAATCATGGATGCCAACACTGGCATCATCTACAAGGAATGGGATGCAATATCTATGGCAAGCCTTGAGACATTCCCCAAACGTAAATTGCATCGTGAACACAGTTACAAGAGGTCTAGTAGTGAGAAATCTGTGTCAGGTGTTGGGGGTAACACAAAAGTCGGAAGATATACCTATGGTTCAGGTACATTGCCTGCTCTGAAGGTAACCCTTTTAGACAATGGGAAATGTGCCCTTGCCAATGACCTGGCCGAGGCCTATAACTGTGACAGTAGCTATGACTGTGAGCCGGCAGACATGCAGAGCCACCAGTTTGATTGTGAAGCTGGCAACCAGGACGCCACCAATGGGGGCTTCTCACCGTTAAACGACGCATTCTTTAACGTCGCACAGACTTGCAACATGTTCCGGCAGTGGTTCAACGAGACTGACATCTTCCTACAAGGCACCCCCGTCAAGGCCCGCGTCCACTTTGGGGAGCAGTTTGAGAACGCTTTCTGGGATGGAGAGACCATTGCCCTTGGGGACGGTGGGGATGAGCTCTTCCCTCTGACCTCCCTCAATATGGTGGCCCATGAGATGGCCCATGGCTTCACTGAGATGCGTGCTGGGCTGGATGGGTTTGGGCAGTCAGGGGCCATCAATGAGGCCTTCTCAGACATGGCAGGGGAGGCGGCTGAGTTCTTCAGCAGGAACACCACAGACTGGCTCATCAGTTATGCCGATACTAAAAAAAACAATGCCTCACTACGCTACTTCGCTGAGCCTTCAAGGGATGGTAGCTCCATAGGACACTATAGTGAGTACTGCCTTGGGATAGAGCCTCACGCCGCTAGTGGGATCTTCAACAGGGCCTTCTACCTGCTGGCTACATCTGACGGCTGGGATGTGCGGAAGGCCTTCCACGTCTTCCTCACCGCTAACGCCCTCTACTGGCACCCTGACTCACAGTTCCATGAAGCGGCTTGTGACGTCGTTAGCTCTGCTGGTGACCTGGGTTATGACGTAGATGACGTGACCAAAGCCTTCATGGACGTCGGTATCGAGCCGTGCGCCCAGGATGAGGGGACGTCTCTGCCAGGCCCTGTCCTTGTGGAGGCTGGCCACACCATGGTATACCAGATCAACACACACGGCATAGACGTAGCCGAGCTAGTCTTTGTGGTGGACACCTATGACGTAGTTGATATGACCGTTAACACTGGGGGCCTGGAGTTTGAGATTAAGTCCCCCCATGGTTATATGCCACGCACCTTCACCCTACCCACTGTTGGCGGATGCCTCCAGAACAAACCCTGCAAAGTGACCCTTACCGCCTTGGAGGACATCCAGTGGGACAGCCGTCTGAGTGTCTACCCCATGGCGCACCTACAGACCCTGGTGACGGCTGACTCCCTGGAGGCTGACCAGTTTGTCCTCACCACCTTCAGGATGCCACTACAGGTCATCCAAGGTGCTGTCCGGATTGCCTTCAGAGCCACCACAGGGCCTGAGGGAGGCCTGACGTACTATATCAGACACGGCAGTGAGCCTGACGTCACGTCACGCGGGTTTGACGTCATGGGGACCACTGACAGGGACGCTGTACTGTGCAACCCTAGAAATGGGACCTATTACATCAGGGCAGTGCCGCTGATATATACAGACTCCCCAGTCACTGACGTTAATGTTGGGCTATATGCCTCATTTAATGCTGAACTTAAAAGTGACATTGAAACAGATGGAAACGACTGAGGGGCATTGTTTTCTGGAGAAGCAACACATACATATATGGATGTGTCCATTATTACCATGTTAGCTATACTTACACATCAGGCTTGCTTTCACACTACCATATGGGCGAAGCAAGTTTGACTTGATTTTACCTAACTAATGCTGGTTTCAAAAGGAAGGCATACATTTGACTCGGGTACTCAACCACACACGTTTCAGACTTTTGTGTTTGGGCCATTACCCAGTAGCCGATTTGGATGCCGATACACCCTCAACAAACAGGCCCAATGTAGTACTAAGTAACTTTTTATTCTAATTTTGTGGATGTATCAGCCGATAATGCATCCAAATCGGCTACTGGGTTATGGCCCTAATCATTGTCACCGAGAAGCCTGAACTCCAATGCACGAGAAGCCATATGCAGGTACAGTGCACAATCACTGCCAAACTACCTTTATTTGTATGATTGCTTTCATTTATTTCATAGTGAAATATTAAGTCATATTGCTATGCCCATAATAAACACCTTGACTGACACCCGGTTCATGTACCTATACGTTTACACATACATGCACATAGCGTGTTCAGATTCAGCTTTTATTCATAGTGTAAACCATGACCTTGTCTAAAATAGAAATCTCACAATCTCACAAAACTGTAACGACATCTAGTTGGTAGGCATAGCCTATTCTGGTGGGTGGCACCGTATGAAGTGACAAATTAAATAGATAGAGTATACGTAGGCGGCACTCCGCTACATAATCATTCTACTTTCTCTAATTAGTTCTACGGCCAAGTTATCAGCTGGTTATGGCAAAGCATTACGCTTTCTCTTTCTCTTTCCAAACTCCATGGGTTGCAGAGTTTTGAATTTTTGAGGACGAGTAAGACGTCTCTGTCGGGGGGGGGGGGGGGGGGGGGTTGGGCGATGGTGTTCATTCTTTCCATATCAATAGGGCCTATGGTTCAACCTGACTGAAGAAGAACATCTGGAATATTGACCTTACATTCCAATATTTTGGGGGATTTCATGAGTTAACAGATTAACTGGACACATCATTGACATCTTTGACGCAACATTCACAGAAGTCCATCGGTACCAGTGACTCACTATGGGGGAGATTGTTACAATGGTGTGGGCAGGGCATACTAAAGCTGGGTGTGAGGGTATGATTGGGCTGATTCCATAAGGCCTGGCATCCCTGAGTCATCATCCATAGTATATACACAATATAGGCCATCCTCTCAGCCACTGAACGCCATATTGGCAAATGGACGACAAGGGTCAGTCAGTTGGTGTGGTATTAACCATGCTGCCAACATTTCGAGGTGTCAGGAACCCATACTGCATGGACAGACCAGTGCCAGCAAGGAACACGTACACGGATAGGAAGACCCTCTTTATGAAGTATGGATAGCTGGTTCATCATGCTGATCTTGCATGTTGCAGGTAGGTTTGAGATATACACGTATTATAGATAATGGGATACATCATGCTGCCGTGTTATTAGAGATCAAATCTCAGAATTATACATGGCGGAGGTGTGGGTGGGGATGGATTTATTGTAGGGTAAACGGTGGTGTAATAGGCTCCGTGATCTTGCTACATAATTATGTCAAACTGGTGATTTGAATCTATACGGTGGAGATACGCCCAACACAATTGCGTGTGTCAAAACGAGTTTTGAGTTTGAGTTTTGATACTTTTTATTGCCAACTTTCATTTACATGTTATTAAAGTGCAATATTGGGCTGACATGAACCCTCGATGTAGTAGTTATTAAACGTTCAAGCTTATTTACTAATTACTGTCAGCTTACAGTCTGTAAGGGCACATAGGCATGAATTCAATTAAATAGAAAGATATGTGATAACAGTCATCTCTGCTAACTCGAATGTAGAGCTCAATAAAGATATAAAAGCTAAACATATTTCTAGCCTTGTTTCCTTTGGCTTAGATTTGTAGATGGTCGTTGCATGTATGTGCCATGTTTAACTAACAAAAAATGTCTTGAAAGTACAAAATAAAATACCGAATACAAAAGAAAACCCCTACTCATTTGAGTTTACAAGATGTAACCAAGAGAATAAATCAACTTTGATGGCCGTATACACATATCATCTCGGATCATACCTTGTGTTGGATGCTTATACCGTATCATTAATGCATATTTATACATGATTGTATGTTCTGACAATAATCCTATAGTCCCTACTCTTGTCTGTATGTTTGGTTACTTAGATACTCAGAAGCATGTATTGGATCCTCTTATGAAGGATCAGTAGACACAATGATATCTTGGTTCATAATTGGAAGCAAAGGAACACTGAAGCTGAAGAACAAGGAACAGAGCCACTCATACACACGCCACATTTGACTCGAGAGAGGGGGGGTGTGGAGGGACTAGCTGTGCAATCAGACTAGTTGGATACTTATTTGGCTGTGTGATGAGACCATGCACATTGGTGGCTGTTTGATCAGACCTACCGTACGGATGGGGGGGGGGTCAAATTAATACTGGCCGTGGTTTTTTGGCCTTTTATGGCAGTTTTGAAGCAGGTTATACTCTTAGAGGTTTGTACCTCCACTGTCAGGCCATCCCAGTCCCATGCTACTCTCTGGGATGGGCCTCTACTCAGTGACTTCAATTTATACACTTCTGTGGGGATTTTGATTTTTTCATCATTTCTAGTTCTACGCTCCTCTTCTGGGACACATGTTCCTATTTTCTGAGCCATTTTGTAGGCTAGACATAAGAGCTGCTTAAATCTGCGCTTCCGTGAAGTTTGTAGGCCAAAATGTGTGTGCAGATCAGTGGCTGAGCACCTTTCATATATATCAGAGTACCGGGCAGTTCTCAGACCCCTGTTTTGTAACCGCTGGACTTTGTTTACTAGGTCCTGGTTTTATACAATCGATGAGAAAATTTGCATAATCTGCATATGGCAGAATCATTTGCATGTACAATTTCATAGCTTTTTCTTCATCAAAAAAATTCTTAATTCTAGCTAACATTATATAATTTGTGACTCATGGTTTTAATTAGATTGTTTACATGTGACTTAAAGGTGAGTCTGCTCTCTGTGATAGCACCATGGTATTTATATTTGTTTACTTCTTGGAGAACAACATTACCAATCTTGATAACTAATGGTGGTAGGTTCCTAACATTGCTCCTGCGTACTCTCAGGTTTTTTTGCTATTCACAGTTAAACAATTCTCTCTACACCATATATAAGTATTATTAACATTGTGTTGCAGGATCAGGGCGGACTCTTCTGGTGTTTTACCACTGGCTACAATGATAATATCGTCAGCATACATGTAAATTACAGATTGCTCAATTACCCTAGGGAAGTCATTGACAAATATGAGGAATAACAAGGGGCCGAGGGAACTTCCTTGCAGCACGCCATAATTAACCTTAGCTTCCTCAGATCGCGTATTATTCATTAAAGTTACTTGTTTCCTATCAGCGAGGTAGGATATTAAGCAGTTAATAGTGCAATTATCCAGCTTTAGAGCTTTACATTTTTTAATGATGAGCGAGTGACTTACACTATCGAAAGCTTTGCCTCCGTTGATTAAACAAATACTCAAATAATTATTATTATCAACTTCATTAAAAAGATGGTTAGTAAAATCACAAATTAAAATGTAACCTCAATCCACGAAGAACCAGTGATACCAGTCAACACTTAGTGAGTGTATCAACCCTGTAGGGCCAGCAAGGTACATACATTCAGTATGACGGGTTTGGGCTGTATGTGGATCAGAGGGGGGCAAGGTGCATTAAAGCGCTATGCTACAATTAAAGGTTTAATTTACTTTGAACCATTCAAGGTTTAATAAATGGACACCTTTGTGTTTCCTCCAGGGTCCATACACCAGGTTCCTGCGGCCAGACGCGTGGACGTGCACCACCACCTGAGGCGGCGCTCAGTGGCGCCCTCTGCAGACCAAACACAGAACTCCAGGGAGCAGCTCTTTGGGCTCGGCAGTGGTGAGCAGCTGCAGCCTGGCACCACCTACCGGACGGCCAGGGGAACACTGAGAGTGAAGCTGACAGAGACCTACCAGGGCCTGCCCATCATTGGGGAGGCTGTGGTACTGGAGGTAGATGAGGGTGAGCAGGTCATTGGTGTATACGGCAGGTTGGTGGAGGGATTAGAGGAGGATCTGCCCTCAGTGGTTCCACAGTTGTCAATTGATGATGCATTTAACATTGCACTAACTGCCATGGGGGATGAGGAAGGTAGTGTACAATTTGACGAGAGGAGGGATGCAAATCTTGCAATCTATGTCCAAGGCACCCCAGAGCAGGTACAACCAAGTCTCATCTATAAGCTGTCTTACAGAGTGGAAAATTATCGCAGGGTGGCAAGGCCCTCTTTCTATATTAACGCAAACACTGGCAGTATACTGCGACGTTGGGATGGTTTATCGGGATTCAACCATAAGAGGTGGGTCAGTTTAGAAGACCTGCTTGCTCTACCTGACTATATCCTAATAGATGCAGTAGGGGGGAATCTTAAGGTCGGCAAGAAGCACTACAATGGTCAAGAACTGCCCAAACTTCGTGTGATAAGGCTTTCAAACACCACATGCTCATTGAGAAATTCAAATGCCATTGTTTACCATTGCAGAAATGCCTACACCTGTCCCCAAGATGCAAACAAAGCCCATGAGTTTAGATGTGATTCTGGGAATCCTGATGAGACCAATGCTGCTTACTCACCCCTGAATGATGCCCTGTTCCATGTTGGGGTGACCTTTAAGATGTATCGCGAGTGGTATGGAATAACCAACCCCCTACAGGGCTCCCCAGGTGGGCGGTGTAAAGTCAGGGGTCATTTTGGGCAGAAGTTGGAAACTGCATTTTGGAATGGGGAGTATGTGACTGTGGGTGATGGGGACAGGGTACATTATCCACTTTCCTCCCTTAATGTTATAGCACACGAGTTATCCCATGGGTTCACAGAGAGTCATTCTGGGCTGGTATATGAAGGGGAGTCAGGTGCCATTAATGAAGCATTCAGTGACATGGCAGGTGAGGCGGCAGAGGAGTTTCTCAGACATGGAGTCGACTGGGCAGTGGCTGCTGACTCCATGAAAGGTGCCAATGACGCCATGCGCTACTTCGCTGATCCCTCGCTAGATGGCAGGTCAGTGAGTAGAGTCAGTGATTATTGCTTCACTATGGATCCTCACATTTCCAGTGGGATCTTCAATAAAGTGTTTTACACTCTCTCCAATACCCAAGGCTGGAATGTGAGCAAAGCCTTTCATGTGTTTGCTCTGGCAAATGATATCTACTGGCATCCTGATTCAGACTTTAATAGTGCAGCCTGCGATGTCCTCCAGGCGGCCTCAGATCTGGAATACAACAGGGAAGACATCCAAAAAGCATTCGAAGACGTTGGGGTTGCACCCTGCGATAAACAAGAAGGAACACAGCTTCTGTATCCAATAATCATGGCGGCAGGAAGCACTGTCACCTATGACCTCACCTCAAATGTCCAGACATCCCTTCGCTATTCAGACTTGGTCATTTACATCTACGGAAATATCCCAATGGAGGTGGTTGTCATTGGTTCCAGCAACAGATTTCAGGTGACCAAAGAGAAGTCTGTGTATGACATGATTGAGGCCAATGCAGTGGCCATCCACACCTTCCACCAGTGCTTACACCGACCATGTACCGTTACCATCAGTACCAAGGATGCTGGTAAGGTGGTGCTGAACTCCCTAGCCTACATCAGTACCCTCATCTCAGGGGAGTCCCTGCACAGGACCAGAACCACTGTGGAGGTGACCTTTGACATTCCCCAGTATGTCCTTAATACTGGTCTGCGTGTGGCCTTTACGGCAGAGAAGGTGGGAGGGGACCTCAGTTATTACATACGGCACGGCCAGGCCCCAGTGGTGGAGGTGGGTAGCTTCGATGTGGTCGGTCACAGTAGTCTGCCAGCCGTGCTGTGCAAACCAAGAGCTGGGAGGTACTTCCTAAAGGCTGTGTCTGATGAGATCAGAGTGACTAATATTAACATACACATGTATACCCAGCTAGGGGCGACTAAAAGGATGGCATCCAACAGCAGAGGGTCTTCTGGTTACAATTTGGGAATAAAGTAGCAGACTTTATCACAAAGTAGTCACGTATTTCTTTACGCAGGCCACCTCCACATATTACTTTTGATGAATATGATCTATGACTAAAATGACAGAAAGTTACCCTGTATGAGGATCAATATTATACGGGGCACAATGGCTGGGCAATTTGTCTTAACTTTATAGTTCTCTCGGAGGTGGGCATCACTTGCACATTATAAAACTATGTTGACATAGATCTATATTGAATATATTGATGTTGGTTTATCGTTAAGCCAGGCTACTTAAAAAATTCTGTTTTCTGTATAGCTATCACTTTCTTGTATAAATTGATGTACCGAAAAAATTAAACATTTTGACAATGATGTACCACTCATTAAAGTGATCGAAAGTATCTATAAATATTTATATCTGAACGTCTTTTTACTGTTGGAGATTTAGAAGCCTATGGGAACACACTTCCCTAAAGCTTAACTGGTGAGCTACTGAGCCCTATATGCATGTGCTTCTGTGCTTTTAACTGATCAAATTTTCATCTTTGGCTAGACGATATACATAATACATAGACAATTGAGGTCAATCGTATACGTGGGCTGGCGTTTCAACTTTAAAGTTTGTTACAAAATGGACAGTACAAGAATAATATTTAAAGAAAAACACCCCCTAGAAAGTATACCCTACTACTCCAACGGAAAGTAAGAAAATGTTAAAAATGGTTCATTCAACTGGGCAGCCAACAATAGAACCTCATCTGACAAATGGTCGGGACATTCGTAAAATCGGTGATTGTGGAATTAAGTGCATACGGTAGGTGTTATTGTTAACATTAGCAGTGCAAAATTAAAGATACACTTACAATAATAAATACTCTATCTTGTTATTTGTGTTGCTATATTACTCACAAATTGGCACAGGACGGCAAATTTCACAACTTCGAAAAAAGGCTAACCGATTTATAAAAGTCCATCATAAACCATCATCATGTAACTGTTCCAAGGAAGATCAATGAATTTATGACATGCTAATATTACTTCGAAATGGGCTGGGACAGTATTTGATTAATGTAGGCATAAGAGGGCTAACCATGGCCATCATTGTTATGAGTATACATGGGCTGTTGTATTGTGCAAAAGCACGCGGTGAATTAATGGTGAGAGCATAAAAATGCTATGCTTGGTGAGTGGTTGGTTCTACTGTACTCTACTTGTAGACCACTGTCCTCCATGTAATGAAAGCTATTACCTCACCCGTATGCAGACAACGTCCATGTTAACTGACTAGATGATAGGCCAGGCCCAATTATCTATGTACACATGTCCTATTTATTCAGAATAGCAGTTAGCAGTTAGTGGTTATGATCAGTATGGTAGGTTTCTGTTGTTACTTTATTTATTTTGTAAAGCTGCATAGTGCATGTGGTTCGATATAGGTCCATAGCGGAGAACAAAGAGAAAATAGAATGCATTATGTATCATGGTAATACATTCTTTTTCTAATTAGAAAATAATTTATACAACGAATGAGAATAATTTACTAATACATTTTCTTATTAATATTTCCTAAACGCGTGTGGGTCTGTTTTACCTAATGGTTTACACCTTCCAACACACACGCTTAAACCTTTGAGGCCCGCATAGTAGCTAGCCCTAAAATACTCTATGCCCTTCTATTGCCCCGATGCATGAATGTAGCCTTGGCGAGTAACTCGCTGGTGCTGCATTCTGATGTAATATTTGAAGCACCAATGATGAGTGACAGGGGTATCATGGTGACAAATGACACATATGAGACCTTAAGGCATCATGCCGACCTTATATAAGGGCTATTGAAGGTCATGTTTTTTTACGATGTTCTACCCACTTTTAGCTGTATTCGGTCCACTCTAATTTTCATGTATCTGGATTTTTCTTCTCTCGAATTACATGATTATAATGCCCACGTGATATTTCTGCCCATTCAGCACTATTTGTGCCCTGTTGTCGGTAATGCTATGATGGAGATAATGATGATGGGGACAATGATTCTGTCGACGTTTAAGCAGGGTAATATCAGTATAACTATACCGACCATACTGTCGCGATAATGCAGGGGGTCGCTCTTCTGTTTAACGTGGATGTAACCGCCGGCGCTTCTACATGACCGGCGCTTATTCAAGGTACGGTTTAGTGCTTGAGAAATAAATGGGGACTCCTACACCTGGCACGTTTTTAAAACCGTTGTGAGTTATTAAGGATGCAATAAATGTCGTATTACGATAAGTTTTAGCCTAACAATGTGTGTGTGATACGAATGTCACAATTACAAATACAAGTAAACCCCCACAAGTCGCCTTCTCCTTAACTATTCCAGTCTGTCTCATCTGCAGAGACACTTCCAAGATCCGACTACACTATTCTCTGTAGAAATAGCAAATAATAAAGTTCTAAATGGACAGAGTCCTATGGAGCTCTCGTATTCATCACGAGGTAAGATAATTACCCCCAATTGCTGAGACCACAGTATCTCACGCTTCTCTGCACTGCATTCAACGCGTATGCAGATTTTTAGATTATTAATTGAGGGGCCAGTGGAAATGAGGTTACAATGGACTTTTTCCATTTTTACGAACAATATATCGGACCTCATAATTGTTATTAGGTCCAATATGGTCATTGATATGGCCTTCATTACAAAGCAATTTCTGTCCATTTACACATAATGATAATTTCAGTAATGTATGTGCCCCACAAATTATGGCCGTTCTATATAGAGAAATGATGGTGTATACCCCAAATATTGAAGTAGATGTTTTCCATATGATATCGCTGGTATAATTGACATGGCTATAATTCACGATACTGGCCTTTATGAGGGGTGTACTAGTGATGGCATATTAACAGAATTATCTTCTTTTATCATGCACATTTATGTCAGAGCCTAGTTTCCATACTGAGCCTCCATGAGCAAGTGTCATGGGGCTATTATCTCATATTTATGCTGTGGCCATATAAGTGGGGGTTGATGGGCCCCTATTTAAACCCTCTGAGTGGGTGTCATTTGGTACCATCGAGCTGCACAGTGTCTGCAGTGCGGTGGAGGAGGGAGGTACCCTGACAACGTTACAATGATGGGGAAGCTGTGCTGGGTGCCGCTTCTTGCTGTGCTGGCAGGTGAGTTTCTTATAGGAGAGCTACTATGTAAATAGTATAGTATCAAACCTTCAAAGCCATTCAAATTGTATTGCTGAAAAGCTCAATATGGCTGTTTAAGTATGCCCCAAACAGGAGATGGCCTCCTTTTTTAGAAGACCTCTGGTCCAGTGCAATATCACCATTCTCTGTGTAATGCCCCTGATGTGTAAACCCCTCTCATATTTAACTTGCTTATGTTGAGTAACTTTTGATCCTTTGCCTCTATACTATTGATGGAAACATTAATTCAAATAGAATGTGTATAATCAACGCTAAGGCTGTATTCACAAGGAACCAGCAAGTCTTATCAAGTTGTCATCAGACCCAAACAGCTAGAAGACAATAGTGATGTTCCTATTGTATTCCTTACAAGCCAGAAACCAGGGAACAGGAATAGTCTTGTTGCCCATGCGAAGTTTTATCCATCCTCCATAAGACCAGGGGCGCATCCAAGGGCCCCTGCCTTTACATTGCCTATTATCACGCCCTTCCCCCATTCCCAAAGTCATGGATCCGCCCTGCATAGCCATCACACAGTACATGTATTATCATTGGCACCATCAAGAACACTCATAGCCTGAATAGTTATCATCATACACATGTATTCCTATGAGGGTATAGGAATTGCAAGTGTGTGTATTCTAGTGGCTGAACGATGGTGGTATACTCATTTAGCAACAACTAACAGACAAATAAGTATGGGAATACACAGTATGAATTCGGCTGACTAAGAGTCATTGTATATCAACTGATATGTATGCACAATATAGAGAGAAAGAGAAACAAGCAGGCAGGAATGAGGAGGGGTCCATGTGCATGGATAAGTTCAAGATGTAATGCCGCACGTTTTTCCTTTACTATATTTAATGAACACACCAATAGCCAGAATCATCTTTCTTGTTTCAGTTTTGGTGCAGCTGGCCAATGCTGCCCGCCGAGTGGACCTGGAGCACCACATCGCCAAACGATCTGTACATTTCCGCAGAAGCAATCCTAGCCATTTGCTCGGCCTGAAGGAGGGAGAGCACCTCGTGCCTGGGAATAAGTTCAGGACTGCCAAGGGTACAACCAAGGTAAGTGAAAAATACAGCCTCATCTATACCCTCTCCTGATCCCCATAATTAGTTAAGATTAACTCTAAGGACAGTGTAATCCTACCTATCGCACAAGTTTATGACCTCCGGCTTCTGATGCAGGCAGCACTTCAAATACACAGTCACCCCTGCACATAATCAAGCAGCAAATAGGGTTATATGTGTATGACCCATCGGCGCAAAATTGGTCACATGCATGAAACTTTGCATATAGATATGAGCTCTCTAATGTAGTATTGCCTGTTCTTTTATGATAAGATGTGTATCTATTAATTTTATGGGTTCTACTCATGACAACCCTAATTTGCAACTGAATTATTGATATTATAGGTAAGCCTACTCGTTGACATGGGCTTACTGATTTTGAAAGAAATAATGCTTCCTAACCGCATGTCAGATCTCTTGAAAAGACTATTTGTTTTTCAGAAGTATGGATCACCTATATGGCTCTCATTTTATTTTCTCTAACAGTTAAAGATGCAGGAAACATACAAAGGTCTACCAGTTGTTGGAGAGAGTGTGGTGCTTGAGATGGATGATCAAGGTCAATTTACTGGAGAAGTTACTGGTAGGCTGTTAGAAGGTATTAATGAAGATATCCCATCCACTGAACCTGGCATTTCAGCTGAGGAAGCTCTTGAGAAGGCATTGGCATACAGTGGGGACAACAGAAAACACATCATTTTTAACCCGTATAAAGATGCAATACTCGAGATTGAAGTCAGAGGTGAAGAAAATGTCAGACCACGCCTTGTCTACCAACTCAACTATCGCATTGAGAGAAGAGGGGAACTGAGCCGGCCATTCTTTATCATTGATGCTAACACTGGTCATATCCTGAAGAACTGGAATGCTATGACCATGGCTAACTGGAGACATCGGTCAAAGAGGAGGGCTAATGCTATCACTTCCTATGAATTAGCTGATGGAGTAGGAGGTAATGTTAAGATTGGAAAGCATTTGTATGGCCTTGACCTACCATCACTCAAGGTCAGTGTGGCACCTGATGGGAGGTGTGTCTTAGAAAACCAATACGCCCTTGTTTACAATTGTAATGAGAGCTATGACTGTTCTCTTGATGGTGTAGAGCCACATCATTTTGATTGTATCAAAGGCAATAATGACACAGTCAATGATGCCTATTCTCCCTTGAATGATGCCTTTTTTTATGTTGGACTCACATATGAGATGTTTGTGGAATGGTATGAAATATCTGATATTCTGCAAAACAAAGATGTCAATGGAGGGCGTTGTCCGACTCGGGTTCACTTTGGTGAACTTTTTGAGAATGCCTTTTGGGATGGTGAGGTGATCACTTTTGGAGATGGAGAGTCCATGATGTATCCTCTTGCATCTTTGAATGTAGTTGCCCATGAAATATCACATGGCTTCACAGAGGTGAACTCAGGGCTTATTTATCAAGGTGAATCAGGTGGCATGAATGAGGCCTTTTCTGACATGGCTGGTGAAGCTGCTGAAGACTTCCTGAAACACAAGATAGACTGGATGGTTGGCTTTGCAATCTGGAAGAAGAAGAATGAATCAATGAGGTACTTTGATCTGCCTTCTAGAGATGGAAGATCCATTGACCACTTTGATGATTTCTGCTTCGATATGGACCCTCATCTCTCCAGTGGTATTTACAATAGGGCATTTTACATTCTATCGAATCGCCCAGGGTGGTGTGTGCGTAAGGCCTTCCACATATTTGTTATAGCTAATGATATCTACTGGCGACCAGACTCAAACTTCCATGATGCAGCCTGTGATGTTCAAAGGGCAGCAGATGACCTGGGATACAATGTGAATGATGTCACTATTGCTTTCAGGGAGGTTGGAATTGAGCCATGTTCAAAAAAATACATCAATGATCTTGGAGCTCCATTCACGCTTAAGAATGAGTCTTCTGCATCCTTCAAATTGAACAATGCAAATGATGAAGACCTTGACTACATGGAACTTATCTTGATATTAATGGGAAGTCAACCATTGACACTGATGGTTCAGACCCCAGACTTCATATACACAGTAGAACCTGCCATCACCGATGGTCATCCAGATCGGAATGTTATCAAATTAAACCTTGGCAGAGGATGTTATAATGAAGATTGCACTGTCACCGTATCTACTAAATCAGAGAACATGGTTGTAGTAGTTCCCATGGCCCAAGTCCAAGACTTAGTAGCAGGGGTCAATCTTGAGGCAGGAGAGCCTGATTACTATGATTATGGTGAGCCGACCAATACCACCCAACCCCCAGTACCATCTGGTGCATATACCATGAGCTTTGAAATCCCCAAAGCGATCTTGGATAATAAGCTGCGGGTCCTGTTCATAGCGTCAATGCAGACACAGACCCGTGGCAGCTTCTTCATCAGGCATGGTGAGCAGCCTAATCTGCAATCCTATGAGTATGATGTGCGAGGATCCCTAAGAGGAGAGCCTTCCATGTTGTGCAAACCCCGTGAAGGGACATACTACCTGGTTATAAAGCAAAGTTCAGAGCCCCTTGTGAATATCAACATCAAGATGGGTGCCTGGCTAAAGGGTAATATTATCGAAGACGGATCTGTAAGCAGTGCTCCACCCCCAACTGCGAGTTTTGAAATTTAGTGAAATCAGTTCTATCAAAAATTGTCAATTTCAAAACAAACTTTATAAAATACTGTCCAGAATGATGGCAACTAATAGCTTAACAAACTGTGGAGTATTCCGTATTCATTTTCATGATTTTTATAGCCTGGATGATGTTCCATAATACAAGATGGGATTGGCAGTAGGCTTCAGCTAATAAACCAATGATAAATACTATTGTGCATATTATGGTGATGTGTATTGTACCAGTAGCATAGGCGGTTAGACAAATGGTTGCCGCACTCCATCTTGCGAGTGGTATGAGTGACAAAGAATATTAAAATAGCAGGATAGAGGACAATCATCTTTTATACGTATGCCTATGTAGGGGAATTAGATTAGGGACGGAACAAGCCCATGCAGAACCCAAGCCAGAACAGGCAATGTGTTGCATGTCTCCTGCATCTATTAACCTATGGTTGATTAATTGAGTGGGGTTTCACATAGTTTGTCTTGCACTTGTCTAAGTTTTCAGCCTTCTCTTGTACTGGTCTCATACAGTTCCAATGGCGACTCTCCAGTATATATATATTGTTGGTTTCCCTTGCATTTCGCTGTGTTCATTCATTCAGTGATCCCAGGATGTATTTTAATTAATAAATTGGTGCATACTACTAGCTGCTCTGTATTATCTACTGGAATTTGAATTATCACAATCGAAGGAAGCAATAACAATATCAGACACTATAGTTCATGAGCAAAACAGTTCTGGGTCATCTCAGATACTTAAATAACGCTGAATCAGGATGCATTTTTAATTGTCAGCAGACAGATCACATCATCCTTGCAGTAGCTAGCTGTTAATCAAAAGTATCGAACAACACATAGTACCAACCACCCTCCTTTTCACGTGGTTTAACACAATTATTGCAGATGACTATCCATGCACTCTGTGTGAATATAGTCCCATCTGGCTATGGTATAATTATTCCAAATGACGAACTACTGCAATATCAGATGTTGCCTACAGACTTGGACTTGATGCACATGCTACTCAATTAACAGGCAACATGAAACTGCATGCTGAGGAACTATCTATCAAAACCAGTAAAATCTATGAAAGAATAATGTTGTTATCACCACCTGCTGTTCTGTGTTGTTTCCTCCTACCCGGCCTACAATACTTGCCAAGCAACAAATGGACGATGATGCCATTTCTGAAATTGGCCAATTCTGAAAACCATAACACGCTTGGAATTTTTGACTGTGAGCACATGATGCATAGTCAAACATAATGATTCCACTTAAATCACTTGAGAAGAATTGTAAGCAGGCAAGCAGAAAAGATACTCCATACTGTATTAGTTGCAACTTTAGCTACCCGGGGGCACCACCATGGCCTTAAATCGAAGAATTGCTATAGGGCACTTTTCTGTAGAATCCAATACCATTAAAAAACATTCCGTTTCTGGTTAGAAGCTATATTTGGAATGTAAACGTTTCAAGGCCTAAATGGGTGTCCCTGTTGATTGTTGCCATAGAACCATGATTTTCATTCCAAATAGAAGAAATAACTATGCCCATTGATAAAATAAACCATGCGGATCACTAATATTCTGGTCAAAACAGATTAAAATGACCATTCCAAATCGTATTAGACCTAAAGAATGAAAAATGCATCATAAATTTCTGATTACCATAATTATGCTAATTAGATAGGGACCCAACTAACAAAAAAAACCGTTATTTTACGTTAAAATAACGTTTCAAAACTCACAACGGTATACCATAGTAAGGAGCCTTAGAGAAACGTTATATAACGTTATAGAATGTTTTGTATACATGTAGTGTTTTTTGTTTACTGTGGATATCTTGGAAAGTATGGGACTTGGATCTTATTGGGATTTTGGATAAGGCAATGCCCACACATACTTATGAAATCATTTAACAACAATGTGCATAACCTGAACAATATGCGACATCTGAATAGAGTTTGGATATAAGCTTATGCTATAGCTGATTCCTATAATTATGTTATTGGCATGAGTAGTTGGAACAGAAGGTCATGCAGTTGGAACGATCATAACGATGGTGAGTGAAACTCACTGAAGGTCTCCCATGGACATGATCTGTAGGATAAGATAAAGAGCGCCCAATGACAAGCGACAACAAAGAAGTCTGCAAGACAGTCTGCAAGACTTAAATGAAAGAAGATAAAGGACCTGACAGCTCATTAGTTCAGACCCAGACGTGATTCTCTTGGCTGTAAGCTGTAACATGTGTAGTATCATCCCTTGTAATAGTTGTGCCATCAACACAATGCACTATTGGACGACAAGGATTATGTTTATTTACGAGGTATTTCTTCGAACTATTCATTATACAATATCCTTATGACTGTGTGCATTTGCCAAGAAATCAGTTCATACAATTATAAACCCATTGAAACAGCAGAGAGTCTAGCTACCATTTAAGTGGTCCTTGATGGAGCTGACAAGTAGAGCTACCATCGACCCCCCCCCCCCCCCCTGATAACAGGAGATCACACAAATATCAAAACTGGCTGTTTCAGGAAAATGTTTGAGAATATAGCATAGTGTAGCTTACTTAAGCAGTGATTCCATTGCCTTCATCGTCATTTCTATCCATCAACAGAAAGCAATCCGTCCGTCAATTGAAAGCAATCCGTCCATTGGCGAATTGTGCAAATCCGTCTGAAAGTGACAGATTGATCACTTTCCCACTTCCACCAAGCTTCTTCCATCAATGTTATGTTGGTATTTCCGTCAAACTGAAGGATTCCGTACCAACTTGATATTGGCCCATTAGGAAATTTCACCCTAAATGGTCGTTTGACCCCAAATAGATGTTTCACCTTGATGGACACTGTGCCCAAATGGAACCCCAAATGAACATTTCACCCATTTGGACATTTGGCCCCAAATGGACTTTTGGCCCCGAATGGACTGTTGGCCCCAAATAAGAATTTGGCCCAATGGACAATTAGCCCCAAATGGACTATTCGGGTTACTGTTGTGTAATACCACATCATCAGCAAACATGAGTATTTTTGTATTTTTTGCACAGTCTGCTAAATCATTAATTTATAGAATATATAATAATGGCTCTAATAGAGAGACTTGTGGTACACCAAAGTGAACAGGCTTTTTGTCAGATACAAATTGTGTTCTCTGCACTCTATTTGACAAGTAAGATTCTAACCATAGTAAAAATTTATAATTTAGACCAATCTTAGATAGTTTACAAAAAAGTAGACCATGATGAATACTATCAAAAGCCTTGCGTGTCTCAATATATGCCACTGCTGTGTAATGACTTAAATCTATACTTATAAAAAGATCATTAATAAGCTCAAAAACAGCTTCACAGAAAATCGCTGAATCGCTGAAAATCGACGGATCAATCAAAAAAGTTGACAGATCCGTCCAAAATAGTGATGGATCTATCACGTCACTGCAATGGAATCAGCGCTTTGACTGCTGAAGCAGTTTTGTAGACATCACAGATGTGCATGGCTTCTTACATCACGCTTGTAGTCTGGAGTCCCAAGCATGGAAACCCTATCTCACTAAAGACAGGATGTAGAATTTCTGATTCAAAATATTTCGGATATGCATCAAACTGCTCTAATTCTGTCTAAATACTGGCTTTCAAATCAACCCCTACCTTGACCTTGGGTTTATATTTTCTTGTGAGAAACTAGATACAATGTTACTTTTCTCCATTTGTTTTAGGTAAAGATGCAAGAAACATACAAAGGTCTACCAGTTGTTGGAGAGAGTGTGGTGCTTGAGATGGATGATCAAGGTCAATTTACTGGAGAAGTTACTGGTAGGCTGTTAGAAGGCATCAATGAAGATATCCCATCCACTAAACCTGGCATTTCACCTGAGGAAGCCCTTGAGAAGGCATTGGCATACAGTGGGCACAACAGAAAACACATCAGTTTTAACCCGTATAAAGATGCAGTACTCGAGATTGAAGTCAGAGGAGAAGAAAATGTCAGACCACGCCTTGTCTACCAACTCAACTATCGCATTGAGAGAAGAAGGGAACTGAGCCGGCCATCCTTTATTATTGATGCTAACACTGGTCATATCCTTAAGAACTGGAATGCTATGACCATGGCTAACTGGAGACATAGGTCAAAGAGGAGGGCTAATGCTATCACTTCCTATGAACTAGCTGATGGGGTAGGGGGTAATGTTAAGATTGGAAAGCATCTGTATGGCCTTGACCTCCCATCACTCAAGGTTAGTGTGGCACCTGATGGAAGGTGTGTCTTGGAAAATCAATATGCCCTTGTCTACAATTGTAATGACAGCTATGGATGTTACCTTGATGGTGTGGAACCACACCACTTCGATTGTGCAAAAGGCAATAGTGACACGGTCAATGATGCCTATTCTCCCTTGAATGATGCCTTCTTTTATGTTGGACTCACATATGAGATGTATGCTGAATGGTATGAAATATCTGATATTCTGCAAAACAAAGAAATTAATGGAGGCCGTTGTCCAACTAGGGTTCACTATGGTGAACGTTTTGAAAATGCCTTTTGGGATGGTGAGGTGATCACTTTTGGAGATGGAGAATCAACAATGTATCCTCTCACATCTTTGAATGTAGTGGCCCATGAAATATCACATGGCTTCACAGAGGTGAACTCAGGACTAGTTTATGCAGGTGAATCAGGGGGAATGAATGAAGCCTTTTCTGACATGGCTGGGGAGGCTGCTGAAGACTTCCTGAAACACAAAATAGACTGGATGGTTGGCTTTGCAATCTGGAAGAAGAAGAATGAATCAATGAGGTACTTTGATGAACCATCCAGGGATGGAAAATCCATTGAACACTTTGATGAATACTGCTTTGATATGGACCCTCACTATTCCAGTGGTATTTTTAACAAAGCTTTTTATATCCTGTCTAATCTTCCCGGTTGGTGTGTGCGTAAGGCCTTCCACATCTTTGTTGTAGCTAATGACATCTACTGGGGACCAGACTCAAACTTCCATAATGCAGCTTGTGATGTTCAAAGGGCAGCTGATGATTTGGGATACAATGTGAACGATGTTACACATGCTTTCAGGGAGGTTGGGATAGAGCCATGTTCAAAGAAACATGACAATGACTTTGGTAAGCCATTTATGGTTAAGAATGAATCTTCTATATCTTTCAAACTGAATAATGCTCATGATGAAGACCTCAACTACATGGAACTTATTTTGCGTGCACGGGGAACTGAAGCAGTGTCATTGATGGTGCAGACCCCCAACTTCAAGTACACAGTAGAACCCACAGAGAACAATATCTATGGAAGTGAAATTAAATTAAACCTTGGCAGAGGATGTTATGAAGAAGATTGCATCATCATCTTGACTTCAAAAGAGGAGGCCAAGGTCTTTGGGACTGCCCTTGCCCAGGTGCAAGACCTAGTAGCTGGCATCAGTCTTGAGGCCAACTATGACTACAATGCCATTGATGAGTCCTCCAATTCTACCATACCATCTGGTGCCTATAGCATGAGCTTTGAAATCCCAAATGTTATCTTGGATAATGAACTTCAGGTCATGTTTACAGGTTCGACACAGACAGGTACATATGGGACTTATTACATCAGGCACAGAGAACAACCAAATCTGGCATCCTATGAGTATGATTTGCAGGGAACCTTAGATGGAGAACCTGTTCTGTTGTGCAAACCCCGTGAAGGCTTGTACTACTTGGTTGTACCAGGCCGTTCTGGGCCCCTTTTTTCTATTAACATCAAGCTTGGTGCTGTATTAAAGGCTGATCTAATTGAGGCGGATACTGATAACAGTACTCCATATCCAACTCCGAGTTTTGAGATTTAGAAAACAGTTCTGAAATCTGTAATGTTGGACTGTGAATTAACACGGTTATGGAGTCCCTATCAAAAATGGAAAATAAAAGCTCAAGGATATCGATTTAATGGCCACTGAATGTATCCTTATGAATAAAATGAGATATTGCTGCACCCTTTTCTGTAGTATATTATTCATATTGAAGTATTTAATGCATTGCCGTGCATCTAGGTACTCCAGGATGACAGTCATGGATTCATCAAAAAGTATCCTTGCCTTTAGTTGGCTATCGTGATTATTGGAAAGTGTGTTAACGACCCGTGTGGCCGCCCCATTAGACTGAAGGTGAGTAACGAGGAAAAGTTCTTTCCCTTCGGACCACAACTACAAAGTGCCCTAGACCCTGCTGACATTTACCAGCTGGACTTAATTATGCATCAAATTTCCCACCCTTGCTCCCATTGGTTACTCATGTGGTCAGCTGGTCACACTTGGGTCAGGCTCTGACCTATTCATACTGACACTAACACTGACTTGTAGTTAGGCCTAGTGTTGTTGTGTGGTTACATTACATTTATTGTAGGGCCTAGTGGGCCCTAGTCCTATATAGTGTTTTTTACCTGCTATTGTTATTCACATGAATATTTGTGGGTGGATTTAGGCCTATGGCCTATTAACTTAGGTTGGGTTGGGTTTTATTATATGTACAGGGTTAGTTGCTGTTGATGATAAATTAGCCTATCATTTTCCGTGGTAGGCCCACTTTATAGTTTCGACCCTTTTTGGTGTCATCATCAGGTGGATTTGACAGGGAATTATATGTACATAGTCCCACTATGTTCATATTTTATAAAAGACAATAGTGTGAGGGACATGGTTTCTCCGAAAATGATGTTTTTTTACCACCGAGGCGCGGGGGAATCCGTCCCCTACACTGCCCCCACCAGCTTCCATCATCTCCTCTAGATTCAGATTTTTCCGGGGGGTTACCAACCCTAGGCTTTCTCTCCCTCTGATTGAGAGGGGCTTTATCAAGCAGTTACAGAGAGTCCCAGCCCCCGGAGTATAGAGACACCTAGCACCAGGTATTCTCACCCACTGGAGACCGAAGGTCCCAATGGGGCTTTATCAAGCAGTTGTTGAGATACCCTGACTTCCCAGCGATGGAAGCTTTCCACACCATACCGATTCAGCCAATCATTGTTGTAACCAAGTCTCTAACTGCGTATCCAACTACCGTAAAACCTCGCCAGTACGGCTTATAGGATTGACCCAAAGTCGGGGTGCGGCTAATACGAGAGTTTTTCCAAATCTAAATTTGAAAACTCACCTTAAGGTGGCCTTAACTTTACCCAGGAGCCACAGGGAGGCAGGAGGGACGGGGGGGGGGGGGGGGGCAGAAGCCACTGAGTGGGCAATGACAATGCCTGATATTCGCACCTCAGCCCTAGGACAATGCAGCCAGCTCGCACCTCAGCCCTAAGACAATGCAGCCAGCTCGCACCTCAGCCCTAAGACGATGCAGACCGCCGCAGCATTCTAACAGTAACAATGCACCTTGTACCCCCCCCCCACACACAACACGTACCGGGGCTAATCCTCTTGGAATAAATCTACAAATGAGCTCCATGGGCTGTCAGAGGCAGCCTAGGCCACCAGGAGCACCTACACACTAACCCAAAGTTAGGGGTGCGGCTAATACGCAAGTTTCCACCAGGGCTTATTCAGAGGCCTTCTGTGGCTTATAGGATCGGCCCAAAGTAGGGGGCGGCTTATACGCCAGTTAGGCTTATACGCGAGGTGTTACGGTACCCGTACTGGAGACTGACTCTTCACTACCTGCTCCTCCAACTTCCCAACCACCAGCAGGTAGCCAATCCCCAGCAAGTTAGAACGGTACCTGCCGACTTCTCAACATTTTAAACCGAGTATGCTCGGTGTCTCCGCCAGTGTGAGGGGCACGGTTTCGAACCCGGGGCCTTCCACTTGCCAAGCGATTGCTCTACCACTGAGCTACATCCCCTTGTCCTATCAGATAGACCGTGTCTCACATTACTGGATCGGTATGGTACAGAGGAGAGCGGGATTATCCGAGTGATACCCCCTTACAGGGTTACCACCGAGGAGCGAGGGAATCCGTCCCCTACAATAGTCTCACATGGCAGACTACTAGTATTAGGCCTAGTCTTTTATTTATTTGTGCATAACTCTATAAAATTTGCGTTATTTATAGATGAACGTTTTTTTGGAAAAAATGCATATGGATATAGGGCTACATTATAGGAGCCTGTCCTGGTTGGATTAGCCGTCAGAATAAATTTTGTATGGTTTTAGAATGAACTCTTTTTGGATGCTGATGGAATGCTATTATTTTGGGAAGAACAAACCAGCATCACAGACTAGTATAATTTTATACCCCAAAAAGAGCTCTAGTTATCATGTGTATATCACATGATAGCATTACATTAGAACATGTTTATTTTATTATTTTGAATAACCGTTAGTGATGGAAACTTATATGGATTTTTTTCTTGGGGAAGGAAAAGCGATTATAATATAGCCTTCTATAAGCGTCGATACCGCTGCTGTCGAATCGCCAATCTACCCCTGATATGTTACCATTCTGTCCTGTCAGTGTAGTCTATTGTTCTTGACAGATCAGCGACAGACCATGGATTTGACGGCAGTAGAATTACCGCTACAGTGGTCCTATTTTCCTGAGTGCGTAGGAAGATCTTGGAACTTAGAAATAAGCTCATTTATTTGCCTCTGTTGAAACAACGTCACTACAATGGGAAGGGACACTGCCAACGATATTCTGCCAACTGTCCCTTGATTAAACTGGAGCTCATTCCCCACGACTACGTTCTGCACTGTGATGTCAACGAGTAGGAAAATTTCTTTTGAAACAGAATTCATTCATAAATACATGAAATGAATATAGAGATTCACTTGAATCTATCCAAATTCTGCCTCATGATCACTTGATAGGAAACTGTTCACCTGGACAGAATTGCCATGTACACCTCTGTCCGTGTTTTGTGAAAAAATATAACGCTAAAGGACAGTAACGAAATAACCTTTTGACCAATGAGACGATTCCCCAGTATTTATCAGTGCTTACCAGCTCAACTAATGGCCACTCACATGGGAGGACCTAGACACCATTGGAATAGCCCTAATTCTTCATCCAAAAGCCGGTGTCAGCAAACACAATGTTTACCCTTTCAAGTGGCTTATCGGAGTGAATGAGTTATAAGAGCAGTATATCAACACTGACTACCCTGCAAAGAAAATCTTCAGGGGACCTTGAAGCAATCTCTTGTTGTGACTTGTAATCCTTTTTTAGCAATCTCCACATAAGGCCTGTGTCCACTATACAACAAAGAAAGTGGAATATATGGTCGTTTTGACATCCAGAAATATGTACATATCTGGGAATATATTTTGTAGATATATTCTACTTTAACTGCAGGTATGCTGTGTCCACTAGGCGTTATAAATTGCTGCCCAGACTGCCCAGGGCAAACATGGACAAGGTTTTACAATAGAATAAAGAGCATATATTCCAATTTCTGCACTAAAAATCAAACATGTTAGATATTCAAATGCCCACTTTTGATGTCCATTTTTGACCCCTGCATATTGCTCTCCCACTTTTGTATTTGAGAATTTTGTCGTCCAGCTGTGTCCACAGGGACACAAAACATATATTTCGTATTTGTATTCAAATTCACGTTTTAACGGACGACAAACGGCCTCATATATGCTAGTGGACACAGGCCTATAGGTGGCCTGAAGAAATGTGGAGTTTTTTTTTAGAAGTTTACGAGACATTTCCTGTGTCATATCCTCCGGAATTTCTCGTTATTCACATGAGTGAAATACATGTCACCCTTCAACGTGTCAATCTAGGAACTTGGACACGCTCGCCATTAGGCCTGTGTCCACTATACAACAAGGAAAGTGAAATATATGGCCGCTTTGACGTCCAGCAATATGTATATATCTGGGCATATATTTTGTAGATATATTCTACGTTAACTGCAGGTATGCTGTGTCCACTATGCATTATAAATTGCTGCCCAGACTGCCCAGGGCAAACATGGACGAGTTATTATAATAGAATAAAGAGCATATCGCCCAATTTCTGCACTAAAAATCAAACATGTTAGATTTTAAAATAAGGGATTTTGTCGTTTGGTTTTGAAGGACAATGGCTTACACAATTTCTATATATTCCAAAATTGTGTCGTCCACCTGTGTCCACAGGGAGACAAAACATATATTTTATATTTGTATTCAAATTCACGTTTTAACGGACGACAAACGACTTTATATATGCTAGTGGACACAGGCCTATTCTTAAGAATCTACCAAGTCTATCTCGTGTAATACAGCTCACACCTTTCTCGATAGGTACAAAATGCACTTTTACATGTCATTCCCAAGTGCAGATCAGTGGGCAGTCATCTGGATTATTCCGGTGGGTTCACGTTTCCTGAAAGGTTTTTAGCATCTCAGAGCTGAACATTATTAAATTTTTACAATTGAATGCCTGGCCTTGAATTCACAGACACGCATTGACCAGTATTTTACCATTCTTCATTGTCATCAAGTTACCTTATACAGCATTAATAGAAGATCATTCTAATGTTTAATAAACAATTGAGCACCCTCTTCAGTAAAGATCTGTAATGATCTGACCATTGGCCTTCTTACAAATTTTGTATATTTTTCGGAAATGTTTTTTTGTTGTCGTAAATGTAATAGATTTGTTCGGGAATCCTAAACCCATGAACGTGGACAAGACAGGGAATGTGGGAAATTAAATTTCCTTATGATATAATTATAAGGGATTCATCCCTTGGGATTATATCTGAATCTAGAGATAGAACAAATAGGTGGACTGTGAAAGTTATACCCTTTTTCCGTCAAGATTATACAAAAGAAAAGGGGTCTTGATAGTAGAACGGCAATGCGCTAAACCTTGTAATTACATATGTAATTATTTACCTGAATAATTCACATTTTAGAAAAAGAAGAGAAACAACAAGACACCACTCTATGGGGACTCGATACTATGCAAAACACAACCCATCTATTCAATTGTGAGATTAGTAGCAGACTGAATGATATGTCATTATGTCCAACAATATCATCTGAAAGAGTTCGCTATATTGTCACACACCTTCAAACTTCTCTTCTCAAGTACACATGAGCAGCTCTGCTTCTAGGCTATGGAGAATTCATTGGTAAACCGTTGCTGTCCTGCTCTTTGAATACTCCAATGGCTCGTTTAAGCACCAGGTATTAGATGAGGACCAGTTCTGAATAAGACTGAGGTTCAGAGGTTTTGAAATAAGTGTTATGTGCTAAAAAGTGTATCTTGCATAAAGGCATGTCTTGTGGAAGTGCCGGCTTATAGTGGTATTGGAACCTATAATATATATAAAGCACACAGGTGCTTAAACAAGTCACTATAATACTTAATCCTGTCTGACTGATTTACCTTCATCTTCTTTCACATAGACGTTTAGAATTAGGCAAATGTAACAACATTGTTTTTATCTATTTTCAGGTAAAGATGCAAGAGACATATAAAGGTCTACCAGTTGTTGGAGAGAGTGTAGTGCTTGAGATGGATGATCAAGGTCAATTCACTGGAGTAGTCACTGGTAAGCTGTTAGAAGGTATCAATGAAGATATCCCAACCCCTGAACCAGGCATATCAGCAGAGGAAGCTCTCGAGAAGGCATTGACATACAGTGGGCACAACAGAAAACACATCATGTTTAACCCATACAAAGATGCAGTACTTGAGATTGAAGTCAGAGGTGAAGAAAATGTCAGACCACGCCTTGTCTACCAACTCAACTATCGCATTGAGAGAAGAGGGGAGCTAAGCCGGCCATCCTTTATCATTGATGCTAACACTGGTCGTGTCCTGAAGAACTGGAATGCTATGACCATGGCTAACTGGAGACATCGGTCAAAGAGGAGGGCTAATGCTGTCACTGCCTATGAATTAGCTGATGGGGTAGGAGGTAATGTTAAGATCGGAAAGCATTTGTATGGCCTTGACCTACCGTCACTCAAGGTCAGTGTAGCACCTGATGGAAAGTGTGTCTTGGAAAATCAATATGCGCTTGTGTACAACTGCAATGAGAGCTATGAGTGTCCTCTTGATGGAGTACAACCACACCATTTCGATTGTATTAAAGGCAATAGTGACACGGTCAATGAAGCTTATTCTCCCCTGAATGATGCCTTCTTTTATGTTGGTCTCACATATGAGATGTATGCTGAATGGTATGAAATATCTGATATTCTGCAAAACAAAGAAGTTAATGGAGGGCGTTGTCCAACTCGTGTTCACTTTGGTGAACTTTTTGAGAATGCCTTTTGGGATGGTGAGGTGATCACTTTTGGAGACGGAGAGTCCATGATGTATCCTCTTACATCTTTAAATGTGGTGGCCCATGAAATCTCACATGGATTTACTGAAGTAAACTCAGGACTGATTTATTCAGGTGAATCAGGGGGAATGAATGAAGCCTTTTCTGACATGGCTGGGGAGGCTGCTGAAGACTTTTTGAAACACAAAATAGACTGGATGGTTGGCTTTGCCATCTGGAAGAAGAAGAATGAATCAATGAGGTACTTTGATGAACCATCCAGGGATGGAAGATCCATTGAACACTTTGATGACTTCTGCATGGATATGGACCCTCATCTGTCCAGTGGTATCTATAACAAAGCCTTTTACATCTTGTCTAATCGCCCTGGTTGGTGTGTGCGTAAGGCCTTCCATTGCTTTGTTATAGCTAATGACATTTACTGGCGACCAGACTCAAACTTCCATGATGCAGCTTGTGATGTGCAAAGGGCAGCAGATGACCTGGGATACAATGTGAATGATGTCACTATTGCTTTCAGGGAGGTTGGAATTGAGCCATGTTCAAAGAAACACAGCAATGATCTTGGAGGTCCATTTGGAATTAAGAATGAGTCATCCCAATCCTACAAATTGAACAATGCTAATGATGAAGACCTTGACTACATGGAGCTTATTGTGATTGCCTACGGAGATGAACCAGTGACATTGATAGTTCAGACTCCAAGCTTTAAGTACACAGTAGAACCTGCAGCCGACCATATGTATGATCCTATAGTGTTACATCTTGGTAGAGGATGTTATAAAGAAGATTGTACTATCACCTTGTCGGCAAGATTGGAGACCTTTGCTATGACAATGCCCATTGCCCAGGTTCAAGACCTAGTAGCAGGAGTGAACTTGGAAGCATCTGATTCTGATTACTATGATTACGGTGAGTCAAGCAATTCTACTATACCATCTGGAGCCTACACCATGAGCTTCGAAATTCCTAAAGTGATCTTGGAGAAGAACTTCCGTGTTTTTTTCACAGGTTCAATGCAGACACGCACCCATGGCAGCTTCTATATCAGGCATGAAGAACAACCTAACCTGTCATCCTATGAGTATGATGTGCAAGGATCCCTAAGTGGTGGAGAGCCTGCCATGCTGTGCAAACCCAGAGAAGGGACATACTACCTGGTTATAAAGCCAAGTTCAGAGCCGCTTGTTTCCATCAACATCAAGCTCGGTGTCTGGCTAAAGGCTGATCGAATTGAGAGTGGAGCTGAAACTGGTACTCCATCTTCACCTCAAGACACTTTTGAAATATAGCACTTGATTTCTATCTAAAATTGTCAAGTCATTAAATAGCCAGGCAGGATGAGAAATAATATGTTAACAACATAGATTCAATGAGTGTATTCTAAATAGTGTGTATTTTGAATAAATGTGCATTTGGACACTATAATGCTACAAGCTATTAATCTTGCCTCATTTACTTGAATTGATCATACATTATATGCAAGTCTAATATTAAAAAAGGGATACTGGAGAAGTGAGTACCACGGCAAAGGGAACCCTTGGGAGAAGTGAGTACCAGAGAGAAGTGAACCCTTTCGAAATGATCACAGAAAGATAAGATAAGGTACCAGCATTAAAGGCATAAAGAACATTACAAATAATTATCTACAGCACACCACAGGTGTATTAATTTTATCAAAACATACTTCACATTGTACCGGAGATTAATTAGTGATATTACACATGAGTACCCAGCGCCCCTTTATCTTTCTGTATTTGTTTTCCTCTTCTTCCCCTTTCCCCTCTGTTTTAACATGTTGGAGTGCACTAAAAACATATTCCACATAAGCTTAAACTGTCAGGATACTGCTTACGGGCAGTTCATATTACCGATGTATCTGATGTCCGTTCTTGGTATTCACTTCTGTCAGGTACTCTCTGGTATTCTTCCAGCAGTTGACTTCTTCAATGTACAAGGTTGTTCATGGGTTCAGTTTATTTGGGTCGAAAAATATAGGATAGGGTTTTGTAATTAAAGTAATATTACTAGTAATCAAATAATAAAGAAGACAGAGATTCTGATCATTCTCTGCATGAACCATTTGTTCAATGTTATGAAGGAGTTATCGAACCTTCTACAACATAGGCGAGCAACCAAGATGAAGATAGTATCCTGGTAGGGTATGCCTTGAGAATAATATTAATATATTCACACAACTGAGTAGGCCTACACTTCTCATTGAACTCTGGCATTCCACTATCTAGTAGTGACCATGTTCTGATGAATTGGAATGCATTAACTATAAAGAAATGACAAAAGGGAAAGCTATTGCTGTGACTGTTAAATTCTAATTAGTTGAAGGAGGGACAGTTTCATATTCCGATACGAGATATTTTCTGAATAATGAACTTCTTCTGTTACTCTGGGACACAAATGGGTTGATGGAGTCTGCTCTAATCTATTTTTTTTATTGTATAATCAAAAATTGATATAAGCAAAATACCAACAGCAATAATACCAGTGATCAAAACTATAGATGTCAACCAACAGAGTACTTTGGATGCTAATTATTAGCCTCATCACATTTATTTTTTGGCAATTTCCCATGCTCTATGAATTGGCAATGACTGACCTATAGATGAGAAGTATCGCATCCAGACTGGATAATAGGCTTATTTATGACCTTAATAGATATGACCTGGAACTGCACAACTCTCTCCCACCGAAGTAGAATGCTGGTACAGCCCAAACAAAACTCAGCCAGTATTATAGATGATGATTAGGGAGGGCATTCCCTACTCGGAGACTCATGCATGTCAGATATTATGGTATATACAGTAACAGTGACATTCTGTCCCATGTCCTATTTCACCCAAACCTGCCAACCCGATTCTGCTGCATCACTACACAACATAATGTGACAACCCAACATGTGAGGCTTATCTCTGATGCCAATTATAAAGGATCCGGTTTTCCTATTATGTTCACACTCATGTCATTCAATAAATTCCCTTTAGTTTTGACGTCTATTTCAATTAGATGTTGGTCAATAGTAATGGCCAATCATAGTTGGCCCTTTAGTATGTCCTGTTTCTGTAGATTCAAATAAGGGGCATATCCCATGTAGTTCCAGCATAATCATAATCAAATTCTTGCAATAGAAAAACGGCGTTTCTGACTGTTTATTTCACATGAAATGTCATAACACTTAACGGTGAAAGCAACAATATTATTGTACAGATGATGATATTTACAAGCAAACATTTTGCAATTTACAAAGCAGACATTTTGACAATTTAGAATGTGTTAGTTCTCATCCTAAAATCAGTCCAGCTGCGCAATGTCTCCTTTAGCTGCGCTATTTTTGAAGTACCATTCTTCTTTAGTTTCCTCTGGGCCTTCTGTATCTCGTGAACAATACACAAGAATGCATCGGAGACACTCTCATAGTTATCACTGGCGGAGGTCTCTCTGTAGGGACAACATACCCGCTTGGCCAGTTTCTTGCCTGCTGATTCTGAGACCTCGCGGACGTGACAGAGATCACTCTTATTGCCCACGATGACTATGGGTGGGGCGCGTTTACCATTAGATAAAGTCGTTATTTGGTCTATGATAGACTGAAGGGCATTGAATGTGTCCACGTCCGTCACTGAGAAGACCAACATGATGCCCTCCGCCCATTCCAGATGCCTGTCCCGTTTCCACGTGTCCTGGGAGTGAGAGGTAGGTGTACAATAAGTATAGGTAATGTTAGATACAATGAGACAATCATTGAGAAAACATGGACCAAACCTGGGACAACAGGGTCCATGGATGACACTTAGACGAAATAAGGGACAACACAAGCAAACACACAAAGAAAAGAAACACATACATGTACAGTAAGATAGAATAGATGGACCCGCACTTAAGGACCAGACAACGGATGAAACAATAGAAAAACAGATAATACAATATAATATTTGACACTGAGTCAGACAATAAAGGTCGCCGTAGCTCCTAGAGATTGTGCCGTATGAGACATGTAATAAACAGAGATGCTGTATCTATGCTGCTTACCTGTCCTGTTGTGTCCAGGATGGTGAGACACGTGGGTTTAGAATCGACCATTGTGGTCACGGAGGTCGTCGTCTCTGTTAAAATGCATAAATAGGATGTAGTATACTGGTATCTATAACAAGGCCTTGCTACGTATTGTAAACGTTACAGATTATAGTATAATCAGAAGATAACATAGCAACAGGAGGGTGGTGGATGAATTACCTCCAAACAGCACTCGGCACTCGGAACGTTCACAACTGGGGCAAATCAGCCGAGGAAGTTACCAAAACACCAGAAAAGGCACAAGATAATCTTTTAGAATATTTTGTGCCTTCTCTGGTGTTTTGGTGACTTTTCCAAATTTCTCCAGTCAAGGAATAGACAAATACCAACGCCCATTGATATTGTCTCTGCCGTATTTCATGAGTGGGGGCTGGGCTATATCCCATGAAGCCGCAGGCTGAGTGGGATGAATGAAAGAAAATGTTGTTAGCCCATTGAATACGGCCACATTGTATTCAAGGGTGGTCATTGAATGCGGTCATTCTTATAGATAAGCAGTGTAAATCTTGTATTTCAAAAAAATAACATTCAATTCCCGGATGCTGTTTGGAGGGTTACTTCGTGACTGTATCAGGATTTGAAATATTCTGCAAAAGGGGTTCACATTTATTTCACATTCACTTCAAATATCATGGCCAAAGTCGGCCTTGGATACAGAATCGGGACTTATGTCAGACGTGAAATCATGTTATTCAGCCTTGCCAATTTTTGTTCTCCACTTGATGAGTTATATATACATAAACATTATTTGTAAACACAAACCATACCGTACATCCGTGCCTATGGCATACTACTGAACATAATCCTTGGTTTGAATCCGATTTCTGAGAATAGCACCAATTTGAGAACAAAATAGGTTAGTGGCGCCTCAATTTATTATATAAATCTACTCGTTTGGAGCTGCTATATGAAATTTTAATTTAAAATGTACAGAACACAACTTCAATAAAGTTATCAAGCATTACACATTTCTTCATTCCACATGAAGCAGGTAATTAGCATATTGATAATTATACTTATAAACTAACTTACCATAATGTGCATAATCTCCTATAAACCGCTTGGTGATGAATCTTACCACGAGGGCTGCAAGGGAAAAGAAAAAAAGGAAACTCCATTAGACTCGTGTGGAAATAGAGGATGCAGCCGGCAAAGTATAACTGTGGCGTGTTGGAGGAACATGAATAAAAACACTGATACCAATTTTCTATTTCATGATTAGTGGATCAACAAGGGAAAAGGGACCTCCGTGCGGGATTTTTAGTACCAACTTTGGCCACCAGGGGGCCCTATATAGCCAAAAAGGACCAAAATATGGTAAAAACTCATCTATACTAATTTTTTATGTAGAATAGGATAGGCCACATTAGAGGATTCCATCTTTGGTGAAAACATTCCATATTTGGAAGGGAAAAGAACGTTTTTGGGCCTAAATTGGTGTTTTTGTACATGTTGGTTGCCATGGAGACATGATTTTCATTCTAAATTGAAAAATTGAAAAATTTGATTAATAGAAGGCTCCACAACGATTTCATTGCTGAAAACAAAATGTAAATACCCTTTTTAGATCAAAAGCTGTGACCAAATGACTGAAAAAGTTTGGATATTTGGTAATAAGCATAATTATGCTAATTAAATAGGAATATCTCTTAAACAAAGTAAGATAGAGCTTATTAGCATTTAAGATCGGACAATGGCCACATATATTCAGACAGCCAGTACTCAAAAACTAGAAATGGCACCTGATAATAAAAGATATCACTGGAAAGCTGATGACATCAATTTTAGTATTGAGTTTTGAGCTTGGAGGACCCTTTTCCCTCGACTGTCCACTATTATTATTAATTTAGATCCGTTCCATGAATTGCCTTAAATGTAAAACAAAAAAGGGATAATGAAGCCTAGACTACAGGCTCAATGTATGGAGAATTAATTCATAGATAGTACTCAGGGGCTCGATTCATAAGTTTCTACGACACAGAGAGCTATTTTACTGCTACGACCATTGCTAATCGTCCAGGTGTCATTTTATGCCATACCTACGACATCTGTATATCAGTTGTAAAGGTGAAGAAAAATAACCACACTTACGACCAGCTTATCTCATATGACTAGCTTCTCTCAAGAAAATCGTAGAATGCTGTTGTACAAAAAAAAGGGTGCATTTCACAAGAAAATTGTAGCAAATTTCTCATCTACAGAATACCTGTATAAGGTCGTTTTAAGGGCAAAAATGCCCATTGCACAATAGATGGCTGAGACAGCCTCTGAAGTCATCTCAGCCATCTAAAAATTCTTTAATAATGGTTTGTTTTGTACCAAACCAAGATGTTATGTCTGATATTGACATGTAGATCACCTTGTGAGAATGTGTGCCTCATAGATTCACAATATTACCCATTTTTTGAAAATCATTATTCAACTATTTACCCCTAAATCGTAGTATGTGTAATATTCTTATGTCCTTCTACAATACAGTAATTTATTTTTAGATTACTTATTGTTACAACCACTCTTTGCTGGGTAGTGGTATGATTATGTTATGGGCATGTGTCCTACGATCTCATTGTGAAATGATATCAAATTATTTGTACTACAGCCTTGGATGATGCCTTGACTACTACCTGAAAAAAAAAACTATTTGCCCTTTTTTCCCTACAGACATGATTTTTTGTGGTCGTAGCCTTTCTGAGCTGTCGTACATTGTTATGAATGGAGACCCAGATTTTGGACACTTAACATTTGAGTAAAAAAATAAAATTTACTATCAATACGTTGTGTGCAATGCTATAGCTCCACGGTGTTGTGGTTGAGATTGCTGGGGTCCGTTGTAGAGAAACTGATATTATAATTCCTTTGGCTAAATGTAATGTAAAATAAGATAAGTTGACTTTATATATGGTTATAATTGTATTATATCATGGGTATTTTTAACAGATCATTGCAGTGTTTACTTTGTATTCATTGAAACGATTTCCCCGAAAAATAGATCCTTCTACTTGTCAATTGTTTGCTAGTTTCGTTGTCATAAACTCGTTTTGCAACAGGCCGACAGATAAAGTCATGACGTTATGAGTCAGTTGTTCGCTTATATATCGCCTGATAACTTGTAACGGGAAATACATTTGTCCGTCCTTCCCCAGCCGTCTGCGCACCGAGATCTGAAGCTGGAGTTATGGGCTGACCTTTGCAGTACCCTCTGGTTTATGAGTAAAGAACTACTTTGGATAATTCACGGGGGTAGAGAAATGTGGTAACTATATTTACTATACTGTTGGTCTTACTTCGAAGTGATACGTGGGAGGAAGAGAAGAGGGAGGGGGAAGGAGGAGGAGGAGGAATCACAAACACCACAATAAAATAAATGGTCATGTCCATGGTATTTAGCTGAGTTTTGTTTTTCTCCCCTTTCCCTGTCTTAAAGATGGGGCCGTAGCTACATATTACAGCGACGAGAAGGAGACTGCTATTGTGAAATTCCCACCAGGTGGCAATAGCTCTCATGGGGAATTAATCAAGGGCGGCTTTTTCTATGTATTTGTAGTAACTAGATCATAGTCATCTGTGCACAAATATTAATAGGGACATAATGGTCTTAAAGAACGACAGACTTAAAGTCTCACAATATCGGGATACATTTGCATCACATAATGTTCTCTATTATTGATGGTTGATATGACAGCGTTTTCTATGTGAATCGGCAATTGCTGAGGGAAAAGGTTAAGTAGAAAAATGGTAATCATTCCCTCCTACAGTACCATAGTTTCTTTTCCGCACCAAGCTGAAACGCAGATTTTTTTTGGCCTAATCTAGCTTCCCAGATATTTATATATTTTATCCTTGACTAGCCGATAGTCCATCTTTAATGTGAAAGTGGAGGAAGTCTCTCTTTGTTTACCTTCTCCTTTCCTGGGATAAGTGTCTTACAACCAGGCCGGCACATGTCGGTTTGGTGCACATGTCACAGTGTTTAGTTGGTAATCTGCCAGCCAGCGTAGTGCTCCACTCCCTGCACTCAGTAGGCAAAATATACACCCTCGCCTTCCCGTTCTCCGAAGTACCCCCACTCGATTTTCTGACAGTTAAGTACCCCTTTTCTAGTATATTGATGCCGTTTGAAATATAAAAATCGGAAATACTCATCATTATTATTCAATTGCCACCCTTTTGAAAATTATCAGATACATGTATGTTGTTTTCCAAACTATTCGTGATACTTTTTTTTCAAGGACTGTACAGCTTTTGAAAAAAGGCTCTATTAATTATTTTGATAAATGTGCGAACCACCACTGCCCCCTCTTTTACATAACTTTCAATAAAAAAAAGAGTTAAAATCGGAACTTTCAGAGAACGCGGATGTGTATATGTTTTACCTATTGAGTGCAGGGACCGGGTGTATAGTGCCCTGTAGTAACAGATTAAAGGTGTCAGTGTGACTTTACAGTTGCTGCAGCAATTGGTTGTCAACAACAAGTTCTGCACCTGCTGCCATTTACAATAAAGTTCAGTGGTCCATCTCTATCCATCCTAGTAGAGAGGATTAGGGCTTCATGTTCTGAACTACTGAGATTATGTTAGTGGTTTCTCAGCCACATACATGTACATGTACAGGATCTGATGGATGATCATGGAGTGTCAGAATGCCTTATATCTTGGAATGCCCTGTTTGTTGGGTATTTTATGTAGTGCTAGTGTAACGGGTTGACTATAAAGTCTAACTGTTATTGTTGTATATCTATTGTATGTTGTATGATGTAAGACAACACGGTTCTATTGTGTTTAATAACTGTTTTATTCATCTAACTAGTGTCGTCGGTTCGTTACATACACCGACTCCTCTAGTTCGGTTATCTATACGGTAGTGTACCGGTAGCACCGTCGGTTACCGTCGGTAGTTGTTACATAATCATTTTTACATAACTAAACCTAACAGGTGGCGCTGCTAGTACGGTCACGTGGCTACGCAGCGCTGTATATAAGACGGCTGCTTCCCCATTGGAAGTCAGTCAGGTTTGGGACTGTCGTGACATGACCACCCTGTGCTCACGGGCTTAACTCTATGCTATAGGGTTGCCCACTGTATTATATATCTGTTCTGATCTCGTATATCCGCTGGTTATACTTGTACTATAATACCCAAGAGTTACCTTTACAATAAAGTCGCCGTATATTAAAGTCTAATTTACCTTGTCTGGTTTTTGTACTCAAGTGTTACATACGTAGTAAGAGACCAACTACATTGGTGCCGTGACCACTTGACGAACCGACCATTGATAGGGTATTAAATAGACTTACAGTATATGGATTACCTATACGATTTTGTCAGCTCGTTCAGCGGCAGGACTAAAACCCCTGCTGAGGAACGTGAAGAAGCCGTACAGAATGTACGCTTCTTCACAGGCAAATCTAATAGGCGGGGGAGCCGGGCAGCCTTGGAGGTGCCCGGTGACGACCTCTCCCAAGAAGCAATAGGTGATCCTATTGTGGAAGCCTTTACCAAAGGAGAGGATGGGGAGCAATCTCCAATCCCGGGACCCTTTGATATAAGCTCCAGGAGATCGTTGGACTCCCTTTCCACGAATCTTTTCTGTCCTGAGGGTCAGAAAATACCGGGTAGAGAGCCTAAAACTCTCGGCCCAGCTGCCTTCGGTTCTACACCGACGGTAGCAGATCCTTCATTGGATCCAGACACGTCGGTTTTCACTGATGGTGCCACTCCTACACCGAACGGTATGGGGGGTGGCGGGCTATCAAAGAAAACTAACGTGGCAACAGAAGCTCCTGGTAAGGGGTACCCGGCAGCAGTAGATGAGCCATCCAGTTTACCACTGGATGGGGACCTACTAGCTGCCATGGGGATCCCCACCAAGAAAACTGAGTTGCATGAGCTCGCTGAAGCCCGGAGGGAACTTGCTTCCATCAATCAAACTAGGAAGCTATTCCTAAGGGAGGTTGATGAGAAGAAAAAGTTCCTACTGGAACTCCAGAACGAGATGGCTTCCCACAAGGTGGAGGTTGACAAACTTTTGCACCAGAGGGTGTCCGGCGAATGTGAGGTTGCAAGCTTAACTTCCTTGGGAAAGGATTTGAGCACGCAGCTCCACTTAGCCAGACAGGACCTCGCAAGCTTAATGCAAGTCAATCAGGACCTGAAGACGAAGCCGGAGAAAGTACCACCACCTTCCACGGTGGTACCTCCAGTCATACCCGTACCCAGTGTATACACGACAGTGACACCTTCAAGTGTCCCGCCGCTAGTACACACCGCGGTAACAGGTATGACACCTCAGATGGGGGCTAGCTATCTACAGACTCCGGTCTGTGGTGGCGCCTTTGGAGGCACGGCAACACCTCCAGGGTACACCCACCCATCTACTGGTTCAACGATGTTGAACCAACAGCAGACCATGGTCTCAGTTCCAGTACCGAAACCCAGAGCTAGACAAGGCTTAACGCCTGTCCAGCGGGCTAAGTACGACCGGAACCCGGCTATTGAGAAGCTGGGGACAGACATCGTCCCGCGGGACATCGATGAACTGGATGAACGGTATGCTCCTTTCAACTTTGGGGACATCAAACATCCTGATGCAGCCCGTCAAAAGGCCATCGATATTCCGCCTTTCACAGGGTCGCCACCCTGGAGAAAGTACAAAGTTCGGTTCAAGGCTATTGTGGAGAGCAATCGCTGGAACAATCAGCAAGCGCTGGTTGCTCTGAAGCAAGCACTCTGCAACGGGCCAGGTGAACCAGCCCTTTTGGCGTTCGAGAGAGTGAAGATCAAGACATTGAGCTCACTTGAAGAAACAGCTGAATGGGCGATTGGGAAGATTGGTGAGCATGACCCAAGGACTCAGCTGCTCAAACGTGTCCAACGCAAGGACGAGCATCTGAGATCCTACGGATTTGCTCTACAAGAACTGATATCCGAGTGTTATCAGGGATGTAGACCTGACACCCCCACTGTCATCCAGGAGTTAACCTCCAGGTTTGTCAATGGAGTCAGAGACACCAATCTCCAGGCATATCTGCGGGAGAAATGGCAGCCGGACTTATCTCTAGCTGACCTTTTTGACCATGCAGATGTGTATGACACCAAACAGGCTGTTTTTCCTAGTGGAGGAGTGTCGGCAGCTCCATCTGTAGCCCCGAAAGGAGCTCAGGTGGTAGAGGCCGCCACAAAACCACCTAAGAAAAAACAGCCCGCCTCTGAGGAGGTGGCGGCAGTAATGCCTGACAGGGACATGGAGAAGATGATTGAGGGTTTGTTGCGGAAGCACTTGGAAAAGAGCTCTGCGTCCACTTCTGATTCTGGATCTGGAAAGAGAAGGAAAAAGAAGAAAAAGGACACGAAACCTCAGCCATGTAGACGCTGTCAGAAGATGGGTCATTGGGCTAGCGAATGCAAAGCCCCTGCACCCATCGCTGCTAAAACCGAAAAGGAGACGGAAAACTGAATGGGGCCCATCCTCTTGGCAAGGATGGCGCCCCCACAGTTAGCCATGCCTGTAAGGGATTAGTAGACGGTGTTAACTCTTCCATGAACCAAGGCCGCGCAGAGGCAGAAGGGTCTGTACAACCTGTAAGCGTCTGGCAAGGCGGGGCTGGCAAGGACGAACGGAATCCGGAGGATTCTGTAGTCGCTGGCTTAGAGGAGTCTTGGTTAGAATCAATTGCCCAGAGCAGTGTGATTCAGGACTCCCCGAGCGACCCATGTTGGGATTATCTCCTGACAAAAGGGGTTGCTATGGATGGAGGGGGAAGCCCGATGCTGACCTCTGAGTGTGTCCCTTTACGGGGACAGCGTTGGTACCTGAGTCTGGTTATTTCCGGGACGCGTGGTGAATTCTTGGTCGACACGGGTGCATCTCACACCTTGGTCGATCGTAAATTCATGGCCCGTCTTTGCAACCAGCCCGAAGCTCCGCTACTAGGAGTAAAGGCTCGGACTGCTACGGGAGATAGTATGCAGACTTATGGCAGAACTGTAAAACCTATGTTGGTTGATGGCAAGACATACTGGATATGTCCAACCATCACCGACATCACTGATGATGGCATACTGGGGATGGACTTTGCTGCTCTTTACGGGGTAACAATGAACACCGCAACGGGCCGACTTCAGATTAAGCATCCTTATAAACAATCTGTACAGTGCGTTTTAAGGAATGGTTCTTCTGTGGCGTCAGTGGCACAAGACACAAAGTTGGCAGCAGGACATGTATCTGATGTCCTAGTCAGCTGCGTGGGAGTGCAGGCCAAACGACCGGGAATGTTTGAACCAGAAGATCAAAAGCTCTCTGAGTTAGGTCTTGCTGGCTATCATACTTACCTGGCCAACGCTCGTTGGGGGGTGATACCGATTTGTAACTCGAGTAGTAGAGAAATCACTCTACGAAAGGGGACGCCTATTGGTAACACCACGCGAGCGTATGGGGTAGACTCACTAACTACGGACTTTGTGGAAGTAGGTGTGGTGGCGGGAGACTCTTCCCACGAAGAGGCTCTAGCTAAATCCAACCTACCGAAACATTTAAGGTCCCTGTTGTGTGAGTCACACCTCACAACCCTAGAGAGCGAAATGGTGGCAAATGAGCTGTCAGAGTTATCTGACGCCTTTGCGCAACCAGGAGATCCTCTAGGGCGTACCAATACGGTACAACACCGGGTTGACACTGGGGACGCGCTTCCCAGTAGAATCCCCTACCGTCGGTTACCCATGGCTAAAAAAAGTGCTATGGAGGCTGAGGTAGAAAAGATGTTGGATGAAGATGTGATTCAACCTAGTGAGAGCCCATGGTCAAGTCCTGTGGTGATGGTCACCAAGAAGGATGGTTCCTGTCGATTTTGCATCGACTATAGGAAGTTGAACGGACTCACTAGGAAGAATGCATATCCTCTACCTCGGATAGATGAATGTGTGGAATCTCTGGGTGGGGCGAAATGGTTCTGTACACTAGATTTACAATCTGGCTATTGGCAGATCGGCATGGACCCCCGGGACCGAGAAAAAACCGCATTTTCTACCCATATGGGACTATTTGAGTTCAACGTCATGCCATTCGGGCTATGCAATGCCCCGGCAACCTTCGAGGCAATGATGGAAACCATGTTACGGGGTTTACTTTGGAAAAAGTGCCTAGTATACTTGGACGACATCATCGTCTTCGGTGGTTCTGTGGAGGAAACTCTACAGAACCTCCAAGCTGTGCTGAAACGCATCTTATCATATGGTCTGAAATTGAAACCTTCAAAGTGCAAGCTTTTTAGGAAGTCAGTTGAATACCTAGGTAGAATTGTTTCTGAACATGGCATCATGGCTGATCCTCATAAGATCGAAGTGGTACAGAACTGGCCTCGTCCGATGGACACGAAGGAGATACGCTCTTTCATCGGGTTTTGTTCATACTACAGAGATTTTATACCTGGATTCTCGAGAGTCGCAGCTCCCTTACAAGAGCTGATGATTGGAGAGAAGAAGGCTAAGGCTAAAATAGTCTGGTCTCCAGCCGCAGAACAGTCTTTCAGTGAGTTAAAGAGACTCTTCTTAGAAACACCTGTTTTGCACTACCCTGCACCTGTTGGTAAGTTCATCTTGGACACTGATGCTTCTAATACAAGTATTGGTGCTGCCTTGTCGCAGATCCAGGATGGGCGAGAAGTGCCGCTGGCATTTTCGTCCAACAGTCTAAGCAAAACACAACGTAACTACTGCACAACCAAGCGTGAACTCTTGGCAGTGGTGGTTTACACAAAAAAGTACAGACATTTCCTATATGGTGGGAATTATCTCGTACGGACGGATCATTCATCTCTGCAGTGGCTCCTTAACTTCAAGGACGCTGAGGGGATGATGGGTAGATGGTTGAACCACCTCTCTGAGTTTGGCATGACGAATGAGCATATCATACACAGGAGTGGAGTAGATCATGTGAATGCGGACAGCTTGTCCCGCTATCCTATCCGGAACTGTCACCGTGTAGACTGCCGAGACTGTGGGTCTCACAATGCAGTGATTGCGTCTGTGGGTGCGAAAGTTCCTAACTGGACGTTAAATCACTTGAAGGATGAGCAGCTTGCAGATCCGGCTATTTCGAGGGTGTACTCCTTGAAGTTGTTGGGCCTGTCCAAGCCTGTTCGCCCCGCACTTTCGCTGGAATGTAAAGAAGTTAGACAACTGTTAGCTCAGTGGGATAATCTTTTTATACGGAACAGTGTATTGTGCCGCTGGAGGGTGCAACCTGGCAGGAAGAGAACAGCTCAGTCTGTAGTGCCTCTGTCACTCAGACTACAGTTGCTCAATTACTGTCATGGCCACCGAACTTCAGCACACTTTGGCAGACAACGGACTGAGGCGAAGATTAAGAGTAGATATTACTGGCCTGGTATGACTTTGGACATACGGCGTTGGGTGAAGCAATGCCCCCAATGCTGTTTATCAAAGCCTGGACCTGGTATCGGTAAACTACCTCTAAGTCAAGAGCTATTCGGTGTTCGATTTGCCCGGATCGCTGTTGATATCATTAGTGGTTTCAACACGACCCCCCGTGGGAATACCTGTATGATGGTGGTACAGGACTACTATACCAAGTATGTCCAAGTATATCCGTTGGTAAATCATACAGCTGTTACCTGCGCAGAAGCACTTTTCGAGAATTGGATCCTCACGTGGGGAGGTCCTTTAATGCTTCACTCCGACCAGGGTCGTGAGTTTGAATCTCGACTGTGGGCAGAACTGTGTAGTAAAATACACATCTGCAAGACGCATACGAACCCCTACCGACCTCAATCGGATGGTATGGTGGAACGTTTCAATCGGACGTTGATCCAATGTCTCACGACAATGGTTAATGAGCACCGGGATGATTGGGATGAGCACGCTCGCTATATCTCCCATGCTTACAATGCTACCGAACATGCGTCGACGGGCTGTACGCCTAATATGCTCGTAATGGGTGAAGACATAGTCATGCCGAGTGACATGGTCTATGGAGTGCAGGGACACCAGCTCGAGCAACCCTGCACAGTGATGTTTGTTGAATCACTTCGACAATCATTACGCGAGTCCTATGGAGTAGTAAGGGACAACTTGGAAAAATCTGCTAGTTTGCAGAAGGTGGGCTATGACACGGGCCTTAAACTCCGCCAATTCAAGGTGGGGGATAAGGTCGCGAGATTTAGCACACCAAATTCCAAAGTCAAGACCCTGTACTCCTGGGATGGTCCGCATACGGTTACTATGGTGGTTAGTGAAACTACTGTAGTAATACGGTTGCAAAAAGGGACTCTCACTAAATCACATGTGGCTAGACTCCGACCTTGGTATGGAGTCCCATATATAGATGACGGTGTAGATTCCCTCGGTGCTGGTCGAGTACCAGCACCAACCGACCCTGCGCTACCGAAGATACCGAAGGCAGGACCAACGGTCATACCGTCGGTACCGACGGTAGCGCGCCGAAGGGGTCGTCCTAGGAAATTACCGATTGAACCACAGTCGTGTGTTACCAAGCCCAAGCGCGGTAGGCCTCGTAAAAAAGGGTCAGCTGTGCGTAAAGGACTAACCGTAGACACCGGTAAACAAAGCAAGGTGATACCTCCGGTGTCATCATTGCTGGACATACCGGTACAAGGTCTACGGAGGAGCACACGTGTCAGAGAGCGAGATAAAATTGTGTAAACATTTTTTTTCTTACCTTGTTGACGACATTTAGCTGCTGGCTTGATTAAATTTCCATGGACAGTTCCGTACTGGGCCGGTGGTCATTGGCCCGGTACTCGATCACCAAAACACAACGAGAAGAGACGGGTTATCCGGTGTGGTTATCCGTTGGAGGTAGAAAAGCACGTGTTCAGGGCGGGTGGCTGGCTTTGCCGATTAGTTCTAAGTATGGGACTAGTTTTGACCACATATTGCTTAGCAACACGCTGCTGTGTATATCCTCTAATGCCGGTATATCATTCCCGGGTTATCCGGTGGCTACGCCACGAAAATTGTAAACAACAGTGAGGTTCCCACCGTCGGATATGCCAGGCGTGGGAAGGGCGCTGCCCGCGTCACCTGATCGATTTCTCCCGCCAAATGAGCCGTGAGAAATTGGGTCACCTCGTCGCGTCTTTGGGGCGCGACCCCTGATTGGCTGAGAAGCCGGTCAAGGGGCGGGGTCACGGGGGACGGGTGGGGTATATAAGCCCCACAGGCAGCCGGGCTTCTTCAGATCAACACGTTTGCCCGTAGGGTAGCGTGTTGATCAGTGGTGCCTAGGTCTGCCCGGCAGTACCTACACTATTGTTTACTGTAGCTGTGCTACTAAATGCTCGGGTGAGTGAACCGTGAGGTTCACCTACGCCTGAGCTAACAGTATGGCAGCCCGTGTAGATGGCAAATGCACGGCCCCGGAGAAGGCTGAGGCCTCCGATGGGGAAGACCGAGTTCTCGAGTCTGACACGGAAATGGACACTACCGGTGCTCCAACCGTCGGTCAAGGCTCGGCTTCGGTACCAACTGAACCTAACCCTGAGGGGTCGGGTGATGTTGTTCCGAAGACAGAACCTGGTCTGGGTGGTAGTAATACCAACCAGGAGGAGAACCCTGCAGGGGGATCTTCTCCGAAACCCGCCGGTGTATTGGCACAAGAACCGACGGTCCCTGATGGTGATTCATCAGACGGGTCCACGGTTCGTGCTAAGACCAAACGGAAACGGAAGCGTAAGAGGAAGATTACATCTTCCCCTGAAACTCCTGCTACCGAAGAGGTCGCACCGACTGAGGCAGATCGGCTCAAAGCTGTTGCTGATAGAGTGTCCAAGGCGGAAGCCGAGGGATGGTCTGTCGCAGAGAGCAGAGCCAATCGACGCCTCCGCGCCAAGGCAGCGCATGTCCGTCTAAACCTGTGTCTCCGTGATGATGACCGGGAGAACCTGAGCCTCACTGATTTAATTCAGGAGAATGGCAAAATGGCTCTTCCTGCACCTCACACGGTCGACGGTTCAGACGACGAAGACTGGTTGACAGGTGATTCCCATCCCATTGACTGGTACCTCGTGTACCTCAAGGCAGTGTTGGCGGGGAATAAACCTAACATCCATAGGTCATGCCGTCCCAAGCTGAAATATGCTTGGAAGAACTACGTGCCAGGGGATCCCTGCCCGTACGTTCGCTGTCAGCGCCTGAAAGGGACTGCGACAGCAGCAAAACGGTGGCCAAACCTTTTCAAGTTTGCCCGTCATTTGGTAGAGAAGCACATGAATGTGCGTCCCTACTTGTACTGTGTGAGTGGAAGTACGAGTACTTCCTGCCCTGAGTACAGTGACGGGGAACTATTCCGTAGCCAACGGAGATCTGGTTTGGTAAGGCATCTTTGCGACAATAAGGGCGTGCACAAGCGCACTATTAGTCGTGGAGTTGAGGCTGCACTGAAAGTTTGGGGTGTCCACAAACGTGTAGGAAATCTACAGTTTAAGTGGCGAACCAACAAACTTAAACAGTGGAACTACCTCACGGAGGCTGACTGGGAGAGGTTGTGTAAGGGCGCCAAGTGCGAACAAACCGACCTGGGACCAGCTACAGAAGCTCCGATGCCCACTGTAAAGAAGGATACCCCTCCTAAGAAGAAAAATCTAAAAAGGGGCCGCCAGGCATCCAAAGATGATACCAAAGGTGGACGTGACCGTTCCCGCAGTGAACCTGCGAAGAAACGTGTCGCCACCGCCACGGTAACATCTGAGGTCGACCATAGCCAAACCGTCGGTACCGTCACGGTATCTTCGGTTGCATTGCCCCCGGTTGCTGATCAACTGCCCAGGCAGGAGAGACAGAAACTGGGGAATGCACTGGCTATTGTTCAGAACTCTTTGGGTGACGAGCAGGCGGAACAAGTCGCTGCTGACTATGTCAAGCAGTACAAGTGGAGTCAGAAGCAAAAGAAAGCTTCAGCCCCACAGGAGAGTGTCTCACCTGTCAGTGATGCTGAACAGGTAGAGGTACAACAGCCGGATGGGGCGTCAGCCCAGCCGACTGCTCCACCCCAGCACGGAGCAACCTCTGACCCCGCAAGGGATGACGAGGTGACTCCAGTACCTGAGCACAGGGCTGTTGACGAAGGGCTAGCAGGGTTACCTGTGTTGCCTGGAGACGGTCCTGCCTTTGACACTGGATTCTCTGACACTCTAGTCCCCGGATTTGAGTGCTACAGAGCTAAGATGGCTGAAAACGCAAGTAAGCTACTCCAGTTTCAGGTTTCCTTCTTGGAGAAGTCGTACTTTGAGCAGTACAAGTTGCTCAGAGAACAGGCTATCCGAGAAGGGAAAGCTTGGGTTGCTGAACGCACCAGAGTCCTTGCCGAGCGCGAGGCGAGTCTGGAGCAAGATCATGCCTTCTGGAGGGCTACGATCGACCAACTCGAATCAAGGTTGACAACTTGTGACGCCAAGTTCTTCCGGCAGTTCGGGTTTAAGCTGACAGAGTGGGAGAGATCTGGTTTTCCAGATCTCCAGTCCAGGTTGGGGCTTGCCGCAAGGCCTGCTCCTCCTGTGACCCCGGTACTGTCAGTACACCCACCTAGGTATGAGATGCCATTTTCTTTCATGGCACAATCTACCCGGGTGGTCAGTGGCGGGGAGCCTACTGCGGCGCCGAGTACCCTCTCGGTGGCCCCAGGTGGAGCCCTTCCTCTCCAGGTGGAGGCTGCTGTGGTTTGCACCACGGAGGCCCCTCCTGGAGGAAGTCCTGATGGGGAAGGAAAGCCATCCGGCGGTGTCCCTATGGACACCTAAGGTTGGTCCCCCGTCAGGCCCTCTGGGGTGCACTGTTCCGCCCCTCGGAGGTAAAACTAAACCATCGACGCAGCTACACGCCCCTGGACACCCAAAAGCAGACCGACGGTGCTGTCGTGACTTAACTGAGTCTCTACTGCCACCACACTGGAAGCAGCCTGATGTCTTCAACCGTGGTTTACTACTAAGCCACAACCGTCGGTGCTCTACTACTGTCCAGGGCTCCTGATCCTGTGGTCACATTCTATTATTGTGACCTATGAACTATTATATGGATCATCCTCCTGTGATAATTATTTATAAGGAGGCACGGACCTACCTTTTTATATTTATATTTCACAAGAGATGGAAGTACTATACCGGTACTGGACTCTATCCATCTCTACCACCATAAACTGCTAGGTACTGGAGTACCGCCCCTAATAAGGATGACGATCTATCCCACCTTATTTAGGATACGCTATTATGGATTTTTATATATAAACTTTTCTACGCCAAAGGAAGTGGGAACTGCTATAGTTCCAATTATAAAACTTTTCTTCGCCAAAGGAAGTGAGAGCTATTATAGTTCTATTATTTATATATAAGGACACTAACTCCACACGGATTCGCACCATTGCTGAATGAAGTAGGTGATGTGTTGAGTTTCCAAGGTGGTTATTTGGTGCCTTTACTATTAACTGATACTAGTCTAGGACTATCAGTTGGACAGTTTTTATATCATGTGCCTACGGGACTATGGTTTTACAAAGACTATATTGTTGATATAAACTGTTATGTGCATGTTAACTTGTATGTTCATGTATGTATGCCTGTTGTTACTATGAGTAGAAATGTTACTTGTTGATAAATAGATATACGTGGTATATAATGTATCCAAGAGGTATTATTGTTATAAAACCAACCCTTCCTACATTCTAAAGGGGGGTAGTGTAACGGGTTGACTATAAAGTCTAACTGTTATTGTTGTATATCTATTGTATGTTGTATGATGTAAGACAACACGGTTCTATTGTGTTTAATAACTGTTTTATTCATCTAACTAGTGTCGTCGGTTCGTTACATACACCGACTCCTCTAGTTCGGTTATCTATACGGTAGTGTACCGGTAGCACCGTCGGTTACCGTCGGTAGTTGTTACATAATCATTTTTACATAACTAAACCTAACAGGTGGCGCTGCTAGTACGGTCACGTGGCTACGCAGCGCTGTATATAAGACGGCTGCTTCCCCATTGGAAGTCAGTCAGGTTTGGGACTGTCGTGACATGACCACCCTGTGCTCACGGGCTTAACTCTATGCTATAGGGTTGCCCACTGTATTATATATCTGTTCTGATCTCGTATATCCGCTGGTTATACTTGTACTATAATACCCAAGAGTTACCTTTACAATAAAGTCGCCGTATATTAAAGTCTAATTTACCTTGTCTGGTTTTTGTACTCAAGTGTTACATACGTAGTAAGAGACCAACTACACTACTATATAGTACAACGTGTGTACAGGTTTACATTAGTGTGTCTGGCCTATGGGGTGTAGGCATTACCTGTGGTATTGGTCATAGATGCTCCCCAAACCTACCAAAGTTGAATGATATATTGAAATAGGTGGAAGTCAGTATAAATATGTGGCAGGGAGCTCATAACGAAGGTGGGCTTTGAAGTGATGTTGACACAGCAGAAAATGCACAATTTGCAGTGTAATGAAATGTTGATCAGTCAGAAAAAACCTTCAAGGCTCAAGCCACTCTGATAACGTTACATGTTATTAAGCTGAGCTGGATTGAGTGTTGTTGTTTTTTGATGATATGATACTTTACAGGTAGGCCTATTGGCTATTTGTCAACATGTTATATCAAACTGTACAACGACACTAGGAGACAGGGTGGTCTTATCCAAATAATATAAGAGGAACCAATTACCCGGTACCATTATCCACAATAAACCTAGATATCTCATTAGGGTCATTGTCTTGGAGTGTATCTAATTAAAACCGCAAATACTAATTTGCATGGGAAATATGGTTTAACAAGCAGCATCCACACTATCAGTCCAAATATAAAAGAAAACAGCTATAACCCCCATCAGCCCTCTGTAATCGACTCTGGTAAGTGATAGCTACGTGTCTGGCAGGCGAGTGACGGGTCTGGCAAAGTGTTGGAAAGGGTCGTTTCTGGGAGGTGTTGGTGCTGCCAGGAGTCCTCTGAAGTCTAAGTACAGCTACAATTGTGTGGCAGGTTGTTATTTCTACCCTCTAAAAGTAAACATGTTTTCGAGATGTGAGATGTTTCAAAGGTCAGCATTCTCAAGAATTGTGACATTTTAGTTTTTTCTCGATCCATCCCCAAATACTGTATGCACCGGCACGTCGCCTCCAGCTAACCAGCAACATACTATTTATATTATACCATGTACTTATCCATCATTTTGATAGGTAGTGAACAGATGAGAACAGAAGTCTGCGAATTTGTGGCTAAAAATACATGATATAGGCATGTATAGGTATGCACGGTTGCCTACTTTGCATTAAGAGTAATAAGAACATTGTTCTACACTGAAAACCTCAGGGTCGTCATTTTGACAATACTAAAATTGACAAACAGACTTTGGTTGACAACCTTTGGTCATCATTTTGACGACCTAAGGTAGTTAAATCTGATCCATTCAAAATGAAATTATCATAATGACTACCTTATGTAGTCACATTAATTGGGTAGTCAGAATGACTAACTTAAGGTAGTTGATTTAGGTATTGTCAACTTGAAGACCTAAAGTCATCAGTAGTGACAACTCTCAAGTCCTAGGTTGTTCCAATGACTACTCAATGCTACTCAATGCTATTGCAAACTGGACTTCTCATGGCACATGACTGCCTCTAGTATTAATGAATTAAAGTAACTGCATAACTAAAGTTATCACAAGACATAAACTGGTGATGGGGAGCAGGATGGTCTCTCTATACCTTTGGAGGCATCATTCTCACCCATTGGCAACTTATTTATAACAAGTAATGTTACTTAGTTCAATCAAAAGTACACCAAATATGTGAAAGGGATGCCTCTTGCTAAGAGGCGAACTAATTAGAGACTTTATTCATTCGACATTCTCCAGAGCACCTGCCATTATTCATTATGACAACCTAGGTCGTCATAGTGACTAGGCTCCTTTCTCTGGGTTTTCAGCGTAGGTACCTTACATCATCCTCAACCCAAAAGCCAAAAGAAATATGGATGGTCCCGATCTCCTTTTTTAAATATGGAATTTTGAAGATAAAAAGTAATTCACTAAGGCCAAATAGGAAAACCACTGTTAATTGATGAGCAACAGTAGTATAAGTACACGTAACTAGATTATGTTTAAACTGCCCAACAACATCCGTTGGATCATTTGCTAATTATTAAGATTAATTTAGACATAGGGTTCGATGCCTTATTCTAGGGTTTTGGATCATTTTCCATTAGCCCTATACCTACAACATTACACAGAACGACACCTATGCTGTGAGAGTGTCCATGTATTGTCCTCTGCTTCATTTATTAATCAGTTTGACCTTAGGGGTAAAGCTTGGTAGTGACAGGATCAAGGGTCGGTAAGGTGTAATTTCTCATGTGTGCAAGAGATGGTAGATTTGAGCGTAATCTCTAAGGTGGGCAATCACTTTTAGAAAGTCTGCACGGGACACCAGCAATAGACGGCAGATAGGGTGCGAGAATTGCCGGGCCTGTTTTATAGCTTGCGAATTAATCACTAGGGTATCATTATGGAGGGTAGTTATTATTACTCCTCAAAATATGCAATAGTAGGTCCTACCCTGAATTTGGTAAATAATAGAAGACGGGTTAAAACGATGCGACTTTAAGTTAATATGATGGGGAAGAAATTAACACCAACATGTACATTATGCTGTTAATGTTAACCGTGGGCAGTGGTAGACTGCATGATGGATTTTCACCCTTATCACCCACGATAACATGAAAGCCTTTATCTAACCTCCTCCCCTTGAGGTACATTATTCCACCTCCCTTGTTACCCCTACATCCACATCACACCTGACTATCATATCCTACAGAATCTGCTCCAAATGAGTGGTTATACCTCCAGGGTCTGCTCGACTCACTTACCTGTCTTCCCAACACCTGGCTCCCCAATCACAGCCACCCTGGCCTCCCGCTCCCCTGACTGCGCCTTAATACTGCCTCCAGGGTTGACGGCCTCCCTTGACAGGCTCCTGGGAAGTGACCTGGTCTTTCTTGTTGGAACCTGGCTATGGTCAGCTTCCTCCAGTACATGTCCACCGGTCATGTCCAGACTCATAGTAAGTGGTGCCTATTCTCACACGCTCTCGGTGTAGTAGTATAGTTCCTCAGGAGGAGGTGTACTTGAGTCTATGTGAGCACCTCTAAGTGATAAGAACTGTTATCAGACCTGCCACTGGATGTGTACACCAGGTCAAAGGGCCTCTTCCTAGAATCGTGGGTTCTTGGCTGTTCCTTGTTTAAGCCGTCACTCTAGGCACTGCGAGGAAAGAAATATGCTCGTGTGTGTGTTCACGAGGAGGGCTATTAACAGAGCTTGTGATTCAGTCTCTGATAAGGAGCTACAACAGGATCAATCTACTCCGCCTTCTAGGAATACATTAAAACCTAGTTGCCAACACTGATGAATCCCCTTTCCTGAAATTATCTGAGCTTTCGTGTGGATCGCTCCTCATGGTGTTGTATTGTGATGACCTCAGTATCAAACCTGCTCTGTACTTCTGAAGTAAAAGTTCAGCTCACCCCCACAAATATGCAGCACAGTCATGCATTCACACCCACTACTCCAGGGCGTAACACATTCCCTTCCAGGCATGGGGACAATAACATCCTGCTGGGTATCAAGATAGTTAGGTTCACTCCAGGTGATTGTCTATCTAGAACAGCCATGTCCAAGCTGCTCCCACACTCACTGAGTTACTCTGTGTTTACTCCTCCCAAACTGATAGGCCCTGGAGTACTATCTGCTGGTTGTTGTGCCAGGGAGGAGGACATAAGGCCCTGGTCCTCCAGTAGCTGATGGGTACCCCTGTTATAGACTACCTGAGCACGTCACTTCTGCTCCTACACATATATACCACAGCTGCTCCAGGTGTTCACAGGTATACCACCCCTGCCACTGGAGTGTAGTTTGTGTTGGTGTAGGGGTGTTGGTGAGATGTAGAACTATACTGCATTCAAACATAGGCTGTAGGGGTTTAGGCAAGAAGTAAGGGGTGAGTCTAAAGAACCCCTATAGCACAGGCCTTCCCAGCTAACAAAGATACGTTATTCTACGTCAAAATAACGTATCTGACGTTATGTAACGTTTGGCCATGATAAGAAGCCATAGAGAAACGTTATATAACGTGGTATAACATTTTTTGTTCACTGGGTTAGCCATGTTTTGGATTTGACAAACAGTGTGACCAGTTTAGACCTAAGCGACTCAGTATATAAAATGCCACACTGAGCAGGTTTTTGATAACTGCATTAATTCGTAGATGACTTTCTCAGTATAATGAACAACTAAACTGAAATTGACTGTCAAACTGCTGCATCCTTAAATCTGGAAATAACATCTATACCAACCAACTGTTGTGTGGTGAAATGGGCCGTGAAGATGTACGTCTCTGTTATGCTGTGTCTTGAGTCCATGTTGAGCTGGGTTTATGGGTGAATGGAAAGGCCAATGGATAGAGAAGTTGGCTGGATGGTGTAGGGAGTGAGTGGTTGGATAGGTGGTTGAGTGAGACACTGTTGAACTAGAGGGCCTAGTGGAACACTTTGCTGCAGTATGAGTGCTGGGGTAAAAATATAAGTAGTGGTATTACAGGTATGCCTTGAGGTTGCTTGGGGAAAGTCTGATATGGGGGGGGGGGGATTGCATAGAATATTCACTTCAAAGTTAAAATTTAGAAACGACAATTTTACAACGTGTAATGTGTGAAGTCTCTCTACCCTTCTATCTTTCTTTCTTTCTTAGTATAATATTATCTACCTGTCTATCCATCTGTCTGTCTATCTATCATGTTCTCTTGTTTTTATGTTAACCTGTGTCTATAGTAGGAATGGGGTTAGACTGGGTATCTTAGTAAGTCTCCACATGGGTCAATGAAACCCTATTTTAGTTGAGGGGTGGGTACAAACTTGAGGTCATGCTACTATACTGCTATGCGGTAGGTTGAGTGCCAAATACCTTGATGAAAAGTCTGAAAAGGGGTATATGGCATTTTAAGGCTATGGTTGTCAGGTGTTATGCCATGTTGGCCTCCCATGGCTTGGTTGCCCCCAGGTACATAGTACAGCCCTGGTGAGTCCTGTCTGCTGAAAGGTTAACCCTAAATGTTGGCATGTCTAATAGGTTGGGGTGGCAAGGGGTGGACGAGGTAATCATCCCCTTCTGGAGGTACACGTTTAACCCCGGAGGTTACCAAAACTCGTATATTACTGCACATGGCTGAAATCATGTTTGGCAGGTGCGATACAGACTCAAATGTACTTCTGACCCGTTTAAAACTGAGATAAAACTGATTTTCTTTTAGATATTAAAGTAATAGCAAAGTAATTTAAATAAAAAGTAAATATAAAAGCTGTTTTAAGTGATCCCTAGTAGCAAACACACTGTGGCCCCGGACGGGGCCAGACTGTGTTTGCAAATCTGGCCCGGAGTGGGCTAACCAACGGGCTCCCGTCGGTTTAGGGCACTGGGTTTTGGTCTGGCCCCGTGCGGGCTACCCATGTTGGGCGCAGATCGGGTTTTGGATGGGAAGCCCACTTTGGGCTCAGATCAGTTTTTGGACGGGCTACCCACTTTGGGCTCAGATCGTTTTCTGGACGGGCTGAAAGCGGGTTCAGATCGGTTTTTGGATGGGTTGAAAGCGGGCTCAGATCGGTTTTTGGACAGCTAATTTGATGATTATAGGTTTTTAGAATCTAATCAATCATTCCACAATGATTTCTCGTATTTGTTGAACCAGATATCCTAGGTCCTGCTAATCAACCCAAGGCATAATCATACTCTTCCTATCCAATAATGGAAGTATCAAGCAGGCCTATTATCATCAGGTTTGAGCCACATGCAGCATAAACAAGTGTCTAGGGTGTACATTAGCCTTCAAATCCATAGTTCATACCCACGTGGAGCATATGAGACTGTGTTAAGCACATTGTAATACCACATAAATAGTGTCAACACTAGATAGCTGCTTGGAGAACCTTCTTTTCTTCATTCAAATATATATAGTCTACCTTATTTCCAAACTGTGAGAGCATCTGTTTATTGTTTCCTATCCTACATCACTTTAACGTTTTATTGTATTATTGTATAATGTCAATTTCATGTGGCTTTGTTGGAAAACTCTTTATATTGTATAGAAGTGACATCTAGTGTCAATCATCAGAACTACTAGACCAGTTGCCCTGTCCAAACCCAACCTCAGCCCTCATCGGCCCGGAGTGGGCTAACCGATGGGCGCCCGTTGGTTTAGGGCACTGGGTTTTGGTGTGGCTCCAAGTGGGCTGCCTGAATTGGGCTCAGAGCGGGTTTTGGACGGGCTTCCTGTCATCTGCCCCATATGAACCCAAAGCGGGCAGCCCACTTTGAAACTGATCTGAGCCCAAATCGGGCAGCCCGCTTTGAAACTGATCTGAGCCCAAAATGGTCAGCCCCATCGGGGCCACACTTCAGCCCAGCCATCTGCCCAACATGAAACCCAGCTCAGTTTTGCCCGACTTCAAACAGCCAATCCGAGCTAAAACCAAATTGGCCCCGTGCTGGCTTGCTACTAGGGATGGTACCATCCCCTAACCATAAGAGAGTCCCATAGCAGAGGTGACCTATGAGAAAACGTACCCATATATATGTGTACACCACTCCCCTCCCTAGAGGCTGGAAAAAGACCCATATCCCTCCAAATCATGACCACACCTGGGTATGTTTGGAGCTGAGATAGCTCCCCGAGGAACTCTTGAGAGTTGGGATCTGCTTGACAAGACCACACCTAAACAGAGGCGTCACCTGGAGGATTCACTCAGCAATTGGTTGTTTGCACAACCATGCACCGTTGCACGACACCTGTTGTATACATCACATCACATAGTCTCACATACTACTTATATGTGAGCAGGCAAGCAGAAAGGGGTATCCCCGCGGGATTAGTACCAATTTTAGCCACCAGGGGGCTCCACCACGGCCTAAATTGGAAGAAACAATCTAATATTTGTTTTCTGGTAATTTTTTCTGGAGAATTCAGTAGTTTTATACAAAACATTTCATTTTTAGTGAAAAGCTTCCTTATTTGGAATGTAAAAAGAACATTTTAGAGCCCAAATGGGTGTATTTGTTGATATGTGTTGCCATGGAAACATGATTTTCATTCCAAATACAGAAAATAAAGAAGCCCATTAATAGAATGATTCACAAGGATTACTATGGTCAAAACAGAATAAAATTATCATTTCTAGATCAAAAGCTACGGCCTATAGGAGGAAAATGTATGATCATTTTCTAATTATTCTAATTATGCTAATTAGATAGAGATATCTTGGAAACTATGAGACTTAGAGCTAATTGGGGGTTTGGACAGGGCAATGCCCACCCATATTCATATAGCCATTTCTCAAAAACTAGAAATGATATCCTCTTGTGTAATATATCAATGGAAAGCTTATGATATCAATTTTAAAGTTGACATTTTCGTCGGATATCCCTTTCCCCTTGCCTGTACACATATAGTATTAGTATTACTAATAGTATAATTACCCCGACTCTACGAGTTGTCGGTATCCGTATTTGGTATAGAAGTTTTCATATATTAAATCATCAAAATCATCTAGTACAGTTTAAGTGTGGGTGTATCAGTCGAAGATCATGAGTATTATATGAACAGTAAAGAGTAGCCCAAATGTGTAAAATATGTTGTTTGAGAAAAAAATATGATATGAGCCAATATGTATGGTTGTTGTATTACTGTACATTACCCTCATTGTATACTATCGGTCACCTCTGCAAGTTGGCCCAGGCAGAATAGGGCAATGGTTTATCATAAGCCCGCTTCAAAACAGCTCTTCAAATTCAGCCACTAACTTGACTATATTCGGCGTACACCTTCTTTAAAATATATAGTAGACCTACATTTAGGAAGATAATTAAACAGGCTAGGCCATTCACAGGGATGGAATTAACCATTTATGGACGGCACAGTCCTTTATTAACGCTCTATGTTCATTATCATCACAGTGCATGAATGCAGCCCAGACTAATTACTCGCCATTGCATCATGCCGGCCCTACGATTTTATATACTTTCCTAAAGTGTCGGCATGATGCAACAATGCAGGGCTAGATAGTTACTCGACAGCGCTCTGTTGGTACATCATATAGGCCTAGACACATATTGCTTTGAGGCAACATGTCGTCCTCAAAGGGTTAAAAGTGCTAGCTCATTCCAGGGGTGGAATTAAGCAGGGTATTGATTCCCCCCTTGGCCTGTTCAACCTAGTTGAAGCACATACCGAACACAGCCAAACTCACCTCATTATCTGCAGCTTTACTCCCGGGGGACTAGCTTACCTCACCTCCCTGCAATCCACCCTACCTGAAACACACGTACCAGGATCAAGAACACAATGCTATATAGAGTAGCATAGTATGGATGAATAGCAGGTACTTGCATTTTAACGGCCTCAATATGAACCAGCCAGTATTAATTATAATCTGAAGAGACGATTAAGCAGTTACAAGTTGGTGTTAATTCCCTGGTATACAAGTAAGAATTCCTAGGAGGAAGTAGTGGGGATTTGTCATGATTAATTCAGGGCCTAATTCCAGGGCTATTGGAAAATACTATGCTATGTGTGCATGGAGGACTCTCTAGGGTCCGCTTTTACCCTGTACCAATGTGGCCTCAGCCAGCTGCTACTGTGCGCTGATTACAGATGTAGGACCAATAGGAGTTGATCCCCTTTCTTTCCCCCTCCCCACATCCCATTCCCACTTCATTCTACAAGCTGTTCCAGACGTCCCTGATCGTTCACACTGTCACCAATGGCACACACGTGCATCATAATAACGGTCTTTCCTTCAACATCCAACCAGATCAAGGAGATCCACAACACCACCAAAAGCCAGTCGCAGCGCGCCCTGGTGGCCAGTAGTGGGCGGGGAGCGCGCACCGACGTATGTATCAACATTAAGTACACATACACTGGAGGAACTGCTGCTCTCAGCAGGCCCTCAACACGGGTAGTACCACCACACCTGTAGGCCGACACCCACACACCAGCACTGATCTCCTGGGCTCCTACAGGATAAAGGATATATACAAGCTATTACTACAATGGTACCAGAGCCAAGTTGGACACTGTCTGGAATGCCTGCTTTTCTGTGACGCTATGATTGATGGGCTGATATGACAAGGTAATGCTCAGATCCATTTGACTTTATTATATTTATTGGGGATTGATGTCCTTGTTCAATGTAAATAACTTCAGCAATATACTATGCAGGATAAATGTGTGTCTTAACCCTTTAAGGATCGCGTGATACATCAAAGTTGCATGTTCATTTGCCAGCATGCCAGCACTTGGCATTGGTGAATCATGTTGACCCATCACGACTGGATCAACCCTATAAACGATGAACAGGGCTGCATGATGCACCCATGCAGCGACAGTGATTTTCTAACGACAAATGAACATGGCCCCTAAGGTACCATGCCGCCCTCGGCAGGTTAATGATGAATTATGTATAATTGTTTGACCTCATAACAAATGGTGTTGAACACTTCAAATACCTGATGTATGTGCTTTTGGGGATGAAATAATGCACATGATTGATGGATGTTTAACAGCACTGCGTAGTCCATTATGTACACAGGTACGTGACAACACGGTAAACCGACAGGAACATTGGTCAGATTTAAGACACAACATTGGAACTATAGATAATAAAGTAGCACAAGACATCAATTGGTCACATAATGTTTACAATTTATTCCACTTTAAGTTGATGATGGCATGGTAGGATTTGATAATCTCATAGCATACTTCAATACTTTAACATCAGTCCTTCCTGAAGGCCTTGGAATGCACTATGTTTACATGTTGACTATTAAACCAAAACACGTGCACCTTCTTATCTCCTGGAACCAAGCATTTATAAACGAGTAACAAGAATCTACATAGCATACAGGCAGAAGCTAAAGGGCTATGGTCCCGATTAGCCTCGCTTAAGCCACGTGGGTTCACCTTTGTCCCCTGATCTAACCCTTGACATAAGCGAGCCCCAGTCGGGGGTAGCTGAGCTGAGGATTTAGTTCTTAATAATTAAAACCATGGGCCTGCCACCTGCGTTGTGCTATAGAGCTTTCCAGGGATTCGTGTAGTGCAGAAGGCAATATAGAGGGATTAGATTGGGAGCTTATAACATGAGAATTCAAGAAACAGACCTGTTCAAGATGCACGCAGTGTCAAACCTTTAGGGAGTGGTAAAGCTATATCTATTCATTTGTTTGAATGTCAATGATATTTCTTTTATACGATTTATAACGTGTATAGTTGGATCTAATGAATATAGTATGTTGTACGTAGCATAAAAAAAATTGAACCGTTTAGATAGGGGTGCGACGACCAATTACCCTCACGACTGTCGAATTGTTAGCCGACATCCATGGGGCAAGTTCTTATGATATTTTAAAGGTATTTTTTATGAAGTTTAACTTAGTTATTACATCTTTAATATCCACTAATAAGGTTCACTCTATGTAAGGTCACACCTACTATGTTCCATAGTGAAACATTCCAAAGCCATTCACAATCTAATATATTAGCCTTTCACATATCCAAATCGTTCTACTATAGATGCGGATAGCTGGTTTGATAGTGGGGAATGCAATTATCAAATAATCTTTTTATATATGATTTCACGGTTGACCCGACGTGTTTAACCACCCATTCTCATACCCACACTATTGGCAAAGCAGCTTCTGCACCTGGAGTTGTGCTGGGTTTTGGCCACCTTGTACATACCGTTGGCTAGCTACATAGGTGGTATATATATGAGGATTAGCAGATTGTATGAGGCTAATTGGCACAGTAATTGCCGACCGCTCACCACACCCATGCCAAACCCAAATGTGTATTCATAACAGTGTAAGTGTGAGAGAGCCCTTTACTATAGATCTAGACACTATATAATATTATTATATAACAGTACCAAGTGCAGCTTTTACGGTCCTGTCAGGTTAACCCCGGTTATTAGTTGGGTGAGACCTAATCTGTTTAACGCGAATATAAGGCGTTTAAATCCTGTCGTTCAGGCCAGCTCGCTTTGCCAACTTTCATTTTTGGGACTCTTGCCAAAGGGCGCTTCAGGGCTAACATTGGTTGCTTTAACTAAAAGTGTTCCTGTGTTTCCACTATTGACCATGGGGGGATGCAAATAATCACATTGACCCGCGCGGTAAGTATCCCTGCACTCCTTAATACTGTATGGAGAGGGTGTTCAGGTAGGATATCCAATCTCATGGAGGACGCTTTGATATGATAACACAAGGTAATATTGGTTTTATTCCTCCATTTATAGTAACGTATTGAATAATTAATCATTAAATGCCTGCATAATGTTTTAATGCACAATGCATGCTGCGTAATTTGTAATGATGCATGAATGCGGCCTCTGCCAGTATACTCGCCAACGCTGCATTCATGCATGATGCCGATCTTTCGAGAGTGCATCAACCTCATGATGTGGTTGGCATGATGCTCGAGTGCAGAACTGGCGAACTACGTGCATCATAACGATAAAGGGCAGAGGACGCTTTAATATTACAGAGTTATATTGGTCTTGCCCTCCAATGTATAGCAACCCAATCATTTGAACCACTTGACGCGTATACCACTTTGAGCCACAGTGTCAAGAGCGTGTTGAGAGCTATCTGAAAGATAAATTTACAAAGTTAATCAGATTCATGGAAATACTATTTGGCACTACAGGTAGGAACGACCCCAATTTGCATTTCAAATAATATGCTCACCGTAAATCTATTTTCCTTTCGGATTGGGGCAGGTAATGTGTACAGGTATTAGGCATAATCCTATGAACCCTACTTAAATCACTAGAGGCCAAAGTATTTAAACAGACCAGAGTTCTGAATTGCGACTGTTTAGTACAAACAAGAAACGCGAGTGAATGGAAGATATGTGTGAAACTATAAGAGCTAGACCCTAGCCAATTCAAGGAAGCTACAATATCATGTATTTAAATTCTATTTCCAAATTACAATGTATACCATTTTGCACTGGAAGTATTTTCTTTTCAATTGTGTTTATTTCAATCAGTCTCTTTCCACTTTATAGCGGCATATATAAAGCGTAAAAGGGTATCAGGGAGTATGTCGCAGCAGTGTCAAACGCTATATATAAGGGATTCGTTGGACAATGTGCCCTACTAAAATATCCTTTATCCCATATATTTTCTTGGTCGAAGAGTTAATGGCTACCGCATACTAATGATTATGGCAGGCCACATTTACAATAGAAGGGATATCATGTAAGGCTACCAAAGAGAAGGAGCCTGACTCAGCCTAGCAACGCTAACACAGAGCAAACATAAGTACATTCTATGTAAACCATGCCTGCAGAAAAACCTGAATAGAAAGGGTTTCCTCACTTGCATATTTCTCTATGTACCGTATACAAACATATTGAACACCCAAAGTGTAGAGACTACTACTCTCGTCCCCTTCCAAAGGAGGGCCCTGGTAACTATCACCATGACCTTGGAACTTGGATTTTGCTGGTTTTGGGCAACCCCTGAGGGTATGTGGAACCAGTAAACAGGAACCAGAATGTATGATGGGAGTTTTCCGATTAAACCCCAGCGGCGTAGGAAGCAAATCTTCATAGGGGGGCCCACTCCATCCAACTTTAAGTATCGATTTTTATGCATGATGTATCATATACATACTTATATCAGATTGTATGGAAAAGAAGTGTTTGAGCCCCGTCTAGTTCTGATTTGGGTTCCCGGGCCCCTCTGTCCCCACTTTTTCCTATGCGGGAAAGGGAAGGTTTGAAAATTGTGTGCATTATATTATAGGTCTTGACAAATTTTGGGGGGCCCAAAGATATTCAGCCCTCCCCCTCCTCAGTGATTGGGGGGGGGGGGCGTGCCCCCCTGCCCCCCCCCCCCCTATTCCTACGCCACTGAACCTTCTGGTTCCAGTTCCGGTCATTGTGTGCTGGTCCCAAGCTAACCACAGGGACTGTCGAACCCCAGCGAATACTCAAGTTCAAGGTCATACTGGTGTTTACAAGTGTCATTCATGGCCAGAATGGCGCATGGGACAAGTGTAAGAGAGTACTGTAATACAGGTTTCATGGCTCAGTACGGCACATATATACGTGTGTGTTATGTCCATTCAACATCCCAGTCTGAGCCTGTTCGAGTGAATGTCTGTCCACAGTGCTTAACACCTTGTAAGTTGTGACTAGGTTGAAGATTGGATTGATTTGAAAGTTAAATCAATTGTACCCATGGTCAATTATTCAATGTTTATTCATGTTGGTTACCGCAATCACTTTTGAAATGAAGAACGTGATTCAACTTCCGGATTTGTCATGGGTATCCAATCCTGTTACCAATCGGCACATGTCCTATCAATGACGATTTAATCAGACGAATAGTCATCAAATGGAATGTAGATCATACACTGTCTTCTCTCTTCTAATACATCAATCTATCTATTACTTTCAGGTGAAAAGGTCTAAGCAGGTACCACCTCATTCCCATCAAGTTCCAGTGTAGTGAATTACTCTAATCCGGACGTGTACAACCCTCTGTGTGTGTCGTGAGGAACAGCTAAGATAGAACACCCTAATACCACAGACTCCATCAGAAAACAGTCATGCCTGTCAAGTGGGGTTGCCCTGGTCATCCAGACTGTCGGAAGATCTTCCTGTATGTGCAGGGACTCAAAGGTCACGTGGGGGCCTGTAAGCATGCGCAGAAGAGGAGGACGGACGGGGGTAAGGCGGACCTGGTGACCATGATTGATATCCTGGAGTTCGTGGAGGACCAGAAGAAGGGTAACATCACCATAGCCAGGAGCGGCATGGGGCAGTACAAGCGGGACCCTGACCAGGTGGTACCCGGACAGAAGGTGATCACATTCAGGGCCGACTGTGGCTACCAGCTGAGGTGAAAGGGACAGGTGTGATACCTAGATGGGTTATGTACAGTGATGGGAATATTAATTAGCCCTTTTACGGGTCGCATGGTGCTTTAGTGCCATATATATGCCCTTTGTCGATATGATGTATGGATAGCCCTGATGAGTTTGTTAATCAATGCTGCATTTAGGCATCAGTCCGACCCATTGGGAATAAATTATATCAGCCTCATAATTATGGTCGGCATGGTGTTTGAATGCAGCTCTGGCGACCTACCAATCTTGCATTGATTTATCGTAATGACAAATGGACACAATGCGTGTAAGTACTATGCGGCCCTTAAAGGTTTAGCATGACAGGAATTGGGGATTCAGAGAGGATTTGGGAGGGATGGGTGAATAGGGAATTTCGATAACAGATGAATATTGATTCGTGTTGGACACATTGTTTCCGTGAAGTTTGTGAAAGATGTAGCGATTCGCTAATTCGTCAGGAAAATTTGGGGTTGACTTGCCATAGTGGATGGAAGTCCATGTGATATGTAGAACCTCGGTGTTTTCATGTAAATAGAAAGTCGCAGTGCACTCTAAAATATACATTCTGTGTTGGACTAAATCAATAGATGGGTAGGGGAGGGGAATTTAATGAAAGGCTCCGAGGTGACATAAAGCTAACGTCAATAGCACATGTTGGTAAAAACGGACAGTGAACCCGCGCTATTGATGACTGGGATTCAATACGTGTTAAAGGCAATACTTTATAATAAACAGGATTTGGAAAATCTAGTTTATCCATATGGCTTGATTACATATTAAGATATCGCTTGGTATGATTTGGTAAGATTTCATTTTTAAGGAGCACTAGATCTGGAAGCTATTATGTACTAACAACCTTTATTCAACCTTCATGATTTAAATAATCATGATAATTGGTTCTGTATGTATCTTTTATTCTGTCGTCCACTGTAGCTCTGGAAATGTGAAGATATTATTGCACAATAATCGGGTCTTGATACTTCATTGAATTTATAATCTTGGTTGAACACTTTGAACTTAGAATGTCAGCAACTAGAAGTATTGCATAGCACGTGTGCACAGCACTGCACCCATGTACGAGGTCATGCAGAGCAATAGTTTTCAGGATGAATGAGCACGTGATATAGTTTATATAAAAGTGGTTGTGAGCCTGATAGAATGGGACGAGTGACCTGTACTGTCCTGTTACTTGTTATTCAAAATGCATATCACATAGCGACAGTGTATTGATTCTATTCTCCTACCTGTGGCACTTGATCTAAAACTATGTAAAGAGCTTGAAGTATTTAAACACTGTCCGGATATTGGTCGCCGTGGGGTTAGCTGTCACCCAATGCACCTATAGCCAGGTCTCTACTATACGATTTCAGCTTAGGATCCGATTTCTTTCTGAAACCGAAACAAATTGTACCAAACATTTGAATATATACATATTGTATACTTGAAAAACTTTCACAAATATCCAAAGATGCGCGTAGAAGGGCGCCAGCTTGTAGCTGTTTATCAAATGTCTCTATTGGCATTTCCATAAGGCTGCGCTATTATATTCTAGGCAAAAACACCGACTGTACATACATGCTGAGTATTTTATTGGGTATTACATAACTAAGTGTCTGACGTCAATCTCTCAAACCAATCCTTCTTACATCAGTATAATGTATAACTATGCGCTGTGATAACATTAAGGAGAGGTCATTTTCAAATAAGGTGGATTTGCGTTCCAGTGCAATTTTCTTCCCCCTCCCTTTGAGGGTCCAATCGATTCTACACACACCCAGTATGCATATAATATACGCTTCAATCAGGGATATCTGCAGAGATGGCTGTACTGTATACCGGGGATCCACCTGAACTATACCCTAAGTAGGTTAGAGGTTCTCGGCGAAACCACTAATCCGCTGACAGACTGTGATATAAGGATCATATTATATTTAGATCTGCAGCATGGGGATTGGGGGGTGGATAAGTAGTATTTTGCGTTCAGATTTTCTCCATTAAATTTATATAACCAGTAGACCAAGGTTCAGACTGGTGCTCGGAAGCTAGTTTTAGACACCGTTATAATGATGATGACAAACTGTCTTATTGTAAATTCAGTATTTCTATACATACGTACTCCAAACATTGTATCGGCAAGCTGTAATGGCGTGTGGTCTGGAAACATATACATATTGTATTACTATTACACGTATCAACTGTATTGAATAAAGTATATTTATGTGATATGATGTTCCTCTGTTCCGTTCATGTTCATTGATTTCTAGAAGTAATTATTATTTAATCGACAGAATAGCAGTGCTGCTTGAACGATTTTCACTGCGACCCTTCTTATTTAGAATAGGATTATAGATGGTGAATTTCTTAAATATTATTTTGCGGTTTAAAGTATATCCAATGGCAAGTGCTGCACTCTGCTGGATAGTTTTGGACTTGATGTGCAGCTGATTATGTTGGATAAGTCGCATCAATAATCATGCATTAAGGCTTTAGCACAATTTATGATTTGGATATAGTTGATATCATGATGGACACTTTTGAGGGAAAAAAAAATCACTCCATCACCATCAACAGAAATCAGGGTGAAAAATCAACAAAGATTTAATATCAACAACAACAAAAATGTAAACTATTTTGTAAAATAGGTACTACTATGGTTAGATAGTCATCATAACTGCCACTTAACATTTGGGTATGACATTGATACGACGGCCTGATTATGAAACCAACACAATCTAAGTACAAGTAAGACGTGGGACAAGGGCAGCTGTGTTACTGCACCCATTAACTAGAGCTCGTGTGTGGTAACCACTCAGCTCCCTCGGCAAACACATATTGAGATTATTGTATACTTATCATGAAGTTATATAGTTGGCGCGCCATATCGTTGGAAAGGAAAGTATCAAATCAGGGTTATGTCGATGTCAGTTGAATCCACAGCCAGGACATAAACAATACAAATACTGGGGGATGTATACAAATAGCATGTACGAACATGAGTAACACAGTGAGACGAACTTCATTGTACATACAAGGGGTCAACTTCTAATGTACGGTGGCCGACAAGGCTCACGCCCAAAAAAACACTGTTATGAAAAAAAAAAAAAATTTCACCTGAAAAAACAGGCGAAAAAAAAAAATTTAATTTTTTTTCACAAATATTTTTTTTTTCATTTTTGAAAAACATGAAAAAAAGTTGCTGTCAACTGTCAACTACGAAAATTGGCGCTGTCAACTGTCAATTTCCGCCATACCGCCCTGCGCCATGTATACTTTGTTATACAGCCTCCCATTGGTCGGGGGGCGGTACTACTTTTTCTTCATATTAAACGAACGCACTGTCCTCAAGTTAAACAATACCCAGGGTATGCCATTCCTTCTGCAGTAGAGCACGCGGTAAGTCACAATTTGTTCATACTCCTTCTTGTACTGTACGCTATGTAATACAATACTATGTTAAATGTCTCATGTTTACTGTATTGTACGGTGTTCTGTCACGTTGAATATACATGACGGTATAGTGAGCAGGCATTATACGTGCAATAACGCATACCGCCCGATACCGCCCCGACCTGCTGCCATCTGGCGGTATATTTCCGTACCATAACGTTTCACGCTAGGCGGCGACACATCCCTATTCTACTTCCGGTCAAAACAAGGTAAGTCTTCACGTACGGTCTTTCTGCATTGTTTTATTGTATTACAGATGAAATAAGCTAGAATAAAACGGATAAAGTGTAGAATATGGCTCAACTACATCGTTACTATCTACTGTATCAAGTACAAAGCATGTCTTAGCTCTAAATTAATCGTGTGGCCACTTTCCGAGCGCACGCCTTGGTGGATAATAAACAGGACGTCGACAATAAACAGGATGGTGATAATAAACAGGATGGCAATATTAAACAGGACACTCATACGAATCATGTGAATATTCCACAATGTGACGCAAATATTTTCATATTGCAGATGTCTCTTCCATATGAAACCCCGTTGATTCCCCCGCAGTCTGGCTGCACCCAGCAAGAGCTGGACGACTGGGTTGCCAGAGTCAAACCTCACTCACAGCACCTTTTGCCCGCAGACCGCATCATATATGATGATACAAGGCACAGGGCCAATTCGAAAAGATATTACTCAAAGAAGTTCAAAAAGGGTCCGGCGGCAGCGGCAGAAGCCAGAGAATTCCACAGAAAGCAGGCAGCAGTACGTACAACCATTATGGCAATTTCCATGTGGGCATTTCAGTAACATAATATATGAGGAAAATATGTTCCCACAAAATTAAAGATATTTACACTCCTTTTTGGAATATATTAAAGAAAGAAGAAAAAAATATATGCTTATTATAATGCGTTTGTATCTGTTATTTGGGGCTTTTCGTTTTAAAATGTGGACAACTTTATCTGATATATAAAAATGTGCTGCAATATACCCTGCAACTTTCTATTACACTTGAATAACACAGATTGTTATAATCAAATTTTATTAATATCAATCCTTTATCATAATGATTTTTTAACATATTTTGAGAATGGAGGGATATTAAATGAAAAAATGTGTGCCAACGAAGAAATTCAAAAGGTTTAAAACGTGCCAAACACACCCCGCTTTGGGGAACCTTTTAAGCTATAGCATTTTTTCACCAAAGCTTTTTCATATGTAAATTATGCATCCTATCCCTCATACCCACACAGTAGGGCTGTCCCCCCATCCAAATATTTTTTAAACCCAAATGAGCCAATATCCTGGGTGACTTTAGGTGACGTTTAAACTGGGAAAGAAACAACTTCAAATGCATACATATAATTTTTTGTTTCATGCCAGTGGAAGAAATTAACTCCCTTTACAATATATTCAATTTAACCCTATTTTTTGGTACATTATTTATCCACAGAAATACCGGCCGCTACCAGGGACCGATGAGTGGGCTCACGCCCAGGATCTGAACAACAGGCTTCATAGGCAGTACCGGGCAGAGGCTGCGGCGCAGCAAGTCCAGAGCATTGCAGGACCCTCCACCCCGTCAGATCTTGAGCAAGGTAAGCCTTATTGTTTCTACTATATTCCAGTCATTACGCTGTGCACGCTACGTTGGGAAAAGTAAATCATACAGTACACATGTAACGCATCCTTTACCCATGTACTTCGTTGTACACAGGAGACATACCGGTAGATTTACGGTAGGAGTAAACAAGGGAGGCATACATATTTAAACACGGGTGGGCTATACCTTTATCACATGGTTCACTTGTCCCCCCAACAGATGCCTCCCATCACAAACTGTACAAGTATTACGGTATATAATGGGCTTAATGTAGACAGGAGACATCCTTCATTACCGGTATCCAGTGTCCTGTTTATTATCGGCTAAATGTACACCACATATGTAACACTTTTTATCTTTCCTTTTTCAAAACAGAGGGAGAGCCGGACAGCGAGCAGGAGGGGGGCGGGTCGACGGCAACTGCCACCAGCCCTGTCACCCAGCGTGACTGTCAGGAGGACGAGCAGCAGAGCGAGCAGGAGGGGGGCGGGTCCCCGGCCACTGCCACCAGCCCTGTCACTCGGTGGTCACTGGAGAACCCTCCCACCTTCAACGATATCCCATCAGCTTCACACGGTGGGGTTTTCCACACATTGCACTGTAAGTACGGCAGAACAAAATCAAAATTCCCTATATATATCAGTATCATATAAAAAATTCTCTGCACGCTCTACATACGGGGTGGGAAACAGCTTTGGATAAAGGAATGGTGTATGAGATATAATCCCTACCTCCCACATCCTGTTCACAAAGCAAAAAAAATTTTCTTTCCCTCATTACAATGTAATTTATTTTATCTATAGCCGAGGTACACGTGGCACAACAGCACTCCCCCGCTGTTCACTCCACCCCTCTTCCCGGGCCCTGTCCCGACCTGTCTACCTTCTTTAGCCAGGAGTGCGCTGAAGGTACGTACACTACTCACTAGTACTACCATATCACTGTTGGCCATGCTGTTTAGCGTAGTCCTGTTAATTTTTGGCGGGAATAATACAGCAGGTATCCTTCCCTGTACCGTCGGCATGGCGTGTCCTGTTTATTTTCGGGGAAGCATAGACACGATATATTCCTCTTTCCACCCAGTATAGCAGTAGTCCTGTTTATTGTCGGTAGTATGTAGACCAGAGTAATCCTTCAATATACCAGGAGCATGGCCCGTCCTGTTTATTATTGATGCTAGTTACACACAACACATGCCTCCCATCACAAACTGTACAAGTAGTACGGTATATAATGGGCTTAATGTAGACAGGAGACATCCTTCAGTACCGGTATCCAGTGTCCTGTTTATTATCCGCTAAACACTTTTTATCTTTCCTTTTTCAAAACAGAGGGAGAGCCGGACAGCGAGCAGGAGGGGGTCGGGTCCCCGGCAACTGCCACCAGCCCTGTCACCCAGCGTGACTGTCAGGAGGACGAGGAGCAGAGCGAGCAGGAGGTGGGCGGGTCCCCGGTCACTGCCACCAGCCCTGTCACGGAGGGTGACAGTCAGGAGGAACAGGAGGACAGCGAGCAGGAGGGGGGCGGGTCCCAGGCCACTGCCACCAGCCCTGTGAGCCAGGGTGACACCGACCAGCAAGAGGGGGACACGGAGCAGGAGGAACGCGACACCCCCATGACAGCCAGCAGTCCTGGGTCCTCCTCTTCCTGTGTTTCAGAGCCGGGGACCCCGGACCCTGACTTTGTGCCAAGTCAACAGGACTCAACCAGCTCTGAGGAGGAGGGGGCAGTGGGCACACGGTATGTATTTTTTTAACGCTTTGCTATACCGAAAATGTAGTATGTAATGTAGCAGACATGTAGTGTAATTCGTGATGCACATGTCAAGTGGTGTCCTGTACCAAGTCCTGTTTCCATGTAATGTCATCCTTTTCCTTTAGTATCTTCCTGTCCTTTTATTTCTATTTATTTTTAGTGCAAACCGTTTGTGTATTTTCTTTACAGAACGCGGAACGCGGAGGAGGAAATGCTGCGCACAGCAGCACTGACGGTCATGATGAAGATACAGAGGCAGAATGAGGGGAAATAGAAGAATTTGTTAATTTTTTGCGTTCGCTTTTATTAAGTAGCTCGGCCCAAAAACCTAACATTTTGTATATCCATATATTATTGATTTTGATGAAAGAATATCATTCAGACATGCATATACAGTAATGACAATGACAATTCAGATACGATTGGGAACTTTATGTGGTATTTCAGAGGGGTTTGGTTTTATCCCAGGTGTGTCATGTACAAAAAGGCGCAGGGGTGCAGAGAACACAGGGGGGGGGGGGGCCTCACTGACCCTCACCCACCGGGAGCTGCAGCAACGGGCTTGGGTAACCACTACACAGGCGGTCTCTTTGAGGCTATATGTCATATTTTTTAATGTTGTGCGTCTGAATGCGGTAATATATACAGCATGTTTGTGATTTTATATGATATCATCAGTATTTGGGTGATGCATTCCCATTCTCATGTAGTGTTCTACTGGGTATTTCACTCGCTGTGACTATTTAAAGTTAGGACATCTGGTACTATAGCTGTGAGTATAATATTATACATAAAAATGCTAAAGTGACCTATCTACAAAGCCTTTTCGCTTGAGTGTCAGCCCGCCAAGAATGGTACGAATGTCTTCACATTAGGTCCCCCTTTTACATAAAAATGCACTCATATATGTATACTGGCAATGAGTACTATATAGTTTCCTAGATGTTAAGTGTATTCTTGTTATTTGTATTATCTTTTTGCATGGTATTTACATCATTGTGTGTTCATGTATGTTTTCATACAGTAGGAAAGATCTTAGTTTTCATGATATACGAGTTTAATGAACAGGGGTAATAAACAGGACACAGGATACCGGTACTTAGTTTTTATGCTATAACAAATGTATGATACCATGGTAATGTTTTGGACAGTAACATATTCTTCACGCTATGACATAGTTGGTCTTTTAATTTGGCATCACGGTATATTATTTTATACCTAACCCGTATAACGTTGAAATAAGGCCGCATGACTTGAACGGATTGTTTATCATCACAATGCTGTCAAATAAAAAAGTAAGGCGTTTTATTTCTTAACTTGTCTCTCTCTCTCTTTTATGTATTTATCTACATAAGGTAGAGAAAAAAAAAATCCCTTTCTTCAAATTTTGGACAGTTTGAGACCTTTTGCGAACCGTGCGGCAGGGCTTTTAGTGGGCGAGGGTGAACGTGGTGCCTTCTTCAGTGTTGCAGCATTTCTTTCCTCTACTTGGGCCATTGTACTAAGTGGTAGGGGGAAGGATTTGACACATTTTTTCTTCTGTAGTCTGTCTGATCTTCTGTGCGGGGGGGGGGTGCAGAAGGCGGACCCAGTGCTGTTCTCTTTCTTCTTGCTGCGGGTTCTGTGGGAAATAAATTTCATGTATTCTCCATTTTAATCCAGGAAACTGGCTGATGGTACTTATTTGCTATAGTGTAAAAATATTTTTTGTAGTTGTAGGATAAGTACAGGGAATGAGACAGCACATTTTGGCTCAGGTTAAATTTCCTTTTAATATATACATGTAGACACGAGACGGGCCATTTCGTACATATCTTTCCTATACAGTTTTGGTACCTGACATAGGGTTTTAAAACAAAAAAAGGAATGCCATTAGGTGGGAATATCATGTATATAGTATGGCGCATATTACTATGTATCAATTATAAAAGACCAGCGCTCAGCGGTGTGTAGTGTGAAAATTGATTTGCCCAAAAAATAATTTTAAAACTTTTCAATAGGCGTATGCTAAATGTTCAATTACTCACCGACTAGAGACCTGGCTTCCCATACGGTAAGCTGGGGCATCCTCTTCCTCGGGCTGAGGTACAGTGGGAGGAGAGTTCACGGCCTGTTCGGTGTGTCGCTGACCCAAACCCTCTCCTGTCTGCTGTTCTGCTTCCTCTCCCTCTGTGTTCTGTGCCTCAGTGGCACCCGGTACAGCCTCCTGTCCTGTCACGTTTCCTGCTTGCACTTCCACTTCCGTAGATTCCTCAGACTGTTCCTCTCCTGTCAGCTCTTCTGCTTGGACTTCCTGTTCCGTTGATTGCTCGGACTGTTCCTCCGTTGCATCGTTGTAGCCTTTCAGCACCGCCCCTGGGAAATCGCGCAGGAACTGTTCCTTCATCTCCCGAGCTGAAACAACATATATCTTCCCATTTACCCAGTCAGTGTAATTTTGTATGCCAACTTCACATCACACTGGCCCTGCGCCACAGGACACAGATACTTTTTTTTGAGGCTTCATTTAATACAGTCCCCCACTCCTGCCATTTACTCCCCGGTGAGTGGAGCACATGATACATGCTTTCTCCACCCCATACTGTAGACAACATTCATCCTGACGTAAGGCAGTGTAACCCACATATGGGACAAATCCTTTTTTTTTGGGCACACCACACTCCTTACATGCAGTGTAGGGGTACACGGCCCCTAAATATATAGAGAAAAACAAAGAAATTTACCTTTTTCTTCGGTGAGCTTCCCCCTTGCGTTCGCCGCACTCAGCTTTTTGGAGAGCAGCACGCGTGCTTTCTTCTCTCCCTTCAGTTCTGAGTAGGGGCGTGTAGCCTCGTATTTCTTAAGAAAGAAAGACAAATCATACAATACACTCATCTGTTTATTTTTTTTGAACATACTTTCCCCCCACCCCCTTTCCAGTATGGTAAACGTGGGTAACATCGGTGACATACCGACCATGTTACCCAAAGGTTCCTCACATGTCAAGTGCTCTGTCCTTTACCACTACTTAGTGTGCGTTTGAAAAAAATAAGTTTAAAAAATAATCAGAGAAAAAAAAATATATACAGCACACCCAATGAAAAATGTGTAACAAGGAAAACGTTGTGCCTTCGCGGGGGGGGGGGGGGATTTTTCAACATTCAGCACGTCACCCACATTTACCCTACATTCCATACTTGTCTTGCCATTTCCACCCTCACTCCCCCCCCCCCCATCCGCCTCCACGGCCCCTTTATACTCACAGCATTTGCAGCCGCCCTGTTGGCCTTGTGCAACTCTGGCCACTCCTGCTTGTTCTTTTCTAACCACTTTCTGTGGTCCGCCCGGTTGGCCTGCTTCACCTCTTCCAACTGAGGGTTTTTCCTGGGCATCTGTGTTAAACAGAAAAAAAGACACCATGTTATCCTTCCTGTATGAAATACGGTGCACCCCCTCCCCCCCCCAAGTAGTGCATGAGAAACAATATTGGTGTGTAGGAATACCCCCGCAAAAAAGGCCCCCCCCCCCCAAAAAAAATGGGTAAAAAAGAAAAGGCCCTCCCCTGTCAATACCCCTAAAAAAAATGCCCCCCCTCACATGCTCCCCCCCCCCCCCCCGGCCATACCAAATGAGCACTCCCTGACAGACAGTTTTATAATAGTTTACTTTCTAGGTTTGATGCGGTAGACAAGAGAGACCCCCACAGTAGACAAGAAACATCCCACGTTTTTTAGATACGAGACAGCCTTATAACATTATAGGTCTGATGCGGTAGACAAGAGAGACCCCACAGTAGACAAGAAACATCCCACCTTTTTTACATACGAGACAGCCTTATAACATTATAGGTCTGATGCGGTAGACAAGAGAGACCCCCACTGTAGACAAGAAACATCCCACCTTTTTTAGATACGAGACAGCCGTATAATGTAGACACGAGAAGCACCAGCACATTAGGCTAATCCCGTCGACATACCTCATACCCAGCCCCCTATACGTTCAACACAGCATGGCATGCCGGATTTCTGCTTCCTGACATATGTATACACATTGTACAGCATCTTTCCTACCTGATTCATTCATGTTTTCGGTAATAAGTGTAAGAAAGGCATAATGTTACCGTGAAACGTATTGTTGACCGAATGGCGCTCCTGCGTAATTATTGCTATACGATGTAGAGGTCGCTCCCATCCCTTCGTTCGGAAGCACTCCGCTAGATGGCAGCACTTTGCAGTATGTCTCGTGTCTACCGGGCACACTGTTCGATGAGGTTATGTCGTGTCTACAGCGATTGCTATGTCACAGTGTGTAGTTTCCACCGCCGCGCTCGTCTTTCCGGCAACATAACCAGACCGAATCCTGTTTATTATCGTCCCGTTCAATTGTATGTCCGGATGATAATAAACGGGATTTCATATACGCTTGGACGATAATAAACAGGATCCTGTTTATTATCGTGTGCTGCATATGTATCGATATATCGGGTGCAATCAAATATCTTTTGTTTCCCTTTTCAGAACTACCAGCAAAATGGAGTACGAGGAATTGTTCCACAGAAGTTGCAAAAGATGCCCGTGTAAAAGGCTGGAGATAGTGGTGGGGATAATGCAGTGCGTAGAGTGTGGCCACCTTGACACAGAGCACAACACGACACAAGGTAGTATATCACAGTTACACCGCCTACTATCCTGCCTTTTCATCATATGACTTCCTGAAATATACTTCCTACATTACTGTGCAATAATACAACTGTTTCTCCTTCCATTATTGCACAGAGCTACTGCCAGACATACTGTCCAAATTGGTGCTGCTGGGGAAAAGCAACGAGATGATCCTACGATACCTCAGACAGTTTGGGCTGTCCTTCAGGTATAGCATTAGGAGAACACTGCTCCATTCATTTTCATTAAATGTACAGCTGGCTTCTGCACACCTCTACACTTTTCCAAGTACCGTATTTCCCCGTGTATAAGCCCGGGCTTCTACAAGTACTAAGTGGCAAACTGACCCGGCTTATACACGGGGCAGGCTTATACTCGGGGCAGGCTTATACTCCTATACCTAAAGAAATGCTCTTATGCCTTTACATAATTTCCAGAATTATCTACTATTACGACATATTGATGGCAATATTTTCAACAATTTGGTGACCAATTCAAGCTTTATTTCTGTTAAAAATTGAAGGAAAAACAGTCAAGTGGCAAGCAGTCAATCTTTATTTCTTTTTTTCCCAATTGGCAGCCTCAGTACTTTGAAAAGGCGGCTAAAACAGTTTGGCATCACCAGGACAGTACCGCTGGAGCCGGAAACCGTCCTAAATCTAGTGCAGGTGTGTAACATTACAGTCAACTGTATTCCTTTTCATCCATATCCTTTTCCTACCTGAGCATAGCACAAATAAACAGAGCAAACTTATATCACAAAATTAATTTGTCATGACGTCATGTAGTACTATGTCATGCTGTTTTATTAATACTGTTAACACTAAACCAAGTATATGAATATTGTTTCCGGTATAACCATAGAATGCTCAGGAGAAGTGTCAGGAGACAGCAGGCTACAGACGCGTGACAAGGATTATCAGAGACAAATTCAACGTGGCAATAAAAAGGTATTTCTCCCAACTTTGGCGTGCTGCTTCGAAATATTATTTTCGTCCATATACCAACCTACATCTCCAGAACCCTTTGTTATACCGTATGAATCATAAAATCGGTGGACTGTATCGTGTCTACCGCGGGATGCTTGGTGCAATACTGTGTACTGTACACCGCAGAATACTAAATAACAGAGTGAGTGAAAAAATAAATTCTTTCCAAATAGGGACGATGTCATGGCAGCGGCCAGGGTGCTGGACCCGGAAGCCGGGGAGAGGAGGAAGGGAAAGAAGTTTGTACGGCGCATCTTTCAGTCACCGGTATGTACAGTATAGCTAACATAATATGACATGGGAATAACATAGAACGTTCCATTATTTGCTACGACATGTAAATGTACGTTACAATACAAAGTTCCATCCCTTTTATACAGGGGCCCAATGACTGCTGGTCAATCGATGGCCATGACAAACTGGCTACGTATGGGATTTATATACACGGAGCGATAGACTGCTTTTCACGGAGGGTGCTCTGGTGCACAACATATACCACTAACAAAAATCCAAACTTCGTGGTCAAACTATTTGCGGACACCATACAGAAGTTGGAAGGTATGTATACTTTTCCTTACAATATTATGTTCACTGTGTGTCCGCCATAACACTTGACCCGTACACACAAAATACATGTTATACTGTAACACAGGGAAACATGGGAAACCGGATGAAACCTAATGCAAGGTTTTATTTTTCTTCTCTTAAACAGTTGTGCCGAACAGAGCAAGGTTCGACCCGGGTACGGAGAACACGCTCAGCATAGAATTGCAGATGTTCCTGAGGCGTAATGGGACAGACGTAGCGTCGGAGCGACCGGCAGTGGTGGACAAGTCCAAATTGAACCAAGTAAATTGTTTTTCCCACTTTATATAGCGTAAGGGCAGGAAAAAAAATAATATCAATGTCTACAACATGTTCCTTCCTAACTATTATACTGTGCCTATTTTGTGTTATTTCTACAGAAAATCGAGTGCTTTTGGTCCGGCATGTACAGGCATGTCACGTATGGCCTACACCAGCAGTTCACACAAATGTTGCGAGATGGGCTGCCTGTCGACGTACAAGAAAACCGGTATGAAACTTGTATATTACCACGAAAAAATATGAAACAGCATGTTTTTTATGTATCAAAGAAAAGAGTTTAATTTTTTAATGAAAAACAGCAGTCCCATTGACTGAACCAAACAACGCCGTATTTCACCCACCCGTGAACCCGTAAAAAAACCAATGGCCGTTATACGGCCCTGTGACGTCATCAAAATGGTGCTTAATTTACATTTGAAGGGGATATAATTAGGCTATCATAGGCCCTCCCCCCATCACAATTTTCGTATTTTAAATCGAAAATGATAAAAAATTAACACAAAGGCACACTCATTTCAAGTCTGTTGACCGGTGTGCCACATTTCGCTCGGCGTATGGCCTCGTGAAATACGGCCCAAGGTCAAATGGTGAAACAACCCGGCCAACAGACTTAAATGAGTGTGTCTTTGTGTATGTATTTCATTTTGTGTAACGCACCCATGCTTTGTTTCACCTGCACAGAGACGCGTTCATTTACGTCTACCTCCCATTGGTAAAGCGTCAGGTGGACGACTACATTCGTGACTGGAACCTTCACAAGATTCGCCAACAGAAAGGCGTGAGTCTGCCATGTGGAGGATGTCCAGACGACATGTATAACCATCCTGATCTTTTCGGTAAGCCCGTATACATGAATTTCTCTGTTTCCCTTCCCATGTTGTTAAGCTATTTGACCTCTGTATGTGCTCGGCCGTTGAACTGTTTGTCACCAAATAATTGGACATGTGATATATGTAATTTTTTTTCTTATTTAAAATTTGACAGGGGGCGAGCAGTGTGGGTATCATTACGGTGTTGAGGCGGCAGATGACATGGAATTCGCGGCAGAGTACCATCAGATAGCAGACCACTTTGAAGACATTGTACCGGCACAGTTTAGGGCAGAGGCAGACGAATTCCTGAACCAGAACAACATGGTGTTGTGCATGCAGAATGCCCAAGCTATTTTTCTAGCTTTGTGTGATCGTTAAATATAATGTGTAGAACATGTCGATGCAATGTAAATAAAAGTACAGAGAGCATGTGAAATAGAAAAAAAAAGTTTCAGATGGTATAATCATATAACGTGTAGCACATGTCGATGCAATGTAAATAAAAGTAGACCGAGCATGTGATATTGTACAAAAAAAATTTCCCAATTGTATCATGATTTGACTATATTATTTTTATGAAATGGTTCACTTCTGTGTGTAACTAATAAAGTGTCATGGAACAGTAGACAAATGCACATAATTTTTCCTGCCCTCACTGAATACACTAGTCTATCTTACGCTTCACCACGCTGGCTTCTGCCCGTAGTAGGCCTCCTCGTCGAAGAGAGAACCTATTACTTTCCCCAATTCCTTGGCTTCCGGCCGCTCCTCTGGCTTCCAGCTGAGAGCCATCTGTGTGACGGGTAGTAGGGCAGGGGCCACCTTCTTAATTCCTTTCGGAAAGCCTTCAGCAGCCATGGCATTCTTCACGTCTTGCCTCATGGGATAGTTCAGTGCTCCGTTGTTCGCATTTTCTACAATTATTAAGGCGGTTGCGTACACATCTACAGAGGTTTGCCTCTTCAGTTTCGACCCGTTGTACACTTCGGGGGCCATGTACGCGAAGGTACCCGCTCCCGGGCCGCCCCCGAAGTTGGTGGCATAGGTTTGCTCCTCCCGAGCGCTCTCCTTTATGCGGGCGATACTGAAATCTAGCAGCTTCAACTCGTAGTTTGGCGATATCATAATATTCCCTGGTTTGACGTCTGAGTGAACGACGGGGATGCTGTGCAGGTAGTTCAGAGCCAGGCACAGCTGCTGCATTACGTACATGCTGTCGTCTAGTTTCAGCACTTCCTCCTGTCAGAATGAGAGACAATCAGCTCCTGTCATAAGGGTTACACAGAGTACTACATCCAGCCGCAAATCAAGACGAGTTGTAATGTAATTGGCACACCGCTGATTCGGTCTCCACATGCTGCCGACAAATAATAAACAGGACGAGCCATGTACTTGGTACGTCAAAGGATGTATCGTGACTACATGCTGCCGACAAATAATAAACAGGACGACCCATGTACTTAGTACGTACAGGGATGTATCGTGACTACATCTTGCCGACAAATAATAAACAGGACGACCCATGTACTTAGTACTTACAGGGATGTATCGTGACTACATGTTGCCGACAAATAATAAACAGGACGACCCATGTACTTAGTATGTACAGGGATGTATCGTGACTACATGTTGCCGACAAATAATAAACAGGACGACCCATGTACTTAGTACGTACAGGGATGTATCGTGACTACATGTTGCCGACAAATAATAAACAGGACGACCCATGTACTTAGTACGTACAGGGATGTATCGTGACTACATGTTGCCGACAAATAATAAACAGGACGCGCAATGAACCATATAACGCGGGACAACCCATATCATGGCGACAGTGCGGAAAGTGCAGTGTCAGTTGAAATATGGTACTCACTTTGGCCTTGATGGTCTTCATTTTCCGCATTTTCTCGTAGATGCGCGCCAGATTTCTGCCGTTGCACAATTCCATGACGATATGTATCTCATCTTCCAGTTGGCATACGGCCAGCAATCGAATAAGATTGCGGTGACGCATCTTTCTGTATGGTAAAGAAAAGGGGTTATTTTTCTAAAGGACTAGTAACATGCATATGGTATTAAAGGTGGAACACAATGGAAAGCACGGGCATATATTTGTTATTCAGTTTGTTTACTATGACACAGCGGGGAGAAAAGAACAGTGAACAAAGTGGTTTATTATCGTACTCACCCTGCAATGTTTATCTCTGCCAAGAATATGTCGACCGAGTGACTCGTCTTAATGGTTTTTACAGCAACTGGTCCAAAAAAATCACCTCGGTACACCGCTCCAAAGTTGCCTCCGCCAATTTTGCTCGCGTAGTGGACCGTGTAGTCTTTTGGTTCTATGAACTGGAGTCCGGACTCTGAAAAATAAAAAAAGTGAAGACAGCTTGTATGATAGGTATAAAGTGTACTGTATCTCCATGTTGGTTTCATTATTTTAATTTTGGCCACTAAAAGAAAGAAGGAAAAGATTAACTTTACCCTCCTAGTATCAAGTAAAAATAAAATGTATATCATATAACACAGTACTATGCTACATTGTAAACACCTGACAGCGTCTCACCTTGGAAGAGATTTGAGCACTTCAGCACGTTGACCCGGCTGATGTACCCCTGCAACACAACTTCATCCTCCCCCATATAGCTGAGCTTACACGTGTAGCGTCCGGGGGGGACCAATATGAACGGGTCCGTCAAACCCAGGAAGCGCTCCTCCCCCTCCTCCAACGCAAACCATTCGTATACCAGGTCCTTGCTCAGGAAGGGATACGCCACCACCCCTATGTAGGTCGTCTCTAATGTTGTGTATACCTGATATGGCGACTGCCATAACAGGGTCATACCTGTTACAATAAAATAATAGAAATTGTGCTACAACAACAGAAAGAGGGGCCATTTAAAAATATTAGCAAGTTTGAATAATTGTTGAATCAACATCGAATAAAGATTGGTAAACATTTATCCATCTTTCTTCAACCACCAGTGCCCACTGGGTTACAGGGCATCATACAGAAGGGAGAATTCCCACATGTTGCTGTGGGTAAAATAAAGTATTTAACATAGGATAGCAATGCCGGTTGCATCTGTGTATACAGGGGGTGGGGGTCCTCTACACACACACCATCACCTACTTCATCGGAATGGGAACTTTTTTCTCAATCAAATGAATGAACAGCCGAACAACTTATTCATGTACGAAAAATTCTGCTCCTTCTAAACCATTTTTGTGTAAGAAAGCACCTTCTAATCAGGTATTATTACTATAGAAATGTAGAGAAAAAATGTTGGCATAGCAAATCTGCTATTTAAAACAGTCTGCTCCTTATTACCATCCTCCTCATATCGAGATTTCACTGTAGAGGTGTAAATCTTCCTACCTTCGTCCTCAGCCATATCCGGCCACGCGTTATCCTGTGCGACGGACCGGGGGACTCTAACACCATCTTCGAGGTGCATCTCGATTTTATATATCTCCGTTTCCCCTGATACAAAATAAAACTTCTGTTATGCTGTATGACAGCAGGAATATGTTACATTTTCCAACAGCTTCAAATAAATAGACACTTGAATAATTAAGTGTGAAATTTTGTTGCAGAAAATCTACTTTTTTCCTATACATTTTGGCTCCTGCGTTAAGAAAATTAAAAATTTAAAAAAAAACGCCCTACTGAAATTTTTCTCTGCTTTGGGATGAGAAACCAGACTTTTTTTTTGGAGTGGCCTTGATATGTCATGGAAAAGGTAAAAAAAGACATAAAATTTATGGTACCTTTCATCAGCTTGGCCAGCAGGTAGTTGTGATCCGGGTTTCTCGACTTCCACGGGATGTAGGGCCCGACCACTTCGTCTGTGTCTGTGAAATATTGTAGAGCAAAGGCGGTGACGGCAGTCCCGATCTCTTCCTGTGCATAGTTGTCTGGAGGGGCCATCGTGCTAATCTTCCTTCTCGCTACAAAGTGACAGGTGAACAAAATATACACAGGAAAAATTGTCTCATGTAACATTGTAAGGAATGTACGTGAAAGGAAGTCAAAGCTATGTAGTACTATAATATCTCTGCCTGAACAAGAAAAAAGGACGTAAAGTTTATCACATAGCAATTTATTTCATGTGTCTCTTTGTAATATTTTTCGGGTTTCTTTACCAAATTAAAAGAAGAATGAGAAAGGAACTTGCAACAAATAACAGGGAAAATCAGTTGAACGTGACAAAACATGAACACAACCAAATATTATATCACCTCACCTTCTGGCGCTTGGGGTAAATCCTGCACAGATTGGGAACAGAAAAAACACTCATTTTTGCTGTCCAAGTACGTCATATGTTTCATACAGAATGAGGAAAGAGGACATATTTTTTGTTTTGTTTTTATTTTACAGGGTACAAAGAAACAGGATTTTTGCGGGTACTCACCTTCTCCTCCTCCTGTGTTCTGGGCCTTTTTTTCCCTTCATACGAGTGAGTGGAATCAGGTGGAGGTGGTGGGGAGGAACTTCCTGCTGGCCTTTTTTTCCCTTCAGACGAGTGAGTGGGATCAGGTGGAGGTGGGGTGGAGGAACTTCCTGCTGCGGAAGAAGGGACTTTGGTGTTTCTCTTGGCAGAGCGTTCTGTGTCTTCTTTTCCAGCACTTCCCGTTGTGGCAGTTTTCTTTCGGCGAGACGGAATGTTGACTGGGGGTAAATCAAAGCTACGCTCGGTGTCCGACTCGTGTGTCCTTCTTACCTCACTCAACAGAGAGTCCTCCTCCTCCTGTAAAATTTTTTGGGTAGTTCAATTAAAATGCAGTTCCTACTACATTAAAAGCACAGGTAGTACTTTTGATGAAAGTAAGAAGACTGGATGGTAAAAGCACCCAAAAAATTGAAGGATGTAATGTATTATATTTCCACTATGTACTATGTGCTAAGGCCGAAGAGAAGAGTTCATGTACGCTGTATGTATTAGAAGAAGGGAGAAGTGGCTTACAGAGGACACCTCGTTCTTCTTGGTGGGGACAAAGTACCCCTTTCCGTTCTTTAATAACGTTTGGACCTCCCGATCGTTGTTGACCTCCGGCCCTTTTAGTCCGCCCAGGAGCAAGGCCGAGTGAGATTTGCTCAGCGTGTCGTAGGACACCATAGCGAAGACGCGGGCACAGCGGTCACGAAGTCCCTTGAACGTGACTTCTTCGTCCGGTTGGAATTCGATCTGGAAGAACACCGGTGTGACCATCAGGTACAATATAAACACAGAAAGAACGTGAGATGGTACTACATTACACCAGGCATTGCATTATGTTACATGACATAACTTGTTGTGCTACGTTGAGTAGGCTAATTAGGGGATGTATCGCGTGTACATTCGGCCGATAATAAACAGGACGCGCCATGTGCTGGGCAGGATAACGGATGTGCCGTGTCTACCACATGCCAATAATAAACAGGATGTATCATGTCTATATACCTAGAAATAATAAACAGGACGCGCCATGCGCTGGGCAGGCTAAAGGATGTGCCGTGTCTACCACATGCCAATAATGAACAGGATGTATCATGTCTATATACCTAGAAATAATAAACAGGACGCGCCATGCGCTGGGCAGGATAAAGGAAGTGCCGTGTCTACCACATGCCAATAATAAACAGGATGTATCATGTCTATATACCGAGAAATAATAAACAGGACGCGCCATGCGCTGGGCAGGCTAAAGGATGTGCCGTGTCTATCACATGCCAATAATAAACAGGATGTATCATGTCTAAATAAAGAGAAATAATAAACAGGATGCGCCATGTCTGTATGAAATGCTGACGACCAACAGGACTGCTGTCCCCATATACAGCACTGGCGACGGGCGTAACAAGGATGAACATGGAAAAAAAGTGATGCGGGCTAAAGGTCGAGTGAACAGTTCTGTTCATTCTACAAAACTTTTGTTCGTTGCTGGTTGTGTTTATTTCATCAGCTTATTATTTATAATGAGTTTATGTGAAATATGGTAAAGGGAATAGTCATAGTATGTTTGCTACACTTACACTGACAGTCTGGATTCCACGCCTGTCCTTTTTGGCACGGTTACCCCAGACACCCCGGACCTTGACTCTTTCCCCCCGCGTTATTTCGAAAAGCTGTCAGAGAATGAGAAAGAAAGAATGTAAGAATGCAGTATGAGAGAAAGGACCTGGATACAGTACATACGAAAAATGGGTTATAAATAGTCTACATGTATCAGAATGCTAACATGAAAATAGAAGTGGCATATAACATACAGAAAAAATGAAAAGCATGTATATACGGTACTGTATAGCCCTATATAGTATCAAAGTAGGCTTCATACTAACCCGGCGCACCGGAACCTTCTTCTCTACAGGCGTGGCAGGGATGTTCCGCAATAGGACTTTCCTTTTTTTCCCCACCTTTTCCATCTCGTTCAGCAATTTTGCTCCTGTAACATGTGATTCACTTTGTTGTACTGCGTGTGTCAAACAGATGGTAAAAGGAGAGGAATGGGACAATAAATTTTCAAATGGCATGTTAGAAGGGGAAAGGAGGGGTGACAAAAGGCCTGAAAATAATGTAGGTCATAATGTGTTATACGGTATACTTACTGGGTACATCGGGCACCTTGTGCAAACCTGCACCATGGCCACAATCTATGCAGTCGTGACAGCCTTCCACAACTGTAAATAGTCCGCACTCACATTCAGGCATACTGCACTGGCCCATTTTCTCCTGCAGAAAAAAATACACGTATTATGTCTGGCAAATAATACAGTAGAACAACATACGAAAAATATTACAAAATAAGATGGTATAAGTAGGTGAAGGGGATATACAGTACTATGACATGGACTATATTGACTATATAGTCAGAAACTCAAATTAGGCCTGGGTCACCAGTGGCACTGGTGTGATCACAATATTGGTGCTAGCGCTAGCGCTAGCGCGGCACCCGTTTATGCAAATCCTGTGTGTACTACCTGGGCCAAATTTATCTATTCTACCGTAACAGAAGAAACAGGAAGTAGGAAAAAGTGTGGCTGTTGGGAGGGATGTTGAGTGTGTACTTTATACGATAATAAACAGGACTACATGTAGTAAAATTGTGATAATATTTTGGTGGCAGTGGAAAGGTACATTGAGGTGTTAACACAGCTGTATGACAGTATGAACTTGCATTACTGAAACTTTATTCTGTTTGTAACATAGGAAAGATGTATGATACTTACATGGCGACGGGCCATGTGAGGGGCGCAGTTGTTGCAGTAATGTGTGCCTTTTTGCGAGGAGAATTGAGTACAGAAGCACCCACTTTCCACACACTTCCCCCGTGTCACTCCCTCGTGGTCCACTGGAAAGGCAAAAAGATATATTTTTTATCGCGGGTACATTCTGCCGATAATAAACAGGATGCGCCATGTGCTGGCGAGTGAAAGGGATGTGCCGTGTATATGAAATGGGAAAAATAAACAGGATGTATGATGTCTATATACCGAGAAAAAATAAACAATACACATTACCATACAAAGCTGTGTGTTGAAAATACTGACGGGGGTGCCAGTGTGTTAGTTGTGTATACTACTACCACGTGCGTGAAAACAGCAGGCGTGTTCATTTCATAACGGGCGATAATGGGTGGATTAGCATGAAATGCTACAGGCTACCACATAGTTCAATACAAAATAAAGTACTGCACACGTTACGTGAAACACAGTGTATGAAACTTACTTTAAAGTCTTGCAGGTGCTGGTAGAACAGCAAGAAAAGGATTGCAGTTATGATCCAAAAGCTTGTCCCTCGTACACGCCACGCGGAATCGCACCACTCACGCCGGAAGTGAATACTTTGTTTAAGCTGAGACCGTGCAGCCGCTGCTGATAATAAACAGGACGCCCCGCATCGCTTTCATCCCACGGGCAAAATAAATTGAAAAATAGCTGTAGAAAGTGTATTAGTTGTATTGTAAGATCAAGTGCACGGTATTATAAGACATTTGAATCGAGGTTGCAGTAAGGTAATAAGGGGGAAGGGGCATCCGAACAGCAGGAAATTGCGAACTACGTTCTGCGTATATCATATCATTACGCCCCGCCGACAACCAATGAAATGCCGGCTCTCTTGACACAGCGGCATGCTGTTCTGCCGCAGGGCGGTATGGCGGAAATTGACAGTTGACAGCGCCAATTTTCGTAGTTGACAGTTGACAGCAACTTTTTTTCATGTTTTTCAAAAATGAAAAAAAAAATATTTGTGAAAAAAAATTAAATTTTTTTTTTTCGCCTGTTTTTTCAGGTGAAATTTTTTTTTTTTTCATAACAGTGTTTTTTTGGGCGTGAGCCTTGTCGGCCACCGTACTAATGTATAATATTGTCAAGGTAATTACCGAATACGTGTTAAGTCTTACAGCTTAATTAATAAAGGATACACCTGAATAGGCAGAGGAATACGATCCAATTTCAACTGTAGGAGCTGAGATTTGGTGTCTTAGTGTATTAACGGGCCTGTCCTGTCGGGGAAGTGCCGCCATCTCTTTTTTTTTTGCGGGGTACGTTTTTTAATGTAGAATTCTGCCAAAAAGTGGATGGAGAATGATTTTTTCCAATAGTGCCACCATCCCTTTTCAAAATGCTAAGATCTAAAAAGCGAATATGATAGAAAAAACTATCTGACAATGTTATGTGCTATCTACATCCCCTCCTCCCTGGTCAGATGTATATCACTGGAGGGGCGGCAAGGGTTTTGGGAAGATACCTACATGTATTGCCTTTGTGCTTCTTGATTGGTTAACACTGAAAATAATTAAATAATCATCAGGCAGCTGCCTTCACCCCAACCCTTTTCTGTTTCTGTTTCTCTGTCTCGGAACATATAACACGGCGGGACCTGGTACAGAAATGTTATAAAGGCGATCTGATCATACCTATCTTGATAAGGACGACTGATGCTGATTCTTTGTTTTGTCTATCGTGGGTTCTCTGTTTCCTTAGGTTAACTTCCAAGGGTACATTGTGTAACAAATGAATACGTTGTCTCGATATCAACCCCGTATTGATGTCATATAAGTACAATTCAATGTCATATCTGGATCATTTATTTGGTTTCGATGGTTTCTTATCTCGTTCTACATTGCCTTGACTACGGCCTGAGAATGGGGCAGTTGTTAGAACACTTGGTGGCTGATAAGAAATGTCACTTATACATCAGATACATCAATGAACAGGTGTTACATATTGGTCCTTATAAGGCTAAGGACACTGGAGGACCTGTTCATAGCACCTCCTGCCATACTATGGAGAGGTCTAGCCTGGTTTTACTTCTTTTCCTACTTTGTACCCCAGGTATGTTAATTTTGTTCTGATTGCTGCATCAAATGGAGGGATTATAACATAACAAATATATGGAAATATATGGAAACAAATATATCTGTCTGTACATTTATATATTTTGAGATTACAGAATAAACTCATGTCAAATTGAATTGAATTGAGAAACATGTGCAGCAAATTTGATGTATTTGAAGCAAGGACATTGAACACCTTATATGCTGATTTCATGTATTATTCTTCATGTATAACAATTATAATACAATCCTATAGTTTTCGAACATTATTTCGAATCTTTTCATAGCATATGCTGGACCCTTGAATATATTATGAATTATTCTGCTCTCTTATTCTAGTCTGCACCTTATACCCTCATTTCGTGATCTGTATTGGGCATACATTTACAGGAATTCAAATGGATTATTCTCCTCATAGCATATAGGTTATCTAAATAGTATATTCATGCATTTGGAAGATCTGAGTCTGGGGTATAACCAACCCAACTGTAATGCTGGACGGACGGTGATTGTGCATCTGTTCAACTGGAACTGGGATGACATCGCCGCTGAGTGTGAACGCTTCCTCGGCCCCAAAGGATTCTGTGGTGTCCAGGTGAGTTTAGTCCATGATACCTAAAAGCATCAGGTGTGTTGTCATGATGCACTAACGCGTGCAGCATCGGCGAGTAAATCGCCAGCACTAACTGTACATGTATCACCCCCATAAGGTCGACATAATGCAGAGCACTTAAGCATTGTGCTGCCTTTAATTGTAAAGGGCTAAGTGTGCGCACTGACAATACAATTTGATGAATATGAACCATTTTTAATATTGATGTTTCATGAATGACATAATGATTATATCAACAGTTGATATGGCGAAAAGTAGTACATTGTATTCAAAAGGATTGTGGTAGTAATCCGGCATGGTGACAGCTATGCCCACAAGGTGTAATGTACAGACATTATTATTGTGAACAGTAGTATTTCAGTGTCAGTAAGACGTTCCAATAAGTCAGAACACTACCGAAATATAGGATAAACTTGTAGACGCTGATTCAATAATCATGTTAAAACTTTCCAAACAACTGTCCCAGTAAACCCAAAAAAACGTTATACAACATTTTTATAACGTTATAATCTAACAGAATATCAACGTTATATAACGTTTCTCTAAAGGGGTGCCTCCACCAAAGACCGTCCATCCGTCCGTCCACTTTTTCCGTCCAAAAAAAATGCACTTTTGTCTGGACGGATGGACGGATTTGCAAAATACTGCTTCCACCAAGAATCCGTCCGTCCATCCGTCCAGTAAATCCGTCCAGTATGGACGGAAAATGCTGGACCTGCATCAGGGAGTGGACGGGCCAAGTGGAAACGATCCGTCGGTGGGGGATCTTTTATTTTCTTTCTTCCTTAGACACCCTGATGCTACAGCGGCGTGTGTGATACTGTATTCTGGTATTGGCCTTTGTACGTAATAACTTAAACTTATCTTATAAGTGCATGGGAACTCAGAAAATAGTATACCGTACCACGTACATTGAAAATTTATCCGGCCTTCCTTCATTTTCATTTTTCATGTCTGTAAATTCTCAAAAAAATTGGATAAATTGGATATATAGTGGAAAATTTCGTGACCTAAAATTATATTTTTTGGCCTTTTTGACAAAAGAAAATTAACAGTGAGACAGGGTTTGGGGAATGCTGTACTGTACTGGTACAGTGTGTGCAGTAAAGAAATCTTTTTGCTTTATTTTCTTTTCCACCATTCCTTTTATAATACAAGAAACAAGTGTTTTATTTGACTTATTTATTAGAACTGAATAGTAGTATAAGATATATATAGAACACGTTGCTTTGTTTGCAGTTTTAACATAATGTTATGTCCCGATACAATTATTTCCACTCAGTTATACATGGATACAAATTCTCTCCTTTGTAGCAACAAATCAAATCTGTCCCGCTGTAGTTATCAAAATAAAATCTGGGCGCGGCTGGGATGTGGCGCATTTTCCACATGTATTCTACATTTTAAATGATATAGGAAATTATATAGCGTGTCACACAAGATCAATACAGCAATTTTCCACTATTTCAAACATACATGACAAGGTGTGTGTAACCCTTGCTCCATGTTTCAGCTATATAGCGCTATATGTAGGTTACATGTTAAAGATACAGCAATTTTCTCTCCCTTTCATGTCATACAAAGAGGACAATCTTCCGATATATAATTGAAATAAAGTAGGGTTTTACTGAAGCAGGATGGGTGAATCCAAGAGTTCTTCCCCCTATGCAAATAAGGTGGTTTCTTTTATGTAACAAATCAAAGTATCATGCTGTCTTTATGTGAAACCACATTCTGTGGTGTTGTACCATGCTCCATTGTACTTTTTCACCGCTTTTTCAACCGTTCACATGCTGCATGTTATAAGTCGCAGCACAAAGCTGGTCTCCGCACACATCACCATAGTTCGGGGGAGGTTGGTACGGGAGCGCGTGGAACATGTGGCCTCAGGAATTCTAGTAGTGTCAGGACTTCGCACTCCCTCCTGGTTCTTCCAAGCATATCCGGACATCTCTTCAGGATCCGCACATAGAAGGCCCGCAAGCACCTCATTCGGGCCTCCACCTTCTCCACTGCAATAGGAAAATAGAAAAATATCAGCTAAAATATAAAAATAACATTAAAATATTAGAATAAAATATTACACCATTCTTTTTTCTATTGCAACCCCCCTGGTCCGTACAAGATGCTGTAGCAGAAGGGTGGTCGGGGGGGGAATGTCCTGACCAACCCCATACACCACCCTGATCCGTCCAACATGCTGTAGCACAAGGGTGGTCGGGGGTGGGGGGGGGGTTGGGGGAATGTCCTGACCAACCCCATACACCACCCTGATCCGTCCAACATGCTGTAGCACAAGGGTGGTCGGGGGGGGGGGGGGATGTCCTGACCAACCCCATACACCACCCTGATCCGTCCAACATGCTGTAGCACAAGGGTGGTCGGGGGGGGGGGGGGGGGGAATGTCCTGACCAACCCCATACACCACCCTGATCCGTCCAACATGCTGTAGCACAAGGGTGGTCGGGGGTGGGGGGGGGGGGGGGAATGTCCTGACCAACCCCATACACCACCCTGATCCGTCCAACATGCTGTAGCACAAGGGTGGTCGGGGGGGGGGGGGGGTACAATGTCCCTTCCCTCTCTACCACCCTGCTCCCTCCTATGTCCAAAAATCCAAGCAAATACCGGTAAAGAATTAAATACACCACATGGTTCACAGGTTGTACACGGGGCAACAGGGGGTTGGATGCCGTGGGGTTGGGAATGACGTTATATTTTGTTCTGCTTTGTGAAAGTACAGGTACAGAGTATGCTTCCCCCCCCCCTCCCCCCCCCAACTCCCTTCTGCTCACCTGGCACCTGCAGGACTCTAGAGAAGCGTCTCATGATGCTGCGTATCTGGTCTTCTCGGTCAGTGATGTGGAAGAAAGCAGGGTTGTAGAGAATGGGTTCCTCACTCCAGAGATAGCAGAGCATTGGTTCCCAGTGGTAATGTTCTGGATGTTCTGCAGCGGGAACATGTGCTTGGGGCATTTCTGCCACCGACTCATCTTCAGAATCGGGTTCTTCCTGCAGGACACCGACAGCTCCTTCTTCCTCCGCTTCTAACTGCACAACCTCCTCCTGTAGCTCAGCACCCTCTCCCACGTCTTCTTCTGGCATTTCCGCCACCCACTCATATTCAAAATCAGGTTCTTCCTGCTGTTCGCCGACACGTCTTGGACTCGCCATTTTTTTAGATCTTTTGGCGGGCGGACGGAGACCACGTGACGGGGACTGGTCATGTGACTTCATTCCGCGGGCTTTTGAAACAAGGCGGACAGGCGTTCTTCCTCCTGCCAAAATGTCGAAAAGAAAGATTGACCTCATGGCGGACCGCCAAATAAACCGGAAGGCTGCCATTGCCATATCTTTGGCTATTGCCATGGATGATGAAGAGGAGGACTGGGTACTCCTGTACGGGCAGAAGAGGCAGAGGACACACGCTTTCTGGATGTCTCCCTACCTGCCGGCCAGGACGGATCCCTATCAAAGAAACACATTCTGCAAACTGGAATCCGACTTCCTTCGTGTAAGTATCCCCCCCCCACCCCCACACACATCATAGAGCATGTATTTTTCATATGAAGTGGGTTAATCCAAAGGGAAAAAAAATCTAGTCAGTCTCACGTCAACCCCCCCCCCCCCCCCCAAAAAAAAAATAACTTGTGTAACATGGTCCCAAAAAAGGTTATACAATAAAAGGAACAAGAAATGTCCAAACTGTAAAAAAAAGTTTAAAAAAAGTATCCAAAAATGTAAAATATGTCAAAAAAGGCAACCAAATATGTAAAAAATTTCCAAAAAAGGAACCAAAAATGTCAAACCTGTCAAAAATGTGTAAAAAGGGAACCAAAAATGTCAAAAATTTCCAAAAAAGGAACCAAAAATGTCAAACCTGTCAAAAATGTCTAAAAAGGGAACCAAAAATGTCAAAAATGTATGTCTCCTGTGATACAGAGCACAGTGCTGGGTGACAAAACAGTAATTTGTTGTTCTTTTTTTCAGAGAGGATTGCACCGGGATTTCCGTCGGTCCACCAGAATGCCCGCCCCTGTTTACCTGGAGCTGCTCAACCTGATCAGTCCACTGATCACGTACAAAGACACTAACTACAGGTCGGCCATATCCGCTGAGGAAAGGCTGAGCCTCACCATGAGGTATCTGACCAGAGGTAAGATCACACATCCGTCCACTTCATATTTTGTACAACAGAAATGTCATTCTCTCCCTTTTCTACACTTTTTTTAAATATTTCCAAAATTATCTATATAATTTACATATATGTCAAAATAATGCATGAAGTCTACATGTATGCCATATTTAATTTCTGTGCTTGCTCCTGCTGGCCGTATTTATATAAAATTACACAATTTATTCCCAACAGGAGACAGTGTGGAAAGCCTGCTGCAAGGCTACTTAGTGGGCAAGAGTTCTGTGCTGCCAATCATACAAGATACCTGCCGGGCTATATACACCGCACTACACAAGGAATACTTGAAAGTAAGCTTTAAAACAAGAAAAAGTAGAGTCTGTATTTCACCCCCCCCCTTTTTCTCTGTGTTGTTTTCATATAAGATAAAAAAATAAATCCCTTTTCCCTTGCCATATGAAAGTGATACATTCACCCTGACCCTATATGTGATGTCACATAATAAACATGATGTGTGGTATTCACCCTTACTGTATTTGTCAGCAGCAATAAAAAAGAAATGTGCCTTCTTGTTCTCTTCAGACACCAGAAACACAGGATGAGTGGGAAAGGATAGCCAAGCTCTACCACGACCGCTGGAATATGCCGCACATCATAGGGGCTTTGGATGGAAAGCATATTCGCATAACTAAGCCCAATCGCACTGGTAGTCTCTATTATAATTACAAGAACTTTTTCTCCATAGTATTGTTCGCGCTGGTAGACGCCGACTACCGGTTTGTGTACGTGGACGTCGGGGCAGAAGGCAGGGCATCAGACTCCACTCTTTGGAAACATTCGCAGTTTGCTCAAGACGTGAACCGTCTGGACAACCCTATGAACATACCCCCCCCCCCGTCCATTCCCCGGATACAAAGGGAATTTACCCTTTTATTTTGTGGGGGATGACGCATTCGAACTCAGCATGAACTTAATGAAACCATTTCCCAGCGCCAAGCTCACCATGGCCCAGAGAATCTTCAATTATCGACTGTCCCGCTGCCGCAGGATAGTCGAAAATGCTTTCGGAATATTGGCCACCAGATTTCGCATACTTAGGAGAGAGATCGAAATGGACCCGGATCATGCGGCTGAGGTGGTGATGGCGTGTGTGGTGCTTCACAATTTTCTACGACACAAGGCCTCAAAGGTATACACACCTCACGAGAGCACAGACTGGGAAGACCGGGACTATCACCAACATGCTGGTCTCTGGAGAGGGGAACCCGCACTACAGGGAGAAGATCCAACCATGGTCCGCAACAGTAGTTGGCGTGTAAAGCAAATGCGTGCCAACTTAGCAGATTGGTGTTTGACAAAGGAGGGCGAGCTTGAATACCAGTATGAAGTAGTACTCAACCATGACTTCTTCTTTGAAAGATAACTTATCAGTATCCATCCAGCATGTCACATTCTGTATGTAGCTGTTGAAACAAACCACTGTCAAACTATGTCCAGCATGGCATTTCTACATCATGTACTTTATATAACTACATGACAGTTACCGGTATGTTACTGTGTGACTATTCCTGCTGTGCACAGGACAGTATGCTGCATGAAGAAAGGGTTTGAAGCTGTACTATTTATATCTTTATGTCAGATAGATAACATAGTAGGACAAAGGAGAAGCATCATGCTGGGATCAAATGTTTGTATACAGCATGGGAAGTACCGGTATATCTACTTCTGCCTGCTTCATGACAGCACAGTGCTGTAGCAAGAAAGCAGTCTTTTTTAAGTCCCATCAAGTCTATATGTAAATTATACAAAGTACCGGTATATGGATCCCTGGCTGCATTAGGACAGCTTTGAACATTAGTTTTTAAGTGAGATGTAGTTTAAAATTAATATATCTAAAGTACCGGTATATGGATCCCTGGCTGCATTGGGACAGCTTTGAACATTAGTTTTTAAGTGAGATGTAGTTTAAAATTAATATATCTAAAGTACCGGTATATGGATCCCTGGCTGCATTGGGACAGCTTTGAACATTAGTTTTTAAGTGAGATGTAGTTTAAAATTAATATATCTAAAGTACCGGTATATGGATCCCTGGCTGCATTGGGACAGCTTTGAACATTAGTTTTTAAGTGAGATGTAGTTTAAAATTAATATATCTAAAGTACCGGTATATGGATCCCTGGCTGCATTGGGACAGCTTTGAACAATAGTTTTTAAGTGACATGTAGTTTAAAATTAATATATCTAAAGTACCGGTATATGGATCCCTGGCTGCATTGGGACAGCTTTGAACAATAGTTTTTAAGTGACATGTAGTTTAAAATTAATATATCTGAAGAACCGGTATCTGTGTACATGGCTGCATTGGGACAGCATGGTGGTGTAAAAAAAAAAGACAGTATATATGACGTGCCATGTAGTTGAAATGTAATTTATAACAAGTATTGGTGTCTGGATACATGGCTGCATCATGTCAGCATTCTGCGGTATGAGAAAAGCATATCACACAATTTGCCGTGCAGTTGGAATATTCTTCACACAAAGTTTCAGTAGGGACCGAAAATAAAATATTCAACCCTGTCAAATTTTATGCCTGACTCTGATTCGTCCTTTCCATATATTCAAACAAATTCCAGTGCTGCAGGACTGCATTTTTCCCTTCCAGTAATAGAAAGTAAAATCTTAATGTCTTTTTCCCACGGCCTGATGGAATAATCTTATGTGAAACTGAGGTTGGGATGCTCATCAGTAGAACAGAAATTTGACTTTGAATTGTTTTTTTTGGTGCGTTAAATTGTACCCTGAGTTAATATGGGACAGACTTCAGTTATATTTTACTGCCACGACGGAGACCAGTCCCGGACTGCCACCCACAAATGCCTACAGTGTCATTTCCTAGCTGTTCAAACTTTAGGCTAGACGCTGGTGCAGGGTGGACGGAGACCACTGTCATCGGGTGGTATCCATGGTTACCGCCGGTACAATAGTACCCCACCCCATGCTAAGCCAAAACGTCCTTTTACTTTTCCCTGTTTTTATATGTGTGTGTTGCTTTGGAAACAGAACAGTACAGCTTGGTATAACCGGGACACAGTACAACAAGGTCATCTGTTTGTTTCCATGGTAACCACACACAACAACTTCCCTCCCATTATCCCCAACTTGTACTGCAACACAAAGTGAAGTATGAAGCTGTAATTTGCCACATTCTATACTATGAAGTACAACTCTTTTATATAGAAAATATAATTTTTATTTTCTTGTATCTTTAGAACAGAACGTATAAAAATGACATGCTATACGGTATATGTTTCTCTACATGCCCTTGTCATGCATGCAAAATGTTTTCTCTGATTGAAATAACTGGGTACCGGTACAGAGAGATGCAAAAATATAGAACAAAAATACTTCTCTCCCACTTTCATTCAAATGATTGTCAGAACGTTGTACCGGTACTGCACTTGTGTCACTGTTTTATGTCCTGACGTCCAAAGTAACATGCTGTGTTACTACAGGTGAAGCCAAATGATGTAGCTTAACACCTGATACTTAATACTTTATACCCATTAAGGCATACAATGAACATACATTCCTGAGTACAGTGACAGAAAAATGAAAGGAATCGTGGTACAAATCACTCACTTTCAAACCGGAGGGAAACATGAAAATAACAGTTACATGTTTCTGCCACAGTTGTATAAAAACCAATGTCTGTACTTTGTACCGGTACTCCACCTCTGTTTCTGTTTTATATCCTGAGGAGCAATGGCACACTGAGTTTTGCTACATCTCAAGCAAAATGATCTAGCTTGATATGTGTTGCAGCACCTTGATTTAGCTATTTGAATGAGCTTAACTACAGAGTTAACACAACACGGTGTGCACCTGAACACGTCATTTCAGTACAGCACCACTTAAGAGCAGAAAAAAAAGCACCATGTCATGGTATGACAAATCACTGTCTGCTATTACATAGGATAACTTCACATGTCATTCATTAAAGTATGAGAAGCACCTGAAAAGAGATAAAAAATCAAACTGATGGCCACTTGTCAACAACACGGTCTGCTTTGTGGCATATCATGTACCATACCACTGTCTCCATCTCCTCACCATGTAACACATGAAAAAATGTGGTCAAAATACAGTTGACGGTCTCCGTTCAAAGTATGAACTGGAATACACAACACAAGGTACCTGGCATTGCTTTATATCAAACAACACACAGATCAAGCAGGCCACTTTCCTCTTTTTGCTTTGATGGCTAGGGACAGGACGTGGAGCATAAATTCATCCTTTATACCCTCCTCCATTGCCTGCAGGTGGGGGACAAGGGAATCGGCCCACAACTGTTCCTCTGTGCTGGCGGATGCAGGAAGTGTTGGTGGTTTGCTAAGTAGATCTGTGGCCTTCAGTATGAGGTCATTCTTGCTCTTCAAAATATCAGCCATTTCTGACTTCTTGTCTTGCTCTTTCTTTTTATTTTCGTTGTCTTTTATCTTACGGTAAGCGGATCCGGCCTTCTCGAACCACTCATTATCCATGGTAACTGAGAAAGAGGTGGGAGTGGCAGAACCGGCTGACGTCATGAGGAGTTTCCTCTGCGCTGCTGTCAGTTCTGAAGGTTTCTTTTTTTTTATGATATCCAAGACTTCCTGATTGGACGCTGTCCTGCCTTGCTCCTTCTTCTCCTGCATAATTTGGTATTCTTTCATCCTCTCCTCCGCTGTCTTGTTAGAGGAGGCTGCTTTTACTTTTTTCTTTTCAACTTTTTTGACAGGGGCCTCTTTGAATGGTATTTCTTTCTTCTCCAGTACGGGCTTGTTTACTTGTGCTTTCTTTGGAGTACCTTTAGGTGGAGCTTTCTTTGGAGTACCTTTAGGTGGAGCTTTTTTGGGAGTACTTTTTACTGGTGCTTTTTTGGGAGTACTAGTTGCATTTTTTTCTACTTGTTTGGGGGTGCATGGCAGTGCAGTTTTCTTGTTGTGTGCAGTTTTCATCTTTGGTGTGGAGTGATGCACTTTGCTTCTTTTAAGCATGGAGGGGGACGGGCTATTGTCCTCGGAGTCTTCACTGTCATCCATATTTATTCTCTTCCTGACTCCTGTCTTCTTTGGGGTGCTGGACAATTCATTGTCTCTGGTGGAGGAGGTGCTGCTCTGTGTCACCCTCTTCTTTGCAGACCCCTTCACTTTGGACGGGTCGCTGGTCTTCTTCCCATTCTGATTCAGCCTGGGCGATTTCCTTTTGATGTAATCCACCACATCCGGGTTGTTCAGCCTGTTGTTCCGTCCGAAATGTTTCTTGCTGGGTTTGAACTCATCATCACTACCCTTCTCAGACTCGGTCAGTTCTTGTGCTGCACTGTGGATAGGGCTGAAAGATGTGTTCATGACACGTTCTAGGTCTAATTTCTGCAGCATCTCTTCTTCTGCCTCCTTTTCGTCGGGCTGGAAGAAAAAAACAATAAGAATATATTGATTTCTACAGTACAACATGACACGGGACATCAGGTTGTGTACTACAGTAAAAGCAATGTCCTGTTTCAATATTTATTCTATTTAAATTTGGTTGCTGTCAAAATACATGATGCAATTGGAAATAATATTGTATTGGTATGGACATAAATTCATTTTAAAACACATATTCTGAAGATAGAATGTTTTAAATTGTCCATGCAAAAGAAAATTAATGTAATGTGCTACAATGGCACTGCTGATACACGTAAAAAAAAAACACACATATTATATTACATATTTACCAACTGGAGGGAGAGCCAAAATAAACTAACACATGATGTAGCTATTCTGTGTCTTAGAAAAACAAGTAGTTTCAGGGTATTCATTACCACTTCATATGTGAGAAGATGTGGATGGAAAAAAATTAAAATTCATGTCACTGGAGCAATATACGGTACATGACACATCAATATATTTCATGCTTTACTTTGATATTAAATTCAAACGGACCTGTGATGTGGTGGGAATGGTAGGGGTCACCACACTTTTTCCCTTTCCAGTCTCCGCTGTACCCGGGTTTGCAGTCTTGTAGCTGGTCAAGGATTTGGAAGTTTTGATATGATTGCGTAGAAACCACACCAAGCGGAGAACCTCTTTCTGCCTTTCCGTCCGTCCCTCCGGCTCTGCCCCACTGGGACACTGCCGGTGCAATCTTTGATAAAGGTTTCTCAAAGTTTGCATCCTTTTGTCTATTTCCAGCACTGCAAAGAGAAATAATAGAATAATTTAAAAAATGGAAAATATTTTGTGATGGGGCGTGGCACAATTATATCTCACACTTGTGTTAAAACTATTTTTCAATTTGATGAACTACGTGCAGAAATAAATGTAATTTTTTTAGGTATAGTGAGAAAGCATCATTTATGTGTCAAAAATCTGCCTGAAAATTTTTTTTTTACATGGGAAATAATGTAACTGAAGAACTGAACAAAAAATTACCTGGCACCCGCAAGATTGTGGCGAACCTCATCAATATTGTGTTCTTGTCTTGTGTCATATGTGTGCGGTGACTAGTGTCATACAGTCCCCGTTCCTCCTCCCATAATGCACATAGCGTTGGTTCCCTGGTGGGGTCCTCCGACCAGTATACGTCCCCGTCCTTGCCGGGCTCTGCAAACGCTGTGGGGTCTTGGATGATAGACCGGAGGTGGGTTTGATTTAGTTCATCCTCCTCCTCCTCCTCCTCCTGCTCCTCGTCTACCTGTTCTGATATCAACTGCTCCTGCTTCTGTTCTATCTCTTCAGGAACCTCGGTATAATCTATGGACCCTTGCATGCTGTCATGACAGTTGTTTATGCGTCTTGCCATGGAACTGTCTACCTCATCGTCAGAATCCTCTATATAGTCGTCCTCCTGTGCCTGTTGGATGAGACGTTTTTCTTGTATGTCACCCTCCACCAGAATTTTCTTTATTTTTGAAGCAAGGTTTCCTTTACCTGAGTCGTGGACCGGTGCACTAGAGCGGGAACAGGAGGAGGTGCCGGAAAGTTTGAGACCGAGAGTACTCCTACCACCGCCGCCCCGACCCCGGCCTCTCCCGGCAGCACGACCGCGTCCTCCCCCACCGGATTTGACAGTTTCTTGCACTGGATTGACATCATTTTCGGTTTCCCCGTTGTCACTGGACTCCGCTGCCTCCTTTGTCTCTACTTTCTGCAGTCTGCGACTCCTTTTAGGAACAGGAGACGGTTGTTTTGGCTGTGCGGCCCGTCTTTTCTGTCCTCTTGTCGCCATTTTGGATCTGTTTTGAGCGTCGTACAATATGATCACATGACCCGTCCCAGCGCCATGAACGGACGGTGAGGAGAAGGGGTACTACTGTCTTCTACACGTAACGCCAGGTGGCGTGCCTGTACACTGGACGGAATCCGTCCGCTATTTTGCCTGCATGGACGGACGGCAATATCAAAAAGTTTTGATATTGCCGTCCGTCCATATTCCAGTCAAATCCGTCCAAAAAAAGTGGACGGAATGTACCTTTTTGGACGGACGGATCAGAAATTGTCTCCGTCCGTCCATCCGTCCAGCAAAATATGGACGGACGGATGGACGGACGGATTTGGTGGAAGTGCTTTGGCTCCGTCCGTCCACTCCGTCCGTCAGGAATTTGGACAGGAGTGGACGGAATGGTTTCCGTCCGTCCACTTTTGCTTCCGTCCGTCCGGGTAAAGTGAGAAAATGGACGGAAAAAGTGGACGGACGGATGGACGGTCTTTGGTGGAGGCACCCCTTAAGGCTCCGTACTATGGCATAACGTTATATAAAGATTTAAAACGTTATTTTGACGTAAAATAACGTGTGTGTTTTTGTTAGCTGGGTTCTGACTTATGTGTTCAATAAAAGTAGAACTCTCTCCTTACCTGCAGGTGTCGCCCCCTAACGAGCACCGCATCGTGGACCACCAGAACAACCCGCGCCCCTGGTGGGAACGTTACCAACCAGTCTCCTACAAACTCGTGTCCCGCAATGGTAACGAGCAGCAGTTTAGGGGCATGGTGCAGCGCTGTGGAGCCGTCGGGGTCAAGTGAGCGCACATTACTGAATTTACTACTCAAGAGATCTAATTCATAAAGATATGGTACAGCATAGGGATTTTGTAGACCATCCAGAGGAGTAAAGGTGACATTGTAATTCACAAGATCATTCTCCTTTGAAGCCGCTGTGGGGAGTATTTTATATTGGGAGTGTTAACCAAACATGTGACTATACATGGGTAACATTTGACACAGGCGACACAACGACACGGCCCTTAAAATATCGATGGAGACAAAAAATGGAGCAGAATATATAAAATAAAAATCGACCCAGCACTCTTCTTTTTGAAAATCGATATAGCGACAGTCAAAATATCGGATACTCATGTATATAGTCACAAATAATGTATTTATGCAGGGTGTAATAGACACCAATTGGATCAAAGGCTAATCAATTGACACTCACAGCCCATTTTGTACCATTTTGTTCATACTAGTTAGATAATGATATTTTCCTAGTGTACCTGCATTCGTGTAATCATCATCAAAATGCATTGTAAAATGCAACAAGAAATCAGCAAGAATATGGATTGAAGAGCATGTTGTGGGTCGATCCTTTCATCCTCTTTGGTGTGAGTTACAATTCGTACTGCTCTCATTTCATGAATTATGTCCCTGTAGGCCTACACAGATTCAAATGGGGTATATAGCTGTAGGTAGTATAGTAAAAGTAGCCTGTTACTCAGCTCATGTCGATATTGCTGTGCTGAAGGTAGAAGGGGCTCATATAGAAAATTACAATGCAACAAGGGACCGTCATATTTCTTGAAGTCGCTATAACTCTTCCCAACGATTCTAGGCGATATGTTACTCTAGGTGAACGTATTAGAGATCAACGCACTCTACCCCTAGCTCATTTCACAAACTGTAGTCATTACACCCAGTTGATCACTTTTCATGTGTCGTTTATGCTGAGTTCAGATGTATTTTGCATTGATGGCAGTTTATCGGCACAACAATATTCCCTTCCATTGAACATGTACCAATTATACGTAGTATCAGGTAACTGAACGGCATTTACACGAAGGGGATATAAGTATCACTCTAGAGCTTGGTACCGTAGTGGCTTGTATAAGCGCTCCGGTGTTTATCAATTTCAAATATGCTTTACCCAAAGCGCTTATTCAAAGTCGGCTTTTATTCAAGACCAGGATTTAGTGCATTAACACGTTTTCCATACCATTCCACCCTCGACGCTTATTCAAGTCCGGTGCTTATTCGAAGGCCTGGTGCTTAAACAGGCCACTACGGTACATGTAAATGTGTGAATCTCCTCTGTTCTTATGTTCGGTTGATAGCATAATTGTTTCGCTGGAGGAAGGATTCTGTTCTTGCACAGAGACTATGCCCTGTATAGATAATACCATGGAACAGTTTACGTATTATATTTGGTTTCCAAATGCAAGGGCACAATACCATGAAATTATTGGCCGTTGAACTGCCCTCAGGGAAAACAAACAGTTTCAGATTGCCTGTTTGCAATATGAAATATCGATACACTGAAAAGCTTTGAGTCCTCAGATTGATTATACTAAAATCAACAGCCTTAGGGCATCAAGATGACGACCTTAAAGGGGTGCCTCCACCAACGACCGTCCATCGGATCCGTCCGTCCATTCCGTCCAAAAAAGCAGGGATCTGGACGGATTTGATGGACGGATTGATGGACGGAATCCGTCTGTCCATTCCGTCCATCAATCCGTCCATTTTTTTTTTACCAAAAACTGGACGGATTGATGGGCGGAATGGACGGACGGACCTTGGTGGAAGTGGGTTTTGTCCGTCCGTCCATCAAAAATGTCCATTTTCCTGCTTTTTTGGACGGTTTTTTATGGACGGTTGGATGGACGGTCGTTGGTGGAGGCACCCCTTAAGCTGTTACATTTTATCTTTTTGACATTTAGATATTGTCAATTTGAAGACCTGAAGGCATCAGTATCGCATAGGTTGTTGTTGAATCTTCATCACTTTGTTTATAACACAATATTTTATGTCACATGTGGGGGTAAAGGAGACGTTTTACGGACAGCGTTTACCACAGTACCAAGATGTAGCTTTAGATGTGACCTCAGGGTCCTCACATTGCTGATACTAAGACCAAGATTAAGTCGTCGTCGTAACGATTTTAAGTTACCATATTTGATTAATTTTACCCCAGGTTGTGTTGAAATGAATAGGTTGATGATTTAGGTATGGTCAATTTGAAATGTGCCCTGTTTTTTTTTAATGCAAACCCGTACCGAGTTTGCATTGCTTCATCCCCTTATACTATTATTTTAGATTAAAGTTCACGACAGTTCTAGCCTCGAAATTGCAACACTCTACACGCATTTCAGGATCTACGTTGACATGGTGGTGAACCACATGACCGGAAGCGACGCTGGACAGAGCAGGGGTTCCGGCGGAAGTAGCTACGACGCCCAGGCCCTGCGCTTTGACGGCGTACCCTTTGGTCCTAATGATTTTAACTGCTGTAATTGTGACATGTGCAGCACTAGTGACTGTGGCATCCAGAGTTACAGCGACAAGAACCAAGTCCGGAACTGCCGCCTCGTAGGCCTCACCGACCTAGCACTGAGTGGGTACCTCACTTTGCAATTTTTCCTTTATATAAATATAATTTTGAATTTGATGGATGATTCTTTTTTCATTCAGTTCTATAGGAGTACTTATAGTACTTAACATTATCTACCACTTTACGGGAGAACGTGACAACTTTTCAAAAATAATCAACTGAGTATATGCATAGCCATGACAAAGTGAACCTGGTAGGTGCAGGACCTCCTGGTGCAGATCTTACCTTCCTGGGTATAAGACCCAGGTTCACGAGTGCCCTGGGTCAATTATCAGCGTTTTTTCACTCTTTCATTAACTCATGAATCATTATGGCCTCAGACCCTTAAATTCGACACAGCGACATGGGCCATTTTGGGCCATAGTGACATGGGACATGAGGAAAAAATTGATAGTGGCATGGGACATATGGCATTTCTTAAAATCGATACGGCGACATGGGCATTTCTTAAAATCGACATGGGACATGGGGAGCCCCCATCAAGGGCCCCCATCACTGGTGAGCAACTCGAACGCCTAAGATTAACCATGAAACACTAATATCATGCTGGTGAATTACTCGCCAGGGCTGCCTCCATCCATCACGATGATCAATAAAAACGCATGGTGAATTGAGCTCTAATTTCTTAAGTTCTGTACTATAACCTGCTCTCTTGTCCAGGAAAGGACTACGTCCGTGAGAAGGTGGCGGGTTACTTCAACCACCTGCTGGAGATCGGCGTGGCCGGGTTCCGTGTGGACGCATGTAAACACATGTGGCCTGGGGACCTGGAGGCTGTGTACAGCAGACTCACCAAGAAACCCTTCATCTTCAACGAGGTAGGTGCCAGACACCAAAGTAGTCACTAATACACTACAAATTATGTCCAATCTACGTCCTTAAGTCCAGCTAAACACTACAATCCTGTACACACAGACGTACATCAAATTCAGAAATGATGCTCTATTTTTTTTTCACCAGATGTATGATTTAGTTCTCTCACCAGAATTGCAGATAGGTTGACAAAATTAGGTACGATGCATGATTGTATAATATTTTCTGCAATGAAATAATCTGTGCTTTAAAAAGGAAATTATTATGAAACCTTGAGCCCCCATTCTGGTGAAAAAGGAAAGAGCCATTACTGCCACGTTTAGACACCGGTCCACTTTCACTCGCGCTAAATGGGAATTTAACATCACATATAATATATCTAAGTATCTCCTCCTCACAACACAGGTGATCGACATGGGAGGAGAGGCCATCGGTGCTGGAGAGTACACTCACCTGGGCCGTATCACAGAATTTAAGTTCTGTAACTTCATCGGCCAGGTGTTCCGCCGTCAGAACCAGCTCAAGAACCTCAAGAACTTCGGCACTGGTTGGGGCATGCTGCCTGACGACAAGGCTGTGGTGTTTGTGGATAACCATGACAACCAGAGGGGGCATGGCGCAGGGGGAGGTAACATCCTCACCTTCTGGGAGCCTAGGATGTACAAGATGGCGTCGGCCTTCAAGCTTGCCTGGCCCTATGGCTTTGTGCGCATCATGAGCAGTTACAGGTGGCCTGGAGGAAGGTGAGAGCCTGGAGTGTTTGTGAATAATTCTTTACATATATTATTGTGTCAACCTTTAAATGTGAATTCGAATAGTGGGTATCCAACTTTCTGGATGATTCATGTTCAGGTAAAAAGCGTTGTGTTCCCCTCAACATAACCTGACCAGTCATATTGCAATACACCTACTTTTTGACTCGACGATATGATGATTATAAATAGCTGTGTTCCTACCTATAGGCTCTGAATTCAGCAGTTTGCTATTGGATACATATTGGACAGCAGCGTCAATATGTCACATACTAGCCTTATAAACGAGCTGCTCCTGCCAATATTCTCTCTTTGAAAGAGATCCTCCGGTACATGGTCAAAGCATGTGTTATTTTATCAGGTTCCAGAATGACTGGTGGGGCCCACCCCGCAACGACGACTGGTCCATCAAGGCTGTCCCCATCAAGGAGGATGGCAGCTGTGGTGACGACTGGGTCTGTGAGCACAGGTGGCGCCAAATCACCAACATGGTATGTGCACTGTATACCCTGGAAACAAATTCCCGTGAATTCCCCCTGAATAACACGGGTTGAACTGGGGTTAGTCCTGGGATTAACCCGGGTTGTATTCCCGTTATATCACGGGATTCTGTGAGCAAAATTTCCCGTTATATCACGGGATTCTGGTAATGAGGGTTACATGGGTTCGAACCCCAAAACTAATAGACCTGCATGGTTTTAGTGAACGTATCTTGTGTGATTTATTTTTAAAATCTCATAAAACTACCCACATACATTCCTGTTAACCACTAACAACCTTACATGTGCATGTCCTGACCGGGAAGCGAACCGGCTACCTGTACATCCATAGTCCCGTGCTCTAGGCCCTCACCTACCGGGGCATGTGTTGGGAGAGGTATATGAATTGTGAGCAGTGGAGACTGTGCCATAGTATGCAGAGTAGCTGTTATTCTACATCATGGACGTTTATTGAGCACCCTTGGGATTCAAACCCACAATCTCAACCTTCATATGGGGTAAATCCCGGGATTTAACAGGATTATACATGTAAAATCACCTCTTAAATTCCCGGGATATCACGGGAATTTTTGCTCACAAAATCGCCAAATATTCCCGGGAATATCTCGTGACTTGTTACCAGGGTAGCCTATGTACAGGAGAAACTGGGGGAAGCTGATCCGAAATATCAAAATCAATGTCAGAAAAAAGTGTCATTAACAGAATTAAGCTTTGTACAACATCGATGGTCTAATTTGAATATCGGTGTTATGTAGATTGTAAATTAGCCCTATGTAAACGTGCAGGAGCCGGATCTCTAAAGTGTACTTCGCTTCCATAGTGCACTACCATTGGAAAAGCCACCGCTGTTATCTCGCGCATTTATAAAGCAACCAATACAATATTCCCACCCAATTCAGTTCAGCATAATATTTATCATCTTGAAAAAATGATGTTGTCCCATGCTCTACAGGTGATGGCTTCTCCCAAATTACCACATCCATTTCAACTAAGATTTGCCCCCCCTAAACTTCCAGATATGCTATTATTATAAAGCGACTAGAACCATAACCAATAAGCTTTCACACTGTGATCTACCTCATATCCCTATCATTTAGGTGGGCTTCCGTAACGTTGCTGACGGGCAGGGTGTACAGAACTGGTGGGACAATGGTAACAACCAGATCGCCTTCTCCAGGGGGAACAAGGCCTTCATGGCCATGAACAATGAGCAGGGAGGCACCATGGACGTCACCCTACAGACCGGCCTGCCCAAGGGCCAGTACTGTGACGTCATATCGGGGGAGCCCACCTCTAATGGCTGCACAGGCAAGACGGTCAATGTAGGAGGCGATGGGAAGGCAAAGATCACCATTAACTCCGCCGATGAGGATCCATTCATGGCCATCCATGAAAGTATGTAACTTAGTTCTATGCTATTGAAACCTGTTGTTAATGCACTCTCTGTCCCTGATGTTAGGACTTGAAACATTTGGAATGATTAAAACTTTAAAGGGACAATCTCGCCACTCGCTCTCAACCACATAGTAGACTAGAACAGTACTAGAATTGTGAATGGAATACACTTGGTGATTATGCCACTTTGATACACAATTCATATACATAGACCGATTACTATTTCATATGGACGACACTTCTACATGTATGTCGGCAATTTAGAACAGGCTCTTTAAGGTGGAGCTTCTCACATCAATGAATAGGTTCACTCCAGCCTAAATTGTGTACACCAATTATTATGATTCCTTGGGAACATTCACCTCAAACCCAATCGAAACCGGCTTAATTCGAAGAGATTGCTTTGTATTTGAGCTGAATACTTATTGTTTTATTGTGTATACCCCCGTTCCTCCCCGACAGACTCCAGGGTAGGCAGTGGACCTCCTCCGACTGGTAGCCCTACAGTAGGCCCCACTGGAGGTCCTACCAGTGCGCCCACAGCACCACCTAGTGGTACCAGCAGGACCGTCATCCTCCTCCGCCTCCAGACCAGCCCCGGCCAGGACGTATTCATCCGCGGCGGAATCAGCCACAACAAGCGCCCAGGTACCTCCTTCATTTCAGTATCTATAGACAATGTTGAGCTAATGTTTTTTCTTGAGTCACCCAAAATCGGAGGGGCGAAAAGGTAGTTGGTATCAACGGTTTGCTTTGAATATAAACTGCTACCTTGAGCTAAATTAAGTGAAAAGAATCTCCCAAGAATGAAAAAAGAATATTGTTATGATGCCTCTAGGTTCAGCCCTATTTTTTAAATGATGTTGATCAGGTTGCCTGCAACACAACTTCATTCCTTTTTTTTTGTCAAATTAAGTCACGATAGTGGGCCAGATAATAATGTGACTATACATGGGTGCCCAGAATTTTGACCGTGTCGCCGTGTCGATTTTAAGCAAGAGAGCCGTGTCGCCGTGTCGATTTTCATCTAATGCATTATGGCCTATTTGACTGTGTCCGTCGATTTTTAAACCCTGCGTGTCGCACGTGTCGATCTTTACAACCCCCCGTGTCGCCGTGTCGCACGTGTCGATTTTTACCCATGTATAGTCACAATAATGCTGCAAACTTGGGTGGACTTTTTTTTTTGAATTACAATTTCGATCATCTTTACAATGGCAACCATTTTCCTTACTCCAGGGTGCTCCGACAACGCGGCGACCAGCCCCTGTGCCATCGGCATCAGCCACAAGGGTCTGGGCACCAGCAGGCACTACGCCGGCTACAACGCCTGGCGGGTCGGGGACACCAAGCTGGACTGGTATGGAGCAGAGGCTGGGCAGGGCTCCTACAACGGCCAGCAGCCTCTGGGGTCGCCTACAGCATGGACCTCCAGCAGCAGCTCCTCTCCGGGATACCAGGAAGTCAACAAGTAAGTATAGGGTGTAGCACTGGGATGACTCACATTAATGCACAAAATGCGTTTTCCTAGTTTGCAGGGTTCTTCTCTAAAGGTTAAAACTGATAAACTTTTGTTTACATTATATATAGCTACACACACTTCATAAACGTTTCTGAATGTACCAAAGCGTATTTATAAACCGTTTGCAACATAATAAGATTTGAATTTGCAGGGGAATCTGAACTTCACTGCATGCATGGGATACTTTCAATGTATGTGTGTTTCCACAGTGCCGATGTGTTAACTTGCCATCCATGTTCTTACACCAGGTATGGCGAGCACTACTGGCTGCTGGACGTGAACATGGACTGTTCCCAGACTGAGTCGGGCTGGTTTGAGTTGAAGGGGACGGCCACTAACTATGGCGCTAACGGTGGTTGGGAGTACGACATCAGGCAGTCCTCCTGTGGGGGCAGTGTGGGTGGCAGCGCCCCCTACTCCAGCAACAACCACATGGCCAGGTGCGGCCACGTCAACGTCTTTGAGTGGAACAGCAGCAACTGTAAAATCGACGGTTTCTAGTCCTGTACCTTTTCTTTTAACCCTGCATGCCTACAGTTCTTGTAATAGATTTGTAATTGTTACTTTGTCACTCGTCTTGTATTTTTACATATTATATTTGTTTAACACAAGTAAATGATTGGTTTTGATGGGGGCGGAAGGAGTTTTAACACTAATGTAAATATGAAGTGCATTCACATATTAAAGGAGCAATATCACCACTCGGGGAATATGCTGCTTTAATGGGAGGGGAGGGGCAATTGGTACAGAGCTCTGGTCAGAAGGCCACATTGACCTCAATATCCAGGTCATCATTTGAGTTGATCCTGGAAGTTGTCTTTCAATCCGTCTCTTAGGAGCTACTCTGTCCTTCATGAACTTTAGGCCATGTTTTAGGGAACATGGTCCGAGATATTAGGGTGGGTAGGTCGGATTTCTTTTAATTTTTAAAATTGGCTATAGTGAAAGTACCAGGAATGAGTCGCTCTTCTTTGGACAGTAATTAGGAGTATCCCACAATCATTGGATATTCTCATAAAAGGCAATTTCCTGAAGCCAGACAACTATTGAGGAAACAGTTTTTTCTTGCCCAAAATTTGGTTAAAATCTAAAAGAATATAAATAATTCCTTTTTCAAATTAAATAAATTCCCCAAAATTGGACAAAAATGCTACAGTCGGCACCTTTTCGAAGTTAGGGTCGGGTTGCCCGAAACATAGCTTTTATTTACATGGCCTTATCTTTTGCAAGTATTATTTTCCAATCAACATCTGATTCACTCCCGCAAAGACTTGCCTGATATGTCAGACTGCCCGGTATCACTCATTAACTTTCCCATACAACCAGAGAAGCGTATAAGCATGTCACACACGTGGGGATAGCAGTTAGGGGAAACTCTCATGTTGTCCATAAGTGACAAACATGGCATAAGGTGACATAAGGGCGAAACCCTTCAGCTATACAGCCTGGTGCTTTGATTGTTAAGATAGTCCAATGGGTTGCAGAGAACTGACCTCCCAAACATGGGATGTTAGGAACAGATAGAAATTCCTGATAGATCATAGCTCTTCAACATAATTTTGCATTGTCCATCGAAATAAACACACTAGAAAATATATTACTGAATGTCAATTATGGACTATATAATTATGTGGATCTAAAAGAAATATTAGTACTCGGTTTTCAGTTCTGGGATCCTTATAGAATAAGCAAATGGATAAGAAAGGTTTTCAATCTAACATAGTGAAAAATTGGTTTCCATGGCAACCAAATTTAGACCCATTTAGAATGAAAATGGAATCTTTATCATCACATTACAAATTTTTACCTTTCTTTTAAAGGAGCTCTGAACCCACGACGTCGTCCCCGTGTAAAAATAGGCAGGGTAGGGTCACGGACTCAGTGCTCCTTTAATAACTCCTGAAATAATTATGATGTTAAGAGCGTTATTACCTAATTCCCCTAATGTCACCATCTCCCATGTTGCATCACAATTGTTATCCAACACGTCTATTTGGAGATCAATTGTCATAATCACAAATAACTGCTCAGATTACTGTGCAGCTTCTGCGCTTGAACCTTAAGTATGGAGGTCATGAGTGCATGGATCAGCTGGTTTCATGTTGATTCCTACACCACAGTTCGCTGAGAGAACAAAACAAATGGTCTGACTGTATATTACATACAGGGTTCACTGGTACCCTATCTACCACATACACTCAGTCTCTACCGGTTGAGTCAGGAGTCGAGGCTGGCGATGTGTGACTAGTTGAATCATGGCTGATACTATTTAAAGATCTGTAGCTTGTCTTATCATCTATTCAATTCCCTTGAAGGCAAATATTAATAATAGGGGAATGTGCGTACCCTTATAATGAAATGAATTATGTCTGTACGAAGCTCTTTTAGCAGGAGAACTCATTAATCACAGGACAACATAAAATTCGCCCTGAATGTCTCCAGGAACAGGGCGATATTCAGGGCGAAACACAGTGAAACAGGGCGATCTATTTGAGAACAAAGGGCCTAAAAGTAGGCCTACACCCTGTTTCGCAGGTAGCTGTGTCGCCCTAGTGGAGTCCGGCCTATGGCCTATGTCATTAATTAATGGAAACATGACACAATTCTTTCACCTACATGCTCTGTGATATAGTAGTCATGCATGCCTGGTAATCCATGCTAGGAATAGCCTTTTCATATAAGAAAGTATCTCTTTGGCCCTACAAATACAGTTTATTGCTGTAAACAGCAAACAAAAGGTTTCAGGTCGCCATGGTCATGGAGACCAGAGTGAAATGAATTCCTTTGGTCAAATATGAAGTTCATATCAAGACCTTTCAGGTAATGACCATCTTAAAATAAGAAATAAAGCAAGATCTGACTTCCAATATCAGAACAATCATGTTGAATAAAACGGATATCAATGAAATAGCTGTGGCCACCAAAGGGCTAAGTAAGACCAACAGGCTATTCTTCCTGTGAGTTTAGCTATAACGATGTGTAGTTCTGGTAAATGATATGATAAAATCAGTACATTGGTTTCTATTTAAAGCTTGACCGTCATGGTTGAAGTGAGGCCAAAAGCACTTTTGGATATACCGGTAGTTCAGTTTTCATTCAAAATAGGGCTCTTAAGGGCTGGGAGCTCAGTTATTACAGGCACAAGATAAGGTGAATATGTTGTAGCTGGGCAATGCTCATGGTCCCCTGTCCAAACACTGCTGCCCTCTGGTGGAACTGTTATTAACTATTTAAATCTATTTGTCGCCCAAACAAGTGTCAATTTAGAGGTAATGCTCGTGCGAGTCACATGATAATTGACAGCATTAGTTTCAAAACTTTTCGTTAGCTATCTCAGTCTCAAAACGCTCAACGACGCCAGCAGGCCATGTCAAGAGTTTTCAAGTGCATAACTCCTGTTAGACCGCAATGCGCTACCTCAAAAGAGGCCTAGAAAAAAGGTAGTACTCATCATCTTTTCTGACTAAGATATTATATTTTTTTCTTATAGTACATGACTTCCTCTCTTCCCAAAAAAAAGTTCCAGACGGGGTACGGCCTCGTTTGGGCGTAACGGCCGTTTCCATGGCAACCGCCTCAAAATTGTATATATGCCTGTAAAAAGTGCACTTTGACTCTCCATAGGTCAATTTGAAGTTTACCTACCCCCCCTAAAACAATAATGAGCTTTTCACTGGTGTCACTATTGGGTTGCTAGGGAAAGTGGTTGCCTAGCAACGGGCATTCTAAATGAGAATTCCCTAGAAACCAGAGCAAATATCAACCAAATAGATATTCTACCCATACCTACTCCATCTAAATTGACCTCTAAGGGAAAATGGTGATATTTCTTTGTTGCTATGGTCCATGGTTACCTAGCAACAGCATATATCTACCTAGCAACCAGCGTTAACTACCAATTTAGCTGTAAAAAGTATATATCGGCTTGTCATAAGACATTTTAAAGTGCACCTACCCCCCCTAAATCAACTCTAAAGTTTCCGATGGCATCGCTTTTCTGTTGCTATGGTCTGTGGTTGCCTAGCAACAGACATTCTATGTCAAAATACCCTAGAAACCATAAGAAATATCCATCTTAGAGGTTATCAACCAGTACCTATTTCATTTAAATTGACCCCCAAGTAAAAGCTATGATATATTCATTTTACTATTGTCCATGGTTGCCTAGCAACAGTAGCTATGTGCCTAGCAACCAAGGAGAAATGAGTTATTTCACCAGAATTGATGCTATTTACCCTCATTCCTGCTGTCTGACAGTATCTAAGGGGTCGTTGTCCATTCACTGAAATAATATGATTTTCCCCCTGCATGGTTAGGCCAAATAAAAAAAAAGGTTTGTTTCAGGTCACCCGACCGACCCTAGCAAAACAGGGCCGACCCTACGTTTTTTTGTGCAATTTTGAAGAAAATTTCATATTTTTACCCTTTTTGGGTCATTTTTGGGGTTTAGACCGAGGATGGCTAGTACTTTCATGTTAAAAAAATAAAATAAAATAAAATAAATATCCGACCTACCGACCCTAATCTTTCTTCCCATGTTACCTGAAACATTACTTTTATTTTTTTTGGCCTTACAGCTCACGATTCTAGTATTGTTCAAGTAAACTAAAGAGAGAATCATAAGTGAGTTTATATACAGATTTATTTATACATGAAACATATATACATACAACAAACTAAAAGGCGTTTTTTTATAAACAATTTATTTCCAATATCTGAACGTAACAGATCTTGTACAATACTTGACAATAGCTAATATCTGGCTGCTAGATTTTGTAGGCATATCACTGGCGCGCTAGCGTTAATGCGCTCCTGATCAAATATCATAGGATATCTAAACCTGTGCTCTAGGGCTAAAAGGCCTACTTGGCAAGGCTTTACTTGCAATATAAATGCCAACACTGGCAATGCAAAATTCAACTAGTTTGTGCCTTATCATCGTTTCTAAATGCCGTGTAACTGACGACTGGTCCAAGTGTGTTGGCTGCCACATACCAGAAATACATGGACTGCCTATAATATCAATAAACGTAGATGTTTTCTCCAGCTCATCGAATAGAAAGGGGGAATGGTAGCTCTACCATTGGACACTACCTTCAAGCTTAGTGTAAATTTCTGGAGAGGCGTCATTTGGTACAAGGTTTTACTCATACTTATATAGGCACAATCTGAAGGCAATAGAGTGTCCTAAAAGGTAAGCCACAAAGGCGATTGTGCAGAAGGATATGTGAAGAAAGACCCATTATAGACATAGCGTGTTGGGTGGAGTGATATGACTAAATGCCAGTGTAATGTAGGTAATACGCTCACATGGTTTACATGCACATTTTTCTCACAGTCTAAATATGAACTCATTTCGGATGTTTCAGAGTAGCCTTATTCATAATTATATTCCCGTACCTACGGGTTGACTGCCATAACATAATAGACAAGAGTCGACTTCTCACATAAATACTCAATTACATAATCGTTATGTCAACATCTATTTAACATACAACGAGAATATCTAGGAATGATCTGTATTAAGCTATAGCTACCAATCACCAGTCATTTCACTTCTTCCTTCTCTTTTTCAAATATAGCCTAATTATTGAAATCGACGGAAGAAAGGTGGTAAGGAAATACACATCGTTACTTAAGTTACCAGAATACGTGCTTCTAAACCATTAGTCATACGATTACAAGTTAAATTTCTAATTTTGTCTACTTCCTTATTCAAACAACATACCTGGTATGATGATGAAGATTGGTTGGAGGGGGGGGGGTGTATCCTATGCACTTGATACAATAACATAATAATACAGTACAAATACAATTCTATAGAGCTTACTGCATAAATAACACAATGTAATAGAATTGTACCATGTACATGAATTAAAGCATAATAGCCATAGGTAAACATAACAGAAACATAACAGCATGATCCAAAAAACACTGTGCAGCCATACACTGACAGTACGTATCAAAACATGGTGCTGACTATAGTCTACAATACACATATTGAATGGTGTGGGCGTACTAAAATTACCATTCCGAGTTAGCGCAGGCATGGAAGCTTCAATGAGAAAATCAGCAGTTTAAAATCTCATTTCGTTGATAATATGATACCTGCACAATTATTGCTCTATACCTCTATAGTTGTGTCCCTAACGATTCTACACTTGAACAAACAACAAGTGAAAAGGTTCCTCTAGAAATAAATTGCAGAACGATGAGTAGAGGACAGGCTAATTTGTATGTCGACATCTGAGGTATCACAAGAATCACAAGAAAGGGAAAAAAGTCTTAAGTATTACATTTCCATCGCAACATTTAACCTAATTCATATATGAATTATGGCCGATAGGAAGTTTCATGTCTACCTTCCTAACACTGTGCATGCTATGTCATTATTTGTAGAGGGTTCCTGGGTCATTAAATATGAATCTCGTGAGAAAATGTACATATCCCTAAATAAAATAGCCCTTCAACGTCTATAACACCAAGGATTGTTCAGATGTCAAGTTAAATACACTATCTTCCGTACCCTGCCAATGTACACGGAAGAACGCCGTCATAATGCCGATTCCGTGCAATAAAATGTATCAATCAATCAATCAATCAAGGGACCTATCGCCTTGAATGCTTTACAATAACACGAAATATATTCACTTAAAGTGGAATGCTCGGCGTCTGGATATCTAAAACTAAAATACATGTAGTAATAGCACAGTACCAGCATCTCCCACTAGATGACGCCACCAGATGGTTCCTTAGCATTACAGATATTATCGCCATCAAATGAATATACATACGTTCTTACATGATACCACAAAGTGTATGTGTATTGATATGGTTTAGTTCGACCATCCTAGATTGTTTTCTCACTTGGCAGGTCATGGGCCATGCCCTTTAACTTCATTTTGATAACATTACACACTTTAGTATAGTTTTATTATTACGCGTATTATACTTAATACGTTATAGTCCAAATCATGTGTCTACTCTCATGGCACATTGTTTCCGAGCATTCCAGACAGAACATTGTAGGAACAGTAGTCAACAGTATTACTAATTAGAGATATTTAAATTGTATTGCCCTGCCATCCGCCTAGTAAGTTCAATGCATGGTGAGGATTAGTATTAGGATATTTAAGTCATGAGGGATATACCTCTGTGGACTGGAAGACCATTTGACATGGGTCAGACAGGAGTGAATTATAATATGCTAGATAATCTTGTAGCTGGAAGCTCACCAAACGCATTTAAATGCCATCGCGCTCCGATTCAATACACAAGTACATGTACCATATTCATATGGCACAATAATATTTAAGTCTATGCATATAGTATGTATACCTTCACCAGCTTCAAAGGCGCTGGTTCGACCGTATGATATTATCTGAGATTCCCATTGCTTGTTGTGTAAAGGTACAATACCAATTCGTCAGAGAAATGTGGTTTACATTCAGCAGTACTACAGGGGGCTATGATGTAGCCTATATGTATGCCATGTTTCGTTACAAATATTTGCACTCTTAATATTTATGATTTTTTTTTCATACCTTGACCCCAGGTACAGTTCTATATGGAACTGACATCTTTGCGTTTCGATATGTCATTTTACATATTTTGAGTTTTCGGGGTAATAAGCATCGGTAGGTGACCATATTTTCCCATCAAGTCATGGCCAATTCGGGGAGGTGCAGTATACATGTATATCAGATTGACCCCAGATGCTCTTGGTTCGAGTACTAGCATAACATACTGCTCAAGTAAAAATGTGTGGAAGTACATCAAATTAATGCATATGTATATATATGCACATAAAATCGTCTAATCGTCACCCACACTTAGCCAAGTTATAGCTCCAACAGTATGGATGCTATTTCATGAGAGAACGTGGTTTAGCTATAAATTTAATACTTTTACCATGTACATGCATATCAAAACGCCAAAGGAATGCACATTGAGTGTTCTGGAATGCCATACGCCGCTAATACAGACCTGCCTATAATCCTTTATAGCTCTTTTGTACTCCAAGAATGAGAGTTGAGAGAATGCAGCGAAGAAAAAAAAATCCCATTCGGAACATGCCATTATTTTGTATAGGAATTATTCCTAGAAAGGCTAATATTATCGTATTTGAAAGTATCACAAATGATCATGTATAATCATTAAACCTGTGACTACGTTCTTCTGGAGACGGACCTACTGTTCCGGTAAATGGATGGCTATTCCCAAAGCTATCTCTCATCGTAGCAGCTATGTGATCCCTAGCGTGTGCCATTTTACAGGACATCAAAACGCTTTCAGTAAAGGGTAGTGCTCTTGAGAGGAAGTACTTTGAAATGCTCCTATCTTCCAGCTGAATAATTGTCTCTCTAGATCTATATTGGGAAGCACTGTGACTGCGAGGTCCTAGGGGCCATTTTCATATTGGGACGTAACAATGTGTTCTCTTTGAACGGTGGATATGCAGCAGATAGCATTCAGAGGCAATTTATCCACTAGAGGGATAACATTCACTATTCCCGTAAGTCATTTTTTCTATCGTTGCAGCGTGGCTTTGTAGCTGTAGGTTATACAGTACTTTCAATCTTCAGCAACAATGGCGACATGCTCCGGTCTAGTTACTATGGCAATCTCTAAATGCAGAAATGTGAACAGCCATGCAGGAAGTATCTTCCGCTCACAGTCGCGTGGATCATTTTTTCCCTGTCGCGTACTTTCTCACAATATGAAAAATCATAATATTCTAATATTCATCTATTCTTTTTTTTTGATAGGGTGAGTATTCTTTCTGCTTGGCTGCTCACTTAACATGTTAATAGCACCATCGAGTGAAAAGGTTTGAAGAAATGCTACGAACTGAAGAAATTAAGCACCTTTTATACCGAGGCTAATATCACTATGACTTGGCTAAACAGTCACTAATTTCAATATTGTGAAAATAGAAAACAGTGATCAAGGGTTGGCTATTTTCTTACGAGAATTCTTTAAATGAGACAGATGGTGATGTTTGAATAGAAGAGACATTATATCGCGTTATCTTGAAGTCAGTCCGAGTCGAGAGGTGGTAAGGATCCAGGAGGCGGGCAGAAGACGTCCATCTTTATTTGGGATCCCTTGTGCCATCTTACCATGCCCTGGAGGCGTTCCCCTTGTGTCAGCTTACCAATACACTGGAGGCTTTGGGTTCCTCCTGGAGCCTGGGCAGACAGGGGCTGCCTCCAGCACCTGCCTGCCTTATTGGGACTGCCTCCAGACACATGCTGCACACCCGTCACTGTTATCCTACGGTACACGGCTATGGATGTGGGGTGACCTGGAAGCAGAAATAACATAGGAATGTGAACAAAGCCTATTTTGGACATTACTAATAGAAGGATTTTTTTTCTAGTGCGTGCCTCGGTATTATCCCCATTACAAGCAGCCATTAGAATGCTATAAGGTTTAGATACTAATACACCCGTACTACATTTTGTATAGAGTATGTGTAATACTAACAAAAAGTAGATGTCAAATTTTGATTAGACGCGATCCCATGAGGCTATTCATTCTGCTTATTAAGAAAATCGTTGACACTTTAGAATTTACAAAGGACTGCAATGTCTTGTATTGGAGGGGGGGGGGGGGGCTGGAATGATACTATTTAAGTATGACGCCGTGCATCTATATTTACCCTCCCCCTCCCCTCACCATTTTTCTCCATCCCTGAAGTATTAGCACCATTATGACTAAATTGCCCATCTAGTCCTCTATATCACCGCGTACCCTCTGGTGATGACATCAACGAGCCCCTTGGTGTAAGGTGTGTGTGTGTGGGGGGGGGGGGGGGGGTGTGCGTCATGATGCACACCTGGAGGAGCTGAGTCACCCTGTACAGTCACACCCTCCTCCAGTCGGTACCAATCACCACCTCCTGTCTACACTTGTAAATATATCGACCACCATCCAACTGTAGACACAGGCGGCTAGAAAGAAAGGCATTTCTCAATGGAGTTGTGTTTCAGTCAACGTACTTGACGTGAGGTGGGAATCGCCACATTGACTCGCGGGTCAACAGGATGACTCAGTGATTCTTACAGTAACTAGGAATATCATGAAATCGTTGGATATCTTGTTAACTTCTTAAGGTCAGGCAATGAATTGGACATGGGAGCATGTCCTTCCTGACCAAAAAAAAATTGCTTAAATGTTGAGAAATATCCAAAAGGCAATTGTATTATAGATATTATATATTCTTGGAAGGCTTCTAGCTACCATGTCTGCACAGTAGCAGCCCAGCCTTGTGTTGTTGGGGGGGGGGGGGGGGGGTTGAATGGTAGGTTGGTGCATGTTTCATTGATTCTATTGAATAAAAGCACGAGGCGGTAAGGTGTACAGTTTGTCTCTTACTGTATTTGTGCAAAACAATTTAGTTTATTGCAAGGAACACATAATTATAATGTGGACCCCGTTTCTGGTGACGGAATTGACCTATAAATGATTATCACTGACATGTTGAGGTTTGAGTCGTCTGCAATTCAACAAAGATTGTCGCCCAAATCGGGTGTAGGCCTGTTGTGTACTTCATTAAGACTGAAAAAAATTGCAGTCACCGCGGAAATTGCCATCTTTCCAAATAAGGTAGATTTCCATGTTTACAGTGCTATCTTCCTTCCGGCCTTCTGGGAGCTCTACCCGGCCCTTCCTGTCAGATATCCCCATGGCCCCTTTTTGCTTTTGTGGGTCTCTACTTGCCCCATCAAGTTCTTTTGTGGATTAAGTCACCTCCTACTCGCCATATAGTCTAAATATCAGGATCGATGTGAGAAAAACATATGGTGGCCTTATAATCCCGCCATATCTCGTACCATATGAGAAAGCATGATAAGTGGGCATGTGTTCAAAAACTGCAATATGAGCAGTATCCAACAGCAGAGGCGCAACTATGATACTAGCTCATATACATGTACTAAAGCGCGCCGCATACACCCCCAAACAACTCCGACCCAAGGTTTAATAAACGACTGTATGGATACAAATCAACATGTATACGTAATCTTTTGGTATCGAGACCAATAATAATATGAGCTTTTGAAACGCCCCATCCAAAATCTTAATCTATATTCAGTTCTAAATCAACATTTGTATTTTCATATGATAGTGTGTTATAAGTCAGAATGTCAGAGATCCCATTCCGTTTTCAACAAGAGGCAGGACATCTCATGGTTTTGGTCAAATATCAGCTGCAATCTAAGACATTTAATCGCACCGATTGTAATGGAAAAGCAGAAATGCCTGCAAAATGGGGACAAGTGGAATCCCTGATATCCTATCAAAGGATATAAAATTGTTACACTTTTAGTCTACATAACTGTCGATGTCCATAGCAAGACTAGCACTCTTGCCATGTTATAATCATGGTGTGAGAGGGACAGTGCTTTACTTAATAGTACGTTTCCTACATCCAGCAGCAATGGTATGTCTGCCCCACTGTGCCAATCCCCACAGTGAGTATTATGTTATTGGCCAGAGCCTCATACCATTAGAAGAACACACATCCGGGACTTATCCCACCTTATACGGGAGGATCACAGTCATTGATCCGCTCTATGAATAGCTCTCAGCTAGGCACCACAGGAGCCCTGTAGTGACATACATGCTCTCCTGTGGAATATTATTATTACACCTTTAGCGCCACACCTCTAACCATTTTAGGGAAGTATGATGCCTAAATTAAGCTTCTATTTGTTGTCATGATACCTCAACGCACTTTCGGTGAGCAACTCTTCCATGCTATATATGGGGCAACCCACACTTCCGAGGTGTATCAAACCTGCTTCTGACCTGGGCCGCATGCATGCATCATACCAACCCAAGGACACCACTAGATGTTGACATCTGACTCGCGTACTAGTCGCGGCTTCTATGCTAGGTTTTACGGTAGTTTTAAAACCAACGCAGCCGAAGTTTGGTCAGCAGGTGCACAGGGACCCTACGGACCGAAACGGGCATCACTATACTGCCCTTCAAGGGTTAAATGTGCTGGCAAAAGTGTTAAGTCAAATATTAAACAAATAAGCCTCTGACATTGGGAAGCATTATAAGTATAGTTACGAATGTAGAATATATTAATAATGGAATCATAAGAGACTTTGAATACCAATTGACACCAAATTAACACTAAATAAATAAGAAGGGATGATTTGGTGGCTGTGCAATTGCTCCCTCCTGAAGATTATACCGACCTCGACTAAATTAATGTTGTTAGCTCAACCAAACCATGGTTACGAGTTAGGAATATCAGGTCCTTCAGGCTAAGGGCAGTGCAGGCTGGGGAATGGAACGCTGGAAGTACAAGGGTGGAAGTGGGCGTGATGTATCTCATACCGTCAATGCCTTCCGGACATTTCCGGCCACCCTTGCACCCCCTGTCACTGCGGTGCTATTTCTCTATATATACTATACCAGCTCAGCATCCCCTTCTAATACTAATACTACGTATAGCCTATATGACCAGGGAGATAGAACTAGATTCTCACTGATATAGCATCGTGCCATACGCAATACCCTCAGAAATTGTCACACTTTCCCCAATGTTCAGCATCTCCATAGCAAACACATCTTAACCATTTCAATTTGATGTAATACTTAATAACTATACTGTTGGTAGGATTTGGATATTCATACTTCTCAGGGTGCCATCATTCCTATATGCTTTACAGTTAGTTACTTTTATATAAAAGGTTTAAGTTTTAAATGAAATGCTTAGCACGGTTTAGATATAACCATAGTAATGGTCGTTGTCAATTATTTAGCCTTCTTGTTTGTTCCTTGACGGTAAAATAATAGTGAACCTTTCCTTATGCCTAGCTGTGCTTGGTTACCTTACATCACTTTAGATGTTATATGCAATAGTGTGCTATAATTTGTCTTTTTCAGGCCTAGAACATTCCCGATGGGGATTATTTCATTTATGATGGCAATAAATATAATATAAAACCAAAACTGTGAATAAATAAGAATCGCATACGTTCACCTTGTTGATGATCGGTTAAATTTCAGAAAAAAAAAGAAAGAAAAAAGGGTGTCCTTTCACAATGAAAATCCTTGCAATTGATTCATAATCGTTTTCGACAAAAAATGCTATTGATTAGGTTGCTGGCTCAGATATCACTCTGGTCCCTCCATTTGAGATGAAAAATGAGCCTAGTGTTTGACAGTTTAACCTCTCAGTTACGGAAACCCTGCCTCTCACGGACACTTTAAGCTGTCACCCCCAGGAGGCTTTCCTCTTATTATTGGCAGTTCTCGTATGGATTGCCAACATGGGGAAACTGTCAGTTCCGTCTAAAATCTTTGGCCAACACAGAGAATGCAACAACCGCAGCTTTTAGAAAGACCGTTCATCTTATTTTCGCAGTGATTTGGGAAGAACTGCCAACAAGAGGAAATATTGATGTGCTTCCCACCGCTAGTGATAAAGGTCAACTTCCACAGTGGTAATATAGGGTCCAAACCTTCTTGTTACTCATGTTATGAGCTGCAACTTCTGCTTATTTTCCAAATTGAAAGTTTTTTTTACAAGGTCCTTGGATGTTTGAAATCCCATGTTGCCCACAAGGGGACAGTGTCTCTGCACCTTGGGCATTGTAACCCTTACATCGATGGACACTGTGGTCCATTTCTAAGTTACGCAAGAGCAAGACCTAATTATGTGTAGACATCAGAAGTTTTCTAAATTGGCATTTATCGCATAATGGAATTTGGGCTTAAGGTAGTTGCACAGTAAATGTGACGTCAGTCTCAGAGTGGCTCGCTATTGGATCACAGCCGTGAGGCAAGCCATGGTGAAGGCACCCCTGGACTTGACACAATCTCTTAGAGCCCCTCGCCATGCTACCCACTTGCTGCTTTAATTGTATTTATGTCCTTTATTAGTATGATGCAGTCACTGATTCGTGACGAGTAAACTTGCATCATGCTATCCTTTGAAAGGGCATCAACCTCATAGGGTCGGCTTGATGTATGCATGCAGCCCATGCGAGTTTCCCACCAGGGCTGCATTCATGCATCCTGGCGGCCACGGGCTCATAAAAGCATGATGCAGCCCTTAAAGGGTTACAGGAACCCATCGTCATGCTGCCGGGGCATGACAGTCACGTGTCTCCTTCATCACCCCCCACCCATCCCCCCCCTCACACACACACATCTGGCAGCCTTCTTCCTACTAGCAACCTTCTGTGCTGCTCCATTGTAGAACGCATTTAGAAAAGCCAGGGTAGCACTTCATGGTCATATGCAGAGAAGTAACTCGTCATCGCTGAGTTCGTGCATCATGTATTTTAAGTCATATATATATAGGCTCTCTTTAGATCTAGGACATATGCTGTGGGTATTTTCTTTATTATTCAAATCGTTGACGATGTCAAAAAGAGATGTACCGATAGATAGTACATCGTGCTTTTCTAAAATCAGTTTGGTCCCCTATTTGAGACTCCTATGTTATTTTGTAGCCTATTGCTAACTAATCTATCAGACAATTCACATCAGCGGAGGAGGAGACTGATGAGGCAATTGTTTACGCTTTTAGCCAAACGTGTAATGGTAGCATTTTTTTCACAAGGGAGGAACGACTTGGGTGATAATGCACGGATTAAATGCAATAACTATGGGAAAGCCATGAAGGCATCTTTGAATACTAAGATTACAACATACTTAACTGACAATGTTCTTTTTATATTTATACAGTTTTCAGCTTGCTTGACTTTTTCTACTGAGAATAAATCATATAACAGGTATTGCCCTTCGTGGAATGCATCTGTACATTGCATTATCAAATATGGTGAGAGGGACATTAAGTTCATTGGCAAATTTTTCACTTATCCCAGCAAAGAAATTACCGGTATTGATTTAATCTAGCCATTTTTATCACAAACATTAGTGAGAATTATTTTGCCACATCTCGTCGTTATCATAACTCACATAGAAAGCTTTCAACAATATGCACAGTATACTTGGGATCGTGCGTACAGTTAACTATATGTTCAATTAGATATTAACACTCAAAGTGATTATTTTCTTCCAGTGGGGGTGGGGGCTCTCACTGAAATGAGAAGTGGTGCTGTAGACGGGATTTCCTCTTGTAGAACGTGAGCCGTATTACTGACACCCTGTGGGTGTGCCTTGAGCTGGTCATTCTCCAAGAGAGCCAGAGATCAGAAGGCCTCTCTGTGGGGTTCAAATCTCCACCAGAAGCATCACTGAGGACTCTCCCAGCACAGTCTTGGTTCATAGTCAAATTCAACTGCGTAAATTAACATACAGAAGCCATCAGTGGATGAAGATGGATGTATCCATACAGAGAGAGGAAATTGGCCTTACAGGGTGTCGGCTTCAGTTTTCTCGCGACAGCATGCGCCTGGTGTTGGTGTGTTGGGGTGGAAGGCGATGAGGCGGCAGTAGAAGATGGCGGCCTCCTCACGCACAGGTGGCTGGTCGTCGGGTGCAGCTCGCTCATCCTGTGCCGCCCGTGCCCCTCACCAAAACACCATCACACACCACTGACATGCTGCTGGTTTTAGGGAGTGTTCATTTATTAATTACAGGGGGGGGGGGTGAGATTTCGCGCGGAGGGGCAAACATTTTTTATGCCCCCCCCCCCCCTCCTCGAGAGCGCGTGAAACGTTCCGCGACCCCTCGCTGAAGGCACCAACAATCTTTCGCCCACCCCCTTTTGATCTACAATAACGCGCAGGCTTTTTTGCTAAAAAGGGGCTAACTTTTTTTACACCCCCCCCCCCTCAAGAGGGGTCAGAATTGTTTACGCCCCTCCCCCTCAGGAGGGGTCGGAAATTTTTACGCCCCCCCCAACCCACCAGCCCCTCCCCCTCCTGTAACTAATAAATGAACACTCCCTTAGTACTACTTGTTTCGTATTTCATTAGTCTTTTCATTTTATAGTTGTGCTGTTTTGTATATACTTTTTTATTACTAGGATGCATGTGTCTCTGCTGAAGAGGAGCTTATGTCTTTCTACATCTATAATGGTGATTCCTTCCCATGTTCCGTTCTTTGTAATTATGAACGAGCTCCTCTCTTGGAGATCATGCACCTACCGTAAATTCCCGCGTACTACCCTCGGGTTGTACGCGAGCCAAACTCAACTTTCATTTGATACCAAACATGCCTATATAGGGTGCGGGTTATACGAGGGTTTTTGTCACTATAGAACAGTACTAAAATTGAAATTTTCAAATTCAAAAACGGGTTATAGGATTTCCCTGATTTGGGGGTGCGGGTTATACGCGAGATGCGGGTTATACGCGAGAATTTACGGTACATCATGTAATATGTGGTGGAGATGAGGTGAAGTTAGTTCGTTTGTTAGTTTGAACATTTAAACATCTGGAGGGGGCCTTTCTAAGCAATCTAGACTTTCAGCGTTTACAGATTGGTATTGGTGTATCAGATGGGAATCCAAACTTTCACAAGGCTGAGACCTTTCGCTTGTTCTGGACAGCTATTTAATCCTGCTTGCCAAATTCAGCAATGACCGGATCTATAGATGGTTGGATCTATGAGATGAATGATCTTTGGCGTCAGGGAGGAAACTGCTACCACACTTAGCAGTTAGCAAACTTATACAAGTAGACAGGGCCTGATAAACCATTGCTTTTGATATCTCAGACATGGTTTACTCAGAAGACCACTAATTGCAGCTAGTCCACAGTGTGAATTCAGGGCGGAGCCCAGCTAGGGTTTCCACTATTCTTTAGCCTCATTATTTTTTCAGACTTTTACTGACATTTTTTCAAAATCTAGAAAATAACTGATAACATATGACTATTTCTTTTTGAACTTGACAGTTGACTGACTTTTAAAGCAAACAAATATTTACAAAACTGACCCTTAACAGACAGGAGGGAACCCTGCCGGCATATTGGCAGTGACTGCCAATCTGGTACTATGGAAGGCTCCTGATGAAGCTACCTTACTCCTTTATGCCCTCATCATGAAGGTCCTGGGTCTAAATATGTGAATGATATAGTGAATAGCCTGGTGGAAGCCAGGTAAATGTGGGAAACTTTAAAGTTGAAAAGTGGTGTCATTAACACGTCTCTTTTCCTTCCTTGCTCAGGTGACCTTTTCCGCTATCTAATCATTTACACATTAGTACTAACATTGACGAAAGTAACATTATTTTCTTGGTAACCACAGCAGAACATCTAGGTGTGGTATTCTTAAAAGGCACAGATCTATTTCTAGTCGTAAAATATATCCATCCCAAGCAGCGTTCTCCACAGACTCAAAAATCACACCGTAAAAACCTGGCGAGCCGACATAGCGAAGGCCTTGAAATAGCTAAAATGGTGCTAAAATGGGAATAGCTTCTGTTTTAATTGATGGATATGTAATTATTTGTAAAAAAAAATTGCTAAAATATGAATATCCATATTTTCATTTTCTAAAAAAAGTGCTAAAATGTAAAAACTATATATATATATTTTTTTTAAATGCTAAAAAGTGAATAACTTTGGTTCTAATTGATGGATTTCAAAAATTCAAAAACCCATTGATAGCTGAAATGACACCGGCGGTGATTCTAGGGTAAATTAACGCCGGCGGCAGTGAAAACGACGCCGGCGGCCCGCCGGCGTCGATGCAGTGTGGGGAGAACCCTGCCAAGAATACCTACCTACCACAGGGATGAAAATCCTCCTCAACAAATTAACACGGAAAGACTCTATTCCGGTTCAATAGTGTACTATTACCTCCATAATGGAAGCATGGGTTATTGTACATTTTTTAATTTTTTTTGAGTATGAGAAGATGTAAATACACCATTCCCGTTTATTTATCCTGGCAACATAAAGAACTTATACAGCTCGAAAATATATATCACCAGCATTCAATACTAATACACTTCGCTGATCTCTTATAATAAAATGAACATCATAAAGTTATCAAGTATAACAAAAGGGTTTATTATAACCCGTACCTATAATTATTTAATTATTAGATATCACAATTTTCGTAAAAAATAGCCCCCTGTTATAAATGTGAGCGCTTTAGTACAGTATTTAACTTTTAACCATATCCTCATGTGTACATACAAACACTTTTAATAAGTGGTGTGTAGTGGGATATCAGAACCGGGTAAGCCCTGTATCCATGCTTATGCTTAGGCCTTACTTGACAATTAGCTTTTTTTTTCACATTGGTTTTCAAAATGCCGAGTACCATCAAATTACATGATATATTATTCATACGGTAGTATTTTAAATACATATACACATTGTTACAAAATCATACTACCGTATCAGTCAAGATAACATATTACAATTCAACTAGTTTAAGGATAATTAGTACTTCCGAGCCACCTTTTCCTGTTAAGCTTGAAGGCCTCGTATAGTTCAATATTCCTTACATCAACAGATAAAGCATTCCACAATAAAGCTCCTCTATACAGCACACTCTTTTTTGTGGTCTCATTCCTAGGTTTAATGGTAAGAAACAAGACAGCATCATGGGCTCTGGTGAAAACCTCCCTCTTATTCACAATATTATCATTATTTTTCTGATTGAACATAAAATTTACAGTGTGCATTTGTCTACGGGCCTTTAACGTAGATATTTTGGCACGTTGATGGACCAATATAGTAGGGAATCTTGGCTCTACTCCAAGGCACATTCTGAGTGCCTTATTTTGTGTCACCTGCATTTTATCTAAGATATATTTACCAGCTATGTCGTAAAATATGTCGCCATAGTCCACATGCGGTAATATCATAGTTTTATACATACTTAATCTAATAGTAATCGTCATACATTCCTTCAAGAAAGCTAGTTGATACACCTTAAATATCATTTTTCTGAAGGATGACTCAGCATGTTTGTTAAAGTTAAGCACAGGATCTAGCGTAATGCCCAAATATTTGACACTCTGAACCCTTTCTATCAACGTCATACCAAAATGGAGTGTATGGTGGTGAATCTGCTTTAATTTATTTCTCAGACCGAAAATCATGTAATTTGTCTTTTTAGCATTTAATGTCAATTTATTTTTTTTAAACCATAATTCAAGAAGAGCTAAATCTGACTCCATTTTGGTAGTGAGCACCTGTAAATCCGGTCCAGTTGCTGATACCACCGTATCGTCAGCATATAAGTACAGACCACAATTTTCAACAATATTACTTAAGTCATTTATATATACTAAAAATAATGTCGGGCCCAAAATGGACCCTTGTGGGACCCCACACGTAACTAAGCCTTCATTAGACTTTTTACCATTGGCCTGTGTACACTGCTTCCTATCTCTAAGATAATCCCTGAGCCAATTATGGAGAAGACCCCCGACACCAATTTTGGACAATTTTTCTAATAATATAAAATGATTTACGGTGTCGAAGGCCTTCTTCAAGTCCACGAATGTAGATAGGGTATAGTGTTTACAATTTAGGCCCCTATATATATCATCTAAGAAGTGTGCAACAGTATCTATCGTGGAGTGCCCCGATCGAAAACCTCCCTGTCTTTTTTCAAGAATATCATTATCTTCCAGATAATTCACAAGCCTATTATTAATAATTTTCTCCAATAGCTTCCCAATAATAGGTAACAGCGTGACAGGCCTTAAATTAGAAACATCAGATTTGTCCCCATCTTTTTGCAAAGGAACAATAGTACCAATCTTCCACGCTTCAGGTACCTTACCGGTACTTATCGACTCATTAAATAATAAAGTAATTCTCTCTGGCACAGCAAGCATAGCGTCCTTAAGAGATACAGAGGATATCCCATCAATGCAGGAAGACTTAGAAATATCAATCTCCTTTATATATTTACCAACTTCTAATACATCAGTTTCTATCCTATCAATATGAGAATCAAATAATTTACCTTCATAATTCCAAGGAATATCATAGTTAGCTGCTAAATTTGGTCCAATGTTTAAGAAGAAATTATTTATGAAGTCCGGCGTATCACCATCCTCCACAAGCACATTTCTTACAGTGTCTTTCAATTTGAAGCTCACAGCACCCCGATCACCTTTTACCAAACCATTTATAATCCTCCAAAATTTCTTACTATCTTTTTGATTTTGTTCCAGGCTATCCCTAATAAATTTCGATTTGGCTTTTTTTTATAAATTTATTAACTGAATTTCTTAATCTACTAGATTCTTGCCAATGTATAGGATTTTTTGTCGTAATTGCCTTTTTTAATGCCTTATCTTTATCATTAATTAACTCTAATATATGATCAGTGATCCAAGGTGCTCTGTCTTTCCTAACCTTAAACACTCTAACCGGACACATGATATCCAACTCTTTGGTAAATAACCCAAGAATGAATGACCATCTCGCGTTCACATCATTACAGTCATCTATAGGGCCCCAGTCGGCATCTCTTATACAAGCTTTAAATAACTCAGCATTATATTTCCTATATGATCTACCTTCAAAAGATACTCGCTCGTTCACAAAATAATGATCAATTAACGTAATGCCAACCATTAAATGGTCACTTAAATTCCAAGTTCTCAGAATACATTCATACATTTTGGTGGTATTTGTAATGACCCAGTCAAGACATGTAGCTGAAATTTCATTTGACCTTGTGGGCTTAGCAATAATCTGCGTTAAACCTAGAATATTAATACATATTTTCATCAGTCTCGTAGACACCTTATGCATATTTAAATAATCAATATTAACATCGCCCATGATCATTAAATCTTTACGTCTGAGGTGAGCTAAGCTTACAAGCGTATTAAATTCCTCAATAAACCCAGCTTTATCACCATCTGGGGGACGATATACATTGGCAACCACTATATTTTTCTTGCCATTACGAATAATCTCAACCCATTGAATTTCAATATTATTAGAACTTCTATTTAAATGTTTATAATTAGTGGTTGAATAGGATAAGTCATTCCTTATATATACAGCAACACCACCACATTTTTTATCGTCACCCCAATTTCTATCCCAGCGTTCTAAAGTATATCCATCCAAGTTGACCATACTATTTACAATGCCATCATGTAACCAGCTCTCAGAGATGCCCAACACAGCCTCTTTTTTATCTAACATGTGTACACGTAATGTCTCAATTTTTGCCTTTAAACTCCTAATATTAATATGAACTAGCGAGAAATCATTTTTACTACCCCTTACCATGTGTCTACCCACCATGATATACAAGGGTACCCATTGACATCCCACACACCAACAACATTCCACTTACATATAAGTTTGGCAGGTATGGGCAACTCGTGCCACCTGCGTAGAGATTTCTCCCTTTCATGAGGTATAGTATCCAGTGATTAACCCCCGTAGAAGTTAAGAACCATATCTCCCCTATAATATAAAATTAAATTAAACCCTTTATACAGACATAATGTCATACATTTAAATACATGAGTTGATCCTTTATGCCAATGAAACGTTCAAAATTATAAAACATGAGTACCGGTAATTGCTACCGGGTAGCTATACCTGCCTATTAACATCATAAGTCTGCAAACATTTTGCTCGTATAAAATACACATATAATCAGACGCTATTTGGTTAATTTTCCAGACCTTTATACCTTAATACATTCCTCTTTGTGAGGTGATTTTAAGTTTAGTACCAATAACCTTACTATCGACCGTACATAGCTGTCGTGTTACAAGAGCCTCGTCCCCTGGCGCCATCTGTCGACTTACGTGTCAACTAGACTGCTGTAAGCTTATTTGCTAAACTCCGGCTAAGTCACATTCACATTCAAATACTCGTATAAACATTTGATTCAAGAGACTAACAATTTCTAAATCACATTTAACATATAATAAAATATATAATAACACGTATTAATCTTATTAATTCCCCTCACATACAACGCCCTTTTACATACACCTTTACACTCCCTCTTCCCTTATTAATTTGTCCCTTAGAGCCATCAGTATTTTCCCCATTCTGTTATCTTTTACATTGTCCTTTGTGATCTGGTTGGCTTGAGCAATTGTGAATCCCGCCCCCCAGGGCTTTTCTAACGTACATTCGTAAATAGTGCCTGTTGTAGCCTTGAGACGATCCTTCAGGTCGGTGTTCTGTTCATATTTCTGCTCTGTAACGTCTGCCATAAATTCAAACCTCTTGGTGGAAGTGTCCTGCTTTGTGATTTTGATTTTGTAGGACAGGCGTTTGGCTGCATACCCATCCTCACATAGCATAATTTCTCGGGCGATTTGCACATCTTCATTATATTTAGCCACTTTAAACCAATATAACTGCTCCGAGCTGTTCCAATCTACCTCGTCCTCATGGATATGACACTTAAACATGTTGGACAGGTAGGCGTGATGTGATTGAAAACATACTCCAGTAGGTATTGTGACTAGTTTAGCTGCTTCCATGTCCACCCCGTCCGGGAGCAGATATAAGTCTCTATATGTTAGAGTTTTGTCACCGATCTCGAGCTTTCCTCCTTTAACCTTGGTAGATGGGTACCCCTTCTGCTTGGCTACAGCTGAGAGGCATCTCAAGTCTTTCCGCTCACTCTGTTGTTCCGTCGACAAGTCGTCTGCCACATATACGTCCTCCCAGCGTTTAATATGTTTCATTTTGGCTATCTCCTGGAACAGGCGCATCTTCATTTCCAGATCCTTAAAGCGAATCATAATGTTTCTGGGGCTGGTTTGATTTTGCCTTATTTTCCCAATACGGTAGGCCGCATCTAGATTCACTCTCTCTGTGCCAGTTATAGCACCTATATCTGTGAGCAAATCGATTAATATTTTCTTGGGCGTATCCCCCGCCTTCTCAGGTACCCCTTCAATAATAATGTTAGGTCTTCTCAACAATTCATCGTTATACCTCACCCTTTCAGTCAGTCTATCCATTTTGTAGGCAAGGCGTGCATTGTCCAGCTCTAGTTGTTTGCGTTGTATGACAGCCCGATCCTTAGCTATCTCTAAGAAGTCCAGCCGCGCCTTGATGTCTTGCACCTCCCGGTCGTTGTCGGTTATGTACCCATCAATCTTCGTCACATTCGCATCTACTTTAGTAGTGAGGCCAGCTAGGGTAGTATCAATTGAACCTATCCTGTTTAATATAGCAGCGTTACCATCCTTAATATCTTGCATGAATTTCGTCAGCGCGTCGTCCGCCATGTTGTTGTTTACGTTGGTAACCTCCCCAATATCGCTCACTGAGTTTTTCAGGCTTCTACTCCGCGTAGAAACTCCTCCACAATTACCTTCCATCGGCTCCCATAAACCACTATTCTTGATCCTCGGTGAGCCTAAGGTTTCATGTATTTAACAAGACACTTATTTTTGCAATAGCTTGCATATACACTTCGATGTTAGTGGATTTAGTCCCCTCCTCCTCCGTACGTCAACCGCTGCCTGTCGCCATTTTACTCCTTTTTCAATGGGTTCTTATAAATAATCTAGGACATTCTCTGTCCATTTAATAAACTAGGAATCCACGACCAATGTCCCTTAAATAATATTATAGAAATATCACACATCTCTAGCTGATTTAATACTCTACATAGCTGATATTTACATACACAGACTCCTCAGAACAATCAATATGTTGATAGGGCTAGTATATGAGACTATACACCCAGTGTGTAACGTATAGCACAAGTATACTTAGTTGGAACAACCTCCTTAGGGAAGGTTGCGGTACTAACGAGCTGGGGGGACGACAATTGAGGCTATCTGAAATAATTGATGACCGACCTGCTCGTTACAGGACGTCAATTACAGCGGACGCACTTTCCCTTCATTATCAATTACTGGTATTTCCTAATTAGTGTTGGTCAGTAGGTCTATACTGGATACAGAATAAGCCTAAAAATAGGATAATATGGAACTGATATATATGCACTGGTCAATGTAGCGATATACTGTTTGATCCTTAAAGGCTGATACAGTGGGTTTTGTCGTCACGATGCATTCAACTTTTATGCAGCTCTGGCAAGTAACTTGCCAACACTGACCCGCCAGGGCTGCATTATGGGCTGCATCATGTCGACCCTATGAACAGCATGATGCACAAATGCAGTGCTAGCCGGCGCTGCGTTTTTGCATTTGTGAAGGATCTTGGATGCAGTGGTTTATTCCCCGTCTGGCGCTCCACTTCTTTTAAATAAGGTAGGATGGGACCAGTTTTGGAAGCACTATAGATAAGTCTTTCCCATCGAGCCAGTCTACAGCCTCGTGTGATGATACCATCCAGGTCCAATGTGTGAAAAGCCACACAGACTGACTCCCATGGCCATTTACAGAATAGGTCTTAAAATATGATAATATGAAACAGCTAATGACTCTGCAACGTAGTGATATACTGCTTAATCCTTAAAGGTCGGTACAGTGATTTTTGTCATCATGATGCAATAAATTTTATGCAGCTGTAGCGAGTAACGTACTAGCCAACACTGACTCTACAGGGCTACAGTTCTTATGCACGATGCCGATCAGCATGATGTATAGATGCAGGCCAGTGAGTTACTTGCCCGCACTGCGTTTCTGCATGCATTTGTCATGGATCTTGGCTTAAGTGTTCCATTTCTCTTTTTCAAATCCCATAGGATGAGACCAACATCTTCTACATCGAGCCACTTATTCCATCAGATGTTGGACTCTGGGTCACATCACATTCGGTCTACCATGCCTCATGCATGGTCTACAGCCTCGTGTCATATCACCTATTTCTAACTCGTGAAAAGTGCTGCTATATAGACAGACTGATCCACCATCGTGGCCCCTCGCATTGCGAGTCTGTCTCAGGACAGGGATACGAGCCACACCAGTAGCAGACCGACACACTGAATGTGATGTAACCTTACTTGGAACGAGGCAAAATCACCAGCTTTTGGGCACAATGTGGAAAAAGCCAAGAAATGGTGAAGCCTTGGAACAAAGGGAGGTCCGCACTAGGGGCGATCGCAAAGTTAAGTTTGCCAAGCAAAGGGCCAAGACAGCCCTTTACCAGAAGTCCCCCTATTACAGAGGGGTCAGCATCTGGGATAAGCTAGACCATACTGTCCAGAAACTGGTCACTAAAGACAGCTTCAAATTGGCAATATCAAAAATAAATTTTGATTGATCATGCAGAACTATATTATACTGGTACATTCTGTCATTCACATTTTCTCCCGATCTCCCATCTATAATTTATACTATGTTCGGCAAATCAAGGCTACTACCGTGACCAGGCATGAAACATGAGTAGTACATGGAAGAGCACTTCCCACAGTGATTGTGCAATAAACTTAAACTTGTCTAGTTTTGCCATATTATTCTTCTCACCAAGGGTCTACATATAGTTTTGCTAGTTATGTTCGAGCCAAAAAAAACACGATCGAGTGGCATGGTTACGTTGGTAGTGATATTCTAGGTAGGCCTATGGGCAGTCACATCATACCAAAACCAGACGGCAACACAAGCAGCAAACTTTTGAAAAGGACTGAGACCTACTTCTGTCTTTGGTTAGAGAGTGTACCCATGAAACACTGCCCTGCAGCTATGAACTGAGGTTCAGTACCGGTAGTAGACTAGTACGAAATGGGGAGTAATACAGGGTAATCCAGGGATTTCTAGGTTCAATTAGCAGGGCCTAATTATCACAACTAAGCATTATCATCCATGTCTGTGTACCACTGGTGTCCAGAATAATTAGGTTGATTCGTGGAACTATAATTATGGATGACGCAATGCGTGACACACTGACACGTCTCCAATATCCCCAATCTGAGAAATCGGCTCTGGTCAATGATCTGTGTTTAACGTGGACAATTTCGCCGTGAGAAGGAACCACCTTGGCGCCCACAAGGAGCAAACGAGTTGCACCTTACGTGGGAGTTTTCAAGACATCATTGACTACATGCCATTTTTTTGCGGCTAATCAATTGGGAAATTGATAAGGATTTCAGAGAAAAATCCTGAAGGAATGATAGATTTTGTCATATGGGTCCTATTTTAGCCTACAGCAGTCAACTCCTTCCTAACGGCCACCCCTCTAATGCAGCCAATCCCTTTAAGTAATACAGACACTTTGCACAGTCTCAAACATACTCCAATAGATAGAAACTGACTCCCTCTACTACTTTTCCAAAGGCCCATGGGTGGCCACATTAGAGGGAGCTAACTGTACATCAAATACATGATCGTTTGCTTCCTCATTAAATATATCACATACTTATATTATATCAAATAGCTCAAGTTCCACCAAAGAATAAGAAATAAGTCAAATTCCACAATATAACCAAAAAGGAACCACCCCGTGACGAAGACTAATATGGGCCCGAAAATACATTGCCGGTACTATAAATCTAGGGTGAAGAGCTATTGCCATTATAGTCTACTGTCTATTGATTACCAACCCATCTATAATATCGCCCTCTTGACTTAAAATAGAAATGAAATTCAATCAATCATGAGCACAGCTTCAGAACTGTGTGCCAAGATATCTCCTACTAAGCTTCAAGTCTTGCTGGGTAGGTTTACTATTGTATCATATATCTGAGTGGGGGCAGTATTAAATAGCAGAGTTTAATCACACTGCATATCGGGCATCTCCGTTTGTGCTTACGCAGACCATTATGATGCATTTAGACAGAGGATACATAATCACCACACACAATGATATGGGTTGAATAATGAGGGAAATCCTCGATTACTGCTAGGATGGCGATATTACCTTAGTTAGCTATAAAGGGGGATCACACTACAGACACACAGATATCATAAAACATAAAACTTAAGCGGACAGGTATCAGCTCTGTAAAAGCCAAGATCAATACATTTATATATATTCACTTCGCGGAATCGGAAACCGGTGTTACCAGCTAGACCGATACATTAGTCTACATACGACAGGCTTCATGCTGATGTATAGATGCCACACTTTGCAAATCAAATATGCATTGAGTTGGAGGCAAAGGAAAGTGTTAGGAAGATAAATGACATACATTATCACCATGTTCAAAATGTGCTCTCAATACCCAGTTTTGCCATTTACACGGCTTAATTGCACGGCTGACTTAGCAGTACACGTATAACCCCAAATGAATGGGCTGAAGGAGTGCTATTCACTACTATAAAAAGAGTGACTGACGTGACTGATTATTCCCCATGTGGGTAGTACTAGTAGACCTTTAAAGGCACACACAGCTGTGTAAGGCTACTCGTGCGAGTGTGAAGAGGATTCACGCTAGTGGTTTGTGTTATCCATTTAAGGCCCGTATAATGCATTAATGCATTATGCATTTTTGGTCAATTATGAAACACTAATGCAGCCTTGGTAAGTAAGTTGCCAGGGCTGTATTCAAGCATCATGCCGCCCCTATATGATATGGGGTTGATAAACCCCCGAAGGGTGGGCATGATGCATGAATGCAGCCCTGGTGAGGGGAGCAGCATTCATGCATCATGACGACAAAGAATATCTAAAGAAGTACCGTGCGGGTTATGGGGAGCATGTGTAGTATGTGAGACCTCACGTCTGACCTATCTGCTGCTGTACATGTGTGCAGGTACAGGTCAGATGAGGGAACAGTCATTTTATTGTATTAACTGTACCTGACTGGTGGTGATGAATAAATTCTTCTCCTTTGACCACCCCCTCCCCCCATCCCAACCCCTCTAGACCACAGCGATAAGCGTTGAGAGAGATGTTGACCAGTCCTTTCTCTCACTAATGAACTTAACGATTCCTGGTGACATTCAAGAATGCAACGAGCACATGCTTGGTTTAATACATTTACTATGTAATTGTGTAATTTGCAATAATAAAAAACGTTCAGAAAATATTATTGATTCTCTGACAGGAATAACTTTTTAACACAAATGTACACACACACACACACCAATCATCTGGTAATACGTGACTTGTCCCTAAAGATGTCAACGTGAGAGGTTTATGCCCCACCCTGACATGGGTTATGATCTCTTTACTAAATCCACCCCCCCCCCTCCATTTGGTACAATATGGCCGGTCCCTTAAAGGTGTGAGGACTAGTAACCATGGTCTCCATCCCCTACCTGCTGTCGGCGGCACAAGGGGACACCATTAATCACTCACAGGTGTCAGCCGGAAACATGGCTGCTCCCTGATATGGGAACCAGCAGCTAAGGTGTGCTAATATGAGAATCAGGACCACCTTCTACCCTGAGTGGTAACCTTTATTATTCCTGGTAATAAAACACAATTGTAAAGAACTTAATACCTGTATCCGTTAGGGAGCACTTTAGTAGAGTGAATATCGAGTCAGACTCCATACAAAGTTAATTTCTCATCAATCAGCTGCTTCGGTCATTATTGTTGAATATTAAATATGGGAAATATCAATTAGATCTAATTCGAGTCGGCACTTTAATCTGTGTTCTAGCTTTTAATCATCGTAAGCCCACAAATACAGCTAAAGTCTATTTAGTGTATATATACTGTAAGTCCATTACACAGATCTCACAGTGAAGATTCAAACTCTTGTTAAACATGTTTACTATACCATACTGAGTTTATAACTTCATGGCCATGATCGATGTTAGTGAGTATTGATGTGGGGCTTTGAAAGGTCAAATATAGGTGAAAACGCACATGGCCATCATTTTGCTTGAACTCAATGTTACCAATGCTACCCTGTGGTAATGATGTGGTGTCGATAGAGGCCAGCTGGACATAGTTCGCACAGCCACGCACATGATATACACTGACGTTATGAGGCATGAGGACGGCCAGATACCCTACATAGGGGCAGACCCAGGAATTTGAAGTGAAAGGGGGGAAAGGGGTCCAATACATACCAAAAAGCGTTGTATTGTGAGGGTTTAGACCCCAGGATTCCTCCCCGCCCTTGGATCCGCTCCTTACCACCATAGAGTTGTGTATTTGTGTGAAAACCTTAAACATAAATACCACATTTACAGTAGGACTATAAATGTCTTGTTAGTGTAAGACGCATGTATGTATATGTGTATCAGCCTGTGCTTAAGCCACATGCTGGTAAGCACTGGGTTGGGGAGGTAATGGTGGGCGTTCTAATGGCGTTACTCACACTGTGTAGAACTCGTTCAGGGATACACTAAAGTGTTTGAACTGCTTGCAGTGCAAAAAAATTCTAAACCCTACCAGGTCCACGCACCAAATCATCTCTCTTCCTTTGGCAGCATGCATATTATAGCCTCATCTACATTTCGATTGGTTTCTACTATTCATGCTATCAATGTAGTGTACAGCATATATGTCGGCTACAGATCATCTCACAGCTACCACGCAACGCCCGGGCTCGAATGCCCTACTCGTTCCAGCTGCAGACGCAAAATACATGTATGCGCTCCTCTCCTCTGGCAGCCTGCCTTTTTTAACCTTATACACACTGAGGTCTGTAATCTCTGTAAGTGAGGAAATATTTCTACAAATACCGAGGCAATACTGTATGGAGGGTGGGAAAAAATGAGTATCCATGAGCCAGAACCTAAAACTCTGGTGCCCTCGTTGATAATTGCTGTATGCTGTAGAATGTAGCCTATAGGGTATGGATGGGGTCATCGTGATGTGGACTACTCCGTATTTGAGTCACCACAGGGACTGCTCATTTAGAATAGCCTAGGTCGGATCTCTGTGGTATAAACACGTTAACCTCTACCATCGTATAGACCCTAATGAACTTTTCAACGCGGAGAGCTATCTATTCTTAACATTTTAACTATGGAGGGGAAAAAGGGCTATCAGTAGGCCTACCCTTTCTGGCTAGTCCCAGACGTAATAGAGTTTAAAGGTCTATGACCTTGTTGCAGTCTGTTGTAGTTAAAATAGAGCTAGCCAATGTTAAACGCTAGGTGTGTAAATATTTACTTGTCTCCATGCAACATTTAAATATAGACCTAGACAGGAAATGAAGATATCTAGCAAGATAACCGATTTCAGATTGACAGCAAAATTCCTAATCCAGGCCCGTAACTAGCCCTCTTCGCGGGGTGGTTCGTTTTTTGATAAGGTGGAACTAGATGAATTGAATGATGGAACTTGCTGGATTTTCATAAAAAGAATATGCAAATAAGGACTCGATTTGTACTCAAAACTATAATTTGAATGAGCCATATAACAAAATGGACCGTGCTTTCATGGTTTATTCTCTAGAGACCTTAATAATCATCCGATTCACAAACCGCGAAAACCGGCATGGAGCTAATTATCTCCACTTTCAGGCTAGCTAGGGTGGAACTTTTTTAGTCTATCAGGGCTGTGGGGGGGTTCGTTCGAACCGACGAACCCCCCCTAGTTACGGGCCTGTAATCCCACATTACGGTACTTTATTAAGTGATGTACAGAAGAGCGATGTATGGACAACCAACAGAAGTTGTGATAAATAATATGTTGATAAAAGGTATTTGTGTCGATTTCGTTTATGTGTACGTATTAAAAAGTTCACAGGTCTACGATGACCTGAGGGTATGTAAAAATAACCACGACAGACTGACTGATGCCCTCAGAGGTCGTTGTAGGTTAACCTTTACATCAATATAAGCAGGAACATGACTAGTCAATGCACTCACCATTCAGCTGGCCTGTTCTTGCTGCTGCTCTTGTTGGAGGTTGGAGAGTTTACTCATGAGAGCATCCCCAAAGGAGCGCCTATACTCGGGGCTGTAGTGGTCTAGAAGTGAATAGATGGTCTCAAAGTACTGGGAAACATTCTCCTCCTGTATCGTATCAAACTGCTGACCAACCACCTGCACCGAATATAAAGGAAAACCCCATTATAATGTAGTCTTTTTAACATCAGGATATTTATTCCTCAAGTCAAACAGACTAACCAAACAACTTGTGTATTAACATGCAGCCCCCCCCCCCCTTCCCACCGCCTCATACAAGAACACAACATCGCTATCTCAGCACTGTATTAATGGTCCCAGTGATTCGATAGTGGCAATATGTCATACGTATCTGCATACTGATATACTCCATTGAGACTTTGCAGGGCCATAGATTTGGTTATAATTCAGTATAAATGGGGAGGGGGAGGGTGGCACCGACTGAGAGCCTGGCAGACAGAGATATACAGAGTGAAGTGATGGTGGCACTGCAGGTGTCACAGGGGCAGGTAGAGAGTGGTGGTGGCAGAGAGGCAGACAGAGTGGTGGTGGCAGAGAGGCAGGCAAGGAGTGGTGGTGGCACAGAGGCAGGCAAGGAGTGGTGGTGGCACAGAGGTAGACAGAGTGGTGGCGGCAGAGAGGCAGGCAAGGAGTGGTGGTGACATAGAGGCAGGCAAGGAGTGGTGGTGGCAGAGAGGCAGGCAAGGAGTGGTGGTGGCAGAGAGGCAGACAGCGTGATGGTGGCAGAGGGACATTCAAGGAGTGGTGGTGACATAGAGGCAGGCAAGGAGCGGTGGTGGCACAGAAGCAGGCAGAGTGGTGTTGGCAGAGAAGCAGACAGAGTGGTATTGGCAGAGAGGCAGACAGAGTGATATTGACACAGAGGCAGACAGAGTGATATTGACACAGAGGCAGACAGAGTGATGGTGGCACGGACGCAGGCAAGAAGTGGTAGTGGTACAGAAACAGACAAGGACTGGCGGTGGCACAGGGGCAGGCAAGGAGTGGTGGTGACATAGAGGCAGGCACTGAGTGGTCGCGGCAGAGGAACAGGCAAGAAGTGGTATTGGCACAGAGGCAGACAGAGTGGTATTGGCACAGAGGCAGACAGAGTGATGTTAACACAGAGGCAGACAGAGTGGTATTGGCACAGAGGCAGACAGAGTGGTATTGGCACAGAGGCAGACAGAGTGATGTTGACACAGAGGCAGACAGAGTGATGGTGGCACAGAGGCAGACAGACTGATGTTGACACAGAGGCTGGCAAGGAGTGGTGGTGGCACAGAGGCAGACAGAGTGATGGTGGCACAGAGTCAGACAGAGTGATGTTAACACAGAGGCAGACAGAGTGGTATTGGCACACAGGCAGACAGAGTGATGTTGACACAGAGGCAGACAGAGTGATGGTGGCACAGAGGCAGGCAATGAGTAGCGGTGGCACAGAGGCAGACAGAGTGACAGTGCTACAGAGTAAGACAGAGTGATGTGAATACAGAGGCAGACAGAGTGAGGGTGGCACAGAGGCAGACAGAGTGATGGTGGCACAGAGGCAGACAGAGTGATGGTGGCACAGAGCCAGACAGACTGATGTTGACACAGAGGCTGGCAAGGAGTGGTGGTGGCACAGAGGCAGACAGAGTGATGTGAACACAGAGGCAGACAGAGTGGTATTGACACAGAGCCAGACAGACTGATGTTGACACAGAGGCAGACAAGGAGTGGTGGTGGCACAGAGGCAGACAGAGTGATGTTAACACAGAGGCAGACAGAGTGGTATTGGCACAGAGGCAGACAGAGTGATGTTAACACGGAGGCAGACAAGGAGTGGTGGTGGCACAGAGGCAGACAGTGATGTTGACACAGAGGCAGACAGAGTGATGGTGGCACAGAGGCAGGCAAGGAGTGGTAGTGGCACAAGGACAGGCAAGGAGTGGTGGTGGCACAAGGACAGGCAAGGCGTGGTGGTTGCACAAAGGCAGCAGAGAGTGATTGTGGCACAGGGGCAGGCTATGAGTGGTGGTGGCACAAAGGCAGGCAGAGGGAGGAGCGAGCTGTATATATCTTTTTGTAAAAATAGAACAAAGATGTAAAAAAGATGTAAAAAGGGAAAAGATTTGGTCATGAGTATTAAAAGCCTATACCAAGTTTTGAGGACTGCTACACTTTGACCAATAGAGCCGTTCATGTGTACCGCAGGCCTAACTTGGCTCTGTGGATCGGATCGTGATGTGAAATAGGTCGGTAGGTTACACTCTACACACGCCTGCCGGATCACACTATATTTGTGACGATGAGTGCACTATAAATACCATTAGTGTAAACTGTTATAATAGCCAGAGGGAAGTGGTCGCTGGCCGGCCCTCCTAGGTCAAACCAACATCACTGAAACTCTAACAGTGTCCTCTTTCTTAAATTCTTCATGTGCAGAAAATTGGTATGAGGTCATCCTCTTCTCGGGGCTGAGTGGAGTCAATAGCTACTAATTTGTCATTAAGGGATGAGTGACTCATACCCTCTCTAAAATGTGTAGACCCTATTGATCTAAATGCCACAAACAATTAGATGAGCTGTCAAACTGACGAGATAGTATACCTAGAGGCTAGAATGGGCAGTGGGGGTAGTTGTTAAAACGACCACTCCTTAATGGTGTAACTGTAAGTAACAAATGTAAATGACCCATACTTCTGTTCTTTAAATGTTTAGAATATATATATGATCTGTCGGTATACACTATTGTAATCATTGTCAATTGTGTATATGTAGCTGAATGATGTCGCATGTTGATTTCAAGAATTGCTCATGTCACCTGTCACTATCTTTTCAACTTTCTTGAGTCTTGTCACATGTCACTAAGTCTAAGACCTCATATCGGAAATATACAGACGATGGGGTGGGTGGGGGGTTTGTACCCTTAACCCACGGGGTATAGTAAAAAACGTCTACCAATCTTGGCCTGGGGATAGCTATTGGGTGCCTCTAGGTGTCACAGTACAAATTCGCCCCCAGAATGTTGTACTCGTAAATAGTGCCAATGAAAAACGGTACTACTGTGCATATAATCAGTGGTAGGAGGCCTTAAATTTGTCACAGAATCATAATCTGCGGCCCAAATTGTTCCCAAAGGCCTTGGCAAAAAAAATATAAAAAGTTGGTTGTTGCCATGGTAACCCTGGGTGGTGATTGGAGGGGTCAAAGGTCAAGGTCAAAGGTCGCTGGGTACCTGTAAAATTTCTCCAGTTTTGGTAAGTCAGTTTCCATGGCAACTAGCGCAAAATCGGAACACACTTTTTCATGCGGGATGCAAATAAAAAAATCAGATATGTGTTAAGCTTTAATTTAAGGGGTCATTCATTACTGCACACTCAAAAGAACCCAACCTTTTGCCCGTCTGAAGGAGAAAAATAGGGTCAGAACAGAAATGTTGTCGGCTATTTGTACCGTGACACCTCTACATTGGTCCCCACAGTAAAACTTTTGGACCCCTCTCGAGAGTCGAGGGGAGGGCATAAAAACGTCATTTTTTACTAGCTGGAGGGGGGGGGGGCTAAGTGGATTTTCCTAAAACGGCAACTTTTATTCTTACCCCCCCCTCCCCGTCAATTAGGGAGTGCTCATTTTTTAACAACAGGGTGGGTGGTGATGGATTTTTTTTTTGTTGGGGGGAGGGGGGGCGAATTGGACCCTTGACCGGGGTACAAACTTTAAAACCCTCTTGGGGGGGGGGGGGGTAAAAAAATTCAACCCGTTTTGAGTGAAAAAGTCAGCCCGTTACTATGCTACAAAGGGGCACGAACGCGCTCGATTTTCGGACTGCCGGGGGGGGGGGGGGGAGTAAAAAAATTTGGACCCCTTGAAGGGGAGGGACCAAAAAAATTTGGATCCCTCTTGACTTGAGGGGGGCCGCGCTCAATTTCAACCTGCCTGGAGGAGGGGACCAAAAATTTTTCGACCCCTCTCGCGGGGGGGGGGGGGACCTGAAAAATTCCGACCCGCTCGTGCGAAAATCCACCGCCCCCCCCCCCCCCCCTCTGTTGTTAAAAAATGACCACGCCCTAAACTAAAACTTGCACCGACACCGTCGATACTAGACTGCAGTGCAGTGACAACTGACACAGATCAGATGATACGTAATCTATAAAAAAAATACTTGCATTTTGAGCTTGTTGGACCTGTTAGTTATCAAATAAGAGAGTATGTCGTCGGTTTATATCTAGGTTCATAAATGTAGTCTCTGTCACTAGGCCTACTATTATTTAGTATGGAGACCGTCGCTTGAATGACACATTGACGGGCGAACCTCAAACAGACACCGGCCAATATCGGGTCTACCTACCCGGAAACCTTGCACAGTGAGCTCGACACAAAACGTGTCTTTCTCCTTAGTCACGAGGTTTAGATACACCAAAGTATCACTGGCCGGTAAACTACTGGAGATGGCTACGCTCTCAACAGCAAAAGCAACCTCCTTTACAGCTTCAGCAGCCTCTATATGTAAAATCCGATCTTCATCGATGTAAACACTGTCTCGATACGCCATCGCGACCGGCGGATGTGTGGCCGGAAGTATTACAGAAACACTGAAAAGGGGACACCGCAAAGCCAACCCGATACAACGGCTTCGTTGTCGCCCCCTCGTGTTTATTTCAGTCACTGCACACTTTTACAAACCTTTAGTTTAGAAACAAGAGATCGATGCTGTCCCAATATGCAGGTAGATAAAGTATTTCTCTCATTTTGATCAACATGGGGAGGTTTTATTCAGCATACTAGGCTCCCTGGTAATGTCGCCACCTAGCGTCTAGCAAATAAACCACCGCGTCTCTAACTTTGACTTTGTGGAGCAGACGACAATTGCCAACTGAGAGCCTGGACGTGCAAACGTCGATTTATGGTATCATGTTCAAGTTCAACTGCTCACAGACTATTGACTTGTGCTATTTATTGCGAAACGTAGTATAACGAATTGTTACGATGACCGGTGGACGGCTAAGATCGTCGTGACGCAACGTGGTGGGTTTCCTTGGGGCGTTACTAAGTGACGAGTCAGTAACCAAGGTGAGTATAGTCTCCATGTGAAAGTACAGGTACTAAGCAACTGTAGTCAAGACTACATTAAATGACCAGAGAATTTCACCCCCGTGTTTCACTCTTGAAGTTGGTAAACTTGTTTTGTCGTGAAACAAATGTCGGTACCATAGACGTTGGCGTTGAGAAGTTTAAACGAATTGTGTATGAATATAACAGCCACGCCCACGGACTGACGGAGTTGTAGGGACAAGGACACAACCACTCATCATATTTATCGGCCGAGGTAAAACTAGGCCTATAATTATAAAAGAAGTAAATAAAAAAGAGAAGGACGGACCAGTCACTTCAGCCTCAGGACACGACAGACTGAAACACTCAAATAGTGAAAACAACTGTTTTAAATCATCATGATCCACATGAAAAGACGAGGTAGGCAAAACCCCTTTTTGACAGAAATGCAAAGTTAACTGACTTACACTTGGTTATTGTTGGCATTGTAGAAATCACAACAAACATGTTATGATTTTAATTTATTGTCCCGATTCTCCTAGGGCTCCCATCAATCTTTGCATGTGAAGGCATACATGCTAATACAGTGCTATGCAGTCTGTGCCGGTATAGTCCTAATTTGAAATTCATACAAAACTACCCCTCAATATTTCTACAAAACGTATTTCTCAGGGATATTGATAGGATATTTTTCAATGGGACAATGGCGCACTCCTTAGCAAGACCAATGCGCCATTTTGAAAGTTAATGGGCCTTAAATATAAGTGATATTATATATCCATGTATTTCCAGATTATCCCAGGAGAATTTATAAAGATTTTTTTATGGGGGGGGGGGGTAGTGTTACTACTCAAAGAAAATCTGTAAGTCTACCTCTGGATGCGTGCATCCTGGGGGGCGGGCATTGAGATGTTTAGATGGAGAATTTGGGGGCATATTGCAGTTAGAAAATTCAGAAATTTAACCTGTATCTCAGTTTGTTCTGTGGAATTTTGGGAGCATATTGCTCCGGAGAATTTTGAAATATCATCTTTAGGTTGGTATATTTTGAGGGGTTTGAAGACATGCTTTTCCTGTGGGCATATTTATGTACCTGAAAACTTTGGAATTCTAACTTATGATTGGTGTTTTCTGAAGGCTTTGTGGGTAGATAACGGTACTCCAAAACATTTTTGAAAAACTGCTGTTCGATTGGCAGGGATGCCAAGTGTTACCATTTTTTCATAATTTTACGATTTTTGACCCCAATTACGAACATTACGATTTCTGCTGCCAAATAACATTTTTTTAGAATCATTGATGGGTGTATACAACTATAGTTACTGCTACCGAAACATGTGTGGTAAAAAGGGGTGAAAAAAAATATGGGTAGGCATACATTTGTGAAGAAATCACATTCAAGATCTTAATTATTACATTATACACTTATGGCTATCAATTTAATATCTATATACAAGTGCATCCTACTGTTACGATTTCCAGCAAAATTTGTTACGATTTTGGAGTCAAAAAATCATAACAAATACGATTTTGGGGTGGGTTAACTTGGCATCCCTGGATTGGAGAATGATGAGCTTTAACTTTGGTTCTAATTGGAATATTTTAAAAATTCTTTCAGCTTTAGAAAGCTTATGCGCCATAGGGCGCAGCCATAGGGATTTCAATGCGCCATTCCCGATTTTAATGCGCCTATGGCGCAGGGCGCGGCCCTCTCAATATCCCTGATTTCTTCTTTTATTTCAGCGGGCCTAATAACCTATAAACCTTAGAAATATGCACATGACCATATATGCAAAAAAAAAAAAGATTTTCTGGATAGAGAACATTAAGCCCAATTGATTTTCTGGATAGAGAACATTAAGCCCAATATGCTCTGAAAGAGTTATATAGGCCTAGAGACTGTACAATCCTATATAGCCCAGTACCCCCCTATTTTCTCAATTTCTTTCAGAAGTGTATGGTCTTATGGCAAAAGAATAATGAAAATCTAGCTTCTTTTAGACCAAGAGATTGAACCACCTTAATATAAATTTAAGCTAACACATCGGTTGTTATGTATGTGATCCCAGCATACATGGTTAATGATATGAAAGTTAAAGTGGATGGCTATCTTGAAAACTAATATTTGGAGAAATAAATCACACATACATACACAAACACTGTGACTAGGTTTGGGTGAATATTTTATTACAGACCAATGTGGCATCGTCCAGGTCGTAATACACTGCTGAAATATTAATAATAGTAACAACAAAAGAAAAAAAAAAAAGAAGTGTATGTCTCTCTCTCTAGCTTGGTAAGGCTCCTGCCTGTGCGGTGTCCAGTCCCAACTGACCACTCAGGGGCTGCCCTCCTGCCCAGGTAAGCTCTCTGTCCAATCAGGAGCCAGCCCTGCCTGGGTGCAGTGGACAGGAGAGTGCCTACACACACCTGTCCTGCTTTATAATAGGTGGGATGATGGCGGGATTTATAGTCATACAAATCCTATGAGTATTTATATGTCCGATAAATCACACATACATACACAAACACTGTGACTAGGTTTGGGTGAATATTTTATTACAGACCAATGTGGCATCGTCCAGGTCGTAATACACTGCCAAACACCCAAACCGAAGGCACAATCAAAATACAAATAATCTGGCGAGGCGTCGATCCAGATCCACTCTTGAGTCATTGGTCCGAGTCAGATATAGCAGAACACTCATAGAGCGCCAGTCACCTAGATTCCTGATGTCTAGGAGACCTATCCCATTTTCAGCTAGCATTGATGCCCCTCCACGTCGCATAGAGTGTGACGTCAGACGCTGCAATCCCAACACAGAACATGCCCTTGTCAACCTTCTTGTGTACCAATTGTATGAGCCTCTAACAATTGATCCCTTCGAAACATATGAAATCAATTGACACTGACCAGAAACTGCTGGTAATAACCCTGCCAACTTGGCTATGTAATATGCAATACAAAAGGGTGAGTTGATAATACGAGTGAAGGGAAGGAAAAGAACCCTTTCCCCATAACAAATTGTCTTAGTACGTTTTACATGCACCCCAACCCCCCACTCCTCCCACTGAACATCATCCCAGACTACAGCAAGACCCTGTTCCACAACATTGCTCTTTCTAAGCAATCCTCTAAAACAGAGTAGGACCGCCAGCCAGAAAGAAACATCCTCGCTGACACACATGTCCAAAGTCGAATAAATCTGGAGCAAATCCGATAACCTGGCAGGAGGGGCCTGTAGCACCAGATCACCTAGAGTCCTCTTAATGCCCTTTAGTGTCATGTCTAATTCGAAAATACCTGGGTCAATATGAGCAACCCCATTCATTCTATGCAGAACCCACAAAGCCCCTAGATATTGCTTTATTGAACGGTATTTCAATCTATCTGCTAGGTGTGCAACATATAACAATACAGTGTCCAGAGACGCCGGTAGGGGGGACTCCACTTGATACTCATCACAGAAATTCATGTAGGACTTCCACTGACTCCCTCTAGTGGCCTTTGAGGAATCAGAAAGCCAATTATGCTGGTACCGCGCCAGCTTCCTCCTCAGCTCCTCCCCTGAAACAGCAGAGGGAGGTGACTAAGTCCCGAGGGATACTACCGGTAAACTTAGGGTCATAATATCTAGACAGATAATCTGGTAACACATTGTCAGCCCCCTTAACCCTACGAGCAACAATATGAAAATTGAAAATAACAGACAACCAAAATAGTTCTCGTAACCAGTGCATTGTCTTAACACCTTTTGACCTTCCTGTGTTAATACACACCTGGACTTGAGTGTTATCCGTCATGACAACGACCTTGCTCCCTGACCAACCAGGGCCCCACTTGTGTGCCGCAGCTATGACGGGCCACAATTCTAATAAATTGATGGTGTCAGCCGTATCATACTCCACTGGAGGAGCTACAATGTGGTGGTCTGCCACCGGGGGGCGACACGGGATTTCCAAATCTACCTTATCACTGTTTGGGTCCCAAACCCCTAACAACCAGTCACCCCCTGCGCCACCACTCGCCCCAAACCCAGTCATGGAGGAGTCTGTCTCAATGACTAGTTCCGGGGCTCTGTCTGGACCAATTACCTTAGCTCCCCCATTGAACACATCACAGAAATTAATCCACCACCTGATGTCCTCCCTAAACCAGCCTGGGACTCTAACGCTCTTAGTGTGTGAGGGGAGAAACTTAAGCAAATTAATTACTCTGCGAGAGAACGTCCTTCCCCCCCTAACCACCTGGCTAGCATGTGCCAGGTGGCCACACAGAACTTCCAGATCCTTCCTGGTGACTACCTCCTTATCCTTGAACTCAGTGACTAACCCCTTTAGTCTTTCGACTTTCTCTTGGGGGAGACTAACTGTCATGGCTAGACTATCCAACTCCATCCCCAAGTAAACTACTTTGGTACTGGGGGTTACCAACTTCTTCCACGAGATGTGGAACCCAATCTCCCGTAAGAAGGCTAAGAGTTCACTTTGCTTCCACAGGGTATCTTCATAGGTGTCTCCGGTCACCAAGTAGTCATCAAGATAGCCGTAAATCCCTGTGACCCCCCTCCTCTCAAGACACCTAATCACGAACTCTGTTACCTGGGTAAATATGAATGGGGAACAACGAGTACCAAATGCCATAGCACAGTCCTGAAAGTAACTGTCCTCCCCATCTAGATCCCAGACAAACCCCTGCTTGTCACGATCCTCTGGATGTACAGCAATGCTTCTATAAGCCGCCCTGATGTCTACCACCCCAAAATGCATCCCATAATGCATTGCACTAGTAACCTGATCGATACTAATGTATGAAAACTTCTTACAAGTTTCCAACATGTGCGCATTGATACTATCAGACTCATTGCCCACAGGACCCCTTTTGCAGTCAGTGATTGGCCTAACACCACCGTCTGACTTACTGACTGCCCCTAGCGCATGAACACATTGTGGCCGTCTATCCACTCTAATAACCTTACCATTGGCTAACTCCTCCCTATATAAGGCATCTAACTTTGCCTTTACCAGCGGGGTTGAAACAGAGTCATAGTTGGTTCTGAAATATGACCCATCATAGTCACCATCCACTATGCGAAATCCATTCAAGACCCCTTCAAAAATGTAGGCACCTCTGGGGTCTTGACCCCCCGGGTTGTTGAAGCATTCATCAAAAACCCTGCATGGGTTCAGCTGGAGGGGAACCCCTTCTAACATGTGTGAACCACTGCATTCCACCCCACAAGGCCTACTAACGTAGCAACCCTCCACCATGGCACCAGGTAGGACTACCGGCCTAGACCCAGCTACATAAAGGGGAACACAACCCCCCTCCCGTATATCTATACCATATAGGTCTCTGTCCTCCCCTACTAGTCCTGAAGCATCAAAATAATCTGAGCTACAACTACCTCCACCTTTAGCATCCACCGAAACACTACTAGTGTGCTCACCTGCAGGGGCATGGGCTGAGCCTGCCCACCCGCTGCCCTCAGAATATGAATTGTTGGGAAATTCAGAAAAAAAAGAAAAATGACCCCCTGATGGGTCACAACCTGCTGGATCAACTTTCGGGTGTCCACACTTGACCGAGGCCAAGCCACCCTTCAACCCACATCCGACATCCGGCTCACTTACTAAAGGTGTAAGGTCTACCCCCATGGAATCCGTTACTACCACGTTCACCTCACTAGGGCTAACTACTGGACTCACACTACTGTGTGGGTCCACCTCATCCTATTCTGATTTAGGGCCCTGACTCCCCTGCTTGTCTCTGGGGCACTTCTGCTTGGGGTGTGGACCCCTGCATACACTACAGTAGTGCCCCCATCTGCACGCACTACCGTATGTGCAACCTATCTCCCTGTTATAATCAAAACAATAACCCGTGTTATCCCTGCGTCTACGTCTACCACCCTGGCCAGACCCACCCTGACCACCCCTAGCTCCTCCCCCCTGACCTCTAGCCCCTCCCCCTATGGTGCCCCTAGCTGTGCCTGGCAAAAGGTTCTCCAAACCCACCAGCTGGTTGAATAAATCGTGGTCAGCATAACAAAAGGAGTCAATGCCCTGGCTGTCTGCCCTCTCCCTCATAGCAAAATCGTACATGACCAGAGCATGGGGTTCATATAAAGACGATTTGTCAACCAAAAATCTGATATGCTTAGCATAACTGTCAGCACAATGGCCCCTGGCCATTATAGAAGACAAGAGGCTCATACTTGCTGATAGCACATCTGACAATGAAGGGTTATTGACACGATCAATAGGCATGTGGGATTCCAGATCAAACGTGACACACTTACGCTTCTTGGAGCGGTCACAGCCAGCCACCTGAATGAGGTGGGGTTGCTGGTGCTGAAACAACATCGGTTGTTGAAGGAAAGAAAGAAGTGTATGTCTCTCTCTCTAGCTTGGTAAGGCTCCTGCCTGTGCGGTGTCCAGTCCCAACTGACCACTCAGGGGCTGCCCTCCTGCCCAGGTAAGCTCTCTGTCCAATCAGGAGCCAGCCCTGCCTGGGTGCAGTGGACAGGAGAGTGCCTACACACACCTGTCCTGCTTTATAATAGGTGGGATGATGGCGGGATTTATAGTCATACAAATCCTATGAGTATTTATATGTCCGGAAAAAAGCTCACTTTCTGTAATTTCACTTTTATGATTTAAAAAAATATACGCTATAGATGTTTTGTTGGACCATACATCAAAATATTTAGCTAATATCTTTTTGAGTTCACATAAGAATCAAGAAGTCCAAGAATCCAAATAGGCCTACATGTTGCCTCTATAATACAGATTTGTGTTTCAACTGGCCTGGTCTCCCCTAAATCAAAATGAGGTTTCGTTGGTTAATAATCACAAAATGTACACTGTTACAGTTCTCCCAGGTGTGTCCCAGTTCTCTCTGGAAGTTTCAAACGGCATACCGGGTGCTATTTGGGTCCTTGATTGGGGGGGGGGGGGGCATGTCGATTTTAAGAAATGACAATTTCGCCATATTGATTTTAGAAAATACCAGCAGCTCTGCTGCTGGAAAAATTGGCGCAGGAAAATAGTGGAGACAGCGTTCGTCTGACCTACAATACTGCATGGCGGGAATGCCTTAGCACATCGCAAATAGGTTTGCAGTGGCGTAATATTTTCAATCTCCAACTCTGAGCCAAGGTAGAACTTATGATGGGGCTAGCTTGGGGCGCGGTGCATCGCTGGGTAGCGACCTGTATTACTGGTATGTGTAACCATGGGCAACCACTGAATATAAGCAGTGGTCTAAACATCAGGGGGGAGATCAAGTGTTCCAATTCATTGGAACAGGGTAAGCCACTGTGGTCACTACACTGAATACCTGTGCCTACTGTGCATGGACCCCTGTACTTTCCTTGCTCCCCACAGTATTGTAGATATGCAGGCCATGTGCTTTAAGGACCGCAGCAATGTTGACACAAAGCAGAAGGGGGACTTTGCTAAATGTGGGTATATCTCCAGTTTAATGCAAAATTGTGTGTCCTGCATCCCAGTAATATTATTTATCATGCAAATCCATGAGATTATGGCCTTTTAATGCATCAAAATGCATGCATTTTCATCAGAATACGATGCTCAAAGCAGAGGGGGGACTTTGAGTTGACTACCCTGTTTCTGTAAACAGAAACACCTGACCTCCTCCCAGAGACTTAGCTAAGTAAGTGCCCGTGGAAAATACCCATGTTGCCATATTGATTTTAAGAACCGTCACTATCTAATTTTTCCTCCTGTCCCATTTTACTAAGCCCCAAAATGGTCCATGTCACCACGTCGAATTTAGGGGTCTAGGGCCATGCCATGCTATTGAAGGTTACACTGCCCATTCCACTACTTCCACCCCGACCCCATTGTGTGATAAATTACTTATTCGCCAAAATAGACTAATTTGGTTACCACTTTTCTTTCAGTTAAAGCTGGAATAAACAAGGCTATGAAATGGCTTCGCATTCACCCCACCCAGCCCAAAAGAGTACTCACATCTAATGTACTGTCATCATCATCTTTCTTGGGTGGTAAAACACCAGATATCGGTAGTACCGGAAGTAGTGTTGACTTGAACCAAAACATGTCAAAGATGTTCCACTCCCAAGGTTCAAAGGTGAGCCCATTTCATGCAGTCTCAGGGAATGTATTCTTCAATCGTTATATGCATAGTCATGTAATCACTCTAGTGTCAATTTTAATGCAGTGTGCACAATGCATTAAAGTCTCATTATATAGCTACAGAGTAGTGCCGCCTAACAATATGTCGACAATACTTATAGGCTGTGAGAGGAGGGGCTTGGAGTTGGGAATGAAAGAGACAGAGGTCCATGATGATCTGTCTGAATGACAGGTTTCTCCATTAGTGGGACCTTGGGTCGTATCACACGAGGCGCAGCCGAGTGTGATGCGACCCAAGGTCTCATGAGTGGAGAAACCAGGAGTTCAGACTGATTTAAGTGGATCTCTGTGTTTATTTCATGTGAATGTTGATCAATTCCATTTTAAAACGACATTTAAAGATTGGTTTCACAAGTATACTGTGGAGAATGGAGCTGTGGAGAATGAGATTCAGTCTCTCCACGGGGGTGTGGAGAACGGCTCTTCCCATACAATTTCCAATGGTAAAGTTGTTTCTTCACATGAAATAAAGTCCTTTACCCCTTCAAGAATATAGTTAGAATATGTGACGGCCTGGGCTGGTAATAAAGTTGCCCTAGCACTATGTTTAATTGTCTATAAGGAGGTAGGCACTACAGGTGACAAAACCGTGACTTGTGGTGGCATGGGTTGGTGCTAAAGTCGTCCTTACACTTAGGGTGTAATTGTACATCGTGAGGCCGCTCTGGGGTTATTGGTTGTAGTATCTTAGTAGGTGGGGAGTGCATAACACAACCTGTGGGTGGGTCCTGGTGTCTGTCCATCATAGCGTAGGGCACAAAATGGATGCACTCTAACCGGGACAGACCTCCTTTAACCAAGGGGTGAATGATATCCCACCCACTACTCAGTTTTCCCTCTCCTAAAACGCTAACATAGCTTTCTAAAGTAGCCCTATGTAGCCCCGGAATCACAGGGTAGTGGGAAACAAATATGAGAGTTGATACCTACTGTGCAGGTATCAATATGAACTGCTGGTGCTGCAAAAGAAAATGAAAAATCCGGTATCCAAATGCAGGAAGGGATCAATCCCAACTGAATGTCGAGTGTTGATATTTGACTAAAATTACACATTGCTATTTCTTTCTCAGATGCCCGGAAATAATCACAAACCAACCTTTGGAGGGATACTGCTCAGTTACCTGCCAGGTTTCGTGCTACAACACCTGGAAAAGACAGATCCAGAGGGTCCTATCCTTTTCTCTGTTGCTATGGCAGCGCTGTATATTGTGATCTTGATGGCAATCCTATGACATGGAAACGTAAGTGCTCTAATCCAACACTTTGATGAGAATTTTACCTATTTCTGTTCGCATATTCAGATCCTTATTGTACCTATTATCATGTTCCATCTTGGTGCATCAGTGGAATGGCAGTCTAATGGTATGGATATTTAACCAAATAGACAGTTTTTAGTACTGGGGTTTGGCCACTAGGGGGCATCACAATGACTTCAAATGTGAAAATTGACCAAAATTTGCTCTAAGGTGATTTTTTACATAGGAAATGATGGTTTTCTCCAAAACATTATTTTGGGGTAATCCTTCCATGTTTGGAATGTAAATGAAACGTTCTGAAGCCAATTCGGGGCCTAAATAAGACTTTCTGCCTAAAACGTGTTGCCATGGCAACCACAATTTCCCTACGAATAGAAAAAGAATAATTCCAATCAATAGAGAAATTCATAGGGATTACTACACTGAAAACAGAAGGTAAATATCATTTCTATATCCAGATTTATGATTAAAAAAATGGAAAATAGTGGTTAGGTAATATGTGCAATTTTGCAAAATCATGATAGTTAGATATAGGAATGCAATTAAAACAACAAGAGATAGAGCCTATTGGCTGTTTGGCAAGGGTAGCACCATCTCAGATTCATGAAGCAATTTCTCAAAAACTAGAAGGGCTATCTCCATCTATGATACCTCTTGTGAAAGCTTATGACTTCAATTTTAAAAATACATTTCATCTTGGAAGGCCCTTTCTCCTCATCTGTCCACACATGAGGGTCTTTCACATGTTGGATCTTAGAGAGTATTTCAGCGGGGCTAAATAGAGCCCCATATGCAATGAGTGCAAGAACCCACAATTTTGATTGATTTGAGTGTTATTTTCTATTCAATTTAAAAATTGATAAGATTCCAACTGGAGACTCACTTGATAGTTTCAAAGATGACGCCACAATTCTGAAATAGGGGGTTCTCTATGCTTAAAGCATAGGGATCCTCTTATTCAGCATGGCGTCGAAATTATTTTATGTAGCTAACGGCTAAATATTTTTACTTCCAGATGTGGCTATCGCAGTCGATTGATGGGTTCATAAGGAAAAAACAAAATGCAAAAATCGATAACAATGAACATAGTGATATACCCTCGACATTGTAATGGTATCAAGCATGAAATATGATGTGATCAATGTGTATAATCATGAACAGCAACAAAACATTGCTAACCAGCCAATTGTCTCATACTAGTGATATGTGTGTATGCCTACATGTACTGTCACATATTGAGGATATTTATGAGTGTTTTCACTCACATCATACACACTACACACACATATATATATATATATATATATAATATATATATATATATACATACATATATACATATATACATATATACATATATACATATATACATATATACATATATACATATATACATATATATATATATATATATATATGAATCCGTTTATACACATAATTATAGGGTTTGATCTGTGATGCTATTCTAAACTATATGTGATATATACATTTTGTAAGTCATCATTTTATATATTACTGAAAAAAAAATTGCTGTAGCTCTGCTTGCTGCTTGCTAATAGTAGAGTTCTCCCGCTCCAGCGGTGGAGAGTTCCCCGAGCCTCTGACGTAGAGCACTAGGGGGCACTGTCTGTACCACTAATATTAGGATAACTATAACTACTTATGCCTGGACAATAAATTGTTGTGATATACATTGTAGCTTACCTGAATTCTATTCTGCATGTGGATACACTATTGTAAAATCATGACTAAAATAAATAGACCGTGAACTTTATTGGAAATGTTGAATTTCAATACAATAAAATAGAAAGTGTTTATCAAACATGCTGAATTTTAACATTTTCCATTGTATTTCCATGTCTTCATTCATTGGATAATCCGAGATGGAGTGTAACAATGAAAACGTATCTGCATAGGTTTGTAGGTTTGTGAATCATCTTTAAAAAATAAAGAAATGAAGTCAAATACAATTTATTTAATGGCTACAAAAAGTAAAACGTATTTACGTTATGGTAATGAAACAGAGTAAATGAGGAGATTATGCCTATATGCCGTGCACATACACTATTACAGTAGCTCATCATAGGTTTACTAGAGCTACAAAATCAAATTTACCTATAGCATTGTCAGAGGAAAGCCTTTATTATCGCAGCCTTTAATGTTGTGTTTTGTTAGGGTTATGTTAGCGTTTTTCCTGGGGTAGATATTTTGGGGGCGCTGTGTGATGCCAATAGCATGCATGTCAAACCTTCAGGAGGCTCGTTGGCTTGAAGCAACATGACATGATGCATCAGGGCAGTGCAATTCTGTGAGCAACTCGGCGGCACTACACTGATGCATTATGATATTATGATCACCATTTGGGTTGCTCCAGATGGGTCAAAAGCGACTTGGCGACTTTTGGAAAGGTTTGACAATTGCAAAAATGGTCTAAAAAGGCGACTTTCTTTACCTGGGGCCCTTAATTGGAGTGGGCTATGTTCGCTGTAACGCTATGAAACTAGGTCAAGCCCACTCTTATATAGTCACCCTGTTTTTTTGTGCAGACGTGTTTTGGCTGATCTGTTACAACTTGATGAAATATCCTGTGAACTATTTGAGCTATATCATTCTTTTGCAAAACACTCAGGTATCTATATCCGTAAAAAAAAAAGGGAAAAAAAGAAGTTAAATCACCTAAAATAAGTGATTTCTTTAAAAAAACTGAAAAAAAACCTCAGATTCTGCCAAAAAAAAGTGAATGTTGGGAGAATGTAATTTTCTACATGATTTCAGTATTGTACCATTTCAAGTATTGTTCTGTTGTATTCCCTACTAAAAATGGTGATAACTCCTGTTCTTACTTTCATGAAAATACTTTCCATCAAAACAATATTTTGATCTAAAGTTGGCGTTTTTTCACGAAGATTTCAACTTCTGCGGTGTTTCGCGATCGGCGAAGTCGGTCAACTCGATCAAAGATAAAATATTGCATAAGAGTGTGCACTGCTTTTCGCCTTGCTTTTCTTCTTTCAGTGCTATACAATGTACCAGACAGTGAGTATCATAAGGGAGCGTTCATTATTTATGGCAGGGGGGGGGGCGGGCGTTTGGCAAAACGAATACGTAAAAAAAAAAAGACCCCCCCCCCCCTCTGAATGGGTCAAAAAAAAAAGACCCCCCCTCCGAATGGGTCAAAAAAAAAAGACCCCCCCCCCCCCTCCGAATAGGTTGAAAAAAAAATGACCCCCCCCCCTCACCATAGATGTTTATAAATACTTAATAATGGCATCAACGACATACAAAGTCTACACAGTCCTATACTATAACCTATTATAGCATGTGCTTAACCATTATTTGAGGGAGTGGTTATAGGGCATAACAATATGGTGAATATTTTCCCACATGTGGAGAGCGCACATTTTTCTGTTTCCGTGGCACGTTTGAAGTAGAAGTACTTTTGATGAGATACTCGTCATTGGCCAGAAGTAGACCCCTTTTAACGGGATACCCCCATAAATTGGCCAAAATTGGACCCCTTTTAGAGGGATACCCCCATAAATTGACCCCCTTAGAGTGGGATACCACCCTAGATTTGGGACAAATTCTCAAAAAAATATACCCCTTTTTTACAGGAACTTTTCGACTTTTTGGTTGGATATTCTTGGTCTAAAAACATACCCCTTTTGCCCCAAAATGGCCCAAAAAGGACCCCTATTGGCGGGTCCGGCCGGACCTGCCAGTGGCCCCCCAAGGTATATCTGCAAGTAGCGTGGGTGTCTAAGTTAAAGGCGCACTGAACCCACGACGTCATTTGCGTACAAAACTCGGCAGGGTTAGGTCCTGGGTTGAGTGCGCCTTTAACAATGGGTGAGTGTGCCCTCTTAATATCTTTGCTCCTCATGCCACGCGGAATTGGTGGGAACTGGGTCAGGTCGGACAGCGACAGGCGCCAACAGCGGCGGGCCGTCTACGTCACCGAACGTAACAATCTCCAGTGCAGAGGTAATCAAAATGACACTCAAAAGGAATACCTCTGCCCCAGGCCACCTACGTCACAGAAGTAGTTCTGCAGTTACACTGGATGACCCCTGACATAACAGGTTGATTTCTGGGAGGCTGTGGGCGAGGGGGGGGGCACTCTTTCTATGTTTTACAATATCTATGTGCACACATCACCCTAAATTTGAGAGTAAGTTTTAGTAGGACAAACCAAACCCTTTAGACAACCTGCCACTAAATTGGAGAGGAATCACATCCTTTTTCTGGTGCACCTCCTAAATTGGAAAATAACACTCCATTTGCCAGTATACACAATAAATTTGCAAAGGAAATGTTAACATATCACCATAAATGTGGGCCACAAAATATATCCCTTTTCATAGTTTTAACATTTTCCTTAGCCATTTCCAACGAATATATGTGCCCACATAGTATCAATAAATGCATGAGTGTCCCCCCCCCCCTCCATATAGTCAAAGCATTGCAGGGTGCACTGAACGTGGCTTTTGTTGCGGTAAACCCAGCACCACAGGATTGTATAGTCACACAGGACTATTTCCTTGGGGAGAAAGACCCATAAGAACATTGTAGGGTTAATATGCCTGTCTCCGAGATGACATATGATAATAGCACATCCAACTACATAGACTAAAGGGAGAAATAAGTATTAGCATGACACATGAATAAAGGTAAACATGAATATGAATATGGACGAAATTGGTCGTAATCTGGTGCCTGGGGCAGAGAGTAATCATCTTTGAGTGTTTGTTGTGATTACCCGCTGCACAGGAGAATGCGAACGTAATCCACCTGTCCCAGAGACACTCAGCCTGTCGGCATAGCCTACTTCTCTATACTGCTAGGCCTACCTACGCCCCCCCCCCCGCCCCCACATACTAGTACAGGGATGTAAGTCTTCCTGGAATTCCAGGAATTCCTGGAATCTCACTTTGATGAAACTTTTCTATATTTCTATACTTTGTTCGTCTACCATTTACAAAAAGTTCCATTTTCACCCAACCCCCTACCTCTAGACCCACCCCGCTTCCCCTGTAGTGCTCCCGGCCAGCAGAACACCCCCAGGGAGGCCTTGTGTCCCTCCTGATGCTCTCCCGGCCTCCCCTGCAGTGCTCCCGGCCAGGAGAGTACCCCTAGAGGGAGCACTGCAGGGGAGGCCGGTAGAGCATCAGGAGGGACACAAGGCCTCCCTGGGGGTGTTCTGCTGGCTGGGAGCACTGCAGGGAGGGCCTGGTCCGATTTCCTGTTTTTTCACCTATCCTGACTTACATCCCTGCTAGTAGCCTACTTCTCTATAGGCGTGTAGCCGGTTGAATTATCAACCAATGAGATAATTCCATGGCCTGCACTGCAGACTTCCTAGGGGGCATTATGTAACACCCTGTCCCCATTGTGATTGTTGTACAGTGCTTATCTCGCCAGCTACCAGATCAAGCGGCATTGTACTACTTGGGGTCAAAAGTGGAATGTGAAGTCAGCAAACGGACGGCACCACATGGCACCATACACCGCTATATATAGGGCAGTGTGCATAGTGCCACTCACCTGAAATCCACCTGAGACAGTAGTAGATATCCACATACATGTACAGTTGGGTGGGGCAGCGTACCACTACTCCCATCTTCCCCTTATAGGGAAGACAGTACTAGGTATCCACATACATGTACAGTTGGGTGGGGCAGCATAGGGGAGGAGTAGGCCTACCTAGACACCCGGGCCTAGACATAACCAAAGTGTAACACAGTAGCTGTGTCGCCCTATAGGGGAAGAAGATTATAACCCATTTATGGTACTATTCTACTAAATAAAGGTATATTGGCCTTTATTCAGTAAAATAGAAGTAGGGGACAAGTAGGCCTACCTAGACACCTGAGCCTAGACATACCCAAAATGTAACACAGTAGCTGTGCCGCCCTATAGGGGAAGAAGATTATAACCCATTTATGGTACTATTCTACTAAATAAAGGTATATTGGCCTTTATTCAGTAAAAATAGAAGTAGGGGACAAGTAGGCCTACCTAGACATATCCAAAATGTAACACAGTAGCTGTGCCGCCCTATAGGGGAAGAAGATTATAACCCATTTATGGTACTATTCTACTGAATGAAGGGCATACAGGGTATTGGCCTTTATTCAGTAAAATAGAAGTAGGGGACAAGTAGGCCTACCTAGACACCTGAGCCTAGACATACCCAAAATGTAACACAGTAGCTGTGCCGCCCTATAGGGGAAGAAGATTATAACCCATTTATGGTACTATTCTACTGAATAAAGGGCATATTGGCCTTTATTCAGAAAATAGAAGTAGGGGACAAGTAGGCCTACCTAGACACCCGGGCCAAGATGGCTGCCAAGATGGCCACCAAAAATTCAAGATTGTCTGATCTGCATGTGTAATACATGGATTTTAGGGTTTCCTAGGGTGTAGAATCCATATTTTGGGTCAAAATTACAATTTGGGAAATTCCAAGATGGCTGCCAAGATGGCCGCCAAAAATTCAAGATTGTCTGATCTGCTTGTGTAATACATGGATTTTAGGGTTTCCTAGGGTGTAGAATCCATATTTTGGGTCAAAATTACAATTTGGAAAATTCCAAGATGGCTGCCAAGATGGCCACCAGAAACTCAAGATTGTCTGATTTGCTTGTGTAATACATTGATTATAGGGTTTCCTAGGGTGTAGAATCCATATTTTTGGTCAAAATAACAATTTGGGAAATTCCAAGATGGCTGCCAAGATGGCCACCAGAACCTCAAGATTGTCTGATTTGCTTGTGTAATACATGGATTTTAGGGTTTCCTAGGGTGTAGAATCCATATTTTGGGTCAAAATTACAATTTGCGAAATTCCAAGATGGCTGCCAAGATGGCTGCCAAATACTCAAGATTGTCTGATTTCCTTGTGTAATACATGGATTTTAGGGTTTCCTAGGGTGTAGATTTCATATTTTGGGTCAAAATTACAATTTGGGAAATTCCAAGATGGCCACCAAAAATTCAAGATTGTCTGATCTGCTTGCGTAATACATGGATTTTAGGGTTTCCTAGGGTGTAGAATCCATATTTTGGGTCAAAATTACAATTTGGGAAATTCCAAGATGGCTGCCAAGATGGCTGCCAAAAATTCAAGATTGTCTGATCTGCTTGTGTAATACATGGATTTTAGGGTTTCCTAGGGTGTAGAATCCATATTTTGGGTCAAAATTACATTTTGGGAAATTCCAAGATGGCTGCCAAGATGGCTGCCAAAAATTCAAGATTGTCCGATTTGCTTATGTAAAACATTGATTATAGGGTTTCCTAGGGTGTAGAATCCATATTTTTGGTCAAAATTACAATTTGGGAAATTCCAAGATGGCCACCAGAAACTCAAGATTGTCTGATTTGCTTGTGTAATATATGGATTTTAGGGTTTTCTAGGGTGTAGAATCCATATTTAGGGTCAAAATTACGATTTGGAAAATTTTAACACAAGATGTAATGGAAATACAATAATCAAATAACACGATATACAGACATAGCCCACTCCCTTAGTTAACATTGGTGTTACTCTTAAATAGATATAGTTTTAAACCGCTATATATTTTCGGCGACTCTCCGACCTGGGGGGGGGGGGACCCCTCTGCACCCCCCTTTGGGGGTACATGATGGAGAGTATTCATGGGTAGCGGGAGGCCTTTAAAGGGTTAGATCTCTAGGAGTAAAGCATGTAGTTAATAGGGACCTTTAGCAAACCCGACGTAGCTCATTAAACGCAGACGTATTCTATGCCTTCAGCACTGCTACGTCTGCGTTTTATGAGCTTTTACGTGGTTGCTAAAGGTCCCTAGTAACTCTGCCACTAAACTGTGCTACTCAAATTCCAGATCGATTTTTACTTCACAAGTTTTACACCAGAGGGCAAAAGTATGTGACCCAGGTGATTTTGACCCCAATCCAAGTGACACTTCAGATGTGGCTGTAAACAAGTTCCCATGCCCACCAAAGGCCTGCTAGTAGACTGAGTGTGCTAACAGCCTTCAGACATACACTGTAAAAAGTGTTTCTAATTTAAACACATAAATGTATCCAAACACATTAAAGTCTAACACTTTCACTGAATCTCAGCATCTAAGCACTTTCTTCTGTCAGCAGGTACATGGATATGGCAGCTGGTGAGGGGTGGGCCTACACTGTAAGAAGTTACTGTATTTAAACAGCACAATGTGCTGTACATTTACAGCACTTTTTGCTGTAGTTGGTATTACAGCACTATTTGCTGTATAATTACAGCATTATATACTGTAAATTGGGTCTCCGGCAATGTTGCTGTACATTTACAGTACATTGTGCTGTAGATTTCCGCCACTAGGTGGCAGCAGTAGACTATTTCTGTATTAATTATTCCACCAAACCCTTTCCCGGGTCAAATAAAGCCTCACAAACTTTCTAGACATTGTATAATAAGAATGGATGAGAGGGACTGAATGCAGTTATCATTAAGTGTATTGATATTTGCATAATTGTGTTGAATAATACAAAAAAACAGCAAAAGTATAGAATAGACACCACATTGGTGGGAAAAGTTAAATACTTAAGTGCCCGAACTGGGGAAAAGCTGATATCAAATACGGTTCAGCTGTATTGAAGCAGGATTAAACCATTACATTGTGTAGTGTGTATTATCCTAGCTGAGATTGAACTATTATGCAGGAAAGTACTCTCCGTGCATGCGTATTAATTGATATAAATTGATGAGAACAACAATGTGAAACCTACAGTAGAAGTTGCTGTAACTGTACAGCACCCAGTTGCTGTACACCTACAGCAAAATCTACTGGAACAAAAGTTGCCAGCAACTTTTGCTGTAGATGCACAGTAGAAGTTGCTGTAAATTTACAGTAGAAGTTGCTGTAAATTTACAGTAGAAGTTGCTGTAAATTTACAGCAAGTCAGTTGCTGTACACCTACAGCAAAATCTACTGGAACAAAAGTTGCCAGCAACTTTTGCTGTAGGTGTACAGTACTTACTTCTCACAGTGTATACAAAAGTGAAACAATTGTGGGCAAGGCCAGTTTGGCTGGCTCACTGGAATATTCTGGACAGCACTATCTACTCATTATTGTTGACAAATTACCATGGATGTTAGACATTATAGGTACTGTATTTGACTAAGAAGAGCCTGTATATAGACAAGAGCCTGTAGAAGGAGTAGGAGAATAATACCAGTGCGCTAGCCAAACTGCCCTCGCACACCATTATTCACTTTTGCAGCTCACCAATCACTGGCGGCCATATTCCTGCACATGTTTATAGAAAGAAAAAAAAAGATTTTGCCATCAATATGTTTGGGTGAAAGTGTTTAAATTTCATACACATTTTTTACAGTGTATGGGTGAAGGGTGCAGTGAGCAGTGGGACCAGGTGATCATGCTGTCGTGGCTAGGTGACTTCAGTAGTAGGACCATGAATCAGGCTTTGCTTGGAATTAAATAGTCTATAAAAGAATGATGAAAATATAGCAACCTCTTAGATTTGATGATTACATATTGGCTTCTAGGAATGGACATTGTGCAATGGTATCATTGTATATAGATGTTCTTTTTAAACCCAAAACAATAGCATGTGGCCTATTCAAGGGGGTGTATACCATTTTCTGTGGGCACACTGGTGGCAGTCAGTTCATTGGTGGGTAGCACTAGTACTCAATACTATACCACTGGCAGAGTGCAACTGCTGGTCACACCAGTGCAACTTGTTGAGACCAGAGGACAGCTGGTAAGGAACAACAAGCAAACTATTTGTTGGTCGCCTGAGCTTTTATACATGGGGTACTGGTGCTGGGGAATACAGGCTCAGAGGGCTGGGATATGCCTGCATGTGGTGGATTCTGTTTGGGGGATTCTAAATATAACCGAGGTGTTATATAGACTCAACAACCCTGCCAGAGAATTTTACGATTTGGTTTGAGAAGCCTTAGCCTTTAAATTCAGGCAGGATAGAAAGTTTTATAAAAGACACACCTGGTATCCTTTAGAATCGATAGGTGGCGCCCCAGCATGACAGGAAAACTTGTTAAGAATATGCACCTTTGTACACCTTTGGTAAATTCAGTATTCACACCATTTGCAAATGTAAAGGCATTGCTTGAGAGGTTGCTCCTTCTTGTTGTGATCAGTCACTAAAGTTGTTTTGACAGCCATATTGCCCATATGCGCAAGCCCGGTCCTTCATTCTGGTAGTCTGGCACAGGATCTCTCCCTAGTGAACCACAACGTCCTGGTTTGTCTTTCCCTGCCTACTATACTACTAGCCCAAGTATGTATGACCAGGGAATCAGGCCAATAAAGGAACACTGGCTGTCCTTCAAAAAGAATAGGGGACGTGCCCCAGTAGATGTCTTATTTCCTTTACCTCATATATGTGATTGTTCATAGATTATTGATAGATGCAGTCACCACTGTATTTGGCAAGCAGTATATACATAGATAAAGGTGCACGAATAGAGGTCCTCACTGAGGGTTATTTCACGAGGCTTCGCCTCGTGAAATAACCCTCAGTGAGGACCTCTACGAGTGCTCCTTTGTGTTCATTTCATGTAATTATTAACAATATTCGTTAAAATTCCACTTATTTGCTCTGAAAAAGTAATTTACAGTGGTTAAATCAACAATTTTGATGATTTTACAGGCCGTTGAAAATACAGGCAAAGGTTATTTCACGGGGGATGTTAAATAAGGCCTTCCTTGGTTAAGTCAATGGGAGTGCCGTATTCACCATGAAATAAATATTTGTCCTACTGCAAGGCAATGTGCGCCAGGACGTTCGACTCAATCAATCAAACATAACAATAATTACCGGGAATGTGCAAGGATGGACGTTTTTTCTGGTCGCTTTCATTACAGTATATAATCTAATGGGTCTAGACCTCTAAAATCGACAGGGCGACATGGCTATTTTGGGGCTTAGTGATATGTGACATAGCATGTGACATGGCCTTTTCTTTAAATCGACAGGGGACATAGGTATATTGGGGCTTCAAGTAGGGATGTCATTGACATCACATTTTTGTCAATTCCGATTATCGCGATTTTTGGTCTCGATTTTCCGATTTTTGTCGATGTCAAAATATAGAACGAAAAGGCATAAATTAGGCCAAATGAACGTGTATTTTACTGCATGTGAACGTGGTGCATGATACATTATACTTTAATACAGCCTGTTCTAACCAAAGACATCGAGTTCCATGGCCATGAATTGATATTTGTGAGCAGCCAAGCAGAAAGGATGGTCCCCGCGGGATTAGTTCCGAGTTTAGCCACCAGGGGGCGCCACTATGGCCTAAAATGAAAGAATTAGGCTAAAAATTGCTCTGGGGTACTTTTTTCTGGAGAATTCAATAGGATTACATAAAACATTCCATTTTTTGTAAAAAGCTTCTATATTTGGAAGGTAAAAGGAACGTTTTAAAGCCTAAATAGGTGTGCTTGTTGATATGTGTTGCCATGGAAACATGATTTTTATTCCAAATAGAGGAAATTAAGACATAAATTGATAGAATAATTTCTGAGGATTGCCATGGTGAAAACAAAATAAAATTACCATTCCTAGATCAAATTTTATGACTTAATTATGAAAATTGTATCATAAATTTCTAATTATCATAGATAATGCTAATTAAATGGGGATATCTTGGAAAATATGAGACATAGAGCTTATTGGGATTTTGGAAAGGGTGATGCCCACACATATTCATGAAGCCATTTCTCAAAAACTAGAAATAATATCTTCTAGTGTAATATATCACTGGAAAGCTTATGACATCAATTTCAAAGTTGGCTTTTTCCTCAGACTACCCTTTTCCCTTGCCTGTACACATTTGTTTTTAGGATAAACTGTTAACCTTTTTGAAATTAATTGTTAAAGCACATTAAAGCTTATTTTAGGGCTATTATTTTATTTTGAATGATATGTATCTTACGTTCTAGGTGGAATATTTACATAATTCTTTCAGTTCTGAGAAGAGGGTTCTTAGGGATCAAAGAGTGGTCGATATGATGATTTTATCGATTCGATTATCGGAATTAAGAAAATGTCGGTATGTCGATTTGGAGGGTATCGATGACATCCCTAGCTTCAAGTAACAAGTGTCATGGACAGGGCGACACGGGTATTTCTAAAAAAGATCGACAGGGAGCATGCCCCTTCCCCACACTTTCTATAGCCTACCCACAATGGGCCACAATTCATACAACGCAGGATGCTCCACGGTAACGGGACTAGCGCATCCTGGTACCTCAGGTATAGTCAGGGGCCATACCCCTGTCTCCTAAATAAGCTAATCCGCTCCTTTCACACCTGGAACAAATGGACTGATAAGTAATTAACCATAATGCACTGCTCTGGAGTCTGGGGCCTAACCACAATGCATTGCTCTATGCCACGCTGGCGGCCCCCATAGCCTAAAGCGCTAGTCCCGTATAGGAATCCCTCTACATGCCCACAGCGGTTCCCCCTACCCGCCGCCACAGGTTACGCCACCGTAATTGTCGCCCACCAGGCGGCGCACGTTGATTCGGCAATGAGCCACGGATCGTTTCCGGTTACCGACCTCCTGGGTGCTGGCTGGTCAGGCCTTCCCACTGCCACACCCATAATTGCCCCTGATGTCAACCCCTGACGACCTGGCCTGGCGCATGTTGGCAGTCACCTGGAAGCTGCAAGAAGACAGGGCTTGCCAGTGAGGCAGTCGTCAGTCCCCCAGATAGTCACTGCCAAGACTGTCTGATGAAGCCACAATCAGAGCAATGGAATCCAATGGGTAAGCCAGTAGTCGTGTGTGTGTGGTGGGGGGAGGGGGTCATCAAGCTTACGGCAATCAAATGATTTCTTTATTCCCTAGTGTGTGCAATTTGGTATGGGTTCGTGCTAATTACAGGTGAGGGGAAGGAGACTTTCTCTGATAGAGTATAGATTAAGGGCTCCAGTGGTCAGACACCCCCCCCCCCCCGGGGGAGGGGGGGGGGGGGCACTTCGTATATTTTGTATACACATGTGTTCGGCTGGCAAGTGTACTTTTTCAAGAAATTTTCCCTAAGCAAGGGTCCATTTTTGAGAAGAATTTCCCTTTTGCAAAATTTCCCTAAGCAAGGGTCAATTTGGACCAAAATCTCTCTAAATCGACACACTTTTACCAAAATCTCCACTCATTTTCAAAATGCCATCATAGAAAAGTCCATTTTTACCAAATTCTCCCTAAGCAAGGGTTCATTTTCTCCCAAATCTTTTAAACAGAGAATCATTTTTGCCAAAATCTCCGTAGGAACTGGTTCGTTTTGAAAATACCTGGATTTACTCCCCAAATATCCCTAAGCAAGGGTCAAGGGTTGCCAGGGGTCCAGCTGGACACCCCAGTAAAAAAGAATTGAGCCCCCCCCCCTCCGGGGACAGGCCTTATCCCCTGACACCCTGTGTTTTATGTATGTACTGATAGAGAACTATTGTTTAATAAATTATCAACGTTTTAAACACTCCTCTTGAACCTATGTATTACGCTACACCAAAGGCAATGATCAAGACCCGTTTGAATATATGTACAATCACAGGATAAATGTCATATATTTCCATCTCCACATCAATATGAACATTCCTACCATTAGTAATTATGATTTTTCTTTTAAATTCTTAAAACAGGGAAAACAGACTCCAAGTGAATTTTATAATCAGATGGCCAACTTCAGGTGATTTCACTCTTCTGATTTGCTAACATTTGAGGACACCTTCTTATAGAAAACATATACAAACTGAAGATTGTTAAGTATTTATGTCAGACAGCGGTATATAACGTTTCTCTATGGCTCCTTATTGTGGCAAAACGTTACATAACGTTAGGAGCGTGTTTTTGGCATAAAACAACGTATTTTTTTTTAGTTGGTTGGCTGGGGGTAGTTTGCAAGTGGCATCAGTTTTGTGAACGCCAAACCAGGGAGCATTTAAAGCTCAACCCCGTGTATAGTTATATATTTTTGTAGGAACCTTTTTAGTAATCAACATAAATATGGGTATTAATTCATCTTCTATTCATAGCAAACCTGCGAGTTGGTCTCTTACATACTCATCTCACGTAACACCGTAAACCAGACCATATTATTAGGCTACTTAATGGACTGAAAAGCCTCACTAGACGGAGATTAAATCACAGATATCTATGCAAAAAAAAGGCATGCATGAACATATTGTTATGAAAATATTTGACAACACAAATGTTTTCTCGAAACAAACTACCTTTATTCTTCTCTACGTTATCATCCTAATTATGTGCTTGTGAATGGTACAGTCTTACAAGATGACTGCTATATTTATCCATGAGGGATTGGTCGACCCAGTATTGCAGCTGAAGAATATGTATTTTGAAAGCATGCAATAAAAACACTTGAACTTGAATTTGAAATCTGAAAACACTACATGTATAACTATAAGTGTCTGAGGACTGTACCTGGTACTCTTGGAGCGACTGTGAGATCGTATAGCTAATGCATTCAAATATATTCAGGATATTCATAATGAAAACTGGGGGAGGGCAAAACTGGAAAAGCCTCCATGTGTGTAATGACATATGGTCCAAATCTAATAAACTTCGACAATTTCAGCAGGTCAGTCTATCTAATGCTACAGCAACTTAATTAATATAATCATGGCTTATCTCAAACTTGAAAATCAATGATATTGTTTCTCACCACCATATCAAGTTAAGGCCACTCAAAAAAACAAAATAGTTTCTCATCACCGAGCGCATCATAAAAATCAGGTTTTGAGGAAAACCTTTTTTTTTGCCATTTTTTTTAATTAAAAAAACTGATAAAAATGGACAATGAGCCAAACAAAAAAATAATCCGTGTTAAGGTAACATGGCCATTTTGTAGGATTTATTTTTAGGGTCTTGAGATGAGTTGTATGGGAGAATCACATTTTATAAAGTGGTTATTTGATAGTGTAGAACCAATATCTGTCTAATTAAGCCACTATCAGTTCTGTTTTTTGTCATAGAAATGATATCCTCCCTTCTCATCTTTCAAAGGATGACAATTCGGATAGCTGAAGGTCATTAGGTATGTCCATTTCCCCTTAAGTGATAACCTAGATCAGGAAAAGTCTAAAAAGAAAATCTAAAAAGATTAGGGTCAGGCCAAAATGATAGGGTCGGTCGGGTTATCTGAACACAACTTTTTTTTTTTTGACCTAACTGTCATATTTGGTATCAAATTTAAGCAAATAATGCCAGCAATGCAGTGTGGTATAGAAACAACTTACATCTTTCCACCTTTAAAGATCAATTCTTAACCAATAAAATGTTAATTTTGGTCATGACTACATTTTAGCCTGCGAGTTAAAAAAAAGCCTCTCATTTCAGATTTCTCAGACCTTGGTGATGAGAAACCACCTTTTTTGAGTGGCCTAATAGTTTGTATATGTCGTTTCTTGTACATGCATATCCATTCTAACAAAAATCGAAATGAATAAAAATACAAACATTTCAAACTCACAACCCTCTTCTAAATCTGCTGTTATCCTGCGTGTACCTTTGTAGGCTAGTACTGAGTGTTGTGACGTAAATACACACGTTGGCTTTATTACATGGTCCTATTGTCTTAAAATGTAGAAAATCTGTACCATACTCCATGGGGGCATGGGGTACTGAGCTCACACAGGTTTGACATAGAGGATGCCTGAAGAGGGGTGATTTTTTTCTGCCCTACGCTCCCCCCCTCTAGAGGGGTCGACAATTACACGGGGCCCACTCCTTATCACGGTTATTATGTGTGAACATCACACCAATCTGGTACTCTCTTCACAGGCCAAAAATTAACAAAAATATACCCTAATTAAAGGAAAGTTTCCGTGATCAGATATTAGATATACCCTCACTGTTAAAGGTTGTCTCCCAGTTAGCTATTAGAATCGAATAGTCAAACCGCCTATGATTCTACTTTGGTGAATGTGACTCTGTAAATATGTTGAAAAAAATCGAGAAATTCCATGCACCATTTCAAGTGATGAAGTGTTGGCCTGGGCAATCTAAATTTTACCTGAAAGTTGCTCCAACGCCACCCTTATAATTATAATGAAGGACCCGTGTCTAGTGTCCGATACATACCCTTTCCCCTTGAAGCTGTCTTCACATAGCGTAGCCAAACCTTATGGAGCCCCCAGCCGCCCCCCGCTTGCATAACTACCAGAATGTATAGATTGAAGTAGCAGAGGAGCTGCTTGCTGTGTTGGTGCTCGAAGCCGGTTCTGCTTTCCCCAGTAGGCGGTCCAGCATACTCTGCAGACCCTGAAAGGTGACCTCATAAAAGTACACCTCGATACCATTAACAAACACTGTTGGTGTTCCTGCCACACCGCGACTTGCACCAAGCTTCCACTCCTTACGCACAGCACGGTTATAGTCTTGGATCTCGGCCAGGAACTCGGCTTGTGGCAGCCCTGTCAGCTGCTCTGTGTAGTCAGCAAGCAGCTTCAGAACCTGGTGCTCTGTCTGGTTAGCAGTGGCCTTGGTGGTGAACTCCAGCCCGTGGGCGAACACCATGCTGATGTAGTCCTGTGCCTTGTCTGGCATCCTCTGCTGCATCAGGAACAAGCCTTGGCTACACAGCATTGCATTGCGGTGATAAGGCAGAGGGTACATGTAGATCCTAATGGCTAGATCTTCTGCTGAATAATGCTGGGACAGCTCCAGTGCTGGGCCCCACGCATCTCTACTGGCCCCACAGTTGAGGTCCAGGAAGAACTCTAATGTGATGAGCGGCTCACCTGCTGCTGGGCGTGGTGTGAGGTAGAAGCCGGGTGCAGGGACCAGTACGGGGAGCAGCTCAGCCATTTCAACAGCCATGATGGGGGGCACAAACTCCACAGCAGTCAGGATGAACAGCAGGAAACAGGCACCGAACATCATGGATGACCTACCAGAGCGACAGAGATTCAAACTAGATGAATGTTTAAATATGAACTATAGATAAAGCTCAATAAAGAGCCCCATATCTGACCACCTTTTCCTCAGAGCAGATATTTGATGAGAAATGAAACAGAAATACAATGATGTTAGTATCATGGGAGTTCAGAACTTTCCTTCTTTGCAGCATTAGTCAAACAGAAAATAGCGCACAACCCTTGTCATGTTCTGTGCTTTTTTATTCAAAGATTCTATGAAAAACGTTAACCATCATAAGTGTGTCATTGAGCTATTTTCCGATTAAGGATGATGTATTCTTATGTTTATGAAATTGCTCACTTGAAATAATCTCACGTGATTCAAACAGATTGGAGACAATTAATTGGTAATATCATAATACATGTATTCTCTAGTCATTATTTAATGCCCCCCCCCAACCCACCATGTTTTCCAGACACCATTATGATAGTGCAAAGGCAGATCGTACGTATTTTTATTATAATTATTTTTTATCCTGTTGGGCATTGGATCCAGTCACAGCTAATGGTGTTGTTGTTGTTGTTGATATTTTTATTGGCATACTAAAAATGTTACATGGGAACTTTTTCATTTAATAGCCAAAGATGAGAGTAATATGTAATATTATTGCTGAATCAGGAGATAACTTTAATAGACGCATTCCTTGTCTCACACAGAGGTTAATTATGGGTGTTCATATTAGTACCCTGGTCTACAGGGGGTCGAGGTAATGAGTACTGTTTTGAATCTATTATACATGTCAACCTCATAGAAAAACAACCTCCCACGTCTAACTGGTATTGTAAACAATTACATTAAGGAGGCATTTATTTTAAGCAAACACTATACATGCATTTGCCTATTGGAATCCTCACCTTAATTTACACTAGAGATGGTTCAACCGAGTGCAGTATGTCTGGGTATTGGTCTACTGCATGTATTTGGACGTGTGTTTACAGAAGCAGTAACCTATGCTATCCTAGGCGTAGGCGAACAGGGGTGTTTAAGTCCAGGCTCTCCTCTCTTTGAGTGACGACACTGTTATGGATAGATTACGATCTGTACAGATAAGTCAGTGCGGGTATCATGGCCTAGTAACCTTGTTCATGCACATGTTCTGGCTTTGTGAGTAACTGTATGGTATGTCACTGAGCTATTTGACTCTGCTCTTATGACCCCAATGTGTGTACACTGATAGTAATACATATAGTACAGAGGTGGCTATACTTAGCATATCTGGATCCCTTTATTTAGTCCGATTTTAATCCTCAGTCACATATTAGTTATAAAAATGGTTACTCATGTGTGGAACACCACACACATTGATGATGTTGTGGAGAGTGTAAGGATGTAAGCATCATGAGGTTTTGACCATACAGAAGTGGGGGTGCAGAGGGCCCCCCCGCCCTCAGGTAGGAAAGTCGCCGAAATTAAGGCCCCCAGGTTGCAAGGTCGTTTTTTTAGACCCTTTATACTACATGTATAATCAATTCTTTTGCAAAAGTCGCCAGGTCGCTTAAATTATTGCCCCAGGTCGAAAAGTCGCCTGGAAAACGGCCCAGGTCGCCAGGTCGCCGAAAAACCCTCTGCAGTCACAGAAGTACACCAAGCGTACTGACTCAATATGTCCCTTCTCCTACATCACTCTGCACTACACTTCTCTGCCTTCACCTATACACTGTAAAAAATGTGTGTTGCGGGAACATGGATAAAGCGTAACACACATATATATTTAACACACTTGAGCATGAACACACTTTTCTCAACACGCTTACATACTTTTTTGTCAAATGTGTGTAGATAATAAATGTGTGTACAATGTACACACATTTTTATTGACACCAGATGGCACCACAAACATTGTTTAGATATGTCAGTCACAATTCAAGATTGTAACTGCACTTTTGATCTTGTTTAATGATATGATATACAATTTTAAACATATAATGATGTGTAACTTCAATGGATGCATGCATCTAATAAGTTATAATCTCTTTGAAGACTGAATCTCTTGTCCTAGGGAGGTCTAACGGATGTGGAAGGAATAGGACACCTTTCCTGTGTGTTCAGCTATATTATAAGTCAATGTGTAATTGAAACCTGCATAGGGTCATTCTGTACAAGGCTTTGCTATGTAGGATGGCTGCCACAATTAGCCACCATTGCACTGGTGGCTATACATGCTGTGGTTGATGAAATTTTGTCTGTTGGTGCACCAGGGGTATTCCGCCAGCAGCCAGTGCCAGGCAATGTTTAATTACAGGCTTAATATATTTAAACACTTTATAAATCAACACACATATATATCACTTACACACTTTCTCCTACACACTTTACATCTTACACACTTTTTATCTAAACACACTTTTAAGATTAACACACTTTTGACAAAAGTGTGTAGTGTGTTAAAAAAAAGGGTGTGTAAAATAAGTATACAAAAAAGTGTGTTACAAAAGTGTGTTAAGTTAACACACATTTTTTAGAGTGTACCGGGATGATTGTCTCTTGCCTTGGCCATAGCATAAGATGTGTTCCCAAGCCTATCTTTGATCTACATAGCCTTGCATTGTACCCTGCATTACATTTACCTAAGTTCTTAAACCGCTCCCGGTCATGTGCACTACGCTGCATTAATCCGCATTGCTCTATTGTATAAATGTGGGATCGATATCACTATCAGGGGAGTAGCTTTGTGAGGTGTTTACAGTAGAATACTCATGGACATCACATTGACTTGGCTCCGGATTTGTTCTCAGATAATAGCACTTCACCCACTACCCGTCCTCTAAAATGATTCGAAACCTCCGCTTATCATGACCAGGACATATTCGCTCACGGATATTATACATCTGCAATTATAGGTTACGGACAGTAAATTGGTAATAGAATGAAAATGAACAGCAGAATCTACTGTAGATTTAAAGTAGATAAAACAGCATTAACGCATACGTATTAAAGGAGCTGCACTGTGTTCTTGTCTACACTGTTTGATTGTTATTACTATGTTAATAAGTTGGAATAGGCCTATATATACTTGGCCTACTGCTGGGACACCACTGTAGTTCATGTAGGAGCCTACATTTAGATTTCTGTTCTAACCATACGAGCCAAATATACCAAACCCTGCAAATCAAGGTCAGTGCTACAAGGTCAATATAGTTACTCTCCTTTTCACATGAAACATGCAAATACCAGTTCAATGTTTACATTATTTATTCATTATGTCATGTAATATGTGATTTGATCAGTTGTTGATGCTAATATTGATATAATCCATTGTTGAATGATTATATTGAGGATGTGTATACCAAATATTGCAAATGGAGGACTTTAAGTTTAACTATTTCAATAGCTAGACCCAACATACCTCCAGCTAATGCTATGCTTATTGACTTAATCCAACTATGATTTTTTCAAAACTTGATTATCAGTGATATTCTGTTTTAGCAATGATACAAATTGTAATGCAAATATGAATGCAAAATTATTTTATTCATGCACCCTTCTCGTCGTCAAGTCGGTGGATTTAAGGATCGAAACTACATAATGCATATCATACTGTGGTGATCATAACACGTCTTGTTATCTCACGAGAATTACACAGGGGTCACTTCATATATTCTAAAGTAATAATATGTGAATATGACGCCAATTTGGTAGCCTTTTCACTGTGTCGACATCGACCAAATCATATACTCCAATTGAGGTAAAGTTTTAAAAGTCATACCTTTAGGCCATTTAAAAAAAAAGGATTCTCATTACCGTGCGCATCATAGAAATCATGTTTTTGAGGAAAACTTCTTTTGTTTTTGCTAATTCTTAATGAAAAAACAGGATAAGAATTAACAAATATTGGCATATTTGCTATCAAATTAAAACTAATAGTGCGGCAATGTAGTAGGATAATTAACTTACATTTTCCCCACTTTTAAAGATCAATAACTTCTTAACTACCAAAATGTCAACTTGAAAAATCTTACCCTATACATTTTAGCCCGCAAGTAAAAGAAGGAAGAAAAATAAGGCTCCCCTATTATAATTTTCCAGTCTTTTGTGATGAGAAACCAGTTTTTTGAGTGGCCTTGCTAGGTAGAAGCTGGTATAAAAGTACGATCAAATCCAGCGCAGGATTTCGATTATTGAGTCATGCAGGGCACCCCTTTACCCCAAATTGGTCCAAGACCAAACCTAATAAGAGGTCTGTACCTCGGATCCGAAAGCAGGCCCTTGCCCTTGGATCCGTATTCACACAGGGTAAGCAAGGCTAAAGGAGCGCACCCCACTGGGCGATTACCAGAATCTAGAGACTGACGTAGCAGAAGAGCTGCTAACTGGGGTGGTGCTCAGACCCCTAGCTGCTTCCCCGAGGAGTCGGTCCAGCATGCTCTGCAGAGATTGCAGCGTGACAACCCCAGAGAAGTGAACCTTGATACCATTAACAAACACTGTTGGTGTCCCTGCCACACCACGACTCGCACCAAGCTTCCACTCCTTACGCACAGCACGGTTATAGTCTTGGATCTCGGCCAGGAACTCGGCTTGTGGCAGCCCTGTGAGCTGCTCTGTATAGTCAGCAAGCAGCTCCAGAACCTGGTGCTCTGTCTGGTTAGCAGTGGCCTTGGTGGTGAACTCCAGCCCGTGGGCGAACACCATGCTGATGTAGTCCTGAGCCTTGTCTGGCATCCTCTGCTGCATCAGGAACAAGCCTTGGCTACACAGCATTGCATTGCGGTGATAAGGCAGAGGGAACATGTACACCTGAACAGCCACATGGTCCCCAGAATAGTGCCGGGACAGCTCCTGTGCTGGGCCCCACGCATCCCTGCTGTCATCACAGTTTAGGTCCATGAAGAACTCTAATGTGATAAGCGGCTCACCTGCTGCTGGGCGTGGTGTGAGGTAGAAGCCGGGTGCAGGGACCAGTACGGGGAGCAGCTCAGTCATCTCACCAGCCATGATGGGGGGCACACGCTCAACAGCAGTCAGGATGAACAGCAGGAAACATGCTCTAGACATCATGGACGACCTACCAGACAGACATATTCAAACCATCAATATATTATATATGATAGATAAAGCTGAAACAGATCGGAAACTATCATTTAAAATGAGTCATTATACAAATACTCTTTAAAATAATTTCATTATAACCCCACACTTGGACCTCATTACATATATATACATATATATATATATACATATATATATATATATATATATATATATATATATATATATATATATATAATTATATACATATATATACAACATATATATGTAATCCATCACATATATATATATATATATATATATATATATATATATATATATATATATATATATATATATATGTGTATATATATATAGTAAGATATATATACAAGTGTTTAGGTAAAAAGCATTTAAATTCTAAATACTTCTCCAAAAAGTGTTTAGATACATGTTTAGATTCTAAACAAGTGTTCAGGTAAGTGGATAGATTCTAAACATTTTTCTATAAATCTAAACACTTATTGAAAGTGTTTAGCTAATATGTGTTTAAAACCTAAACACTTTGAATAAGTGTTTAGATTCTAACACTTCTAACACTGCTCTAAACACTTTTAATCTAAACACCTTTGCAGTGTTTAGGTAAAAAGTGTTTGAATGCTACGCACTTTTCAAAATAGTGCTTAGAACCTAAATGGCTTGCAAGTATGTGTTTAAAACCTTAACACTTATTAAAGTGTTTAGTTGATAAGTGTTTAGAATCTAAACACTTTTGATAAGTGTTTAAAATAACGGACACAATAAGGGTTTAAATATTCTTTTTTTACAGTGGGACTTGCGTACATTTAATACTAATACATTCAAGGTGTGGCTGAAAATCATTATCGGTAATATGAAGAATTCACTGGGTAATTTTTCTTCTCCCACCCACCCACGCCTACACATAGGCTTATGTTACATATTCAACCACACATGGTCTTATATAGCCTACCTCAATATACAGGACTGATATTTAACATTGATTCAAATGTATTACATTTCATGTACATTGTACTATGCTACTGTATTACTTGCCATGGTTACCATGGTTACCACGGGTTTATATCTACCATGTATTGATTCATACATATTTTGAAACATAGACCAAAGCGTTTGGTCTCATATTTTATTTGATATGTATCCTGTTCATACTACCGTATGATATTTTAGGATTACATTCCAATGTATTTTAAAAGCGTGTTCTTGTAGTCATTAAGAGGCACTCTAATTAATTTAGCTTATAATCGCAATCAATCTCCATAATGTGATCAATTCTATATTTCAGATGTTTGGCTTGTGGCAAAGGGGGTGGGGTCGATGTAGTCAAAGACACACTGAGTTTAGGACCTAACCCTGCCGAGTTGTGTACGCAAATGACGTGGGTTCAGTGCGCCTTTAATGATCTAAAATCGTGAGTACAGGTCATGCAGAGTTTAGTTATGTTGTTTTACTGGAAGTACTACGTCATGTTCATTTTGCCAAACACCCATCCCCCCCCCACTACCATGAATAATGAACGCTCCCTTATGCACACTCTGCTACAGTGGTATGCAGTGGTATATCAGCTACAGTGGTATGCAGCAAAAATGTTGTGATTCACAAAATTGGGAGCAACTCTCTCCTGCCATGAGGCTAATTTGGAACACTTTTGAATCATATCCATTTTTGCATCGTGGGAGATGGCTATGAGGGTACATGGGGGATTCATCTTGTTGACCCCCGAGCTGATGCTACAGTTTGCGAATCAGTCCTGATACATTTGTACTTTTAATGTTAAAAAGAAGAAAGATCTGACTTACCTACCCTAAATTTCGGACCATATTGTCTCAAACACCTTTTCTGGCCTTGGTACAGATAAAGTCAGTGTGTGTGTTTTGGCCTACTAACCCTGTTCATGCACATGTCATGGGGAGTAACCCAGCTCTCCTGACCCCAATGTTTAACCATATGCACGTGCCAGTGCATCAGTGTTAGTGTGTACTAGTATCAGGTTTGCCAGCTCTGGGGCTAGCTTTACCATGCTTAAGTATTTACTGTTTAGCTAGTTTTACCTAAGGAAAAATGCGGATAGCTATTTACAAGTCACTTAATTTAAACAGCTGAAAATGAAGCCCCTCCTCTAATATGAACCCCTTTGACTAAACTATAGTGTTTCCCTGTAATGAGCTATATTAATAACTTTCATCAGCGGCATGATTGCATGATTGCTGTCAGTAGAGGAAAGCAAAAACCTATATTGATTATAAATGTTTATAGGCCAGACAGAAATATGAAAAATTCATTAGATAAAATTCAAGACATTTTTACCAATTTGGACAAAAATAAATATAGCGAGATTATTATGCTGGGAGATTTTAACATAAATTATAAACCTGGTATTACAAAAGCAAATGGCCTATAAGGGCACTATGTCAGACACTTGGGCTTATCCAACTAATACAAGAAGACACCCATCTGAACACTAACACAGATGACACTATGATAGACTTAATTTTCACGAATAGCAGGCATATATTAGCTTCAGGGGTACTGGCACCAGCAATTACAGACCACCACTTAATTTACGTAACGAGGTCATACATCCAGAGGCCAAAAAATAAAGTAGAATTTAAGGGTAGAAGTTATAGAAACTATATAGTAGAAAATTTCAAATTAGGCTTGTTAAATACAAACTGGGACAATTCTCGGAACACAACTACTCCGGATAGGGCCTTTATCTCAAAAATAGGGTTTCTAATAAACTAAAGATCACGTGTCCTATAAAAACCTTCAAATTTAAGCAAGAAAAGCAGCCATGGATTGATGCACAGCTCATGAGACAGATTCACAAAAAAGAATGAAGCCATGGCTAAGTACAGGAGGACCAAGAAGGTTGGTGACAAAACTATTTCCGACTACCTGAGAAATAGGTCCAAGGCAGCCTGTAGGGAGCCAGAGAGGGCTTATCACAATGACAAGCTGAATGCCAATGTAGAAAAGCCAAAGGATTATTGGGCCCAAATAAAATTAATGTTCTATTAAATCCAAAAGATAATGACATTCACTCTAACTTGGTAGACCAGGACACCGCTATTCCAGGTAATGAGACAGCAGATTTCATAAATGAGTTTTTTGCAAACATAGGGAATAAATTGGCAGCAAATATGAACACCCCCTGGGTAACTGGAACCCCTCGTATAGCTACACACTTCACTGTAGAAGATTGCACATATGAAGAGATGATCAGTCTTATAAAAAATATTGCCATCAATAAGTCCTCAGGAGTAAAAGATATTTCTTTAAAGATACTTAAAGATGCCATGTCAGCCCTGCCCCAGCATATGCGCTACATAATCAACCTGGTGATGAGGACCTACTCATTCCCTGACATTTGGAAAATAGCTCAAGTTACCCCCCTTCCAAAAGGGGGTGATGCCCTAGATGTATCTAATTTAAGACCGATCAGTATATTATCCCTACCAGCCAAACTAGCAGAAAAAGTTATTCATAAACAGATGCTCCAGCACCTCAATGACAATGATGTACTGACAGATAAACAGGACGGATTTAGGCCAAAAAGATCTTTTAATACGGGCAAGGTCACAACAGCAATATTCATCGATTTTAAGAAGGCTTTTGACACTTTAGACCACAAAATTCTGTTAAAAAACTAGCTATACAAGGTTTTAGAATAAATACAGTTAAATTGATAGAAACTTATTTAAACAATAGAAAACAATGTACAAAGGCTAATAATGTCACTTCTAAATTACATCCAATAACCTGTGGAGTACCCCAAGGCTCCGTCCTTGAACCTCTGTTATTCTTATGTTATATCAACGATTTGAACTTATGCATAAAATCTCTAAATTGCCAACATTATGCGGACGACACGGTAGTGTATATAGCCCACAGCCCAGACTGCCCGAATATAGAAGCCATTATAAACTCAGACTTAAAGTGTTTGTCTGAGTGGTGCATTATGAATAAACTTTCTTTAAATACAAAGAAAACTAAAGCAATGTCATTTTTCACACAAGCCCTCCAGAAGAAGCTAACCAGGCCCAGACTAGCCATCGGGCAGGACCCAATCTTATATTCCCCAACGTATTGCTACCTAGGTCTAACCCTGGACTCACAGCTGAACTATAAAAGACACATTGATGTCATTAGCAGAAATTTAGATATTAGGTTGTACCTATTCAGGAGGATTAGGTTAAAAATGCCTGGGCATGCAGCAATGAAGGTACTCAAGCTAATGATACTGCCAGCCCTGGACTATGGCGACACATTATACATGTTGTGTATAGAAACCCATATAGGGAAGCTGCAAACGCAAATAAATGGAGGGGTAAGAACAGCCCTAAGGAACAAAGACACTGTTAATACAGATAAATTAAGGAAAATAAAAGGGCTGAACACCCTCCAAGAAAGAAGAAAAAGGCACCTCGAGCTGAGTACACAGAAAAAATCCAGAGTCGGCAAACCTGGCACTGCCTTGTCAATTTGACAAGGAGAGGGGCTGGCAAGCAAAACCCTTCAGTAAGAAGACCCATCTAGAGCTACCTGGCATCTGCCAGCCCTAAACTTGTCTAGAAGTGATTCACCATTCTCCCTGCAGGTGCCAATTACCTGGCATAAATATGTACCCTTGGGAACAAATTGATTAATTCCTATGTTGATATAATAGTGAGTATTACAATACATATATGTTAATATGGAGGATTATGTGAAGTATCTAGGGAAAAAGTAAGATAATGTAAAGAATGCATACTTTTGACAACATTTAAAAGATAGAGCACATGTGTAGAAGGAAGATACCTCTTTTGTGTCTTTCACCAGGGCACAAGTAGGTGCGTGCACCTTATATTGGTATTATACACACACAAGCCTGCAGTCCATTGCTGGAGAATAGCCTATTCTCAGTAAAGACTTGGTGATACATTATGTGAATCCTTGGTGGCACTAGTGTATTAAATTTCACTTCTCTATGTGGTTATGTATTTAAACAAATTGATAAAATAACCTTGTCATCAGGAACCAGACCAAACTCATACAATTGAAACCCTAGACCTACCACCATTATGCAATGATGAGCCCCAGCTGTGGCTATTCTAGGCCTGCATCAACTATCCTAGTTTGACGACCTTGACAAGTCTAGGGTCGTCTTGTGGAATGGTAACCTGGCAGGTTGTCAATTTGACGAGTTGAAGCTAGTTGATTCTATGCTGTTCACTTAGAAGACCCTAGGGTCATCCTGTAAGACGACCTTACAGACTCCAGAGCTGTCCAGAGTTTTTCAGTGTAGTTTCAGAGCTGCACAGAAGGAATGTAATAAGGATACCAGAGACATACCCACTACGTCCCATGATGGCACTTTGATAAAGGTATGCATACCTAAAAAAAACATAGGCAGAAGAAGTCTAACATATAGGCAGGCTATAAATTGGAACAATCAAGTCGTGGAGACTAGAGAGATAACAGACGAAGACAAAATTTAATTCATCTCATGGCTGAATGAGAAATATGCACATCTCATAGATCTCCTACCAGACATATAGGGGAGGGAGGGGGGATGGGGGCTCAAAAAGAGCCAGAATATTGAAAAGGGACATAATGTACAAATGAACCATGTAGGGACTGATAAGATATATAACCTTCATAAACATCACACATTTAAGGCCCTTGCATAAGTATTATCATCATCACCCTACCATCTCATTTAACAACGTAGCTATAAGTAACTAAAAAAATATAAAGCCATATTCACTTCACCCATATGCTAATCAACAACACTAGCATATATATGTACCTACATCAGGTTATATATGTGCCTGGGAGGCACCCTACATCCATAAGAGATGAGGTTCTTCCCGATAATACAGGCTATAAGCCTAAGATTTGGACAGTCTAAATGAACCAATTACAAACAAACAAACAAATATAAACTCCTGTAGCTTATCAAAATGATTTCTTCATGCCTGTGAAATGTGTGCGGAGGTCCCATAATACTCATTCAGAGACAAAACAATAAAAGGAGACTACCATCTGTGCTATCTGTATGAAGAAATATAATAGTTTAGTTCATGATTATGTTAGTCTAACATATATTGTTCCGGCATTGGGCCAATATGCAGCAGTTACAGATATTGAGCTTATACCGGTGAGCCAACCTTCATTAATTCTAATTGTTAATGATTTGGATAATTGATATAGAAGAACATGGTAGGAGGACAAGTAATATGCTAATATCATGATTGAGGATGCTTACTGATTTCCATATGCAACAGTCACCAAAGTATACCGTATAATCAATATTTAGGAGTATCAATATGTTGACAAATAGGTCGCACTGTAGGGTGTTTCACAAGGGGGGATACAATTTATTGTAGAATAAGTGTTTCTACAGCACCGCCTAATTATATATCAGCAGTAAGATCAACAATGGATTTATAGGTTGTATATCGGTTTCCATAGATGTTTCACTAATAACTATATGTATACTACCAACTTGTAAAAGTAGCATCTGTGTGCTACAACCAAGATAAAACTCAATTAGGCCCTATAAGTGTTTCACAATACATATTAGTGGGGAGGTCATACCATGCCGCTAATTATTCAGTGGCCTGAATATATATCCCCCCAAAAAAAAGAGGAGATTATCTAAGATTAAAGCTACATGGTTATCAAGATTGAGTTCTCTGATGTAACTCTTCAGTTGGTGTTTCATAAGCTGCATTAGTTACTAAAATTGTACTTAAGTATACTTCGCCTCAGTATACAAAGGTCGTAAGTGGAAAATTCATGTTTTCAGATATGAGCAAAATAAGAAAAATCAATATGATCTTTAGGCTGTGATTTTTAAAATACATGGTATATTTCCCCAGAAATCATCCTACATATAACCACAAATAACTTAAAACAGATTATATGAATGATACTAAAATATCCTACCTAATTCCTTAGTAAATATGGCAAAAATTAGGGGAAAAAGGGGAAAATTGGGTCACTTACGACCTTTGTATACTGAATTTCATACATATTTTTGTACATCTATTAAGAATACAAAGGTTGTAAGTAATTTCCTCAGTTCAAAACTGTAAATAAGTGCCCAAATAGTTGATTAATTCAAGCCTAATGGTCACTAAATGAATTGTTTATATTTTAGTTGTTTATATCACTTTAAAGAATTATACACCACTTGATGTTGCCTAGCAACAGTGACATTTTGGCTAAAATAAGAAATTTTAGTCATTTTTCCATTAAATTCACCCCCTTTACACTTCAAAGTAAGCATATTTTGTAAAAATATCCAAAATGTACCTATACAATAGGAATTATATAAAATGGTTAGAAAAAACACACAAAATACGTTATTTTGATGCTAAAATACATTGGGGCTACAATTTCCACATCACTTACGACCTTTGTATACTGAGAAAAAGATCATTTTCTTAGTTACGACCTTTGTATACTGAGCTATAGCCTCCCAGAAAAAGGTCATTTTTGAAAAATTCCAAAAATTGTCGAAATTTATTGGATAAAGAAAAATATTAAAGAATAAAAAAAAATCTAATTTTTTCACTTACAACCTTTGTATACTGAGGCGACGATATTAGACACTAGTGGATCATGTGAAACATCAAGTTGGTCTTGATATGTAAAATTAACTGTATGCACTATCCCCTTGTGATACACTCCGATGATGTGTTTCACATGCATGGATCTGGGGAACAAGTAATGACTAAGGATGCATTTAAAAGATAGTATTTCTGCAGGAATAATAGCATTTTATACATGACAGACAATCGACCAATATTTCTAATACTTCACCCTGTTTAATAAAACAGCAGTCAGCTTGCGCGGACCTATGCACCCGTCACCATTGATCGTGATTGCCTCAGGAACTACTCATAGCAAGAAGAAAAACAGTGAGGGATGTATATGGAGAGGGTGAACCATGGATGCTATGATTCATTCGTGTCTTGGGTACACATAGAAAAAGGTAATGCAAACCCTGCATAATCACCAAATCTACTGTCTTTCTAGAGTCAGGCATTTCAACGAGAGTCGGGCAATGTTGGAGTCTAATAGTGCTTGACTCTGGAGGAGAAGTAGGTTTAGTGATATGGAGTGAGTCTGGCTGACGCTTGTCCTTTTCTCAGTGGAGTGATTTCGTTGTCATCCAGACTTGATGGATTTGAGAATACGTCACAATTCAGATCAAACTATGAAAAATCTCCATATGTATAAAACTCCACATAACAGTGATGACTCTTACTAACAAGTCTAACATGATCATATAGAATGCAGAATTACCTTTGGTCAGTTAACATCTGTCAATATCTGATGTATAGTGTAGGAACGAGGAAATTGTTGTGCCCCTCACGACCACAACTACAAGAGTCTAGTGTATCTGATGTATAGACTGAGCCACTGGACACTTCTGTGTGACATTCAACACACCTCCCAATGTGTAGACATACTGAACAGGGTCACTGAATACCATTTAAATTACGTCCATTGGTAGCCTGTGGTGGATAAGACCTGTCCTGTAGGGTGTTCTACAAAATCCCTAGTGAATTACGAGTAGTTTATGTCTGTATCACAACTATCTTAAGGGGAACGATATTACATGCCCCTGATAAAGATTCTGGATTGATATGAATGGTTAAAACAACACCAGCTTACATTGGTTGCCCAAATGGTATTTCTGCTCAGAAATGGTCATGTGGTTGCAATAAATGGACAGACTTGCCTTATGATTGCTCAATCGTATTAAGCACAATGGGGTATATATGTGTATCGCAACCACCTTTCTTAACGTTAGAGTTATGAGTACCAGACGTGTCACAAAGACGCAAATCCCTATGAAAAAAAACTGACAATGTTGCCCTTTTTGCGTGTATAATGTTAACAGATCAATCTAAGCTTTTTATTACTTGTCAAATATCTGGGGCCTCTAATTCCCTCTACTTGATATATAGACAGGTTCACAGAAATTGAAAACCGGTAGAGAGGTTAATATTGTGATAGATGTGGCATTACACTGGAGCCTTCTTTATGTTGGCTTCAGAAGACAATGTATAGTGAATAGTATCACATCTATCCTATTACGGAGTGCCACAAGGTTCCACTTTGAGACCGCTGTTATTCCTTACACATTGTGTATGCAAACGACTGTGAAATGTTATTTTATGCTGTCATACTCATTAACAGAACAATTTACAAGTATTTGTCATAGCCGTGGTTAACATAGTTACGACTGTAACTCTCAGATGGGGCCGAGGGCTGTCTGAGAGTTACGGATAGAAGGGTCAGTTTTCTATTGATTGTGCTTATTCCAACCAATCGTATAGATTTATACAGCCAATCAAGAAGGCTATGAGTGACTTTTTATGGGGCTGATTGCTTTAATTGGGTGAGGTGAAATGTACAACTAGGTAATTATAGCAATGTCTAGACCAATCAATAGTGGGTTTCAAGGGGTGGGAGATCTTGTCTATACAGAGACTACCTCTATCAAATTGGCCCAATGTAAGGAAATGGCACACCATTCATAATTCAATTTATGAATCAATTATAGTAAACATTTACAAGATGTTACTCATTAATTTATACATCTGTATGTTTCATATTAAACTCAGGGGAATGTAAAGCAAAGTAGCCTCGCAAATGGTACCATTTTCCCAAAGCTTTCTTGACACTTGCATCCTATACCCACAACGCTAGTGTCTATGGGTATTGGAGGCTATACTATGGTTAATATGGCTTAGCAATTTCACAGGAGTCACCCAGGTGCGGTTGCCTTAATTAGAATTAACCAAAAGGTTAACAAAAAGCCTTTATTTGTTTAACTCATCAGTGAAAATTAATGAGTCTGCGATGTATCAAATAACGACAGGTAGGATATTTTGTTACCAGTAATCGTTGTCTATAATGGGATGGATAGTCTCAATATGGTGTGTACATTGATGGATATTAAGATAAATCGAAAAGAAAAGACACCCTCAATTTTGATCGGTATAGTGTTGCTTTGAATTTATTTTAGGCCTCTATGTATTCTGATAATGCGCCATTGCTGGGTTGACTGCTGGGCCAGTAGGGTGTTTCAGAACGGAGACATACGATCAATCATAAGAAAAGTGTTTCACAATCAGCTTTGGTCGTATTTCTATAGGTTACTGCATTCGTATCTTGTATTGGTCGTGACTGGGGGGCCTTGGTCGTAACTGAGGGAAATATAAAGTGTTTCAGAAGGAGATACGACCAACAGTTAAGATTGATCTTAAAATTTAAGAATGAGTTACGATTGAAAATTTAGTGTTGCACAACCTGGGGGTCGATTCATAACAATGTACGACAGCTCAAAAAGGCTACGACCACCAAAAAACATGTTTGTAGGGAAAAGAGAGCAAATTGTAATTTTCAGATGGTAGTAGCTAATGAATTGTCCAAGGCTGTAGTACAAATAATTTGATATCATTTCACAATGAGATCGTAGAACATAGGTCCATTACATAATCACCCTTCTACCCGGTAAAAGGTAGCTAAAAGGTAGCTGTAACAATAGGTAATCTAAAAATAAATCACTGTTTTGTAGAAGGACATGAGAATATAACACAAACTACGATTTAGGGGTAAATTGTTAAATAATGATTTTCAAAAAATGGGTAATATTGTGAATTTATGAGGCACTCATTCTTACAAGGTAATCTACATGTAAATATCAGTCATTACACCTTGGTTTCGTACAAAACAAACCATTATTAAAGAATTTTTAGATGGCTGAGATGACTTTAGAGTCTGTCTCAGCCGTATGTTGTGAAATGGGCATTTTCTCCCTTACAACCACCATATACAGGAATTCTGTGCAATAGGACAATTGGGAAATTTGCTCCAATTTTCTTTTGAAATGCACCCCTTTTTTTGTATGACAGCATTCTACAATTTTCATGAGATAAGCTAGTCGAATGAGATAAGCTGGTCGTAAGTGTGGTTATTTTTCTCCACCCTTACAACTATTATTCAGCTGTCGTAGGTTTGACTCAAAATGACCCCTAGACGATCAGCAATGGTCGTAGCAGTAAAATAGCCCTCTATGTCGTAGAAACTTATGAATCGAGGCTCAGAGTTAGCGTGGACCAACTACCATGCCCCTTATATTTTTCCCATTAAGAAAACATACATATTTCTACCCTTATAGATACGGTATGAATCAGTGATGGTTTCTTTTTAATTTCAAACAATTTCGTCCAGAGATAACCAGTTTATTTAGACAAAGGTCGAGTTATCAAGCAATATTATTTATGACCAATCGTATCTACCTATTACCATCTTCTATAAATGCTGTAAAATAAGTCATATCTATATAACACCTTATCATGCTTATGTGAAAATATGATCGATAATAATAATTGATGAAAAACAGGGTTGCCAATATTTATAACTGTAATACAAAGTTGGCTATCATAACTGTCACTGTCAGACGTATCTACCTCTATAAAGATCAGTCGTATCTTGGTGTTTCAGAAGGTGCACTTGTATCTTTAGGGTCACTTGGTCGTAAGAAAGGGCTATGAGTAAGATACGACTGATCAGGTTTTCAGCTGGTTCTGAAACAACCTACTGAGCTGCTCCATGCTTGATATTGCTGATATTGACCCAGTGTTGGCCCAGTAAACATTTCAGGGCCATCATGAGCGTAACGTTTCTTTATGAATGATACATACATAAAGGAACCCTAACAGACTGGTACGACTGGAGGCTGTTACCAAACAAGTCTGAAGTGTTTTGATTAGAACAGTGACATATGCAACGTCATGATATCATAAATAGTGTACACAGCTGGGTTTAATTAGGCTCAACCCTTGTTGCACTCTGTGAACCGTTTAGACAATGTGTAGATGAACGTCATCAGGCGTGTATACATACGTGGGCAGCTGGGGAGCGGTAACTTATGTAACATCATTGTCTTAAAATGATACATATTAAAGTGCAATACTGTGGTATGATGAACAGATGACAATCATTAACCAAATGCATTATTCAACCGCCCCCACGTTTCAACCTTTAAATTATCTGTAAGACCCTGAACCTCTCCAAGGATGACTATAATTAAAGTGGCATAATCACCGAGCGTATCCCACTCACAATATTAATACTGTTTTAGTCTACTATGTGGTTAGTTGTGACTCGTCAGAATGCCCCTTAAAGAACAAGAGAAGCGTGAATTGTCGACTTTTGATTGTGTTAAATTTGACTTATATACGTACTTATATGACGTATTTAGTGGCTTACAACTGTATCGAATTCACGATCCCTGACCATAATGTATCATAAAATATAGGATATTAAGAAATTAGAGTGCAATATTTTCATACCTAATATATTGTCAAAATGTAAATCACTTCTGAAAATATATGTGTATATATATATATATATATATATATATATATATATATATATATATATATATATATATATATATATATATATATACATATGGTGCACCTATATATATGTGTGTGTGTGTGTGTGTGTATATATGTGCGTATACATTATAATATTATATATATATATATATATATATATATATATATATATATATATATATATATATACACTGATGCTAGCAACTCAAGGTACAAAGACCTAAAGGTGCTCTTTATAAGAGGAGTCTCTTCTATAGAGGTTTCCTACTTTGGAACGAGTTGCACTTCGCTGTACAAAAGGCTGAAATCAAAAGGAAATTCCCCACCGCATTGAACCGTTTGGTAACATTGGCTGAATCTTTTAGCACCATTAGTTGTAGTAAGTGACTGAGTGAAGCAGTATGTTATTTCTTCTGTGACATTGTCTATGGCATAGTATATGCTGTGGAATGAATGAGCCTGTATCTTTGTAGTCATAGATGTTGTTGATTAAAATTGACTCTATGTCTCGTGCATTGAATGTCTATCAATTGTGTGACTATACATGGGCAGAAACCGCCACGGGCGACACAACGACATGGTCCTTTTAAAAATCGACACAGGCAACAAGGCCCTTTTAAAAATTGATATACTTGAGAAAATAGAGCAGAATGTATTGGCACTTTTCCAAAATAAATGGCACTTTGTTACGGCGATAAAGTAGAAAAGGTACCCATGTAAGGTCACAACTTTAGTCACAAATGTACTTGATATTTCTTATATGAGTTAGGGTGAGCCGGCATACCGTATGAGTTAGGGTGAGCAGGCATATATACAGTATGGGTTAGGGTGAGCAGACATACCGTATGAGTTAGGGTGAGCAGGCATACCGTTCCGAGCTGGTTCTATCTATGAGTTATTGGCATGAGGGTAATCCAATGACAGAGTGTCCAATGGAGGCTTTCCCATATTGATATGGGGTCAAAGTTCCATTAACAAGTTCATTACACCACAAGGGCAACTTTACCGGGCTCTTACAACAATACCAGCCATTTCTGTGAGTTCCTCTTTGGGTTCTTGTATCTACATAAGTTTGTTTACAAATCCCTGTGACACAGGAGGTGAAGCATAAACCATTATTGCCTGCAAGATATGGCACGTTCAAAATGGCTTCGATTTAAACCTATCTTCCGTGATAGCCTCATCAAATGAAGTACAGTATTTTGGATTTACTCTGGTACTCCCACACTTCCCAACCAAACTCCGCTACTCATCACTCCTATTCACATTGTGACTTCACTTACTCCACAACTCTCTCACTCAACTACTCCCCTTACTCTGCCATCAATCCCCAAGTATATGCCATATTCCCCTATTTATTAATACCAAGGGTCGTTACTGGCAGTGGGGCTATTACTAGCCCCCTGACCGCGGTATATGGATTTCCTGATTATGTTAATTAGTTCAGGGCAGCCATTGCCATTTAAAGGGGAAGAAATCGTTGGTGTACATACGAGTTGAACTCCTGCTGAGCCCTCTCAGCAAGTCTTATACAACATACACAGAGGTGCTAATTTTTATTGCCCTACAGGGGGTCCTTTTTGAAGTTTGGGCTGGTTAGAGTCATTAGGGGGTGGGGTGGTGGTGGGAGCAGCTCCATAAACTCACCAACATACAGACAGTGGAGGGGGTGTTTCTATTGAGGGAACAGCCAGATTTCAAAATTATGACAGTTGGGAAAATGATAAACTGAATTTTAGAATGTTTTACTTGAGAAATATATTCAGATCTTATCTAGATCTACAGATCAGATATTCCTACAGATGTTGTACCTTTCCTGGAAATAGATATCCACTAAAGACATAGATATTCAGGGTAATTTGAAATGTTTATCAGAGCTCTTTACCCTACCATTTATGAGACCCCCTGTGGGTTCACAGGCTCTTCCGCCCTATATATAGCCTCCCTTCCCCTTTAAGACATTTTGGAGAGCTCCCTCTGTCCCCTCAAAAGCAAAACTAAATTTGAAATAAACTTTTTGGTCTAAGAAAATTTTATTATTATCGGTTAGTAATTAAGGCCAAAATATAAAAAAAAGGTTTGTTTCAGGTCACCCAACCGACCCTATCAAAACAGGGCCGACCCTACGTTTTTTTATGAAATTTTAAAGAAATTTCCGTATTTTTACCCTTTTCTGGCCGGCTAGTACTTTCATGTTTGAAAAAAGGTTTAAAAATCCGACCTACTGACCATACATTTTCTGCCCATGTTACCTGAAACAAACCTTCTTTTTTTGGCCTAAGCTCAAGATTGCATGGCCTACATGTCTATACATCCCTATTGCTAAGATATTGAGCCAGATGGAGCCTAGATCTTTATTTTAGGACAGAGTAATTTTATCCAGGCCCCTAAACACATTTTTATGAAGTGTAATATTCGTATATCATCGTCCCTGTGACCTTGGTACCGCACAAATTGACTTACCTTAGCAAACATCCCTCTAAAAATAACTGAGCTTATTGGTCAATGTAGGTCACCCTTTGCCATGTGTTAGTGGTCATGGCTTATGAGTTTGACGCTTATTAAGGAATCTGCACCCCAAAGAACTGGTCTTCACGTTTAAGGGGAGGGTGGTATATTTCGTGGGGGGGGGGGGGGGGGATGCCGTTCACTACAAACATCAGGTAGGATTCTTCTTTCAATTCGATTACCTTCTGGGCTGAGTGAATAGAACAATATTTATATTTTTATAGCAAAATTGATTTGAAAGGATTCGATATACAAATTGTGGTACTTAAGGTAATCTTCCACTCCTTGAAAAAACCTCCTCCATAATGTCTATCAAGGTGGGTCGCTACCCTTGGGTCAAAGTCACTGAAAGTTAACAGAATCTCATCAATTTTTTTTTACAGGCAGTTCAAATTATCAAAAATCGGAAAATGCAAAGAAAAATAGGCGGTCCCGAACTACTTTTTGAAATATAAAATTTTGAAAAATTAAAGTATTTTAATTATTTTCTGAAAATAAGAAAACTTCCATGATTGTTTTTCATATCAACCATAATGCGCAGAAATGTAAAACATCACATGTGAAACACCTATATGTTCCCCTTTACTGTAAAAATGATTTTCAATTTTTTGCCATGGCATTCTGGGTTAAAATATGAGGTTTTGGGAAGGAGTATAAAGAAATCGTCATTATTTGTAGCCTTAGTGGCTAAAAATAGCATTCAGTATTAACAGAATTTTTTTAAACTCTCTCAGAAAATAGTTCAGATTATTTGCTAGCATATAGAAGTAATTTTGATAGGGGGTCCCAGGCATATTTTTAGGGTTTTGAAAATGAAAAATAATGCCAGAAAATGACTAATTTAAATATATATGGCATTGCATGATGGGTAAAATGGCAAAAATCAATGTATAAAATTGTCATGATTTATACCCTTGGTTACTTTGAGCAATATCATAGCATCTATAGTGTTCTAAAAAGTAAATATCTGCAATGTCCTAGCTCATGTTAAAAATAAAGAAATATTACTATCAATTACCAATAATTATATCAAATATTCAAAGTATTACAAAATGCACAATTTTGCTTGAAATGATCTTAATTTTTAACACAGTTTAGGGAATGTATATATGTATCTGGCTATGTAATATTAGCCTATTCTGATAGATTTAAGAATTTGAAGAAATTAAAGGGTAGCTATCCACCTTAAAGATGGTGTATCAACTAAAATTTTGTGACTTTTTAATCATGCCATATTACTATTGCATATCCTATCCTATACATACTCCCTGAATTGTAAAACAATTGGCAGAGTCTAAATCCATAAGATTAACACATGTAGGGCAATCATTTTTGCTGTAGGTCGACACTAAAACTCCCTATGTTGTGGTACTGCATGGCTCAGTGCTTTCTCTACCAGGCTAGTTTTCCCTGTACTCACCTGGGGGAGTGACTGAGTCAGTGAGGTGAATAGGCTTTATTGTTAATTATCTCAAATCATATATTCATAGACAAACATCTTGCAAATATTGAGTAATGTTTATCAGCTAAAATTATATTAGAACCCATGGCATTCCTTTTAAGGAAAAAGTTTGGGAAGTGTACTAGTTGATACACCATCTTTAACCTAGGCTGGACTACCTGCCCTGGCCAGTTCCACTAGCTGATGGAATTCTCAAGAGACTAGGACCAGAAATTTCTCATTTTGAAACATAGAATTGTTTGCATGGCAACCACAAAGTGCAATATATGCCAATTTCCCATAGAAAATGTTCCATTTACATTCCAAATATAGAATGTTGGCACTAAAGATGGAATAATTCTAAGAAGACTACTGTATTCTCCATAAAAAAGTACCTTTAAGCATTTTTGGGCACATCTTTCACTATTTTTCCATTCTACCCTAGTAGCAAACACGGTGTGGCCCCGGACGGGGCCAGACTGTGTTTGCAAGTGTGGCCCGGAGTGGGCTAACCGATGGGCGCCCGTTGGTTTAGGGCACTGGGCTTTGGTGTGGCCCCAAGTGGGCTGCCCGAAGAGGGCTTAGATCGGGTTTTGGACGGGTTTCCTGTCATCTGCCCAACATGAACCCAAGCGGGCAGCCCACTTTGAAACTAATCTGAGCCCAAATCAGGCAGCCCGCTTTGAAACTGATTTGAGCCCAAAATGGGCATCACGGTCGGGGCCACACTTCAGCCCAGCCATCTGCCCCACATGAAACCCAGCTCAGTTTTGCCCAACTTCAAACAGCCAATCCGAGCTAAAACCCAATTGGCCCCATGCAGGTATGCTACTAGGGTAGTGCCCCCTGGTGGCCAAAACCAGAACTAACCTCCGCCCCCTCCCCCAAAGGTACCTTGTCACGTGTTGAGCCACATTTATTCAAGAGTAACAACGAGTGGAATATTTAATAGAAAATAATTCTTAGTCTTGGACCAGGCACATGCTAAGGTGGTCCTTGAGGTGCTGGCTCGGGTAGGGCCCAGGTGGCCAGGTGAGAGTGGAGCCAGGTGAGTCAATTCGTCAATACACCAGCCAATTAGTATGACACATTGGTTGGATCCATCCATCCCCCAGGGTCTCCCAATCGTCCCCCAGTATCTTCTCCCACCACCACCACCATAGTGTCATGAAAATGGAAGGTTTGAAGACGGAAAACATGGCGGCAACGGGCTAAGACGGTGGAAAAGGCGCTCCGCATAATTTTGGACATTTACATACCAAAACAAAGTCGAAATTCAAAATTTCTTCAGCCCGCTGAATAATAACAACACATAGAACCAACATAGCCATGTCGAGAGGAGGGAGAGGAGCCAGGGTGGATATACAGACGAGAAAACAACCGCCTCGAGGACAGCTTGACATGTTGACAGGGGACGCGTCTCCGGCTGAAGTCATAGCGGCAGTGAATCAGCTGTCACAACGTATGACAGTGGTTGAGACCTCAAATACCACTATGCAAGGCACGCTGACGGAGATCAATAAGACACTACAAGGCCTAAATGATACCAATGTCACTGATCAGCAAACTATGACGAGTCTTTCTAAAAAAAATGGATGGACATGATGAACGTCTGGAAGGCTTTCAGAACGCGTTGACAGAGACTGGAGCCACAATGAAAAAGATAAGTGACACCGCTATGGCCCAGACCAGAATGCTGACGGCTCACGGTAACCGATTTGAAAAAATGGATTACCAAGACAAGCGCAAGGTAGCAATAATGGAAGGCTGCCCAGAGGATCAAGCCGAGAACCTACCAGTGATCATGGTACGATTGTTTAAGGACGTTGGGTTGGATTGGTCTCAAGACGTATTAGACTCGGTGGAGAGGGTAGGACCGTACAGGCAGAACCAAGATGGCGGAAAACGCAAACAAAAGGACCGAGCGGTAAAGATCGTCTTCCTCAAACCCACAAATAAGTCAAAACTTATGAAGTCTCTCAAATTCTTAAAGAAGAAGCCCTATTGGTTTGGAGTATCATTTGGGGATGAGCTGTCAGACACTGAACACAGGCAATTTCTTGATCTGAGAACTATGTATTTCTATGCCAGAGCGAAGGGTATGGAAGCCAAACTTCGACAGAAATTCATCATCATCAACAAAGAAGCATATCCACACTATAGACTCAGAAATATGCCGTACCCTGAGCTAACGATGAAAAACGCCACGACAGTCGACACACCTGATGGGATCCTGTTCAGATCGGAGTATAATCCTTTTTCTAATCTCTACCCGTGTAAAATTAAGGTAGAAGGAGAATGGTTTGAATCAGTGGAGCAGGCGTTCCAGTGTAGGAAAGCCTCTATTTGTGAAGACCCCAGAGCTTGGGAGGTGATCAAAGCGATAGACTGCCCCTACAAAATTATGAAGCAGGCAAAAAGGATAGAGTCCAATGCAGAATGGGCTAGGCTAGCTGAAGGAGTACTCTACCAATGTAATAAGGCAAAATTCACCATCCCCGAACTCCGAGAGCTGCTAAAAGACACCAAGGGTAAAAGGATGTATGAGGCCAGTTATCACCCTGTTTGGGGATCGGGTTTCCACCTGGGACAAGGAGCAGAATGTAAACAGAACAACCTCAGGAATGAAAATGGACATGGCAGAGTACTAGAACGGGTGAGACGAGAAATCTATGCTGAGGATGGACTGCCAGAACCAAAACTAGACGAAGCACCTGCAGCAGCAGCGCCCCCTCCTCCTCTTCAAGAAGAATAACAAGACCAACAAGATCAGCCGAACCAACCCGAAGCTGCAGCGCCTGCAGTAGAACAGGGTGAAGACCAAGGATAGTTCCTCGGCACACAAGAAAAACTGTGACAATTGGCTCCCATACTCCGCCAACCCCAACGCCTAGAGCTTCGTATCTACAGGTCCAGCTGTGTAAATTACATGTTTTAAGTTTATATTTTAATTAATTATAAATCATTTTTTTACATTTACTTTAAATATATTTCATCTGATCTTTCTCAAAAATCTCTTATAAAGGATAAATGTTATAATTTCTGTTTTACATAAACCCTCTTTATCATTAAATAACATTGCACTGGTCATCTACATATCGAAGCAAAGTCAAACTCCAGTAATACTAGTTGGAGCCCGGGGGGTATGGGGGTACAAATATAAATTGTCAAGAGATCTCTGAGCAATGTATCAGGTCTCGAACCTAAATCAAAAGTGACTAATGAAGCATATAAATTTATGAACATTATGAAAATGTGTATACAAATATAAATACTGTATGTGGTTTACTTCGTCTGAATTTACCGGTAACATATATTTGACTGCTATGTATGATTGTAAATCGTCCCCTCAGGGTGTCTTTAATTGCCACTTTTGTATCTGGATTTACTTCTAAGTCAAGGGTAGTTTATAGACTGTGACGTGTGTGATACAAAGGTTATTCTATATCTGAATATACCGGTAGTCAAAAACAAGGATGTGTATACGAACCAGAAATGCTGTATGTGGTTTACTTTGCCTGAATTTACCGGTACTGGAGTATTTAAATTTATGAACAGTGTGAAAATGTGTATACGAATATAAATACTGTATGTGGTTTACTTTGTCTGAATTTACCGGCAACATATATTTGACTGCTATGTATGATTGTAAATCGTCCCCTCAGGGTGTCTTAAATTGCCACCTTTGTATCTGGATTTATTTCTAAGTCAAAGGGTATTTTATAGACTGTGACGTATGTGATACAAAGGTTATTCTAAAATCAGAATATACCGGTAGTCAAAGATAAGGATGTGAATACGAATCACAAATGCTGTATGTGGTATACTTTGCCTGAATTTACCGGTACTATATATGTGACTTAAATGTATGATTGTAAATCGTCCCCTATGGGTGTCTTTAATGCCTCTTTGTATCTGGATTTATCTTTAGTCAAAGGGTATTTTATGGACTGTGACGTGTGTGATACAAAGTTCATTCTTTAAATTTGTTTAGAATTTACCGGTAGTCTACAACAAGGTTTAGGCTACACTAAGATGTATATGTATTACCTTACCGGTACCTGGCTCTATCTGTTTCTTGCCTTCCTTAGTCCTTGTACAGGGTAAATGGTAGGGTGATTAGAATGTATATCTTCTCATTTATGTGTGTATTTGGAAATATGTATATGGGCTATGTAAACTATCATGCACTTACCGGTATCCTTGTTTATTTTGTAAAGCTAACAGACGTAAACTACTTGCAATACATGGTTCTCTGATCTGAATTTACAACTTATAACTAGATCTTTTTTCACTGGCTATATGCAAAAATCGGCAACATGTAATAATTGACATGTATTGACATAAAATGACATGGGTTGACATGAGATGACATGAGTTTCTCGAAATTGCACATAGTACCGACCTAGGTCGATAAATTAAATAGGAGCTTTGCCAAAATCTGCACGCCAGCTCATTGAATAACTGAGTATACACATGGGAGGCCACAAGTGCCGACTCCTAATGTGGGGGGGTAGGGTTTTTTTTGGGTTTATTTTTCTTTTCTTTTTTTGTCTCCTTTGTGTACTAGTACTTGAAAAAATGTGGAACACCTGTTATAAGGCGAAGACGTAAATTTTAAAAAGGGGTTTTCTGTGGTCCATCTTAATGCAAGAAGCATCAGAAATAAGATGACAAATCTAAAACTTGAATTAGCTAATATAAATATAGATATAATACTGTTCTCTGAGACATGGTTAAATGACACAGATGAGGATGGATTGTATACATTTCCACGTTATAGTTTATTTAGACAAGATCGTATTAGTATTTACAGGGGAGGGGGCCTTTGTGCTCATGTAGATGAGGGAGTCTCCTGTTCAATAGATAAATTTAAGCATTTAAACAGATGTAATGACAACATAGAGGTTCAGTGGCTACTATCCGTCAAGGGTGAGTGTAAGAGGGCTTTAATATGTAATGTGTACAGACCGCCTTCTGGCTCAATACAAACTTTTTGTGACACTATGAGAGCCCTGCTATTACAAGTTGATGACATTAGCATTTTTGACTTATTTATTCTAGGGGATTTTAATGTAAACGCGCTAAATGCCACAAATGAGAAAAATGTCTTATACGAATGTATGGATCAATTTAACTTGACCCAACTAGTACATGGTGTAACAACAACATCAGGAACTAATACATGTATAGATCTAATTTTTACAAATTGTACGAAAATTGTCTCTAGTGGTCCTTTAAACATCCATTTAAGCGACCATTTACCTATTCACCTGATAAGGCAACATAATTATGTTAAACCTGTATTTAGAAAATTTAAAGGTAGATCTGACAGGAATTTCAATATGGAGACGTACCTGTCTAGTCTAGAGGAATGTGACTGGACCTATTTTGAAAATTGTAATAATGCTTCGGAGTGTTGGGAAATATATGAAAGTATGTTGAAAAGAATGTTGGATGTACAATCTCCGGTTAGAGAGTTTAAAGTCAGAGACAAGCCTGACCCCTGGATAACAAATTATCTAATAGAAAGGATTGCTGATAAAAATAACTTATTGAAGGAGGCAAGACATTCTAAGCTCATATTAACATGGTATAGAGCAAGACGCTTGAGAAACACAGTTAATTTGGAAATTGACGAAGCAAGAAACAAATATTTTTTCTAAGCCAGGCAATGCTAAATGATTCAAAAGGCTTTTGGGCAACCTTAAAAGAAATTCTACCCTCAAACAAATCAGGTTCTAAATTGATGATTTAGGTAACCAAATTTCTCAAGATAATACATCAGATTTTATAAATTGTTTCTTCGCAGAAATTGGTCCAAAACTAGCTCAAGCTCATCAAAAAGATTTTAAATTTAATGGGACTAGATGCCTAGAAGATATGCCTGACGTCTCCTTCTCGGATGAGGATATAATTAACTGTGTTAAGAATTTAGATGTCTCAAAATCATCTGCGCTTGATTACTTACCCACAAATATTTTTAAAAGGGCTGTTTTACATAATCCTTCACGCTTTATAAAAATTATAAATTTGTGTGTTACTACATGTATGATACCAAATAGCTGGAAAATCGCGACAGTGACCCCTCTACCTAAGGGGGGTGACTCCACTAACGTATCAAATTTAAGACCAATTAGTGTCCTGCCTGTGCCGGGTAAGGTTCTAGAGAGACTTTTACATACTGCTATCTCTGACCATTTAGATGCAAATGATATTTTGTCGCCTCATCAAGGCGGGTATCAAAAAGCTAAGTCAACTTTGGATTCCATTAGTAAACTGGTTGATAATGTACTTGAAAATAGAAATAAAGGTAATATAAGTATGGCTGCATTTATAGATATAAAAAAAGCCTTTGATTCCGTAAATTATATTATATTAATTTCAAAATTAGAGCAGTATGCTATTAGAAATAGAACTTTAACTTTAACCCTTACGTGCCCAGAACTCCAAAAGTGCGCGCTTTTACACCTATATATCTTCAACAGAGCACCCTAGATGCCATAGTGGTCAAATCAGGATGATTCTAGATGCAAATAAAGCACAATCGCATAAGCTTTCTAACGATACAAAACAATCTATGGTGACATGTATAGAAAATCGATGGTATACTTAAATACAAAATATAATGAGTTAGAAATGGCCAAAAATTCATTGAAAATGCGCGCATTGGCCAAAGGAGGGTCAAGAAATATTGATAAATAAAGAAAATAATTGAAAAAAGAGTGAAAATAGTGGAAAAAACTTTTTGTGAATTTTTTCTAGAGATTCCGATTAAATTGGTGGCATTCTTCCACTTTCATTATGTATGGCTTCATTCAGAATAGCGAAAGTGTGTTTAACATGCCCAATCAGTCTATTCCAAACTGAAGGGGCCCTATTCGGAAATATTAACAGTTTTTACCATATTGTTTAATATTAGGGAAAATAATGTTTCTGGTTGCCATGGTGACCTGAATTATGATGTTCTGACATTCTGTCAGACATTATTAGACAGGATATTCCATTAGCTTTTATAAAACATAATATATAACATATCTCAGCACAAAATATTGAACTGTTACACAATCTATTAATCATGTTGTGAAAAACTGACTTTTGTCAAAATAGTTCTGGGCACGAAAGGGTTAATAGAAAACTATCTATCCCAGAGACAGCAGTGCACAGTAGCAAACAATGTCAGATCTAGTACCCTTCCTTTAACATGTGGCGTGCCTCAAGGCTCAATTTTGGGCCCATTATTTTTTCTTTTATATATAAATGATTGTATAAATGTCGAGGATGACCACCAGACTATACTCTATGCTGATGACTCAGTCCTATATGTGTCAGGAAAAACGATACCAATATTAAGTAATAGACTTTCGACCGCTTTAGACAAATTTTCGAACTGGGCGTCTATTAATAAATTAACGATAAATGAATCAAAAACCAAAATTATGACCTTTGCCTCAAATATTAAATTAAAAAGACTAGAAAAACCCAAAATTGTAGTAAATCATAAGGAGATTAAAAACGTGATTTCATATAAATATCTGGGAGTCATCCTCGACGAGCAACTAAATTTTAATATGTAATTACGTAATATGATAAAGAACCTCAGATTTAAGTCCATATTGTTGTATAGGACAAGACTGAGTATGGCCAAAGAAGCCAGATTGCGGGTTTACAAAAGTCACGTTTTGCCAGTTATTGACTATTGTGATGTACTGTACTCTCGATCCTTGGCTGGGACTCTTGAGGAGTTACAGAGAGTCCAAAATAAGTGCTTAAAAACCTGTCTATCGAAGCATATCTTGACACCAACTGAGGAGGTACATAAAGAGGCAAAATTACCGGTACTAGAAAAAAGACGTCTTTATCATACTAAGCTATACGCTTATAAAAGGTCCAAAGAGGACAAATTCTTAGAAAAAAAGGCAAGAATTACAAGGGCCAGTACTGCACCTTTGTTGAAGTATGATATCATACATAGTGCTTCATATGAAAATTCAGTGGGTGTATCATGTGCGCAAGTATTTAATGCTCTATCTCCGGACTATAGAAATATCCCAGATTTCATTTCTTTTAAGCGTAAAGCTAAAGAAGAAATGCTGAATACTATACCGGTACTCTAAAACATACATGAGACAATCAAATCGTATGTTCTTTTCTTAACCTTTTTCTTTTTAAATAGGGGGGTATTATATTATATCATTGAGAAGTTAAAACCAAATGTATTTGCTGCCTGTAAGTTTTCCGCAAATGGACTCATTGTTATTTCATGTATGTATTATGATGAGATTAATTATATGATGATACCACTATACAACAGCTAGCCTGACAGTGGGTCATCGGCTTTATTGATCAAGCTCAGATAATATGTACACTCGACTCTATGTAAAGCGAAATATTGATTTGTTGGTTATCAGGTAAAAGAATTACCTCATCCCATACATGAGTGTTTTACAAAAAGCTAAAATTGTTAAATCATAAGAACTTGTGGTCAATAAAGTCAAATTTGTTCATAAAAAAAAAGAGAGTATCCATCTCTTAAAATCAGGGGGCAGGGATTTTGCTTGGACAAGCACCTCTTTTGTTCACCCCCCCCCCTACCTTATCCCCTTGTAGGGATCGAACCCCCCCCCCCCCCCACACCACGGTGGATCTAAAATCCTTTGAAGTATAGCACCGCACATTTTCCATCGGTCACAAACAACACATTCAATTACTACTTATAAATGTCGATTGTATGGGTAAATCTTAGGTCTTTATCTTTACCACTATCAGCACCTATTTAATATACGAGACCTAGGCAAGGATTGTTTGCCGAAATTGACTGTTTTATAGGCGTACCCTTGCATAACTGGTGACATGCTCATGTTGTCCTAATATGCCGTAGCTTTCCTACCTCCCCAGAGGTGTAGAATTTGAGCTTAACAAGAATACAGAAACCATATTATATGAATTACACTGACGCTCACGAGGTCCCTACGTTCACATAATATTCTCTGCATTGGTCATTTTCAAGAGTGCTGCTGACGTACAGAACGTGTATTGAGCAAAGTATTGACGTGCAAACAATCCAAGATAACTTATCCTGTGGTACAAGCACGAACAGAATAGTGGCACAAGATGGCAGGGATACAGAAGAACTCAATCAACTATGCTTGGATAACACCAACAATAGAGCTAGGATCGTACATGCACCTGTGCTAATACCAAATCAATTCTACAACCTACACTGTGAAAAGTTACTGTATATGAACAGTACAGTGCACGCTGTACATTTACAGCATTTATGTAACGTTAATTGGATCGACAGCAATGCTGCTGTACATTAACAGTAAAGTTGTGTACCTACACGAACTCTACAATACAGCCCTTTCCCGAGTCAAATAAAGCCTCACAACAAATTCTCAAGACTTTGGAAACTAAGAATCAATGAGAAACTGAATGCAGTTGCCATAACGTGTATTGATACTTGCAGGATTGTGTTCAATAATCCAAACACTAGCAAACGTATATATATATATATAAGAGACACCACAATTAACAATAATATGAACTGCTCTTCACCCATGTAGAGGTTCGCTGTAACTGCACACGCATGGCAAAATCTACTGCCAGTAACAACAACTTTTGCTGTAAGTGAACAGAGCTTACTTCTTACAATGTATACCAGAAGTATCCATGGGATGAAATGATCGAGCTAGTCAAACATCAGAGAAAATGGGATCATGTCGGGATAATACAGAAATATGGACCGATTTTATTGACATCACGAATAAGGAATTATATCCCTCACCCAATTATGAAATTAAGCCCAAATCCGACAATTCAAAAGAGGTTGAGAACATTTTGTGAACCTAAGGAAAATAATTGTGGATTGGGAGTTGAAATTGCATGGGTGTATCGGCTACAACAAGCCAAATATCGGCTACGCACCCTTGCCAACGTGTTATGCATTAGATAATATCAACCATCAAAAGATTAGGCATTTTCTCCTGTTTCTCTTGGAATATTTTGCGTATCATAGCATGACAAAGGTGTGGTTTATACAACGGGGCCAGTCCAGATATTTTTCAACTAGATAAAGAGGAAATATCAATAACATGCTGTGGAAGCGAAAAGGGCAGCAAAATATTTTTCGTGAAAATTTGTGAATTAGGACGCTTCCCCTATATTACAACAGATGTACCTACAACAGATGGTCATGGCTGAACTAGATGGTACGATTTAGGTGGGAACGATTCTGTGTTCATGAAAGTTGATTTTTTGGCGTAGGAGTAGGGGATAAAAATGTTGACCCCTTGACACGCATCATTATGCTTTAAAGGGGGCGTCTACACCCTGATTGTCGACCCGCTGGGGAAGGGGGAAAGTAGTATAGTATGTATCGGGATGGGACTATAGCTCAGCTACTTAAATGGTCCAAACGACAAGAGACCAATCACAGACCTCCATTTGGTCATGTGACCTCATTTGCATATGAGACCACGCCCTCTTTGGGTCACGTGACCGGAAGTGTCCTTATTTGGGCATGAGCGTAACCAATCACAGACTTCCATGCCCCCTTGGAGGAGTCACGTGACTGGAAGCGACCTTATTTGGGCATGATCGTAACCGGAAGTCACTTACTCGGCTTGGTGGGGATTGGCGGAGCCTCTCAACCAATCGGAAGCCTCCGGGCGGACCTTGTGTGTAAACAACACCATGTGACCCGACCACGTGGCCCTTTGTTTGTAAACAACGCCACAAGCGGAGGTATATGATTTTTTCCCCCGATCGGTTCTGTGTATAGGGGATGGTGTCTGTCGACCTCTGGTACAACTAACTTCTTTTTAAAAGTTAATTTTCCTATCACCCAGTATACCTCTCCTTCATTATGCCTATGCTGACATATCCCTCATGTCTAAACTACACATCCCTCAGACTCCCTAGCCCCATGGCTTTTACATAGCCCCACCTTGAAAGATACTCTCCATACCTATCTCTCAAACTACTTATTAGACACATACTGCCTATTCTTTTCACACTTCATCTTCCTGAATACCTATCCCTCATGCCCTCTATCACTGTCCCTCATGCTCCCTATAACGTTTTACTGTTACCTATGGTGACCATTCCTTAGACAACATACCCCAAAGGTATCTATCCTACAGTTTACTTGCACATATACCTTACCTCCATCTACCTATCATTCAAGTTTCATATCATTCAGCCTACCTATCCCTCATGATGCCTATCCTTCATGCTGTTGCGGTATATCCCTCAGTGTGTCTAACCCGTCGTATGCATATCCCTCACCTTGTGTTCTGTTCTCTCTTTCTATTTCTCAGTCTGCCTCTTATAAATTATGCCTGTCCCCCTATGTGCCTATCCTTCAGCCTGCATATCTCTCATGTCTTTGTGCATAGCCCATAGCCTCTTAAATATCCGTGCTTGTCTAGATCTATGCCTGACCTTGCCTGCCCTGAAGATGCCTAGCTTTCTCTTTATCTACCCTACTTGCTCACTCAAGCTCTCTAGCTCTCTATACCTTCCTATCCCCCATGCTGCATATCACACATTCTTCATTTTACCCATTTCTCTATTTACCCATCAGCATAACTATAATTATCTACCTAGCATAACTATATTTTTATATCACCCATGCTACCTATCCTGCAGTGAATATCATCCATTGTGGTACTTATCTAACAATCTACCTGCTACCCATGATGCATATCCTGTAGTTGATGGACATATTTATCTATATAACTATATTGGCCATGCGTGATAGGAGGACAGGGGAAATTTCGGGGGCAGGGATATGCAACATGTAGTATAGATGGATACATTAAGGGCTTCACATTAAAAACATGAAGGCGATGAAGGATAGGCACTCTGAGGATATAGGTAGACTCAATTATATGAAGCATGAGTGATAGGTAGATGAAGGTACATGTGCATGTAGACTGTGGGATAGGTACCTTAGGTGTATGACTTGTGACACACTTGTTATACATGCGCATGGGGGAACCCCATGGCGGGTGTTTTTCCCCATTGGTCCAATACGGAACCAATATGGAGTAAAAATACGGACCATATACGGGACCATATGGGAAGCCCAAAAACAGTTTTTCCCCCCTCCGTATCATGTCCGTATGTGCATACGGGATTTGCATAAATTCTGCTGCATACGGCATACCAATACGGCACTCACCTGCCCTAATTGTAAAAATGTACAAAAACTAGTCTACATTCCAGGAAACCCCTAGGGAATTCCCTCTGTGATGTCATAATATGTAGCAACATATGAAGGTAGGCTGGGGAGGGTATAAATAGGGTCCCTATGTTGGGAAAGAGACAGGGGAGGGACAGGAGAGGTTTGGGAAGGGACAGGAGAGGTCAGGGAAGAGACAGGAGAGGTCGGGGAAGAGAAAGGAGAGGTCGGGGAAGGCACTGGATTTGGAGTGTTTTCTTCACCTCTGGCGCCCAGCCAGCTCTGTACTCTGATAGCTATTGTCTACTACCGTTTATACGAGGAGTCTATACACAGAGTTTCATGACTTACTAGGTGGCAGCACCAACACAGCCTGGAATTTGCAGTCGGGCTTACACAAGAGAGGTTTCTCCCCTGTGTGGGTATCAGGGTGTGGGTATGCCCCTGCTTATCGACCTAACCAGCCATCGTACATACTTGGGCCAAAATGTATGGACTCAGTGCTGCTACATGTATACATGTTTAGTGAGAAAAACTTCATGATAGCCTACATGGTAATTATGTAAGATGGCTGGTTAGGTCAATATATAAGGTTTACAAGGGCATATGTATGGACTGTGTTGTTGCAGCCACCTAGAGGCGAAGTCATGCTGACCTCAACTCCTCTCATATATATATAAGGGAATGGAGATTGAAAGGTTATTTCTTTATGGTTAAAGCCCTCTTGTCCTCCGAATACACCTTACTTTTTTCAAAGAAATATCAATTTAAGCATGTTCTAGTTGGCCAAGGTCAAGGTTGCTACATTCAATGTGGATGTGGGGTACTTTGTTACCTATGCGGGAGTCAAAATGTCTGTATGCTGCATACGGGCACTTTTTTTTTGAATTTATGCTACTCCCATAGCTCAGGAATTGAGGAGACTTATACGGACACGATGTGGAAAAAAATTCCTGTATCCGATGAGGAAAAATACTTTTTTCCGTATGCGCATACGGGATTCCGTATAGAATACGGGATTCTGCTTTTTGGTGAAAAATGTCCGTATCCGATGAGGAAAAACACTTTTTGCCCGTATGGGTTGCCGGAACCCCGTATGACACATACGGACACAAACACCAATGGGGAAAAACGGCCTCCTGGGGATTCCGTGACCTCACAATATAGAAACACAAACGGAGGTAGTCCATAGAGAGGTAGGGAATATCAGGAAAGGGAGAGGGGAGGTCGGGGGATACACTGGGAATGTCAGGCGAAGGCACTCAGAACTTGATAAATAATGAAAGTTACACTGTTAAGAGTCCGTTTTAGAAATTGTGTGAAAAAACATCAAGCCCATAATTATGTATAGTTGCGCTTAAGCTTAAAAACTTGCGTTAAGTGGACGTTTTTTTAAACCTAAATTTGTACTGATATATTTGCAAGCAGGAAAACGTTAACCTAGAATTTGTTCTGTAACACCCTTTTTAACGCTGATGCCATAACATAATTTTTAGGGAAAATATCAGTAGTGCAACAAATGTTCTATACCACCATGAATCGTTATTGACAAAAATCCCTAAGTTCTGTGCCAGACTGGTGACACCCACTGAATGAAAGAAAGAGACTAGGTAACAGTGCAATAGCTGTGTTTATTCAAATTGCTTACTTCAAAATTACTTAAGCAGCATTGAAAAGAATTGTGTAATTGCTTCAAAGGTTACCAACTCTAATGGAGATTATAAAGGATTTCGTAATTATGCTATGTAGCGTGCATGAGAACATTAGGCAACATACTTATTATTACGCCATAGTGTATATTAGCCATCTATTAAATGAACAGTGGGCATATAACCATGATTTAACTTTGAAAACTCGTGATGTACGTTGGATAACATTGAATCAATGTTAAACCAACCTAGGTGTGCCAATTGGTTGGGTGTGGCCATGCATGGTATCGTGAAACATTATCAGCAATATAAAGTGTCTGGATGATGCAAGTGCATAGTAGACTTATACTCAAGTACATAATTATTTGTCCACCCATCAAATGTTGTTCAGAGAAAAGCAGCATTCGGATAAGATTGATTGCAAACGGGACTCACATGAATAAACTAGTTCTCTTTTGTCAAAGGTCAAATGGTTCTTCTCTGATGAAGCGTAGCCATTGCGTAGCCGAAGACATAGCTTATAAATCAATGATAGATACTCCATCAATTATGATGGAAAGAGCCAAGAGTCGCATTGGCCCGACCCCAATTGTCTGATACTACTACACAGTATATGCTAGCTTTCAGCATTATTAGTCTTAGGCCAAATTTTAAAAAAGTTTTGTTTCAGGTAACATGGGAAGAAACTCAAGGGTCGGTAGGTCGGATTTTTTTTTTTTTACTTCCCCTCTAAAATTGACCCAAAAAAAGTGTAAAAATGGGGACATTTTCCCCCCAAAATTTTGTAAACCAAAAATTGACCCAAAAAAGTATAAAAATATGAACATTTCTTCAAAATTGCATTAAAAAACGTAGGGTCGGCCCTGTTTAGATAGGGTCGGTCGGGTGACCTAAAACAAACCTTTTTTTTGCCTTATGTTCCGTCCATTTCACTTTATATGGTGCTTATTTATAATACGGACTTTTTTTTGTAATTTTTGCAAATTAATGACGTGCTATGAACACGTCGTGCCAACTAGGTGGAAAGACACACACTGTTGACCATGAACACCTGAAAGAAGACCATAATTCCCAGCCAAAGTCATTGGAAATATTTCTTGACGTGATTTGCTACGGACCTTCATGTTTTTCTTCTGTCAATATACCAATCATTAAGGTTCTGTAAATATAGCTGCTCCTTCATAACAAATATAAAAAAAATGCTCGTCTTAGTCCCTGAAAAACACCAATTTTTCGTAACTAATTGGTCACGCCTCAATTGATTTCCAATCATTTGTACTGAGTATTATTGAGCTTTCCATCCCGAAACACATGTTTAAATGAAAATTAGCTAAAGCAGAACGCTATTATTACAATTACATCCCAAAGGTATAAAATTCGAGAATGTTCACACCTGTATTAGTGTGGGGTGTGTCATTAAGTCATTAAATTGTCATTCCATTGTTACATCAAAATACCACATCATTACATACTCAGGAAGAGTAGCATGCAATGCTGTTTTCAAGGATCATGCCGACCCTGCGGGACTGATGCATGACTGCGACGGTGGTAGATTACATGCCAGGGCTGCATCCATAGGCCTACATCAAGGGCATAATGCATTAAAGCACTATGCGACCCTTATAAAGGGTTATACAGAGAACTGCATCTCTATAATCACCACAGGGAGGGTTCAAGGCATCTGTTACAGTTTGCATTACGTTACTTTCAAAGAAGGGAGGACCGAGGGAGTGGAGATCTGACCTGCAGCCTATCACGGCTCCTCAAATGTGTGTAGTCATGTTAAGCACCATACTCCATGGGCTCTGTGGATATATTTATAGTGTACAGTCGGCCCTCACTTCCTCGAAATTTGGAAAATGCAAGAAAAAATGTCTGAGGAAGCAAATTATCAGAGGAATTAAGTCCAAATATAATGGAACATATAGGGGAGGTTGCCAGGCACCTGTCTGGGGAAGTGAGGTATCCGAGGAAGTTAATATTCGAGGAAGTGAGGGTTGACTGTAGACCCCCTGGGCATTCGAATATATATTGTCGACGCATATATGTGTTTTGCAAATATATACAAAGTGCCCTTCTTTCTCCTCCGGGCATCCTAGGTCCTGTATACAGATATGTTGTATGCCCATAGTCATCTAACTATACACGCCGAAACTATATGTACTGGGTAGACCTAATGCCTGAATATATAGCCTATAGCTTACTCCAAATGTTCGTCGGGTTTTCTCCCCAACTCTCTCTATTGAAAATGTTACGCCCCCGCCCTCCTTCATATAGACAGCGCGGTTGTCTTACGCCCCGTCCCATTGGTTGGTGAGGGCTGCACGCTCCCACGCAAAAGCTTACGTCGCCTGTGTTAGCGGCCTATCTCTGTTCTCTTCTACTACTCACAAAGTAGCGACGACCCCGCCCCAGCAACCCACTCGTGAGGGCCGGGTCATTTATTGCTATCTATGGCGCGCGGGGCCGGGGGTGCTTGGTCGATTTGCTCAGCACAGCATCCCGACCCCCGACCCCATCCCATAAGCTGGAGGAACCCCCCCCCCCCCCAACTGGCTACTATTTTTCTTCATCCACCCCGCCCCCCCCCCCCCAAAAAAAAAGAAGCGTGTAACTTATGTATAGTTGAAATAATCTGTGGTTGCAAGTACTCAAATAGACCATACTTTGACCTACTTCCCTGCTCCCCCAACCACGCTGAAGGCCATGCTTTTTTGTTGCCCCCCCCCCTAATTCCTCCAATCCCCGCCTCCCCCACTAGCACTAAATGGCTCGTCTCTTACCCCTACCTCCCGCTAGGTGTCAGTCATCCATGCCACCCCCACCCACCCGCCGTCGTTCCCCAGACCTGGTTTGAAGCCCACCTCCCACACCGCCTCACTGTGAGTTATAAGTCAACTGCCAGCCCATCTCTGCCGCATTCACACTCCACCCCGCCAGGCAAGCAGAGGACACCGCGCCGACTACCAACAGGAGACGTACAGAACAGGCTCTAGCACTCACCACACACTACTCCCAAGTTTGTCAAACTGAGACTACTCGCCCACAAAGTACAACACTACAAGCAGTAGCCGCTGCCGCTGTGTAGGTACCTTGTAGCCCACAGGAGCAACTCTTGTTCACCAGCCCTCAGCATGTACACCACTCCGCTAGCCCTCCTCACCGTCCTCATCGGACTAGCCTATGCCTTGCCGCCGTTCGAGATCCGGTCAGCGAATGGGCCCCGCTCCGAGGGTGCATCCGAGTGGCTACAACACCTGCACAGGCAACAAACAGGTAGGTTTTTTTTTCAACAGTAGTTATCTTTTAGATTTTAAGGGTAGCATTGTGAGTATTATAATTCGTTACTCGTAAGTATACCGCAGTCATGCATCACTGCGTTATTAAGTTATCATCTTGTTCATCTTTTGGGGGTCAGAGCCTCATCCCTGAGCCCTCTCCCCCACTCGTCGGGAAATCGCCAAAATAAAGAGCAAGAGGTTACAAAGTCCATCTTTAGACACTTTTTACATGTCCAAAAGTCGCGAAGTCGCTTCAAATATTGTGCCAGGTCCAAAAGTCGAGTGATGAATTCGCAGGCCGCGAGGAGCTTGCTAGAACATACCTCTGCAATCACCAATTCGTATTGTTAATCTTTGACTAGTAATACTAGTATAACAACAGCTCTAAACTCTTTATATATCTATGTGGCCTTTAAGGGTAAAGCATCCTTTTTGGCGTGTGTTTTTCCCTTTTCCCGGCTCGATCATATGTGGGTGTAGACACGTTTAATTAAGTCTGTAATGGATGATGCGTTAAAGTTCAAGGGTGGTTTTATAAATTGAAATTATTTACTTTGTGCCGCATTTAAGTAGTTAGCCCATCAGGGCGGCACATAGATTATAGTGCGTTTTGACCCTTGTCATATTGGTGCATAAAATGTAGGCCCGGCGAGTAACTCATCAGAGCTGCATTCATGCATCATGTGTTCTGACACTGTGGGATTGATACACTCTTAAAACTGTTTGCATGATGCACATATGAAGTGTCTCTGAGTTACCAGTGAAGCATCATTTGGCTATTAAAGGGTTGAGGAGCACTGCTATAAATAACGCGTGTGTACGCAGCTGGAATATGTAGTGTATTATCCACCTGTATGTGTAAACACAATACATCATTATGAGTTATTCATGAAGAAATCGAATACGCTAAGGTTATCTTACGCGTAGACGCAGGTTAAGTTCCAACAAGTATGAATGGGCAGCGCTACAGACCTCCCACTCCCATTGTCTATCCCCTTCTCCATATTCTCCTATTCAAAGAGCCTTTCGGGTGCGTATGTTATCCATAATGTGTGCGACAAACTTATGTAAAGCGAGTCATCCTTGCACTGGCCGATGAATATTTTTTCGGCTAATTTTTATATTAAGAAATGTTATATTTAGGTAAATAATACCATCTTTTAACATGAATGCAATACACCTAGCATGTGACTTGCAATTTTAATAATTGTAGTATTTATCCAATAAAACAATAATTATTTGAAACTAAAAATCAGCCAACAAAACCCATTCCATTGTTTAGCGAACGACCGGCTTTAGGAATAATCTGTTGCTTTCTGTCTTATAAGAGCCCGGTTATATAAAGTTTGTCACATGAGCGCAATGTGTCCAGGGTTTGGAGCTCGGAAGAAAAATATGTGTTTTACTACTTACCCCCACCCCCACCCACCTTGCCCAACTGTTATACGCACTTACCTTATGATCCCACACGCCCCCTCCCCCCCCCCCTCTTTCTACATGCACCCAAAACGCGGGAACGCTATGGGACTGAGGGTGATGCGTACATGACATGATCCTGTTTCAATTGCTAGTTACTATAGCACCTTTAATAGGCTTGATAGCTGGGGTACCCCACGCCGTCTGAAATTATTGTGGACTGCTTGACCGTTGTTCAAAGTTGCAAAGGCTGCCATTTGTCTACATTCTGTTGATTAACATGTACATTATGCTGGCAGTATATGTATTAACATGCTACTTTTCTGTGAATTACATTTCTATTCTGAAGATCGGTTAAATGAGGAGAAGATTACGCATTATGCAAAACGTATTTTTGAACCCTCAAGCTTCCCTATCTGGACTATGGCCTAATGGAGGGTTCTATATCTGATCCCAATATGGGCTTTTGATGATGTGGATCTAACTTCTAATTACTATGAACTATAGCTACCGTGTATAATCTATACCTTTGAATTCAGAAGATGACTACAGACATGTTCTGTATGCCTATGTATATAGGAGAATTGACCCTATATGATATAGACATGGGGTTGAGATGGTATTGAATTCCCATTGTCCCTCTGAAGAAATAATGGTAATCTATAATATATGCAAGGTTAGAAATGCAAGTAGCATGTGATGTCCTCTCATGCCAAACAATATCAAGGCGTTGATAAATCAAGCACAATATTTTGCAGGCATATATGTAGTGCCAGAATCGGGCACCTCTGCACTTAAATGTTAAAATATAGCACTAACATGTTAAAGGACTAGCTATATGCACATCACCAATTCACTTAAGCCTCTGCAGCCCGCTCTTAAGATCCATAGAAATATGACAGGGGGAAAGTATTGAAAGTATTTCCTATTTCTATCATCCTATATAGATCCTCACCTTTTCCATCATGTGCTCTGATGTGCTAATGTCAATAGCAAATGGCACGATGACTCGGTTACCAAACTTATCTATAGTCTCCACATGACATTTTGAAAACCATTCTCATGAGAACGCAAGGGGCGGATCCATCTGATACTGGCTTAAAACTGTTGGCAGTATCTGTATAGTTGATATACTTTATAAGGATAAGTGGCCTGTAGCTACACTGAAGTAAATCAGAACTACGATGTATATACCTGTACCTGAGAAGTCATGAGAGATTTGAATTAAATCCAAACGCTCAATGCCATTTAATCATTCCAAACACGGATATTTTCACCAATTCTATCTTCACATATTTTTGGCTGAATATGCCGATATAGCCGCTTCTTGGTGTCAGGACAAGGGATATGTCCCAGAGAGATGTCCTTCCCAGTGGGCACAGAATTCAGTATCAACATTAAATCAACATTGACAACTATTTATCAATGTTGATTCAATGTTCTGTGCCCACTGGGTTGGAGGGAACGTGGAGCCCTGGGGGGACTTGGCAGGAAAGATGTCTGGGTGGTGGCCGTCCTAGAATCATGTTTCTCCTTTTTGACAAGTATCACAAGTCCTGTAGGCTATCTATGTTGAAGATGCTGAGTTTGTATAGGCCAAAGGGATCTGAAAAGTTACTCAATGTCACTTTCTCTTGGTGACTAATTCTTTCACCACCATATTATGCACAATGATATTTCGACTAACCAACTACTTGTCTTCGAGTACTGAGATAAAAAGACAGGCACTCGATAATTATTCCGAATTGCATGTGTCTGTACAAATTTTTTCTCTCATATAGGTACCAGGTAGGCTACTGTTCGTCTCAAGTGTATTACAAAATTACTATAGCATAGCGTGGCACAAAACTAGCGATCCCTGAGTAAATGCAGATCCATATCCAAATCTTACAAACATGACATTGTTTGTAGTTTGTTTTATTAACAAATAAGCTATGCACAATATAGAGCTAATTAAGTAGACTAAAACTTGATGGGTGTCAAAATCTCACAATGATTATCAATATGTGGTAATTCAGATGTGGATCCCTTGAACACTTTGACAGCCGCAAATATAGTGCTTTAATAGTAAATATCCAGTAGCCGAACAGCTAACGGGCTCATCTGCAATTGAATGCTAAGGGATAGCATAAGGGATGTTGACCTTACAGGAAGAGTCAGAGTGAAGCAAGGACCGAGGCCTAATATACTTAAGGGAATGTGGCGGTTCAAATGTTAATGGGTAGCATACATTGCACATTACCAATTCACTTAAGCTTTTTCATCCTACTCGTAAGATCCATAGAAATATGACAGTGGGAAGGTATTTCCCATTTGTATAATCCTATGTAGGCCCCCACGTTTTCTATCACATGTTAATGCATGCAATATCAAATGGCACAACTGCTCAGTTACCGAACTTATCTATACTCTCAATATGACGTTTCGAAACTATTCTCGGGAGAACTAAAGAGGCAGATTCATCTGGTAATGGCTTAAAACTGTTGACAGTATATCGGTATAGTTGATATGTTTTAGAGAAACCGGTGGCATGTCAGCTAAACTTAAATAGACCAGAATTACCTGTGCACATGATTTACTTGATAACATTTCGAAACGCACAAGGCAAGGCCATGCACACTGAAAATAATAGATCTCAAATGTTAGTTAAAAGTTAGTAGGTTTTACTAACTTTTGTACAACGATTGGCAAAAAACACATACTCAGAGTGCCTATCCTATCTTAGTGTTTTGCTGCTAGTGCTTAGCTAAACGTTTCCCTTGGATTGCCTGAAAGTATTAGTAGTTAGATGGTAATGGTCTTACAGTGTACATCTATTAACAACCAATGGCAGCAGCAGATAGTCCTGGCTAATATGCAACAACCACAGCATTAGCTAGCTGTGCAACTCCATCAATTGAAGACAGTCTGGCCACAAAACAATTACTGCTCTCTAGAAATGGCCTTATAGAGACTTGACTGTGTCTTTGGTACATATTTTTTTTTTAACACCAGAAAGATGTCCCATTCAGAAAACCACAGTGGAATAGGTTATTCTGCCTTTACAAAAAGATCTGGCTAAGTAGATAATACTTGAAGTGGGTTACGCCCCAGATTATATTCAATATCAGAAAATGCTATTTTTAGATATGATAACAATTGCAATTACAATATTGTCATATGAGCAATGTCTTATAATTTTGCTCGTGCTTCCACCTGGTGTAGAATTCCTGTGGGTAGCTGATTAGTTAAAAGTTATTCAAAAGTTAGTGAATTCTTCGATGTGTCCTTCACATATTATAGTACGCGAATGAAAAACTTGCATCCCAACATATCTAACCTTTCCCTGACATTGTCTGGACTACTCAGGTAACTTGGTGTAATCAGACACCATGATAGATGTGCTTCACATAGTTTCAGTAGTAGTACTGACCTTTGAATGATCATATTGGTTGGGGCGTGGCGGCGATCTGGTCCTCTTTAGAGTGATCATATGTGAAAAAACATGGGAGTTGGTGGCATTACATTATATGAGGGGAAATATCAAATATGCCATAAACATGATATTTAAGGAGACATTACAAGAAAAGTAAATAGTTATGAAAAAATTGCTCTTAGCCAATTTGTTTCTGACAATTCTGATTACACTGTCATGAAGATTACATTTTCATTCTCAATGGGTCTTATTTGAAATGTTAAAAAGAGCATTTTGACCAAAATGTTGCATATTTGTTGACATTTGGTTGCCATGGAAACTAGATTTTCGCTATTCTAGAATAACAAACTTTCTTTATATCCGTTTTCTCGGAACTGTAAACATACCATATTTCCGCGTACATAAGCCCAGGCTAATACACGCACTATGCCACGTTTTGTCACATCTGTTAGGACCCAGAACTCATATTGATCACCCTTTACGCAAACTTTTAGAAGAAGCTAAGTCATCAATATGACTACTTTGGGTGGTCAATGTTTTTCTTTTCTTCATAATGATGTGGTATTCAGAAAGTCATGATGCCTTGGATGTCTAACCCTCATAACATGCACCATAACTGCATAAGGTATGTGTGTATAATGAAAAACGCCCACTCCTCACATTTCTAATTATGGTTTCAGTGGGAGGGGGCTGTTCTAGAATCAAGTTTCTTCTTTCTTATATTATCATTGTAAGCTCTACTGTAGATGCTGATATATAAACAGATGTACACGCAAAACACCTGAAGTTGAGTTCTAGTCGTGTGTGGACAGAGTTTATCAAATATGCACACTGTGTCACATGACTTTGGTTTTCCACATGGACTCAAAAGAAAGAACCTTCAGTATCAGGTGACAATGCACTTTCGGAGATATGGAACTAAGTATGTCTGAAATGCTGACCATAGGCCTATATGCTAACATTATACCTATTTGTATAGCTCTCTCTCACAAGCTTTCTCTAATAAGTACCATGTGAGGGACAATAGGCCGAGCGTATTACAAAATCACTATTGCATTAGGGTTGCGCAAAACCAGTGACCCCTTGGGCAAATGCGAATAGAGCATACATATTTAATAGCCACATGTATGTGTGTCGACTTTTGTGTGCTAGCCACCTGGGTGCATGATTAACCCTTTAAAGATTACATAGCTCATTAGTGCATTCTGTCAGTTGTCAGCATAATGCATTCCTGCGAGTCTACGCACCAGTGCTGCATTTATGCATCATGCAGGCCAAGGGTTGCCATGGCGCCATCAGGTTACTCACCAGCTTGATGCATTAATAAACTATGAGACCCTTAAAGGGTTAACAACCACCCTCTGAATCAAATGAAAGCAGACGTCAATCTGATGGGTGCCGACGCGACTGTTAAGGTCCCACAATGACGATCAATCTGTACGAATTCAGATGTTGATGTCACACCCGGAGACTCGCTTTAGCACTTTAAGGGCCATATAGTGCTTTGATTGACCATAGCCATACTTGTCTCCATACTGCATGGTAGTAGCCCTGATGAGTAACTCAACATGGCTCATGCCGACCCTACGGCCTGAGACATTCTCAGGGGGTTGACATGATGCACTAAATACAGTGTCGGCAACACTTTATTAGTGCATCATGCCTCACATGTATTGGTGCATCATGCAACTCCTTAAAGGGTTTAACTGGAAGCCGTGTTCTGGGGTACTGGAGACAGCCCATGGGACCCACCCATTGTCAGGCCTATATGTCTGTGACGTCACTCATTCACCCGGTGTTTGACGTTCATTAGCAATGAGTGCGGGACGCCATTATGATCTGGGTAGCCAGCGGCAGTAAGGTAATTAACTATTGAGTTCCGTCTCTGGCAAGTGATCAGTTTAGAGCTGGTTAATGGGTACCTACACCACACCTCTCCTTTATTGTGATCTGCGTCCCGGAGAGTGCATCCACGTTTAACACTCATAGTGCGGACACAATCACAATCTATGTCTGCCATTCTCCTTTGTGTGTTCAAATGTGCAAAACATATATAAATGAATTTTCAATCGTGAACCTACACTGTGTTGTCCGTTGATTTTACGACAGATGAATGAAACCAGAGGATACATGATTACAGACTAGTATAGTAGTAGGGCATACATTTGAAACACGGTTTTTCAATGAACAGTGAAAAAAAGAGAATCCTTGGCAAGAATGGCCCCAGACGTTCTCCGTTTTGGGCAATGAATTTTAACTGTGTAGCAGGTGACTATCGTGATTTCAGAGTTTTATCTTTAGGCCAAACTAAATGCGTGGTGTATCTTCATATAACCGGAGATGCTCAGTTAAAACAGGGCCGAATTATTTTCTTTTGCAATAATGATTTGAGATATTTTTCATAGCTTTTATTTAGCATTACAGCAGTTTTAGAAATGCCCTATGGGAGGGTGGGTCATCCGTATTATCCAAATAATGGTCAACCGCCACGTCACTGCTAGGGGGCGGGGGGGGGGGGGTCTTTTGGTTTTACATACGAATACTATGACAAAGGGGTGCGTGGGTCCTGAAAATATACCAAAAAACAGTTACATCATTATTGAACGTTCTTTAAATGTTTGGAAGTGGCGCAAGTGTTCTATAAATATGCATGTAGGCCTATACATATTCAGGGATGTAAGTGTTGAGAATTTTGTCTGATTTCAGAGTTTTTGTGAATGTCTGAAAGTTCCTTCAGAACCTGTTACATTTTTCTTTTCTGAAGTATTTTCTGACGAAAGATATATTCTGGATGTATTAATCCCTCATACCTTTATTAAGCGTACATGTATATTGTTACTCTATAGGCCTACAGCCATGTCCGCAGCGTCACTGCAGTGCCAGAAGAACAAATTCAGACAGGATTTCAGAAAAATGTCAAATCTGAAAGCTAATCTCAGGAGTAAATGGATCCCTGACCTCTGATTGGCTAATATTAAAGCACTACTGGTGCCGCTTGCCGGATGGAGAATGAAGGAACTATCAGAATTTTCTCTCTACCCTGACTTTTATCCCTGCATATTGCGACCTGTCACCTGAAAGAAGTGATTGCTTTAGAGCCGATAGATGGATATAATGCACGCATATCTTGTTTGCACGAGTAGATTCTCTGTTCACTTTTGATACGGTTCTATTTGTTTTTTGGGGGATACTCAATATAGAATTCTAGCAATAGCGACCTACACCAACTGCAGGCAAGGTTCATGATTGAACCTCGTCATGTGCAGATTCCTGTCACCACTGATGTATAAAATGAAGAAATGAGAGGCTACCGTTGTTGAATTTTAGTTGCAATACATTTTATCTTTCATAAAACTTCCTGTCTCGCAGCTCATTTCAGCAGAGGCCAAATTAGACTCGAAAATTATAGAATTAATCGGATTTTGTTTGGTTCATCAGCAAGGTTAAACTTTGGAAATAATATAGTAATATTAATTGAGGGTCCTGTATGCTCTGATACTAACGCCTGAATGAATCTTCTTGTTACTCAAATTTCACTCATAAATTTATGTACAACTTAGGCCACTCAAAAAAAAAATCTGGTTTCTCATCACTAGGCACTGAGAAATATGACGAGGGCGTTTTTTTATTAAATTTTTATTTTTTTTTACTGAGGGGCCAAAATGTATAGGAAAAATGTAGACTTTCTGCGAACAAATTTCACACTTAAGTATTTAAGCATTTATTAATTTACAGAAGTTGGAAAATGTAAGATATTCCTAGGCCAATGCATTACTGACAGTATAAGCTTTAATTTGATACCAAATATGACAATATTTCTCAATATTTAACACATTTTTTAAATTAAAAATGTACAAAATAAAAAAAAAAGTTTTCCCCAAATCATGATTTTCATGATGCGCGCGGTGATGAGAAACCAGGTTTTTTTTTTGAGTGGCCTTATAAATGTATGACTAAATCTACGAATGCATCTTGTGAAATATTACAAACATTACAAAAAAAACTGTAATGACATCGATCACAGTGATTACTGGTCCATGTAAAGAACGGTGATATAATGCAGAGTAATTTCAGTCATGCCCGCTGATACATATTCAGAAACACTTCAAAATACATTACCAAGGCGAGCTACTAGCCCTCTAACATTTGGAAATGAACAGGACCTCCATAAGAAACACATTTCCTACAAATTGTCGGTTAGACCGCTCGGTAGGCAGTTACTGTAAACGTAGATATTTTCGCTGGTATAAATTTTCACGGATTTGCTGTAAAGTACAATTTCGCTGGGATTTAAATTCGCTGATATTGAAAGATGGTAGCTATAGAGCTATATTGCATAAATTTTCGCTTTGTACATATTTTCGCGGATTTTAAAATCCGCGAAAATATGTACAGCGCGAAATATAATACGTTTACAGGTTTCAATGGGTATAATGTGCATGGATATCATATTAAGCTGCAGTGTGATGCATGCAGTGTCAATGCAATTAATGAGATTATTCTTGTTTTTTCCTGTATTTATTAGGGGTAAGATAGATATAAAGTAATGCATTGTGTTAACTATAATTAGTTGTCTAATTAGACGTACATTATAAAAGGTTAGTGTATGTAAGCAATTAAAGCTAGGGTGTGTTTACAGTAGTACATGTACTACAAAAGTTGTGGGTGAAATATTTAGAGTGTAATACCTCATATATATAGAGATACAGATTGTGATAGATAATCACCACAGGCATATGGATTACGCTGCAATGAATCGTTGACAATCATATCCTTCAGCTGACAGGTGTCATGTACATCTCACCTCACCCCCTTTTTGCCCACATAACCTCCGACTGATATGGGCACTGTACTATAAGTATACACACACATATATATAGTGTTATGGCAGGCAATCTCGTCATATGTTCCAGCCCAGTACACTCTTATTTGGTCATAAAGACGATTGATATATGGAAGGATTGAGCTTGAGACTTATCTGAGGTCTTAAAGGTGAGGCTCCACTAGCCGGTTTTATTCACAAATCGGGGCTATTCTCACGAATCAGACTCAGTTGTATACCATAGCAATTACATGCACTAAACAGTGGGGTACTGTACACCCTGCCACAGGTTCATGTTTGTAAATAATGTTTATGTTTATAAACAAGTGGAAAATAGAATTGCCAAGGCTATGTAAGACGATTTAGGTCCCGATTTATGTCCCGATTTTGCAACCAAGGCCGATTTTTGACTCCAGATCTCATATCTAACAGGTTTGATTTTCATTGGTCTGATCTGCAGGCCGATATATATACAATTTATACAGAAAATGAATGGATTAATCGGCCATATAGATTTCTGAAGGCTTTGTTTATACCTGAGCAAACTGTATAGACATGTATGATCGGATCGTGAGAACTGCCCAAAAAATCGGGTAGTGGAGTCCAAGCTATACACATATCAGACCATATGCCTCTGCCTAAGGCCCCAAGAGGCCGGCATTGCTAGACTCTAGGAGCTCTGCAATCTGGGAATGCTGTACTCTGTACGTAGAGTGCTGGGAGATGAATCATGTAGCTTTGTACCATTGTGTAAAGGGTGAATTCATCCGTGAAATATAAACTGAAGCATATGCGGAGAACGAGGAAAGTTATCAAGCATTATCTCTGATACTGTATAAACAAAATGGTTCTCCCGACCGATGACTACCGGTACCGTGCCTTTGTCTCAGAGTGTGCCCCCGTGCATTAAGGTTCACTGTAATTCGTTGCCTTCTTTCTAGGTAAACAGTAAAATAATTCTAATGTAGGTGTGCAGTTTATTGTAGGTGCACAGTAGAATCTGCCGGAAAGCTACAGTAGTTGCTGTTAAGTTACAATACATGTAGCTTGTATTATGTACCTACACTTAATCTTTACAGTTTTGATGAACTGCAAACACTGCAAAACTACTGCTTGTACACTAGTCTCTGTATCTGAGACCCTCTACGTGTTAATGGAATTTGAGCCAAATAAAAAAATCTTGAAAACTGGAACTGAAAATTGTCTGACTCTGGTTAAATTGCCTGATTTCAGAAACAGTGTAATTTGGCGACATTCCAAGCATCTGGCTGATCGACCCTTAGTATTCTGTCTGCAGAGTATACAGAGAACCAAGCTCTTTATAAATCATGCTCTAACTATCATGGGCATTTTTGTCATTAGTCAGCTCCTGAAGCCTCACCTTTCCTGTGAAAGCAATGTTACAATGATTTTAGTCTGACTGTACAACGGATTCCATCTATCCCTCGGTGTGGCCCACAAAGCCCAACTATAGGATGACTACCGAGGATTTCTACACAAAGGTTGTAAGGGCCAGTTTCCCAAGTTTAGCCAATTTGCAGACATCATCAGCCAAATCTCTACTGAGTGGTCGTTGTGGGTGTATCGACCGCTAACGCATGCAAATCGACTTCTGGGAACTAGCCCTTCGAGCCAGTGTCAGTCTAGAAAGTTGAGCTGCTTTAGGAGAGCAGATTAAAGTCTTGTATGGGTATAAGGTGGAGTCTTGTTAACCTGAATAGTAGCTGCTTAGCAGGTGGCCTATTCTTTAATCAGGGAAAAAGTCCACCTCACCTCTAAAACACATTTTCAATTTATATCCACTCATGAATGTGAACATCAGAACACCATTGTGTTTAATGTACTTGTATGTGCTTCTCCATGCACATGTTATCTCTACATAGTAATTATATCATTTTCTTAAGCAGCTTCCCATGACATGACTCTGAGAAAGGGTGGTAGTCAAATACCCTTTAACATTTGCTGCGCGAGGAGCCTATAGAACTTCGGCCGACGGAGCCCGTACACTTCGGCCGATTAGGGCCCAGTGGACGGTGGCCATAAGATAAAGTTTCACTCTTACCACTGCTAGTATTAGGGACTAACGTGCCTCACATTATTCGACTAAGAACATCACTTTAGAGAAAACTATGTTAAGGCCTTTGGTGAGAATGCCGCTTTAAGAAGATTGAGTATGCACTTTGAGGAAAAGTACATTGTATACCTAGTTGTCTAGACCATCAACCTGACTGAACAGTAGTGATTCATTCCTCATCCATCTCACAGTATGCACTGCAGAAACACACACTCCTCTTTCAATGCCACAGAGCCTTGGGTAGTCTGTCTGCTTCCAAAGGAGTTTTCCTCTGAAGGAGTACCCTTTGCACAGTCCTGGGTCAAGCTCCTATATAACTTTGAGGTATAGGTTCTAACCTATCACATTGAAGTAAAGGTGGAGAGTTGAGCAATGACCTGGACATTCTGTTAGAGATGCAGCGTCCACCGTGTACTTATCTGTAGGCTACAGTATAAGACTTCTTGTCAGAGAGGCAAATCACATACACTGTTCATGAGTGATGGCACAGGATGCTTTGATGAATGATCAAAGTGAACTAGGCTTCTCTTTCTTTAAACTACATGTAGTTAGATCATAACACATAGACAATCCACGTATTAAATTACTTGTTTAATTCTACCCCTATCTCATTACGGAGTACTTGGAGCCCAGCAAATCTGTGTGATTCTGCATAGATGTGAAAGTGTGGCACGTGCAGCTTGTGTATAGGTGTGTTCTATGTAAAACATCACAAAGCCAACACTATTCCGCATTAGCGAGATACTGTGGCTCCACCTTTTGGACCACTGGGAACAATCATAACCCTTTGCTCTGCAAGGACCAGCTCAGCCAAATCCCGTGGCCGGGATTAGGGTACAAGCAGGGTGCAGGTATTGTAAATAGGTTGTAACTGGACAATACTCATTTCACCTTGTCCAGGATAGGGTAGTGGTTAGCACTGTGGACTCATAATGCTGGGAGCCCAAGTTCAAATCCCTACCAGGCCAAGTAACAGTATGTCCTATAAATATATATTTCTAAATTTTCTTTAGTATTGTGAATAATGTATTCTGTTTCCAAAATTGCTTTACTTATGAATTTGATTTCCATGCTTTGCCTGGAAGAGAATTGAACTCAGGTACTCTGCATCATGAGTCCACAGTGCTAACCACTACCCTATACAGGACTAGTTCTAGGTGATATGAGTATTGTCCAGTTACAACCTATTCATAATACCTGCACCTTGCTTGTACCCTAATCTCGGCCACAAGATTTGGCTGAGCTGGTTGCTGTGAGTACTGGGAATAGACCTAGTACCAGTGGGAATGGCGCTGACCACTGATCATCTTGCTAAGGTCCTATACACAGACACTGCCACACACGGGAAGTGTTTCATGCTGTGTGGTATTGTTCCATGATGTTATACAGCACCAAACCATGTCAGACTGAGCTCTATGGTGAACGGTTCTATAACAAGTTTCACATATCTTCAAACTGTATCCAACTGAGTTGTTCGGAGGTTGTTAATTCTCATAATTATGAGGCTGTGAGCGAATAATGGAGCAATGTGATGCGATGGGTCGGTGATAGGTCCCCACATCCTCTGACCTTTAGGCCAGCGGAACTCCGGAATGCACTAGATAATCAAGGTTCTTCAAGGTGGTGTAAAAACCACCTGAAGAACTCATAGGGAACTACCGATTTGCTTTTCAGAAATATGCTAGGGGAGACAGACTTCCAAATATACTACATTTCCGCCCTCTCCCGCGTTGTGCCATAGGCCTTGAAAGAAAACAATTATGTTCTGCTAACATAGAGATGCACAAAACCATCGTTAACCCTGGAAACAGGTGAACCGTAGCATCATACGTACAAACTGCCACTACAGTCGCAATAACCAATACTTAGCATAGTAGAGCAGTTCATAACATGGGAAATGCTGGTGGATTATCTAGCACTGTCAGATAAATAAAATGAAAAGGTAAAGATAAGTACAAATGACACAAAGAAAATGACAAGTCAGGCACGAGACAAGCAATTATCATGTCAAAGGCAGAGATCATCCTAAGTGGCACATGCAATAAACAATTGCAAGCGCTCTGTAACCTGAACATTGACATAATTATCATTATTATTATTACTAAGTTTATTAAGGATCCGCAATCGTCTCTAGGCGAAGGTCCTCTGCGTACAACACTGATCACAGGTATCGCTCGAGTGTGTTACTATTGGCGTTGTTGTGATATGAGAGTATACGTATGTATATCAATATTCTGCAGAGGTCAATAATCACATCATGCCCACCATCCACTGGGGAACTGAAGCCTATTTAACTCATACATTTCCTATAAAGACCTAAAGTAAATTTAAGGTTGATCGCTACTCTTAACTTTGTATCCATGAAATGTCCTGCCCCCCCCCCCCAAGGTAGCTTGTATCATTCAGAAATGGAAAATGTAAAAACAATGGGGGGTCCCGAACTACTTTTTTTATTACAGATCTTAGTGAACCAATGCCCCCATTAACTGTGTACAGGCAAGGGAAAAGGGTAGTCCAAGAAAAAGCCAACTTTGAAATTGATGTCATAAGCTTTCCAGTGATATATTACACTAGAAGATATTATTTCTAGTTTTTGAGAAATGGCTTCATGAATATGTGTGGGCATCACCCTTTCCAAAATCCCAATAAGCTCTATGTCTCATATTTTCCAAGATATCCCTATTCAATTAGCATTATCTATGATAATTAGAAATTTATGATACATTTTCATTCTTTAAGTCATAAAATTCGATCTAGGAATGGTAATTTTATTTTGTTTTCATCATCGCAATCCTCAGAAACCATTCTATCAATTTATGTCTTAATTTCCTCTATTTGGAATAAAAACCATGTTTCCATGGCAACACATATCAACAAGCACACCCATTTAGGCTTTAAAACGTTCCTTTTACCTTCCAAATATAGAAGCTTTTTACCAAAAATGGAATGTTTTATGTAATCCTATTGAATTCTCCAGAAAAAAGTACCCAAGAGCTATTTTTAGCCTAATTCTTTCATTAAAATTTTTAGGCCATAGTGGCGCCCCCTGGTGGCTAAAATCGGAACTAATCCCGCGTGGACTATCCTTTCTGCTTGGCTGCTCACAACTTTGTATTGCACATTATTGTTATAAGAATTAAAAATGACAAATATTTCTGTAGACATCCCCCTCGGGTCAAGGAAAGGAAAAAATTATACAGTTGCGTCGAAAAGGATAGTCAATTTTTGGCTTTAGGTGGAATGTAGTATATTTGCATATTGAGGGGGAGGGCAGTAATTTCTGGACGTGCAGAGACATTAGAAAAGCCAATTTATATTAATGGCTATTAACAGCTGCTTAAACCAATGCATTCAGCCACACGATACGTATCATTGTAGACTGAGGAAAGAGAAACATTACCATTGCTAAGTGCCACCATTACGCCATTCCCTTATAGGCTTCTGCCGAGTTTTGCACAGATTGAGCTAAATATCTACTTTCAACCATTAGCTCTGGATACTAAATAAAATACATGTATCAGCTTGCTGTATAAGAATAACTTAAACGGCTGATAATGAGAGCTTACCAGTAGATAGCTATAGGACTTTGCCGTGACAAATACAATTTTAATATGCAAGATTGTCAGAAACGTGCGATGCATATTCCATTAGGGGGAAAGATAGACATGTTGGAATGACACCTAACCTACTTACGTAGGAATCCCCACCTTTCACAGGGGTTTCCGCATTTTATTGTATCAATTTCTTATAAAAGATTGGCTCCATATTTTTTTGTTAACCAGTGAAGGTTGTATATGTTATGTATCGGGCATATACTATGCAGACAAGGTGTGATTAAAAAAAAAATCGCATATATGCTCGTCGTCTACACACCCATACATAAAAAAGTAAAATATTTGTGCGTTAGATGTGACCAATATGTTGCAGAATGTACAGATGGCATGAGCTAGATTGTTTTTGAATCCCATCAGCTACTGGCCCGGGGGTGAGAATACAGCCCGGTATATGCCGGTTTTATGATGGGCCTGCGACTGCACGGTGCTCGTTCCCACGCGAGCAGCTCCGAGTTGGCTGGAGCTGCTCGGGCCAACGGCGGTTTTACACTGACACCTGGTGGCTATTACCAGCTCAGTCAATAGAGATATTACAGGCCGAGTGGAAATAGTCTCGTGTAACTACCCATCTTAAGCCTTTAAGGGCAGAGGCCCACAGCAATGAGATACGACGGTGAGATCTATTTGCGACATACATGTGATACGTCCCTGTTCCAACGTTTACATGCCTCTGCTATCAAGAATGAAGAAAAGCGACAAGATTTAATTTGATTTCTGTCATGACGTACGGACGGGCGTATGTTTTAACATAGAGGTAATTGTATCAACATTCAAAGATATTGCACTGTTCCTCTGGCATTAACGGCTGTTTGAAGAGATGTTGACCAGCAGCTCCCTCATCCTTTACCATGAGCCACTAATGGGGTTACCCATGTGTTATATAGATTTTCAAGTGAAAGGTATTCCATGTATAAGCTATATGGAATGCCTAATTATCAGCTTTCCTATAGTGAAATCTAACATGATGATTCTTGACAGCCGTATCATTAGTGATCGTGCCACGTAGTCCCAGGGCATAGAGTATAATCTTAATACAATAATCAAAAAATCTACATCGACACATTATAGTAGGTAGTGTTAGCATAATTCAGGTAGACGTTCATAGTGATACACATTTTTAGTTAAGACGAGACAGCAAGGCGTCTCATCGGCAGAGGAGTGGTGATGAATTGTGACAGAATGTTCTTTAATCGCGAACAGGTGAATCTCTTACAGACATCTTTGTGTAAAAAGGCTGCTTTTTGTGTCAACCATTATTGTAGATATTGATCTTAAATGGCCCATGACGGAACCAAGGCGTTTTTTTAGGTTATGGAGGGGAGTTTTAAGTTGATATATTCGAACTGCCAATTTATATCTTATAGATGAACTGGTTTAAATGGATCGATCAAAGAACAGGAAAAGCTGCTTCGAAAACAGAGAAATAAATCTGATAGAACATGTAGCAACCTCAAAAGAATAATAGCAGGAATATTACTGATATAGATACCTTACTAAACAGTTGCCTTACAAGGAGCCTACCATGTGTTTTCGTACAGCATTCACAGCATCAATGCATTCAGCTTCATCTTCATGAATACATCTATCAGTGTTAAAGCAGTTCATACATGGTTTCGCCCTTCTCATATACCGGTACTAATGTCACAATGCAATCATATCTAAATAGTCGTCAATGCGATCAAATCTATGAGCAATGAGAAAATTCTACATGTTGACAGCACCAATGAAGGAGCCCTTGATGGGGGGTCCCCATGTCCCATGTCGATTTTAAGAAATGCTCATGTCGCCATATCGATTTTAAGAAATGCTCCATGCCCCATGTCACTATCTATTTTTTCCTCATGTCCCATGTCACTAAGGCTCAAAATGGCCCATGTCGCCGTATCGAATTGAAGGGTCTAGGGTCATAATGAAGATTATTTTCGGTTGATTTGGAATCTTTAGCCGCCGGCCCTATCCTCATCTGGCGCACGTAAACGGTGCGTATCCTGAACGCTATTCTCCTTATGCAGCATGTATCTACATTAGCAGCATCCTATCCTGCCTCCTGTCGTGAATGACTATAGCATTCTACTTAACAGTATATAACACAATTAACATACTCAGAATGGTCTGGGCCAAATGCTTGCGTCGATTGCATGGGAAGTCCTGCATACGTGCCAATGGTGCACCTTATTGCATTGTCCTGGATCTAGCCTGAACCGTGCGAACTACTTGAGTGAGTGATGCAAGTGGAGCTCACCCTTTTACACTCCATCTATTTATCTACATCCCCACGACACCTCCACCCCCGTCTAACACTCAGGTTGTTCAGCCTTGTTGTGAATTACTCGGCCCCTGCGTGTGCCGTCAACATGACGTATCCCTCAGGGGGTTGGGGGTTTGGGGGCCAACCCCGTGGTTGTCTTTTAGCGCTGTTTGCCTGGGATGGACAGTGTGTGGCCTGGCCAGCCAGAACAGCCTCATATAGACCGCACACAAGACAAAGCACACAGGTCCACATGTCTAAGTATTGTCTGCCACTTTTACCCTTTAAGGGTGGTTTGGTGCGGTGTGCCCTTTGTCGTCATGGTGCATGAATGCAAACCTGGTGAGTCTACTTTCCAGGGCAGCATTCATGCACTTGGCAGGGCTACATTTATGCAACATGACAACACGGGTCCTAACACATTAAAGCACTATACGGCATTCAAAGGGCCAACACCATACAGAGTTATTCAGCTCAACCTGCGTAAACTGCCGAGCACTCACAAGTTTGTCTTGTTGTTCTTTCTGACAGGTTTACATGAACGAAGTGTTCAGAATGTTAAAATACCACGGAAGTGCAGCGATACACCCTTTCCTTGGCCCCTTACGGCGTAAAGGTTTCCTAAGTGAGGCGTTTATGGTGATGACAATGTAAATGTATTAAGGTTAAATACATGCTTTTTTTATGTCATTCTTTCTGAGTATAACACACTGAGATGTGTCTACTTTGCGTACTTGCACGGAGCACACCCTTTGTGTGCCTTGTCATTAAAAAGGATATGATACTGAGGCTCTTTCTAAATTTAAGTGCAAATGTCTCTAATGTGCCCTTGCTACTTTTTTTGTAATTCTCAAATTACCAGATGCAGTACTGAAATGTGAGAGTTCAGCTCAACTGTCGATCATGAGGAGCAAGAACAAGAGGAAAAATGTAATTTCTAATGGCCTTTTCTATAGGTTGCTATATGTTACAGGATATGCATGCTGAGGACATTGCAACTTTTATATCCTCAGGAGAACAGTCCACTATTGTTTCTCTTGGAAGGGAAGTTTGCCATCAAATTTGTTCAATGTTCTTGTCATCCCAGCATAACATACTAAATGAAATTGAGAATCACTCTGTATGTATATATTTATACGTTTCCCAGAAATGAAAAGAGCATGCAAAAAGATTGGGCACATTTTTCCCATCACACACTGGCAGATAATCTAAGGTACATTTTAACGGAAGTAATTGCTTTGGCATGACATATGGTTATGGTTGTCTCTCCGCTTGACCTTGGATATAATAATTGTAATGAATGGGGATGGAAATATGTCGGGACTTGATACTTGACAGCTATGTCTTAACCTCGTTGCAAATGGACCCCTGGAAATGACAGCACGGAGACAGCTTGTATGCAATATAAGATATTTATACTCACCTGCCACTTCATTTTTCACACCCAGAATGATCCTCCTACATCCTTCCAATCACCCTCTGGTAGGTGATGGAGGTACTGTTTTGGAGTAGTGACCGTTCATGAATTGAGATAGCAATGAGATGGGATAAGCTGATTCTTGGCAGCTATTTCCTAACCCCTATTCCAAGTAGTTCATAAGGTTACACCTACGCAAATTGACAGGTGAAGCACTTGGCACGTACGGTCACTTTTCTACATGGTGATGATCTTACAACTGTCAGGTGTGATCCACCAATCTGCATCTTGTACACTATAATTAGTATAAAGGAGAAGCTTAACCCCGCAGCTCAACTGCCAATTAGATAATGACGCCATTTGGGCCTTTGGAAGTAGACACCACTGTGCATCAGTAGGAAAGGTGGTTATCCTACAAAATTGCCCTTATCCTGCAAAACTTATATAAATAGTTTTGTAATAATTATGAGGGCTATCACTAAAGCCCTTATCCTACAAAACTAGATTTCCTTATGAAATATATGAAAATAAGCATTTTTGGGTGTAGTGCATTTATTAGGCTCTTATCTTGTAAACCCTTCCCTACACAGGTTTTGTAGGATAAGGGCAATTTTGTAGGACAAGAACCTCGAAGGATTGCCCTTATCCTACAAAAAATAGTATAGGTTTTGTACGATATGGGCTATTTTGCAGGATAAGGGTCTGATTGACAACCCTTATCCTTTTGTAGGATAAGGGCATGACTGACAGCCCTTATACTACCAACCTATATGATTTTGTAGGATAAGGGCAATTTTGTAGGATAAGGGCCTAACACACCCTCCTCCGTCTCAATCTCAACGTGTCTGTCCTCAGCTGCTCAGGCGGGCTGCTCATGAGTTGCCTGTGAGCTGCTCGCAGTTGTACTTTCTGCTATTAGTAACGGGATGCACCTGGGCCGTAGGAATCAATGCCTCTTATGTAATGGAGTTGTGCTTTGATAACCAATCACCGTCAGAGGTGGACACATTTTTCCCATCACACACTGGCAGATAATCTAAGGTACATTTTAGCGGAAGTAATTACTTCGGCATGACATATGGTTATGGTTGTCTCTCAGGTTGACCTTGGATACAATAATTGTAATGAATGGGGATGGAAATAAGTTGGGACTTGATACTTGACAGCTATGTCTTAACCTCGTTGTAAATGGACCCCTGGAAATGACAGCACGGAGACAGCTTGTATGCACTATACGATATTTACACTCACTTGTCACTTCATTTTTCACACCCAGCATGATCCCCCTACATCCTTCCAATCACCCTCTGGTAGGTGATGGAGGTACTGTTTTGGAGTAGTGACCGTTCATGAATTGAGATAGCTATGAGATGGGATAAGCTGTTTCTTGGCAGCTATTTCCTAACCCCTACTCCAATTAGTTCATAAGGTAACACCTACGCAAATTGACAGTTGAAGCACTTAACACATACAGGCACTTTTCTACATAGCGATGATCTTACAACTGTCAGGTGTGATCCACCAATCTGCATCTTGTACACTATAATTAGTATAAAGGAGAAGCTTAACCCCGCAGCTCAACTGCCAATTAGATAATGACGCCATTTGGGCCTTTGGAAGTAGACACCACTGTGCGTCAGTAGGAGAGGTGGTAGGGCACCCTCCTCCGCCTCAATCTCAATGTGTCTGTCCTCAGCAGGTGGGCTGCTCATGAGTTGCCCGTGAGCTGCTCGCAGTTGTACTTTCTGCTATTAGTAACGGGATGCACCTGGGCCGTAGGAGTCAATGCCTCTCATGTAATGGAATTGTGCTTTGATAACCAACCACCGTCAGAGGTGAACAGCAAAGTGCATGTGTAGAAAGGAAATCATTGTGTTCTCCTTAAACTCAGGTCTGCTGTGCTAATCAGGTGGGTTGCTTCTAATCAGTGTATTCGTAAGACTAAGAGTCAACATAAAATGCCCACGTCGGCAGTCTTCTCTTACTGGTTGTTTATATTTATAGTCATCCAGTGAATGAGTGTGTCCAATACGCTCATATTTATCCAATTTCAAGGATACGCTTTCAGACATGGTTCCCATATCACCTGCTAACAAACCTGATATACTTCTACTCTGAGGACCAAGTAAGGAGGTATAGCTAGATCTATGTAAAGCAAAGACTACCTAACCACGCCATATTGATCTGATATCAAGTTTGGTTTACCCAGACAGCATCACGGATCGGAATTTCTTATAATAAGGCGATCTTTGTCACTGGTGGGATTGAGGCTTAATTGAAACGATAGAACACAGTAACAACATGAGAGCGATTCACAATTTCCTTCCTCAGATTGCTTCTAAACCACATGAACGTAATATGACTTGTGTCATACATGAAGTATATAAGCGTTGGTAAGATGCTCAGAGCAGTGTCAAATATAATCTATCAATAAAACGTCCTATTTCTACAGTTCTCGTGAGCAGCCCTGCGGGGACGAAGTTCACTTTGATCTAAAAGCATATCAAGTTCCCAAATTAAATTATTGTTGGGTCGTCTCTCTTTAGATAAGTAAGTCAGACACTATATAAATTGCATTCTCAGCACCTTACATGTCATTACATGTCATTACAGGCCTACACTTAAATGCTAGCTTAACCACTATATATATATATATATATATATATATATATATATATATATATATATATATATATATATATAATATATATATATATATATATATATATATATATATATATACATATATATATATATATAGAGAAAAATCTAATTTGGATATTTGAATGATTTTATGTCCCTGTTCCAGGAAGCAAATCTTCATTGGGGGGGCCCACTCCAACCAGCTTTAAGTATCGGTTTTTATGCATAATCATATACACAGCGCATATTAGACTGTATGGAAAAGTAGTATTTGAGCCCCTTTTAGTTCTGATTTGGGGGCCCAGCCCCCTCTGCACCCACTTTTCCCTACATGACAGAGGTAAAGATTGAAAATTGTGTGTATTATATTACAGGTCTTGGAACATTTTTTGGGGGGCCCAAACATATTCAGGCCTCCCCTCCTCAGTCATTGGGGGGGGGGGGGCTCCCCCCGGCACCCCCTTTTCCTCCGCCACTGTGTTGACATCTTCCAAGAGAAAGCTTAATTTGCTCTCATTTGAAAACGACAGATGCCTCGTTTCATAAATACCTTAACAGAATAGGTTATTCCCTTTTGAAATAGGATGCCCATGTTAAAAGCTGGCTACAAAAGGCTGCCCACACGGAAATTTCATTATGAATTTATGACAATCATTAAGGTAGTTACAGAGGAATTTCTGGCTGGAATTTCTTTATAAAATTATGCTAATTTCCTACAGAAAATTGACCAAACTGTAATATTTTCTATTTTTTGTCGACGACTGAGTGGCATCTCTGTAGTTATCAAAAGTGTTATCAGAATGGGGATTAATTGATAATGTTGTGTACATTGTTAGAACAGAAACGTTGAGACAGGAACCAACATGTTCCGCATCTACATCTTCATATTACCCAGATTGATTGTGATTGTCTACCACTGTAGCGTTTCCTCGGCTGTTAACTGGTTAGTGTCGCAGAATTACAGCGTGTTGTAAGTAATCGTACAGAGGCGTTGACCTTGGCTGCTGGCATAATTCTACCTTTAGAGTGGGTCGCCACCTCTGGGGCATGCTTTAATGGGCCCGCGCGTGCACACCAATTTTCGCCAATTTTCATGGTGGGGAGGGGGGAGGTCAAATATGTTAACCTTATGACACACACACACACAATATAAAGGAATAGTCCTTGGTCAAACTCCCCTTTCTCTCATATTCCCCACAGCTGCTCGTTACAAAGTGACTTCAGAGGCTCATATAGAAATACCTTATTACACCTGTATCGTAGATTAAAACGGGCATCCTTGCATCTGTAATCAATAAGACATGAGTATACACGTTGACCTGATCTGTCCCTTTTCATCTGAAACTTCTGCGTGCATGGCTAAGTACACCATACAACATTTTGTAGATACAGCTACACTACGCTCAATTGATCATACATTGTGTAGGCCTGCATGGAAAAGCAAGAACAGTATTTCAGTAATAAATCCAATTGACTAGAGTCTTTAAACACATCTATGTTGATTCTGATAAGTTCTGTCAATAATGTCCTCATTATACGCTTATCATAAAGTAACAACACAAACGAATGGCTGAGTAGCTGTTTAATATACTACATACCTTGCACATAGCAGACAGCACAGCTTGCTATTTCTGGCAAGACATCTGCTTGTAAAAGTAGATTGTGCAAAAGAAAAATGCCATGCATGCTAAATTGCTCTTACGCTTTCGCTTAAGCTAAGGAAACTAAGGTTACCACCAAAGCTAGTCGTACTTAAACTGTGCTTGTCTTTTTGGTTAATGCCTGGAGGACATGCAGATCGAGGAATGCCGTACTGCTATCCCCTTTAGAAGAACTGCCTCTTCAAAGAACACATGCGTCTACAATAGCATTTTGGAGTCAATAAAGCATTGTTCTTTACGTGCCGAATTCAACCTATAAGTTGATAATTGGTATAAGCAGACAAGCCTTCGCCCACGTATACCTTGATATCCAATTCCAGAGCTGTCATGACCATGTGCTACTGACTGACGAGAGTCATATGCCTTTGCAAACCACCCACTATCAGGCAGATGGCTGTATTCGGAATGACCATAAAACATAGAATAAGCTCACTAACGCAGAGCCAGCCACTTTGATGTCTTAATTGGTGCATCCCTCTGAAGCTCTCCGTCGTCATGTTCTGCCGGCAATCTGAAGGTACATAAAACAGTAACATAAAGCAGAGCGTGTATAGTAAAAAGAAAAATGATATCATAGGCACAAAATGTTAAAGTGGAGGTTTCAAAAATCATTGAATACACCTTGAGTACGCATAAGCCTCGGGGTGGGATGTGTATAACACCGAGAACTGGTGCATTGATAGAGATAGAGATGATGACAATATGTTGGTTTATCATAAATAGAGAATCGGGTTGATTAATTGTATCCGGTTAAAAGCATCTGGGACATTATTGTTCTTGAGGGCCACCGTCCATAGAGCATAAATCGGCCGTATGCGGCCATTTAATGATCAAATTACATAGGGAATGTATGGCAATTCTATCCATGTACGGCCGGGTTATGCTCTTTGGACGATGGCCATAAGATGATGATAAGCGGAGTTAAATGTATATACATTGTCGGTAATAACCATCGCGGATATTGTGTGAGTTGCCTGATACAGAGCCTAGAGCTTATAGATTCTGCAGGCCTACTGCCCACAAGCTGGACATTGGGTTCATATCAATGTTGTTGTTTTTTCATTTGATTAATTGCAAAGTTGCCAGAAAAGGTTTCCTCAAATGAAGTTGCTTCTTAATCTTAATGAAAGCACAGGTAATTCGGTCACTTTCTTCCCATCTTTGTCTTTTCTTGAGATGGATTTGGGGCAAAGAAATGTTCAAAGGCATAGCCTTTCTTAAACCTCTATCTGCCAAAGGACTGCTCGGGATCTGACCATTTTGCGACTTTTACAATGGAACCTCCTTGGGTAAAAAGACAAGGACTCAACGGAGGAAAATAAAATGACAGACTCTTTAGATCTAACCTTGATGTCCTAGTTAAATTGGGGACAGGTCGATCAATTCCAGTTTTTAATCCATCAACCTTTTAATCCCAGGAACCTCTTGGCTTAAGTGTACGATAAAATACCGTCGTTCTGCAGGTAAGCTCACTCCGATAGAGTTTCCAGGGCATTAACCCAAACCTAGTGGGAAGGTAAGGTGGGCGTTAGAATTAATATTGGGAGGCGTAGGTTAAAACGCTGCATAATTTTATAACTTAAATGAGAAAAAACTAAAGATGGAAATACAAGTAGGCCTACAACAAAGCAGGAAAAAACACCACCTGTCTGCAGTGTGTCCTGTCTGCTGATTGACCACGTGATAAGGCCAGGGCGAGCTGACTGCAGGTGGGTTCTACCTGGTGTAATATCAGAGTACATTCCTCAGCAACCATTTTAGATAACCCAGACTGTACTCTGATTGTCCATATGTCATCATTATAAGTGTATAACAGTGCTAACTCAGTTGATTAAAGGTTTGATAAGATAATCTTCCCAAATGCTAATATCTAGTCAATTTGACCTACGTGACATATCACCATAGCTCATGAAATGATAAATATTGTACACCGTACCTTTTTGTGAAAGACAATAGGCAGAGGTAAATAAGATACAATGTTATGCAGCCTGTACGACTTTAAAATGAATGTCATGAATTGGGCTAATTAAAATATACTTGTATAAGTGCTTAAAGGGGAAGAACTTGCTGTCGGGGCAGGAACAGTCAGACTGCATGCATGACAGGTACTCAGACCTTTATATACATGTATACGGCGGCCCGGAGTTTAATCAAATCGACTGTTTGCTTTCTATGTAAGAACATGCCTGACACTGCTCAGACTTTGGGTTTCAATAGAGACATAAGTTTCACAAAAGAAATACAGTTTAATGCAGTAAATTCTGATCAAAATACGTTAAATCAGGTTTATGGGATTGTCATGGAAGTTGATGGAATTTACTGTACTGAAATTGCACCTTTTTGAGGTTTCCCCCTTTAAAATTCCAAGCTTCGTGCAATGTAATTCCGTCATAATCAAATTATCTCAAAAGGGTGTCACACTTAGCAACTTTTCCCTTTGGAAGCCCACCAGAAGATCTGTTTACCCATACTTCGACCCTCTCAAACAAAGTTGGTCTGGAAAATAGTCGCAAAGAGTCGAAAATACTGTTAGATGGGAGATTGGTTCAGTGCAGATCCGGCTTAGGGTTTAGGTTACAAGGCCTACATCAGTACATAATATAGTTGAAAGGGTACGCTGGATGTCCTATTCACGACCTGAAGACATTGGGATATCGACTTACCCTGTGTCATAAGCTCCTACAAGGTAGGGTACAAAACCCTTTAATGGGTACGCAACCCTTTAATGTCAGAGTAATAAAATGCGCTATGCACTTTGTCCTCACGATGCAGCCATTGCGAGTAGCACACCAGTGCTACATGACTAAAACGTGCCGACCTTACCAGGTTATACACTGCCAAAGGGTCAGCATGATGCACCAATGCAGTGTCTGCAAGCAATTTACCAGCGCTGTGTTCCTGCATCATGACGACACATGTTGCTTCAAGTTTAAGGCAACATCCCACCCTTAAAGTATTTAGCGCCCTCCTGGGCTACGTCAATGTGGGTGCACACACCATGGAGCTTTGACGTCCTTCAGGTCTGCTGTACAAAGGTGATCCGACAAGGACTTATCATTGTTTGGCGCGGGTATCAACTCCTCATGCTGGCTATCAAAGATGCACAATGATCAATTGAATACTGCGGGTTACTGTGCGGTGTTGTTTGACCAAGCTTTATACCCTGATCAATACAAGCCTGTAGCTGCATATATCCATCATGTTCATCAGAGCCCAGGAAGCTATTCTCTTTTGTAGGATCAGGATCTGTGATGAAGCCTACTTAGGTGATACTTTAAGTTTGGCAATATTAAAGCTTATAAGAACTTGTATCCTTGTACTTTTTAAACGTGTACTTTAGTCTAGAAATGTGCAATTGTGATAGAAACTATAGGGACAGACACTATGTGTAGGGCATTGTTATATGGTGAGGAACCTTTCATCTTATACAGCACTTGTGATCCATATGTGTTCCCTGATTAGTTAATACCCTTTGGAGCTCATATTCAGCTTCCTACAACGTATGCTGTGTCAGCCCACTAAAACACGTTTTTCCCTTACGCATCGTTTACACGTGCATATGGAATACATTAGCAGACATTAACGTTGCCCAATAGGCTTACTTCCGGCGGTAAATATTGGCGTCAATATTCATTGTCCCATATGGAGAACAGAATCCCCTGTGGTGAAGAGTCGCCATTTTGCTGAGTATTAAATATAAATGCTGCGCATGTTGTATACGCAGGTAGGCGGTGTCGCCTTAGGATGAGTTCACCATGCCATGAGGTAGACAGCAAGCCCTAGTGATACCTTAGTCTTGGACCGGCCAGGGGTCTGTTACAGATAGAATAATGCTAAGTAGCAAAGTTTTGTAATATACCCCAGTTCACTGACAAAACAAATATGCCTTCGTGGGTTGTGACCCTTGAGGTAGTCATGACCATAACACGTCCAGCGGTACAAGCTGATATTGTATAAACACTGTGGAAGAGCACAGGTGCTGTGACGTTGCCCTGGGAACACAAGGAAGAAAGATGTGAACACAGAACGGGAATACAGGCGGGTGAACGCGTTGTGGTTCACTTCCTGAAAGGTTTGTGTGGGAATACTTAAGATGTGAGACTTAAAGAAGAGATAATGCTGATTGATGCCACGACTTCTTGTCCGACGTTTCTTGTCCGACGTTTCTTGTCAGATGGTTCTTGTCCGACACTTTTTTCACTTTTTTTTTACATGTTTGCCTTTCGACTTCTCGACCTGGACATAACCTTATTTGGTCTGGAGATCACTTTCATCATTGTTTAACAATGGACAGCTTTACTGTAAGCAGATTACCAACAATTAATCAGTGCTAGTGGGTGGCACGACAAAAGGGTATTCCTGAATTATGGAATTGACCACTGATCTAAGCGCAGTTCGAATTTAGGGATCACTGCAGTGTCAGCATAAATGCACCGAAACGGCTTAGGAATTATATGTTTATCTGTCACGGGTCACAGAACTCATTCAGTTCCCTTTGACATCAATATTTCAATGTGTAGCTATAAACGCAGCATATCCCCATTACCTATTTATCGTGCCATTTACCATTTTCTGGTTGATTGGTTATGACCAGTGCAGACAGGTCTAGAACATGTGCAAAGGGCGTTTAAATGGCGGTTACGCTATTTGGCTGTGTCTGACGAAATCGAACCAAGTTGAGAGTCTTTGACGGGGTGAAAAATCTTTGACCGGGTGTAATCTCTGACTGGGTTGATAGAAAACGGTTTATTTATATTAGAAAAGAAATAGGTAGAAATTGAAATAGAATTGTAATGTAAAGTCTAAAAGCATCTATTAGTTTTTTCCGGTTCATTTCTCTCTACATATGCCCTAAATAACTCCTTTTCTTTCAAGCCAGGCAAATATTGCACCCGGTCAAAGACTTTAAGCTTGGCCCGATTTCGTGAGACACAGCCATATAATATATGTAAGTTTATAGGCTCATGTACTGCCGATTTAAAATGGAGTTGGACAAGCTGTAGCCCTAACGTTTCACCGAGTGAGTAGTAAAACGTGATATGAGTAGTATATGGAATTGGCCCACTTGGTGAGGCGAATTACCACGAGTTATTACAGAGTCTTTTAAATATCCCTATATATAGCTAACAGTCACACTGGTATCATAAGGTGTATATTTAGTTTCACAATTTATTTTCAGTGTCGTCTATCTAGCTCCAATTTATTTGTCACCACAAAAGAAACCGGACCCGAAACAAATTCCATATTCTCTACCATCCTCTCCGCACTTTTATCATTTGCTCAAACTGGCCCTTCACACTATCTGTACCGGGGAGCAGCCGGTGCGGCAGGCTGCTGTATGGTTAGAATATAAAGTGGATTGTCTGAGGGGCAGAGGCCATGTGTCGTGACAATCGATCACCAACTGGCCGTTGGTGCAAGCAGCAGTGCATTAAACATGGTGAGACAATCCCTCCGCTGTCCACCTGCACGGACCCTACCCCAGATTACACACCCAGTTGTCAGGCGACGGGCACAGGCGCCCATTAACTTAACCAACAGTGGTCAACGGAAAAGGTCAACAAGTGTAGGTGTGAACGTCGAGTAGAGAGTGCGCTCAAGGATAGGTGAGATCGGTCCGAGTTTCACCTTTGGTGCGTGCAGATAGACGCCTTGAGCATGTTGATTACCCGGTACACATAGCGTCTGTCTCTGACAAAGCAGACGACACTTGCCGCTCTCATCACGTGGTCCTCGCACGACCGGAAGTGCCTAATGAGGGTATTGTGACCCGGATGAGAAGGTCGGGTGACACTATGCGGGGTGAGGGCGGGCGTCAGGGCCTCTACAAGTCACCATTAGAGTATTGGTCGTGCCAGACGACATTCAGCTCCATGCGGCTCTACCTCCCTCAGTACTCCCGCCAAAACATTCCCCGCGCTTTCTGCGGCAGTGTCAATCACAGGGGCAGGGCCCACAGCCTCTAACCTCCGCGGCCTTGTGTCTCTGTTGTCCCTTTTTGTTGTAGTTCAATCGGGATAATGCCCCACCTACGTATATTCATTGAATCTCGCTATTTCAACCGCTATGGCAGGATGCGATGCCAAAAGTAGCCACTAATGGATATCCTAATTGACCGGTTTACATGTTATCTGTATTTTTAGGATAAATCGACCGTGTTATACTTTTGGGTTATACAGTGATAATTAAAATTGTATACTTGTTGCACTTTAAATAGTAAATCGACTGCCAGGAATCACATTTACGATGGTAATCAATTTTGTAGTACATGTCATCCTATATATGTACCTGAGTGCCCTCAATTGTATGTAGAATGTAATACGAAGAACTGCACTATGTCGGGCCATCCATAGGCAATAGTCCACATGTCTAAATGGCCGCATTGTGCTCACAATACGTAAGGGATCAGTGTTACAAATGTATCTGACAGTCGGTCTTCTTCTATAGGTTTGCAATAGATACTCATCTTGCACCGATCCCTGCAGGGATGGGAATTGTCAACGTTTTGGTTACATTTATAATTGACCAATTGAATATGGAGATCACTGTATCAGATATATATACAAAACTCTGACAGTGTGTCGCGTTAATCGTGTGTAATGGATATCAAAGATACAGTACAAAATTTGTATTTGATAGTTTCACATGAAGATTTAAGATAAAAAATAAAAGTGTGTTTCAGGTAAAATGGTACCAGGAATAACTCACAGATCGCTACATCGATGTACTGCTTGTCACAAGTAACTAGGAACATCAGAAAAGAGTTGGATTATTCCCATTATAAAGAATTTAGGGTGCTAAGGCCAAAAGATAGGTATGTTTCAGGCAAGATATTTTGGCATTAATCATAGTTTTGACGTCATTTACCTGTTTTCATCAAAGGTTTGGCTTAATTGTGCGACTTCCAATGATACCGTTTGCAAAACCATTAAATCCGCCTATACAGGCATCGGGATTACCGGTAACACAAGGAGGTGTCTCGTGAACACATTATGTTGTATTACACGAAATAGATGCTATAGGGATTCTAGAAAATAATGAACGTGCCCTGCCGGTTCCTTATATAGTGACAGATTCAATGGTTAGCCGAGTTTTACTCATGCAAAGAATGAGAAATTTCGAAAAAAAAGATAATCCGAAACAAGAACATTCATTTGGACTATCTGCATGCACAAAACAATTATGTCCTAAAGGAATCACAAGTCGTGACAGGGGAATGTCTTGAGTTCCTCTTGTGAACTTGTCTGCAGGTGATGTGTCTCTTGGTCTCTCAGAACCCACCACCCCGGGGTTGGGCCAGCCAGTAGAGACCCTGGAAGTGGTAGTGGTTGTGATCCAGTGCCACTTATGCAGACAGAACCATATTTTATGTTATTATGCAATACGTGGTCGCTCGCATGCTGGGGACTCGTGATAATTACCACAGCCGAATTACCCAGTTCCACCCCTAGAACCAACAACTCAGCCGAAAATGTAACCTGCTGCTCGATGTTTATGAGCTACCTGGGTGGTCTAGTACCCGATATTAGCAATACAGGAGGCACTTAGCATCGTTTTATCGTGACGTTAGCAATGCTACTACTGCTCTTATTTATACTGCCCCATAAACACATAGCAACTACTGTTTGGACTGTCTAGGAAAAATAAGCTTTACACGAAACCAGGTGAACTTTAAAGGACACCATAATGGTTCAGATTAATATACGATTGTGTTTCTTTGTGAAAACACACTTGTCTTGCATAAAATAAAATTAAGATTCACAGACAGTAGTGTGACCAGGCAGATAACAGAAAATCGTCCCAAAACAAAAAAAAAGTATGTTGCTGCCAAACATTTTGTTCTGAGCCCTACAACAATAATGTATTGGATGTGAAAAACATTTGTTCTAGATGCTGAGACTTCTAGGTCCTGCATTTCGGTCTCCATCTGCTATTACACATCTTCAAATAACACTTTGTACAGCAATTGAACCAATAGCCTGAGCAAAATATGGCATTATGAAATTACATTCGCAAATACTTATGGTGATCTTTGAAAGGACACTAATTATAATCAGACCTCGTTTATCTAAACCACTGTTACAACTACAGCTCGCCAGAATATAATTTTATTTCCCCATCAGCTGCAGTCGCAGGTGATTCTCTTGGCGCATACATAGAAGTAAACGTGCTTTCCTTCAGTCATTGATTAGTGCCCTCGCTCCATCAACAAGGCCACGTATTGATTGATGAATACTGGGTAAACACACATGCGGATGCATTGCAATCATTTAGCTCAGTGAAATTTCCTTCATTGATTCATTATGTCCATTATTCACAAAGGCAAATTGAATCAGTAGCTATCTATTACGAGATGAATCGAGTCAGCAAATTGTATTTCACACGTCAAATATACGCTATACCTACTGAGAATTTAAACGCCAGATGATTGCTGTAAGCGTGATGCCTACTTTTATCCTTGACAAAAACGATGGTTCATTCTCTAACATGGTAAATCTAATAAGGTGGCTTATATGATATAGTTCATTTATTTCATAATCAAACAAGACATGGTATTCTAAAGCGTACATAACAATATGTTAGTCTTTACATGTTAGTTATACATGAGGCAAGATCAATGTGGGTCTAACATTGTGATGTAAACTGGCCTGACTCCAGTACCATCCCTCAGAAGTCCTCACATTATATATATGGTTCTCTCCTCCCCCTCCATGGCCTCTGCATGATGAATTTTCATGGTCATTTACATCCCTTTATTTGCCAGGCCTGCACTGCTTATCTCAGTTAATGCCTCACATGGTTAGTCCACTCACAGCTCTTGCAGTATATTGCAGTGGTCCTCTTGGTTCCAGTTATCAGATCTGATACAACTCACTGACTGCTTCCCTCTCTCTGCTATCTCTCATGCCATACATACGGTACAGGACTAGTAAATTAACTTGGCAAATCCAGTCCAATGAGACCCGTGGCCCTTGAGGGACCAAGCCTAACACAGCTCTACTGGATGACTCTGCAGACATGTTGTCTTATCTGAACTACTAAGCTCAAACAGCGTGAAGATATTGCGGCTATGTGTTATGGCCACCGTCCACAGAGCCCTATAGGGTATATTAGGACATACATTTCCTATGAAAATATACGTATCAAACGGACGGTACCCATAAGGTACTACATTATTGTTAGCCAGCATAGATGCTTGCTAGTCAAACCATTTTGATAAGATATTGTCAACCGGCAATCGAAGTTATTAATTGTTATAGGGTAGATTCACCTAGAGTCGGACACATACCCGGAGACGGACACTTGATTCTTTGGCTATTCAAGCATTTTAAGCTCTTTATTTGTGAACAATGGTAAAGTTTAAGTGTTATTCTTTCCATAAAACTAACACTAGAAGTTGCATTGAACATAAATAACCTCAAATGTCCCTTTCCGTCTTTGGGTATGTGTCCGACTCATGGGGAATCTACCCTACTTAATTTGGGACTTCTCGTGCTCTGCACTGATGCATTCGGCGAGACTTCAGTGTGAATGCCACATTCGGTGTTCAATGCCACACGTAGACTACATTGTTTTTTTATGGGACTTAGGAATATGCGAATGGCTCCTGGGAAGCATTAGGATATCCATAACTAAGGTTACCTGCTGATATAATGGCAAACAGCTATGATCTCTCTTAGACGTCCACTGGGTATTGCTGGAATATTCAGTGACTTGTTGCGTCTGCTTTATTGGAAAGTATAAAAGGGCGCAATGCAGGCAGTGGCCTGGAATCGGGTGATTAGTTAATATTTATGAGCAGATGACATGTAATGTTGCTTGAATACCTCCTGAGGAGCAAATCTGTTTGGTGCAACCTTTTTTGTTACCACGAAGCTCACCTATAGCTATAGTCAGCATAAGGTGCCTTTTCTTTATTACAGCAATCCAAAAACTGCCATGGTCACAATGATTAGTGGAAAGGAATGGACATGCCTTTATTGAAGCCACATTTCTTATGTCGCCAAATCTATACTCTCTTTCCAAAGTCAGGCAAAGTAAAGAAGGGCCTAGCATTTCTTATCATAGATAAGAGTCTGGCAATGTTAGACTCTTCTTTCAGAGTCTGGCAATACTGTACTCTCCATTCAGAGTACACTTCTGGATATTCTCTTTGCATCTGTATTCTGCATAAAATTCTATGTGATAAATATGACACGATTGCACATTTTCATATTTCGTTCTGTATTTGGTCCCTTGCAGAGTCTGGTTGCAGGGGTTCCGCTAGTGAAAGGCTCTGCCCTTCTGCCCTTCCTGCTAAGCGATGCATTCAGACAGAACAGCTCTGTGATGGAATTCCCGACTGCCCAGAACATGAGGATGAAAGCAGCGCACTCTGCTCTTTCCTAAGAATTGTAAGTAGAACTGTATGTCGCGGGAATCAGTATGTAATTTAATGATGGTCACTCAAAAGTGTTAATTAGTCCAGCTGCAAGAACAGAATTTTGGTTCAGTGACAGAAATGATATTGTTTGGATTTAGACAGCCTTCATCGGCCGAAGAATAAATATCACATGAAAAATTATTCTGTTGTTGACAGTTCGAACTGTCAACTGGTTACAGCAACCAGCAATGTAGCCAATTAGAAAAACACATAACGTCTATTGATCACTAAAAGCTAATGGCAATATGCCCTATTCATACCCTTCACCAAACGATATAGCCTCTAGGAGGACATTTTCCTTTTGGCGATTTTCCCTTTGGAGATATTTTTCAGAAGGTTGATTTATTGAATAAATATTCAAAACAATTTCTTCATCAAAAAGAGATACATTTAAGTTAAGGTAACATTAACAGAAGACTATTTTATGCCATCTCTTTTATGATGGAAGATATCCAATACCGATATGTAATATTCATATCATCCGAAATGTCGATATTGGCTTATGTAAACCATGAAATCACAAGATTTTCTCTTTTAATAAAAGGAAATCAAGCGGTGTAGTATAATTTAAGTACTCATAGTGTTTATATACTGATGACCTCTACTCTTGTAGTAATATTGTTGGTGACATTAACATAAACAGAATATTGTCATATTTTAAGTGATGTGTTTCCATTAATATGCAAAACCACAAAAGTAGCTGGACAATTGCTCTCCTATATTGCCATTGCCTTTTTTGCATACACACTGACCTGTGATTAATTGTGTTCATGGCGGGTGGATTGGTGAGTGGGTGGATATATATTGCTGCGGTGGCTATGTTTATTACGTTACAAAGAGACTGGCCTCATTCTGATTTAATTTTAAACCTATGCTACCAATTGGCTCATACATATTCACTTGATGTAAAGCTATTAGGTAGTTTGCTCGTTAATCGTTGTTTCAAACACCATACCAACTGTCATAGTATAAATAACCACCACCCACTGGAGAGGTTGGGCCGCTTGAGCCCATACATTTCCTATATACTATCGATGGAATTGAGTCCAGTGGGTTCTGGCTATTATAAATCAAATGTAATAGGATTATATTTTAATTGTATCAGCATAACGTTTGAACGCTAGTGTAAATAAAAAGCTAGCTAGGGTAAGAATCTCTCAATCATTACTTTGAAATTAAATCGTATGTCATTCTATATTTTGCAGAACGCTAAGTACAGGAACGGAGAGATTTAGAATATTCGGGAGCAAAAGCAACAATGGTAGGTAGTATAAATGTGCATACAATGTTGCTGTTATGTCATTTCAATATCAGGTCAGTCTGTGGAGTGCAAGCAGCATAATATAAAAACCATCGTTATATAAAAAGAAGAGTCATATTATTTGGGGGGGATCTGAAATTCGGGCTTATTCTAGTGGTGATCTTTACCTAAATAGCAACAATAACAAGGTTGGAAATAAAGTAAATAAGAAAGTTGTCAATAATGTTCAATCTCAAACCTTCCCTCTTGGATATATTGAGGCAATTGTTAAAAGCTGCTCTAAAAAGATATATAGGCTAAACAATGTCATTTTTGGTCAATAAACTGTCACCAGGAAGTCTAATGTAAATAATATCTTCATTGGTGTTGCATGTGACAAGACAGCATGAGTGTTATGAGATCTAAAAAATACCAAATTCCTATCTTTCAGGCTCAAAAGAAGGAGAAGCGGTGTCATCGATAGCTGACATCTCGAGTGGAAATCTTAACACCTGGCAAATATTGACAGCACATACGGTCCCTATCATTCCTCTTCTGGAGACTGGGCACCGATATGTTTACAGTGCCTACAGCTACCATCCACATCTGTGAACACTTAATTGTAAAAAGCCGAATTTCGGCCATGGAAAAAGACACATTGATTTCTCATTTTACAGCTAGGTGTGAAAATCCCTTTAGAACGCAACATTACTTATTATTTTACATTATCATGTCTGTAATCTTTTAACTGTAATCTTTAATTTTCTACAACGTATTTCTTGCACTTGGGGATTTTCTAAATGCAGTTACACGTATTCAATGAGCAGGATACTCAATTCAGATGTAATTTGCGGAGTACATGGATTCAACATATAGTGTACAGTAAATCACGTTTGATTTGTTATTTTAAGGCATGGCTTTGCTCGTGTTCCCACTGATTGTCTCTCCCAATATTGCCATACTACATCAAAGCACCACACGGTTCATGAGCACATGTGTCCTAACTGCAGGATATAGTAAGACGTATGGTTACAGTTCGTTATCTCTTAGTGGAGCTATTCTGTGTTAATACATGCTGCATTGTTCCCGTAGGGTTTTCCATTTGAATTCACACGTGTGCAATGCCAGAACCAAATAAACCAGCAATCCGCATGACATGGCTTCCCCTTTCACGTTGTATATTTTTTGTAATAAAGCGATGATAACATCATTCGACTGTTTGCCGTTCCAGCTCAGTTCTAGTTGTATGATATGTCTTGCAAGATATACATCATTATAATTTAAATGATGATAATCTTTTGATTCTATAAGTGATATGTAACATCCATGGATCCGTTTTTCCCGAGATTCTTCCATTCCTATAAAAGGGCAAGTGAAAGTTCATATGGAGCGATACTGCTATCTTACTAGAATCTATATTTTCTGTATTACAAATAAGCTCTGGTACATACACTCTGACATAGTGCATACCACAAGATATTAACTCTATCATACCCAATGGTATACTCATGCACACAGACACATTTGGATCATTTCAGATCAGAAGGAAAAAAATACCTTCAGAATTAATAACAGTGGAACTAGGAAACTCCACAATGCACCAAACAAAATGGCCTACCCAATCAACATTGACATTAATATCTAAACTTTCTAGGGGGAGTTATTTCACAATAGACTTATTGTTGACTATTTCCTATTATGCTAAATATATCTGTAGTGTCCCCTTTTTATAGACCATGCCTTTGCGACATTGTAAATTGCAGAGATTCCAAAGGTTTACAGCGTAACATATCAAAAAAGAATTATGTTTCACTTTATCCAAATTGTAACACCTAAACTTAAATCCCAGTATGAGATTTATGCTGGAAAGTTTCTGCAATTCTCGATGTAACAAGACCGCCTTCCAAATTGCGACAGAAAGTGGAAAGTATCTGCAATTTGGTAATCTCTGTTGCAAATTGAGCATAATTATCATGTACATAATGCAATATGTGCTCCCTCTAATGTCTAATTTTTTGGACAGATAAAAATCATGTCCAAATTTTACAGAATTAAGATCAGCATTTCTTACAAAGTGCAATAGGTGTCTAAATATTAAACAAATTGTTGGACTTCATGTCAGCTACTATACAAGCTACGCTCAGTAGACAGTGACCAATGTGGAGTAGGTTATCCATAAGAGGACAATTAGTCAGACACCAAGATATGTGTCGAACATAGTGAATATGATGATGCAAAACATTATGTTATTTTCAATCATTATCAAATTATGCCACGCACATCAGAAGATTTAAAAACAGTATTGGATTTAGTTTCATGAGATTCAAGATTCAATGAAGCTAAGAATTTAATGTTTTCAATTTGAGAAGCGCATGATTTGATAATTCTGGTAAAACCATAAATTCATAACCATGAACGGAAATTGCCTGGAATGATAAAAATCCATAGAAAGCCGTGTGGACACGTTGCTTCCCTTAACACGTATTGGTGACCTGCCATAAGGCTAGCGACCAAAGCCTATTTCACAGTTGGTTAACAATTTTAGAGAATATGTAACTGATTTCTTTCCAAGGTAATTGAGGCAAAAAACCATTAATTTATATTGATTGGAAACACGACAACAAGGCATATTGGATGGCCTTTCTGAAGGCTATATTAATTTACATTTACAATATCATTTACTCCAACAAATAGAGCTTGAACCAATTGTTGGCTCAAATAAGGAGTAGGGCAAGGGTTGATCTCCCCCAGAGCCCAGTCTTTAAAAGAGAGAGAGAACACTTTGGTCTCAAATGTATTCCAAACCACTCCCTTCCCAGTGGGCACAGACCATTGAATCAACATTGATAAATGGTTGTCAATGTTGATTCAATGTTGATTCAATGCTGATTCAACATCAAACTGCACTTTGTGCCCACTGGGTTTAACTCACAATTGACACCTGTTCGCTGCATTAAAACGCTTCTTCGCTTTCCCAAATTGTAAGGAAGCAGTCATATTTTGATGGAACGCAATGACCCTGTGTACAGCCAAGGAAAAATGGTACTCCAAGGTAGAAGCAGGGCTGTGAAAGCTCAGATTAATCTGATTTCAGATCTTTTGGTCTTCAAATTGGTCATTCTTGTGATTCGTCCAGATCCAGTGAGAAATCTGTTTCACTTTATGTACGGGGGATGCTTAGAAATGTCAACAGACCAGATCACCAAAATACATCAAATAGCTCCATTTGCCCTGCTGATTTTATAACTAGTGGTCCTCGGTCTGAGGTGGTGGAAGAAGTGACAGATAACACGTGATGGCTGTATGAAGCGGGTTTTTCCTACCGCTTATCAAATCTTTATTTATAAGCCAATTAAACAAAAGAAGAAAAATTGTGTCGATGTATGTCCAGCAGCGTTCTCTGTCAGTGTGGCCAGCCGTGGCCGGTCACCACGCAGGCAGGAGGGAGGGGGTAGCCGCCCCACCTGGTGAGTTGAGTAGTAGACTTGCTTAGTTCATCGGTCCCAGTTATAGTGCACACACAGGTGTGTGCTTCAATAACTAGTGGTCCTCGGTCTGAGGTGGTGGAAGAAGTGACAGATAACACGTGATGGCTGTATGAAGCGGGTTTTTCCTACCGCCAAGCCACCCAGACCGAAGGTGAGTTAGTCCTTAGAATAACGAGGCAGACAAACTGCTGAAGATGAGTTAGTCCTTAGAATAACGAGACAGACAATCTGCTACATATCTGTCCTTGGAACAACGGGTTTGCTTATCTGAGCTCAGATACAGAAGCACAGATAGAGACTTCCAGTCTCCATAAATGCGTATGTCATGAAGTGGGAGGCCGATCCTGCTTAGAAAAGTAGCACTCCCACGTCTGAGGCTGTGGGTACCGTAGCTCCCCTGGAGACCCGCTAGCCTACACACTGATCGAAGCTTGTTTAAATACCAAATATAAGTGGGAGGGCGAGCGGAGCCTGGCGCACACAATAAAGGCCCGTCTGATGGGAAGGCCTTGGTGTATCTCCTGACCCATTTAACAGGACATAGAGGTGACGAAGACTGTATCACTGGAATGACAACAACTCGCTCCTGGAACTGAATAGTCTTTGAAGAGGAAACAGACAAGTCTAGTCCATACTGGGTCATTGACAAATCAGTTGATTGTAGGGTATGGGGTGAGCTGGTGACGTGTCCTTTTCTCAGTAAGCACCTGAAGCTTAGTGTGATCATACACCAAAATAATAAATCCCATGGGTCTTTCAGAGACAGTACACTGTATATTTTCATCAAATGTCGAGGTAACAGGGGATCCATCTGGGAGACTTTGTCGCCTAGAAGTCTCTTAGCCCCCAGCATTGTACACTTAACAAGGAAAGACGATTTGGCAGATATGTCTGCACCAAACCACTGGTGCAATATCCAAACGGCACTAATATAATTGGTAATGGAGGAGAACTTGAAGGTGAAAGTGAGGAAGGCTATGTAGAGGCAGATAACCTCAACAGATGCAGGTATGGGTGTCACATTTTGCTCCTCACAAAAGGTCAGGTATTTCTTCCACTGGGACTTCCTAGTAGCCCAAGTGGCATCAGACCAGCACGCCTCCCTGAGATCGTTACATCGCTGCCGTAAACCTGATTCTGGAATCACAGCAGAAGGAGAAGGAGTCATGCAATGCAGAGCAGTTATTAATGTGTTTAAGTACCGGTAATCTAGACAGAGAGTCTGCTAGAGAGTTTTCACATGAAGAGATACGCCTAGGGATAATATATATATTTAGGAACACACAGCGCCAAAATATCTCCCTAAGCCAGTGCATACAATTCAGATTTTTTGATTTGCCTGTGGACAACATAGTCTGAACTTGAGTGTTGTCCGTGTAGAGAATTACAGATGTGTCCCTGTATGTGCTACCCCAGTGGATAAGCGCGGATAAGACAGGCCAGAGCTCCTCTACATTGATCTGGTCATCAAACATTGATCCTTTGGCGGGCGGAGGCACATTATGAGGGCATAAAGCCTCAAAGGCATTATCCCCCAAGCTGGACCCGGCGTCGGATAACCCGCATGTTGACTCCTCATCTACCGGTAGGTCCCACCAGCCGTATAAGACACTGTCAGTGGAGGCAACTCCAAACCCGGTCTTAGAAGAGTCGGTGTAAACTTCCTTGGTGTTTGTGTGAGGTAAAAGCACTTTAGCATGACCGTTGAACCAATTCAGGAAACTCTGCCACCAAAGCAGGTCATCTTTATAAATTGGGGATAGAAGCAGTCTACGCTTCCCTCTGGTTGCTTTCAACAGATTGAAGAGGCGCCTGGTGAAAGTCCGACCCCCCTTCACCACCGATGAGCAATGTGAAAGGAGGCCAGTGACACACTCCAGCTCTTTCCTTGAGCACCAAGATTTGCCCACTAGGGAGTCGATTGCTTCTTTGGTTTTTTGCAGTTTCCTATAGGGAAGCCTGAGTTCCATATTGCACAGGTCGATTTCAATGCCGAGGTATGTAACCACATGCGACGGGCTTGTAGCTTTACTCCAGTTGAGATTGAAGCCCATGTGTCGAAGAGTATTGATTAACAGGGTTTGGCTGTGCTGACAATCGACAAAATCGACGCCATAGACGTAGAAATCGTCGAGATAATTGATCACTGAAATGTTGAACCGGTATAGATATCTTCTGACGAAGTCAGTTACCCTGTTGAAAATACCACAAGCACTGCGTATTCCAAAGCACATACAATTGTCAATGTACCATTTGTCACCATCTCCATAGTTCCACATAAAACCACAGAACTGCCTATTAGATGGATGAATATTTATACTGCGATAAGCAGCACTGATGTCCACAACTGCCCCTTGGCCGCCTTGATCCGAAATGGAAACTGCGTCTTCCACAGTTGAATATGAGAATTTCTTAGTCGTGGTCTCCATGAAGTCGTTTATGCTACGGTGGGGCCTAGAACAGTCAGTGATGCATCTGACCTTACCGTCAGATCTCCTGATTGCCCCTAAAGCATGTACACAAGTAGGTTGGGCAGACACTTCAGATATTTTTTCACTGTCGATTTCCTCCTTGACAGTGGCAGACAGCTCCGACGAGGCTTCTTCTACGCTACCGTAATTCACACACGAGTAGCGTAACTGGCAATGAGTGTCTAATATATTGAATCCTTGACATATGCCAGTAAGCACAAACAAATCCTCTGATGACACCGGGTTATCGTGACTGCACATAGCACAACAGCGGCACGGTCGTAACTGAGACTTCACACCGTTCAAAACATAAACACAGCTGCATGTGCCGTCATAACACCCGTCAAATAGAGGCATGTGCGTTCCCTCGGATATCTCCGCACACATAATATAACCTGGCGTGTCCCTCAATGTACCACAGACTTCATTACCGCAATTCGAGACGAATTTGATACGATAATCAGTGTCAATCTCACTTGGTACAAGCGAGAGAGTCAGGTTCGTGGTGTGTACATCGCCATTTTGTAGCCCATGATGCACTGCGCGGTCGAGCAAGCCGGAAGTAGGCCCGAGTGACGCCGAAGCCATGCCGATGTTTCCCGAGACGCCATTTTCTCGAAGAAAACTAGAAGTACTCGTACCATATAACACAGAACAGTCATTGTGAAGGTTATCAGAGAGCTCACCCTTAGTAGAACACTTTTCCGGTTCCACAACGTTTATCGTTAAAACAGATTCACTGTTCGGGAAACTCCGGAAGCCATCGCAACCAAGATGGCCGACATCAACATCCGGAATGACCAAGTCGCAGTAAGACGAATCACAACAATCGGCTTTACTGGCCATCCCGTTATGTAAGTGATTGGTTGCAATTATAGGGGGGCTTGTCGACTCCGCCTGACTAATAATAGCCTCATGATTAGGGGTAGATGCCCTCACGTAGTCGCCTGTATGAGTGGTGGGCGGCGAGTCGTCAGCCTCACCCAACAACAACACACGGGCACTGTCACACCTCTAGGTGGGTCGGGTGGCTGAAGATGGGTGTCCTGTCAGGGAGTAGCATGACGTGATGGCATGCCCGGGCTTGAAACAGTATGAGCAGACGTGAGGGAATCTGCACGGGTTGTATGAACACCCAGCTCCATTGTATTTCATGCAGTACATGGTGTCGGTGTCGACCTGAGAACCCCTTGAACTGCTAGACTTCACCTGCCCGCTACCTTGATTGGCACTTGGAGGGCTGTTTTGATACCAACCTGACCGGCCCTGATTGTACCCCGGCCTGCCCCCCTGCTTGTTATAACCCATCTGTTGGTTTTGACTCCTCCTGACAGCCCTTGTGTTGTCAGCTCCCAGATAACGGACACACAACTCTTGATCACCGGCGGTGAAAGCCAATGCCCCTTTCTTATTGGCTTTCTTCCTGACACCTTCATCATACTTCACTAGTCCATTGGTGGTATAAGATCTGGTGGCTGCTTTCTCCCCCATGAAAACGTTATGTCTCAGCATACCTCCCACATCTTGACCCTTCTCATACATTTTCAACGTCAGTTTAGACGAGGTTGTCCACAGGTTCTCAACTGACATAGGCTTGCCTCGATCTTCCTTTAGCAAAAAATGTTTAATGCCAAACTTACGTCTCCTGTGTCTCTTTCTAGAGCTTTCATCATTGCTGTCATCACTCGAGGAAGAGGATGAACTCGATGTGGAAGGTGACCTCCTGTGATGACTTTGATGCCTGCGGGACCTGTGGCGGTGATGTCGGGCTCTGCTGTCATGAGCGCCATCGTCAGTAGATGGAGGCTCATATGACTTGTACCTGACGTCCCGGGGAGAGCTTTTCCCTGGCAGCTCACTGAAACGTATGCCCTTGGTAACAGGGGATTTACGACTCCTCCCAGGGTCAATTTTGCTGGAGCGACGGCCTCTGGTAGTTGACTCCTCTGAGTCGCGGTAGAATTCTCCCTCAGACACAGAGTCATAGTAGACAGAACTGGAACCCTTGTGCTTCAGCTTCCTACCTGGGACTTGCCCCGAGGGCCCACCATGTGCGCCGCCGTATGACCCACCGGAGGCACCCCCTGCTGCGCCCCTGTAGGTGCCGGCTGGAGGCCCGCCGGCGGCAGGGACATGGACTGTTGACTTTATCCTCGCCCTGCCCGCACCTTTCACCTTAGACTGGTCGCCTCCTGACTTAGTACTGGTCAACTGGCCCTCAGACTCAGGGTTAGAGGAAGAAACCTCTAACTTGGTACCCTTCTTCAAGACCTGCTCCAGTAACCCTTCTATACTCTTCATCCTGCAGTCAGCCTGGGTGAGTCTGTCATTCACCTGCTTCATATTTCTGATAAACTTCCCAAATTCCCGGTCAGCTTTGTCATGGTCATCACCGGTAGAAACGTCCTCGTTTTCTGACAAAGGTTCAGCAAGCGGTTGGGGGGGAATTTTATGTCGGGTGGGTTTCAAAGTTTTTCCTTTGGGTGACTTGCCTTTCCCCTTGGGCGTCCTGCCACGAGGTGAGGCAAGATGGCCGTGGGGATCCTCCAATGGTTCCTCTTCTGACGAGAAAATGGGCTGCAGCTGGCATTTCTTTCCAGTTGGTGCCTGGTGGCTGGACCTACAAGTAGCACAGTATCTAGTCTGTTTACCCATTTTGTGTAGCAACGCCAATTATGCTTACAAAAAGGGGGATTCGCCGTTAATCCATGAAGAAAAATTGTGTCGATGTATGTCCAGCAGCGTTCTCTGTCAGTGTGGCCAGCCGTGGCCGGTCACCACGCAGGCAGGAGGGAGGGGGTAGCCGCCCCACCTGGTGAGTTGAGTAGTAGACTTGCTTAGTTCATCGGTCCCAGTTATAGTGCACACACAGGTGTGTGCTTCAAAAAATGTTATTGTGGGCATATTCCCAAACCCCTCTAAGCCTATAGATTACTACTACTGCTGTTTTTCTATGATGAAATTGCATAGTGTAGATGATTGGAAACCAACATGTTGAATAACACTACTTTAGTCTCTAAAACCTTCTTTTTACACTCCAAATATGGGAGGATTTCACCAAAAATGGAATTTTCTAGAGTAGTCTATTACATCCACATCAAAAAGTAGTATAGTTTAAATCTTATCATAATACTATTTTGAACTGGTTTGGCCATAATGTAGCCGCCTGGTACTCATCTTACGGTAAGCACATTAAGGGAGCCCCAGTTAACAAAAAAACACGTTATTTTACATCAAACATTTTAAACTTTGCATAACGTTATGCCATATTAAAGAGCCTTAGAAAAACTTTGACATATAACGTTATATAACGTTATAAAATGGTGTATAACGTTGTTTGTTTACTGGGCCCCATTTATTTTCAAGGGAGGACATTATGAATACACAAACGTTACGATATTGTAAGTCTCCTTTATGAAAAGGCTCTCAGGAGTGGTATCACAATGAGACTCCTGTACATCCAGATTTTAAGAAGGAGGAGTTTCGAAATAATGTCTTGAAATCGAAAGTGCAGAATATGATGACGGGATAATGTGTCTGACATTTAATAGTCACGGAAATTGAACGAGGATTTGAAGCATAGCATTTTAATCCGTGTCTGTTAATAACTACTAATCACGTGTCCTTTTCAATATATCAATGCAGGGTTCATGGATCTCACATACAGTAGTCCGAGTTATTTCTGCTAATAGAGCGAGTCACTTGCCTTTAAAAATGCCAAAGCTATCACTTCAGTGAGATGCATTATCTCATATGGAAACAACTTATGGCGAAAAAGGCTCATTTTTCTAATTGGTAATACTAATGATTCTTGCCTTGGGATGCTCAACATTTGTGTAATAACTAAAATCATACACGTAAAGTATTTTGCGACAGGGTGATTGAGTCTTCGAAACATTGGGCAAAATAGCTAAAAGGTGACATCGGTAGTGAATGAAAACATAAGGGCATTTTTATGTATACATAAATTATATCTGAAAAACGTGTATGCCCCACAGGAAAATGATCAGTTGTATTAAAGACAAAGATGGGCTAGGAGTTACCTCCGTCAGATATAAAGATTTCCGCAAACATAAGCTGGGACTCCACTCCTCGAATTTATTGTCAGTTCGTAGCTATTTTCACAAATCGGATGGCTTGATGTAAATATTTAAACAAAACCTAATATAGACAACCGTTTATTTTGGGGTTATTTACCATGCTCTGGCAGATTTACATTTGTGAGACTGGGCTAGAAAATTGGGTAGTGGAGCTCCAGCTATAACATAACAAAAAGGATTATCCTCCTGTATACTTTAGGATTTGAAATAGGAATGCGCTTCTGAAAGTGCAGGCACCAACTTGACTTGTGAGAATACATCGAACTAGACAGTTGATAATTAATTAGTTTCCCATTTGAATCAGTGGGTTACATAATATACACCCATATGATGGAATGATGGTTCACGTAGTAGTCTCAGGCCACTTTCCACAGCAATAGATCTGTACAAAGTTCTACTTATAATGGTGGCACATGAACAGAATGTAGACAAAGCATTAGACAGAAAACATTACACTTTCTGTAAATTATAAGAAACTGCATGTACTTCCAAATCATACGTTTCCAAGGAAACAGGTAATGCATAGAAATGAACAGTCTCTACTTGAAGCAAAGCAAGTTGAAGTAATGCGAGTGCTGACTATGATGATGAAAAGGAATACATGCATTTGTGGAAGCTAATTTACAAATCTGGAAATGCCAATGTCACATCTGCAGAGTTAGCTTCATAGATTTCTAGAAAACAAATATTTGTAAATAGCAAACAATAATTATTAAGAGGAACACCATGATATACAATATCACTGTGGAGTGTTTTCTACTCTATACGCAATTGACAAGGATAGTTGTATTGAAGGACAGCAATTTTCCATCCATACGACAAAGTTACTACACAGAGAAAAGAAACAGCGTCAAAAGGGAGTCCAGGCTGCCTCCAGAATGACTCCCCTCTTTAGGGGAGCCCATGTCCTTAGGTGACTCCCTTGGGTGAGTCAGGCCAGGGAGTTACCCAGGGGAGTCACAGGCAGCCTGGGCTTCCCTAAAGCATGGCAGCCACCATCATATACCATGTGGATCTCAGAAACATTACTGCAGTTGGTCCCATTTGGACACCCATTTTGTGTATGACCCCCCCACCCACTTGACTTCCAAACATTTGTTGCTCAGCCCTGGGTGAATCGCAGGGGGTGAATCGGGAGCGACGGCCAAGTCACCAGAAGCACTTGTCGCTGACAGTGGAAAGGGCGGCTGCAACAAGACTGAAATCCCATCTGACAACATCCCAAGGCAGAGCCACTTAAGGAGCGACTCTGAGCTGCTCAATAGGGAACCGGAAGTAGAGGAGTTGCACCCGCGGCCGTCAGTTTTAATTTGCTTACAGGTGGGCCAGTGGGACAGAGATTCCTATGCTTTGCTGTTGAGATTGCTATAAAAAGAAGTGTGTGCATAAGGAGTAGAGGAGGGCGTTTGGGTGACAGAAGATACTCGTATAAATATTGTATTCAATAGATTCTATAATTGACTGCAGCCGAAGACTAGTATCTTTCTATCATCAGTTACATGAATATAATATTTAGATGAAATGTTTATAATGTACAAAACCAGACATATATTGTATGATCTATATGAGGAAAACTGCATAACTTTTTAGTCTACTTGAACAGACGCATCTGGCACGGTTGAGAAGGGTTCAGACCTTTCTTACCCCCTCTGTTCATGACAACGAGGTAAAATGCATGTCAGGGAAAGGAGCTGATCCATAGAGACATTATGAGTAGAATAATAAGAAGAGAGGAGTAAGATGTTAGTTTAGAATGTTGTTTCTGATTCCGTTTCTACGGACCTGAATCAGTCTACACCCATTCACATCTGCAGTCTATACGAAAACTTTTTCATCATGCAGGACATTCAGTCCAGCAGATTTTTTTTCTTTGCAGGCCCGGCTCATTTTTTGCAGGCCTGGATATTAAAGTACAATCTTGCTATTTAAAAATCACATTTAAAGTTAGTGTTTTGTACGACAATGATAATGAATAGGGGTACCCTATTTGATACAATTGAATTAACCATTTTAATGTGTAATTTACTAAAGAATATTACAGAAAATATTCAAGCTTTCTGTTTCATGCTGTAGAAAGCTTAATAATGATCCGATTTACAAGCCGTAAAAACTGACATGTAGCCAGGAATCTCTGGGATATAGCCAGCTATTTGGATCAGCAGTAGCCGGTGTCCGGCAGGTTTTCGTATAGACTGGATGACATCTAGTTAATACTTTGCAAAAGAAGTAAGAATGAATATCCTTATCGGCAGATTAAACTGTCAATAACCGAATAAGATTCATTTCTTGACAACTACGTTTTTCAAACTGCCACGAGAATGTAATTTTGCTTTTGAAAGGTTGGGCTGTCAATCATGGCAGTTGGAATTGTCAATAGTCACAGGTATATAAAAAAAACATATAGCATAGTATTATGCATATATAATAATTGATGACAGATGTTATTATGTTAATTTTATTTATCGCACACATGTTCAATGGGCTGTAAAACGTGATGGTCACCACCCATAATGGATTGCGTAGTTGTGCTGACAGAGGATAGACAGTCACCAAGGAACTATTGTACGAAGCTCCAAGGAAAAAAGTAGTTTAGATGTAGGTTTTCTCGTGGCAGCGGCACTTTTCAAGGTGTGGGAAGAACATGACTAATTTTGGACAACAGAGGGTATTTGAATAGTTTATATCCGACCTTTGTCTGGAGAATAGTGGTGGACTTTGTGTAGGGGGTGTTATGGTCATGTTGCTGTGGCGCTTCAGAACAAGTATACAGACCTATGTAGACTGCGTACCGTCCCCGTCCGGCAAAGGGGAGAGGGAAGGAGTGAGAGGTAAGAGGAGGGAGTCTGAGAAGACAGGGACTGGTAAACTGGGTTTTGGCCCAGTTGAGCTGGTGTATGGGTCAAACGGCTGAACCTTCCCATTGGATCGTGGCCATTATCAGAGAATGGAATTGAGAGTTGTCTTAGCTATGCCATCTGCCTAACATAAGAAGTAAGGATTTTCAATTCTGAGCGAACATCTCCAGTGAATTAAAAGTTGTTATCAAATCACGTGAGTCCTTTCTTTCCTTCACTAGAATGTGACTGCAATGGAGATAGTAAGGGATCCCTTCCATTGAAATGACAGAATATCAACATTTCGTTCCCAAAATGTAGAATCTTTGTTTTTGTGCAAGGTGACATTTTGAGATCTGTAAGCTAAATCTATGAAAATAGTTTGAAGACACTCCAGTATAGTTTTCTGTAAAATTTCTTTCCTTTCAGAGAGATTACCATGTTTTGGCCTAAATGGGAGCTTTGTAAGCCATAAATGCATCATGGAGCAATGTATTAACAAATCGTATGTGTACAAAAGGACCTCCCGAGGCTTTATGCAATATGTTGATGTAATGCGTAATTCTCTTTAGCTATGGGTGATCCCAATTGGCATTATCCACCCAAAACGGGTGATGCCATTTGGCATCACTTTAAAAAATACTAAATTGTTTATTTCTGGAAGAGAAAATATTCCAATTGTCATATTTTTCAAAGATTATGGATAAAATATATTCTTACAGCCCAAATTCTAAGCCATGACATGGAAATACCCCTTTTTTGTTAGTAATATCAGTTTGGGATGCCCATAGTCAAGGATGTGGGTGATTTTCTTGGTCAGTAGCTAAAGGATTAATCGTGCATTTGAGCTAGAAATCATAAGAAGATGGTTAAAATAATAGCAATGGTCGATGTGTGTACGCCTGATGCACTGTAATAGTAAGTATAGGTAAGCCTACACAGTACTTAGAATGCACTGTAGTCTTACGCCAACTGCACTGTCGCTTTACAGTAGATTCGACGGTTTACCTACAACAAACTGTACACCTACGGCAGATTTAATTGTTCATCTACAAAAATGGCAACTGACTGTCTACAGTATACACATATATGCACTAGATTCCATTGTTAATGGCCACCTCTCCCCTATAGGCTATAAACGGCCGAGGTTATGTACAGGGAAATAGAAATAACTGCATGTGAATTACAGTGTCCAAGACAATAGTTTCTGCGCATGCTGTTGGCCACGTAAAGTAAGGCCAAGTGGAGGACATTGGCTTACGGGGCATTGCAAGTGCAGAAAACCATCGTCAGGAGCACTTTTAACTCTTAAATATTTATTTCATGCCTTTCGATGGAATTAAATCACGTGCAAATGTTTTCTTTTCATCTTTGACATCTCCCTTTTGTATTGTGTTAGGGTCACGTCGCGTACGTGAGCAAAACACTCCTTGCATGGGACCCTCGGGAACAGCGCTTACTATACATTTACATAGGGACACTTGTATTATGAACTGAATGGGCTAAATCGGTATAGGTTTCCCAGTGGATAATGGCTTTTAGTTATTGGCATGATTGTTATCAATAATTATTGTATTAACTCACATAGTAATTTGCCCCATGGACAACTGACTTATAGAAAATAACCTCTTCAAAGCATTCTAAATTGAAGAGATCGCCCTGTGCGCCCCCCCCCCCCCTCCCCCAGCCAAGCAAGAACTGATCCCAAATTTAACCTCCCACTCGGAAGACCCTGATTTGAATCCTTTTGTAAAATCTCACACGGCGTGGGCAGACAACTGTGGATTGATCTCCTGCTTCGCACAGAAAAATGTGAGTGTCATTGTCTCAAAAGTTGAAAACGACCATCTCATGAAAGTCAGGTAGTGCTTGACTTTCAGAAGTGTTCGTTTTGGCGACACATGACTCTCACATTACTTTGTGTGTTTCTGTGCAGGAGACCCTCAGTAAAACGACCTTCAAATGTTGAATTAAAATGAGTTGAGGGAAGAAGGAAAGGAATCCTCCCGGGTCACTATTTGGTACTACAAATGGTATTACATTTGTTTTTATTTAATTGTTATACAAAGTTAACCAACCACAGTGAGAAAGGAAATACAGTGAAATAAATAAAGTATACAGCAGGATTACGACTAAAACTAAATTCCAACAACTAATTGTTCAAACAGGGCATGCAATACTTAAGGGGTGTATCTTATTCATAAGGAAACGCATTAAACTTTAAAAGAGTGCAATTATGTTGATGCATACATCTTCAGATCTTAAAGGAGACTGTTGGAGAATGCTGTTGTACAATACTGAAAGTACTGCCATGAACTTTTATCCTTTCGAAGTTTTATCCTTTCAAGATCATTCAAATACCTAGCTTACAAGAAATACTTGACGTCAACAATGGATGACGAAACAATTACATCTGCCATGCTCATATTATAAGAACCCATAGCAAATGCAGTGAAAGCAGTTGCCAGACAGTTAATAAATTCAAGGAGAGTATACCTCTCAACCAGTATTCTCAATGAGCTATCTTTACCATCCAAGAGTTAACTTAGCATTATTTCACAACGTTTAGCTTGACAGATAATCAAAAAAGGTTATTTAGGTCAAAATAACGTTTTCAACGTTATATAGCTTTTTGCTACGATTAGGAGCCATAGAGAAACGTTATGTAACGTGGTAAAATGTTTTTTGTTTATTGGATGTGTACATTGTATTCCTGAGATAAGGATATTTGTTGATGTTTATAAAGTCATGGACACATAGCTATTCTAAAACATTATTCACTTTGCATTTTGACTTATAAAAGGACAAAGTTGACTTTGTAACGACGCACCATATATTTTATTATTGTACTTTAAAATGTCCTCAAACAGACATAGCACATTGTACGTACTGAGAGAACTGTTGCCTACGTATCCTTTGTTATCAGGAGTGAAAAGGATGGGAATGTGGAATGAAACACTGACAAGAATGTACTTTTTGTAACAGAAACTCTGAGGGGCCGGGCCTTTGCAAACACTGTATAAAGCGGGAATTCCACTACATGATTTTCTTATAGAATCAGGAGGGTCTTTCAGAACAACTGACGTGGTCGCAGGCAAGTGGTGACGTGACGAAACATATTTGACGGCCACTAGTAAAATGTGTTTCAGAAGATTTCCTGTTGAAATCTATAGAGAAAACAAAGCAGATACCATAGTTTGCCAGCTACATATACTCTTGTCAGTTGCAAGTATTGCTCTAGCTTTACATATTGTTTGTATCAGGTTTCATGAAAGTAGCGCTGGGTGGCCTTTCGGAACAGATTTGTCAGTCAGCATTATGAGATTATGAGATTTTCGTCAATAGTGCAATATTTGCAATTGACGAGGGTGTCAATAAATGATATTTGCAATATTCTTGTATAGATTTCAACAGGATTTCTTTTGAAACCAGAACCCCCTACTCATTACGTGAAAATCTGTGTATGAGTTCGTCAGTTGTTCTGAGAGAGCACCCAGATTCAATGAGAAATCCAACTTATCAAGGATCAGTAGTTAAGAGTTGAAAGGACAGGGAATACCTCTCTACACATGGTGTGGCTATCTGGTTTCTGTCTATAGATGTGCATGGAATGACGTCATGGCATACACATAATTATATCAGCAATGACCTAACGCCGCGCGTTTAGAGGGACTAGACAAGACAAAGCACACATGTATGCAGGTGAGGTACATCTATTCACGTCTATTCACATTTCCTTATATATGTATCAACTGCACATGTTCCAGACAACTTGTTTTGTGTTGTCTGCACTATTCTGCTGATATCAAACATGTATGGACACGTTTGTTTCATGTCTGCTCTAGTCTGTGCCAACTGTATGTGCATATACACAGCTCCTGACTGCCGTCGGGAGCAACTCAGCCAATGAGGGAGCCCCCCAGGGTCATGTGACAACTACAGCACAGGAGCCCACTGCATGGCCTATTTTCTTTGCTTATACACACCTCCAACAGGGTTCTGATGAAGACGTTGTAGACAGGTCTGAAAAACAAGCTTTGAATCATCTGCTCCAGAAAAGACATGTCGGCAATATACAAATCATGGATCCCAGAGCTTAGTAAAAAGGGACATCACCCTGCTACAAGACCAGACTACCAGACTAGAATACCAGGTCGGTGTCTGCTAAGGGAGTGATCATCTTTTAACAACAGGGCCCACGCGCGCTGATTTTGGACCCGTAGGGGGGGATGTCATGCGCTCCGCGTTAAAACCCACCACAACCCCCCCCCCCCCTCCCCCTGTTGTTAAAAAATGATCACTCTCTAAATGGCTGACGTTTGGGGAAATGAACCACACCGGTGCTTCTTTTGCTGTTTTAGTTATTCCCGTTCGAATTAATGCACACATTTTAATACCCCCCTATTTCTGATAATTGCGATTTTCTTTAATATGATAAACCGCCGTTCACATAGTAGCAGGAATATGATATGTAACTTATACATAGGGGGAACATTCCCTCATTTCGCTGAATGTTAGGGATCGATGTCATCCTCTATTAAGAGCGTATACTGAGAGATACTTAGAGGTAAACAGCAACCACATGTAAAACAGTCACATGCTATAAAGAATTATGTCTGGACATATGAGCCAATCACATCATACATATATGATTCAAGGCCACGGGTTCCTGTTATCGCGTGTCCTCATACCGTTGTGGTACATCATCAAATAAGAAGAGGAGATGGCTGCGTCTCACGATATCGGGCCAATGTGAAGGTCTTTGACTGGGTGCCATCTTTGACCGTGTGCCATCTTTGACTGGGTGCCATCTGATGACACCCGGTCAAAAATAGCACCCAGTCAAAGACGTTCACATTGGCCAGATCTCGTGAGACACAGTCAGATGTATATTATGAATATGCTTAGGCCTACTAAGCAACGAACAATGTCAGGCAATACCTGCAGGATCGCCGCTGCGTGTGGCATTTTGAAATGAATGGTGAAGTTTTACAAATTGATTTTTAAAAAGGGCGTCGAGTTTTGAAAGTTTTCATAACGTTCACGTCTACAAGACTGGTTGTGCTCAGGTCAAAAAAAAGTTTCAGGTAACATGGGAACAAAGTCTAAGGTCGGTAGGTCGGATTTTTGTTTTTATTCTATTTTTTTAATATATATTTGTTTAATATATAACCATAAAAGTACTATCCAACCTGAAATTGACCCAAGAGGTGTAAAGATATGGAAATTCCTTGAAAATTGAATACATCTCTATAATACCATACCGCTTTTCTATTCATACTTTTTTCCAGCCGAAAAAAGTCTAAAAATATAAATAAATTCTTCAAATTTGCATACGAAAAATGTATAACACCATGCAACTATTCCCATAGATCTATCGCGCTCTGGCAAATAATATGAAATCGAGCCGCTAGGAGATACCAGGTAAATACGCTGTGCCACAGCAATAAGAGTAGAGCTTGCCACATGGAAGTGTCCTGGGGCCACTCCCAGTGGGCACAAAATTCAGTTCAATGTTGAATCAACGTTGAAACAACATTGAATCAATATTGTCAACCAGTTTTCAATGTTGATTCAATGTTCTGTGCCCACTGGGCTCTTGTTAATGAATATCCTCAAAGTGGTCACAAGCTGTACTAAAACTAGAATATACACCGAATAAAAAATGATGACCTCGCACTTGTTGCAACTGGTGAATACCTTGCCCGGACTAAATTTCAAAATTATAATGTGAATGCCTGGTCTAAGCTGGATGGCCTAACACTCTGAGTGTCCAAAGGGTATGATGAACCAGGAAACAGAGTCCAGGGGGTGTATGTATTGTAGCCATTAGCTGATCCAGGATCCCAAAAGAAAAAAAGGAAGAAGAGAAAAAAAAAGGAGAAGAAAGGAGGGAAAACTGTTTAAATAAAAACAAAACACCAAACCCCTTTAATGTATAGCTAATGCGCTTCATTCGCGGGAAACATACAGTGACTCCGGGTTGACCAGGTTCCCCCCCCCCCACCCCTAGACAATCCTGGATCCGCCACTGGTAGCTGGAGCAACCCTAGAGATATAATAGAGTAAGGTTCAGGAGGGTACATAAACTGGAAGTATGGGGGATGACATGTCACTGCCCGCCCCCACAAATCTCGAGTGGCGAATTTCGATGTTTTCTTGTTTTCTTTAAAAAATCTTATCTTTAGTTTGGTGACGGGGCTATGAAGCATATTGCTCAGGTAATTTGTGCACTCTGTCAGTTTGTAACACTTAGAATCTGAGGCCAAAATTAATGGGATCAGAGGACGTCCAATGAGGCTCAGAAACCAGTTGACTGCATGTTGACTTATAATAGTTCTTATGAGAAAGCCTTTGCAGTGCACCTTAATTACTGAGGGAGCGTGGTGGATTCAGGGGGAGGGGTACAACGATTTCGACCCCTTGACCCGGGGGCGGCGGATTCCAACACTCTTGAGGATGGGGGGGGGGGAGCGGGGCGGTTCAAGTACATAAAAGGGGACGCGCAGATTGCAATCTCCCCTCGACTAAGATCAGTCTCATTCATAATACAAAATTAGACCACGAAGCAGAGATTTAAAGGGAAAAAAATCTAAAGGAGCAGCAAATACACATGTTAAACATAGATAAGCAGAGAGCTCTGTTGACATCATTCATAGTCTAATCTGGGCGATCAGATAAGCCTGTCTAGGAGTAGACTACTCACTGTTGCTGATTGTGACTGACCTTGTGAATGGGTGCACCCACGAGCCTCGATACCACCACAGGATCAAACCTTTGCCCTATTGACTCAGGCATATATGTGGAGGCCATCACCTCAGATTATCGCCCGAAGTGGACGAGGGGAGTGGCCCCCAACAGGTTAAGCATGCATCTTGTAAGAATATCCCGTTATCAGAGGCCATAGAGACAGGATCATGTAGTCTACTACCGGACTACAACCGTCCCCATGAAAGCACACCTGGAGGGGATCCTGACCATGGGGACGTGCGCCACCACCGTGGGGGGCACGGGCGGCGCCCTGGAGGAGGGGAGCCGGCAGGAGGTACCTGAGGACCTGGAGGTAGTGGTGCTGGAGGAACATGGGGTGGACTACCAAGGTACCCAACTCCAGCAGCTCACCGGGAGTGGTGATGAGGCTGACCTCGGGGGGTCGATCACCACGCCGACTTGTCGCATGGAGAACCTCGGGCCGGAACACCTGCTGGAGACGAGGTCGTGTGTGCTGGTCGGCGAGCGGCGCTTCCGACCGGAAGGACTGGTGCTGCAGTCTGGCGGCAGGGTGGTGGTCAGCGACGGCATCAACAACAAGGTCAAGGCCTTCTGCAGTGAGGGGCAGTTTCTGGGCTGTATCGGGAGTAAGGGTGAGTGAGTGCACAGAGTGAGTGAGTGCTTCGTGTGTTATAACCATGTATTAGGACAACACAGTGCTTTGATATGCCATACTCTTTATCGGCATGATGCATGAATGCAGTTCGGGTGAGTCTGTGAGCCCCCTAAGTCTCAAAAAGCCCATATCCCTCAAATATTTGTGAGATAGGGGCCTTTTGAGTCTTAGGGCACACATAAAGTCCTTCAATGTCAAAAGGTCCCGATCCCACAAATATTTGAGACATAGGGACCACATTCAAACATCTGTTATCTCACAATGATTTAAGAGATATAGAGGTCATTTGAGAGATAATGGCCATTTAAGAGATAGGGACATGTCAGAGCCCTATCCTACAAAAGATCCTAAAGTATCAAAATCCTGTAAAATCATTTGTAATTTATCTTTTGGACTATAATTATCTTACTTCTGCAGCAAGAAAGCAGGCCTCACAAGAACACAATCATATACATGTATATAGCACAGGTCTATAATAACCAACGGGACACTTTGTGGTATAGGGGCTTTGAGGGATAGGCACATCCCAAACATAATTATTTGTGGCTATGCATGGACTTCAAATAGGTCTCAAACCGTTTTGAAAGATAGCACGGCCGCTCACCTGCATGGTCCCTATCTCAAACGGATCAATTTAGAGGGATAGGGGACTTTTGAGGGACAGGGGCCTCACACGGGTTGCATTCAAGCCTCATGCCGAGCCTTTGGGAGTGTACCAATCCTGCATTGTCGGAATGACGCTTGAATTCCCCGGTCATGGCTTCGCCAAGGAAATAAATCTATTATAGTAGAATTGACTCTTGTATTTACAGTTGGGCCGAAGAAAGCAAAGTGTGCAGCGATCCCGATCTTCTCTATATTTGGGTCCTGACCTAAGCAAGATCTTTACCCCCCCCCCTTTTTTTTTTAAGAAGGAAAAAGCCCACCCAGCCGTGAAATATATCAACATTCACTTAATCAGCACGAAAAAAAGAATCTAAACGATTTTGAAGTCTTCAGGTCGACCAGTGATACACGACCTGAAGGTGAGTTCCTGGCAATGATCTAGGCCTACCCCTACTGTGACTCCCAAACCGGCAACCCCGCCCCCGAAGTAAAACACGGGAAAAACTGATAACAATTCCTTCTTAACCATAAAATAGCAACAGCAATACAGGGAGAAACATACTAAAATTATGCACATTGATGTGATACCTCGTGAGGAGTTCATGAATTGTTATGTATACGTTAAATATCAGTACCTCGGATATCATCAACTTCTCTTTGCATACACTTGTATCTACCTTGCCTAACAGATACTAGTCTAGTCTTGTAACATAATGACAATAACCCTTAAGTTCACATGAACTTATTGTTATCACGCTTCAATACAGTGCTGCTTTTTTCACTGAGCTGTATCTTGATTATTCAGAGTGCTTGATTAAATCTAACCCTTAAATGGCCGCATCGTGCTTTTATGAACCGTGCCCTTTTGTCGGAATGATGCATGAATGCAGCATTGGCAAGTAACAAGCATCGCATGCTTGATACACCCCTGAAGATGCAGTATGATGCATGAATACGGCCCTATGTGGAGTAAAATCGCCAAGGCTGCATTCATTCAGGACGACAAAGGCATTGACGTTAAGCATCCTGCGGCCCTTAAAGAGCTATGAGCAAAAAAGGGCGGATATATGTGATTGAATAGTAGATTGCTGTATAATGAAACATAATCACAAGCTGTTATTGCTATACGACCGACACATACATATTACATACGACTTACTTCTACTATATCGGTTATGAGGCATGCTAACATACCCTACACACCACAGGTTTTAACAAGACCTCAGCTTGGCGAGTGAGGAGGCCATACAGGGTATACATACCTATGTATACCCTGTATAGCCTCCTCACTCGCCAAGCTGAGGTCTTGTTAAAACCTGTGCTACACACTAAGTACTCCCTTTCCAGGGTCAGGTACACTGTGTATTGATCAAAGTCTGGAAGGAGATACTCAAAGACTCTAGTATGGCCAGGAAAGAGAGTCCAGTATTTTCTTCCAGTTTAAAAATGCGGGACTCTATAAAGAAGAGTTCAGCACTGGCACTGGACGTGAGAGATGTAGTGACCCCCCCCCCCCCCTCCCTCATCTACGTTAAAAAGAAGGTGGTGATGTTCCATTCAATCAGGTTTTCTGTGAAAAATCAGTTAACGTACTTTACCCCAATAAAAGAACGTGGGTACAAGTGGAATGTGATAACATAGTTCATTTTAACTAACCAAAGTCCCAGCAGACGCCATTGTCTTCTCCTGTACCAGCTGGTACCCAGGGTGAACTGTGGGTGCATGTGCTCCTGATAAGCTCCATGCTATCTCTACTTAGTAGTACATGTGTAGTCAGCTTAGATCCTCGCGATCGATATATATATACACCTGACGTTATACACCTGTATACACATGAGTCAGGACTCCCTGAGCCTGTCATTTGTATGATAGGGGGGCCTATACTTGACCGGTGTTTGGTATTTCCATGACAACATTCTATAATTAGTGTGGTGGTTTTTGTGTTTGTCTGTGTGTGGGTTTTTTCTCTGTAGTTTTTTTTTTGTAGTTTTTTTGGGGGTGGGGGATTATTTACATTATAGAATTTCTCATTTACATTTTAGAGGCATCTTTCTAGCAGTGTTACATATCCATACTTTACTTGGAACACCTATTTGGTAGTTGTTATGTAATCGCAGCTGGTCAAATATTGTCCTTCGATCGGTATACCAACAACGGTCACCAACAACATCGGGATAATCTTACCTTCTGCGACAGTCTCCCTCAATCATGCCACCCACTCCTCCTCCCCAACACGCATCAATATATGATAATGACCACAAATAATTGGTTGAAAAACGACTTGTATATAATATTGTATATTAAAGATGTAAAGTAATATAATGTATGATACACCCAAACCATCCCTTCCAAAAAGCTTGGTTGTGGGCATACCCTACATATTGTGTCTATTATTTATGGATGATGATCCTTGCTATATCTATGTCCCATCTATATCTATCTATAGGCACATCTATACCTCTGGGTGGGGCACACCTTTAACATTTAATGCGGCAGGTAGCAGGAGACCACTCAAGATATAAGACGATATCACATACTTACAGTGGGGATGACTATGATATATTAAATGTTTGGCACAGCCTTGTCTATATCAAAAGTTCAAGAAAATAGGAAGGTACACTATCTCGAAAGGCTACATAGTGAAAATGACCAAACCGCAATGTCCTCTCGTGGAAACAAAACTCTTAATGGCATATACGGTAGGTGTCTATTACCGGTATATTCACCTGCAGCACACTGACATTCCAAACTTATCCAGCGGAATTGATGATGAATCCAAAAGCTAGCTAGACTCAAAGAATAGGGAATCTCACATTATATTCCCCAATAGAACACAAGCAGTTGTTATGCCCCATGGCCTGTGACAAAGGTGCACTCAGCAGCAGCAATTTGCATCGTTCGTCACTCTGTGAACCTGGGCTGTACAGACACGAGGCGTTAAGTGATGCCTCTGTGGTGGACCTTTGTCTGTACATCAGCTAAATTATATAGACTGTAGGGACTATAGGCTTTGAGGTTGGGGTTTCCTTGGGTGGATATGTTTCGGTTACGCACTTCAAAGAGAAAATAGTGAGAGTCACACATGTACACACCGTGTTTGCTACTATGGTACTGCTGACTCTCCGCCCTTTTTCTGTGTGCTGCTCAAAGACATAGACCTCGCAATAAGTAGTATTTCTTTCTTATTTTTTTCTTAGTTCTTTATCTTATCTTCTATTATCCAGATACCTATTTCGGAATTTATTGGCTCCATTTGACGTTAGTCGTGGAATTTATGTCAATAACAAATTACAAAACTCAAACTCATTAGTCTTTTATGAGATGCAGGAATATCATAGTTACATGCTCAGTATTGATTAATGGATATGAGACTATAAAAATCGAGTGTGACCTATAGCATAATCATCCCATCTAACAAAAAGTATGGAATCTTACATCAAAATAACGCTTTTAACGTTATACAACGTTCGGTCAAGATAAGGAGCCAGAGGGAAACTTTCTGAATCGTTGTATAACGGGTCTTGTTCACTGGGATAGGCATCATTCAGTACAGAACCACAAGGTCGGTGACGCTGCCTACAGATATGAGTAAAGTGTGCCTGTGCAATGATGCAGCCCCGTCACCCGAGCTGCCCAAGAGATTGCTCACAGATGGGCTCTGACTGCAAAAGTATCGGCATCGTTTATGCTACTGCATAATTGTCCACTATATGTAAAACAACGGCAGAATACTGTAACACAAATGAGAACTGGCACGATGTGCCCCTGCTTACTAAAATTGTTTTGTTTTGTAAAATGTACAAAACAAAAGAGATGTGGTACATGTACCGTATCAAAGTTCAAGCGCTCACGCGGAGGGTCTGGAAGCATATGGTGGGTCGAGAGCCGGTCAGGCCAACCAGGCAAGGCCGGGTGAGACTATCGTTCACAAATTGCCAGGCTAGGAAAACCATGGGTTTCTTGGGTTGCAGTGAGAAAGCACAACACTGTGTTATCTCACTGCTAAATTGGGGGTTTTTCACACAGCGCTGTGAGATCTCACCCCCCCCCCCTGTTGGAAACCACACCCATATTATATATTTTCACATTTTCCAAAGATTTCCCTCAACTCCAAACTAATATCAAGAATATGTATAAATGGGCACACAATTGTTCTCTCAATGCTCACTGCGATTATATGATTGTGTGGATATTAACATTGAAAGAGGACGATTTTCATACAACCCTATAAAATGGTATTGAGAAAACTCAATTTGCTGTAGGCTTACCATTATTTGCCCCATAAAATAAATGGCTACATTGATGTATTATGTTATCAGCTAGGTACATCTGAATGGGCCTCTATAGCAAATGTGTATTTCATGAGAAATACTTAATAAACAAGCTAAAACGTTGTATTCCCTATAATTCTATATGCTAGAAGTAGCATCAATGTGGTTTTCAACAGGGGGTGCGATTTCACAGCACTGTGTGATAACCCCCCAATTTAGCAGTGAGATACATGTAACACATCGTAGTACTTTCTCACTGCAACCTGAGAAACCCATATAATATATATATATATATATATATATATATATATATATATATATATATATATATACATATATATACATATATATATATATATATATATATATATATATATATGTATATATATATATATATATATACATCTCCCTTACAGGCCCAGAACTATTTGATCAAAGTAAGATATCTGCAACCATTGAATTCATTGTTTTGACATAGGGTTCATATTACATTTCCTGAAAGCTGTTGCAATCATGTTAGGCCCTTTTTAAAAAATAAAAATGCAAATTCCTGCGTATGACCCGCGGGTTATGCGCGAACCAAATCTCTAGTCCGGGTTGTACAATATTCTCAAAGTCTGGGGGGGGGGGTATTATGAGGGTTTTTTAAAGTATAGAGCAGTATTGAATTCACAATTTTCAGACCTGAAATGCGGGTTATAAGATTCTCCCAAAGTCGGGGTGCGGGTTATACGCGAGGTGCGGGTTATACACGGGAATTTATGGTAGTTTGATTTACATTTCCCATATTCCATTAAAAAATGTATGATGAGAAATAAGATGAGAAATAATAATATCATCATAGGGGAGAATACTCAGGCTCAGCCAGAAACCAAACCTGAGATAGCAGATATTTATCATCATTTTCCTACTTTATTTGCTCTAAAATGTTAAATATCTATCGGATAACAAATACAAGCTCATGTATGAAATGCTGAGGTCGACCTGGAGACATTGGTATGTCTTACAGTGGTACAGACTCAATATTTATATAATAGATCCATGTAGGACTTTTGATATGTGCAAATTACGCCGTTTCACGCCATTTTACGCCACTGGGCCCCTAAGGGATATCATATATATGGTATTATGCGTGAATAAAGGAAGTGTATACGCCCACCTTTGTCTGGAAATGGAACAATCACAGGCAAATATATAATGCCTACCCATTATCAGTCTAAATAAAGGAATTTACATATTGATGGACAAAGGAAGGCATTTCGTGCCATATGGTGACCATCCCCCGCTCCGCCCCTATTGACACATTCATTAGATAACTCGAAATGCGTGGGATTCCGACAAAGGGAAGGTTATCCAGTTTGTTGGCCAAGTTTAATTGCAACATCCCTGACGTCCGCTCTATCTGCACTGAGTGATTCACCATGCAGTGCTGTATTTTGAATGGCTGGAATAAATCCGTGCACTTCAAAATTAGAATATTGGGCTCAAACATGTCAATCACATAAAAAAACAAAGAAGCTAAATACAAAAGAATAGTGGATGTAATATCTAGCAAAGGATCTTAGTAAACATCCTAGTTCATTATTGAGATGACTGACATTTGAGCCCCCAACATCGGATATATACCAACTTGAACAACGTTATACTTTGAGATCACTGTACCAAGGAAGATGAATCCTACTTAGGGCGGAAAGCTGTACAAAAGTTTAGGACCTTCTAGTGTCAAGGACTTGTCTGAACGTAAGTCAGCCAACACCAGGGAGGCCATTCTGATGACTGATCTATGCCCACCTCGGCTAGTCAACGTGGGTCCAGTCTGGAGCCCTGTGACCTAAACCGACAACGGTTTCTGGTTGGTTTACCATATTAGGGCAATGCGTATGGGCCCTGAATGTAACCCAGACATGCCCAAGCAAAACTGTATTGGCCCCATGCAGGCTTGCTACTGAGGAATGTGGGATGTTTTACATGAGCCAGCCTGTTTGCCTGCGTGTCAAATGGCTTCTCAGGAAGTGTGTGATTATTGTTTCCGCGTCCTACACTTCTGAACTAAAGCTTCATCAGATAGTCAAAGATGAAAAGAGGTACATTTTATCATTCTGCGTGAAGTACAGATTGATGTTAGGATAATAACCCTGTAACTCTAGTAGCAGAAGTATGCTTTTAATTCACCCTTTAAGGGCCGCATAATGCCTCACATTAAAATTTGTCATCATGATGTACGATGTAAGCTCGTCAAGAATGTATCAAGCCCACAGAGTTTATGGGATGTATGAATACAGCACTTACTTATCATGGCCCCTTCATGCATCAACACAACTGAAGGGCATAGAACATCATTTTAGACTGTTTCATAAGAAACTACCAATTGTTTGCAATCAACTCTACTAAAAAAGGCAGTCCCTAATATGGCAAATGCTATTCGCAAGATGGCATCGTGTGAATAGCCGTGCATTCTCACACATGCTGTGCGATTTAGAGGCATTGTTCACCCGACGATCCTGTATCTAAGCTGGGAAATCCTATATTGTTACTAACGTTACATGATGATGAGATATAATAATAATAATGAGAAGTCAAGACAATATATAATGGTGCTTACGTGTATGGCTGGCTTAACCTGCCCTATTTAATACAACAAGTTCTCAGAACAAAAGACAACATACAAGTAAGTGCAAAACATACAAGTAAGCGCAAAAACATACAAGTAGCGCAAAAAGAACATACAAGTAAGTTCAAAAATCCAACTGTGCGTCTCCTCACGCGCCCGGCAGCGACGGTGAGACTGCCCCCTGTGGAGAATTCTACACACTATAATTACATAAGCAAAGCACCCTCCCGCGCTGGCAGCGGCCACACAGGTAGGGGTTACTAACTAGACCAATATATACATGTTAATGCGTGCCTTAACATAGGCCATATTGTTACTAACGTTACATGATGATGAGATATAATAATAATAATGAGAAGTCAAGACAATATATAATGGTGCTTACGCGTATGGCTGGCTTAACCTGCCCATAACGGAACGTACAGCCAAGCAAGCACATAACAACAAACAAATAAACAAAAAATAAAAATAAATAACAACAATAATTAATTAATCACAGATAACCTGGGACAGCAATCTAGCCACCCTCTTGTCCAAAGAGACTCTATCCGCAATAGGCCTACGCAGGTACTTCAATACCTGGTCCGACTTCCAGTCCCCCCTCTCTTTTATCACATCTAGCTCGACGCCCACTCTTGCCAAATACGTCGAGCCACCAGCTCTGAATCCGTGTGATGATATCTTAGGAGCTACAATGCCTGCTTTTGAACATAATGAACCCAGAATGTCTGAAAACAATGTGTATGACAAAGGCTCAATCTCTTCTCCCATAGGCATAAGGAAGGCAGGGTGAGTTGGCCTACCTTTAATTTTAGAGAAATGTTCCTCTACCCAATGAACAGCACACAGAGCCACATTCTCCACCCTACACACAGGAATTAATAATTTCCGTTCTTTAAACTGAATGGTCTTAGACTTAGATACAGTTACCATCATCCCCCAATCAAAAAATTTGGAAACAATCCCTCGTAATCACACTATCAGACATGGTGTAGTGACATTTCCGCAAGAGAGTCCTAAAAGCGAATAGGGCAGCGGCCCAAAAACACTCGTGACCTAAAGACAAAGGTAGACACTCAAACATCAGAATTAGGTGCTCAGGTAAGATAGCCAAAGACTGGGTGGGGGCGTCACCCAACACACGTTTAGCCCCTCTTATAGCTCTAGCTATTAATGGATCATGATAACTTATCTCTTGAGATCTATGAGATTTGAGATAGTAATTTACTCCAGATAAGTATCCCGTTATAGATGAATAACAGTGTGTATTAGATAAATATGCTATATAAAAGGCAATGCCCTCCACCCCAGGATGGACAGGGTCAACACCATATAAGGCGCAAAATTCCATATACTTCTTCGTCTGAGAGGATCTAGTCTTATTCGTGTTGTCTGACACGTCATGCTCCAACAAGTACTGCAGGCGCCCGGCCAGTCTAGCTCTCGGTCCTGTAATCACAAGTGTGAGTAACAACATAATGAATCCTCAGACGTACAATATAACAACTTCTCCCTGGAGCCTTTTTCACCCCATCTGCTCAATGCATCACAGATAACATTATTATGAGTATTAATATATACAGACTTGAAATAGAAATTAGCTTTGACAGCTAACCAAAATAACTCTCTGATCCAAGACATACATTTACCATTAGAGCTGCGGCCCGTATTCAGCATATGCATCACTTGTGTATTATCAGTCACAAAAGTAATCTCAGAATTTGCCCACAAATGACCCCACCTTTCAGCAGCAAGCAATACAGGCCAAAACTCTAATTCGTTAATATTTCTTTCATACTCCGAGGGAGCCTGAACCCAATGGTGATTGGCCACCCTAGGCACAGTGCTAATCCCCTGTTCCCATCTACCAATCAGCCAATCTGATTGGTGATAGGCACCAAAACCTTCAAATGAAGAATCACTATACACAGCTAAGTGCGCCCCAAATGGACGCAAGATCTTCGCCGATCCATTGAAGTCTTCAGCAAACTGGAGCCACCAATGTATGTCCGCCCTAGCCTCCCCCGACAGTCTAATTTTATAGTGTTGTTTTTTGACAGAATTACATAAGTTATATATTCTGCGGGAGAAGCAGCGGCCCCCCCTTACAACTCTACTGGCGTGGGCTAGACTACCCCAGGAGACTGCAAATCTCTCTTGGTCATCTTCAACTTGCCGTCGGCTTCCCTAAGCTTAAGCAATAGAGCACACATTTTATCCTTGGGTAGGGATAACTCCATATTCACACTGTCAACCTGTATTCCCAAGAACACAACCTTTTTTGCGATTGGGGATATCTTTTTATATGAAATAAAAAATCCCAATTGACGTATTACTCTGAACAATGTATGCTGAGCTATTTTACACATCTCAAAAGTAGGATAACACATAAAAAAATCATCAAGGTAATTAATTACATTGCTAACCCCCCTGCGAGCAGCACACCTGACAATAAAGTCAGACACAGAATTAAAAACAAAAGGGCCGCTGGCCAACCCAAAGCACAGACGTCCATCAACCAACGTCTGAGCGCCGCTACCGTCTTCAAAATCCCATTTGAGACCCTGATATGTCCTATCGCCATAATATATGTGTAACCCGCGATAGGCATCGCTGATATCGGTACAGCACATTGAAGCGTCCTTTATCAGAATATCACATACATTATCCAACGTTTTGTACACAAACCTTTCACATATTTCACCTGTGAAATCATTCACAGAAGGAGAATCATCACCAGAACGTGAGCAATCAGTGATGGGACGAATCTTTTCACCCACATCCATATAATCAGATTTTTTCACTACAGCTCCTAATGCATGTATACATTTAGGCTTAGTATCAGCAAACATAATTTTATCTTCACTTAATTCTTTCCTCAATTTATCATGCATAAATACACGTCTGTGCTCTTCCAATATAGAATCATAATTATCATTTTCATATGAGCACGGGCAATCTGGATTGATTACTCTAAAACCAAATACAGCCCCCTCCAGAATGTACCACCAGTTCTCGTCGACGGCGCCCCACATGAAACATTCTGTAAAAACAGGACAAGGTTTCATTGACACTGCCAGCCCGTCTAAAACATATTTACACTCACAAGAACCCAAAAAACATGCACTTGTTACATAGAATGCTTCAGTTCTGTCGCCAATAGACTCTTTTATAATGACATGAAACTTTACAAACTGGTCAGGCTGCGGCCAACCCAGCTTGTATACATATAACATCTCACCTACATTGCTATTACAATACGTTTCAATCAGCTGATTTTTAACCCCCATATCCACCTTATAAGGGAACAGTGGGTCAATATGATTAGTGCCTAAACACTCACCCATGACTACATCATTAGCAGCGGCCTGTAGTGTATCACACTCATTACTACCTGTAATCCCCACCCCTGCATATACAGGGGAGAGCATGGGCGGAGACGCTACCTATGCCCTATACATTTTTACATTGGGACAGTTAGCACCCTTATGTGTAGGGTCAGTACACTTGTTGCAAACATGTGAAAACGCGCAGTTCTTTGAATCACAGCCTAACCTGTTGTAGCGGTCGCATGCCAAAACATGCCCATCTTCACCAATTTTGAGACCATGTTGATTCAAGGATGAACGATTGACGGCGGCATTACCACCCTGGGGGCGCCCACCTGTTCTAGATGCACCACCTCTACCATTGCGTTTAGAATCCTCCCTTACTCTCTTGAGCCCCTCAGTACCAAAATGTCTTGTATTGAGTTGGTCATTGCCAAAGGCAAATTCCCCAATGTCATTCCCATATATACATTCCTGACGTAAATCAGAGTCATATTCAGCGTACACATGCTCTTCATAAAGCTCACTAGAGGCTTTGAACGATAGGAAAACGTTTTAGGTACCCTTTCAACTCATCTAGATCAGTGAAGGTATTTTCGTTAATACCAACGGCCGCCCACTGCAAAGATACATACATAAGCTCGGCATATGAGAGGGATTTAGGTTCTCTACCACGAGTGAAACGCTTCAAGTCAAACCGGCGCCTGCTTTTGGGCAGCCTATCAGCAGAAGAATCTCTACCTTCAAACTCCCTCGGGTCAAAGATGCGTGTGCTTGTACGAGGGTGCCTCTCGGGAGAAACCTCTCGGGAACGCGCAGGCTTGTCCGGTTGCTTGTCCGGTTGCTTGTTAGGTGGCTCCTGCTTGTCGGGGACGCCATCTTTCCCGCCTTTTTTCCCAAATCGTGCGCGTATCCTATCAGCAATGCGATCCTCCAGGGCCTGAACGTCCTCCTGGCGCTGCTGCTCCTGATCCACCTCTTCCAGATAGTCCACATACTCTTGATGAGTGGCGAACTTCTCTCTTGGGTGAATATCAGCCAAGCTCGTATCCAACTCCTTCTGGACTGCCGCCGCCACCTCCTCCTGGGTGGCTTTCGGATCATGAATCAAAGGGGTACGTCGTGTAGGCATTCTCCTAAAGCCCGCTGTCGCTTCCAGCTTACAGTTCTTCCCCCTGGGAGAGGCATGGTCTCCCCCACAACCATAGCACCATGCTGATGCCATGGTTATCCTCGAGAAATGAAATTAATTAATAAAAATAAAATAAAATTCAAATCTCAAATGACAGTTGGTTGGTCTGGCCTGCACATGCAGAGCCCACGGACGCGTCCTCACCGACCAAGTTCAAAAATCCAACTGTGCGTCTCCTCACGCGCCCGGCAGCGACGGTGAGACTGCCCCCTGTGGAGAATTCTACACACTATAATTACATAAGCAAAGCACCCTCCCGCGCTGGCAGCGGCCACACAGGTAGGGGTTACTAACTAGACCAATATATACATGTTAATGCGTGCCTTAACATAGGCCGTAAATCTAATTGGTCTGATCCAAGTCAGAAATCAGCCCATCATATACCATTAAAACAAATAACCAATTGCACTATAATCACTGGCAATTCTCTTTTTGCACCATGAGTAAGATCCTGAAGGTAGTGCCTTGGATTTTAATAGTCAATTGGATAGGACAGGAAAGAGCCAGTAGGGTACAGCTCGTAATGCAGACTGACTTAGTTTCTGCGAAAAAGACGTTTCTCATGGTACACAGGGAGAAGTAAAGGAGTCACCATGAATCTGACAGCCAGAGTCACAGTTTGTCTCGCATGTGATAAAAAGGAGTCTAAATATACACCTGCATACATGAGTAGCATGCAAATAAGGTTGACTGTGTGATTATGTCAGGCTGAAGTAGGGGAAACAGGTACAGCAATGAATATGCCAGGTGAGGCCTGTGAGAATGTACTTGAGTAGGAGACATGCTTTCATGTCCACCAATTCTGCTAGTGTGAGAGGGCTAAGTTATATCTGCCTCCCACTTGCGTAATATGTCATTGGCCTGAAATGAGAGCGCTGCAGATTTGCAATTTTCCAAAATTTACTTGTGTGTGTAGATAGTGTAGGTCTATATACAGAAACAATTGAGGTTCAACATGCCCAAAACTATTCAACCAAAGTAAGGTTTATGCAACATGATCTGTGTCCAAACGTGACTCTGGGACAGTTGAATTAAATTTTGTTGTTCTGACTTAGGGCTCATGTTACATTTTCTGAAAGGTGTTGCTTGGCCCCTGCATGAAAAGGGCATAATTTAGTTAACCATAGCAACCAGGGGATTTTGCCTCTGTCCGTGGGTAGACTTGGAGTTGAAGATATTATCTATCATCATTTCCGTGATCAAATTGGTCTAAAATTGTTAATATCAGATAAGAAATGCAAGCCCGCATATGAAAGAATGATGTAACTCACTGTTTTACAGTGTTACACACTCAATATATCAAAGAACCAGAAAACCAGAAACCAGAAAATAAATAGATTATGTGCAAAATACTCCATTTCATGCTATTTTCAAGCTAATGAGGGCTAACAAAATATGATACTGGAAGATGTACCTAGTTAAGTTATTGATTTAATGATATTGACACATCACTCTATTATGATGTGCAAATCCAAATAGTTTAAGGTAGGTCGATACCATTGAAAACGGGACCACTGCGCATGTTTCCGCACATCTACCTTAAATATGTCAGAATGACTTCATATTTGGTGAGCGTTTGGTCATATATACCCTCATCACCCATGTTATTTTTCGGACAATTTTGATCAAAATTGAGCATTCTATCAGACATTATATTTTGTACAAGAATTAAAGTGTTGTTTTTTTTGCATTTCTGACATTTTGTTATCAACCATATTTATAAACCAATAAATGATATAATTCGGACTATAAAGCTGAATAGATTGCTTAAATATATTCTGGGCTACATAATGAGACCATTTCATAATATGATTATTAGCATTTTACCCATAATGCAATACTTTAAATATCTCATTTAGCACACTTTTGCAGTACTTTTTTACTTCAAAGGCCCAAAACACCAAAATAATGCGCGGGACCCTAAATTAAATTTAGTCTTACTAGTTTCCAAATGATCTTAACTTTCATTTCATAAAGTTGAAGAAAAATGACAACTTTTTTTCTATTGATTTTAATCGATTTTGTGTTTAATCAATCACAAATTAATTCATATTTACAACCAAACATGCGACATCACAGAACCATGAAAGTATAAAATAACAGAACTTGTGATCTTTTTTTCTATTTTTTAGAGAAAAATCGAAATATGTTAATTTTTCAAAATTCTGTATTTAAAAAAGTAGCGCGGGACCCCCCTATTTTCTCTTCAGATATTTGTTCTAAATGATCTAAGGTACCTCTGGAAGAAATTTGGAGGAATTCTAAACATTTTGAGTCAATGGTATCGACCTACCTCAAGTAAATCATTTATCATTTATATAAAGTTAAAATCTGATAAAGAGCACTATGGTCTAAAGCAACCACCGGATGATAATGCACACATGTTCTAATACACTAGGTCAGCAGGCTTACCCACATGGCCATAGAGGACTGCGTACTTGATATGTTGTATTCTCACAAGATCGTTTCTAAAGTACGTCTGAAGGTACAAAACAAGTTCGACCTTCATTCGAAAACAAATTACTGTTAACCACCCATAATTATAGTGTATGCACTGTGTTTTTGACAGAAAGAAATCAACTTCTTTTTTTCAGATTCTTTGCATTTGATAAGTCAACATGAAACGAATTTAATGTAGTAGAGGAGTACTAAAACACCTGTTTTGAACAAAGAAAATGTTGACTAATGTATGGGAATCAAATAAGTATCGGATCATTCTGCTAATTACAACTGACCGGCACTGGCAGGCATAGAATGTACTCAGGGACCGATATAAGTGAGTAATGTTACACGAGTATATGGCTGATTAATGTTACACACGACACATTCTCAGTTAAGGTGGGAATACATGTCCATATTATGTTTGTGGAACATAATTTATAAAGTAGATAATATTTTTAGGTTTGCTGTGTATTTTGATGACATATACCTAAAGAGAAGAAAAAAAAAAAAAAGAAAAAAAAAGGAGGTCCAATTTTTAGGTGCAATATCTATGGCTGAAGATTTGAAATCGTATTGAAATGCTCTGTCCAATATAATGTTATAATTCTTTAATGAATCAGAAAATATATAAATACAGTATGCAGCGTCTTTATACTGTATCTTATGTTGTAAAATAATTTAGGCTGCAAAAAAAAAAAAAAAAAATCACGTTTTTTACATTTTGCTATATACTAGGCCCCTAGATGGTAGTGTCCAGGATTTTAGAGTGACCTCCGTTACCAAGCATATTTCCTGCCCACAACCAAAGGGGATGGGGCCTAATCTGAACATTTTTGGCTAAAATTTATATTTATATTGTGATAAAACATTGAAAGTGGTAAAAACTCGATATTCATATATCCCTAGCCACAGGGCCTATATCAAGGCCTAATTCTGAGACAGATTTTTTAAGGGGCGTGACCTCCGTAACCATGGTTTCAGGCATAAATAATGACCCAAATCAAAAAAAAAATCGCCACAGGATGGATGCCATATACATGAAAGCACATACCAAAAATGGCGTTTATTAATCGAATATTAATCTGTGGGGACGAATAAAGATGCACGAAAGTGACCTCCGTAACCCGTGACCTCCGTAACCCCCCCCCCTCCCCTCACGCCGGGGCCGTGCGGCCCGCCTCCCGGGACCCGTCCTCCCGCCCGCCTCTCTCCCACCTCCCCCCCCCCCCCCCGGCTGCAGCCTTTGTACAGGGGCGAATCAAATGGGGGTAGGGCAGGGCGTGCCCCCTATTTCTCTACTTTTTAATGTAGGTTCAACACCTAATCCCCCCCCCCCCCCATTCTCTTACCCAGGAGGACGCAGGCATAATGAAAAATATTAAAAAGACCAAAACCCGAAAATACATGCACCTGCACGCCTGCTCGGGGAATAGAACACGGGCCTCTGGTGTGGAAGTCATGCACGATGCCACTGGACCAGAACCGGCTGCTAACGATCCGCTTATTATACGGTAGTCCTACCTGGCATATTAACCAAACACACCACGAGTGAGTATATCTCAGCCATATGCCTACTTGTGGGCCTTCATAAGGTTGTGTGTTTGATTTATTATTAGCATATGATAGTCATATAACCAGTCATATCTCTTAAAGCACAAGAAACTTGATGATTAGCCTAATCATTAGGCCCCTATAGGCCTATAGAGAAATTCCTCGATCGCCGATGCATTGCCGATTAGTTTAGTTTTTAGTTTTACCGATGGCCGCTACGTGTCTCCCGATATTTTACAGAAGAATTTTCTCTAAAAACCTCAGTTCTGCTCCGATTTACATGCTGTAAACTTCTATATGCACAGAAACATATCCTGTCTGGCATATCCAATCATTAAACCACCCTAAATATGCTGTTTAATGTGTTAAAATCGGGATCTAAATCGGCAATCGGCGATCGTTTTGACATGACAGATCTTCAGCGTAGCTGCACTTTCATTGATCAAGAGCTGGTCACGTGACATTCTCAATACGCCCACTTGGTGGGCGTATTGCCGTAATACGCCACTGCAGTGAGCATAGGGCCTACAGGTTTCAGTGCTTAAAAGAAAACACCACCCTATTTTTATGATGACTTCAATTGATAGTCTTGGTATCAATTAACAATATTCTGAAACATTTAGGAAAGCATGGGCCATTAATTTGATTAAAAGGGAGAACAGCAGGGTTATCTGCTGCAGCCCATGACGTCACCCCTGATAGCTCCCTATGGCTGGGATAGGCCTATGCTCACTCGTGATGTGTTTGGTTATTATAATCTCAGCTTTCATTTGATACCAAACATGCCTATATAGGGTGCGGGTTATACGAGGGTTTTTATCTGTATAGAACAGTACTAATATATACATTTTCAAATTCAAAAACGGTTATAGGATTCTCCTGAGTTGGGGGTGCGGGTTATACGCGAGATGCGGGTAGTACGCGGGAATTTACGGTAATAGTAAAAAGACACAAGTCATGCGTATAAACAGAAATGGTACTGTTAGAGATCCTCCTATGACGAAGATCCAAATCGGGGATACACACCTTGAAGAAGTAACCCAATACAAACACAGAGAGAAGAAGTAGGATCACTGTAACTCTCAAATGGGAGTCCAGCCCCGATCACTGAGGTAACTCTCCCCACAACTCTAAAGTGACTCCCAATCATTAAGGAGTCTTAGAACAGAGTCATTATAGAGTCATTATAGAGTTACTTTAGAGTCCTGCTAATGCTTAGGAGTCACGTTAGAGTCATGGGGAGAGTTACCTCAGTGATCACGTCGGGAGTTATAGTGATTCTACTTATTTTCTGTGTGAATATTTAGGTGCTATCATAGACAGTAAACTAACCTTCAAGCCTCATGTCAACAACTTGATTTGTAAACTAAGCTACAAAGTCACCCTCCTAGCTAGGATCAGGAAGTTTATGGATGAGATACAATCACTATTATTGTATAAACAGATGGTAGTGCCATACGCTGATTATTCTAGTTTTTTAATTGAATGCACCACTACGGACCTAGTCAGTAAAGTTCAAAAACTGCAAAATAGAGGGTTAAGAGTATGTAAATATAAGAATATGTATGAGCGCTGCTGGGCCACAGCTCTACATGAGGAGTACAAACTGGATACATACTCAGCTATTGTGTCTAATGCATAAGTTATCAAAGAAGGAAGGGTCAGTCAGACCAGAGGGTCTAAGAAGGACCAGAGGTGACCACAAGGTAAAGTTTAAATCACACGAGTACATGCTAAAATCACTACATAGAAGCCCCATGTATAGAGGGGTTTGGGAATGGGACGGGTTAAACGCGGATTTGCAGAAAACAGAAAAAAAGAGCAAAATTCAAGGACCTTGTCAAAAATAAAAAGCCGCGACCCAAACTGGTATAACTAATGTCTGTCTCACTTAGCACCTACGCTGGTTGTCAGGTAGGTGCACACACAGTCGCACTTACCGGTAGAATTCTGGAAACCAACCACCTGCACTGGTTGTCAGGCAGTTAAGCAAAAACCCAACCCAAACCCAAACTAAAAACCCCAATCTATGGCACTATTATAATACCATCGTCCATCTATCACCATCAATCATACAGACATCAACACTGGTTGTCAGGTTGGTGATCCTTTAACATGTAAAACACCTATAACGTAACTGTGATCACATTTAGCACCTACGCTGGTTGTCAGGTAGGTGCACATACACTCGTACTTACTGGTAGAATGAAGCCTCATAACAGGTAACCTGCACTGGTTGTCAGGCAGATTAGATAAAACAAAACCTCCAATCATGGCACACCCTTCTAAAGTTCTCAATCATCCATCACCATCAATCATACCTACATCAGCACTGCTCGACAGGTTGGTGATCTTTAAACATGTAAACTAAAATATAGTGAACACCCGAACAAGTCGGACCAGGTGTACCTGCGCAAATCCAATAAATATTGAGTAAATCACTAAGTATTACCATGTAGCTATACATGGGCCATCATGGTGATTTCCAGAAAAGTTAGGGACTCTGAGTATATATAGTATATGGCTCAAACTCCTGACTTATGTTGTTTTAGGATAGAGGAAGGACAAATCAGAAAATTCTTAATATGTTTAAACAAGTTTAGTATATTGAAAGGTATATATCTTGGCTCCTTGGAACACTTTTTGATACATTTCTAACCCTAGCGGTTCATTTTTTATCGCCTCGTGAAGTTTATTGTCCTTTTTTCAGGTGACTCCGTGACGAAAAATCCATGATCATGAACATTATGTTTTGAATACATCACAGCAACTAATAATTTTGTTTACAAGTTGGGCCAACATATATCTTGAAGCATACTAAGAATGGATATCCTCTGAGTAATAGTTTTTGAGATACAGCCCGATGAATTTTGAACATTTATCAGAAATATGAACATTTCAACTACATACTCTCAGCTTTACCCTAGTTTCCTCAAAATGGTCCCATTATTGGTTAAATTCACTCTACAGTGTCCTGATCATGTGTACTTTAAGAAATATGAAGCATCATGATATCTGGTTAGACCAAATTTGCACAGTTTAGGCCTAAAGTACCCCTATTAACCTATTTTACGTCACGGAGTCACCCGGGTGACTCCGTGACGGAAATTATTTCTTGTAGAAATGAGCATAAAAATGGTGGATTTTTGCATTAGAACATTAGAGGGAGTGGGTAGGACACAGGAAAACCAGAGATAACTTAAATATATTGGGTATTAACAATTTTATAAAGGTTTAAATTTTCATCAGGGTGGCTGGTGACTCCGTGACGAATATTCCGGGTGACTCCGTGACGGAAAATATGTATCCCAATAGACATATGCTCCTGGAGGCAAGATTATTGGATATATTTCAAAATTTCTTTTTTCCAGCAGAAGACACAAGAGTTACCTCACAGTCTGGGATACAATAGAGACTGTGTGGATCTTCTTTATTTACTATATAGAGGTATCAACCTGAAATGACATTTGAATATTTTGCTCACAAAACACACTTAAATGACTGTGGAGAAAAGAATACGGAACATATCTAGTGAAATCCTCGTGAATCAATTGACTATACCATAGACCTAATAGAAAATGATATTAGGAATAAGCTGTTACTGCCTCAGTACACATGGGAGGCATGTAAAACATGTCATTTTTAGGGTTTTTGAGGTTTTTAGGTTTTTTTGGGCCTATGGAGGGCCAGAAAACAGAAAATATTGGGCCAATACACAAAAAATAGAGATTTCCTGAATTATTAGGATGTTTTTTCACATATACCAAAAATTTGAATAAATTGGTGCAAAACTGGTTATTCTGTAGGGGTATAAGCCTGAAAAGGGCCAGAAATAGCCAAAACAACATAAGTGGGGAGTTTATGCCATATATAGTAATGGGACTTAGTCTGTATTAATTGTGTAGGGGGCCGTGCAATCACAACACGGGACCACCGCCTTAGGTAGATGGATAAGTGTTAGTTAGTCCTAAGTTTCTTCTTCTATGCTTGTCAGGGAGTCATAGAACCAAACTGATTGATTATATTAACTGTTTGTGTGACTGATATGTAAAAGTATTGAGGAATAAGCCGATTCCAAAAGATCTAACTGATAGCTAGATACTCGATATAGACTCTATTCATACAAACTGCCATGTACAAGTAACTAAGCTATGCTGTAAACGAACGCAAGATTGCATATATTATATCTGAGTAGATTATAGAAACTCACACAGTAAGACGAAAACTTGAAGATTCAAGTGATATTTTTTATTCTTTCAATTTAAGAAATGTACATGTCAGAAATCGGAACATATATAGCCGAGAAGGCCTATAATCATGTAATATGTGAGATTAATTATATCCCCGAGGGCTGTCGACCTACTATTGTACCGGAAAACCATTTTATGATCGGTATCAATAAAAACCTTTTGAACTTGAACTTGAACTTATAGTTAAGACATAGGGAATCTGTATGCTTTGCTGTCCTAGGTATAATAAAATAATTTAAGCAACCTGGCGACTTTTGAAAAACTATGCCTATAGCAAAAAAAGACTTTCTGACCTGGTACCCTTAATTTCGGGGACTTTCCGACCTGAGGGGCGGGGGGTCCCATCTGGACCCCCCAACAAGGGGGAGGGGAGCGTGTGTCTGTCATATGCTAGAGTGTGTCTGGGGGGTGGGGGGGGGGGGAGGGGTGGGCCTAGGGGCCTATTGGTAGGATGGAGTTTTCGGGGTTGCAGGGCCATTGGGGAATTCTGTTAAATGTTACTTTCAGATCAGTGTAGGCCTATTTCGAGTGGTCATGTAAAAGACTCGTAGGGGTATCAAAATCCCTGCCCTTGGAAAACTTTGAAAAGCTAAAGCCAAATGGTCCATTCTAGTGCTCTGAACGTGACGTGACAGTAGTAGTAGGCCTAGTAGCTAGTAGGCTTATATGTGTCTCTACAGGGGTACCCACTATTTTGACCATGTCGCTGTGGCTTCATAAGGCAAGGTGACGTGACAGTAGTAGTAGTCCTAGTAGCTAGTAGGCCTATATGTGTCTCTACAGGGGTACCCACTATTTTGACCATGTCGCTGTGTCGATTTTTAGCAGAAAGTCTGTGTCATTGTGTCTATGTTTAGATATATAAGAACTTAGAGAAAAATCCCTGTGGGTCGATTTTTATCCCTGATTTTCCTGTGTCCGTTGATTTTTAAAACGGCCTAAAGGGCCGTGTCGCCGTGTCGCCCGTGTCGACTTTTACCCATGTAGAGGCACCTATATGGTATGCCGGGATGGTATGTCACACTAGTATATTCTGTATGGGGGTTTATATCACGTATTTTCTTGTATGTGATATCACAGGGGAGGTTAATAAGGCAGGGATTCTTTTTAAAAAGTTTTAGGGAGATTGAATCGTCCAGAAGTCGACCAATTGAAAAAAACTTGCTGGTGGATCGCTACCTCTTGAATATGAATCCGCTGCGCAGGTATCTGCGCATTATAGATTAAATGTCTCAGAATGAGCTGATATTAAATAACTGGGTACATATATAGGCTGACTAAGCAATATACAAGAATTGGACGGTTTTGAGCAAAATTTAGCTTTATATTGGACTTTGAATATTTGATATATTTGTAGACAATAATATTGCTATTTTTGACATAAGCAAGAACATTGAAATTATTAATCAATAAATCATTATCTAGATTGATATAAATGTCACTACATTGCTTGAAGTAACCAAGGGCATGTAGTACAACCATTTTATACCCTGATTCTTGCCATTTTACCCATTATTCTAGGCATCAAATACAGGATTTAGACCATTTTTGCACTATTTTTTAACTTCAAAGGCCAAAAAACCTAAAAATATGCCCGGGACCCCCTATCAAAAGCACTTTTATATGTTAGCAAATGATCTTAACTATTTTCTGAGAGAGTTAAAACAAATTCTGTTAAATTTGAATACTACTTTTAGCTAATAAGGCTACAAAATAATGAAAATATATTCCTATTCTTTCCAGGAAACATCATATTTTCACCCAGAATGCCATTGCATACAACTGTAAAATTATTTTTGCAGTACAGTGGTTTTTATCCTCATCGGATACGGGAACATATAGGCCTTTCACATGTGAAGTTTTACATTTCTGTGCATAATGGTAGATATTAAAAAAAAATCATGGAAGCTTTCTTTTTTTTTCATATTTTTTTATTTTTCAAAATTCTGTATTTAAAAAAGTAGCTCGGGACCCCCCATTTTTCTTTTCATTTTCCGATTCTATATAATCTAGACTGCATGTTGTCAGGTGTATATATATTGTATAATATCATAATATGTGTAAACCACTTTCATCATTATCAAAAGCTTTACAAGTACACTTGTAATCCTATACCAGTGGTGTGTGCACTCCATACAATAACAACATAGATGGGACTGCTCCAACCTGAGCAGACTGGCAGCTATCAGCACTGTCCAGTCCTATCCAGTCATGTCCAGTCCTATCTGGTTTCAGGCACTCCGCCATGCCCTCTGTGCAAATGTGGAGCAGTTGGTTAGCTCTTGGGCTCAATTCTGTTCTGAGGTTGTGGGTATGTATGAATCCTGCTAGATACCTAGGCTGTCAAAGAGAGCAAAAGCTCTTAAATATAACCACCTCCTAGGGGTTTATTGGGACATATTTTTCAAGGGGTAAGTATCTAAGATCTAGATTTGAGTGTATTCTGCCCCTCTCTTTTCGAAGGGGAAGATTTTGTGGAAAATTTTAAACATCCAGACTTGCAACTGTGCAATCTGGTGATATTTGGCACAAAAATATTGAGGCTTAGATCTGGATCCCTGTCAATTAAATCAATAAGTAAGCAAAATGGTTTCATCTAGTGGATACCTTAGGATGGCTCTGCACATGTCAAACTATTTAAATAATGGATAATAGGCATTAGCCTTCATCTTTGAGGCTGAGATTCAGGCTGGGATACGAGGCAACAATTTTGAAGGTGTAGAATTTAAAATAGTGAAATCTACCACCCTCCAGTGAAAAATCTTGCCAGATATAACAGGTGCGACCCCAAGTGTTGCAAGAAAATTTCATGATTTTAGTGTAATCTGCTACATTTTAAGCAATTTCTACAGAAAAAGTGAAGATTCACAACAAATCACCCCCTCCCTTCCAAAGGTGTTACTTTACGCTCCCCTTAAGAGGGTCAAATTATTTTATGCCCCCCTCCTCGAAAGGGGTCAAGTTATTTTACCCCCCCCCCCTCCTAAACTCACCAACCCCCCCTGTTGTTAAAAAATGAACACTCCCTTAGCTGTCTACTTTGCTTATGAACATAATTCCTGGGTCTGTTCTGCGAAATCTCTGTTGCTAGCCAACAGCTTACCACTATTGGACCAATTTAAAAGGGGTAGGTGATACTGCTACCTGTCTATTTGCCCATGGACATGAATTTTGGGGTCTGTTGCTATGCAGAATTGCTGTTGCTAGGCAAACTAAAGGTCATAGAAACAAACCAATAACATCATTGGATTCCTTGACCCTGATTTAGGGGGAGTATGTGACGTTGTTACATGTCTAGGATAAATATTCCTGCACTGGGAAATGGATTTCTGACTTTTCGGCGGCCATCTTGGATTTTGGCGGCCATCTTGGATTATGCTGGATTACTCCCCCATAGGACTAGCAGCATCATTATTCTTAATCGGCATCTTTTTTTCAGGTTCAGATTAGAAATGTTGCAAAATTAGTACAACACTACCTATAAGATAACCGTTTCTCTTATATTGCAAAATATACTGGTGGACAATAAGTCAACTATACAGCTGGATTCATAATTCAAGGTCATTCAATGCATAATTCAAAGTTTTAGGATACCAAGTTCAGAATGCTATATTTCAGCAAATAAGCAACTTTATGTTTACTTTTTTTTTGCTCTGCAAAGGTCAAGACCTAAATTTTCCAGAAATGTTGAGTAAATGATACTACAAAGAGGTCATTTTTTAGACTATTTCTATCCTGAAATCCCTACTTAACTCAGAGTGTGTCACTAGTGAAAAAAGGCTTTGAACGGCATTCGCAAATATGGCAGGCCAATATACTAGGAAGTATTCGATGGTTCCTTGAACCATTGTGCAGTTTAATCCGGATCATATGACTGAGTTGCAAAGAAATCTAATCTCTCGTGAATATCATCACTAATTGCAATACACAATAGATAAGCTGATATCCATATTTAGTTGCACTGTCAAAATGTGTACGGAAAGTCCTGGTAGGTTATCTACATTACCCGCTACATAACCCCCTGAAACACTTTCAATATCACTTGTCTTCATGTGCCATTTCTCACAATACATAACATTTTAAACAGTTTAACTAAAGGGCTTACCGGTAGTCAACATTCCATATTCCTTCATGACTAAAAACAGGAAAAACACACAATCATCTGTACATTTATGCAATATCTGATTATCTTGTGGCTTTAAAGAGTTTCCTGGCTTTGTTGATAACTTTGCAGTTTGAAATAGTTAATGTAAATGATAACTTGATTCTGAGGTATGCAGACGGTGGCAAATTTAAGGTGGCTCGATCCCATGTCAGATACGCCCACTGCAGAGGTCCCTGAGCACAAACACACATATGTAGGGAAACTTTGAAGTACTGTGCATCACCTGAAAATGTCTATTGGTCCTATTGGTAATGGAATAGCTATGTATTCTTCTAAAATGGGAAAGGTGGCTTTTCCGGGATTGGAACCATTAACCTTTTCAACGTTTTTATTTCAAAGGCCCTAAACCCTAGAAATATGCACGGGACCATATGTTCAAAATAGATTTTTTTGTATATATATAGAGGATATTGAAGCATAATATACTATGAGAGAGTTATGTAAAAATTCCGCTACTTTTCAATATAATTTTATGTAGACATGTGGCAAAACACTATGTAATTCTATTACATGTCACATCAATTTGAGCTTTGATATCACAGAAAATAGCTTGGGACCCCCTTTTTTTTAGATTCTTAGAAAAGTACATGCTATTGTGGTCTTATTGCCGAAGTCTGACAGAAATCTAGCTACTTTTGAACCAAGAGATCGACCCACCTTAATGGGATTTGAATTTGCGTCTGCATGCACATTTCTAACAGCACTTTTCTAAACTGTTCCTTTATGTCTTCCTTGTAGATCATTTCCATTAGTATGTAAGTTTTAAGTATGAAATACATTGTGGATGCCCATATTTCTTTTGATATTAACGGTTGTAGGTCTTATCTTTGCAGGCAGGGGAGCAATTTTGAAACCACGGTCAATGGCAGGTTTTCCTGATGGCACGTTAGCAGTGTACGATGAAGGTGATAAATCCATCAAGGTATACTCCCTCACAGAGGAGTTTCTGTACAAGATAGAAGGTGAGCCAAAAGCAACACGAATCTCCCCCGTATCATTCGTAGAAGAGTTTCTGTACACGTATGAGGGTGAGCCCACCACAACACAAATCTCCCCTGGTTCATTTACAGAGGAGTTTCTATACAAAATAGCAGGTGAGCCTAGATATGCATAAACCTTCCCTGTGCTGCACCTAGAAGGACCTTGTGTGTTATATAGTCATTGGCGGATCCAGGGGGGCCGAAGGGCCTTGCCCCCCCCCCCCCCCCCCTCCCGATAAAGGGGGAAGAAGAGAGAAGTAAAGAGGGAAAGAAGGAGAGAATGGGACATGTGTGAGAAGGCACCATTTCCAGTCTAGATCATCACCCCCCCCTAGTATGGCCGCTGTGTGCGCTTCGCTTGAGGTGCATGCGGGAACAGTCAGTCACTCCAGATTTGCCAGGTTTGCCCCCCCCCCCTCTAGAAAATCCTGGATCCGCCACTGAATAGTTCTTAGGTATTGATTGACTTTCCCTTTACTGTTGGTTATTTCTCAGGTGTCAGGCCACATGTATACCTCCACACGTATGGTTTAGAGTACAAGATAGCCCAGCCCAGATCTGTTATTTTACGTCAAAATAATGTCTTAAACGTTATATAATGTGTTGCCACTATAAGAGCCATAGAGAAACGTTAGAACGTTGTATATTGTTTTTTTATAACTGGTAGGTAATCCCCGAGCACCGCACTTCGCAGACAAAATCATGGTTAACATTTTTTAAATCCAAGCACTATATCTGAATTGCTGAAAGGCCCAACAAACATACCCAGTGGACACAGAACATTGCATTAACATTGATACGTTATTATCAAAGTTGATTCAATATTGATTCAAAGTTGAACTGAATTCTGTGTCCGTTGGATATAAGCAACATCATACAAAGACAAAATCCTTACCAAGCATGATATCAAACCTTGCTGAAATGCGTGTATTACATACACTCTAAGACTATGCAAGGTATGCAATTTAAGACTATGCGAGGTATGCACATGTCAAGGCACCTGGTTCAGTTCGTCCCTAAGAGTCACATATCCTCCCTTGTATGAGTAGAGGTGTTTCTGTACAATCACTATAGATTAGGTGAGCACATGGCAACACGGCCTTCCCATGTGTCGTGTGTTGAGGATTTTCTGTACTAGGCATGTATATGAAATTTGAGCATATATCTACACAATCCTCCCCTTTATTGTTCATAACTACAAGGGTTTCCGTACAAGTACAAGTCTCATGTGACACCCCACATGCACCTATTTTATATCTCCTGGATTATACCTGTGTACAACCTTAGCCGCCTTGTGATCCCTCTGTACAATAGCTCACTGATCCCTCTGTATAATTGCACACTTTGCACAATTCCAGCTTACATATTTTACCATTTACACTTCATATGATACCATTATAAGCATAACTATTAATTGAAAACAATAAGATAATATTTAACAACAAGCTATCTTTAGAGAGGATAACATTTTCCTTTTCTCCTTCCTAATATTTATCTATGGGATTTGGATCGATGAGCTCAGAATTTCTTTAACACATTGGATTCAATTAGGCAAATAACAATGGTCATTTTTCTTGCACTACATTATAATCGTTTCTGATAATACCAAATTGATATTTCAGAGGAGTTTACGGAAAGTCGTGTCCCTTTAGCCACTACTGACGGGGCAACCATTGTTTTCCCATACTGCCAATCCATAGTTTTCCAACCAATAACGCGACATTCCCCTGGACCTGCAAGATTCTTGGACGTCCGCACATCAATAGACCTCGGCAAAGCTCGGGGAATTGCGATTTCTCGCGAGAACATTGTCCTGTGTGGGATGACAGACGATGACGTCATCATTATAAGTAGACACAGTGGTGACGTCATAAAGGAGTTGCGATTCTCACAGGAGACGCGGAGGAGCCGTAACGTCGGTTTGCAGAGCTCGTTTTTTGGAGTTTGCTTTGACGGCGAAGAGAACATTTACGTGTTGGACACGGATAATAACAACGTGGTGTTCATGCCATGGGATCCAGCAGCACAGGTTGTCATCTTCCACTGTGACGCTTGGATCAGGTCGGCCACACAGCATCGACACTTCTTCCAGCTCAGCTCTGTGCTGCTCTGTCCCAAGTTCCTCTGTCCCAATGCTAAAGGTGAGCTGCTCGTGCTGGAGCACCTGGGCAGCCTTAAGGTGCTGGGTCTCCCTGGGAGCAGCTCCTCCAGGGTGCCTCTAAGACGTCCTCCAGTGGCAGGCAGCCCGTACCTGGTTAGTGATTCTACAGGAGGCACCACCTATGAAGTGGCGGGAAACAATGTCTATTATAAATGCTGCTGATGACACTTTGAAATGTTAGAGAGGTATGATATATGAACAATAAACCCAACTCATACCAAAGTTAGCGGGGAAACGAAATCAGTTTAGATCGAAGACATTACAGAGCGAAGATCGTACTATATATAGGGACCACAAGACCCTAAAGGTGGCAGGTCAAGTGTTTTTATTGAGGTCATCAGAAATCAACTGCTGCTATATGGCTATACAGGGGCTCTCTTTACAGAGAATATTAAATATATGACATGATATAATTCTGATATAGCCGGAAGCCATAAAAGTGACTGCAGAGGGGTTTTCGGCGACCTGGCGACCTGGGCCGTTTTCCAGGCGACTTTTCGACCTGGGCCATTAATTTTTGTGACCTGCGACCTGTTGTTTTGAAATGGCCATACTAATATATAATAAAAAAGTGACCTGCGACCTGGATATTTTTGAAGAAAACGCGACTTTGCGACCTGTAGCCCTTAAAAGAGGCGACTTTGTGACCTCAGGGGGGGACCCCTCTGCACCCCCATAAAACCCTCTGAACTAACCCCCATCGCAAAAAGTCATTTAAATTTTGATATATTTCACCCTTAAACAGGAAATTTCCATGGAAATGTCAAATTTGCCGATAAAAATAAGGAGATGGTGGTTATGGGAATTGCACAATAAGATCTAGATTGGAAAGTCTGCTACAGACCTGCAATCTCCTTTAAGCCCATTAGATGAGCCCAAAATAAAATTAATATTGACTTTACAAGAAAAAATCCTTGGGCTAACCCCCTCCCCCAAATACCATAACAATCGACTCACCCTCCACCCTATCCAAAATACTAGGTGAATAGCCACTCCATCACACCTCACCCCTCAGTGCCTAACCAGGGTATAATAGTGCTCTGGGGCTGTGTTACTGGTGAGTGACGCTCTGAGACTAAAACCTTATAGGCTCCTTCACTTAATACCCCTACAGATTGGTACTAGTCCTATAACTACTTTATGCCACTAGCTGTATACAGTATACAAGAGGTGTGAAATGCTTTGTTCTTCGTGCCCGCTGTGGTATAATAGCTACTATACTTTTATTAGTGATGTGTTTATGATGGGTGCTGTCAAGTGCATATCGTACTTGTAGGGCTGAGCATTCATAAGTCCCGTGTTTATTAGTTGTGTGCATGTTGCTAGGATCCTAGTTTGAATCCTGCTCAAGAATAAAGTTTCGGTCCAGTCAGGATTATGAACAATAATTGTCACAAATGGGAATGTGCCAGGTGCAGTATATACCTCCTGCTGTGCCCGTATATATCCCGTTCAGGGAAATGCTATAGAAATGTAAAACTTTATGCCAATCCGGTTGGCACCACTTTTATGTGCTTAAGTTATTCAAATAATAGCAGAACTATGACGATTGATCTACCATATTTTGTACGCCAAGGCCTAAGTATTCATTCATTGAATATATATATATATGGATGTCCACAGACTTGTGCGACTATATAGTTGCATTTAGAGGAAAATAAAAACCGACCACTTTGCATTGGAACATGTCTACAATTTCTAAAACGTTCTACACTTCCTTTTCCGGGAGTTCCTCTTTCACCCACAATGTATGGGCTGAATGAGTAGAACGATATAATGACAGTGAATATCAAAACGATTAAATATGAGGACTGAATGAAAGAAAAATTAGATAGCAATGAATATAAACCGACAACCTTGAATTTCAACATTTCTATATAATATCCTAACACGTTCTGATGGCCACCGTCCACTGGGCACTAATCGGCCGAAGTTATGTAAGAAATGTATCGGCTTAATCGGCCGAAGTTCCCCAGTGGACGGTGCATAATGTTCCTCTTCCGGGGGTTCATTTTACACCCACAGTGTATGGGCTAAATGTGAGGACTGAATAAAGAAAAATTAGATACTGAAAGAGAGATATCCTATTGTTTTGATAATTGCCAAGCCAAGGAAAACACCTGTTCTCAGTCGAGGTATAAAATTGGAAATTAGAAGAATGAGAAGGTACTTGCAGTATCTTGTTGGATCCCCCTGTATTATTTATCAGCTTAAAATGCTAAGCCGACAGTAATGGCATGCGCACAACACATCAACTGATATCAAGAGGGGTGTTGCAGATATCCTCGATACGGCATTATCCTTTCTGTTGTTAAAATGTTTATGAGCTTTGTTTTCAATCCGACTATTCATACGTCAAATCAGACTCACATGCAAAAAATGTAAGTGGTATGCCTGTAGGGGGAGAGGTGTGTTGTTTAATAAATGTATAGGTATATGTAAAAGGTGTATTTAAATGTATATGCTCATCCTTATGGCCACCGTCCACAGAGCATAAATCGGCCGCATATGGATAGAATTGCCATACATTCCCTATGTAAATTATTTATAGAATGGCCCTATACGGCCTTTTTATGCTCTGTGGACGGTGACCCTTACGCCATAGAGAGATGCATGTGTTAGGTACATTCGGGGGTGTCAAACTGCTTAGCTTATTTCAGCCTGCCTACTATCTCAGACTAACCATTGCAAAAAAAAACAAGTTTTAGGAAAGACGTAGCTTGTTATTGGCGTAACCTGGGGTCTAAGTTAGGGTGCAGGCAGTTCTGTTGTACGTGAACAAAACTGGATGTGTTTTAAACGCAGGTCATTGACCTAAATACTCTCAGTACAAATAAAAGAACTTACAATAATATACAATACAAGCGAACACTAAAAGTCAGATACCGAACGCACCATGCTTATTATACACATCCATTTAGAGCAGTCAATTACTGACCATGAACTGAGGGCTTTGGAACTTAAAGCTTGGGTGATTTCTGAACTGCCTTGTTACCTCTCCTGTTGGTGACAGGCAGGTATCTACAGTAGAGTGTCGCCCCTTCTAATTGGGGGTCGAGGGCACTTCCTTCTGTGGGTCACTTATGTAGTGGAGGTCTTAGCAGCAGGTGAGGGACTGAAAGCGGCCTGCACTGTCTGAACCTCTGCTAGTGTAGAACATCAGGTGTTGTATAGACCTCAAGGCGGAGAAGTAGTGCTGACTCCGGCAGGGGACACTCTCACAAACACCACCAAGTCCACGTCTACAGGTAGGTCTTACAGAACCACTGGATGAACGAAACTATTTAGATGTCTAGGTGGTGAAGTGTCCAGCCTTTTCTACTGTAGGTAGTCTCACGCTTTGCTGAAGGTAGTCTCACTTTTAAAGATCGAAGTGAAATAATAACCGGGTGGCATTAATGGGTATATCAGGGAGCACGGAAACTGGTTACCTCTGCCGAACCGTATCACCGTGACCGTATGGACGTCAAATCTTGATGGATAGTACAGACTGCTGATATGCAAAGTCAGGTTCAGATCTGCGTTTCAGGTTCCGATTCATTATGGTGGCTCCAGATGGGTCAAAAGCGACCTGGCGACCTGGGGTGTTTTCCAGGCGACCTGGCGACCTTGTACAATAATATAAGCGACCTGGCGACTTTTGGAAAAGTTTGACTATAGCATAAATGGGCTAAAAAGCGACTTTGTGACCTGAGGCCCTTAATTTCGGCGACTTTCCGACCTCAGGGGGGGGGGACCCCTCTGCACACCCATTATGTCACACGGACCTTACATCCTATACTATTTACTTGATGTATCGGCTGTATGTTTGAGCTGGGTTACAAAAGGTCTAAGACTAAGTCATTGTTGAGGGGCCTTACTGCGTCATACACATTAAAGTGGCCTTCTCACTGAGCGTATCCCACTCACAATCCTAGTACTGTTCTAGTCTACTATGGTCCATGTGGTTAAGTGTGAGTGGTGAGAATGCCCCTTTAATGGGTAGCTATAAAGGTTGCAAACAACTGAATCAACTTAAAGGGGCATTCTCACCACTCACACTTAAACCCGCAGATCTTACTGCACGTCCAGTAACAGTCAGAGTACAGTCGGGACAGGTACTCAGCTCTATATATAGGGGCGCTGGGCCTTTAAGCACATAGTAGACTAGAACAATACTAGAATTGTGAGTGGGATACGCTCAGTGATTGTGCCACTTAGAGTCTATCTATCTATTCATCTATTCATTCATCTATTTCTCTCCCTCCCTCTCTCCCTATTTCTCTCTCTCTCTCTCTCTCTCTCTCCCTCTCTCTCTCTCTCTCTCTCTCTCTCTCTCGCTCTCTCTCTCTCTCTCTCTCTCTCTCTCTCTCTCTCTCTCTCTCTGGACTAAGGATATTGGCTTAGTCACCACTGAGCACACTCGTCTACGACTCATGATCAGCCTTGACTGTTGCCAATATCCTGCATACAGGGGTCTGGCTGTGGTTTAACTACTACATATCATTAGTCCGACACGTCTGGCGCTACTGTGCCAGACTGAAGCTACATAGGGATCCTATAGTGGGAATGAACAGGGTGTTGTTATCATCAATGTACTCACTGTCAGTCCCTCAAAATGGTCAATCCTGTTCCCCAAAAGGTATTCCACATGTCCCGCAAACATATACAGCTGCAAACATGTCAATGTTTGTGTATGTCACACATTCTAATTTCAGCAGCAGGGGCATGTGACTGGAAGCATCAGACTGTAGAGTGAATACTTCCATCAAAACAGCTACTCTGGCAGATTGGCAGAGTGACTTTAGTCCAAGATTTTTAGACTTTAAGGTTAAACAAAATCGGAACAAGCCAATTTTTGGACAGAAGATGCCCAGAAGGGTACTGAACCACATACTAAAAGTCCCCGGACATCCTCCTTGTGCTCGCTCGGAAATTCAAGATGGCGTCCAGGATGGGCAATATGCACTATTTCCCTCATTTCTTTTCTATTTTGACTTTACATTGGTCAATTTGAAGTTTACCTAGCCCCCCAAATTCAATTTCAAGTTTTCAATGGTCTTATCCTTTTGTTGCTAGGGCTGGTGGTTGCCTAGCAACAGGTATTTCCTATTGGATTTCCCTAGAAACTAGGGCAATTAACAGTCAGAAAGGTATTGTACCCATACTTACTGCTTCTAAAGTGACCCCAATGGAGCAACGATGATATAACTGATTTGCTATGGTCCATTGTTACCTAGCAACAGCAGATACTTACCTAGCAACCACATTGAAAAAGTGTATTTAGCTCTTTGGAAAATACTTTGGCTTTAAAAAGGGCCATCTGAACATCACCTACCCCCACGATACATTGGAAGCTTCATTGATGGTTACATTTTTGTGTCGCTAAGGCAAGTGGTTGTCTAGCAACATACATTCTATATTATACTCCTAACCTAGAAACCAGTCAAATTATCAATCAGATATATTCATCTACCAATGCCTCAACCCCACGACATGTAAAGGAGGGTACTGAAATACATACTAAAAGTCCCCGGACATCCTCCTTGTGCTCATTCCGGAATTCAAGATGGCGTCCAGGATGGGCAATATGCACTATTTCCTTATTTTTTTTCTATCTTGACTTTCCATAGGCCAATTTGAAGTTTGCACAGGCCCCCTAAACCAATTTCAAGCTTTTCCATGGTCTTCTCCTTTTGTTGCGAAGGCTGGTGATTGCCTAGCAACAGCTATTTCGTATTGGATTTCCCTAGAAACTAACTAGGGCAATTAACCGTCCGAAAGGTAATGTACCCATACTAACTGCATCTCAAGTGACCCCAATGGAGCAAGGATGATATGTATGTGTTGCTATGGTTCATGGTTGCCTATCAACAGAAGATATTTACCTAGCAACCTAGAGTGTTCATGCCTCTAAAATAGAATTTGGCTTTAAAAAGGGTAATGGTAGGATCACCTACCACCACAAACTATTGGAAACCTTTTTGGTGGTGTCATTATTGTGTTGCTGAGGTAAGTTGCCTAGCAACACATTCTATATTGTTATCAATGAGAGGCATACTTCTACTACAACTACTACATATAAATGGGCCTCAGATGAAGTGGGATAATGAAATGTATTGGTATGGTGTGAAGTTGCCTAGAAACATCAGATATCTACCTCTCAACCAATGTATTATAAAATCAAAGTATTTTCCAAAGAGCCAAAATACACTCTTTCCAAGTGGTTGCTAGGTAAGTACCTGCTGTTGCTAGGCAACCATGGACTACAACAAATCATTAACCCTTTCCCTGCTGGCCTTGAAAAATATCATTTTGGAGTTAACCACCGGCCCTATGCCATGGGAATATGAAACTTTGCAAGTATGTGCTCCCTGGGACAGTAGCTAAGAAGTAAAATAAGTTGTATTAGAGACATGATTTACACCTTTTTGACAAGGGGACATAGTATTCATGTTAAATATTTTTGGATTCATTCAAAAATTCTTATTCTTTGTTTCATAGCAGGAGCTGTAATTTAGTAGTATTGCTGCCCTAGGGTAGCACTTTTGCTGCCCTATGGCAGCAGCGGTTTTTCAAGGGTATTTTAGATGCTGCCCAGAGGCAGCAGCGGCCCTTAAAGGGTTAATATCACCCTTGCTCCATTGGGGTCACTTTAGATGCAGTAAGTAGGGAATATGAATATGAAATGCCTGTTGCTAGGGAACCACCAGCCCTAGCAACAAAAGGATAAGACCATGGTAAAGCTTGAAATTGGTTTAGGGGGCTAGGTAAACATCAATATGGCCTATGGAAGGTCAAAATACAAAAAATAGTGCATATTGCCCATCCTGGACGCCATCTTGAATTCCGGAAGATTTCCTTGGACTTTTAGCTTGTGTTTCAGTAGCCTCCCGGGGATATTTTGGGGGTTGGCATATTGAAAGATAGATATCTAGATAAATATTTCTGGTTTCTAGGTTAGAATTTTAATATAGAGTGTATGTTGCTAGGCAACCACTTGCCTTGACAACACAATAATATCATCATCAATGAAGCTTCCGATGGATTGTTGGGTTAGGTGATCTTCAGATGGCCTTTTGTGAAGCCAAAGTATTTTCCAAAGAGCTAAATACACTCTTTCCAGGTGGTTGCTAGGTAAGTATTTGCTGTTGCTAGGTAACAATGAACTATAGCAAATCAGTCATATCATCGTTGCTCCATTGGGGTCACTTTAGAAGCAGTAAGTATGGGTACAATACTTTTCTGACTGTTAATTGTCCTAGTTTCTAGGGAAATCCAATAGGAAATACCTGTTGCTAAGCAACCACCAGCCCTAGCAACAAAAGGATAAGACCATTGAAAAGCTTAAAATTGGTTTAGGGGGGCTAGGTAAACTTCAAATTGGCCTATGGAAAGCCAAATGAGGGAAATAGTGCATATTGCCCATCCTGGACGCCATCTTGAATTTCCGAGCGAGCACAAGGAGGATGTCCGAGGACTTTTAGTATGTGGTTCAGTACCCTTCTGGGCATCTTCTGTCCAAAAATTGGCTTGTTCCGATTTTGTTTAACCTTAGGTCCTATTTTGAGCTAAAAATCTTGGACTACTTGGTTAGCCCAAAGGCACATGCTTTCTACCCCTGTTACAGGGGTAGAAGTGTCGAACTACATATTATATGCACACACATACATACGTGGATCAACAAGGGAAAAAGGCACTCCATGCAGGATTTTTAGTACCAACTTTGGCCACCACGGGGCTCCATCGACCAAAATATAGCAAAAACTTATCTATACTACTTTTTTATGTAGAATATGATAGGCCACGTTAGAAGATCCCATCTTTGGTGTAAACAGTCCATATTTGGGATTGAAAATGGCGTTTTGGGGCCTAAATTGGTGTTTTTGCACATGTTGGTTGCCATGGAAACATGATTTTCATTCTGAAAACAGAATGTAAATACCATTTTTAGATTAAAAGCTGTGACCAAATGTTTGAAAAAGTTTGGATATTTGGTAATTAGCATAATTATACTAATCAAATAGGAATATCTCTAAAACAAAGTAAGCTAGAGCTTATTGGCATTTAAGATTGGACAGTGGCCACACATATTCAGAAAGACATTACTCAAAAACTAGAAGTTGTACCTGCTGATAATAGATATCACTGGAAAGCTGATGACATCAATTTTATTATTGAGTTTTTACCTTGGAGGACCCTTTTCCCTCGACTGTCCACATAATTTATTTACAATGACATTAGAGTTGGAGGATTATTTAAGGCCCGTTCATTTGTACTCTGTCTGCATACTTGAAATGTACAGAAAGGTAACAATTAAAGCGGTCAATCATGTCTTACCGTTGGTAAAAAGTACAAAATGTCTTGCATCTAACAATAGCTAGTTCTTGTGTGACGATGCATCAAAACACCAGTACAGGGAGAGCAGCGCCTAATGGACGAGGACACTTTACATTTTAACCGAGGCATTTTGATACATCAGAGACTGAAGAGATGAAATCAGTCGTTTGATCATAACATGATTACTGTCCATCCACAGTTTTTATTCCATACTTTTTCAAAGTTAAAATCAATATTCTTGTGTCCTAATTTCTAGATGTAAGTACAGTAAAAATGAGGAAAAAACAATGTGATACTTTTTACTATCTCCCCAGAGATGAGGGGAAAATCATAATTAAGATCGCAATTCAATTCTATGATTGGTGAGGCTGATTATAGTAAAGTTAAAAAGTCGGAAAAAAAATTGAATGGTCAATTCAGCTCTTCCTAATACAGAATTACTCTAGGTGCTTATCGTGGTAACTATGTCGACATTTTTGAACAGTTGAATCCTACCCTAATATCAATTCTACAATTTCTACTTGTATTTACATCATCAAAAAAGAAAGGCCAATTTAAAAGTTAACTTTAATTTGACACGTGTTGGCCACCAGGGGTCTGCAGCTCCAGAAATCTATAGATCCATTCATTTGCCCCCAGCCCCCTGTTGTCAAAGAATGATTACCCCCCCCCCTTACCTGCTAGAAGCCTGTCTGTTAAACTTGTTATCCACTGCATGTTCAGTATAAATGGAAACATGCAACTTTAACTCAACCCAAGGGTGTGCATCCTATGGCTTCACTGCCAAAGATAATTGGCCCCATTTGGCCGTGACTATTGACAGTTCGAACTGTCAATAACAGAATAAAATTCCCTTATGACAGATCGAACTGTCAATACCAGGATATAATTCTCTTATTGACAGTTCCAACTGGCAATAAGGGAATTTTATTCTGTTATTGACAGTTCGAACTGTCAATAATGATGAATCATATCGTTGTTGACAGTTCTTCAGCAAGCTGTCAATAGTTGGAATTTCCTCTCTTATTGACAGTTCCTTGCCATTACTGCCATGCACCTGAGAACGAGATTTTGGTGCAAAAGTCGACTTTGATGCAAAAGTCGATTTTGATAGAGAAGTCAATGTTGATGGAAAAGTCGATTTTGATGCAAAAGTCGATTTTTAGTACAAACCCAATTTTTGGTGCCGAAGCGGTTTGAAGGGTAAAACCGATTTGGAGGGTAAAACCGATTAGGAGGGCAAAACTGACTGTGAGGGCAAAGTCACTTTTGGCAACAAAAATAACACTTTTGGTGAAAAAAAAACTTTTCGCAAAAAACAACACTTTCTGACTCCAATGTCAGTGGGAACTGTCAATAAGGCAGAAATATTCTACTATTGACAGTTCACATGAGGAACTGTTAATAGCAGGAATAATTTCCACTGTTGACAGTGTGAACTGTCAATAACAGAAATGTTTTCCACTATTGACAGTTCGAACTGTCAATAGCGTTTTAGATCTTATTTCAAGAAAATGATATTATTAAACTCGACTGGCGGACAAACCATTTGTTTTAAGACCATATTTTTTCTTAAACAGGTGGTTTGTCCGCCACACGAGTTCAATAATATTATTTTCTTGAAGTGAGATAATCATTTCGGGCCGTGTTTACCCACTCATATGATATGATATCAGAACTGCATGTGGGATTTCTTGACCTTTCGATGTCCGACATCAATAGTCACAAGTGCTTCTTTGGCAGTTCTCCTCATAAGATCATATGCCAGTTGGCCTGTGTGCATATGGAATCGACATTTTCACTGATGGTGTTAGGCACAAGACTGTGATAACCCAGTATGATAATGAAATAGGTTTCAGGTGGCAGGTGTCTCTGAGCAGGTACATGGCACCCCACACAGGGAAGGGAACTCTGCTCTGAATTATGATTGCATTGCAATGTTCTCTAACGGTCCCTCAGTTGCGTCACAGATGGATTGATCTTTGAGGGCTTCTTGGGGGGGGGGGGGGACTCTGTGTGAGGATTTCAACTTCCCGCCACAATTCCTCATTGAACGTCCCTTTTAGAAGAGTAGTGCCATTTGCTGTGTAGCATACATTGGCTTAAACCACGGTGGTGGGGCATAACAATAAACTTTGAACTTTGGTTATACTGCATACCGTGGCTTAAAACAGAGAGAATATGGTTATGAAAGGGTATTATAATTAACCACAGCTTACACAGCGACTTGGGCTTTGCCTTCCTCTGGCCCAACCAGCAAGCTGCGGTTGATTCTATTTACCCTTTCATAACCATAGTCTATCTGTTACTTATTCATGGGAACAGGCATTTGATTCTCAAATGCCACTCTTTTATTTCCTGCCAAATCAACTCCTGTGGGATTATTGACAGGGTGCACCCTACAGTGACAGGGTATACGAATGTGTGGCAAATATCAAGTCTATAAGAACCTAATACACATAAAATAAATAAAAACCTATAATGCTATACACATTCAGAATTACAGCAATACCATGAAATGTTTTACAGTACCACACTGTCAATTGAATTACTTTGAAACCTGACAAAACATGATAAGAGAATTATGGTAATACTCTTGCGTGAATTACAGTGATACCCTTGATATATTGGAACAGGTATCATGCAAAAACTAAGACATGTTTACCAGATCCAGGCATAGGTATATTACCTCTGCTACTCATAGAATATATTGTTCAAAGAACAGGGTTCAAAAAGCTTTGTATTCACTACAATGCAATGAAATAGAAATGGACTAAACTCACCTTCAGCCATCATAGAGTACCTCAATTCGAATTCAGCTGGTAATGGGGGTAAACACTGCGACTATAGGATGCTTTCAATATAAAGGAATGTCCCACTTTTGCCACAGGTAGAAAGGATGAGTCAGCAAAAGTATGTCCTCCACCCTCAAGGTGTTCCTGAAGGCTTCCCTCAAGTGGACACCGGGCACCCTCAGATTCACCAGGGTTACCCTCAGGTTCACCAGGGTTACCCTCAAGTCATCCAAGGCCAACCGCTGGGACAGCACCAACAGCCTCCTATTACAACGCAGCCACAAGTCCTGGTATGTGTCTGTTTACACTTGAAATTTTTAAAATCTCGCTGATTATGACTTATTTGATACAGGTTGGATTAATGTCTACACAGTTTCAGTTTCAAAGCTCCTTTTCTAATAAATGCCCTACAATGTTTTTAAATAATGCCACGGGCAGAAAAACAAAAGTAAAGAGCAAAACATACTTTGTGTAGATGTTTTGACAACACTTGTCCACCTATACAAAATCTTAGAGAAATCAACAATAATAGCATTTACAACAAGGTACACACTATAAGGAATGCAGCTAATAGGAATGCAGCTAATGCACACCTCTAGCAAACATAGAAAAATAGACAAAATAAATACCAAGAATGTCATATCAGTGTGGATAGTGAAGTATGTACAACCAATACCTAACTTAGGGTCTCTTAGTAAGAGAAGGCATGGGAAGGCATTCTATAAACACCCGGGTAGTTAAAACATGAGATGAATTACGGTGCATCTGAATAATGAGTGATTCAAATATCTACGTGACAGCATGGGGGGGGGGGGTAATGAAGTTTGTTACAATGTGTTATAAGAGGGAGGGGTCTGTTCAAGTGTTACATAACAATTTTCAAAAATATTCAAGAAAGAGGTACATTTTTCTAATTTTGGGAAATGCAACCGTCAGCTAGGTCTCAGCATTATTGTTGGCGTTCAAGCCTTTGTGACCTTGTCCCTAAAGCTATTTACACCACAGAGGGAGAAAATACAAGAAAATACCAGCATAGGTCTCCTTTTTCATTGTTAGATATAAAGCCCTAGTTGGCTCTTCAACCTTGTCCAGGCCTGGTCTCACCATGTGCCCGTACTAATTTACTCTAGATTTGGTGTTCAGTTACTACATGTAGAACCAGTATGTACATTGTGGTAAGGCCTAGACACCTCGTCCACAGGCATATTTTGAGTTCTTGAAGGTGGCCATCAATGACAAGGATGGGTACCAGCCTAATAACCATTGACTTCTATGTCAAGCCAAGCTGTCAATGTCAATGGCAATCAACATACGATGCATATGCAGGACCTATAGCGATCTAACTGGTATGGTCTCATTTCCGCAACCACTGTGTTTACACTGATACTGGCAATCTCATGAGATTTTGGTTCTGCTCTCAGAGCGCAGCGGGTTTCTGATGGATCATGCAGTGTTGGAGTATGGTACCTGCCTAAATCTCACGAGAGATTCTGAGGACAGAGCTAACATGGCCATGCACATGGAGCATCCCGAATTATCACTATACTAGAAGTTGAGTGGTCCAGGGTGGCTCTTGAAATCACTCAAGCCCACCTAAAGACAAACTGTGAACTCCCAACATAATTGCTCCTCTCCCCCCACACACACACATGCAACAACCCTGGTCATCAAAATAACATTTTTGCCATCCTTAAAGGAAGGCCATCACAAGTCTTCCCTCTGTTCCTTCTTCCTCCTTGATCTGTCTTCTCCTTCTTTCCAGTTCATAGCAATGCTATAAAAGCCCAAAGCCACTACGGCTTTGCGTAAAAATCTTAAATTTGTCCCCTTGTGTTTCTATGACCCTGTTCCTGTAATACTAGATATCAAATGTTGTCCCCCCAACTGCCAAAATGAGGAAACTGCTTTTGTTAAATGACCCCATCTTCTGACCCTTATCTGATCTGGGGATACTTGATAGGGTTAGAGAAGGCAATCAACCACAGGTCTCCCCTAATAAAGATGATAATGTAACTGCAGATCTTAAGGCTGGATTACAACCTTGTTACACTGAGAGAATAATATGATATTGGGGAGAGGGGCGACAAATTAATTTCACCTGAGCACAGTGAAAAGTCAGTTTCTGTACATAAAACAGCAGGGAAAAATTACCACTACCGTAAATTCTAGCGTAGAAGCCCCCGCTAGTAGAGTCAAGTTAGATCGACAGTGTGGCTAATGGGATCGGCACACAGTCGGAGTGTATTACTACGGTACTAAAGTTATCAGCCATAACCAGCACCTCTGTGCCGCTTATACGCAAGAATTTACGGTAGCTACCATAATCATTACCCAATCCTAGACTTTGACGAACATTGATAACTTGCACCTGTCATTGACTACTTCAGAACTGTCGCAATAGAAGTTAGGGGCGGACCAAGGAATTTGAAAAGGGGGGGTCCACCAAACACCAAAGTACCGAAAAGTGATGCGCCGCGACTCGCGGCAGATCAAATTATCATTAAAAAAATCTAAAAAAAAATTCCGAAAGGGGGGGTCCGGTACCCCAGGACCCCGCCGCCTGGATCCGCCCCTGGAAGGCACTCAAATTTGAGACAATCGGCGACCCATACCTTCAGGCAGCCTCAAAAGTTGCAGCTCTACATTGAAAAAAGTTTTAAATTGAGTATAATTTATTGTATAATTGAAACTATATGATAAAAATTAATACTATATGAGCACAAGTTCAACTCATGTTACCCTAGGACCTTTCTAACATGGACAATCAGCTACTATATACCTTCTCATATGTCGGTGATAGATTAGGACTGGATACAAAGCCACACATAAGCTTATTACGATCTGTTCCATCTATACTTTATGCTTTACATTTATATTCATACTGCTTTTTATTGATTTATGTGCATGAAATTTCATGAAGGAACAAAAACGAGATAAATCCCTATGAAGATTAAATCACTGACTGTCACAATGAAGCATACGCTACGAGTTCACTTAATAAACTAGGTGCCATGCACCATGATGCTAATCGTAGAATGTATTATAGTATTGTGATAGTATGATTCATTTGTTTATGATTCTTCATCCCATTTCATTATATCCTCGGATGAGCGTGTAAATTACATGAGAAGTGTCAACGAACCTCTTTTTTAAACAGGTGCATCCGATTTAATGCACCCTGAAATTATTGTCAAGAACGAGTCAAATCATAGGTATACAAACGTCTTTGATGTCTATGATAGCATATATATTATATATAAAGACTAAAATAGTGTGTTTTAGGAAACGTGATTTATTTAGGGTAGGTACAGTTCAGGCTGTTTGCAAGTCGTTCTTTCAACATGAAAGTTAAGGATAAATTTTACTAAACCTCTGCGTTGTCTCAACGAACTACCAAAAGTTGTATATTTTGCTGCACAACGCCTCCAGGATTAGTCCTGTTTTTATCCTAGGTTAGGCTGTATTTCCTGTAACTAGGTCTAAATCTAATGACAACTACACATCCCTGCACGAAGGCCTATACATTCCGCTGACATGGATAAAACGCGACTGTGTCTTTATTCCCAGTAGCATCCTATGTGCGTCAGTAAAGATATAGGTATAATGATTAATTTGCCCGAAGCTGACATCCCTCTTCACGGCGCCTCTGACAGATGGCAGTGTGTATAGTTAGCCTCATTTGATTGTTGTACAGCGTGCTTCTGTACACTGTAACAGACCCGTGAGCGTCTTCCCGACTCGCCCCATGTCAGGAACCCCACAGAGAGTCAGGCAATGCTGAACTTTCCTTAGCAATTACAGACAAGAGTGGCTGGACTTTCCTTCCAGAGACTTGCAATGCTTGAGTCTGACAATGGGAATCCAGAACTCAGCATTGCCAGATACTGGAAGGAGAGTTCAGCACTGCTCGACACTTGCAGTCAAGCAATGCTGGACTCCCCAGCATTGCCTGGCCCAATGAAATGCCTGACTCTGAAAAGAGCGTAGATTTGGCGACATGAAGAGAGTCTGGCTGACGCTTACCCTTTGCTGGGTGTGCATGTGTCTGTGCTCTTCCATCTTCTTGTAAGGGATTGATGGGAACTAATTTAGTTTTTTCTGCCTCACCTTGTAGCTATACAGTTCTGTTATGTGTATACGTGTAGTGCACGTTTCCTGTGAAATTCACAGAATGAAAGAGATTTAAATGGCGCATGAAAAAGCACGATATGATACTTGTTTGTGTCATCACACATTTTTTTCTCACATTTACTCATTTACCGTACTCTAGAATGTCATCTCCGTACATTTAGTCAATCTGTTCATGATATATGATCCAGTCTGTTGAACTGTATAGGAGAATAGAAAGATGTATATCAATATATCAATTATCATTATTGGCCGGCGACGGAGTCCCCGGCCATGGTTAATGAGTTCACTTTTCCGTAAGGTTTCAACAGGAATTGCGCGTCCATAGGATTAGCATTGGGCCGTTTGCTTTTTGCACCCTACAGGCACAACCTCTATACTCTCCCACCCTTCAGCACTGGGCTCAGCCAGAGTGATCCTAACCCTGCGCCGTCCGCGCGTTCCTCTTACGCAGTACACCTGCTCTATGGTCTCCCACCCTTCAGCACTGCACCCCACCAGAGTGATCGTAACCCTGCGCCGTCCGCTTTTCCGTTTACGCATTGGACCTTACCTGCAATCAACCTATATGTTGTTCACACGTCTCCCACCCAGAATGCACTGCTCATTCCGGTCTGCTGAACTTCCAATGAGCTCTATGTTGTTCACCCCCCCCCCCCCCCTCCACATACTTACAGTACAGACTGCGGCAGGCTAGTCCTACTCACAAGCCGTCATATATAGCTCTGTACACTGTTGTTCACGCCTCTACCCTCCTCATACACACACACTAAACAGCGGCTTGCAATCAGACAACTGTGGCAGTGTAAGGGTTAGCTTTGTACCATTGAAAGCTCAGTAGACCGGAATGAGCAGGCGCTGGGACTAGCTTATTGCTGGTAGCGGGCAGGGCTGAAGGGTGGGGGACTGCAGGCCTAACGCAGCGGACAGCATCATGCCCTCTCCACACTAACCCTTTAAGGACAGCATGGCGCTTCAGATAAACCACACTGCATTCATGCATCATATGCCCCTTTCGCATTTACCCTTTAAGGACAGCATGGCGCTTCAGGTGACCCCCGATGCTTGAATGCATCATGCCCATTCCACACTAACCCTTTAAGGACAGCATGGTGCTTCAGGTGAACCCCGATGCTTTAATGCATCATGCCCTCTCCACACTAACCCTTTTAGGACAGCATGGTGCTTCAGGTGACCTCCGATGCTTTAATGCATCATGCCCTCTCCACACTAACCCTTAAAGGACAGCATGGCGCTTCAGATGAACCACACTGCATTCATGCATCATGCCCTCTCCACACTAACCCTTTAAGGACAGCATGGCGCTTCAAATGAACCACACTGCATTCATGCATCATGCCACTTTCGCACTTACCCTTTGAGGACAGCATGGCGCTTCAGGTGACCTCTGATGCTTTAATGCATCATGAACTCTCCGCACCTACCCTTTAAGGACAGCATGACGCCTCAGGTGAACCCCCATGCTTTAATGCATCATGGCCTCTTTAGACTAGATGGGTCTAAGATCGGCATACTTCTTCATGTGAACAGTGATGCAATCATGCATCATTAGTGCATTAATTTTAATCATAGACTAATATATGTGATCCAGAATCATTGAAAGAAGCCGGCCACCACACCTATGGTGTGCATTTCCCCAATCCTTAAACTTTGAATCCTAGTATCAATATTAGATGCTAACCTCTCTTTGAGAGGCAGATGGTTCTCCCGTCTTGCAAAAACATTATAGTATTCAATATAATACATCCATGTACGAAATACATTCTTCTCTTCAAAAACTGGATTAATCTAATATGAAAACAATGTTTTTACATTATATTGGATGGAACAGTTTTGAGTGTTATTACGCGAGGGGTCAGGATATGGTCCACTTTCACTACAATCATAATTCTTAGACTTAGCCCTTAATCCCTGCCGCTACTGCAAGCGCTCAAATAAAGGAAGCTATACTGGCAATTTTGTCTGTGTACGTTTACTAAAGCTACACCGTAAAAAGTCGGTTGCAATTTTTGTAGGTGCACAATAGATTCTACTGTAGGTGTACACTTTATTACTGGACATCGATTCTCTCTCTTTGTAGCTCTATAGTGATCGATGCCCAGTTTTATACTTCAGACCAGTGGCTCATTTTGGCAGTTTTTTGCCTCACAGATTGCTTCTAGTGCAAAATCCTGACTAGGTACCAATATATTCTCTATGCCAATGTGTAATATGAGGGTAGAAAACACTGGAACCTCAGTTAGAAAAAATCCTACTGAACAGTTTTTGAGAAAATTAGGGTTTTGTTGCATATTTTTGGTGTTTTTAGTACATTTCCTACATAAACCGTGAACGCCAGCATTTCTCATTTTTCAGGTATTTAGAATTAGAATTTGACATAGTTTTATTCGCAGTAGGATTCTTGAATATCGAGCCATTCTACAAAGGGTGTTATTTTGAAAAAATATAAAACCTTTGATAGTGTATTTGAAGAGTTTGGATGCAAAACGACATATCTCCATCCCAGAATTGAAGCATATAGTGCTTTTGGTAAAGACACCCTGAGGTCAATTATTGAACTTTGTTAACTGATTTTATACTAAGTTGGTCCCAGTGAGATGAAAAATAATAAATTTTCGAAAAATAGTTTGAGGATTATTTTTCACCATCCCTAATCTACATTTTTGTCAGATTCTTGTCTCGATTTTTAAAATGGCGCTTATGTCGTTTTGCATCCAAACTCTTCATTTGTTCTCCGAAATAGAGGGAGTTTGGTCATAGTTTAATTGATTGTTGACAATCCAGTCAAGGGCTATTAGGTTCAGTTCAGTGCAAGTTGCAAAACAAATGACTTGCACTTTTTCAATTGACCTTATGTCCACTATGTAGGTCTTCAATCACTATGTATGGGTCCATCCAGAGTCCATCAATGGGATCAGACATGGATGCAGATTCCGCAGCTTTTGGCGAGAAAAAAGTTCGTAATCGCAAAAAAGTGAAATATGCCTTAAAAAAACCCTATTTGGCAAGAAAAAAGTTCGAAATCGCAAAAAAGTGAAATTTGCCTAAAAACCCTCTATTTGGCGAGAAAAAAGTTGGAAATCGCAAAAAAGTGAAATTTGCCTAAAAACCCCCTATTTGGCAAGAAAAAAGTTCGAAATCGCAAAAAAGTGAAATTTGCCTGAAAACACCCTATTTGGCGAGAAAAAAGTACGAAATCGCAAAAAAGTGAAATCTGCCTAAAAACACCCTATTTGGCGAGAAAAAAGTTGGAAATCGCAAAAAAGTGAAATTTGCCTAAAAACCCCCTATTTGGCGAGAAAAAAGTTCGAAATCGCAAAAAAGTGAAATTTGCCTAAAAACACCCTATTTGGCGAGAAAAAGTACGAAATCGCAAAAAAGTGAAATCTGCCTAAAAACACCCTATTTGGCAAGAAAAAAGTAGGAAATCGCAAAAAAGTGAAATTTCCCTAAAAATACCCTATTTGGCGAGAAAAAAGTTCGGAAATGCAAAAAGTGAAATTTCCCTAAAAACGCCCTATTTGTTCTATTAAGTTCTATAACACAAAAAGGGGAAATTTCAATAAGAGACGCCAATTTAGATGCAACATGTGAGTACATCACAGTTGCAGCATGAATGCATCGTGGCCGCAGCATGGATGCACACACTCATGGACACACTCATGTACACCCACACAGACATACAGTTAGGCATGAATATGGCCTTCTCCTTCATATAGCAACCCATGGATTTCTACTTTGATGAGACTGAATATAGCTTTCTGATAGAAAGACTCTGTTACATGGATGTCGATGTCCAGTTTTAGATATATACCCATATAGTGAATTGGAGTGCTATAATGTTGGACTGCTGTATATTTGTAGGTAAATAGTAGAATCGTATTACTGTAAATCCATTCCACAGTAGATTCTACTGGAAACATACAGTACATTCTACGGTGTACCTGCCCTTAGTAGCTACTGTTGGCAGTAGCCTACAAGTCCATACATGTGTAGGGGCCTGATTCCCCATACCCTGGTGGAAAGCCTGAAGGGGTGAAACACCTGGGTAATCCTCCCCCTCTGTACCATACGGATCCAGTAACATGAGACACGGTCTATCTGATAGGACAAGGGGATGTAGCTCAGTGGTAGAACAATCGCTTGGCAAGCGGAAGGCCACGGGTTCGAGTCCCGGTGTCTCCAAAAACGTCATTTTCGGAGAAACCGCGTCCCTCACACATGTATTGTAGTAGATGATAATCGTATACATGCAATCCCTGGTATATGTGTTATCCCCGATATGTATGTCAATTAATAGTGGTTAAGTCTTCATAATATCACATTTTAATACATGGTGAATACGGACTGTCAAGGTTAATCCTATGGGAGTGCCGTATGCCAATGAAGCATGCAATAACCCTCGGCCGTATTGCACGCTCTGGCCGTATTGCACTCTGCTAGGGGTCGCAATGGGGTTGCCATGGGGTTGCCATGGGGTTGCCATGGGGTTGCCACGCTACCGAGGGTCACGTGACCTGCGCGGAATTCAAAATGGCGGCACTACGGACGTAAACAAACACCGCGGAAGTAAGAAAACATACACGAGGTGCCGACATCCGCTTCGTAGTCCGCGGAGTCGTGCTCGTCCGTGCCTCACGCGTTACGCTGTTGGCCCCCCTGTTGGCCGTAGTTCTGGGTTTGCTGGCCATAGTATGGATGCTGCTGACCCTGGAAACTACCCTGGCTCTGAGGCTGCCCCCCTTGGTTGTAGGGGTTGTGTGCGCATCCCCGAGCCCCGTGCGGGCCACCGCAGACCGCACACGAGTGTTGCTTCCTGCATAATGTCCAATCGCACGCCGTGAAGTTGAATCGCTTGCACAGGTGGTCAGGGCAGTCGATCCTGAACTTTCCCTGACTTGACGGCCTAGCTGGTGGCTTGCCCGGGGCCTTGTTCAGAAGGGACATCTGCTTTGCCATCTCCTGTTGCATCTTTACGTAGGCCAGAGTTTTGTCCATGCCCATGTTGTTTGCCATCGCACCGTGGTCAGCCGCGGCAAACTTGGGGATCTGCTTTTTCAGCACCTTGTCGGTCACCTCTCTATCATACTGGCATATGGCCTTCATGCAATAGGTAGGTTTTATCTCCTTCAGGGCGATGAATTTCATGTGATCTAGGTATGACAAGGGGCTCAAGTCGGGATGATCGGCTATGATCAGGGCCTGCGTGACATTGATCATCCCGTAAATTAACTCCCTATATGACATTTCGCTGTAGTCTTTGTCAGCTGGGAGGTGGTAGTCTGGCCTGATCCACAGCTTGGACCTTTTCCTCATGCTAGCCTCATTAGCTGCATGTAGAGAGGCCAGGATATCACCCTCCACAGCTGACTTACCTGACGCGACGTTTCTGAAGAGGCCATCAACATCACCCGACTGTAGGCCCATGTTGCCGAAGCCCAACCCCGCCGTAGCTAGCCCAGTGTGCAGGGTGTGGCTCGCCCCCAGATTTATGCCTAGCCCACCTGCCGATGGCAGACTAGAGAAACCTGGCGGGGGTGTCGCGGAGAGGGGCTGGCCTGAAGTGTAGGGTTGCTGCTGTTGATGCCGACTGGACCCGTGTTGGCCCCGCTGTTGCTGTAGATGTTGCTGTAGTGTTTGCTGATTTTGTTGAGTAGACTGGGCAGAAGGGGTCACATCCCCTGCCAACCCAGCCCACTGTTGCTGCTGTCTCCACAGCAGAAATTCTGCATAGGAGGGGTCTGCATCCTCCTGCTGTTGCTGCTGCTGCTGTTGATGCCGCCCCAACACCTGTTGTTGATACTGCTCCTGTTGTAGGCACTGTTGCTGTTGGGTGTGTCCATGCTTCCCTTCATTGGTAAGATCAGACAGTTGAGAAGATGTTGTGGCCCCAGCAGGCCTAGACACACCTCCTGATTGCTCATAACTACCAGACTGACCTGTACCAGGATGAAGCGTGAAGCTCCCCGGGTGTCCGTGATGAAGCGTGGAGCCTCCCGGCCCCCCGGGATGAAGCGCACCACCCGTGATCAAAGACGATGTCGCCGCCGAGGTATGTGGAAGCTGGCCATTCTCACAAAAGTCGCCCAACCAACCTTCCTGCGACATTTGCGACGGCTTTGACGAGTGGGACGGGGGTAAATGCACATGCTCTTTCGTTTGCGACAGGTTTTGAGCCTTAATTCGCCTTCGTTCGCTCAAAAAATGCGAAAAAGCGATGTCGTTACCCTTGTTTTCGTCTGGGCGGATGTTATGATCCGCCATCTTGTCTTGCGCATGCGCGCCGAGCTGCTGCTTCGCGGACAGAGACGAAAAGACTCGGTCCGCGTCGTCTCCGGGTATCGCTGGCGGTTTGTGGCCGCTGGTTACCTGGTCCGCGTAGTATAAGGCTGTTCCGCGGGCGCCCGCGGACCCCTGCAATCCGTCTCCGCGTTGTCCGCCCTGGATAGCATCAACAACACCGCGGAATGCGGCTTCTGCGAAGTTCGTATCTCTTTCTATCCGGTTATTTGCTGCTCTTAACCCTGCTAGCTCCATCTCAGCTTCCTTCAGCCTCTGTGTCCGCTTAAGTTCCTCCTCTCTTGCCTTTTCCTTTATTGTCAATGCTTCGATCCGGTCAAGAGCTTCCTGGAGCTCTCCCTCACGGGCTGCGGCGTACTCCGCGGCCTGCTCGCTGTGTTGGCGGGCCGTATCGCCCGGGGGTGCCGGTGAGGCCGAGCTGCCGTGGCCGGTCTCCTGCCGGCCCTGGGAGCCGCCATGGTCGTCCTGTGCCGGTGCAGGCTGGTCCTGCCCCTGTAACACCTTCCTGGGGGTTCCCTTGTCCGGGTTTGGGGCATTGCACTTGGGGCAGGAATTCCTGTTGCCATGGTACTCTGTTCCGCAAAAGCAGACCGTCATTTTGACCGAATTTTGACCGAAAAAAAAAACCAAAGTCTCTGCTGGCCTGCTGCTGGCCTTGCTGCCTGCTTGCTTGCTGCTGGTACCTCCCCTCCCCTGGAGAAGAGTTCCGCGGCTGGTGCCGGAGGGAGGCACTAGGTGGCACTGGTATGTACACTAATATGGGAATAACTTCCCCAATGGAAGTTATGCCCGACAAAAATACCCTATTTGGCGAGAAAAAAGTTCGGAAATGCAAAAAGTGAAATTTCCCTAAAAACGCCCTATTTGTTCTATTAAGTTCTATAACACAAAAAGGGGAAATTTCAATAAGAGACGCCAATTTAGATGCAACATGTGAGTACATCACAGTTGCAGCATGAATGCATCGTGGCCGCAGCATGGATGCACACACTCATGGACACACTCATGTACACCCACACAGACATACAGTTAGGCATGAATATGGCCTTCTCCTTCATATAGCAACCCATGGATTTCTACTTTGATGAGACTGAATATAGCTTTCTGATAGAAAGACTCTGTTACATGGATGTCGATGTCCAGTTTTAGATATATACCCATATAGTGAATTGGAGTGCTATAATGTTGGACTGCTGTATATTTGTAGGTAAATAGTAGAATCGTATTACTGTAAATCCATTCCACAGTAGATTCTACTGGAAACATACAGTACATTCTACGGTGTACCTGCCCTTAGTAGCTACTGTTGGCAGTAGCCTACAAGTCCATACATGTGTAGGGGCCTGATTCCCCATACCCTGGTGGAAAGCCTGAAGGGGTGAAACACCTGGGTAATCCTCCCCCTCTGTACCATACGGATCCAGTAACATGAGACACGGTCTATCTGATAGGACAAGGGGATGTAGCTCAGTGGTAGAACAATCGCTTGGCAAGCGGAAGGCCACGGGTTCGAGTCCCGGTGTCTCCAAAAACGTCATTTTCGGAGAAACCGCGTCCCTCACACATGTATTGTAGTAGATGATAATCGTATACATGCAATCCCTGGTATATGTGTTATCCCCGATATGTATGTCAATTAATAGTGGTTAAGTCTTCATAATATCACATTTTAATACATGGTGAATACGGACTGTCAAGGTTAATCCTATGGGAGTGCCGTATGCCAATGAAGCATGCAATAACCCTCGGCCGTATTGCACGCTCTGGCCGTATTGCACTCTGCTAGGGGTCGCAATGGGGTTGCCATGGGGTTGCCATGGGGTTGCCATGGGGTTGCCACGCTACCGAGGGTCACGTGACCTGCGCGGAATTCAAAATGGCGGCACTACGGACGTAAACAAACACCGCGGAAGTAAGAAAACATCGCGGAAGTTAACAAACATGGATTGTGTATCTATTTTAGACTGAAATACCCTGAAATAAAAACAGAGCGTCACTTAAAAGTGCCCTCTTCACTAGTTACTGCACTTGCCGTAGTTGGGCCGTATTGCACTAGGCCTACGGCCAGCGTGCAATACGGCCCAACTACGGCTCGTGCAGTAACTAGTGACTCAGCCACTTTAGCGTGCAGCTCTGTCTATATATCTCAGCATTTATCAATAGGAACTGACTTACCATTACCATTATAATGCTTTAATACTGACATCTTGTGGGTATTTTGTCTCCTACAGCAGCAACAGAGTACCATGGTGATGCAACAGGGACAAAGGAACAGGGTTTCAAGGGAGTGGACGACTGGTCTCATGGATTGCTGCTCCGACCTGGGCTCATGTAAGATGTCAGAATGATATTTGGTAAAAATTGGTTTCCGGCTACCTAAACGTCCTAACAGTTTAACAGTACTGGTAAACCTCAAATCACAGATAAATTTAAGGCATTTCTTCCATACTTTGCCGCATACTTTGTATAGGGCCTACCAACACTGAATTCAAGCTACCTACCTCGGCTTTTCTAAATATGACACCGGAAACCGATCTTTTGCTGCCCTTTTTGATTTAGAGTATAATACCATGTCATAAAGCGATATAACAATGGATCACGCATTGACTTTGTGTACTGTCAGAGTTGTGTGATAATGTTGCATAGATCAGACACCTGACACTAATTGAAGAGTTTGAATGCAAAACGACATACCTCCATCCAAGAATTGAAGCATTATTATAGTCCTTTTTGTAAAGGCACCCTTAGGTCAATTCTTGTACTTTGGAAACTGAGTGTATACTAATTAGGTCCTAATGAGATGATGTCGTTTTGCATCCAACTCTTCAATTGTATCTGATAATAGTAACAATTTCAATGGGAGTGAATACACAAGAGGAATTCATGACCCATACCCATCCCTTCACTCTCTACTACATGGAGGTAATTATGGAGCTGCGGTACAACTGTGGGCCGGTTTCAGTATTATGCAGTATCGTCAACGCCTGGGGATTAAGAATCCCTGGTAATTTGAGCATAATTAACCTGAAATCGTACATATATTGCAATATATATTATATATATCTATGTTGCAACAGAAATGACCAAATTGCATAGATGCAGTGCCGAAATATTGTACAGTGGGATTTAGAGTAAGCACCCTTGCAAGAGAACCCTCTCAATTTGGAGTAATTGCAAGGCTCCCGAATTGCAAGAGCCTGCAGGGGTTTAGGAGGCACAGAAAGCATCCTGGGATTTGAACTCTCCCAGCTCCTCAGTCTTTGACATATATACATGCATATCTGTGGAGCAGTGAAGGATTAGGTTAAGTGGTCCATTGCTATACTATAGAAATCAGGCTAATGTATTATATTTATTATTATTGAATTACAATGTTCCATAATTGTTATCTTCAACGATAATGCAGTTCCAAACGTAGATCTACTTCGATGTAAGTGATCATAGAGTAGCTATCGCGATCGCCAGCTATACATACATTAGTCTGGGTACTATGAATATACATGAAATGCAATGGGAGGGAATCAATTCCTACTTTACTTGATGCAGCCATACAAGAAGACATCATAAGAAATACTCATCATCATTCTTAGAAAAGTATTTTTACATTCATTATGATTATTGTAAGGATAAAAAGTGACTGCTGTATGCCCAGCCAATCTTGTTGTCAAGATAAAGAAAAAGCAGTAATAGGTATTACGTCCGGAAAGATATTGTCCATGACGTCTAACCCAGCAGTACCCACTATAGGAAGATAGATTATTTCTAGAGTTCTTAAAGTTGCTTTACAAGCTGGTACTCTCAAACCTAAGTATTTCCCCTCATTTGTATCTCAGATGATTATACACCCCTTTCCCTCTTTTAATATGATGTTTATTCTGCAAAATCGTGTGTCTATCTTTATATAGAGTACACCTCTAACTTCAACTATTCTCTACCTGCGGTGGGAAGGGGGTATCGTGAGTATTAGTTTCATTGCTGATTACAAACTTATAATCATGGCAGCACTGAGAAGTATTTTGCCAGTTGTACACCGCTGAACAGTATGAAACACTAGTGCCTGGTGTTGACTACATGTTTCAGTACGGGGTGAGGCAATTAACTGCTGGGTTCTCAGGTGGAAGCATTCTATTTCTCTTCACATGTATCCCTGAATCTAGCATGGTTAAAGGCTAAAGACATAGGTTGAGGTGCTACTAGTAAACTCCGACAAAGAGACTAACTATAAGTATGATTAATGCCAAAATGCGAAATATCTATCTATCTGAGATTTATTTTGTATGGCAGCTTTAATGTGGGATCGGTAAGTATATGCGGATATAAATATGTCCTTACTGATTAAGAAACTACTCGTAATCACTGTAAGGTACAGTCTAGGAATATGCATTAGTTGATTAGGTTACAAACCACAGTCGTGTTGTCACATTATCCCCAGCGCTTAGATGAGACCAGCGCTTATTTGAGACCACTGTACCCCCATCTCCTATTCTACACAAGGGGAATGTATTGTCTTTTTTTTATATTACAGCGCCTATCTCAATGGGGGAATCCTATTCAACATAATGTGACGTATGATATTTGAATCCGAAAAGAACTTGTACTTGCACCTCAGTATTACTTTCACCCATGCATTGTTGTATCAAATTGTACACACAACGCATGTGAGCATTACTTACAACTGTTCTACCTCATGTGTTGCAGGTTGTGGGGTCATGTTTTGTCCCATGTGTTACCTGATGCTTCTGTCAACTGAGATGCGTGAGCACTGCTGTGTGCCCTGCTGCGTGCCCTGTCCACACATGGTCCTCAGGGTAAAACTGCGCTCAATGGAGAAGATTAAGGTAAGAATGGCCTCCTTTACCACTGTTTACCAATTGCTTTAACCTGTTTTTGGCCGCATAGTGAGTAATGCATTATGTCCATTTGTTGTTATAATGCATAGATGCAGTCCTGGTGAATAACTTTGTCGCCAGAATGTATGACTGCAGCCCTGGTGAGTAGGCCTTACCAACGATGTGCACTGATAATAAAACCCATAGTCAGTACTGACTTTACCATCATATTTTGACCCCTGTAGTCAGGGGACTATACAACTTAGTCACATATTAGTCATAAAGATAGTCAGGAGTGACTATATGTGGATCACACAAATTGATGATGTCACAGGAATGTGTGCACAGGAAACAGTTAGGATTCAAATTTGAATGGTCCACGGACTTCAGGTAGGCACATCCTCTCCTAAACCACTGTTCTATGGATATCCCTGCTTGTTATATGTTATGTTACAGTTGACTATGACAACTCAAGATGTTATAGGGCGCATGAGTTCTCATGTTTGATAGAGTTATCATGGTAATTTGTTCCAATTTTGATAACATAGAAATACATGAACAGTGTATGTCTAGACTGACAAGTGACAGAGCATGATAGGCCTACACAGGAGCCTGTCATCTGCTCTGTCTTATCCTAGCCTGTCCCCTGGCCTGTCTTATCCTAGCTTGTCCCCTGGCCTGCCTTATCCTAGCTTGTCCCCTGGCCTGCCTTATCCTAGCCTGTCCCCTGCCCTGCCTCATCCTAGCCTGTCCCTGCCCTATCCTAGCATGTCCCCTGCCCTGCCCTATCCTAGCCTGTTGCTGCCCTGCTTTATCCTGGCCTGTCACCTGCCCTGCCTTATCCTAGCTTGTCCCCTGGCCTACCTTATCCTAGCCTGTCCCCTGGCCTGTCTTATCCTAGCCTTTCCCCTGGCCTGCCTTATCCTAGCCTGTCCCCTGCCCTGCCTCATCCTAGCCTGTCCCTGCCCCATCCTAGCATGTCCCCTGCCCTGCCTTATCCTAGCCTGTCGCTGCCCTGCTTTATCCTTGCCTGTCACCTGCCCTGCCTTATCCTACCCATTAAACAAATAACGTTACACACCATTTTATAACGTTATATAATGTTATATGTCAACGTTTTTCTAAGGCTCTTTAGTATGACATAACTTTATGTAAAATTTAAAACGTTATTTTGACATAAAATAACATTTTTTTGTTAGCTGGGTAGCTTGTCCCCTGGCCGGCCTTATGCTAGCTTGTCCCCTGCCCCGCCTTATCCTTGCCTGTCACCAGCCCTGCCTTATCCTAGCTTGTCACCTGCTCTGCTTTATCCTAGCCTGTTCCCTGCCCTGCCTTATTGTAGCTTGTCCCCTGGCCTGCCTTGTCCTGGCCTGTCACCTGCTCTGCCTTATCCTAGCCTGTCCCCTGCCTTGCCTTATCTTAGCTTGTCTCCTGGCCTGCCTTATCCTAGCCTGTTACCTGGCCTACCCTATCCTAGCTTGTCCCCTGCCCTGCCTTATCCTAGCCTTTCACCAGCCCTGCCTTACCTAGCCTGTCCCCTGCCCTGCCTCTTCCTAGCCTGTCCCTGCCCTGCCCTGCCCTATCCTACTAGCCTGTCCCATGCCCTGCCTCATCCTAGCCTATCCCCTGCCCTGCCCCATTGCTTGTCCCTGCTCTGCTTTATCCTAGCCTGTCCCCTGCCCTGCCGTATCGTAGCTTGTCCCCTGGCCTGCCTTATCCTGGCCTGTCACCTGCATTGCCTTATCTTTGCTTGTCTCCTGGCCTGCCTTATCCTAGCCTGTCACTTGCTCTGCCCTATCCTAGCCTGTCCCCTGCCTTGCCTTATCATAGCTTGTCCCCTTGCCTGCCTTATCCTGGCTTGTCCCCTGCCTTGCCTTATCCTAGCTTGTCCCCTGTCCTGCCTTATTCCAGCCTGTCCCCTGCCCTGCCTCATCCTAGCCTGTCCCCTGTCCTGCCTCATTCTAGCTTGTCCCTACCCTGCTTTATCCTAGCCTGTCCCCTGCCCTGGCTTATCCTAGCCTGTCCCCTGCCCTGCCTCACCCTACCCTGTCCCCTGCACTGCCTTATCCTAGCCTGTCTTTGCCCTGCTTTATTCTAGCCTGTCCCCTGCCCTGCCTCATCCTAGCCTGTCCCCTGCCCTGGCTTATCCTATCCTGTCCCCTGCCCTGCCTCATCCTAGCCTGTCCCCTGCACTGCCTTATCCTAGCCTGTCTCTGCCCTGCTTTATCCTGGCCTGTCACCTGCCCTGCCTTATCCTAGCTTGTCCCCTGGCCTACCTTATCCTAGCCTGTCCCCTGGCCTGTCTTATCCTAGCCTGTCCCCTGGCCTGCCTTATCCTAGCCTGTCCCCTGCCCTGCCTCATCCTAGCCTGTCCCTGCCCCATCCTAGCATGTCCCCTGCCCTGCCTTATCCTAGCCTGTCGCTGCCCTGCTTTATCCTTGCCTGTCACCTGCCCTGCCTTATCCTACCCATTAAACAAATAACGTTACACACCATTTTATAACGTTATATAATGTTATATGTCAACGTTTTTCTAAGGCTCTTTAGTATGACATAACTTTATGTAAAATTTAAAACGTTATTTTGACATAAAATAACATTTTTTTGTTAGCTGGGTAGCTTGTCCCCTGGCCGGCCTTATGCTAGCTTGTCCCCTGCCCCGCCTTATCCTTGCCTGTCACCAGCCCTGCCTTATCCTAGCTTGTCACCTGCTCTGCTTTATCCTAGCCTGTTCCCTGCCCTGCCTTATTGTAGCTTGTCCCCTGGCCTGCCTTGTCCTGGCCTGTCACCTGCTCTGCCTTATCCTAGCCAGTCCCCTGCCTTGCCTTATCTTAGCTTGTCTCCTGGCCTGCCTTATCCTAGCCTGTTACCTGGCCTACCCTATCCTAGCTTGTCCCCTGCCCTGCCTTATCCTAGCCTTTCACCAGCCCTGCCTTACCTAGCCTGTCCCCTGCCCTGCCTCTTCCTAGCCTGTCCCTGCCCTGCCCTGCCCTATCCTACTAGCCTGTCCCATGCCCTGCCTCATCCTAGCCTATCCCCTGCCCTGCCCCATTGCTTGTCCCTGCTCTGCTTTATCCTAGCCTGTCCCCTGCCCTGCCGTATCGTAGCTTGTCCCCTGGCCTGCCTTATCCTGGCCTGTCACCTGCATTGCCTTATCTTTGCTTGTCTCCTGGCCTGCCTTATCCTAGCCTGTCACTTGCTCTGCCCTATCCTAGCCTGTCCCCTGCCTTGCCTTATCATAGCTTGTCCCCTTGCCTGCCTTATCCTGGCTTGTCCCCTGCCTTGCCTTATCCTAGCTTGTCCCCTGTCCTGCCTTATTCCAGCCTGTCCCCTGCCCTGCCTCATCCTAGCCTGTCCCCTGTCCTGCCTCATTCTAGCTTGTCCCTACCCTGCTTTATCCTAGCCTGTCCCCTGCCCTGGCTTATCCTAGCCTGTCCCCTGCCCTGCCTCACCCTACCCTGTCCCCTGCACTGCCTTATCCTAGCCTGTCTTTGCCCTGCTTTATTCTAGCCTGTCCCCTGCCCTGCCTCATCCTAGCCTGTCCCCTGCCCTGGCTTATCCTATCCTGTCCCCTGCCCTGCCTCATCCTAGCCTGTCCCCTGCACTGCCTTATCCTAGCCTATCTCTGCCCTGCTTTATCCTAGCCTGTCCCCTGCCCTGCCTTATCCTAGCCTGTCCCCTGCCCTGCCTTATCCTAGCCTGTCCCCTGGCCTGCCTTATCCTAGCCATGTCTACCCTGCTGAACATTGACCTGCCTTCAGTACTTACGTTTCCCTTATTTCTCATGATTGACTATATCTATTAGTCATAGTGACTAGTTTAGACCATGAAACCATTAAATTCATAGTCACTTGACTATATAGCCCAAATCAGCCAATTTAATGGCTGACTATAGGTTGACTATATGACTAACTTACTTTAGACATAGGTGACTAACTTGGTGTAGTCGTTTTTGCTACATTCATGTGACTATAGAAATGTAGTCCGTAGTGACTAACATTTCCAGGTCCATTATTATCAGTGTATACATGAGTGTACCATGCCAATGATGCGGGGTCAGCACGATGCACTAATGCAGTGACGGCGAGTCATTAATGTTGTGTTAATGCAATAAAACTAACAATCATGACATGAGTTATAATTACAAATGAATATGCTCACAATAATGATGACCACTGTCTCTGTTAATAGGGTACCATTATGAAGGACTGCTGCGTCTCATGCTGCTGCGGCCCATGCGTTATCTGCCAGGTCAAGAGGGAGTGGCAAAATGTACAGAAGGTCAAATCAGGCGTCAATCTGGGTGGCGCATTTTGATTTAAAAAATGAGAAATGCAACCATAGAAGCATTGGGGTGATATTTCCTATTGAAACTCCCGTAAAGTATTTAGTGGTTTGAGCTCTGAAGTTACAACTCTATATCACCGGAGACAATCTGTAGTTGGCCCAAGATACGCCGATCTGCTCAGTTAATATTATGCATGTTTTATACACAGTTTCATTTCCACTGGTGACAGGTAAAAAATACGTAATTAATAAAATCTGGAATTCAGGAATCTGTCTTTGCATGTTTTCTGTGCGTTGAAATGTTGCATCATATACGTGGGTGATATACACGTATTTAATAGTAGACATTATATTTAATCATAGACAATGCAAATTCTTCTGTCGTAACACGTTGACACCCACTTACTAGAGGATTATTGCAATGTTTAACCAAAGTAAAATATCCGCAACATGATTAGTGTATCATAAGTGAATCTTCAACAGTTGAATTTATAGGCCTGACAAAGGGTTCATGTTACATTTCCTGAAAACTGTTGCAATAACCTCTCTGATGCTAGACCCCCTGTATGAAAGAAAAAGCTGATATTGGTAACCATATATAGCAACCAGAAACATTCCATGTTAGATTTAGCAAACTTTGCACTAGTTTGGCTGTATTTGGGCCATGGTCTATGGACATTTCTTTGCATTGCAACAATGGAATTCCTGCATCACATCCCCGGTATGGGAATGATATACAACCTATTGAGATCGGTTGGATAGTTTGATGTACACTTCCCATATTGCATTCAAAAGTACTTGATGATACCTAAGATTACAAATAATGATATTATCATGGGGAGAATACTTAGCCTCAGCTAGATAGAAAACTTCAAATTGAAGATATTTATTATTATTTCCCTACTTTAATTACTTTTTAATTGTCGATACCAATTGGATGACAAATGCAAGCCCGTCAAAAGGGGCAAAATCCTAAAGTAGAGCATGCAGTTCTTAACTGTACTACTAAACGGTGTGCTGGAATCCAAGGTCGATTTTTACTTCACAAATTTTACCCGAGAGGGCAAAGTAAGTGGCCCAGGGGATCTTGACCCCAATATAAGTAACCCTTTAGAAGTGGCTGTAAACAAGGCCCTATGCCCACCAAAGCCCACCTAACTAGTACACTGCAGGCAGTCTGGAATGTGCTAACAGCCTTCAAACATACACTGTAAGGTATTTCTAATTCAAACACATTTACCCAAATATGTTCATGCAAGTTATAAAACAACAACTACCGTAATATGCTTATACATATTTCTCATTAACACACAATAGGTGTCTATGGTATCCAAACTGCGGACTCTCCAGCGTCCCATGAAAGTTAATAATATTGTAATAAACGAGACTGTCCTTTATAATACTGATAGATTATTAAGTAAAGAACAAAAGTGGACACAGTTTGGACCAAGTGTACAGGTTGCAAATCAAAGGTTTATTCAGTAACCTAGACAGGCAAAGCTATATCAGTGCAAACTCCCTATAGAGTTCGGAGCGGGTCAGTAGGCTCATAGCCGATATGATCGCAGGGCCTCTGTCCAAGCTGGATCCAGAGTGACCGACGAGTCCTATCGGATGCTGGCTATATATAGGCAGCCAGCCTGCATGCGCACACACAGACCGGAAGCCTATAGCGACCTCTGTCCATACCCCAAGCCCGAGACAGGTGCTACCACCTGCCGTCAGGCTGAAGGGTTCGGACTGAGTTCGCAACACAGCATCCAACAGAACCCGCCATATAAACCCCGTATAACCCTAGCCCCTACAATATATTCCACACGAATATTCAATCAGTTAGTTTTAGACTAGAATATTGATGCTGTATTGAAAAAAGTAATTAGGAACTATTTGATTGCTAACACATTTTTTCATAGTAGAAGCTTCAGAAAAAGTCTGGTCTAGAACTCTGGCACCTACAAAAAAGGTTGGGAAAGATGGAAGTTTCTATACGACAGAATTTCATTGTGAAAGAAATAACAGTGCTTTATCATAATGGTTTACGGAGGTTCAATGTAAAAGCAATTGCTTTGACGCTGCCTCACCGTGACATAAGGTAACGGTGATGCACCATTAAATTTAACGGTGGTTCTCTGTATAATCAACAGTAATTTTTAACAGTGTACACATGAGACCCATCTAGTGAAAGGAACCCTTCAGGCCGGATTGTTAGTACAGGTTTTGGCCACCAGGGGGCACCATAGTTGCAAAAGAGTGTTAAATTCATGATAAAATGTTCTAGGACCAATTTTTACGTAGAATTCCTGGGGGATCAATATTAGTATTAACTAGTTAGTCCTCACCATTTCTACATAAAACCGATTTTTCATGATTATTCTTATTTACTATGAGATACAATGCATTTAGAGTTTATTTGCTGTGCTACATTTCCCAGAGATATCGGTATGTATGTATTATCATTTGACACTGAATTAAAGAGGGACCCGCATGCTATGTAGGGAGACTACCTGCACCGCCCAGAGCCGCGAAAAGGGCCGTTTCCCTGTCTTCCCATTGATTTTGAAATGATATTGAGCAACTAAAAGGAATTTTAACCATGTAATCATACACCCTCATAGTTAACACCCTACACTTTAATTCCATGTAAGGATGGAATAAATAACATATTTCCCACATTAGGGTGAGTGTACTAATGAGGAGAATCTATCTGCAGGTAGTTTCTGCATACATGTACTGTGTGGGATTATAGCTGAGAATCTCTTGCCTGCACATTATGTTACCTTTGCCCATTTCCCTTTCAGATGTCAAGGAAATGAATCTTATGTATTGGGCTGATAGTTAACACATTTCCTTACATGATCTACCTACTATTTTCCATTGTTATAATAAGTGTACTTGTGAATAAAATAAAGAACAAATTCACTCAATTTCATGTAAAAAAAGCAATATGATCAACTAGTAGGATAGCACATCCTGACACCCTAATCATTAGCTTTAATAACGTTTTATATGTTAGATTGTATCTTCAGTAGATATACATGCCACAGATCTATAGTGCAATTGGACTGAATAAATACCTACTGGTAGGTTGGAACCGATGGAGAGGAACCAGAATGTATGATGGTAGTATTACGATCATACTTGTCGGTTCCATTTCCCCTTCCTCTTCGCTGGTTCCAAGCTAACCACAGGGACTGCCCAAACCCAGCAAAATCCCTAGTTCAAGGTCATGTGGCTGTTACCAGAGCTTTCCTTCAGAAGGATTCGGGAACGAGAGTATGGTGGTCACTGACACAGGCTATTGAGTTTCGGTTTGGATAGCCATCTAGCACCCTATCCAAAACGACCACCTCTTTCTCCTCTGCTCTATTATAGGAAAGTTTTCCAGTAAAACCACCAACCTTAGTTCACATTTAGTCACCCCACATAAAAACTGTGACAGCTATCGACATGCTGCTTTTTGTATTGTATTCAAGACATATTTATCTTTCTGTAGAGGGGATATAGAATTATGTACGATGTATATTTCATGTAGGGGGTAAACACCCTACTATGTTTTTAGTCTCCTACAATACTCTTGTATTCACCCTGTCCCCTACAAAAGAAGTAGTCCGCCCTAAGTATCAGCAAATCAGAAGAGAGTACAATGATACACATACAACTAGCAACCCACCACGATACTCTCATTCCCAAATCCTTACGAAGGAAGTTTCTGGTGACAGCCAATATGACCTTGAAGTTGGGATTTTGCTGGGTTTGGGCATTCCCTGCTAGTAGCTTGGAACAGGGTGCCAGTAATACACTCAACCATGCCAGTGATACCAACAAAATCCTGAATCATTCCAACATGAATATTTAAATGACACTATATTTTCTTTTGCTATTTAAATAATGAGATTGCTGCACAATTGTTTTCATATACAGTCAGATATTATGTACATATGAATCTCATTGCTGGGTATTGTGTAAAACTCCTTTCTAAACATAGCAAAGGGAAATGCTATATGTATGCTTTATTGGCATATTGAAAGCATTATTCAGAGCAATAACAGGATATCAAACCTAAAAGAAGCTCCATTGTCTGACATGCATACAGGATGGACTAATTAGAAAGAGGTCAGCTTTTGTCTCACATAAATACGTTATAACAATAATGTATGCGTATTCATATCCCAATTAGTCAACCTGACAGTGCAAAGGATTATATTTTTATTTTTTCTCATTCCTATATTGACAATTCTAAGGCATAGTTAATGGACTAATGATTGTGTTAAACGTGGAATATGAGGCATACGAGGTTATAAATGTACATTTACGTCCTGATCACGTGAGACTTATAGTTTTGATAATGCTTTTTTTGGCTTTTGATAAAATGCAGACACACGAGGCTGTGTCTCATGAGATTGGGCCAATGTGAACGTCTTTGACCGGGTGCCATCTTTGACTGGGTGCCATCTTTGACCGGGTGCATCTTTGACTGGCCACCATAAAAAGATTTAAGAAAAAAGAGTTCTTTGATGTGTAAGGGATAAAATAAAGAAAATGGCAGTGGTTATATCTCCATATATAACTTTACCTGCCCTAGATAAACCGTTTTCTGTCAGGAGGTCAAAGCTGGCACCCAGTCAAAGATGGCACCTGGTACTGAGATATAAGATATAAGAGGTAAATTAAATACAACTGTAGTGCAAACAGGTAGATTTGAATGGTTTCTAAAGGGAAGGCATTGGTGATACCTTCACAGAAAAGTGGGTCAATCATGAGAATTATCATTTGTATTTGTGGGACCTTATACATGTGGACTCTCTTGAGATCAGATTTTGTAGATATCTTATTCTACTTTGTGTCACAACAATTACTGCATTAAACCATCCCTGATTATGTTACATCACTTTTATAGGCAATTTATATGGTCAGGTACCCCCTAAAACCACCCAAAACTCCTGCCACTAGATAGAATATAGGTTTGTGAGTAATGTTAATTTTGTTTGGTGTAAAAATATGCTGGCCAAAATTGGCTAAACCAATTCTCCTGTAGGTGCCGATTAACCCTGTAAGGCCCCTGTCCATTGGAATTACAACAAGAGATATGATATCCATGTAGTAATTGGAATGAGTGTCTGTACTGAAAGTTTTAAAGGAGCAGATTCTGAAAACAGCTACTTAATCAAGGACATATCCTCTAAATGAAAGTAATATCCCTCCAGCACACAGTATGATAGGTTCAACTAAAAAGTGCAGCTAAACACACTTCAGTAGCAAGAGCAGTGGTACACTGCAGTAAAGGTAACCCAGTAAACAAATAACGTTATACACCATTTTATAACGTTATATATCGTTATATGTCAACGTTTTTCTAAGGCTCTTTAATATGAAATAACGTTATGTAAAATTTAATACATTATTTTGACGTAAAATAACGTGTTTTTTTGTTGGCTGGGAAAGTGGTAGAAAGTGACAGGTGCATTCTCCCTACATTTATATATTTAGAAAATCATGGAAAATAATCTATTGTAGGGGTTTTGTATACGTATCACGCGAACACAGGTTTCAAATTCGGTTTGAATGCAACAGGTTTATTCGATCACAGCCTTAAAGGTAACACGAAGGTTTTTGCTCAGTTCACTTGGTTTTTAACCATTCGAAGATGTACAGTGTTCTATCGATAGTTCGAAGTCAGCAACGCTGGACGATCTGGTCCTGAGCCAGCATGACTGGTGCAGGAGCCAGAGTGTGGGAGGGGTGTAGGTGCCCCGATCGAAGTGGTAACGAAGGTACAAAAGGTGTGGGTCAGAGCTCGTCCTGGGACGAACTCCCTGAGGTAGCCAACCTCGGCCTCTTATATACCCTGAGCGCGGACCAAGCAGTGTCGACGTGGCATTCCTCCGTAGCGCCGTCTGGAGTGCCCTGCCTGGCTCCGCTACCGGATAACCGAAAGGACATGGCGTAGGTGTTGCCACCTAGTGTCCGATGGAGGCACTTCCCGCTCTGACTCCACGGACCTATATGTACACGTATTATTCGTGCCCCTACATCATCAATGATAGGTGCATAAAGTTTTCAGTTCTGGATTCTACTTGATCCCCTTAACATATTGTAGGATACCTGGTGTTATATGTGATAATTTCCCGAAAATTCTTTGTGCTAGCTACCATGAGGCAGTCGTTCCAGTTCATTCCAGGTGGGGACACAGCGATACAGTAATACAGCGCTTTAAGGTCCTTTTGTCGTCATAATACATGGGTGAAGCCCTAGCTGGTAAGTCGCAGAGAAAGTAAAAATATAAAAATTTGGAATTTTGAGACCATGCGGGATTTTCTATTTTAGATTGTGTAGGCTTTAATCTTCAGTGCACCTGGGCATGATGCTTGAATGTAGCACTGTCAAAGTACTCGCCAGGGCTACATCCACAGATGAGGACGGTAAGGACCTACTTCAGTAAAGTACATGTAGTGTGCGGCACTTGAAGAGTATGAATAGATGATATCCGCAGCTCACATGCATGGTGGCGAATATTATATTTCAACAATTTTCAGGTAAGAGGCACAGCAGGTGCTACGCACATCTTTGTCCTTCAGGGCTTATCATTGTTTAGGATGTAGTTTTATAGAATACTCTATGATAGGGTGCATCGCCGGACCATTTTTATAAAATAATATGACGCGCTTGTACCTACTCACAGCCCTAATATTTGTATTTCAGAAGTACCGTAAAACCTCGCTTATAAGTCGATTTTTCTTTGGAATCTATCTTTGCTATAAGTCGATTTTTCTTTCCAAAACTCCAATTCAGTTTGTACGTTATAGGTGAGGTTTTGAAAAATAGTAACCATTTAAGGAGCCAAAACACGCCATCTTAATACTGGAATTTGGAATTAAAGGCATAACAAACACACATACCATGTAAGACTGTAAGATTGTAAGACTTTTTATTCAAGCAATATTTACAGTTTACACTGCGATATTCAAATGTTGAACAAACATTATTTACATATAGGTGAAATGACATATAAATACATAAGTTTGTTTTTTAGAGTCAGCCATAAGGCGGACTGTAACGGAAATTACATACAATTGCAAAAGATGTTTAGGATGATGTACTTGGAGAGTTGGCCACTCCTTTGTCCATAATAAATAATATTTTTAAGTATCATGAAAGCACTGCTTGTGCAGTGAACATGTCATTTATTAGTGTTTTCTTGTTTTTTAGATAAATAATTTAATTTATGCAGATTTAAACTGTGAGAGCATTGCTATTGCAATGAACAGGTCCTGTATGTATCAATAATGTAACAATGTAATATAAGGGAGGGAGCAGTGCTTGTGCACTGTACTTGCCTTTAATAATACTTAATTACTAGGAGCAGTGCTGATGCACTGAACAGTTTGTCTTCTTCTTGTATATGACAGTAGCAGTGCTGGTGCACTGGACATTTGCATATATCTTGTGTCTTCAGTGTAGGAATATAAGATGGGGCAGTGCTCATGCACTGTAATACCCATATTGCTATAGGTAGGAACTATCCTTACAGGGGGGCAGTGCTTGTGCTCTGTACAACCCCTATATCAGAAAAAGCCATAACGTAGATACACTATGAATTGCTTTAACCAGTCTTAGCTTATAAAGGCGATTGTGTCTCAGCTTTACTTGTGTGAAATCAATTTCCTCAATGACATTTTATAAACTAGCACGTGCTTCAATACTTTGAGTCGCAAGATCTAAGGAATTCCACAAAATTGATACTCTGCATAGTGGTGATTTTTTTACCACATGCAATTAATTTCTAGGCAGTTTGAAACGAAATTTATTCTCAGCTCTTGTTTGTGGGTTTTCATTGAAGACTATGTTGTCTTGGACTTTAGATAGCTTATGCATGTAAAGCAGCAGTTGCCAGTCTCTGCGATTTACTAGCCTAGGGACATTACAGTGTTGGTGGAGATCTTCTTGTGTAATATCTCTGGGATTTCTAATCCTCTGGCTGGCCCTGAGCCCCCTGTTTTGTATTGTCTGTACGCTTTTCTGGTGAAGCTGAGTTGTGCTGTCTAATATAAAACTGCAGTATTCAACATTATGGTAAGATACAATGCTTATATATATGTCGAGGCAGGTGTCATCCCTAATCCGATGTAACCTCTTACTTTTATAACCACAATATGTGAGATATGTGTCTCTAGTGTAAGGTTGTCATCAAGGGTTACCCCTAGGTAACAAAAACATTTTACTTTAGAAATATTGACATCATCAATTTTGAAAATTGTGTCTGTAATGGCAGTGGTTTTTGGGTGAGTGCCATTTACCACCTGCATGTTTTTTTCACTGTTTAAGGTTAGTCTATTTGTTGCACACCATGTGGTTACAAGGTCAAGATCAGGTTGACCTATGTGACGTATACGTATGTCTTCAGCTGATCTGCCTTCAGTTATCATGACAGCATCGTCCGCATATGATATCAACTTGGAATTTTCTGCAACTGTTGGTTTATTATTATTATTAATATATACAGAAAAAAGGAGAGGGCCTAGTATAGACCCTTGCGGGACTCCGTATGTTACCTTCATGGGTTTTGACAAGATTTCATTGGCGAGGGGCCTATGTACCCTATTTTCTAAATAAATTTTAAATCAACATAGCACAGACCGATTAGCACCAATATTGCCTAGTTTATCAAGGAGTCTACCATGATGGACTGTATCAAAAGCTTTCCTCATGTCTATGAAAAGACAAGACATGAGGAAACTCTGCCTCGGCTGATGGCTGCATAAACATGTTTCATCATTTCATGGACAGCGTCAGCTGTGGACCTGCCAGGTGTGAAGCCATATTGAAAGTCTGAAAGAAGCTTGTTTTCCATCATGTAGTCAATTAGCTGACCATGTACTATACGTTCCATGATTTTGCTCATGATGGGCAGAAGAGTTATTGGGCGCCAATTACTCAAATTTTGAAGATCTCCTTTCTTCAGAATAGGAATAACAGTACCTTTGGCCCATTTTTGGGGGAATACCTCTTTGTCCATGCAGTTATCCAAAAGAATGTTAAGTTGTGGGGTGACTAAAAGTAGATAGTCTTTCATTACCTTAGCATTGACATAGTCTACACCAGAGGCCTTTTTTTCTGTTAATTTTCTTGATATATTTAGTCAAGTCTGCTATAGTAACTTGTCTGAACAGGAAGAGACCTTCAGTGTAGTCCTCATTAGTAATGACAACCTCAGGGGAGGTGTCACCATCCAGGTGACTAAAATGCTCAGCCAGTTTCACACCAACATTGCCATAAAATTTGTTAATGAAGTCACTGGTTGTGTCATTTGGAACCATAACGGATTATTTTTATGCTCAGCTACAGTGGCCTTGACCCGATTAGAGAATTCATGGTCAATAGTCCTATTAGTGATTGTTCTTAGTCTCTGTGCAAGTCTCAGGTTCTCCAGGTCCATGCCCCTGCTCCTATGACCCTTCCTAAAGGCTTCTTTTTTTTGTCTCAACATATCAAGTAGATTTTGAGGGAACCATCTGGGAGTGTCCTTTCTGACTAGAAAAGTTTTAATGGGACAGACTTCATCCAGATATTTAATTAATGTGGTTTCAAAGTAATCCATGGTTTTAATTATGTTTAGACAATTATGGTGTGCCCATTGTAGCAGTACGTCCTCTGGGATAACGTTTGTACGACCAGACCCATTCTCATACATATGTATCACAATGTGCTCCATAGAAATGTGTATGATTCAGTGCTGCATCACATCAGCCCCCCACCTTCCGGAGATTATGCCCTTTCATTCTAAATGCATCATCTTTAGTAAGGTGAGAGCAGGCCTATATCTTCAGTAGTTTCTCGTAAATAATTAGTTAAATGTTTTTATGTGAGATCCCATTATCTAGATTGCTCACCTGAAAACGTATAATTTTGTTAAGTGATTATAAGATCCCCCGTGAGTTACCTGCATCTGAGATGCTTCGCACAACAAAATAGTCTCGTTGACACATGGATATGCTATAAAGCAGTACCTATTTCCCTAAGTGATACTTTCAAGTACTCACGTATAGAGCTCAAAACAGGTTTGAAATATCAAGGTATTTTAGCGTTTGCCCTTAATGTGTGCTTCCATCCATTTTTCAGCCTCTTTTTTTGATTGACACCGATTAGCACCCACCAACAGGTCACTACAAGTAGATTTATGCAAAGTAGACAGTGCCCTGGATCCCTGTTATGAACTGGACAAGGGCCATTATAAATACAGCAGACCCTTGACTCGTGTGTGGGGGAGGGGAAATGACATACACACAGATATACCACCACGCTGCTCTGCTCACAAGCACTACCTGGCATACCCGCAGGTATACAGCATAAGGGCTGAGTCATATATTACTAGCTGGCGGGGCTCAGTCGATTTTCCCAAAACAGCAATTTTTTTCACCCCACCGGTTTGCTGAAATCTTCCCCCATCCCCACTGCATTCGAAAATTGAGAACCCCCCCCCCCCAAATAAAAAAGTTGCATGTGCCCCCCCCCCCCCCCCCACCAAGTGCCCCCATAAGGTTCATATGGCACTTGTCCATGGACATGAGTGTGATCCAGACTGGATAGAGGCACTGGATAGAGGCATCTCGGAAGGCTCAGCAGGATGGCCCATACCTAAATACACTTAAAGGGAACAGGGGTGGCAGTATGACGAATGTTTCCACTGCAGTAGAATTGCCAGACACACTTGTGCTTTAACTGTCCCATGGAGGCTTGGTTACCGGCTTGCCTGCCTGCAAGTTAGTAACCCCTATAGGACCCAGCCACCAAGTCAGGATGGCCTGCCTGCCCTACCCAGCAGCAATAGTTATATCCGGGTGAGTGAAGGAGGGACATTAAGGTTACATCATATCTTTGACCGTGGACACAGTCCAATTAACAATGGGTGATAGCTATTATGACCCCCCCCCCCCCGCCCACACACACACATCTATGTGTGGTTCCTCATATGGAACGTAGTGCTGGGGTAGCCAAAGGGGGAGGGGCGAGGGGAGAGATGCCTGGCGTTGGTCAGTGAGAATAAGTTATCACTTTAAAGCTGCAGTCCACTATACAAATTGACAAAGCCTATCCGCCCTTTTGTTCCATATGAATATTCCCTGTTTTCCACACAGGTTTACACCATTCTTTATGACATTGTGTCTAAGCTAGCCTACATACACAAGGCAGGGGATCAGGATCTAGCAGTTCCCTGCTCTTGCAGATAGCTCTTGGGCAGGAAGAAAGGCTTTTTACATCAAGTACAAGCCACTACTATCTAACACATACTTTGAGACCAATGCCATGCATAGAACCTATGACACAGTTTGGAGAGTAATTTAAGGCTGGTTCCGGGCAAAGGCTACCCAACTGGAGTGACGTAAACTGTGACCAGTGAGACATAAACATCGCTATGTTGTTAGACAGCAGTGCTGACAAGGCTGCAAAATCATAGTACACTCAGTTGATATCCCCCTGATTGGCAATCCTATGAATAGAATTCAACTCACATCCTATTTAAAAGATGAGGTGTTGCAATTTTTCCATTAGGAATACTGAGGTCCATCTAAGTTTGTTTTGGTCATGTAATGTGAGATGTCTGGTTCATTAGCATGATAATTATTATCCACTTTAAAACCACATATGGCGTAACTGAGCTGTAAGCCACCAATAATGTTCTGGTCAGATTTGTTTTGTAATCAAGTGCTGGATAGACTGCTTCCAGCAACGTTTTTTTCCCGCATCTGTTTCCTTGGATAGATCATGGTTAAAATTCATTAAATAATTTGAAATTTTACCAGTACATTCTAACAAGCGGACTTATTATAGATTAAAAAAAGCAACAAAAAAAACTTATATTATAGATATGTAGAAATTGAACAAACCATCTATCTGAGGTGTCATAGCAGCTTTAAATTGCATTTTGTAATTTGACTATATTATGATTAATCCAGCAAGTACATTATTCATCCATTCAATATCTCTCAATACCAAGTCACTAGAAGTTTCTATCTACTCTCTAACCAATATAAGAAGATATTATAAAAAAAAAGGTCGTGTAACATATATAGGATCAGATATGGGCAGTGTGATTGGCCAAACCTTCCAGCCACCTTCCGGTGTGTGGGTGTGGGTGCGGCTGACTAGAATTGAACAACAGCGATACTAAGCTAAACTTACGGTATCATGTGAATGGTGAACCGAGTTCCTATTACTGATTTTTTTTTCATTTATAGCTGCCATAATACCTCAGATATCTCTAGTTCCCTTGTTGGAGTGTATCGGAGAATTTCAACCTGCTTTGTGACTTTTAACCATGCTGAATTTAAAGGGGCAATATCACCACTCACCCTTAAGCACATAGTTAAGTAGAACAGTACAAGAAATGTGAAGCAAAGTATACAGCATTTAATAACCTCAGCCAAGCAGTGCTATCTGTAATAGCACAGCCATTAGTATTTTACACTGCTCACTCAAACACAGCTCACGGGAGACACCAGCTCGTGGCTGACACCTGAAGTTTTTAATCAGCACTAATACTCAAATTCCTTCCTTCCCACCAGAATTAAGGTAGAGAATAGTTGAAACTGTAAGCTTGGGCTGTATTTGGGTTTATTCATTGATAGAAAAAATAGTATTATTATAAGAGAGAAACGGGTTTCTAATCATCTGAGTTACACATGAAGAAAACATATCTGAGGTATTATAGCAGCTTTAAGGTGTCTACTTACAACAAGATAGCTGTACTTGCAGCTTTGGCAGAAACACAAGCCTGGTACATCAACTACATAGAGATGTGCCACTATCTGTTGTTTATAGATCTAGGCATAGGTCAAAAGGGCCTCATAATTATGCTGTGGCACATGGACAAAACGGAAGGAACAGGGGCGATGCAAGTAAGGCAGGGTTGCGTTAGGGTAATTAAAGGCATGTTATGAAGTGCTTTTTTGTCGCCGTGTATGTTGGCTTACCAGTCTCTTTTCTTAGTGTTTAATGATTATCTCTCACATATACTAGATGGCACGTATGTGTTGTGTAGACGGGTATAAGCCAACATATGTACATAACGACAAAAATGCCTCATAACGTAATAACCCTACCCAGCAAATCGTGGTCACATTTGGCCATGATTGACCAACTTTGGTCATGACAAATTTCGGTTAGGTTTGGTCAGGTTTTGTAATGACCTAATTTGTCAACCAGTAAGCCAACATTTGTGAAGCTGGTAAAGTGTGACCAGCATTTGCTGGGTAACTAGGAATTTCCAACAACCGACCTGCAGTGGCCCCACTGCTCTCACACCGAATAGGGGCACTCACTGGCCCCAACATTGCTGGTATATGTGAACCGAGGGCTCTGTCTATGTAGTAATTTCCTTTAAAATGATGGGTCTGCCCATCAATATTTAGACCATAGGAACAAGTAAAGTTGACATGCAGTCATTTTGCACCTTGGCTCCTAACGATTGGAGAAAACAGGAGAGGTTCTATGCAAGAAAAGAGATTTAAGATCTAATTCAACAGGGACAAAGTAGGTATTATTAAGGAGCCTATGATTTTCATAAATTGCAATGTGCAAGGTACAATATAGATTCATAATATTAGACATAGACACACAATTTTTCTTTGGAAATCAAAATAACTACTTTTTTCAACAGTGATTAGTATAGTGTTTCGTAACAACTATTGATTTTAAAATGTAATCTCTCATAGAGGGGATTTAAGCTACAAGCTTTTCATTAGACCTCATAATTCTTGAGAATATGTAATGAAAGGCTTTTAGTTAGGAAAGCCCATCTTTGAAATCAAATGCGTATGCAGTTGTTATGAAACACTATGCGTCCAACCGTTCACTGGGACTTGGGACTTGAAAATGCACCTTCAAAAAAGGCTTTTGCTCTTTACAGAGATAATGTATTTTCTTCTGGGTTGTGGCAATGGACTTCTCAGAGACCCCTTCACCAGATCCCCAGATTATATTATGTATTTTCTTGTAAAACAAAACCCTTCTGTTTTGTCTAAGTACCGCCCCTGCATCGGATGTGTCCACATGCGGTACAGAGGAGCGACATAGAACAGAATGCCACTTTGGGCCTTGGGGACATGGACATGAGGAGAAAATAGATAGTGACATGGGACAGGAGGCATTTCTTAAAATCGACATGGTGACATGGGCAATGCTTATAATCGACAGGGGATATGGGGACCCCACATCAAGGGCCCCCATAGAGGCATTATGGTTTAACCCACGAATATCTGCCGTGTCGCCGTGGACTTTGGGCTTCTAGCGGACACTGGTAGTTACTACACCACCACCTGTAGCCACTCCTTCAACCTCCAACAGTCCAGCATTGTCAGACTCTGGGAAGAGGGTCCAGCATTTCCAGACTCTCCAGCCAAAGAGGGACAAAGAGCTTGACCCTTGTAGCAGAGTGCTTTTGGCAGTATAGCCATCGACAGGCTGACGCTCACATCTTTTTAGACACAAGTTTCTACATGAATACATGTTGATGCCAAAATTAATGACCACAGGACATTTAATCACTATAGCTATATATGCTACCCTGAAATGATTTACTCTATACATTTGATAGCGAATGGGTGGTGTTCTTTTTCTTCTAATTCTACCTGTTTCCTATTTGCAAATAAGAACTACTAAAGCGCTAACGATAACATGCTCGGTCCAAATATTTGACGTCCCATTAAGTGATCAATGAACAATTTATTCTTGTAGCAAGGATATTGACACACACACGTCGGTGCGTGATTTTGCAAGGTGTTGCCCATTATCATAAAGCGACAAGAATAATGACACCGGGAACGGTTTCTCAGATGATAATAATAATAGATGTATTGTTTTTATTCTTTGGTGAATCTTCCTGTTGAACTATCACTTAATCAATAATCCGTGGCAACCTGCGATTCCTATGCCTACATGTATATATATTTATGTGTATCATAGATCAGAGAGAATTCCAAGAGGTCGTTGACGCTGTCACGATACCATGGAATAATTTCTGGCAAAGCATGACAAGTCTTCGGGACATTCTATCTGAATTTCGGACATCCAGAAAAATGTCCCCTTGCTTGTATTTACATGTATGTATACTTGAGCTCAATTGTGACGGTTGGCGGAGTGGGCCATCTACATCTCCAAAAAAGAGAGGCAGGGACAGGAACAGCTATATCATTATGTCACTTGAAAGAAATCTTTTAAATATATAATTCACCATTTCACAAATATAGTCATAATAATCACTCATAGCTATGGATGTGTATGAGTGAACAGCTGTTGCTAGGTGATTGTACTTGCTAAGCACTTAAAGTTTCCCATGGCAATAGTACCAATCTTTATATTTTGTCTTCCGGGTCCCATGTCATGCATTACCGTTGCTAAGCAAAGCGGTTTACATTTTTAGTTATTGCCTCAGAATTATAGGTGGGGTGCACCAAGCACAATTTTTGTCTTAGGGTTTCAGGTACTAACAAATTATGCATTCGGGTCCCAATCACTGGAAATCGTGAAGAGAAACCAGTCTAACTTTCTGTTTCCTAGTAAAACCTAAGCACTAAGCCTAATATTTTTGTGGGCATTTGCTCTCCTATAATCCAACCTCTATACTGACAGGAGACATCAACATGAGATTCAAAAAAGGCCCATAAGACTCTAGTTGAAGCCCCTGTTTCTGCTTTACTACCCACTATTACTCACCCCCCCCCCCCCCCCACCCGATCGTCTTGCAATGACCGTCAGATCACCCCATCCTTCCACAACAAGGGGATATTGAAATTCTATGAGCATAGGAATGGTAATCATGCTGTACAGAGAAAGCAAAAACATTCAGTAGTATTCAGCAGTATATTTCTTTTCAATGATTCTTCTAAATGGTAAAGGTTGAGATAATACCCTGATATTCTAACTAGTGTGTTCACTAATATGATATCAACATCTGCAACATCTTTCTTATTACAGGTGGGATCTATGATACAAAATGCATAATGTGTAATTGTATTTGTTATTCTGTAAGTATGCTAAATTCACTGAAATATTATTTACAAATAGTATGGGATATAGAGTACGCATACCAAAATGTATATGTGCATGACAGAAAATGTGTTACATGTAGTGTAATTATTTTGTCATAATATCAATTTATGAAATGATATCTTGGTATATTAAGCAGGTTTATTCGTTCTTCAGTATAATGTACAGACAACGCTAAGGCAAAAGACCTGAACTACAGGAAAGATAGAAAGTATATTACATATAGTGCTGCATTAGCATGTATAGAGCATTCTGTTAAATAATCACTTTGTCATATCTAGAAGAATTCTTTTATTAAGCAGGCTTTCTGTTCAATATAATGTACATACAAAGCTATGACAATAAAGCCGTGTCTACAGAAGAAATGTTGTGCGCTTTGAACTTTCTGATTATAGCTAACATCCCACAGCAATTAATGTGAGCCTGTAGAGCAATGTGTCAGGAACGTGGAGCTTGTGTGAGGCCTATTCTGTGTGACAACCTATAGGAAGTGTTCTATGGTGTGTGATAATGTTACACGATGTTCTATGATGTTATAGACTCACACAACACTACACAGTATCACTATGCAGTATTAGCCTACATGTTATCTACACAGCATATGGCATGGGGAAACAAGCTAGCATAATGAAAATGTGACTCTTCCCTAATTCCTTGGATCTCTCTATTAATGACTACACTCACTTACATTGTGCGAGAGGCACCAGAAGATCTGCGACAAAGACAGTTCACCAAGTTCATCAACACATAAAAAAATCATCTGTACAATTATGTTTGTGTGGTTTTGTGTTGTTTATCTGGTGGAGTATTTGCTGGTATGACTCATTTCTAGCAGATAAAGGCATAACTTTTATAAGGCACTCCAGTAATCACTGTTACAGAAACCTCTTCTTGATGGTTACCTGAAACACATATACGTTTTGTCTTTGCCTCATCCTTTGCCATGAAGTGAATCTTAAAGTCAGAGGATTTAAGATTAATTATTTAGCTATAGCCAGCCTGTCTATCTACAATACAACCTTCGGGCCACACTGTACCTATCTCATGGAGATTTGGACCTGCAGTATCATAATTCGGCTTAGAAGGGAGGCATGGCCAGCCAATAACCCTGTGCCATGTGTAGTCCAGGAGATTGAGTCAAGGCCATGGGGCGATTAAAATACCCCTCCTACTCATAATATCCTTGACGTGGACAGTACTTTCACCAATGTGAGGCAACCTGCTTTGCTGTCTGAAATACCCTGATGAATTACCCATCTGACCTTTATGCGTGAATCAATGTGAGGATTAACTAAAAAGTACCATCGTTTGTGACCGCCACTGCGTCATGAATGAAACATGATAATAATGTGTCTAGGGTGGGTTCTTTGACTCACAGGGCACCTTACAGCAACAGGAGGATTTGGCTTGTCCATGGACATCAATGACAAGCGCAGCCTCAGCGCCCAGTCTACTGTTATACACATCCTCAACCACCAGTTTATACTCCACGGTGTCACCTGAGATCGCCTCCAGGGGCTCTGAGGTGGTGCGAACAGCTCCCGTGTGCTCGTTTATATAGAAGTACTGCCCCGCGCCAGGGCCGAGCAGTTTGTAGCGATATACTGAGCTGCTCGAGTCCACATCGTCATAGGCGAAAGGTGTGGAGACGAGGGTGCCGGGTGGGAAGAGGGTGTGGACCCGGTGGTGGTAGCGGGCCTGTGTGAAGCGTGGGGGGTTGTCGTTGATGTCGTCTATGATGACTCCAACGGCAACTGAGGCTGTTCTTGGAGGGTCTCCCCAGTCGTGGGCAGCCACGGTGAAGGTGTACGCACGTCCCCCTGTGTCATAGTCCACCACCGCCGTGTTCCTGATCTCTCCAGTTTTACTGTCAATTTTGAATGGCACTGAAAGAGGACCGGAAAATGAATGAAATACGTACCAATGTCTAGCTGGGTAGGTTGGTAGGGGAGGGTGATTATTGGGGTTATAAGGGTTCTATAAGGGTCTGAACAAATTGTTGGAATATTATGGTAATCTTTTGGTTGATTGGGTATATATGACATTATTCCGTTTTCTTCTACAATATTAATATGCTGTGTAAAGCTATTTTCCGGTGACGTACCAGGCCCGTCAGCATGGATGGCAAGTTTGACCCTGGAGTGATGTACTTCATCATCAGCGTCAGTGACGGTGACGGTACCCACCAAGGTCCCTACAGGCACCTGCTCATGGACGTAGAAGATGGTCTCTCCGTGAAACTCTGGTGTGTGGTCATTGAAGTCAGTCTTATTTATGTAAATCTGAAGTGTAATAGAAGTATGGAAAGTGTGTTACAACTGAATAAAGGGGCATTTCTATCCCTGCAACATGAGATGATACATCTTTGTTTAAGTGCTGCCAGTGCTTCTGTACCAAACTGAGATAAATCTCAACTCTTACAGGGGTAATATAAAGCAGTACGTACATTTTAGATAAACGATCATAGAAAATATTTGTTTGACTATCTCTAACTTAATTCAAAGCTGAATTCTAATTAGAACTACTTAAGGGCCGCATACTGCTAATACAGTATGGCATATACTGTACAGTTCAAATGCATGTATGGAGCCCGGCGAGTAACTCACAAGGTCTGCATTCAAGTAACATACCGACTCTACAGAATTGATCATGAAATTGTTCCTCATAACGGGTATAATGCATTAAAGCACAATGTGGCCTGCAGCTTATATATTCCAGGTGGTAAGAGAATAAAGTCATTACAAACATCCCCGGCTCACCTCGGCCATTGTCTCGGTGCTGCGGGGCGGGAAGCCCATGTCTGTGGCCGCCACCTTGAGCTGGTACGACCCCTGGCGGGGAGGGTAGAAGACACCAGTCAGCGCCTTCACCTCACCTGGTGGATGTGGAGAGAACCATGAGGTCCCAGGAAACAACCTGGTTTTGCTAGCAATGCTGCTATCAGGCATACTGTATGTATATGCAATTCATGAACGTTGTCCTTTTAATGCACCATGATTCATACTTTGCAACAACTTCAACAGAAATGCACTATCCTATGATATCAGACCCTAAAGATATAATCAGGTCCTCGGTTCTACCTTAGACATAATTATACCGATAACTAAATGGCTGAAAGGAGTGTATTTAACATGCATTCATAAGTCCGTAATTTACGCTGACGATTTAAGCTTTAGCACGTGGATTTAGCAACGACGTCCTATTATACGCACCAGTATGGCTGTCTACGGAGAACTTGCCGTAAGGGTCGTTCTCCAGGGTGTAGATGAGGAGGTTGTTGGGTTTTGTGGCATCTCCGTCATCCGCACTCAGCGTACCAATCACCTGTCCCACCTCCACGTGACGTGGCACCTGCAGCCGCTTCTTCCGCTTCCGGAACTTGGGCGTGACGTCATTGACGTCGATGACGTGAATAATGAGGTCGGCGTCACTAGAGAGGCCATGTCCTGCATGATCCGTAGCTCGAACCTATGTTCAGAGCAAAGACAATACTAGTCGTGCTCAGGCATGTGAAAAGGGGTATCTGATGGGGAAGATGGGGGGATTGATAATCAAAGTTTGTCTTAAATCATATTATATGTTGATATGATGTTTATACACCATAGGCCCACTAGAAATGATTTTAAACCATTGGGAGGTGATGTGTACAGACTAAGTATGTCTAAGAAAAAGGCTTACCTTGAAATGAAAACGTTCCGTTGTCTCTCTATCGATCAGACCAAATCCGTAGGTGCTGACCTTGACCTCGGCCGTCTTGGGGTCAATGTGAAACATGCTGCTCTGGTCACCATGGAGACTGTATCTGACGTCATCAGGTGTTGACGTGTCGTCACGATCAATGACAGAGATGTTCACATGCTGCAAGAAGTAGTGTTAAAGATATGCACCGCATAGGGGAGACCGGGGCACGTTGACCACCCGGGCACGTTGAGCCGCCTGCTCTCTTTGCTATTCCTTTGGGAATTTTCTGGCAGTATGCCTACCACATCACCCCCTTATATAGACAGTTCAGATCAGCAACATCATGATGAGTTTAGGATGCTGATGAGAAAGTTAGACAACATTAAAGGTTCATGGCCTTGAAAGTAGATATTTGCAATTGGTAAACTTTTGTTCTTGTGTCATTAAAAAACATTGCTGGCCTAAGATCTCTATGGAGGTCGAAGTATACATATGAACGGTTGAATAGAACCCAACTTTACTGCTAGGCGTCTTATGTGATTTGAATAACATCAATGTTATCTGTGATGACCAGCATGGGGCACATTGAGCCACAAAAAACGGGGCACCTTGAGCCATGCTCAAGGTGCTCCAAGCTCTGGGGCACCTTGAGCCGGCTCAAGGTGCCCCGATTTTAGGGGCTCTTTGGCAATGGTGTTAAGACAATTAAATGACTGAATAATAATGCAATGTTAGTAGTGTATCAAGGGAAGATGATTATGGATAATGACATAAACAAATTCGATACAATTTGGTCATAAAATTATGATAGAATACATAGTTTACGGTCTGTAAAAAAATTTCTTGTGTAACATATTTATAGTGTCTTTATTCCCTACATTTATCACTTTTCAGAGGAAGAAAAGTGCATTACATTATAGAAGAATGTAATCAAAGATTTATTCAGACTTAAGAAATAACAGGAATACTCTTGAACTGGTTTAATTTGACCCTAAGAAAAGTCTGTAAGGTACAAACTCAGTCACTTCTATAGAAACTATAATTGAGTGACTTTCGTGCATTGAATATGTATTTTTTGCATTCAATCCTATGAAACAGGAACAATAGTAACTAATTCCAACCGAAGTTTCAATCATTGATCTATATTGGTGATTGTTTGGATCGTTCAACGTATGTGGTTTAAGGTGCCCCGGTGGGTGGATCAACCTACCCCGGGCATGGGGCACATTGAGCCACCCTAAGATTTTATTTTCAAAAATTCAAGAAAAATACAAGAAAAGACCACATTTGCCTTGCGATAGGTTTTCTTATATCGCAATGATACAAGGTAACTGCTTGATAAAAAAATCAAAGCTCAGATTCCTTTAACAAGGTCAGGAAAAAAATAACGGTGCTAAAGCGGTTCAACGTGCCCCGGTCTCCCCTACACATCGCTTGAATATTACAAAACGGAAGGGGATGACGAGGGGGGGGGGGGATAAAACTAACTAAGCAAGGACGACATGGTGATTATGTTCCATGGTCCATGTCTCCTCAGGATGCACCAATACAGAGCCGGCACGCAACTCACCAGGGCTGCATTGGTACATCATGCCGATTCTCCGAGATCATTACTCCGCTCTAGCATAATTATATTCATGATAGCCCTAGCAAGATTAAAAAATATATTTTGCAATAGGGCACCATACAACCACTCACCAGCTTCACACGTTGGGATGGGTTGGGATCTACATCATCCTCCACTATCGTCCCCTCATACGGGTCGTTGACGAACTCAGGTGGGTGGTCGTTGACGTCATCAATGAGCACCCTGACCAGGGTGGATGACGTCATGGGAGGGTGGCCTTCGTCCTTGACGTAAAGCTGGAACTCATAAGCCTTCTGCTTCTCCCTGTCTAGGGACCCTTTAGTTCGAATAAGGCCGTGTGGGCTCACCTCAAAGGGAACTGAGAACAGACAGTTGTGTTGAAAATTGGGGTATCAAAGATATACTCATTATGTTGTATGCAGATGATGTGGTTTAAGCTCTTTATTAAAAGTGTCTGCATCATATTTAACCTACACTGTTAACCTATACAGCCCTGGCGAGTCTGTTCATCGGGGCTTCATTCATGTATCATCACCACCCTGCGGGAGTGTATCGCCCGTGTACATGGTGCTTGAATATATCCCTGGTGAGTAACTCACCAGGGTTGCATAGCAGGGCCACAAACATGCCGTGTGAGGCGTGACGGCTTCACCTGGTCAGCTACCCTAAAACATACCATTGCCCCACCTAGTTGTCTGGCCTTAACCCGCTTAAAGGGGTGATATTATCTTTATTCAGCTATAAGCCTTTGATATAGTAGCCCTTGATATGGTTTATTAAACCCCACCTGTATTGTCCATCATGAAGAATTCCACGTTTCCACCTATGGCGTTTTCTTCCAAGTCAATGTCGTCTGCTAGCATTGTGCCGACCAGAGTACCTGTAGGGAGGCCCTCATTCACCTGGAGGCTTGTTGTGTTGGTCCTTATGATTGGTGCACGGTTCATGGGAACCCGGATAGTAACCTTGCTCTGATTGGTCAGCCTCGGCGCACCGCCATCTATTGCCTGAATGTGGAGTTCATAGACAGGAAGTATGGGCTCTTTGTCAAGCCTGTCCACCAGAATGATGTCCCCTGCAAAGGATCAGTTTCACCTAGATTTTATTCATGATTTATTTAGGTTTCTAGACACGGCTCCCTTATAAAAAAATGCCTTTCATTATTTATTTTCAATTACCTATCCAACCATACATTCACTGTTTCATAACACTTGGAGGTCGGGAACAGCAGTGTAAAACAAGGTTTCTTTGGTGGTACCCTTTTGTTTCTAGTACATGGGTGTTTAAACAGAAAGTCTGATATCTTGATTCAAGAAGCTGCCAAAGTTTGAAATGGTTTTAATATATGGTTCCTTCCTATTTTTAGTATTTGAAAATCTGAAGTTTGATGGCAGAAAGAATATAAAAATGGCCTAAACTAAGTTAATTGTTGAATTGATATTTAAAATAAATGATCCCAACTGTTTTAATGTAGGCCAAGACGCGACTACTAGACACAGAGGTACACCCTGAGTCAAGAATCTGATCAACATGTAGTACATGTATAACGATGGCTGTGTCCAACTATTTAACCGTCTGAAGTTAGAAGGGTAACAAATTCCCTATAATACCCTTAAATATCAGAGTAATCACACCTTCTTTTGGATGTCGTGATATGTTCTATTTTTATGATACATACCCTTTTCAAAGTCCACAGTAAACTTCCCTTGGCCGCCTTCCTTGAGTATAAAAATGAGATGGTTGTTGGGTGATGTGAGGTCCTGATCCTCCACCTGTAGTGTCGCCACCTTGTGTCCACGTTCAGTATTAGAAGGTACAAAGTATTGGCTGGGGCCTGTGAACCTGGGTGTATTGTCATTGAGGTCCCTGACTGAGATGGTGAGACGAGCCGTGGAGGAGTGCCCTCTACCAGCCTGGTCAGTTGCTGTAATCTGTCATTTAGGAGAATTGTTATACAAATCAATGACATACAGTAGGCTGTATATCATTGCACGAATGAATACATAGAGAATGATTTCGTAGAGATACTGCTCTGTGAGTTTAAGTAGGTTACTGGTGAAATGTGTCAACCTCAGAACTGATAATTGCAAATAAAATTTAATCATTGTTTAAAAAAGCATTGTCTGTATTTCAATAATTCCTGAAATATACTTATTTTACATGGGATACCCCGAAGGATACCTTTTCTGCATCAGCTTGTGCACCTTGGGGGATTTTAGCATATATATGATCTGAAGCTCGAAATTGTCACTTCAAACATAGTTACTAAACTAATGTAACATCATAAGGTAGGCCAAACAATGTATAAAGAGCTTGGGTAATCTCATATACTAGTATGTATGAGCGCTCCTAACCCCTAAGTACATTGCAGTCGGCCCCAATTAACCATCATGTGGTGGTACATTTTAAAGCCCTGTGCCAGGGGGAGGTGATGGTGATCAAATCTATGAGGTGGGTGAAGGGAGAATGCACGCGCCTACACTTTTATCAATGCAATGGTTCTTTTACATCTGACACTATATACATAGGCATAATGTGAGATGGACAGACCTTTGGTATGCTGTATGTCAACCGCAGCAGGGTCACAATATCAACAGCAGGGTGCTACTGAGCTTCGAACTTACGAAATCGAACGTCTGAGGCGAATACTCTACCGCCTGAGCTACTCCCCACCCCCAAAACCATCATGTATCAATTCTGAAATCACAAAAACTAACACAATGTTATTGAAGGTGATATCTTACTGTGAGTTCATATGTTTGTTGTTTCTCAGCATCCAGATGGCCGATGTTTGCTGTGATGACGTCAGCACGGACAGGGTCCATGTGGAAGATGTCACTGCCGCCACTACTGATGCTGTACCTGATGTCACGGTTAGAGAAGTCAGCATCGGCGTCTGTAGCATTTATAGGGATATCCTGAAAGATAATGGGCTGGTTCACTATGGAATCTTATAAGTGTATTCTATTATCTGGGCAGACCCACAAAAGGTAGTAAATGCAGTTAACTCCCCATGAATTAAGACTATGAACTGGTCATTATTTAAAAGTCATCTTAATCACAGATTAGTCTGAGCAAAGGCAGTCGAATAGAACATGTATATTAAGAGTTTGAGATAACATGATTTCAAAATTTCCTCTAACCAAGTCGGGCTCAAAGGCATTGATCCAGACTTCAAGACATCATGGAACAGTGTAGCGAAATAGGGGACTAGGGAGTCTATTACCATAGTGATAATCTGTGGTTTAGGGTTTGCATCGTCCTCGTCCACCCAGCCACGGTAGTGAGGAGTGGTGAAGGCAGGAGCATTATCATTCACATCAGTTATTCTGATCAACATGTCTGCAAATGCCTGAAGACAAAATGAAGGGAAGGAAGGTTTTGAATTAGCACTGTTCAATATCAAATAAATAATAGAGTAATATGATATATTTGCTATTAGCATATCATTTCTACTGTCTATACGGATGGCGTAGTCTCCTCTGCAATTGCTTGCTTGCAGCTGACCTCATGAAACATTGAACACAGAATACTGCACAAAATATATGACCCAATTATTGTTCTATGGCCTTTATACCCTAGGCCAAGACAGCCCATTTATTACAATCAAATGGTCCAATTTTCCATTATCCTTTTTCCATTTGTTTTCCCATTTCCCAGCACAAACCCCCGGAAACTCACTCTTATATAAATATATTGTGGTTCTTAGGGGTGCATCGGCCGATAGACCGTCTAAATCGGTTGATGGAAAGTAGGGATCGAGATTATGTTATGTTTATAATGATAAGTGTCTAATTACCTTGAGTGGGGGTCTGCCTCCGTCTGAGGCGATGAGTTTGAGACGGATATCACTGTTTAGCTCCCTGTCCCACAGACTGCTGCCCCCTCGTCTCACCACCACTCTCCCATCCTGTAAGGAGAAGAATACTATAATATGCGGGGAGGAGCTAGATTTCTGTAGATATACTATTATTCGCTACACAATCCCACTATTTTATGTACATATCCTATTTTTTATCCTTTGCTGTATTTACACCTAATATTTGATGTATGTCTTTTTCAATAGTTCCATCGTCACCCCTCGAGCACATGTGATATAAATTCACCCAGAAAGTCCATAATGTTGCTACCGTAATTCCTATTATTTAAATGACAAGATCCATTGAAAAGTTCTTAAAATTGTAATTGGCGTGAACTGTGAGTACATTATATATTTCCTAAATATGAAGTTTGGTGCAGTTATCACTCACCGGTCGGACATCGATAAGTTCGGCTCCTGGTGCAAATTTGACAGAGTAGCTGATGCTACCATAACGGCCTGTGTCTGTGTCTGTGGCTGTGAGACGACCCAGGAGGTCTCCGGCTGACGGGTTCTCCGGGACTTTAAATACATACTCCTCCTGGGTGAAGACAGGTGAGTTGTCGTTCACGTCTAGCACCTGCACCCGTAGTGAGGTCGTCTTACGCTGTATAGGCAATATGATGAAATGTGGGTTTATATTCACGATTAAAAGCATGTTGAATGTATGTGTGGATAAGCTCAGTGTGGATAATCTTTCTGTTTGGCTGCTTACTATGATATTAACAAATGACATTGTTTAAAAAATTGTAAAACAAGTATTATTCTGAAATTTTTGCTTATGGAAAGATAAAGAGCTTTGCTTACATAACATATTGTCATGATATACTATAGGGCCTACATGATTTGTACCGAAAACTGTAGAGCAGATCTTTCCGAAAGTCACATACTTCTTTTCAATGCAACAATCTTCCTTGTGTTAACTATGTTTTAAATTAGCTAGAGTTCCACTAAGATAACATATTGTCATGATACTATACATTTGTAATGCAAACTGTCATACAGATCTTTCAGAAAGTGACACACTTCTTTTCAAATTCAACAATCATCCTTGGGTTAGCTATGTTTTAGATTAACTAGTATACACTTATTATGATACTTACATGTTTGCCATCACTGACTTCTATTCTTAATTTATAAAATTCTCTTTTCTCTCTGTCCAGTGGCCTGTTGATCACCACACGTCCCCTGTTGAGGGAAATGATAAAATGGCATCGTCCTTGTGTTAGTCTTCAAAAATCCACAGGGGATATGAATTCACAGGAGATATGAACTTATTCTGACATTGTACGGTGACATTTTCCTTCTTATACTCATTGGACCTTTGCACTATGATTTGTCCAACACCTTATTCCCATTGAATACAATTCTGCTTGCTGTAAGCTTATTAATTTTAAGGGAGGAAACATTGATAACCTTACCCGGAGGAAATGCTAAATGCATTATCCCGGTTCCCGTGGAGTTTATACTTAATGTATACGTCCTCATCTCCATCTCGATCACGGACCTGTGAACAAAGTAACGGATGAAACCGTGAGCAATTGAGTATTGGATAATGTTCATAAATGTGGTTTACTGGTTAAATTGATGACAAATGCGGCTACTCACAAATGCTATATATATGCGAGCATTTGTGCGTACTTATTCATTCTTTTTATTTAAAAAACAACAAAACTATTCTGATGAAGTCAATCACAGGAAGGACGTTTGCACTCCTGTGCTGAGCGTCATTCCTGCCTGGGTCCCGTTTCTCCACAAATTTGCGGAGCTCCGCAAATATATAAGGATGTCCGCAAATATATACGGATGTCCGCAAATATATACGGAGGTCCGTATTTGTATGCTTAAGTACCAAAAAGGCATAATTTGCGGAGCTCCATAAATATATTTGCGGACGTCCGCAAATTTGCGGACGTCCGCAGATTTGTGGAGAAACACCATCCAGGCTACTCAGATAGTACATCTACATGTCCATCTCAATGTGACTATGCCCTTATTGCTACAGGTTGGCTCACCTCCACTTGATGTACCAGAGACCCGACAGGCTCCGACTCGTTAATGCGCACGGAGCCCGGTAGTGGGGTAATGATGGGCAGAAAGTCGTTGGCCTCTTCCACCTGCACGCTCACCCGAACGGACGACGATCTATACTTATAGAAGGAGGTCTGCAGGTAATTCTTGGTCAGAACATGTACGATTATATCAAAATGTCTGTCTATTCTTTTCTGAAAATCAGAGTTATATTTGGTACATAAATCCCTTTAAATTTTTTGAGAGGGTGGTGAATTTCCTTTCAGCGAAATGGCCTCTATACCATTAAAGCTAGGGGTCAGATGATTTATAAAGAGAGGGTGCGATGGGGAGAAATATAAATTCCTTTTAGATGACGACCACCCGTTTTTAATGGCTTTCAATTGTTTTGACCAGGGCGTATTATTCAGATATATAGCCATTGTTGATGCCTACCTTCTGTCCTTCTTCTTCCGTGCCTGGTCCGTGGCCGTCACCTCCAGCTGGTACACCGGATGTACTCGGTGTCTGCGCAGGTCATTGAGGGACCCCGCCAGACGCAGCGTTCCTTCATCCGGGTCCACCGTGAAGCGTCCAAAGTCGTTGAAAGTCACTTCGCCGTTCTCGCGTCTTGTGGACGTCACACTGTAGAGCACGCGCCCATTGTCGCCCACGTCACTGTCATGGGCCGATATAGCTCCACCTGACTGTTTAGGATAAAAAAATGTCCTCGAATAACTGATGGATTAATTACTATATGCAATCATTATGATTACAATTGTAAACAATGAGTCTAACCGTGTAATCTATATGGAAGATGTGATGCACACAGGTAGGCCTATATCAATCAGGGGAATAGAATGCACACCGCAATGCCCATGCAGGCAAATAATACTCTTTGATGCAAGCATATAGACATTAATATATTGTATGTCTATGATGCAAGTATATGTGTAATACGTTATAAAAGTTCATGGTTATATGGTATTTCCATTACATTTCCATGACAGTTACTGCTTTATGAAAATTACCGTGTGTACGGGTGATCCGGGCTGGAGACTGTCCTTAACGGTGTAGGAGTAGCGGTAGCGTTCAAACTGAGGGGTATGGTCGTTGAGGTCCTCCAGGGTGACCACAACCCGCGCCTCACTCCACAACCTCTCCAGGGTGCTCGTCTCAGTCGCCTTCACCTGCAGGAGCAAGGACAAATTAGGGAAAATTAGGAAAAACGTTTGCTACATAAATGGTTAGGACTACTTCAATCTAAAATAGATGAAGTTATGCCCTCTATGTGTACGTTGTTTGGACTCACCAACGGAATCTATTTTAACTATGGATTAAGTTTTGAAATGGGTCCATGCCCCAGACTAGTAGTGTACAATTTATACATAATATACGTCGGGAAGTTGGCACTATTGCTTAATATTTACGTCTAATTCTGGTGTATTCTTTATGGGCCCTACCCAGATCTTTACTACCCAATGTATTGAGTGAATATTACAGGGGCGGACCCAGGAATTTGAAAAGGGGGGGGGTCCACCAAACACCAAAGTACCAAAAAGTGACGCGCCACGACTCGCGGCGGATCAAATTATCATTAAAAAATCTAAATTCTTTTCCAAAAGGGGGGGGGGGGTCCAGACCCCCCCCCCCTGGATCCGCCCCTGGATTATGCATCATATGGAACAATCCTTTTGAAATGATTTTGCAGTTGTCTGTGTGGGACATATTTTATTGTGCGTTATATTCACTTTGTACAACAGAGTGATATAAATACAGAATAGGTTTACGCATAATCTGATAAAATGACTGAGATATACATGAGACTTTTGTAAGGATTCTAAACAAACCTTGAACTCAAAGGAGTTGTAGATCTCCCTGTCTAGCCTGGTTGGTTCAGCGACAGTGATCCAGCCAGACTCAGAGTCCACCAAGAACCAACGGGCACCGGGTCCCTCAAGCTCGTACTGGAACACACTGTTCCGTCCCTGGGAGTAGGAAAATGTAGAAACTGTGACAACAGTACATGTGAGCCTACATACATAGGTATACTATATAAAGTTCCATTTGGGCATTTTCCGTGCATATTTCAAATAAAATGAATTCAGTAGATAAGCATAGAAAGGTTGTGGTTCCCTTTGCATTTATTTAGTTGATTACAAACTATACATCAACTAAATGTATTATGACAGTACATGCATGACGTTACCAGGCGGTTTATCCAGAATGTCAGTCCATACAATTCATGTTTTAGCCTCACCATAGCTATCATTCACTGTTGTAAGATGCACATAAGCACTTTATTTATAGCATGGAACAGATGTATCTTTAGGGGCTATGCATATTTTACCAAAGTAGAAAATAGAACAAAAACATTTACTCAAAATATCAGATGGTGACAATCAGATTGTCATCAAGCTATCTGTTCCCGTCAGTACAATCAGAGACTCTTTACTGCAAATGACAGGACCATCACCCTATGGTCTATTCCCACCCTCAGAGATACCAAAACACGGACATTTAACATATGGGAGGTCTGTGATCCAAGATCAAAACCTGTTTCATGTTTCTCCAAATCTGTAACCACCCACATGCAATGTTGTGATGTTGACACTCTGGAGGAAAAAGGTAAAGCGAAACATGATGAATCAGCCAAAACGAGAGGGACAAGGGAAGCCCATCTATTTCCCATCTATTTCCCATCTCAGAGAAAACACAGACATTGATATGAACAATGGGATCAACGCCATGGAGTGGTGAAGGGCGGTGCACTGGTGCGGACCACACATGTACATGGTGTAGGAATAAACTGGTGTTTGTTGTTATAAGTGTACTTTACAGAGATGGGGGAGGATCATGCAAAGAATCCACAATATTTTCCAACTTCTGAAATGTCTCAATAGTTCTGTAAGAGAAAGGGGAAAGACTATAGAATGATACAGCTGTAGAATTACAGGGCAGAAAAAAAGGGTCAGGAAGGAAAGCATTAACCCACTGACTAATATTAGTGTAATACGTTAGCCAGCATGTATGACCTTATAGTGAACTTACATGATCTTTGTCAGTGGCCTTGACCTGAACGACCTGTTGACTAGCATTGACTCCTGGGTATTCTGGGATGGAAGCCCTGTACAACTTCCGGTCAAAGGAAGGTGTGTGTAAGTTTGAGTCGGCCACGTGTACTATGAGTTCAGCAGTGTCGTATTTACGACGGTTGTCCACCTGGTAACCCTGTAATAGAAATGTATTTTCTTGTGAGGTGTAGGAAGAACCCACAAGTACAACGCACGAGTGCGGCAAACTGGGACAGTTCTATACATCGCTCAGATTGGAAGATGTAACTAATATACACAAGCAGTCTACAAGTACAACTATTAAATGAAGTCAGGCGGGCCAAGAAGAACTTCAGTACTTTATTCTCTCATTTATTAGATTAAAGCAATCCCTAGGACATCGTTCACCAATTCTATCATTAAAGACAAATACTTCAAAGCTACCATCTTTACAAAGTCATGTGTTAGTATTAGCACTGTGTGTACCTTAATTGTGAAGGTGTAGTTAGTGAAGGTGAGTCTGCCTGAGACGGGGTCTGGGACCGTTCTGTGTATAGTGGCCAGCTGACACAGACGTCCCGACGTCTCCTCCAGCTTGAAGAGGCTCTGCCAGCCCTCACCCCCCTGTGGACCTTGCAGACAGAAGTAGAGAGGTTGTAAATCTGTCTATGGAGCTCATCATGTCTAAACCTTTTAAGGCTGGCATAGTGAATTAATGTATCATGTCCTTGGTCATCATGATGCATGAATGCAGTCATGGCGAGTAACTCGCCAGGGCTGCATTCATGCATCATGCCAGTCATATGGTGTTGAGACACTCTCGAAGGATTGGCGTGATGCACCAATGCAGCCCTAGCAAGTCACTCACCAGGGCAGCATTGGTGCATCATGAAGACAAATTTGTGTCATATTTTAGCGACATGCCGTCCTTATAGTGTTGACAACTTGTATCACCCTAGATAAACGGTCGACAGTTAGTAGTATGTTGAATGTTCACCCACCTGCACTGATCTCATAATGAACCTCAGACTTCTCCCGTATGTCCTGGTCCTCCGCAAAGATCTCTGGTTCTGCTTTGCCACACTCTGGGGTCTTCAATGAACAATGCATTTTGAGTGTGTGGATACAGTGTTGTTTGTTTGATGAAATTGTTTTTCACTAAAAGCTGCCCATATTAAAATTTGGTCACACAAGTTCGCTAAGATTTAATCAATTTCCTCATATCTGATAATTTATAAGCATTAATTATATAAGCAATACCTAAATGCGCGTAAATCGATACTTTCATGCGCGGATTTTAAGACATTCATGATTATTATGCTAAAAAACTAATATTTTGTAAGTCAAACTCCGTCAAAAGTCTCTACATATGTGCCATGGGAACGTTAATATGTCTATTGATACTGATTTAAGTACCCACCTTTATTGGTTTTTCCCCGACTAGAGTTGCATGGAAAGTTTTGTGTTCAAAGCGGGGGCTGTTGTCATCCATGTCCTGTATGTAAAAACTGAGGGTGCTGTCCGCCATCAGAGGAGGACTGCCAAGGTCCTAAATGAGAAAAAGAAAGTCAACATTATTATGCACATATCAACCATCTAATTTTCTTCATGTTCAATTAAATCGTTATGTTTCGCCAATGAAGCGTTAATGTGTCGTGTCGGCACACAATTAGTGCACCATGCCAACCCGATGAAAGTTGAAACCCATGCTATCCAACCAAGCTGGAACGTTTCCAGCGTTGCACACGTTTTGGCTCCAAGAACAGAAAATATGTAGGAATCGCTCAATTTTGTGACAAAAAGACCAGGGTGTGTTCTGCTAGATAGTGTCAAGTTACCCGAAACAAACGTTTGGGTGGGGATGACAAACATGCCTCTTTGTTCCTATTCTTATCACACAAAACACGTCGTGCGGACACACCTACAGTAATATCATGATACAAAGTGTAACCCAACCCCTGTTTGCTTTCGACATTTATTTTTATTTCCTGTATTGTGCTACTCTCACAATTACACACCGAGATGTGCTAGCGTATGAGCTCAATGCCTCGAGATGGTTGATATGTTTCTTCATAATAGGTGTATAAAGCTAACCTAATTCATTGACTGAAGGCGAAGCCTGGTCAATAAACATATCTAAAAAGGATGAATTAACTGTTAAATTACCTGCGCATGTATGGCTATCTCAAACTTCCTTGGGTCTGTCTCGTAGTCTATGGGTTGTTGCAGGTATATGCTGCCATCTGGGTCAAGTGAGAAAAACCTGGCAACATTGGCCTCCGGGAACCCCTCAGCCGTCACATTCTGTAAGGAGAGGGTAAAATTATTAGTAATAATAACTATATATTGGTAATAATCTGGGTATAAATAATAGTATGTACCCAGTACACGGGGGTATGACTGTTTGGGGATATATGTCAGGTAAGATGCATGGTCATATGATGGAGGGTTTGAAAACCAAAGATTAAATTGGGCATTGTGAATGAATTGTGTCACAAATTATCGTGGCTTTTCCCTAGCAAAAATATTTCTTTCTAGGCAATGTGTGCTTGATGAAACACCTATTACACTCCAGGGTTATCTGTCAATATTTGAAAACATACGTTTTCCTATCATACAATTAAGCCACCCATAGCTAATTCTGATGTTGAGACTGTCCAACCATTAGGCCTACTTAAACATTTTAACGCACTCATAGAAATATACAATAATTATAATCTAACCGTCATAAAGCAGATGAACATCTTAGAGGCTATGATAATAAAAACTTAATTATGTTACCGTTATACGAAGTTGTGTTGTGGCAAAGTCCTCCCTGACGTCAAAGCCTTCCTTCATCACTACCTTATATAGAAGACTTCCCACTCGTACACTCTAGTAATAAAGGCAAAGAGCTTATTACAATACTGATGATAATAGGTGGGAACACTGAAGTAGCAACCAGACTTTAATTATGCGTGCTTATATCAATTTGAAAAAAGGATAGTCTGCTCGGTGTTATCATTAACCTATTCCTCCATTTTATTTAATGTCGTTTGAAAGTAATTGTATACACGCTCATAAAGTAAACAAAAAATAAGTACAAAAAAGAGTCAGTAAGACTTGTTAAAATGTGAGACAAACCATCAGTAATATTCTGGCGGGAAAACACCCCCCTGGTGGATAAACGACAAACCAGCTGTATAGTACTTCCGGTATTAAACAGACCATGCGGACGACCCAAACATGGCGGCCGATTTTAAGCAGTCCAGTCTCGTGTCCTTTATTTAGCCAATAGGTTATGGCCCCAAGCTCGCATTCCACTGCGCAGGTGAGGGATTGTAAAGGTATGGAGGAAAGACGGGACAAGTCTCAAAGACGGATGGGCCTTGAAAGTATTACTTTGAGAGTCTGAAAAGTCGGCAAGTAGGGACGCACGAGGGACGCCGAGCAGTGGCTTCGGCGAGCAGTTGACCGGATAGCCAAGAGGTAGCGTGGGGACGCTGGTACGGCGTGGGCCGAGGCAGGGACGCTGGAGGCGGCATGGCTCAGTGCCGGGACTCGGGAGATGCTGATGTAAGCACGGCGTGAGGCAGTGTTGGCCTGAGGAGGGGCGCCAGCCCCGGGAGAGTGCCGTGGGAAGGCAGTGATGGCGATGTTCAAGCTGTGCCATGTCGGCGAGGAGAGAGATCGCTAGGGCATCGTCTATCTTAGTAGTCTCAGGTCGACGGGTATGTCTGTGGCAAAGAAGTGACGATGTCGGCAGAGGTATGTGTGTTGTTTATGAACAGTGGCTGAGTCAGCAAGGATGATACACACGGGAGTATGACGATCTGTATAGTGTTGCACAGAGGACGTCAGTGCTGTCAGAGGCACAGGTGACGTGTCAGAGGCACTGGTGACGTGTCAGAGGCACAGGTGACGTGTCAGAGGAACTGGTGACGTGTCAGAGGCACAGGTGACGTGACAGAGGCACTGGTGACGTGTCAGAGGCACTGGTGACATGTATGAGACACTAGTGACATGAGACACTGGAGATGTTGTGTGCTACAGTAAGATGAATCTGTTGTGTCAGTTGTGTCAAGTCAAGGAGGGTTGAAATTTATAAAATCCAGAAGGAGTTAAGTCAAGCTAGTTAATGTTACCAGGTATCAACTAAATGAGTTTCTATTAAGAAGTGGACTGATTATAGTGCAGCTTTAGAAGAGGATCTATCTATTGTGCATCTGTGGTGATAAACTGACTTTTATTATACACACTTTAAGTTGAACTGTATATACCACAGTGGGTGTTGCACTGTAAGGCTCGTCGCAGCAAGTGCATTGTGTTTTTTACAGAAGACCTGAGGAGGAACATTTTTAGTGGTAAATTCTGGTAAATTATCAACAAGGTGGCGGAGGCACAAGGAAGTGATTGTGTGGTGCTAGCTGCAACAGTGTGATGTCAGTGTGTCTGCAGTGGGAAGTGATGGAAGGTAGCGGAGATCGGGTACCGGTCGATGACGCAAAGTCTTCTAGGGTTCTGTGATGACTAGGCAGGAGGAGCTCGGAGATGGATAGTGATCGTGGAAGGGGTAATATGAGCTACAATGAAGCATTCAGAAGGGCGGTAAGTGGACCGCCATGGGTGAGGACAGTCGCGGTGCTGTGTACGACAAAACCAAAACCACATGCGGTATAGTGGACCGCAACGATGATGACAGTCGTGGTACTGTGGACATGAAACCAAAACCACTGGTCCGGTTGATGGACCGGATCGAGTTGATAGGACGGTGGTGAGAACTGGGGTATCAAAAACAAAACCATTATTCGGGGTGATGGCCCGTGACATGAGGGCAGTGTAGGCCTAGCCTATAGCAGGGGTTCCTGCATGTCTAAAATTCATTTGGTGTGAATGGACCAGAAGGAGGGTAGCTTATATATTTAGTAGTCACGCAGATCCATGCGCTCGGTGCGAAGTGTTAGGTGCAGAACTGGAGAAGTTATTTAGTCTAGGGAGGTGAGGGCTGAAGCCTCACATGGAAATGATGTGCTAGTAACCGCTCTTTCCAAGGTTAGGTATTATGTTTTTAATTAAATGGTAATAGCCTGTGGTAGCTATTTGGTAGTTTTTAATGTGAAAACATATGAAAGACCTAAGTTGATGATTGCCTTTTAATAGCTAAGGTATATGCTATTGAGTATGTTATGTAAGACAACATAATGAGTTATTGTTGTATTAATGCTAAAACTAATGAGATCTAGTTTATGTAATACATGTATACTAGTTTGTGAGAACTGTGTAAAGACATGTTTAAGACTGCTGAGTAATATTTGATTACTGAGTCAATTAAGAACATTATTTTAAGTAAGCAAGGACACTGCTAATACTTGTTTAAAGATATCAAGGACTTAAACATCCAGGAGGAGTGTTTATTTTATAGTAACACATTATAGAAGTTCATTGTGTATTCTAAAAGTTTATGTTCATATTATGTATGGTATCAAACAAAGAATATTATTAATGTTTGAGGAGGAGTGTTAAAATGTGAGACAAACCATCAGTAATATTCTGGCGGGAAAACACCCCCCTGGTGGATAAACGACAAACCAGCTGTATAGTACTTCCGGTATTAAACAGACCATGCGGACGACCCAAACATGGCGGCCGATTTTAAGCAGTCCAGTCTCGTGTCCTTTATTTAGCCAATAAGACTTTCTCTCCAGAGTCATACATGTTAGTCCCAGAGCCCAGGCACTTTTAATTTTGTTTTTGTGACCAAAAGGTTTGAGGGTGGGTTCTTATCTAGAATTTTCTGCCGAATTCAAAAATCCATTTCTTACAAAAATCCGGTGGTGCGTTTATCCAATATGGCCGCCCAAAGTGACGCCCATCATCTTTTTTAGAAATGACATTTTTCACCCCTTTGACTTCATGTTTCTGCCTACTGAAGCTATCTATACCTATTTTCTTACTGGTCAGTAACCTAATTCACTTATTTCTACATTTATCAGACCAATACATTCAAGATTTTCAAGATGGCGGCCATTAAAACAGCAATTTTTGATGGTTTAGACTGATTTACAGGAGGCGGAATTCTGAAATTTTACCATATGAGGTATGGAATGTTTCAGGGTAACACACATACCAAAATTGGCATATGAGCTATACTGATCATGATTGGGGTGAATGGCATGTACACAATAGCTTTTCTCAGAAATGGGGCTGATCAAAGGCGGCCATTACACACATTCACAACTTTGGTCATATCTTAATAAATAATGATGATATACTGTCATCTAAGGTGCCTAAACCCCCATTTTCAGGGTCTAGTAATACTATGGGAGCATCAAATTTCCTTTCCCATACACATTTTTTAACCTTTTCAGGGTAGCCATTACTGAAAATCACAATTCTTGCTATATCTATACAAATAATGACAATAAACAGTAATTTGAAGTGCCTACATCCATATTTCCAGGGTATTGGAAGATAATGGTGGCTTTATTTATGTCCTCTTTGTCATATTTTGCCTACTATCAGCAGCAGTCTAGAAAAGGGGGGGGGGGCAGGGGGGTCAGGAGGTCAGGGCCCCCAATCATAGAGGGAGGGCCTGAATACATTTGGGCCCCCCAAAAAGATTTGCAAAGACCCTATCATATGATAAACACAATTACCAAAACTTAGCTACTCATTGGGTTTTGTGTGCTAAAAGTAACACTCAAATTTCTTACCTATTCCAATGGGGAAATATAGGGGTAGAGGGGTGTAGGGTCGTAATCAGAACTAAAAGGGGCTCATAACTACTTTTTGATACAATTCTAGTACAAGTGTATATGTTTGCCAAACAAACATGATATTTGATGCTTAAAGTGGCATAATCACCGAGCGTATCCCATTCAAGATTCTAGTACTGTTCTAGTCTACTATGTGGTTAACCCTTTCACTGCTGGCCTTGAAAAATGTCATTTGGGACTTAACCACCGGCCCTATGCCATGGGAATATGCAACTTTGCAAGTATGAGCTCCCTGGGATAGTGGCTAAGGAGTGAAATAAGTTGTATTGGAGACAGAATTTACACCTTTCTGGGAAGGGGACGTCGCATGCATGTTAAATATTTTTGGAATGATTCAAAAATTCTTATTCTTTGTTCCATAGCAGGAGCTGTAATTTAGTGGTATTCCTGCCCTAGGATAACAATTTTGCTGCCCCATGGCAGCAGCGGTTTTTCAAGGGTATTTTAGATGCTGCCCAGAGGCAGCAGCGGCCCTTAAAGGGTTAAGTGCGCATGGTGAGAATGCCCCTTTGACACTTGTTTGAGCAGGCCCCCTGTGCCACCCATTGGAGATTTGCTTCCTATGCCTCTAATCAGTGCTTATATGCCTATCGATGACTTCAATTTATCAGATTGTTTCCTATTAGAGAGATTCCTCCTATTAGAGAGGTGCCTCATCTGTAATAGCCACCTTTATCACAGATTATGTGTATCAAATAGGACTTTTTCACTAGCCTAAGAAGGATAGAGAAATGGCAGGTTGGCATTTACCATGGCCTATAGGTGTTCAATGGTCTACTTATTTATCCACTCATAGTGGTTATGATCACAATGTAGCAAGACTTTCAATGAAACATTATCAGATTTATTTTGTAAGTCACATATATATGACAACTGGCCACCTAGGCCAGTATGAATGCAGCATTAAACTCTGGTTAGCTTTTTCCTGTATCTCTTTCTATATATTACATTCCACCTGTGTGTTTGGCCTATTGTTCCTACTGTAGAGAGTTGCAGTACTGCTTCCTATAGAACCCGGATAAGTTCAGCAGGCTATTTCTGTCCCTGTAGCTGGGCTACACTCCTACCTGACCAGCCGATATGTAACAACATAATTTGGGTTCAGTCTGCGGGCTGTGGAGTGCGACCCGTCATATTTCTCGTCCAGCTGTGACTGACAGCGGCTTCCCAAGATTCTTTTGGTCTCAAGTGTTTACGAGTTAGGAAGCAAAGTTGCATAACCTTTGGTATATAAACCCTTGTGCCCCTCGACTCCGGGAAGCAGTCTTGCTGTGCCATACTGCCAGCTTGGTTGTACTGCAGCAGAGATTCCTAGAACTCTGCTGCACCTTTAAGCCATTTCCATTTGCTGCTCGAATCCTGGTTGCCCCTGGGTCCCTCTCCCTTGTGGCTATTACAGATGAGGCACCTCTCTAATAGGAGGAATCTCTCTAATAGGAAAACAATCTGATAAATTGAAGTCATCGATAGGCATAGTATAAGCACTGATTAAAGGCATAGGAAGCAAATCTCCATTGGGTGGCACAGGGGGGCCCACTCAAACAAGCGTTAAAGGGGCATTCTCACCACGCGCACTTAACCACATAGTAGACTAGAACAGTACTAGAATCTTGAATGGGATATGCTCGGTGATTATGCCACTTTAAGCATCAATATCATGTTTGTTTGGCAAACATATACACTTGTACTAGAATTGTATCAAAAAGTAGTTATGAGCCCCTTTTAGTTCTGATTACGACCCTACACCCCTCTACCCCTATATTTCCCCATTGGAATAGGCAAGAAATTTGAGTGTTATTTTTAGCACACAAAACCCAATGAGTAGCTAAGTTTTGGTAATTGTGTTTATCATATGATAGGGTCTTTGCAAATCTTTTTGGGGGCCCATATGTATTCAGGCCCTCCCTCTATGATTGGGGGCCCTGACCTCCTGACCCCCCTGCCCCCTTTTTTCTAGACCGCTGCTGATGGTAGGCAAAATATGACAAAGAGGACATGAAAAAAGCCACCACTATCTTCCAATACCCTGGAAATATGGATGTAGGCACTTCAAATTACTGTTTATTGTCATTATTTGTATAGATATAGCAAGAATTGTGATTTTCAGTAATGGCTACCCTGAAAAGGTTAAAAAATGTGTATGGGAAAGGAAATTTGATGCTCCCATAGTATTACTAGACCCTGAAAATGGGGGTTTAGGTACCTTAGATGACAGTATATCATCATTATTTATTAAGATATGACCAAAGTTGTGAATGTGTGTAATGGCCGCCTTTGATCAGCCCTATTTCTGAGAAAAGCTATTGTGTACATGCCATTCACCCCAATCATGATCAGTATAGCTCATATGCCAATTTTGGTATGTGTGTTACCCTGAAACATTCCATACCTCATATGGTAAAATTTCAGAATTCCGCCTCCTGTAAATCAGTCTAAACCATCAAAAATTGCTGTTTTAATGGCCGCCATCTTGAAAATCTTGAATGTATTGGTCTGATGAATGTAGAAATAAGTGAATTAGGTTACTGACCAGTAAGAAAATAGGTATAGATAGCTTCAGTAAGCAGAAACATGAAGTCAAAAGGGTGAAAAAAGTCATTTCTAAAAAAGACTATGGGCGTCACTTTGGGCGGCCATATTGGATAAACGCACCACCGGATTTTTGTAAGAAATGGATTTTTGAATTCGGCAGAAAATTCTAGATAAGAACCCACCCTCAAACCTTTTGGTCACAAAAACAAAATTAAAAGTGCCTGGGCTCTGGGACTATGTCGCAATATTAAAGGAGCACTGAGTCAGTGACCTAACCCCGCCGAATATTGCACGCAAATGATGTCATGGATTCAGAGCTCCTTTAACTTTTTTTTTGAGAGTTCATAATTGTCAAACTACCTCTCAGAGAATATCAGGTATTACTGGGAACGTTGGACCCTACAGTGAGAGTCCAACCCAGACAAATTATAAACAAATGTGCCCAGCCCGGGTACCCATCTAATGCCACCCATCTAATGCCACCCATGTCTGTAGGCTAGTGTGGGCGAAGTTTGACACTAATTTGCCGAGACATTGCCTCAGCATTACATGACACTCGGGAAGAGTCTCGATCTGTCTCACTCTGGAGGGAGGGCCTGGCCTCACCAGAGTTTCTTTGAGCCATTATATTGTTGACATGCTGACTATGAAAATCGATTTAGTCGAAGCTCTTATATTTTCCTCAGTACTTTTAGGGGTTTGACTATATCCCAGTGATAAGGAAATATGTAAGAAAGTTTCACCCACCTCCTTAATCCGCAGGTAGGCAGGGAGGTTGCCAAATATAGGAGGATCATTGACGTCTCTAACATCCAGCAGAACAGTCAGAGACAGGCTGAACCCATACTGAAATGACAGAAAATGAACTCAGATGGAATACGATACAGACAATGAAAATAACAACAGCCATACTTATTAGATAAGAAACTTATCAAATAACATGCAGAATGTGAAGAACCACACATGTTGAGACAAGTTATAGATTATTACGGTTGTAATCCTAAAACAAAACTGGCACTGCTAACTTATATCTCATCCCATATGTAAACAGTTATTAGAATGGCAGTCAGATCTCTATAAACCGCCTTGCCTCCTTGCTGACCAAAATTGGTTGGATGGTGGCGGTTTATAGAGTGAGATTTGTATGGTAATATACAAAGACTACCTCCTTGTTAACATGGCAGTAGGTGAGACTGGCGGACTATTGGATGGTGGATTATAGAGATCTGTACAACAAATATCAAAATAATGCTTCTAGCATGGTACCTTCTATTCACGTACAACATTATTGCAGTACATACCCAGGAAACAAAAAATGTTATACAACATTTTATAACGTTATATAACGTTAAATAACGTTTCTCTAAGGCTCCTTACAATGGCATAACGTTATATGAAATTTTATAACGTTATTTTGACGTAAAATAACGTTTTTTTGTTAGCTGGGTAGCCTGCATATTGCGAGGGAAGATGGTTATAAAATGGCCATTTTTACTGAAGGTAAATGTGCGTGTGACCCATATGGAGAATGCCTACATCAAATATATATAGATAGACAAGTAAACTTACATTTATCTTTTGTATGTGCTCTGTACAGTTCCCAAATATCTGTAACGTCTGGTCCTGAAATATAAACGTATGTCATCAGACATTTTGAGATTAATGGATTGAAATGCATGAAGGGGCTGCATGCTCAACATGTTATATGTTATACTCGCAGTTTTGTTTCCTTACCAAAGGTTAGATGGCCTCTTTCTGCCAAATATCGACTGCAAATAAATTACATCATTAGCCCTGTGTCCAATAGAATTTATTAGACTGTTTTGGCGTTGAAAAACAGTCTAATGGATCCTAGTGGACGCAGGACTATTGGGACATGAAATATGGACTGTCACTTGTTGAGAACGTTATCATCTATAGAGGACATTCTACTCAATGGGACCTCTCCTACTATAGCATAGACAGCTGATTATGGAATTCTCCCATCCTTCCTCGATCCCTTACCATACAAAAGATCGGAAGACTTTGTCTTTGTAGTCTCATTGGTAGATCGGACCCCATTTATTGCTAGGGGACTTAACAATTGTCTACATTCTCTAATAAAACGTCTAACTGCAGCAATAATACTCACGGCCTTTGGATACACTGCAGCCTTGGTGACCAATGCAAATTTTGCCTTGTCAAAGTCCATAAACGTTAGATCTCCACTATTGAAGACAACTGTATTCTTCTCGTATGCATGACGCTCAAATTGTTTTAAAACAGTTCCTGTTATAATTGAAATAATATGGCTAGGGTTAACGGGTAAACAATGATTTTGCATCTTAATATATCATATATTCAAGTAAAAGTTACAAGATGGAGCATAATCATACATTACTCAAAGATTCAACATTGCAAAATTGCATTCATAATATCTCCACGGAAATAATCATACCTTTGGTTATGGGGAAATGTTTCTTTAAGCAAGTTTATAAATATATATATATTCTTATAAATCCGTAAGCCAATGCAAAGATCGGTTAGAGCTAGCCCTGTGATGTACGATTATCATGAAAGCTTCTGTGGTACTGATTTGTGATATTACAGTAGGGTCTTTAACTAACCTGCTGGTGTGTTGTCAGGGATGCTGAACCGCAGGGGGTCACGGTTGACGATATCACTGTAGAAGGTCTCACAGACTGGAAGGGCACAACACACAGAGCAATGAACAGAAGTATTTTCATACCACATACAGTAACAATCGAATTCAGTCTCATTCAGGAATGTCGAAAAATAATAATGAGTATCAGGAAGAGTCCAGCATTGCCTGGCTCCATTTCAAACGGTGTCAGTCAATGGTGGACCCATCTCTCAAAGGGAGGCCCTTTCTTGACAAACCTGACTCTGAGCAGAGAGACAGACTCATATTTCTCTGTGCATATAGAACTAGCCCATGACCCTAGAGCATCTTCCTTTCTTTCAAATCGTATATTTTGTCTATCATACTAGTAACAAAATGTAATGAAAATGCACAGTTATAGCAGCGTTTGTCTCTATAAAGAAATTAGACATTGATTAATTATATTAAACGTTGATTAATACTTACAGTAATCAGAGGCTGCTCCGACACTAACCACTAGATGAAGACAAAGGTGGATCACACAAAAGCCCACAAGGCCGTCCATGTTTATTGTATTGCCATGCGACAGCCAGTCTCTAACACCTGAAAAAAATAGATTGTTTTATGTTTTATGCATAGTGATTTATCATCATCAAGTATAGAGTAGACATTGGCAAGCTGTACTGTGGTAACTATTGTACCGATGATTGGCTATTGTAGCTTGGTTAGGTCAAGAGAGTCCAGACATCTGATGAGAAAATGATGCTATAGCAGCTAGCTATAAGTTAAGGCCAGTAGAGGTGGATTTCAGGTAACCCGATCGTACAGAGCCGTTTTGTTTTGTTTTGTTTTGTTTTTGTCTTTTTTTGTGTGTTTTTGGGGGAGGGGGGGCTATACCAGTCATTTTTGGGGCTTATTGTCTATAGTCATGTCAATGGTCTATGATTCGGTACCATGATTCATGATCTATCGCCGAAAATTTTGAGTCAGCCCTTGGGTATTTTCGATGTATACGTGAAAAAATTAATTCTGAGCATTATCACCTGAAACACCCCTTTTCTCTTTTGCCCTAATGATGAATAACTATGGAAACCAGAAAAGGGGACACACACAGCCGGAGGGCACAGACTGCAGACTATGACCCCTAAGTAGGTGTTGTATTAGAACAGCAGACTGAGTGGTACATCTGATAAATTGCCATCAAGGATCACACTTCAACACCTAAAGGGGAAGAGTCAGTTCGTGTCTTCATGAAGCTATTTTTAGATATCATGAAACACAGGTTCTAAACGTGGTCCAGACTTTAATGAGCCACGGAGTTGGTACACTCCCAAAGGGTTTTGGGTACACTCCCAAAGAGTGTATATGATACACCAATTGCTGTGTTGCGGCATCATACTGACAAATGGACACGACGATATATGAGAATCATGAATATAGAAAGGCTCTTGCCAATGTCTCCTCTAGATACCGCACACATGTGTTTCATGTACTGTATAGATATGGTATACAACATGCGGCGCACCGGAAGATTATTAGAAAAAATCCCATAGAATTTGAGTGGGACCCCTGGATCTATCCCTAGGATTCAGTATCTGGTGGCCATGTTGGTTGTTCTGCCATGTATTTTCAGTTAGCAGTTGAGAAGCGTGTTTCCTTGTCAATCATTAGGGATTATTGTACTTGATTCCGGTTGCCATGGTTAACCAGTACCCATGACAACTAGTAGTGTATCTCAGTGATCCCACAGACAGCATTGATTAGTGGGGCCACTATGTGTATTTTATCAGGGAAAGCAGAGCTTACCCACATCTGGGATTTAGTCCTTATTGTCCAGGGCTACCAGTCGGTGTGCAGATTGGCTTAGCCCACAAACCCCATTATTTTAGAATACATTGCAAATACTTTGAAACATACTCAACTGTGATTATTCTCAGAAGATTCAATTCATGCCTAAATAACTATTTCGAGTTATTGCACATGCAAATTGCATAAGAATTGACTAATTTATGATTGCAAACAAATCTGTCAGCCATCTTGGCAGTCAACCTGAATTTCTCAGGACCCGCCATGATGTCAACCGCACAAGGTCAAGATTCTGAAAGTGCATGACTTCCTGTACCCAAATCAGTCATAACCTGCTTAGGAGTTTGCAAGGTGGCAGGAATAATTCCCTCTTTCCAATTGGACTATACATGTATACCCACTCAACAAAAAGACGTTATTTGACCCTGGAAAAAACGTTCACTAAAAGTTTGCAAAACGTTCGCTTTTAACGTTTGTTTTACGTAAAAACGTTGACTCCAAATAACGTAAATAAACGTTTTCTACAAACGTTTGGAAATCGAACCTAAGTTCCATGTTAAGTAACGTTTTTCAAAGATCAAAATAACATTTTTTATTAGTCAAAATAACGTTTTTTCTGTTTGCCAGAGGGCACCAAACCCAACTGAAAAATTAGCAAACCAGCATCAGGCATTTTTGGTTTTATTTATTTACATTAATTCATTTTATTTAACCCATTAGACTTGGGGCTATAATAGTACATCCTCTATTCACTTGTATTCCCTGACCATAATTATATATGACCATCAGGGTTAAATCCCTTCACTACCCTTGGTAGGGCTACACAAAGAGGCCTTTAGGACATGTAGGTTTTACAAATGCCCATTTTCAAATGATTTGACTATATAGTTTTTAAATACCCGCTAAATGGGTGTGCGCAGGTATATTCCTATCCTAGACTGCATAGATATCATTTATGTCGCAGCTAGTCTTTGGAAATGATTTAATACAAAATATTGCAGCTGCACTGTTTAGAATAAGTTAGGGATAATTATCATTGTGGCACATTTTATGTAAGATAATGTGGTGATGCATCAGCAAAATACCATCAAAGGGATAGTGCTGCCATCTGATAGCAGATAATGGCATCAAGGGAAACGTTAATTAACATCAAAATAACGTTTTAATACAAACGTCTTTTGTCCAAACCATGAGGAAATGTTCAATAATGTATTGGATACAAACGTTTTGTTCTAAACCATGTAGAAATGTTCAGTAACGTTTTAGATACCAACGTTTTTATCTAAACCATGTAGCAACATCAAGTAACATCATGGATACAAACGTTCTCCTCTAAACCTTCTATAAATGGTAACTAACGTTCTAGATAGTAACGTTTGTATTATGAACGATATAGAAACGTTTAAACAACGTTTATACAGAAACGTTTCCCTGCAAACCATGTAGAAACGTTTGCAAATGTTAAATAACGTTTTTTGTTGAGTGGGTAGTGTATTCTGAAATGGTCATTAGTCCTGGACTTTGGCTCTTCATACTGGACAGCATGTTGAAAACAGTACGTTTAATCCCCGAAGGACATGTCGAGTCTATTACAGTCTTTTTCTTACAGTCTTATTGACATTCCCTGGACCAATATTGCTACCGTTTTCATGGATAGCTAGTACCAAGTAAAGGCTATCAATCAAAGTCAAGAGTTTTTTTCCATCACATCAGTTCCCAAATAATAACCCAGCTAAAATAAAGGTTTAGAGATATTATCAAAGTCATCTATGGTAACGATAATATTCACAGGCTGAGTCTGAAATAGGTAATGGATACAATGCTCCTTGAATACAGAAGGTGTAAGATATTATAACCAGAATACATTCATCGTATATCACCAGACCCCCATTCTTTGTAGCCTCACCCAATGTCAATGGTTTCCCTCACCCTATGCTGCTCTCTACATGTCATGCAAGACCAGTCCATCAACGCCCTTACTCCACAGAGGTAAAAATGAACATGTTGATATCATCACCATTCTCCTGCCATTTCCTGTATCTATAGATCTTACTGTTTCAGAACTGAGAGGCCTTGCAAAAAAATGCTCAAGATCAAGGGATTCAGGTTCCACTCCATTTTCGGGAACAAGAAATGGGCGTCTCGCATAATTGGCTTCTTTATATAGTGTCACATTGCAAGGCAAGCTTTTCCTTGGGGTCTGGTGTCTTTTATGCTGATAATTCTTGGTCAAAGGAGCTGTCAAGTTGTCAGTCAGAGTGGCAGTGGTGACAGCTTTAAACCCAGGACAGTCACTTACTACTTCCGCTCTTCACTTTTTGTGTTTTTGGAGATTTTGTGAGCGGCCACACAGAAAGGATGCTCTGTATGGTGGTAACCGGATCGCCCTTTCTACCTGGCTGCTTTTGTTGTTAATGTACAACAGTGTTTTTATAAGGTGAGCAGCCACGCAGAAAAGATGATCCACGCGCCCCAAAACAATCCTTTCTAATGGGTAATCTGGGATTGACTATAATATCTCTGCTTTATTTTATATTTTCTTCTTTCGCCGGGACTAGCTGTGGTAGCCACATTTTAAAGTGTTTATAATATTATATTATTTTCAAGATTTTCTAATAAAGCTGTTTACACAATGAATGTAAGCTAGCAGACAATACTGGTAGCCTTCGTGGTGCGTTGTGATAATTCAATTCCGACCCCTACAGATGCACATGTATACTATCTAGCTTCCATTGGATGATCCAATGATTGTTACATAGTCCCCATAATAAATATCTTCCATACAGGGAGTGGTTATTATTAAAACCATTATTTGACACCTGTCACGCCCTCTGTTTAGAGAGTACAACACGCCTCCCCGCGTTCAACTATAGTCTACGAAGTAAAGCAGAGATTTCTCTCTGAGGAGCCCCCTATCCACCCCCCCCCCCCCCCCACACACACACACACCGTTTTCAAATAGTGACCACTCCCTTATAGTTAATCTAATGAGAGGAAAGTATTAGAGAAACCTGCCTATGTGGACATGAGTGTGATGGCTCCATATGACGCTCCCTATAGGTTTAGACATATAGCGTGCCTGGGAGGCTGTTATTCATTGTTTCTGGCGGGAGCCTCCGTTTACATTGGCATTGTGATGAGAAAAGGAAAAAGTGATTTGTCTTGTAATACAGCCGGGGGTGTGTATGGCTGACATTACAAGTCTCCCTCACCCCTTTACATGTACACAGACCTGGTGGGGAAGGTTGTTGCTGGTGGGAGGACGACCCCACGGGTAGTACATGTTAAGTCACGAGCAAGGTATACCACTGACCTAACCCTTTAGGGGCCGCATAGACATGTAATGCATTATTCCATCCATGTATCATGACGATCGACAAAGAGCACAGCGCAGTATAGCACTATTGAGAGAGTTTTGGAGAGGGATATAACGGCACGATAAATGCTATCATGGGTTTGTAAAAGTCACATTTATCAGACTAATCACAGCAATTACTACTTGTTTTATAATATTACCCATAAAGTCCACATAGTGATTGCATGCGATATGCCCTTATCGTCATGATGCATGAATTGAATGTTGCACTGGCAAATCTACTCGCCAAGGGCTGCATTGATGCATCATGCCGACCTTTTAGAAGGGCATCAACTCCGTATGATCAGCATGAAGCTTGAATGCAGGATTTACAAGTACTCACCAGACTGCATCATCATGATAAAGGGCATAATGTGTTAGCTAGCACTATCCTGCCCTCGCCACCAAAGGATTGAATTTCACACGAATGAGACCTTCCATAGTGCAGTCAGAAATTGGCTGTCCTGGAAACGTTATAATGTGACATCTGATCAAAATATCAAATTCAAAGTTCAACCTCCTCTGAAAGTTGAAACACGGACTTCTCGTAACTTACACTTGTCAGTCATATAGTTATGAGGCAGTCGGAGGTTAAGCATGACAAGAACCATCAAGGATGGCTTGACGCCTCAACAAAGGGGCCGGGCAGTGCTGCATTGGTGCATCACACCGACCCTTCGAAAGTGATTCTAGGACTGCCAGCAGTCTATACGAAATCCTGCTGGACACTGGCTATAGCCGGCAAAAAGTCATGGTCGTAGCTTTTTTGAACTGTAGTGCAATGTTATGAATCGAGCCCCAGGCCTATATGTCATTTTTACGGCTTGTAAATCGGACCATTATTAAGGTTTCTGTTTTTAATTTTCGTCCCTCCCTAAAGAGGGTTATAGAAACAAATCAGTAGGATTATGTCAGGGGTGGTTGGGAGGGACTATACTGCTCAGCCAATCACAGTGCTTGTCCCTGAGTCCTATGGAAAATGAACCAACCAGAGAAAGGGTACCTCACTGCTGGACTACCTCCCCCTGGGCGGTAGATTCAAAGTGGAAAGGTGGGATCTAACTAGGAGCTCATATCGTGGTCGCAGCTAGCGAAGCAACATCGCCGGGTCTTACCAACATTAAGGTTTCTACAGTGCAAAACAGGAAGCTTGAATATTTTCTGTAGTATTCTTCAGTAATTTATATATTAAAATGATGAATATTATTGTGAAATACAGAGGAACCCTATTCATGAATACCTATCAGTATAAATACTTCCTTTATTGTGCCAATACCAGGACCTGCAAAAAGATATTTGTGCAGGCCCGAATGTCCTGCATGGGAAAATTGTTTTCGTATAGACTGGACTGGAGGCCCCCTAAACCCCAGAGTGTCGTAACAATGCAATAAATGCAGCACCAGTCAGTACTGCATTCATGAGAAATGAAGACATAATGCATAAATCAGCCATACTGTCCTTAACCCTAACCTCTCCTATATAAAGCACAGTGAACCACCCCCACTCCAAATAGACTCTTGCTGTAGGGTTAGCAAGACTTGGGTCTTTAAAAGCTTATTTAAAGGTAGATGATTCAACTCATATTGACACATTCTGAATGGGAATTCAGCGTGTTAAAACCCCCTTTGACATTGTATAGTTATTCTTTTCCTGTGGATATGTTCAGATTCATGGAGAGCAAAAGCAACTGGGTGTATGTACATAAGCTGTTCAAAAAGTGGAAGGGGTGAATGGATGGGGGAGGAATGATGCATTGTGCCTGGTAAGTTGTGATTTGAACAGACACTCTACAATAACTGGTGAGTTTTTTTTTCATGGTAGGCAATGGTGTTGTACAAATATAAAGTGTCCATGTCTGTAGAATCCGGAGATTCCTACTTTAGCAAAGTTTAGGTGAATTCAAGGGTTTATTTTGGTGGGCTCTCAAATGGGTTGGAACATCTTTGATACCTTTAAGTGAGATGTCACTTTTCCAAATTAGAATAATATTTTAAGATAAAACCGTATCCAAGTGCTAGAATTCAATTAACCGTCATGTGGTCCCTATTGATTAAGGCCCTTTAAATCAATATGTTTAAAAAGGTGTCTTTTATATAGACATACATGAGTGATTCTCATAGGTATATCTGGCTAGTATAATTACCCTAGTAGAACCCTACATTGGATCAGGTGTCCCCACCAAACCACACGTGAGATAGATATATGCTGCCATAAGCCCAAACGCCACTTTACAATTTATGGCGCAGTCACCTTTGCTGTTTTGGGACACCAAAGTTAACAGTAAAGATCCCTGGAGGCCTTTGCCTATTGCAAATTCTACTAGTGGTGATATTGATTTGGGTGGGGGGGTGTAATCATAATTATCTGCCTTTTGGACCGAATCACTGGGATCGTTACAGATCCATGACCAAATGTATTGATAATGTATCCCACATACTTGCAATAAAGATATAATTGACTTTCATGGTTAATGGTGAATGGCAACTATCTAAATTAAAGACTCGGTCAAGGGTCTTAGCACATAATATAGTCCTGCAATAGAGCCTGGGACCTTTAAGTATAAGAAAATTCCACCTAAACCGATGTTCACACCTGGATGTTCAGACCTAAATTGCACAGTGGAGTTTGGGACCCATATGGCCCTTTATTCCACCAGCTCTGTCAAGGACAATATACAAGATAAAAGCAATACTGCAGTACTGCTTGTCAATTCATAGCAAGAGACACTGATATGTCACATATCCCATTGCTAGCATTGATACTGTTATTTCAGTCAATACTATTGCGACACCTGGGATTTCAGACAATGAACATCCCAAGCGCAATCACCTGCAGGCATTTCTCTTGTTGAAAGGTGAAAACCAGCAGTGTTTTGATTTGAATGCAGATGCGTCAGGACCTACAGGCATGTAGAGTTTGGGTGTTAGGTATATTTACCTTCCTAATGTACTCACGCCCATCCAATCTCTGCATCTGTCAAGGCTGAGACGTTTGGGTTTTTGTAGCACACGCTCTCCTATAACACCAATTGCGTAGTGGAAGTGTCCACATGATATTGGAATTGATTCTTGTATCAATACCAACTTGTTTTCCAGCTGGCTCCTGGTGACAAGATTCGAAAATAGTTATATTATATAGTCACTCAGTTTTTATTATCTAATTATCTGAATATATTAATCAACATAATGCTTATTGCTATAAATAATATAATCATATGGCATAATTATGTCCTCAAGATGAACTCAAGAGGTTGTTATGTCAAGACTCGTGATTGAGAAATGAGCGTATGGGAAGCCCGAGAAAATGTGAACACATGATAAATTGTAATGTGTTAAATGCTTGGGACATGGGTAAAACGCAAGAATTCTTAGCAGTTATAGCTCCCTGGTGTAGTTACATCTGTTGCAATTTGGAGAAAGCCTCCAAGATAAATTGTGTCGTGGTACCTGCGATTTAGCACCACAGCATAGAAAGCAATAGAAATATACCTCATATCAAATAGATTTGGATTAAGATTATCTGAACATACAATTTTCTTGTCATGAATGGCCTCAGATTACATTTCCTCACCCTGCAGTATTGTGACAACCACCAAGAGTTAGGCATTTTTAAATCTTGAGGAATGGTTTACATTTCTCAGTTGCTGAAAGCCTCTGTAAACGCCACCTCCAGCAGAGCTCCCATTGGTAGGGGGGGGGGGGGCTCTCACTCCATGCAGTACATCCAAGGCACATGCACGTCTATCAACAGTTGTACCTTTGAGGCCCCGCAAGGTCCCCCGGGGTCTGGGTGCTGTGCTCCTCACTTATAGGTTAGTTTTAGAAACTGACACAGGAGGCATTTGTAGACATAACAGCCACACCTCCCTTAAAACAAGTTTTTGCCATTTCAAAATGATTCAGTAAAGGTTCACTCTTTGTTGCTCTGTCTTGGTCTCTCTCTCTCCCTGTCTCCCTCTGTGTTTCTGTGTCTCTTTCCTCTCCTTGCATCTCTGTCTCTCTCTAATTTTTGTTCTCTCCACGATCTAGTTTCACTGTCCATGCCAGTCTCTCTGTCTCTGTCTCTCTTCTGCCTGGGTATCCCTGTCATTCTTTCTTGCACACTTTTATCTTCGGAATGGTACATATCTACTTTAAGTTGTTTATTCTCGTGCAGAAGATTGGTTGTTGATGCGAAGGAAAAGGTAAGAAAGAGTAGCTTTAACAGTAACAAATGTTGGCGATTCGCAAGGAAATGGGACATATTTTAGCATGAAACGCGTGTTAAAGGGAGCATTTGTGTGAAATTGGAACACAATCATGTGTGTATACCTTTACAAACAGAATGCAGGAGCCCGCTGTTTGCATGCATACTTTGGTCTATACAATATCTCAACAATGAATATCTACTCATCGATAGCTTTTGCAATCTCCTTAAAAGGTGAAATATTGCTACCCCTCCAACTATATAGACTGGGTGAATACTGGACTTTATATAGGATAGATGGGAGTTTAACTCTTCGTACTCACCGATAGACAAATTGGTCTTTCCCCTTATCTACCCTTCTCGTATTTATCTATTGTTAATGCAAATTTGACACCATTGTAATATACCACGGAGAAGTCATTGTTTGTAACAAGACCCCACTTCCTAGGTATCAAGTGTACCCATCGACTGCTGTAGAGCAGCCAAGGCCTGGTGAATGGTCCTCAAAATGATGCAATGTACGGCGACATCTTGGAAACCCCAACCTATGTATGTGTACATTATACGACATCTAACATCATAAGTCATGACAGAGGTAATTTTAACTGTCAGTAAATTACGATGAACCCTGAGGTCCACATTCCACTGAGTCACAACTGTGTTGATAATGATATACAGTCGAACCTGCATAAGGGTTGGAATATATATCATGCTGGTTCATAGTGCATCTTATGTCCTGTGTCCTAGGATTGAGACGATCAAATATCACTGCCCATACTATATTCTAAGTTCATGAATAAACTAAAGCAAAGCCCAATTTAGCTAACCTTTCTGAACTTAACTGTTGACAACATATTATGTATAGAGTTCCTTGCCTTGAATTACCTCTATATCAGGTACATCTACCAACTTTTTACTTCTTTTTCTTTAGATCATTTCGGACAAGTATAGCACACATTTAGGAAGACATCACTGAAAGGATATCAAGGTTACATAGTCAGCTATTATATACGATTTCCTTGATGCAAAAACCTACCTCCCACTTTGTGTACAATAATACATGATAAGATACAAAACAGCCCCATAGCTCAGCCTACTGAACCTAGCTTCTTACCATCCTGTCAGGCCAGTGCCCACTTGGGATATGCACACAGAAAAGCCCCTTCAAAATCATTGTGTGGAAATTGTCAATATTATTCCGGCACTTATATTGTCACAGGCTTCCCTCTGACAGAGCAGGTTTTGCCTGCTGTTGGCAGCACCACATATCTGCCACCTAGGTAATAGCAATCATCAGTGGCTTTCATCAGAGGGTACTTCAGACTAGCTGCACCTTAAGTCTATACTCATGTGTATCAGACGTGCCTGGCAGGTGATGTGCTGTCACCATGTATAATGTGATGTTTGAACAGAACCTTGAGAGGTACACTCAGCATCTGCAGTGAACAGCTTTCACAATGCTCCTCTTTTTAGTCTTTGTTCAGTACAAAAACATCACTTGTACAAACCCTTATTGTGTGATATTTGTATGGTGGTGGCATTACAGTAGTAATGGGTTGATCACCAAAGATTATCAGGCTACTTACATGGAGTACTACAAACCTAAACTGACTAAAAACATGTCCCCTTGAAAATGACTTCACATGCAGTTGAATAGCTGCAGTATCAGAAATAGGTCATTTTAAAAGATTTAAATCACATCTTAAAACCATTCTGGAGAATATTACTATTAAACTTATTAATTTGACAGTGGAATAAACAGAATGGCATAACATATATCCAGTGAAGTGAGCCTAATCCCTCCCCACCTCTAAGGGTATACTATAGCAACTTCAAATGATGCAAGTGTTGGATTTACCTTATAAATAGCGGACATCACAAAATGTACCTTTTGTTGTAGAGAATAAAAATAAAACTAGACCTACATCTTTTAGGGGAAGAATATTTCCCTGAGCCACATCAACTCTCCTAAGGGTGTGCACAAGGATTTATTGTGTTGTTGAAAAAGGGTAACGACACAAGACGGCCACCGCCTTGGATGGTCCTCCAGTAACATAGAATGTGATGGTTGCGATGAGACTGTGTGCATTTAGCTTAACAACTGGTAGAGGTAATGTTGACAAGGCATGATGGATTATATCAGTATTGGAAGGGTCCATAACCAGGTCAGTGGTCCTATTCACATCCTCATCATATTACACCAAAATAACGTTTTCTGATACATTTCTAATCATGATAATAGGGACCTTAATGCGTTGGTATACTTTAGAAATACTATAATTATAATTATACACTTATGCCTGAATAAGGAGCAGAGTACCAGCGAGTAGTCCATTGGTGCTTGTTCTACTCCGACTCTTGTTGCAGGTATAGCAAGACTGCCTTTAAGTGACGAGAGAGGCTTCTACATGTGCAGCTAACAATGTGGGTGTATGTTTCATCTCATTTTCAGACCAGCACAGATCTCAAGGAAAAGGGAAAGGGTCTAGTGGAAGCTGTATGGGTAATTTTCGTAGGAAACTGGTAACCAATTGTGGAAAGATGTACAATTCAAGGATATTGGGGATCCTACAAGAATATGAGATCTTCGAATTTAATAGAACAGGCCCAAAACAGGAGAAAACATTACTAATGAAACGAGATTGTTAGTGGAGAAAATATCCTTCTCTTAAATCAGATTGCCCAGTAAACAAAAAACGTTATACAATATTTCATAACGTTATATAACGTTTCTCTGAGGCTCCTTACTATGGCAAAACATTATTTAAAGTTCAAAACGTTATTTTGACGTAAAATAACGTGTGTGTTTTTTGTTAGCTGGGAAGTCCTTAAAGTGTTCAATGACGCTATATTCATTACAATGGCATTGTCTCTCCAACTGATAGGAAACTCTCTGTCCAGAGTCAGGCTGGCTCCGGTGCGAGAAATTGTCTGGACGACTCTGGGGAGTAGATGGTTGGATAGGATCATGGAAAGAGAGTTAATGTGACTCTTCTCCCTTAAGTACCACAAAATAGAGTACCTGACATCTTTCTATTTCTCTGTGTTGTTAAAGGGCCTTGATACATTGCAAGTAATTAGGGATGGTTTCATTGCGCTATTAGGGACCGTTTCGGCAACAGGAGTTTTGATTGTTTGATAGTGGCCTTTATAATTTTATATAAAGAGAAAAACACCTTTTCTTCCATAATACATTAATAGTGGGAGGATGCAAACTGCTGAGCAGTTGAATGTAGCTGATGTACTGATATACGTATCCTTTCAATGAGCTTCTTAGGATACGTCTCCAAGTGTTAATGATGATCATCAATCAAGATGTACTCTGCAGTTTTTCAAACCAGTGGATCCAATATACACTATACATAGATATAGGATTTCTAAACCAGCCACAGATTTCAATCACCAGTGATAATGCCAAAACCAATACACTTGTAAATAGTGACAATGTCATTAATCCCTTCTTTGACAAGACCCACTGGAGTCTGACTGGTGCTATAAAGGCCTTACGTTAGCCCAGGGATGCCTCGGTAAGATAACCCTGGATCAAAGGACCCAGAGCAGATCATCAGATGATATGCACAATAGCTGAGTTCACGGGTAGGAAGCTCTGGTTAACAATGTAATGACGGCATGCTGCCTCAGGCTCAAGGCGCCTCGTCCTTTGTGTCAATGATGGTGCTTCATGCCGTCCATTCAGAAGCACACCAATGCGTTGGCGTGAAGTGATCATGTGATACTGAAGCTGCGAGTTACACACGGCTTCTGCATTCATGTCTGATTCTGTCGACAAAAGGTCATATATATATATATACGTTTTCATCACTTTGTTACCCGCCAAGGGTTAAAGCCCCAGCTCTCCTATAGGGCTGAGTACCTGTCCCGACTGCGCCCTGACTGTCGGTGGAGGGGTACCGAGATCTGCGGGTTTAAGTATCGATGGCCTTCTCCTGTACATAAAACATATAGTAGCTAAAGCCCCTGAAGAGCAGATTTCGGGCCAAGATCAATGACAAGTCCATTGATCATTTTGAGTAATTCATATGGTTTTATTATAAATTCTTTTCATCGAAATCTAGCAATAGACAATGAAGTAATCTCACTAATTTTGGACATTTTCATCCCCATCCACCCTCCTACCCATTATCACTTTTTTTGGCGGACTTTCAATTATTAATCTAAAAAGTAACAGTTGGGCAACCACCGATCTCCTAGCCAGTGATGTCATCTATGCATTTACATCCATATGACAATCGAAATGATTAAATCTATATGCATATTTCAGTTATGCCATGCTGCCATAATCATTGCTGCAGTATACTTATAACATATATAATATTATGTGAATAATAGGCTTGTAAATAATAGGAGACAAGGGTGTGAATGCAATCTAGCAATATTGCATCCCTAGCAGCCAGCAGAAGTTTCTTGAATTATTGACCTTGGAGGTAAAGGTGATAGCTGCAGATGTATTGAGGTGTCTCGTTTCCTTTAGTTTTTCTCTTAGATTTCCGCCGTTTTTCACCCATGTTATTCGGTCCTTCTCCTTCCTAAATCTGATTTTCTAGTAACCTAAGCCACTTGGCTGTAGATCACGTGTTAAATCACGTGGGTGGGATTGGTCTGCCTCACTCACACCTTTTTCAACAAGATCCTTTTCTATGCTGTATCACAAGTGGTGTTTTCTATGCTGGGATCCAAATTCAAGACTGACACTATCTGATGGGCTGTCTCTCTCACTGATAAGGATCACAGGCTTCTTGTGGGTTAACCCTTCAAGGAAGGCACGATGCCCCAAGGCTCTGGTGTTTTTTGGCACAATAATGCATCACTGCAGCACCATAGAGTAATACAGCACAAGAGCTGTATTGCTGCACATACACAGCCTTTTTAGACTGTTTCTGACCTGTAGGGTGAGCATGATGGATCAACCAGTTTTATTGCTGGTGCTGCATTCATGCATCATGCTGACAAAAGGGCATGGTTCATCAGAGAAATATGCTCCTCTTAAAGTCTCAAGGGTCCTCGGGGAAAGTACCATGAGGCTATAGATGTTACCGAACCCTATGGTCTTGGTCCCACCCATGGCATATAGATTAAAACATAAGTAGTCATTCATACAAATAACCACCGTGGCCTTGGCCTTACTGATATAGACTAGATAAGTAGACATGCACTGTTTAGTTCATACAAATAACTACCATGCATGATCTTGGTCCCATCGATATAGACTAACTAATTAGTTACTCACTGTTTAGTCCATACACATAACTGAAAAATGCTCGGCACAGCAACATAATTTCAGTTTTTCAATTGGAACCTGTGGAGTCTGTAAAAGGATGTTTAGACTGCCGGTCGTTACTTCCATTACACTTTTATAGACGGTAAGGTAAAACCTACCATTATGCATTCATTAAAAATGTGGAGAACATCTTAAATAATAGCCGGCTTTGTGTTATTTCAGTAACTTTTCATTGAAAATTGAGGTATGACTGAGACAGTGAAAAGGTTGGATACACACATAGACATACCAGACAGGGGATATAAACAGACCTATTGTCTAACCTCCTTAAGCTCATGTTACATGGATCCATTTGTCCTAGAACACTGTGTGAGAGCAACCCCATCTTATGGACAAAAACAGTCATGGAGGTGGACAGCGTTAAATAGTATGCAGAGCGCAGTGATTGTCCAATGTTCTTTTCACGTCAGCATGGGAGGAGTTTACAGACTTCTCTGACTAGTTGGGAAATGTACTATGGTTGGGTAACATAAATTGCAGTTTTTTTTATATGGACCTGATTTGTCAAAGAGAAAAAAAAGGGTTCAATCTGCCAGTCTTAAGTCATACGGTTGTATATTCGTATCACAATGCCGGTTACTCTGTATTATTATTTTCTCCGGACAGTAGTTCATGAAAATATCGTTCTCAAACTATGTATATTTTCCATGCCATATGTAATTTTGTAACTATTGTCATAGGCATAGTCTACCCACTGTGTTTATACCTCAAAACGTTACCCTCAGACCGAAGGCTTTACATATAATATGAGCTGTTACCAACCTATAAGTACCAGCTCCCTTTTACGGTTATGAGTTTCAACATTGAAGATCTCATCAACGTTAATTTGAAAACAAATTCTACTTCTATATGTTTACTGTCTACAAGGTCAGTGCAGCCTACTACCTATTCCCCTCTGTCAACCCTTCCACCCGTCACCATTTTCATGTTAATAATGTATGTCAATGTTCCTCAACCAAGTCAGTCCATCCAATTAAATACTGCAAAGCGCCTCTTTTGAGATGCTCAGGAGCTGCTCCTCGTCTCCCGCTAGTGCCTCCGGGGCCCAGGTATTTCCGAAAGGCCCCCACCTGGGATGAGGTTAAGGGATGTAAGGCACACGTGGAGGAGCAGCGAGGTGAAGGCCAGGTCTCAGCGACGACAGGAGCAAAGGCAACATCCCACCAACCTCTATAGAGTCTTACAACTGGATAACATTTGCAAAGAGGGATTCGAGGTTCCCTACTGGTAATAATAATGGCAATGTAAGTTGCTATGCAGTATGTTGTTAAAATGCATGCATCATAACAACCCTCCCGAAGTGATCCCAAAGATTATTGGTTTAACAAAATGATATCAGCATCACCATTTTAAACAAATTATCACACGATTTATGTTACCTGCATCATAACTGTAGGCCTTCCTCTTACTTCTTCGTGAAGACAATCGCCTGGCTTGGGACATGTCCCTGGAGAATTACACCGGTTTGACAGACGTCTTGTTAACGGTCCCATAAGGTGTTAGGGACGACACGTGCCTTAGCATGGTGTTTTGGGCTGCCTCAGATATCAGGTTTGCCTCGGTGTGTTTGTGTAGTAATGGTACCTAACTCTGGGTTCGGACCAGCCTCGAACACTCCAGGCCCATACTGGGCCTGGACAAATTTATATCTAATAAAAATGATCCGGAATCCTGGATCATTTTTGATGAGGGGTGTGGGTTCGAATCCCACCATGGCACAATAGGTATTACGTTTTATGAAAACTGTATTTAATCCATTTGAGGCATAACTATCACCAATAATGGCATATTTATATGACATAGAAAATATGTTACTAGGTAATTTAGTTCAATTCGGGTGTCTTGTGCAGATATCAACGATAATACTAATTGAGCCAGAGTGGGGTTCGAACCCACACTCTGATGGTTGCTGATACTAGTGGGCACATACAGGGTAGCAGGGTATGGGGTCCAGTGTAGGTACATATGCCTTATTACCCTCCCAGACTGTAAACATACAGTCAGGGCCCGAGACTGGGTTCGGACAGTAGCATGACTGTCAACCAGCCAGTGCTCTGTGGTATGTCTTTAAGTTGTAGAGGAATAATCCCGCCCCACGACTAGACTGATAACAGGTGCATGACTGGTGGCCAGGAAGATATACCCAATGGGCACATTGAATCAACATTGATTATTGTCAATGTTGATTCAATGTTGATGTAAGGTTGAGTCAACGTTGAACAGTATTTCGTACCCACTGGGTATAAGTCATGGATCATGGTTCTTTGACAGAGAGACAGAGAGCCAGGCAGAGAGACAAAGAACATGGAACTACTCTATAGGACGCCCAACAATGGCTTCCAAGATTGCCCATTCATGCCACTTGATACCACTTTATATCTAGTTTTTTTAGCACCTCTGTCTAGACAATCACTTTGAGACGGTACTTTTCAAAGTCTTAATCCCCCTTCGCTATAGGGGTTCAGTATGGACAATGTTGTTGTGATATTGTAACTGGGGCATTTCATTGAACAATCAATGCAGATGTGTTTATTTTGATTATTTTGCTGGTTTTCAGGTTAAATAACACAACAAAAATAAATCAGAAATGGAACTTTTTCCACTAAATGTAGTAAGGAGAAATAGCTATGGCTTTTTCACAATAATAAGCTCAACTGTTAAGGGTTGGGATGTTTGAAAGCTTTCAACCTCTCTAGAGGGTGTGGAAAATGTCGCGCTCCTTCAGCATTCCCCTTGTTGTTTAACACTGATCATTCCCTAGCCGACAAAAAAGAAGACCACAATAGCCCACTATACTACATGTAGCCTACTACTACTACTACTATGGGTCTTTCCATATGGAGTCCATTGGTCTCATTTTTGTCAGCACCAGCTGCATACATATATATACCCCTGGAGGAAGGGCAGCGCCCTCTAACCCCCAAATAAATAACATGAGGTTTGCACCTGGGGCAGCAGCACAATCTATATGCAATATCATGATGGGGCTTCTCAACGTTAAATGAACACATTATGTTGTTGCCATCAGGGATGACTAGTTTACAGCAAGCTATAGTTCCCATGCATGAGTCTTTAATTATATAATCTGCTCGTTGAGCTTTAATAGTAGTATAAGTGCAGCAGACTTATTGTGAATGTGCTGTTCATCTAGGGGAGGAGCAGCAATAATGGGATTCGAGGCCCCAAGCTTCTCTGCAATATATCGACCCTCTGAAAAAGGTCTCTGTATCTATTATACAATGTACTTAATAGACCTCCGAAAATCTAGATTACGCTGACTATAGAAATATAGTATCAATGGTCAAAGTTCTGGATTGCCCTCACATCATCTGCCGAGTCAGGGACCTTTTTTAAATCATTTTATTCAATAAATGCATTACAGTGAAGCGATACAGGCCTACATTTTGAATAACATAAGGATTTGTGGCTCTTATTCAGGAAGCCCGTGTTCCAAAACCCCGATTCCTACATAGAAGTATCAATGCACAGTCTATCCTTTAGACACTAAGGACAACCTTCGGCAGTTCAGTACATAATATATGTGGGCTGAGAAAGGTTGACAAGCCATTGTTTTTGACAGACTTCCCCCTTCTGCCAAGTGGCATGGGTTTATTTTTCATCCTGTTGGATGGCACCGACTTTGGTGTTGACAGATATAACCACAGATAAGTAAAAACCCATCTGAATGACAGAGACAAGGGAAGCATCCAGTAGCCTATATAAGTTATCTCTGTGCAATCTACTTATGTATGGAAAGCAATGGAAGCCTGTGCTCTCATGTTCCCATGCTGTGATCTGTTCTATGTTATCAGCCATATAAAACAACCTTACACCTTCAGAACCATTCATAAAGCCATGTCTAAAACATGGATATATCATGTTAAGCAGGCATCCGTAAGCATTGAGTCATGTCTTGCATTTGCCTAAGTGCAAACAAAGTAGTTTGAAAAAGTCGTCAAAGAGCTCCCCTTTCTCTAAGTAGCAACTAAAAGCTTGTACTGCTCAACTGTTCTTCTATTTCAGAAGAATTGCCTTAACTAAACCCTTATGCAAATAATTATGGTTAATCGTTTGATGTTGTTCCTATTCCATTGTTCCGTCACCGTGGTTCCGTTTAGGTTGTAAAGCTGTGTTGGGGAAGTGACAATGAACATTTATGTTCTTATGGTATGTAAGATTCGTTTAATGCACTTAATACGTCCATCTTAGATTTTGCTTTACTGGATGTAGGAATAATATTATCTACATCTAAGTATTTTTTCTTCAAGAGAGGCAGATTCCTGGCATTTCCCAGGGAAATTGCCACAAGACTGATAGTCATCTCATCCGAGCATCCCATCAGTGTGGGACTTGTGAAGGCACTCTATATCCATACCAACCAATTGTGCCTAAAAGCATATCTCTACCCATACATGTTATAACCTTTCATGTACAATATCGCAGCCTATTGAGAAGTGCCCCTCCCACTCACTAGGGGTGCTGTAGTCGGCGCCGTTCACAAGATGAGCTTTAACCCCGGGGATCCCCTCTGTCTGAAGAGGGTCTGCCCCTGTTGACGGAAAATTGCCTGTTGGTGGTTTTTACGTCTGTTTTCATCCCAGTTTCCCATGTATTCTGCTCATTGGTCTTTTCCCCTCCATGCTGATAATACTTTTAGCACAAGAATCTAGAGGACCATTGTCAGAAGGTCAACTGTTTTTGGAAGCAAATGTATATAATCTCAATGCACAGTTAGACAGATGTAATATCATAATGCTAGTACCGCTATTATGATCATTTCTCCTAATATGATCTTTAATGTATCCCTTATTGCATATGCAAAGGGAGAATGCACTAAACATGCAAATACCAGCCCATCTTTCAGTAGCTTCCATACATAGTGCTGGTAGCTTTCATATGTCCCATAGTAGTGAATATTCACAGAGCTATAAATCTCATCATCCCCACTGACAAGGAAAACATATATAGAACAAGGCAGTTTAGAGGATGTTTGGTATCATAATTTCTATCTATAAGGAGGCAATACGTATACAGGATTTGTTTAAGTTCTGTATTTGCCCGACAGATTGACCTCGAAAGTGTATTTCATTGAAACCCTTTATAAGGGTTGAAACGAAATACAGGGAATTGAGAGGTCATTCTGGAGGGTAAATACAGAACTTTAACTGATCCTGTATTTATTTTTAAATGGATTTGTCACATACTAAAGGAGAAAAAGGCAATTTATTAACCTACATAGTCGCCGAACACATCCAAACGCAACGTTGTGTGTGTGTGTAATTTGGTTACACTAAAAAGTAATCCCCCCCTGTTATAGACTATATCGTTGTTTTTTGTGCAAATTAGGCCTATTTTATGATTGAAAATCATTAATTTATCAAAAATGAAGACAATCAGACGATAATGGGCGAAATACGGAGGTTTGAGGAAATACGGAGGTTTGAGGAAATACGGAGGTTTGAGGAAATACGGGAGCTGGTTATTCACCTTTAAGGAAATACGAGGCTCAGTGTTGTACTCTACCCAACTTGATATTTCCTCAAACCATTTAAAAATAAGCAGAGAATAATTCTACATGCGTGGTCATGCCATGCTCAAATAATTATGTTTGATCTGGCATATATCTCCCCAATACAGAAGAAGTATTGATATAAATGAATATAATTATGTAGAAAGGTGCAGGTCTCCATCTCTATCTACCTTGTGCCGATGACTGATAAAATGAATACTGCATTGAAAAAAACATCAGATAATAGATGCACACCCATGGACCTCTGGTGTTATTTCCATACCCTTATGCGTGTCCCTAACCTAACTATTGATATGCCCTCCTTGACACCAGCAAGATTGGGATACTGCCAGATAGAGGGTCTATATACTCTGATCCCCTCCCCCCCCCCACCCCATGGCATGTATACCTCACCGTTAACCATTTAATAGTCACATAATGCTTAAATGTTTTATGCCATTTGACGCCATGCCAGTAAATCGCCAGAGCTGCATTCATGCATCATGCTGATCCTATGAGGCTATAATAGCATGTAGAATCCCGATCGGCATGATACAACAATGCAGTCATACTGGCCAGGGCTGTGTCCATGATTCATGGCGACAGAGGGCATAGAACATGAAAGCACTCTGTGGCCCTTGAAGGGTTAAAGGGTTCAGAACAACCTGAGCCGTGAGAAAGGTGTGAACTACCCAGGAGTAGGAATCATCCCATGCTGAAAGCCCCAGTGGGTCCTCTCACCTTTTGATGACAGCTGCTGGGGGAGTATGAGGTGTGTGTGTTGAGTGATGGGGGAGGGTTTGATAGGGTGTTTATCGTGGTGGTGGGGAGGGACCCATGCAGGGCTTAGTGTGCACTGTTTGGTATCTCTCATTGATGAGGTCCTCTTTAATTCAGCCCACGCAGCAGAGTTTGTCCAGGGCTGTCAGGGGCTGGATTGATCCTCTTGGAGCTGACATTACAAAGGTGAGGTGATGGAGCACAACCACCAGGATGTTCATGTATCAATCTGGAAGGTGGACGTGGGCGTTCTGGAAATTATCATATATTCCTACATGTATGTTGGCAAACACTCCAATGCATTATAGTACACGTTAATGTTTAGTTATATTATATGCATACTCATCAGCTGTGAATAAATATGCTTTCGTTGTCAGAAATGTTTCTTATGTGCAATCGCTTTAACCTTACTGGTAGGTTTGAATGTCAACAACTTGATATCCTTCTGCATTATAATCCCGCATCATAATGCTCGATATCCAGCTTCTAAATCATAATATCCCAACCTCTGCAAAGGAGAGTGGTCAAATCAACCTCTGAAAAGGAGGGCGGTCAAATTTCCCAGCCTCTGATGAGTAGGGCAGTCAAATTTCCCAATCTCTGATAAGAGGGGCGGTAGGGCGGCAGTTGCTATCTACTCTTAAGAACTCAGTGCCCCCCCCCCGTATAAAACCAGGTTTCCATGTTGTCCATACAGCATAGAGTATTTTACCTGCTATGTACGTGCTCATTGGCTCATCTCTTTTCCGTTGCCCTTTTTCATTGAGACGCCAGCTGACCATATTCTTATACTGACTATGAGGAACGTGTCCCAACCCTATGAAACTACTCAGTTCAACCATAGAATGCATCCTCACAGTGGCTGTCAGTTTTTACTTGTATTGTCACACCCCGTGGGTAGCCTATATAAGAATGTAAGTCCGCATGTGTACACTATACTGCATAGAAATGGTCACGTTTTGTAGAGGCCATACTGCAGGTTAAGTACTGACAATGAATAGCTGGTTTTCTTATGGAGTGGATATTACGAGACAACTGAAAGGCATACGCGTGCTCTGCAATTTGATGTATATCATGTCGTGTGAGATCATTCAAATTCCACAGACAGAGAGTAAACTTCAACTGTTTACTGACAGAAAATCAAGAGCGGCGGAAATGCAGGCATGATGAATTTGGGATATATAAGTTATACGCATTTATGAATTTATGTTAATTCTTTTAAAGAAAACGGTTGGAATTGAGATACAAAACAACATTCCAATGCATCATCATGCAGTGATAGGTCAAAATTGCCAGAAATATCCTGTATTGATATCTCCCAACGCCCCTTGGTATATCAGAATTGTACAGTTCAATGTTATTGCATACACTAGCTGAGTATCTACTAACCCTGTAACTTTAAGGACGGCAGTAGGCCAAACCAGAAGATATACTATATCATTGTACAGGAGTATCATGTCACTGACATTGTCAGTTAAATGCCTCCCTTTGTCACGTGATACAGCCGCTGACAGCTGACGTTGTCATGACCTATACTCACTGTAAATCATGAGGCTAGTTGATACACCCAACTCAACATACACCCCCCCTACCCCAACACACACATGCATACACAATTACAACTATGCCTTTTATCACTATATGATGCATAAATGTAGCCCATTGAGAGTAAATATAGGGCTATCAAACCTATGAGGTCAGCATGGTGCAATTTTGTGAGTATCAGCAAGAATCATGAATGCAGCGCTGGAGAGTTGCTCACCAGGTTTAAATTCATACAGCAAGATGACAAAGGGCATACTACTATGTCGCCCTGAAATGGTTGCCCATAATGACAAGTCAACTGCAACTGTCTCAATATAATCATCATCTGGATGAGAATCCATATCAAAAGCTATCCCTGAAAGATATTGTCTATTTTAATTCAGTGGAGGCAAACCAGTCTCGGTGATACTTGTCATGTGGAGAGAATGAGGTGTCAGGTTATACACAGCAGATGACGATTATGGGAAAAAAAACTTTGCTCACAGGTACTAGGCTCCAGGTGACTCAAAAATGTGCATGGCACTCAGGATCGCTTGCCGCAAAGCAGAGCCAGTTGCCAAATACCCGAATCTGACATAGAAAAAGCAGGTCCCTTGACACTTTTTGCTAATTGACAGGAGCTGCATTTCCTCCCAATGATGTTCACAGAAGACCTATACAAATATACGCTAATATACAGCTGCGATGAAGCTCCCAGGGCAGCCCTAGGGGCAGAAAACTGCCATCTGTGCTTGCTTGGTGGTGATGTTTTCTATTATAGACTAGAATGTTAACTCACTTACAGGAGAGGACCACCAGGCCTAGGGCTGAAACAACAGGCTGATGTGCATGTGTGACCTTTAAGCACTCCCCACCAAGAGACTAGTGTACTGCCACCACAGCTGCTCATCACATCCTAGGGCGAGCTGCTCTCTCCGCGACATATGTGAGTAGCTACGCAGAAAGGATGATGCGTGGACAGTAACACGAGGCATGCTTTCTGCGTGGCTGCTCACATGAGCATTAAGCCTTACCACTTAGTATGTTATCCTTGCACCTCTCTCTCTCTCTCTGCCACGAGCTGATTCCCCTGTGTGTGTCTCTCTCGCCGACCTTAATTCACTAATTTACCCAGAACTTTTACTATGTTAATATCCCTCTCTATCTCTGTCTCATTACTTCCGAACCGTTTAGGGCATGGTGCTTTAATGTGCAATACCTTTCAAAGGTCATGATGCATTAATGCAGCCCTGGCCAGTGACTTACCGGTGCTGCACCCATGCATCATGACGACCCTATGGCAGTTAAGCTGGTTAAGCCGCATGTCATTCTCAAAGGGATAAATGGTTCCCCTTACCTATAGGTTGTTCTTCTATGCCCATTACCGTGTGAAGTAAATGTATGTGTCAGGTTGGTGTATCCTAGCGTTGTATATAGTAATAATTATTAGCGTGCTCCTGTCTCATGGGTTGTTTAATGAACCCGTGAATGTAAGGGTATAACCTACTAATGGAGTCATATCATCATTACTATTATTATTATCATTATTATTATTATTATCATCATCATCATCATCATTATTATTATTATTATTATTATTATTATTATTATTATTATTATTATTATTATTATTATCAATTTCATTATTATTATTATCGTCGTTGTCGCCATCATCATCATTATCATCATCATTGTTATTGTATTAGAACTAAAGGACTGTCACTATTTTAGCAAATACCACTACACTGATAATACTTGAAGAAACCCTCATCCCCCCCCCAGGCAGTTATGAAAGAGGAAAAGTATAGTTTCACTACACTCAGATACAGGGACAAGTTTTCATCGAGATCTTTACACATAATAATTATATCTACTACGAATCTACCTTGTATGGTCGTGGATTTAGGACCCAAATTTACCTTGTATGGTCGTGGACTTAGGACCCATAAAGCTACCTCCTCCTGCAATGGGAAGGTATTTCAGGCTAAGGTTACCCAAATGTTTGCAGACAGTGGTATCATCAACGTTATGCCTGGCTGAGCTCTGACTCTAACAATTTGTCTTTAGCGCCCTACTGGACAGGGGGTTGGGGCACACTTGACCCCTTACTGACTCACTCTTTAATTTGAAGGCCTACATGTTTAATAGATGGATTTACAGAAGGTAATTCCTAGTGTGGCGTTTATCTGGATATCCCTTAGGAAGATCACGAAGGTGACTTGGGGTCAGAGTGTGGCAGAAATGTTGAAGGCATGTAACCCTAACAGTCAACTAGCAGTTGTGTTTATTTACCATTCAATGCACATACATGGAATAACCTTTATATTACGTGGTTGTAATGATAACCGCTTTAATCAAAGCAGTATTCAGTAATTACAAGGCCAATCTCATAGTGCCAGTTGTTTCAATTATCCTATCCTATCCTATCTGTTTCCATGACAACACCTCTCATTTATTGGATGTACACACCACATGCTATATAATCCATAATAAGTATGTCACCAGTAAGATATTTCAACCCGTCCATCACAAATCATCTTTTAAATAAAGCTCATGGCTATGTTCCACCTAGCTAAGTCCCTAGCATGCATAAAACACATGGTGAACAGCGTATATCCCTCTCTTGCGTGGTGTTACCCCTCGCTGGTATCTCACCTCTGCTAACCTCCAACCCACACTTGTTTCCACACCCTACTCTGTAACCCATGAATCACTCTTAAGTCAACTCCATGGCCAACCCATCGATTTTCAGGAATTTAAGTCTGTCATTGTATCTATGTTTAGAGTGATAGGTTCTCACCACAGTATTAGTTACGTTTGAGGTGGGGGAATCAACAGAACCTGATAGGTATAGACATACATTGTATAACAATTTTCCATTCTGAAATATGCTCTCATATATATAGCTGGGGTCAGACTGGTATCGGATATAATCATAATGTTCACATGTCAGGAATAAAATTGCTAAAGCTTACTTTATATGCTTGCGGGTATTCGTTATTCTTGTGTTATTCACGGGCCCCTATACCCTGAACAAGAATGTAGAGATTTCTCAGTTTCCCCTCTGCTAATGTGTCGGTTGTTTACATTTTACCCAGCTGTGATGTTTATTTGGAGTTTACATATCAATCTGTGTTAAATTAGCATTGACTATTCCCATTTGTAGTGCTCAAATGGATCTCCCTGGTATAGATCTATATATACTGTGCCCCTCATATGTTAACCCCTTCTCCTCACCATGGCCCACTCTTCTTAATCCTGCCTTTCAACCTCCACCTCACCAGTATCATTAGGCGGGACGTCCTAAAGTGGATTTAGATTACTTGCATGGGCTGCAAAGCAACTACACGTCGGTACCCCCTCTCACCGTCCGAACGTTTCCGTTGTAGCATTTGTCACACAATGTTTTAATCTGCTGTTTTCTTTGATATGTTTGTGCATTTTCTTCTTTTCAGACAGGAATCTGTCAAACGTAATCAGTTTCCAGATATCAAGCTCGGGGTTCTTGTAAACGTGTGTTGTTAAGGTGGAGACTGTGAGATGCAGAAAGAGGAAATGTCCGTCATCGGACATTGGCCCGAGCACTTGGACCGAAGTAATCTAAAGATACAATTCTCCAGCATATCAGCGTAAGTATTAACTTGATGGCCTCTCACCGATTCCAGATACGGTAAGGCTGTACAGGAGTTAGTCCAAAAGGTATGCCCAGTAAACAAAAAACGTTATGCAACATTTTATAATGTTATAACGTTTCTCTGAGGCTCCTTAGTATGGCATAACGGTTTTAAAACGTTATTTTGACGTAAAATAACGTTTTTTTGTGAGCTAGCTGGGTAGCTTGTTTGTGTACCTTCTGTAACTCCTGTAGCTAAACACAACCATATTGTTGGTCTCATACCTGCTGCACTGCAAGCTTAAAGTCAGCACTCTTCATTGCCTCGCACGTGCACTTTAATGAGTTGCCAACCCCGCCCCCCCCCCTACTCGCCCTCCTCCCAGCTCCAAACTGCTTCTACATACCTTATGCCTCTGCACTGAAAATCCATAGATTGAAAGGGTTAGTCAGTACAGACTAACCCAGGTTGGTCATATGAGTGTTAGTCACAATGGCAAAGTTATATTCTAAAATGACCAAGGGGTCAGTCAGTAGTGGCTAACCTAGGTCCATCATTGGTGTGTTGTATTTGTATGCCACTAGTTGGGGCCACCTGTGATGACCACTCAGTGGCTCCCCCTGAAACTAAAAAGACTAAGGTGGGTTGGTCAGTAGTGACCAACCTGGCAATAATAACTAATCTAGGTTGGTGGTATAGGGATCCAAAAAATGACTACCTAGGTTGGGCACTAGTGACTTAGAGGTCGGGCGTATGGGGAGCCTAGGAATATCAGTGTGGAAGCTCTATAACGGATCACTTCACCATGGCATATTAGCCCGGTCTATACAGCATTATCACTTTGGGTGTTAGAATTGGTGCACCACACACAATGTTCTTTTTGTGTGTCTTTCTTGTTCTGTATTTTTATAGTTTTGGTTATATTATATGTAGTGATATTTTTCAGTATTTTTTGTCGTTTAGCTTTTGAATATTATTATCTTGCTCGTGGCAATTGCTCCAAAAATGGCAATTTGCAACCAACTTTTAGAACACTTTATCTTGATTTGTATACTTACAATTCCGTACCTCCATGAACTTTGGTGGATGGCGTTTAGGTGTTTCCCATGCATGTTATAGCTGCTAAAAGCATATATCCAATGGCAAACAATGCTTTACCACCTAAAAGGGACCCCGATCAAGTCGGACAGGAGTATTGGTGACCGAAATGCACTGAAACAATAGTCGGCTAGCTTGTAGACGTCATGAGCCCTGCCATTTGTACGTCATCACCTCCCTCTGTCAGATACCAGCCTTGTCACATCCGGAACACGGGAGGACAGGTTACTACTGATGGAGAGCAAGAGATATGTTTCGTTGTATTGTGATGTTATGATTATGTTGATGGGAAGTGTGATCTTGCACCTTGTTAAATACAGGGCTTTGTGTCTTATTTAGCTTTGATACCAAATAATAACCAAGACTATAATAAGTTCATTAGCACGAGCCAAACCCGGCCCAAATTGGCTGCTTCCAAATTAGGTTCATAACAGCTGCATGGCAGCCTGGAATATTTTAACAGATTATAAAAGGCATAACAATGTTATATTATACAGGAACGTTGTACTGTGTACATATAGAACCTTTCGAGAAATGATTTAACCTTGCTAAATATAAGATTTAGTCATAACGCCACCTTTAGACAAGGAAGACTTCCCTATAGTATAGGGCGTTTTACATGTTAGTTATGAAGTCTCAAAATCATAATTCTTTGCCCTTTTTGCCAAATTTGACAAGATATTTATTGGAATTATGCGGATTATATCTTAAATCCATTGGTATGAATTACTTCGATTCACAACCAAGAAAAGAGCTTTGCATATGTATAGAGTAGACAATCAGCAAAGGTATACCTTTGCTTATCTCCTTCTCTAAATAGTTCTCTCATAATGTCGATGTTAAATGGAAAACAACCAGTTTGCAGATCTTCCAAACCTTGTGATTTCTGAAGCTTTAAAAAGCCAAGGGCATGTGACCCCAAAGACCTGTACATGTACACACTGTTAGAAGTAAGTAGTGTTCCTGTACAGCAACTATTGGGGGCAACTTTGGTTCCAGTAAATTCTGCTGTAGACCTACAGTAGAATCTACTGTAGACGCAGACCTGAGTTCTAAAAAGGCTCACATATTCAACATCTTGGAGATTTGAACCCCCAGGTTCCAATCCATAGTCCTGAACCATGACCACTACACCAGTGAATCCTGCATGTCAGGTGCATTGAAACACCTCCTACTTCTGTGTGAATGGTAATGAGGTCAACACAGGATCCCTGGGGACAATTTTAGAACTAGACTGTTCATGTCTTAAGGGTTAATATGAAAATTACCCTATTGCAGTAATGTACTAATAAGTACTGAACTACCATTAGTTGGAGTGTAATCTTGATGGCCTATAGATTTTCAATAGTAACATTTCAGTGTATCAAAATATATCATACTTTAGAATTGCATCAGGAGGAATGTAGTTTGCATGAGAGTTTCCTGCCGGGACTGGAACTGCTGACCCTCAGACTACATCTCCCACGGCTCTACCAACTGAGCTAGAGGGGCAATCACTTATATGTAGCCTGCATCAATACGCTTTTGAAAAGATCAGGTCATATTTGAGCTGTGGAGTATGGTACTCCCTCCAACCTCTCTGCTCTCTCTCCCTCTGGTTGCTGGTTATGGGATTCGAACCTGCATCTACAGTAACAGAATTGTATGTGTACAGCAAAAGTTGCTGTATTATCTTTTACAGCTAAAGTACTGTATAGTTACAGCACATATTGCTGTTCACAAACAACAACTTTTTACAGTGCAGCACTTCTAAGGAACCCAAACAGGAAGCAGTCACATCTAGCACTTAGCTTGGTGACAAAAGGGTTACACGATCTCCATCCTAAAAGGGAAGTTTGTTTACCAATGTTTACATTGCATAGACCCGAGACAACCTTTGACCATTTTGTAATCACTGATAATACTAGTGAACACCTTAGTGTGGAACGGATCGTGAAAACAGTGTGCAATCTAGAGAGCTCCTATGACATGCCCCAAAAAACGTTTCTAAATATACTAACCTGGTAACTCCTGTCACTTTTAGGTTAGTCTAAAAGCCTAAACTGAACGAAGTATACACCCCTCTTCTGCCAGCAGTGTATTTTTCCTATGTTGCCTCATCGGCTAGTGGCTTTGACCTTCATCTGAAGCTTTAAGGGGATGCTCCACTATGCATGGCCGATATTTTATGGTCAATTTTTCTGCCACCAGACATTAGGATATCGTCATATGTGGTCTTTCGACTGATTCTTGACTATCTGGAGCTATTTCCTTTTCATTTGTTGATGAGAAAACCTCGGCTCCATAAGCCTCATTGTTAAATCACGATTGCCTGCACAATTAGCTGAAAAGGCTTGACCTAATCTTGACAAAATTGTCTAAAAAGTTGCCTGAAAAGCTCTTCCACTGCCGCTGATCAAAAAGAGTTATAGATTCATGTAGGCTTTGGGAGGTCTTTTTCTTTCCTTACTTAATATGTTGGAATATGTTATGCGGTTATTAGACATTCCTCTGTCATATTTATGATATAATAGCACGCGCGCCTCCATCCCACATTGCCACCCAGGATATAGGAAACAAGAACCGCCGCTGGGGTGGGCAAGATGGTATTGGATTTGTACTGTGGACGGTATGCTGCTTCAAGGTATTCATGTTTTGTGCATCATCAGACCATGCCGACCTTTTAGTGTATCAACCCTATCTGGTCGTCATGATGCATTAATGGAGTACTCGCAATCACTCTCCAAAGCTGCATTCATGCATCATGACCAAAAAGGGCGTTTCCATCAATGCACTATGCTGTCCTTAAGGGGTTATATGGGAAACAAGAAGCGCCGCTGTGTATGGGATGGCACCAGATTGTAGATGGGAGGCAATACTTGTCTCATTGAAGTAAACCCAGCGTGAAGGGGGCCAACCTCCAATGTTGTGTTTACATATTGGCAAGCTTCCTTCCCGTCTGGTTATGGTGTGCCAGCTTTACAAAATGGCCAGTCACATTAAATAGCGAGCAGATGTAAGAACATCAACTATGAATTGAGAACGTGTGCCATAACATTAAACAGAACTGTAAACATAGAAATAGGTCGACCATATGACATCTGGTTTGCTTTAATGGATGTCACCTTCCTCCGTGGTGACAGCCTTGGTGACATGGGTAACAAACCAGAGGTATCCACTGCTATGTTGACCTTGCGAATAACAACCATAATTCACTCAGTAGGATTCCCATTGCATGGAGTTTAGAATTTTAACTTTTAGCAAAGGGCATTTTACTTAAGACCTATTCAATTGGAAGTTGATTGTGACTTTTATATGGACTGTATTGTTAATGGCTTTAGGTAATTAATATCAAACTTAATACAATACACTTTACATTCTGCTTGAAATGTCTAATACCCTATAATATACATGTATACACATACTACATTTTGTGTACTAAAAACAAGCCTCACATCTGTCTGATCGGCGGCTCATCTTGTCTGGTGAGTGCACCTCACTTAATGCTGAGGCAGATTCAGACAGTAAGCCACCAGTGGGAACCTCTAATCCTGCCAAATCTAAAGCATGTGTATGTAAACACATCAGTTCCTGTATATATGACATCCTTATGATGTCAACCAGGGAGGAGTCCCTGCGTGGGTCATATGGCATCATTATCACATCATGCTAGAGGGTCCAATAACATGGATAAGTATAATACCTATACAATATCATGAAGCTGTTAGGACATGCAGTCCTTGTCATAAGTGTAATCAATGTGGGGGTGGCTAGATTTATGTAAGGATGCATTTCTTATCCGAAATTGAATGTATAAACTAGAGGCAGATTCATTTCAAACTATTTATATGTTGGGAACGTCTGTTTAGAATATGTGCAATCTAGCATTCTGAATATGATCTCCCGAATATTTTTTTCTCTTTTTTTTCTCTGTCTTGGGCAAACCCTGATAAAGTACATTGAGGCAGGTTTCAATATCAGATTCTCCTTTTCTTCTCCTCGTATACAAACTCGGGTGACTTTTCCCCTTTTCATGAGTTACCCTATCTGGGTTTGCCAACCCTAGATCACAACAACCTATCACCTAAACCACCAAACCCTCTCTTTCCCACCCCCTGCAGTGTCCTCGGCAGGTGGGCCGTTGTGTCGGCCACCCTGGTGGGTCACATGTTAAATGGCCTGTCAGGTGGGGATCCACCCACCCAGGTAACGTCTCACCTGGCCGCCTTAAGGGCCCAGGTGTGTGCCGTGGAGGAGGGGTGGGATCAGGTAGGGTAGAGGGTGGACCAATATGTCCTCATGTGGCCACGTATACAGAGACTGATACTGGCAGCCACTTGTACTACAACACAAGTAGACACATGCCCCTTTAAAGGGAAAGAACAAACTAGGATGAGGTAATTATATATCCCGTTATAGGCAGTATAGTGATTTAATGCACTATGCCCGCTATTGTCATTGTGTATCATGCATGCAGCATGGTGCATGACTCACTGTTGCTACATTAATGCAAAAGGGATAGTGGTTGAAACACTCGTTTAAGTTCGGCCTGATTCATCAAAGCAGCAGGTACGAGAAAGATACAGCATTGGGGCATCATCTCTAGAGAGTTAAGCAATGGACTAGAACAAGCTTTAAGTACCCCGTCAGACTCAGCATTTTACTTATCAATGTTTGTAGTTTGGTAGGAGAACATACACACACGGACTGTAATTGTAAAACCAATCAACTGCGATAAAACTAAGCGATTTTTCTCATAAATTTACCATGAATTATTTTGGAATGAGGAAACAAAGAAAATGTCAAATTAAATGTACACAGAGAATGATAATACCTATATCAGATACAATGATGACACAGTCTGTTTGAAACAGAAAATAATTGATATCTTCAAAATATCTGCAATTGTTATGATGATGAATCATTCCGTCAACGTCCATTTTTAGTTCCTTGGTCCCAATTCAGAGGAAGGGAATGAATAGCGACTGTCGCTGTCTATAATTGTAGACATGGTGAAAATGCCTGGGAATAGGTGACTTGTATAAAAGATGATTGATCTTATCCTCATCATCACTTCTTGACAGTTGTAGGTGACATGCATCAAGTATACTCCATCATAACGCTTAGCCATACTGTCAAAAGGTGTTGCACGAGTTAATGATGTGAGAAGATTGCCATATGGCATCTTGCATACCAGTATACTGGCACTTGTGATAATTGTCTAACAATCAACTTTATCTAGAATTGCTTTACTGTAAAAGACAACATTTAGGTACCAATTTATAATATAATTTTAAAGATAGCACTCTAAATTCCGCAGGTGAGCACCATGAGACATCTGTAGACATGTAGTAACAAATTTCAGAATATGCTATATCCATTAGCAAATTTGTCCGATAGTATCAACAAGCACATTCAGGTACCTCCAAGGACTGATGGCTGAAATCCATCTTTATTACGGTAGTTTCGGGTTCACATTTTGGGGAGTGACCCCTGGGGGTTAGCCCCGTTGCTCAGCCTCTACCCACATCTTTCCCTCAACACAAACATCCACACACCCTCAGAGCTGTCCCCATCCCATTTCCAGTTCTACGTCACATACCACCATTTTGCCTTGGGATCAAAGGCGGCGTGCGAATGTTATCTATGTCATGTGGGTTTGTTGACATGGGGCCACCCTCAATAAACATAGTTACCCAGGTATCACAACCATCAGGGGACAGGCACACATGGTATACAAGTGGGGTAATCAGAACAGGGGGTATGTGTATAGGAGGCTGCACAATGGGCTTTATCTACACAAAGAGAAGGTCAATCAACCCAATTGCAATAGGTTTGGTGTTATCAAGTGGGGTGGACTGCTTTGAAGGGCCGCCTGATGGATGAAATCAGGTCTGAGAAGGAGGAAATCAAACTCTATCATCCCATCTATATCTCTTCATGCATCTCTCCCCTGCTACGTGGGTAGGGTTTAAACCCTTAAGTTTAATGGCTGCATGATGCCTCAAGACTCATGTTCATCTTTTGTCATGATGCGCCCATTGCGTGTACTGCTGGTGAGTAACTCACCAGCGCTTCATTGGTGCATCGTGTCGACACGATTCGGAAGTGTATAAACCTGGTCAGCATGATCATCAACGCAGCACTCGCGAGTTACTCACCAAGGCATGCTTGCATCATATATCGAATCACTATGCTACCCTTAAAGGGGTTGTTGTACATATTGCAATACATTTCTGGTCTATACTTTATACGGTAGGTGAAATATCTCTGTTCTTATTCGAGATAAGCTGTATGGTATGTATAAGCTGAGAATTATCACAATAATTTAACAATTATTGGTAAAAATATTGTCGTTTACAATTGTGGAAACCATTGGGGTAAAATAAACTGATTGATTGTAATCAACAATTGGCAGAAAGTGGGATGTCCGAATAATGGACTATAATTCCATGAGTGATGATCATATCATATACCTAAGGTCTCAAATGGATTCACTATTGCACTGAACATGATAACGATAAAGGAAGGGCGCTGCCGCGTGATGTTTGTGATAATGCATCTAGGCATGCATCGAGCTAAGGCCACTCAAAAAAAAGTTGTTTCTCATCACCGCGCGCATCATGAAAATCGTGATTTGGGGAAAACTTTTTATTTTTTAAAGATTTTTTAAATGAAAAATCCATCAAATATTGACAAATATTGGCATATTTGGTATCAAATTAAAGCTTAGTCTCTCAGTGATACAGTTAGCTAGGAATAACCGGCATTATAACAACTTTTGCGGATCAATATACTCTTAACTACTAAAATGTGAAAATTGTGCGTTAAAAGTCTCAATTTCCCGTATATTTTAGGCCCCAGTAAAAAAAACAAAATTAAAAAAATTAAAAACGCCCTCGTCATATTTCTCACTGCCGGGTGATGAGAAACAACGTTTTTTTTGAGTGGTCTAAAGTACCAAAGCACTGGTTTAGTTCTCAGCACAGATGTCCGACTAAATTACCTTCTTGTCTATTACTTAACACGAACAGTCTCCTTTATTGGTAATTAAATGGGGAAAAAATACTTTTAATGCTGCTTTCATGAATATTCTCCACCCTCTTCCTAAGTATGATGATGATCAGAATATCTACCTTATGAAAGATACTTGAAAAAATTGTTTAAAAGAAGTCCATATAGCTTTTAATACATCACTATCGATTAGCTCTTAAAACTTTATAATTGAAATGAATTTGAGCAAGGCATGAACGGCATGTATACCAATGATAGAGTACGTATATACACTGTATACATGTGTTGACAGCTCTTGCAGTCTATACCATCTTTTAATGTCTTCTATGGGGTGAATTATAAATCTTGTCTTTCATCAAGCTGTAAAAATTGGACGCTATGTTTATGAACTTGAATGGTATTATAGTGTAAGTACAGTGAGACTATAGAACGATGATGGTGAGGCGCTGTGTGAGGCGACGAGGCAATGTGTGAGGCATTTAGGCACATAGGAAGGGAACCTATGAGAAACAAGCCGGGGGTTCAGGCTAGATGGATCTTTTACCTAGGGGAGGCCTTCCATCTTATTTTTTTAGTCCCTACCCAACCTCTATCTCCTTCCTGCAAAGCCTCAGGCGTCCACGCTCCTCTCCTCAGTAATTTTTAAGTTCCCCGCCAAGGTCATTAACTCGCCCAAGTCCCCCCTCCAGAAAAGCCCATTACATGTGAATTGTGAAACTTTTTGTTTTGTTTTCCCCATATAATTGACTCTTGCTTCCTAGAGATGTTTTGCCTAAGGGTGCACTCTATTGGTTTAGGCCTATTCTCCTTCACCTCACATGCTATAGATCGTAGTTATGGTTAAGTGATGATGTACGATGGACTCCTTATTGATGGAGGTCCAATGTGAAAGCTGCCTTAGGAAAATAAATCTTTTTGAGCTTCTTGCACAATGTGGTGAAGAAATAACGATAACGTCTCCAGTTTGTGAGAAGATTTAAAGGATGGAAGGATTATTTAAACTTTTCTTTCAATTTGTGATCAGTTGATAGAGTCTTTCAATGGAAAAGCGTCTAGCGTCTCTCCCTTTGAAATTTTCCCACCCAGGAATACTTCTTATAATAAATGGTACAGACTTTTATAGCAGTAAATGTCTTCATATGATCACATGAACCCCCCTTGGGGTCTATTAAACTGTCATTGTGAGATGACAGCAAAGACTTTCATTGATTCTGTCCAAGGACAGTTGGATTCAGTTTACAATGACAGCAGGTGTTCATGTTGGTCCATTTAAACCTAAAATATCAAATGATCACAAGCAAAGGTTGCAAAGATCTGAACACGCCCAGTCTTTCACTAAACACTGTATACACAAGTGATCCATCTCACCCCTCTGACATGACTGCCTTCCCCTTATCATCATAGTAAAAAGAGCGTGCTGACTAACCTTTAAGTCCCAGTAGGGGTGCGCAGACGACTTTCTGTCTACTTCTTTTGCAGTTTTTCGCGCCAAAGTGTCTTTCAATTAACTGTAACCATTGTTGGCCGCGGGGTGATTCCTCCTTGGTGTCGTCTGCTGGACGCTCAGGGCGGAGTGACACAAATATCACAAGTGTTTCCCAGCTTTCGGACCTATTTTCTCGTGTGCGTGCAGCAGATGCGCTGTTGACGTTACGTCCTGGTGGTGTTTGACGACGTTGTGTGACGTGCAATCTGTCTGCCTCATTACAAAGTGGCAGACGACCGGTTTCCAGCGTACCGCGGACACCGCTGGGGAACGCCTGCCAAACGCCGATGGCAATGCGGAATCCACCTAGTGGCGGCCCAGAGAACTAGGTGTGATGCTGGCTGGTGGCGAAAGTAGACTTGTACATGTCTCAATAAGAAGTGATTTCTCAGAGGCTATAGCTTGCGATAAAGTATAAACCAATTCATATTCCAGCGTCGGTCCTAATGACAGGCTATGTATCATATGCGAAAACCTTAATTTAGTTGTGAGTTAATTTTGCCCCATTTCCTCCCGCATAATTCTTGTTTTAGAATGCATGGAAGTACATGGAAACATGGGACACGATGACAACTCTTTTCAAATACAAGCATAATAGGAATAGACTGATTATAGGTTCTGTAAATACCAACACATTGATTTGTGTACTACATTTATTTTCACGAAGGACTTTTTGATACAGAAATACGGAATGAAGACCATGAGTGAAGAAATTACGTTGAAACAAAAGTCCACACTTGTTTACCACAAAGTTTACTAGATTACCCATAGACTCAACACAGTCAAGAGCAACCAGCAGTGTAACCCATGGATAGTCAAAGCTGTTGAGTTATTCCCCACACAATGACTGTATGAGCAACTCAGGGTAGGGTGAGCGCATTGGGAAACGGCGTAAGTGGACGCTGGTGACGACTAAACCAGATGACAAAACATTGGGGCCAAGTCTTCCTCTTTACTAAGGCCAAGAAAACACTTTGTTCCGGGTAACATGTGCAGAAATTCTGTGGTACTCATGGTGGAATTATTTTGTACCTTTACTTCTATGCAGTTAGTCTCTAGAGGAAACTTCTTTTTTAAATCGAAATAGTGTACAATGATACCTGATGTTTTGCCATGTTTTGCAATGCTCTATGACCTGGTACAATAGATAAGTATACACTCCTCTGTCCATAAAGATAGCATATTACTGGAGAGTAAATCGTGCTTGTCATGATGATGCACTAATGCAGCGCTGACGTGTAACCTATCGCCGCTGTATTGATACATCATGCCGACCACTTAAGAGTGTATCACCATCGTAGGGTCCCATGATGCATTCATGCAGTTCTGGCAAGTTACTCTAAAGTCTTGCATTCTAGAGCATGAGGAAAACGGTTAATAGCATAACAGATTAAAGCACTATGCCGTCCTAAAATGTTGACAGTAGCCTTAGTACCAGAAAGCATCATGTGAACCATTTACTGAGATATCATGGAACGTATGGAATGTGGATTTCCATGTCGCAATACGTAATGATTAAGATTGATAAGTTTATAATGCACAACCAAAGGAGCAGCAATATGCCTATTGATAGCAAAGGTTGGCCTTGGGGTATAGAAGGGACGATCATAAATAAGGATATACTGCATCAATCAAATCACTTTGTACTTGTCATGTAGCCTTTCACTGGGTAACCCACCCAAATGGAGGATCCAAGGTCATACTGAATAGCGTGTAGTTAATGTACATTTGAACTATGATGGGAATAAATCACTGGTGATGTATGGTTACTCTCTTTCCCACTCTTTCTCTGTCTCTGTCTCTGTCTGTCTGTCTCTGTCTCTGTCTCTGTCTGTCTGTCTGTCTCTCTGTCTCTCTGTCTCTCTGTCTCTCTCTCTCTCTCTCTCTCTCTCTCTCTCTCTCTCTCTCTCTCTCTCTCTCTCTGTCTCTCTCATGTTGGTAAAGCTACATTCTTCTACTTTTGGGCAACTGGACCTGTGGTGGTGTTGTGTTGGTTCTCTCTTCACCCACCAGGTGGAGGGAGAGTAGTAGAGGTGCCTCCGATGATTCGGCCTTTACCAACCAGGAGGCAGTTCCATACAAGAGTAAATTCTACAACTGTATCAGCTTAAGGTAGGATCTACTACATACTAGTACTACTATAGGTGGTATACACATAGGATGGATGCTATGGTGTAGGGGTTCAACTGTATACAAACTTGCTTTTGTACACTAATTCCCTGTAAATATTAGAATCTACACCTCGTCCGTGTATATAAAAGGCTAACCGTTAAAACAAATACATTTATAACCATTTTTTTGCGGAATTAGAGTAATTCGAGAAGGAATGTAGGAAATGAATTTATTATGTCTTACTGCTCCTCCTGGTTCATTCAAAAATATACTGGCTAATATTGAGCCCCATTCCTTGGGTATACTGACTTTAATGTGTGATTAAATAACTTGAATAAGAACAGACAACTGTTCTTGTTACTTTCACTCCTATTATATACATACACTCAATCAAACACTTCTTTTACAAGTGTCAGCAATGTGTTAAGGCAGCTTGGCATTCCGAGGATACCCTATGCGGTGTAAACCCACGTATTCCGTGAATTGAGGTGATTATCCCGGATTAGGACCTACACCATTGATCCTTTGACCGACACTCCAGATATACAGCTTGGGCCTGACACTAACGTACTCAGCGCACCTCGTCTAGCCTGAATAGACTTACATAATCTGAGGAAAGATCATCCTTGGATTATTCCTTAGTGTTAAATTATGGAAACGGGTAATTCCCAGCTCTAAGCTAAGTGGATTTCTATTTAGTTTATATACAGTCAACTCCCTCTAATCCGGACACCCTTGGGACTATCCAAAAATGGCCGCATTGGCGAGGTGGCTGCACTGGAGGGAGTCACTGCTAAGTGTATGGAGTACATAGAATGCAAGCATAGAGCTAGAAGGGTTAATTATCACCGTTTTTCATGTATTAAACGAATCAGTGCCCCAGAGTAGCGTGCAAATAAGTTATGTACATTGACATTCCAAGTGTAGCATGAATTTTAATGGTTGATATTATGTGTTATTGGTATTTTTTTTTTAGGGGGGGGGGGGGGAGGAGGGCGATAAAATCGAGGTGCTCCCATTCATAAAGGCACCCCTCCCCCCCCCCACCTCGCCTCTCATGTAGTCAGTCAAGCAAAACATGAGCAGGATGCGTCATGCAGCATTGTAGCTTGGTGTTAGGACAATGGCTTGGTGTTAAGACAATGAAGGCTGGTGGGTCTGAGGGGTGGGATGTCGGGGGCAGGGGATGCCCTGCAGGTGGGAAAGCGAGCTGTTAACACTTCAGCCCCCCCCCCCCCTCCCCTCTCCCTCCCTCCCTCCCCCCCCCCCCCCCACCTCCCCAGGCTTGCTTCTGACACCATAGACATAGGCTCCATGTGTCTGCATGTGTCTATGCTGACACCTTACCATTATCGACTACAGATGTGACATTGATACCTGAATTATTTTACATATGCCAACAATTTTGGATTTCTTTATCAAAAAAAAAGTTCATAGAACTTTCTCACAGATTCAGCTTTCTCGATTCAGCTTTTGAAAATCATAGTGTGAACAATGACCCTGTCTGAAATAAAAGTCTTACAAATCTTACAGATGGCCGCATTAGAGGGAATAATTCTCCATTTGGGACGGAAAAATTGCTGTCCGCAGGGCGGGGTGACCGCATTAGAGGGGTGGCCGCAGTGGGGGGAGTTTTTTACAATAGATTAAAGGGAAAAACGGTTGGTACTTTCCAAATATGGCCGCATTGGTGGGGTGGCCGCTATAGAGGGGTGGCCGTTAGGAGGGAGTTGACTGTAATTATTTCCAAGATGAAAATCCAGTGTCTTAGTTTTCAAAATGGTTATGATTGCACGGGCGGATCCAGGGGTGCGTTCTGGGGGTCCGGACCCCCCTACCCCCTCCCCCCTTTTGGTAAAAGGTTGTTTTTTTCTAATGATATTGCGGTCTCTACCTGTAAATCCAGTATTCAGCGTATACTTTATCTACAAGGAGAGTCCACCAGACTCGGGAAGGAGAGTCTAGTCTTTCCATACTCTCTTTGAAAGGGAGCTAAGCAGCGATGGACTCCCACCCATCCTATAACTATATATAAAGCCAAGATCTACCGATCCTCTCTCCACTTCGACCGATCGTGGAATGGCAGCAAGATTTGGGCCTTTAAAGATAGCAAGTGTGAGTGCCTCCCCGGTGCCTCCTATACACAGGACCAGACAAACTCTAACCATTGTTGTTGCAGATGTGGCTCGGCGAGGAGGGATCAGCTGGCAGAGCACAAGAGCCAGGCCTTGGGCCCGTCATTATGTGCAGCCGATGCCAAACCACCTGCAGCCAGCCACAGCAATCCTCACTGACGTTGTGTCCTCTTATGATTCAAGTATAATGCCCATTGTCTAGCTTACATCTGAATGCGTTCCTCATTAAGGTTAAATCCTAGTATTTCAAAATCGTATGTAATCCCCTTTGAGACTTCTTATACGTGATTTACAATATATAATCCAAAGGTCATCGCATCACAATAATAGGTTGAAATAAATAACATAATATTATGTGATAATATACTATATCTCATGTTGCATGTCGGCATACATGAGATTAATGCAGGACACTTTCTTGTGTATAGTTAAGGCCCAGTACCCTACTTTAGCTCGGGGTTCATTTAGAATGTATTATATGGTGTTAGATCCCGATACTTCTATAGGTGAACGGATTAAGAGAATTCATGTTAGTCAGGACTGAGTAAAGCAGGTAAACCACAGTTTAGCTATGTTGGAGTAAACGGGGTGGCAGAGCCCTGGTGGCAGAGTCACGCCAAGCCTTAGCACTATACACAGGGCCATACTGCCCAACTGACCACTACTCATGTTGGTTTGTCAATGTTATGACAGCCAACATGACCAATAAAGAGTGTCCAGAGCTGGTGATACTCCTTGCTTTCTAAATCCTATTGACCACAGTCCACAGAGCTCTCTTTATACAGTCGAGTAACGCTGGTTGTCCACTGGTATTCCACTAGCCAATGGAACGGTGTTTTTGCCTGCCAATCTTTTGTTTTTAATCATTTTATTTTGGACGAATAACACAATCAAATTAATGGAAATAATTATATGCTAGATTTAAAGCATAATTATATGTATTATTTACCCACAGAAATATCGGCGAATTAATGTGGCACCCAGGTTATGGCCACCGTGCACCGAGCAAGGATCGGTTTTTATATATACGAAAAATATATGAAATATGGATAAAAAGTAGAATCACAGTGACCCTCAAATGGGAATCCGGATTCGATCACTGAGGTACCTCTCCCCACGACTCTTAAGTGACTTAATATCATTAGGGAGTCTAAGTGCGCTGACTCCCTTTGCATAGAAAGTTGGTCTATTTTGTATAACGAAATGGTATGTTCTTTAGTCCATGTACTTATTACAAGACACTCCTACTATTAGCATGAATATTGCTAAGTTCTAAGTTGATCATACGACCATTTTAAAGTCATAATGAAAGGCACTGCACTGAGGAAAGCTCTACAAATTACATTGTGAGCCCCTCGAGTGGAGGAGCTTAGAACTGGTAATATATCGAAAATGTTAGTTTGAGAGTTAGGACAGTTTAACCCTTTGCTGCCCAGAACTATTTGATCAATATCTGTATTATTCAATAGTACTTTTCTGATGTTGGAAGACATTCACTAACTTCATTTCCTATTTTAAGACAAGGATCATATAACATTTTCTGAAAGGTCTTGAAGTGGACTTTATCTTATAAAATTATATAGGACAATATAAAATCATTTACATGTACTTATGGTTGCCATGGCAACCTGAAACATTCTATTGCTGTTAGAAACATGATTACTGCATTTACAGGGCCAAGGAGGGCCCTTTTGTCTATGAATAGGCTATTTCTACCCTGGAAAACATTCCAAATGAGAACCTTTGAAATGAAAATTAATGAATAATGATACCATAATCCGTATCTACAGGAAAATTTGATTTAAGATGATTTTATAACATTTTTTCACTTTTTTATGTAAATTAAAGCCCAAATTAGTGGGAATTATGCTTTCTGGATGATTTTTGGATAACCTTAATGAATAACATATCTGATTGCATATTATTTGCTTAAGGTTGCACTATTCCTAAAGTATACAATTCACAGCAAGAATAGTGGTCCCATTGGAATCGTGAGGTCCTGGGCTTCATTATGGGGGTAAAACTTTAGGGATTGACCCAGTATTAGTGTGGGGATGATGCTCTACTCCAGTGTAGTTGTTTTTAGGCCTAAAACCGCGCCAATTGGCGCGGTTGGGCACGTAAGGGTTAAGTAGTCAAAGGGTGTCGGCTCCCTAAGGAGTGGTGACTCCCCCATATCCTCCAGGTCATAGACTCCCGTTAGACGCACGTCAATGCCAGTTGATTCCATACCACCCAGGTAGGGAGTCTATCTATGACTCAGAACAGGAGGCATTATACAGTTTGTATAGAGTCCCACTAATATTAGGGAGTCACTTTATAGCTCTGGGGTCGTCCATAAATGATGTCACGCCTTAGGGGGGGAGGGGGGGTCAGAAATTTGTGACAAAACGTGACAAGGGGGGGGGGGGGGTTGGCAAGTGCATGATGTCACGTTTTCAAAAAAAATGATACAGTCTGTCTCTGGGTCATTACAACTTATATATTGAATAGGCCTACATGTAGCCTACACCTTCTCGGTTCTCCTCTAGTAGAGGACTATGTTGGGGTTTTCTCTATGAAAGGCAAGATGAAGTACATTTTATATTAAGAGCGGAAAATGCCTTTTCAAAAGAGGCAGTTATTCAAGGTCCTGTTTTAGCAATCAGTATTTTGATAATTGGGATTATGGGCCTTAAGAAAGATTTAAAGCCACTTTAATAGGCCTATACTCCCGGTGATTATACAAGACCAGCACTCTATTCAAAGTGATGTCCTGGCCTGGGGCCCTCCTGACAATCTGCCATAGGAAAACAGGCCTCAGCATTTCAGCCACATGACGATTGGCCCCCCTGACAATAGAACAAATGACAATCGTGACCCCCGTGACCCTAAGCCCTTCGGACAATAGGCATTGCCCCTTAAGTCCGAGCATACACCATACTGATGTGCCCCTACATGGGTAAAAAAACGACACGGGTAACATTTTAGGCCATTTTAATAATCGATGGACACAGAAAGATTAGGGTTAAAAAATCGACCCACAGGGATTTTTCTCTATGTTCTTATATACCTAAACTCGACACGATGACACGGTCCTACTGCTAAAAATTGACACAACGACATGGTCAAAATGGTGGGTACCCATGTAGAGGCACAGTGATGTCCGAACATACACCATACATGTACTAACGTCCGAGCATAGGCCATACTAACATCCGAGTATTCAGCAAACTAACGCCCAAGTTTATGTGCATGAGCGGACGTTATATGTACATGCATGATCGAACGTAATAAAGGTGCATGATCAGCCATTATATGGGGTGCATGAACAGATATTATATGGATGCATGTTCAGACGTTATATGGGTGCATGATCGTATGTTATATGGGTGCATGATTGGACATTATATGGGTACATGATCGGACATTACATGGGTGCATGATCGGACGTTATATGGGTGCATTATTGGACGTTATATGGGTACATGATCGGACATTACATGGGTGCATGATTGGACGTTATATGGGGGTGCAGGGTCAGAAGTTAGTATCATGGCCTACAGTCAGGGGGGCTATAATCAGGGTGCCATTGGTCATTGGGCCTTTCTTTTGCAGGGCTATTAGACATGGGGCCGATTGTTCTCAGGGCCAATTGTCATAGGGCCTATTGTCCACAGGGCTTCTGATCTGTGTACCGTAAAAGGTGTTAATTCTTTCATAGGAGCAATGGCTTGTACATGAGTTGGAGCCAGATTAGTCTGATAATAGGGTCTATAAAGGGTGTGACTTATACCTGGGATGAGAGTTTTTTCCAGGTATACTACAGTACTAAACTCACCATAATCAGATACCCTGTTCAGCTTATAGGATCCTTCAAAGTTAGGGATGTGTTAGATTCTACGGTACTGGGTACTATATTAATGTACCATACTTATTAATACCTCTCATCTAAATCCTACACAAAGCCACACTGGGGCTCTAATAGGCCTATGAGCTGTGGCTTCAAGAGGTTTTATGATAAATCAAACAAAAACAAAAAATGAAGCAAATTCTTCCTTTTTTTTGGGGGGGGGGGGGGCAGAGGAGACCTCCAAATTCTCTGATTTTACATACATGAAGCTGGGTCAGTTTGGGAACTTTCTTTCATATGAATTATGATTGTATTCTTTCCTCTTTTTTTAGAAGTATTTGCTGATTTCATATGGCCCTATTTTAGTGCTTTCCTTGTGGTACTGTCTTGGGTATTGTTTTCATTAATGATCAAATAGGGGGGGGGGGGTAGCTGCTTGTGTGACGTCACGCCTATAGGGGGGGTCAAGCAAAACGTGACAAAGCGTGACATGGGGGGAGGGGGGGGGGGTCAAAAATGGGCCAAAAAAGCGTGACATCATTTATGGACGGCCCCTCTGGAGAGATTTGGAGTGGTTCTACCTCTTTTCTCTGTATGTGGAGGATGCCCTTACCCAGTGGGCACAAAATTCTGTCCAACGTTGAATCAACGTTGATCCAACATTGAATCAACATTGACAACCATTTATCAATGTTGATTCAATGTTCTGTGCCCACTGGGTAGTTCAAACCGTCTGAACAGGCACATCTGTAGGGCTAGATACATTGCTAGTTAAATTCCGCATATATACGGAAATTTGAATAGCAATACATACTATAGCCGATGAAATGGGTTTCTTTGTTTTAACTTGATTTATTTGGGAGATTGATACAAAACCATGCACAGTCTTAGATGATTTGATGTAACCTGTTTCTTTCTAGTCGAAATGAAATGTGTGTTGCCATGTCAACACCTCTTTAGGAGAACCCTTATTTAGACATTATTTAGGCTCCATAGTTGAGCTATAATGAAATAAAAGGAGGTGCCAGAGCCCTAATATGCATTTCCCTCCACATCAACAATCTAGTATCAGGTACAATGTACATTGGAGGATCCCTATTGTAATTATAGCTGCTAAATGACCCACAGTCAACATTGAGGAAACGTCTATTCTGGTAATCCTACTTGTTGGTATAAAGGAGACGATTATGAATGGGTGAAGATGTATGATATGGCCTTATTAGCCATTGTTTGGTGTCTACATATGAGAGCCTGTGCCTTTGAAGCCGACTCAGGATGGCTGTAGCCTTTTGGCGGTTAGACATTGTCCAGACCTAAGTTACACATGTGAGGTATGGACTTTGCAACAGATTAATTTCAAATTTCCACGAGACATTGTGCCATTAATTAATTCCTCTGCTTATGGAAATTTGAACACAAAAATGGGAAAATTATTATACATAGTCACTAGAACTATCGGAGCTAACGGAAATACGTATATAGTAGTGTGCATGTATAGAATATCTACATAAAGCGATCTCCATTGTATAGGGTTGGACACGGTTTTAGTAATGTGCTTGGCTTGAGTATAGAGGTAGTTTTATTAGGTGTATAGCTGGTTGGGTCGACTTTACCTTGTATAGATTAGGGATTATAACTATACTGGCTTAGATAGGCTCCCTATTGGCCATGTGTCAAGAACTGTAAGACACGGGGGACTCCAGGGGATTGCGTCGTGCTCTCCTCTGGTCCTCAACTCTGATGAAGACATATATTATAAATTTGACTTTTGGTAGCGAACTGGTGAAAACAAAGTTTCTTGATACTTTCATCAAACAGAATAACCTGACCAGTGTTAGAACGACGTTGAGGATGCATAGTGGTATGGAGTAGCATGTGCTCTGGTAGAATAAATCAATGCCTGACTTCCAGGATTCCAGGGCTCCTGGCCCCCGGACACTTGGCCCCCCTGAAACTTGGCCCCCTGACAAATGGCCCCCCCTGACAAATGGCCCCCCCGGACAAATGGCCCCCCCAGACTTCCAGCGGGCGTTTTAAGTGCATTTTCCGCCACCAAGAAGGTGTCGATGATGTTGACAGCTTCGCCGCCATGTCGACAGTCATACTGCCATGTCGACAGAGTGTCGACGGCAGGTCGACAGTTCCGCCGCCATGTCGACAGCAGGTTGACAGCAGGTCGATAGTCCTGCCGCCATGTCGACAGTCATGCCGCCATGTCGACAGTCATGCCGCCATGTCGACAGAGTGTGGACAGCTGGTCGACAGTTATGCCGCCATGTCGACAGTCATGCCGCCATGTCGACAGAGTGTGGACAGCGGTCGACATAGTGTCATGTGGACATCTAAGCCACTATGTCGACATCTAAGCTGTCATGTCGACATCTAAGCCGCCATGTCAACAGCTAGGCCGCCATGTCGACAGCTAGGCCGCCATGTCGACAGCTAAGCCGCCATGTCGACGGCTAAGCCACCACGTTGACATCTTAACTAACATGTCGACATCTAAGCTACCAAGTCGACCTGATCTGCGGCCAATCGGTCGATCTGATGGCGGCCAAGATGTCGATCTGATGGCGGCCAAGATGTCCACCTGTCCACCTGTCCACCTGTCCACCTGTCCACCTGTCCACCTGTCGACCAGTCCACCTGTCCACCTGTCAACCAGTCCACCTGTCCACCTGTCCACCTGTCCACCTGTCCACCTGTCCACCTGTCCGCCTGTCCACCAATCCACCTGTCCACCTGTCATGCCGCCATGTCGACAGTCATGCCGCCATATCGACAGAGTGTGGACAGCTGGTCGACAGTCATACCGCCATGTCGACATAGTGTCGAAAGCGGTCGACATAGTGTCGACCTATCTGTCCACCTATCTGTCCACCTATCTGTCCACCTATCTGTCCACCTATCTGTAGACCTATCTGTAGACCTATCTGTAGACCTATCTGTAGACCCATCGCCTTAGCAGTCAACATGGCGGCCAGGCTGTCGACACATGTTGACCTATCTGTCGACCAATTTCTTTTTTTTTTCTTTTTTTACTCTTATTCACATTGAAAAACCGCTATGGACCGCCGGGGGGCCATTTGTCCCAGAGGGTCAACTGTCAGGGGGGGGGGCACAAATCAGGGGGCCAAATGTCAGGGGGCCAAGTGTCCAGGGGACCTCCAGTCCTAACACCGACTTTCAGGTGAGAGTGGTTTTAGCGACAATGACGCTGACTTTCTGAGTATGTACCTACAGATGATCATGATTTTCCTTCTCTTGTTCAGGTTGTTCAGGCAGTACTTGCTGATGTCAGACCTATGAATAAGCGTTGCCACATTCTTCTCATTATTAATATATTTGAATTATATTTGAATTAAATTTGAACCGCTATGCTGTCTGTCCAGAGTAGCCTACACCAAAATCACAAAGGAAAATAGAAAAGATATATTGACAACTACTCAAAAGTAAACACTATGGAGGCCCACCCCATATTATAATAGAGAGAACTATTACACTGTTAAAAGTTGTTGTTTGTGAACAGCAATATGTGCTGTAACTATATAGTACTTTAGCTGTAAAAGATAATACAGCAACTTTTGCTGTACACATACAATTCTGTTACTGTAGATGCAGGTTCGAATCCCATAACCAGCAACCAGAGGGAGAGAGAGTAGAGAGGTTGGAGGGAGTAGGGACCTTTAGCAAACCTGACGTAGCTCATTAAACGCAGACGTAGTAGTGCTAAAGGGATAGGCTACGTCTGCGTTTAATGAGCTTTTACGTGGTTGCTAAAGGTCCTTCGTACCATACTCCAGAGCTCAAACATGACCTGATCTTTACACAAGCCAATTGATGCAGGCTACATATAAGTGATTGCCCCTCTAGCTCAGTTAGTAGAGCAGTGGGAGATGTAGTCTGAGGGTCAGCAGTTCCAGTCCCAGCAGGAAACTCTCATACAAACTACATTTCTCCTGATGCAATTCTAACGTATAATATATTTTGGTACACTGAAATGTTACTACTGAAAATATGCAGAGGATAAAACCAATGTGTCTCTACAATCTGCAGGAAAGATGGTAAAATTTACTTTGAAAAACATCTGTAGGCCATCAAGATTACACTTCAACTAATGGTAGCTCAGTACGTATTAGTACATTACTGCAATAGGGTAATTTTCATTTCAACCCTTAAGACATGAACAGTCTAGTTCTAAAATTGCCCCCAGGGATCCTGTGTTGACCTCTTTGCCATTCACACATAAGTAGGAGGTGTTTCAATGCACCTGACATGCAGGATTCACTGGTGTAGTGGTCATGGTTCGGAACTATGGATTGGAAGCTGGGGGTTCAAATCTCCAAGATGTTGAATATGTGAGCCCTTTTAGAACTCAGGTCTGCATCTACAGCAGAGTCTACCGTTGGTCTACAGCAGAATGTACTGGAACCAAAGTTGCCCCCACTAGTTGCTGTACAGGAACACTAATTACTTCTAACAGTGTAGAGTTATACAGATCATTCTTCAGTTTCCCACTCCATTGTGTCTGTAGTTCCGTTATACCAATATCCAGACCCCCCCCCCCCCACTCCCTCCCCTCCTCCTCCCCAAGCTCAGCCCACCCTGGAGCTGTGAAGCTCCAGCCTTGCGGCCACCCATGCCCACTATACAGCCTCGCTGGGTCTTGACCAGACCGACCGTGTTGGTCGTGCTGGGCAACAAGGGGCAGACTGAGAGAGAGAGAGAGCTAACTCCTTTATAGAGTTAACTCGGACAGCTTAGCTCGGCCTAGGCAGGCCGTGTGGCAGGCACCACAGGCACTGGAGAACTCAGCCTGTTAATATACACACACTGGAGGAACATGGTGGTATCGGATCACAAATTAGTTCTCCGACCCAGTGCCACAGCTGACCCGTCATATACCGGATACTGATTGGGTACAACAGCAGCAAAGCGTGTGATTGGATCTCTCTATACGTATATGCTATGTGTATGCACAGACTCATATCAGGCACATAAGTATACACACCCATATACATTCTGTCTGTGTGTAGTTATATACGTATGAACCTACTCTAATGAAAGTATGCTGGACTATACTTGATAACATTGGGACCGGAGTCCCTCATCTACCAGAAATTACAAGCAGGATGTGAGATGCCAGTATAGCAGGGACTTCATTATTAATCATAAGGAAGAAAAAAACCTAGTTCCTTAACTCCAGAGGGAACATTAACCGGATGTATTGACCCCCTATAGTGTTGCCGACATGTGCTTATGGACTACAAACATACTCGGTGCACCATACCTGCTAATATACTCATGTTTTACTCCCTGATTCTAGTATACCTTTGTCAAGGTATGTATACCAATGCTCACACCTAGGCCTACTATTCCAATATTACTAATATTACTAATCCCCAGTCAGTAGTACGTATGGAGCTGTACAGAATGGGTCTATGACTATTGGGAATAATCTCAGTTCTTATAGCGTCATAACCAATTTGATGTTTGTAAAAAAGACAGCTGTGTCACTGAGGTGTCAAACTTCACATTGGCTGGATGTAGTTTTCTTTTGGTGTCACATTGGAACTGATTACTGAATTGTACATTGGTTGAGGCTTGTACCGTTTATCGGCTATGATGCATTCCTATAACATAATATTGGTTGATCATAAATCATTGCTACTGGGCAAAAAAGGGTGTGTTTCAGGCAACCTGACCCTACGTAGAAAACAGTATACATACTGTCTCACCTTAGCGCCCTTTTCCAATTTTTGGGGATCTTCTTGTATTTGTTTTCAAAGTAGTTAGTGATGTGATCAGCGAATAGAACAGTTGATTTGGAAGTCTGCACATCAACCTGTGATCCCCGAGTCAACACTATGACCCGTAATATGATTCTTGTTTCACAGAGAAAACCTGACTTTCTTTACACAGACAGACAATGCCTGGCTCTGGGATGGGGGAGAGTTAGCCTGAGCCTTTGTTTGCTACCAGATGGGGACCCAATGCAGTATTGAGAATAACAGTAGGGTATTTATATAAGATACTATTCCTGTGTATTTGGAAGTTGAAAACATTGAGATGCTGGGATCACCTCTGACATTATATGCTGGTCTCCTTAGCTTTAGCATTGGTATATTTTATTAGCATTGGTATATTTCTATAATGCTAGTTCTTTTTCATTTCATCTCGCCTGCATATTTATGTATCTTTATGATATCATGGAAAGATTGTAACGAGATAATGCCGCTACCGTCAAACTCCTAACGGACACTAACAATTGATCATATGTATTAATATGTTCTTTATATATATGTACATACTTGGTCTTCAACTTTTGAAAATCGCAGTGAAAACCGTGACAACCGTTTGAATAAAAATCTTAGATCTTAGATCTTAAATCTTAAATCTTGGTACATGTACCTCTGTGTTGCTACATACCTGAATGGCTGGTGGTGTGATAGCACACCCTTCCCTGTTCATGACAAGAATATTATTTTGAATGGGATCTTTTGAGTGCTTTAGTAAGGGGCTAACAAATATGAATTGTAGCTAAATTACCTACCAGCTATAGGTTATAATCAAAATGCTTAACTATAAGATTCTCTTTGATACGAGACACTGCTGGACTTAGGCTACACAGAAGGTCAGGCACATGAAAATGCTGGACCCTGTCTACAGTCAAATTAAGCCAGGGTTTCATATGAAGGTGCTTTTGGGGACACACCCTGCTGGAAAATGGCACTGGTATATAAACTGATATGTTCGTCGTTTTTCTCATCTTCTTAATACTATGTTTTTCCATTTGTAGGTTTTCCATATTTGAGGAGGACAACAAGCAGGATCAAGTGGAAGTTGTAACTACTGAGAAGAAGGACTTACATTGAATCCTTATACATAGGTCTAGACCTCAGGGACATGGGGTGGGGTGATGCCAATGCATTCTCTGCATCACTCTGCCCATGACATCCACATAGCAGAGACTATACAGAGGCTGACTTATATCCTGGACTTGAAAAAGAATAGTGATAGTTCATTAAATTAGGTCCATTAATCAGTTGGATATTTCTGAACTCAGAGATATCCAGCCTTACAGACCGGCGAATTATGGTCCACTGAGGCCGGTGTACAGGTCACAGTGGACCCAGAGATAGCCCATCATTAAGAGACAATTACTGTTAACTTAGTTGGATTATCCACCAGCATTAAGCAGCATGGAGATCCTAATGAGTGTGAGGAAGCAGGAGCTGCGGATGGCCAGACAGCAGCAGGAGCAGGAGGAGGAGGCCCAGCGGCACCACCAGGAGCAGCAGCAGGACATGCACCACCCCTCATCACGCCGCACCAGCCAGCTCCTGGAGGAACCCCCCAGCATGCTCTCAGTCCGTCTCCCACCCCTGGGCAATGACGCGCCAGTGCCGCGCCGGTCAGTTGCATCCCCCACCCCAAGTAATTACTCACAGAGTGGGCGGGGGCCGTACAATGCCTCCTCCAGGTGGAGAGGACAGCACCGTAACAGCCTGCAGCTACCAGGTATCGTGGGGCTCAACCCCCACATCAGCCAGGAGCAGAGGGAGGCCAACCTGGAGGCTGAACCCATCCTCACAAGCCGCAAGTCACGCAACCTCATCCTCAGGGTAAGTGGTTATTAACCCTTTAATGACTGTGTAAACGTTTTGCTGATATGATACACTAATGCTGCGCTAGCGGGTAACTCGCATTATGTATGAATGCAACCCTGGTGAGTTACTCGCCAGGGTTGCGTAACTCACCAGGGTTGCATGCATGCATGCATTCATGCATGACAAAGGGAAGAGCGCATTAAAGCACTATGCGGTCCTTAAAGAGTCCTTAAGCAACATTAATTCTGGGGGATAAGATGGCTGACATAGGAGAGTGGCCAACCAGCTGTATATCTGATAGCTCTCCATGGCACCTGGTTGTGGTGGCCTGTCCTAGCCCTTACACCTGCACTGAGGCAAACATGAGCGTCAGTCCATGTCGCCAAAACCACTCTCATTCAAGGGTCAGGCTGGTTCCAGCAATGTCTGACCCTCGCTAGAATGCCTGACCCTTGTAGGAGAGTCCTTTTGGTGACATAGCCAGCGTCCAGCTGACCCTCATATTTTTTCTGGGTGTAGACTAGCTAAGGTCAGAGTAGAAATCATTAATTTCATGCTAAGTCTCCTCTGAGGGGTATATTTATGACTTCATAATACATGTACAGTCTGTGATGTGAGATGTATCAAGTCAAAGTAGACATAAGGAGCGGACAGATGTCCCCCTTTTTCAGAAAAAAAATCCTGCGTATTACTATAATTCAATGAGGAAGGGGGGGGGGAGAGAATCCGGGAAATAGACCCCTCCCTAAACATTATGCGGCCCTTAAAGGGGGCACTAAATCCTAAGTCCAATAACATTCACACTTTGGGGAAATAGAGCGAATAAAGTCTACAGATAGGTATGTGTGGCTCGGGGTGTGGCTAGTAGTATCAACGACAACAAGGGGGAAGAAGTGCATTAAAGCATTATGCGTTCCTCAATAAGTTAAACAAACAATACTGCATGTGTATAATTCGGAAGAATGATGTAGCTGTCTCAGCTTCTCTTTATAGACGCCTGGTGACTAGGGATCAGATCAATCTAATCCTCAACCTATTGTTTCACTCATGTCCACTGCCTTTAGTAACAATAATACCTTAGCTGCCAGGGTCCAGGGAAGGTCACGTTCATCGACCGGTGACAACCTGCAGGTCAACGTCTGGGGTCAGAGCAGTAGTAGGCAATTTTAGGGACAACCAGCATGCACGTCTCATGCTGTTTTGGCAATGTTAACTGATTGGGTTCACATGATAATTATAATCACCTTAAGACTAATCTTGAGTCTTTTTGAATTCTCTATAATATATGGTGCCATAATGTGTATCCGGCACCCCCTCCCCCATGCTCTGGTGCAAGGGAGTGTTTGATAAAACTACTACATATTTATACTGAGGTTTATATATATATTACTTTTGTATATATGAATGTACCCACCAAAATAGTGCTTTAGATGTATATAATTAGGCAATCCACAGTAAGAATATGCCACCTTACCCTGTCAGTTATATGTTAATAAATTACCACCCCATCATTATAATACCCATGCGGGTAGGATTGATGTCCATGTGAGTATATCGCTTTCAGAAAGATATGGACGAGTTGGGATGAGAGTTATATTAGCCTAGTTACATAGAAACAAAACGGTTTAATACACAGTTGAATAGAATGGCAGTTATAATTATTTGACAAGGACAAACGTATGTCAATGATATTATTTTGATATGTATAACATCATATCCATGGACCTAACTACGTCATCTTTTATCTGGAATTTAGCTTCATATTCAGATGGAGTTAAGTCTTCAAAATATAGCCTACTCTTAGGATTGAAGAGATTTATTTTGTTCTAAATGACAATGTAACTGCCTAGAATATACTTGTCAGAGGTATGAGACCTGTGTGTACAGTCATTATCTATTTTATTGAGGGAGGTCAGTATATTTTGGCACGCCAGATGGAGGTATTCGGTATACAGCAAGCATTCTTGGCAATAGCAGTCTATATGTGTAAATGGAATTTCCGATAGAGCCAAATTATAATGAATTTGTGTTTCATGCAACCCGACGCTAGCTTCAAAACAAGGCTGACAGTAATACTTTTTCGTAATTTGTGGGATTTATTTTTTATTATCTAAATATTCATATTTTTCTAGATTCTAGAAAACCTTTGATCAGAACGAACAAGCTCCTACTGACTCCAGCGACTCCATGAATTGCTTTATAACAATAATATCCAACTATGTCGTGATAGATCACTGAGTCATCCTGTTGTGGCGCGAGTCAATGTGACGACCCATTCATGGTGCTTTTGACATTAAAGGATCTCATTTTCAAACCATGTTGCCTGAAACACACCTTCTGTTGCCTAGCACAGGATTCAGGACTATATTGGTGACATATGGTTAATTCCACTAGTGCGTGTTGTATCTAATTAGTTATATCTAATATTAATCCATAAAAAGTATAAAACAACGCATATAACAATTGCGCAGATGTTTTTATAACCAGAAAGACAAGTTACCCATAGCTAGTCAAGATCAATGGGTTTGGAAATCATCGGGAAAGCTGTAGGTTTGTTATCTTATGCCCTAATAAGGGGTATGCGATATAATGGAAACTGTGAAAGCACTTTTTGATTTAATGTTCAGTTGTGTCAATGTGAGGATGAAGCCATATTAGAAGCCACTTTCAATAATGACCTGTGGCCACTGGACAATTGATCTTTCTTACCGACGATTATTCATCAATTTCATAGCCCAGTGACGATATATTAATTGTCCGCTAACCCTGGTTGAAAATACAATACGTGCCGACAGTTATGATAGAATAAGCAGTGGCTGATAGACACCCTTGACAGAAACCATCAACAACAAATACAAAATGTTAGATATTTACCCCTCAAAGTAAACAAAGTGGGCAGAATGGTGAGTGAGTATCAGTATGTTGATGAAGGAGGGGAAGCATTGTCAATGCCTATGCATCTATTCCATGAGGCAGCCCACAATTCATGAAGTTAGGTAATGCAGATGCATTTCCTACCACTGGCAGTACCAGTTGATCCCTAGCACACCACAAATCAAATTCTTTGATTTGTTCTGTGTTAGAGTTTAGCTGCACAGTGTGAAATACTGTAGATTCACAGTATAAAAAGTGGTATTATTGGCTTCCAGTATCACATACTGTTCAGCTACACTCACCTACTGTAAAACCCACACACAGAAGATCGTAGGAGGGTTTGTAGCCGTACAGTACGCAATACTGGAAACCAGAAATACCTCCTTTTATACTGTGTAGCTACAGTACTTACTTCTAACAATGTGGCTGGGAGGGTAGGGAGGGACGGATCAGGTGGGACGGGGTGAGATTTGGTTGGGGGTAAGGAGGTGTAAAATTGGGCGTCAGTGAATCTTTTCGTTGCTCGATCGATACTCAATCAGATCGTCCACTGACGACGTCTGTCTGCCGTTATAGGTTGATAGAAAACATGATCTGTCGGCCAGCAGATACCAATCCATCGCCCAGTGGAAGCTAGTGGACGGTCGTCATTACTGGTGCATTTTAAAATATCACACAATAAACAGGTATGGCGCTGCTGATGACTGCAGTATGTGTCATATACCATCGGTTAAACTAATAAACCATGTCGCAATGGCTTCAGATATGGCTTCATGAAGCCTCAACTAATGTCGGTCGGTGCACTGTTATGAAAAACCCTAGATTCCGCATTGAAACACTGTAAAATGATACAGTAAATTCATGAAATAACAGTGATTTACCTGTAAACCAAATGCTAGAACCATGTTGAGCATTGTTTTTTTCAGTTAAGAGTGAAACATTGTAGAAACTACAGTGATGTCATGTTAGTGATAGTTTGTCTTCTTGCCACAAGATGGAACTATACTATAGGAGACGACGGCCATGAGAAATTATTCAATGTTTAACTGATCTGTGGTATATGTTTGCATCTGCATATTTGTGGCTACATAATAGAATATTTTCATACCATGTTCCCATAAATATTCATTCTCTCTCTTTAACTTTTAACTAGTGCTTGAAATAAATTCGTCTATACACTGTCATGCGGTGGGCCCTCTCTCAGGTGTATAGGATTAGTTTGACAATCTGCCAACTCAGCAAAGCTTACAGTAGCCGTTTAGTAGCTTTATACCCCGGAAGCCCTTCTATCCGCAGTGATCGGGTCAACATGCGTAGTATTACTTTTTAAAAGCTCATGAAAACACGAATATATTACCTCTGCTACCCACTGCTGGATGAAATAACCATTAAGCGACAGCACAGAGCAACATGTGAGGCGAGTGATTCGATGCATCATGTGGCAACGCAATATCGACGAGTTACTCACCGGCAATGCATTGGTGTACCATACCCACCCTTCCGCAGTGTGTCAGCACCGTGGGATAAGCACTATGCACAAATGCATCTATGCATCATAACAAGGGCATTGCTCATTAAAGCGCTATGGCGTCCTCAAAGGGTTAACGGGGGTGACCTCCAGCACTGTTGTCCAAACTCTGGGTCGTCACTCACATTGGCGTGTGAGAGGGTAGGGTGGGTGCATGGGTCGGTACAAAGGTGAGTATACGTGGTGTGACTATTGACACACTGTGCCAAAGATTTCTATCCGAGTTTAATACATGGTTTAAAATTCTTAAAAACAACTTAGTGTTCCTCAGAACCACCATTTTACCGGCTACTTAGTGAACGTTTAACCCGTTTCCATTGCCAGATATCAGCATTTGGATGCATCATAAAATGTATAGGGTATGCCTAGGTGAACTTAGAGAGTATTCTCCTCTTTTTTAACAACGGAGGGGGGAGAGATTTGTACGACCGAGCATAATAGTTGGATCCATCGAGGAGTGGAATCCAAACAAATGTGGACCCCTATCGAGTGGGGGGGGGGGGCAGAAAGAAATCGCCCCTTTGCTATGAATGAAGGGACCTCGAGGAAATATTGGTGAGCTCATGAGTGTGTAAGTCCACCAATGCCTCCCCCGGGTCATAGAAAATTGCCCTTATGGGGATGAATAGCCTCTGTAGGTGAAAGCAGTGGACAGTATTCATGTTTCAAATATTACTGTTCCACTAGAAAGGGTGAATCCACTGAGGCAAAACTGTCGGATCGGATGAACGTTCACAATGGACAATCTGACAGGTAACCTGTCTGCTAGGTAGCCTGATGGGTATTCTTGTCTATAGGCAGTCTCACAGGTATTCTGCCTGATATTTAACCTGATGTGTATAATTCTGCCTATTGCAACGAACTAGTTAACGGCCGCTCGACGTCTGTCATTTCGGGTCAATTGGTATGGCCTGGCCTAGAAGATGGACCTTTGGCTATTCAGTACGGATTGATAATTACTTGGCATTTACACAGCACCAACAGCTTTTGCTTTCCACTGCACAGTGGGCATCAGCCATAAAGGTACTAAATACTCCTGGGCACTTCTGAAAAGGCATTTGTAAACAATAGTTTAATCTAAAAGTCTATGGGTTACATTTAGCAAAGGGTATGTCTACAGATTTTATGATTGTTAAGTTTATGACTGTTAATTAATTGTAGTCGGCTAAATGCATGTCTCATGAGTGCTACATGAATTAATCATGACGACAAATCGCATAGCACATTACATCGGTATGCGGCTCTTAAAGGGCTAAGGACCAGACATGTACGTTAATGGTGTCCTTTAAAATATGCTACCCAGGACATTGGCCACAACATTGGTGTACATCTGCATCGTCATTCAATAGTGAGACTTGAGTTGTATCATTCGAGATAGTAGGCCATGGTTTACGGCCGCACTATGCCACATGGGGATGGGGGCATGCCTTGTGTCACAATGTAATGAAGTGTGTATAATCAATATTACTATTATTTGCGCCATAGAATTTGAAAATTCCCCTGAGGTTATAAGACAAGTTGTAAGACACTATTATTTCATTGAGAGTAAAACAGATGTATATATGTACAATATATATGATATAAGACTATAATTATATGATATAAGATTATGATATAAGATTATGGAGCTTCACTGGTGTGTACATGGGTGCCTTGCGGTCAGGTGGGTTAATCCCCAAAAGGTTAGGCTCAATACCTTAAGGCGATGTGTCTCGTCTGAGGGATAATCCTCTGCCCCCTGCAGCTTCTCTCTACTGGCCACTTACAGCAGTAATGCTTATAATCTGTCTATTTGAACTGCAGACACAATAGCACTATCAAACCCATGATCGTATCATGAGTGCACGCGCTGATATTATACCACTTACTGGTTGTGCAGGTATTTCAGCAGCCTAATTTATAAACGCCCTTCCCTGTAATAAACGCACCCAGTCAATTTTTGGGACGTTATTAGACTAGAGATATCCGAATATTTACGTTTTTGGAGGGGCGACTAAAGTAGCATGGTATAATTTATTTTAAAGCAGCTGGCCATTTATCGTTGTTTTTCAATTTGTGCTCCAGGGGCTTTGAACTTATCATACCGATTTAAAATTAAGCTTTCCCAGGAGTGGTCATAATTTCTAGGCTAAGCCATCAATATGCTGATGATATACAAAACCTTACAATTGTGTATTTCATACAGTTTTATTTGTGCCAGTGTATGATACCTATACCGTAATGCAAACAGTCTTATACATTGCGTCCTTCATTCCTATCATCATTTTCATATTAACTGGAATACGACACGATTTGACCACAATATATACATATATATATATATATATATATATATATATATATATATATATATATATATATACATATATACATACATATATATATATATATATATATATATATATATATATATATATATATATATATATATATATATATATATATATATATATATGTATATATATATATATATATATATATATATATATTGCCACTGCTTGAAATAGTTTAGAAACAGTCAATAAACACTATTAAAGCTGTGTAAATCCTGTCTTGTACACAATGCTATAAAAGAGCAAAAGTGCAAAGAGGCCATGCAGCGATCTCGGAGTCTGCCGGTAGGTGGTAGAACCGAGTATTGATAATATCAATGTTAAGCCTCGAGTATATTATACTGATGATTTTACTGCTCAAACTGGCCAGGGTACAGGTCAATAGGCCTATATACACTAGGATTTATTAGACTGTTTAGGTGCAGACCAACCCGTTTTGGCGCCGACAAAACTGTTTTGTCGCCGACAGGTCCATTTTGTCAGTGCTAAAACGCCAAAACAGTCTAATAAATCCCAGTCCTACAGTGGACACAGGCCTATTGAGGTTTTAGGATAGAATAGAAGCATATCACAAAACATGTTTTATATTTCAACTTCGACTTTTGACGTCACTTTTGATGTCAGGCCCGGTGGGGGGGGGGCAAACTAGAAAAGCCTCCATGGTGGGGGGGGGGAAGTAAAATTTAAAATTTGTGACCCATGCACATGCACAATTCGACAGGCGTATTTGATTTTAGGGGGTGTCATTTCTCTAAATCTGAACGCAGTGGGGGCGGGGGCTCGAAAGTACCTTCAGCTAACTGGTGGCAGGGGGGGGGGGGTCGGAATTATAATTGCAGTTTTGGGAAAATGCACCAAGCCTACCTCTCCCAGCTAGTAATAAATAACTCGGCTCTAAGCACATGGGATGCCAGTAATGGGTTTAGGTGCTTGGAATTTATTATAAAAGCTTGGTTATGTCTAATGACTAATATTAAAAGTGTTCGCTTAGACCCTAATAATCTATTTATGTCATTCTTTTTGTTCTCCTTCATTTCTATGAACAAGAGGAAATATAAAGGGAACGGTAAGAAAGGGATTAATGTCGTAATATTTCACCTTAAATAGCATAAATGGATATTAAGTGGGTATTGGTGAGGTGTGTACCTGCTATAGTTTCATAACGTTTAACGAGTACATACATAACACTCCCCCTGTTCACATGGGAACCTATTTATTATGCCTCGAGATGCCATAGATACTTTGCATAGGTAACAATTTGCATCGACCTTCTCAGCTGTATTCATAATATCTGCTATGCCATAAAGAAAATACCTTCATAATGACAACTACCTGATCATGACAATGGTACCCTGCCTGTACATAGATGGTTACACAGGGCAACATAGAGTTTGTGTATGCCCCAGGGTTTAACCGGTGTTGGTAGGCACATAGGCTTATACAGTATATGCACCAATAGTTATGTCATTTATCCTGAGACATGTGGGCGAGTTGACATTAGAGGCCCTAGGATACACATTCCGGGTGCGCCTATAGTCTCTGGTACATGGGTGCATTGTTGTAGTGCTGGTGAGTTAGGTGCCAGTCACCTCTGTAAATGACCCGTTTAAGTGGCCTATGGTAGATGGAGTGCAAATTACACCGATGAAGTTAGAACACCTTACTGTTCACAAGTGCTAGAAGATCACATTCACCTTAGTGGTGGTCAGTATTGGTTATGCAAGTAACACAACATTGCTGATTATCACAACATTGCCTATTATACCTTATTTCCGAAAGGTTACGCCTAGGAAAAATACAGTCCTACTATGGCTTTGTTGATCTGCTCTCTCCCTCAACCCCTTTGGGCAAATCTACAAATGACGTCATGGGATCTTGGGACTTCTTTCCGGATCCTGACTATTGCCCTCGCCCTATCACAGGGTATATATATATATAGATAGATAGATAGATAGATAGATAGATAGATAGATAGATAGATAGATAGATAGATAGATAGATAGATAGATAGATAGATAGATAGATAGATAGATAGATAGATAGATAGATCCATAACTAATATTGTGCGGTCATAAGATCCTTATATGTCTACAGTCGAGGGAAAAGGGTCCTCCAAGGTACAACTCAATTCCAAAATTGAAGTCATTAGCTTCCCAGTGATGTATTTCATTAGCAGGTATCACTCCTAGTGTTGTTAGAACTGGCTCCTTGAACATGTGTGGGCACTATCCAATCTCAAATGCCAATAAGCTTCCCAACTTTGTCAAAAATCGGGTCACAGCTTTTGATCTTAAAATTGTATTTACATTTTTGTCATGAAAAACCCCAGCGGATTTTTTATTTCAGCAGAAAATTCTACCTAAAAATGCACCGTATAACCTTTCGGTCACCAAAACAAAAATAAAAGTGGCTGAGCTCTTGGACCATTAGCCGTGTTGGAAGAGATATCAAACGGTCCGTTTTAAGCAACTTTGAAATTCTGCCGGATGTTAAGGGGCTTATGATGGAGAGAGAGATACATCCATGCCATTCATACGGAACGGTGAGTAAGGATGTGTTAAAGTAGGCTGTGTGGTGGAGTTGTCTGTTACCCTGATTAAACTGCAACAGCCATACACCATGTAGTACCTCACAGTGCCACCACTAGGGGGCGTCCAGGTGAATGGACAAGTGCGAACTTCGATGTTTCGCCACTAGAGGGCCCCGTCTATTACAGCAGTATGCTGCAATATGCTCTCCTGAGTACAGGCATGATAGATCACCAACAGCTCGTTACTGAGTGTTAGGCATTGTGCCTATGTGAAATGGAACTAATCACAGTGATTGTGCTCTGGGGAGTACTATGTTATTACTAGGGTAATTATATCATGATGACCCAAGCTCATCACATATGCCACCTCTTTGCATGCGGTTTTGGGAAGAGAAATACAAATGATGCAGCTGCCATTTAGGATTTCTGCCATCTGCCAGTCCTTGGTATAATTTTACGAAATGGCAACATTAATCAACATCTATAATCAGTATACTTTTTAGCTAGATTTAGCCTTGTAGCTTACTTTGTGGTAAATACGACAACCCCATTAACTCAACCAAAGAAAGTCGTACCTACCCCCCCCCCCCCCCTTTAAGATAATCCTCTCCACTACAGGTCTCAAAAGTTATCAAAATACATTATACTTGAACAAATTATAATCTTAATCGTTTTCAACGTCAATGTGTATTTTTGATCAAATTAGAGAGTATTTCCTCATGAATACTCCGCCACGGGAGATAACCCTCGGCAGTGAACGATTCTTGAGTCTTTGTCTATTAATTGGATTACATAGCTGTGGGCCTCATAGAATGCTGCAGAATATGTTCCAGAATGCTCAAGGGGCTTTAACCCTACTGGAATCATTGAAAATGATGATACAATGTCATGTCTGTGATTTCTAACTTTTATGTTCCTGAACGTCTAATACACACACCTTTTAGCGTATATATGAATGTTATATTCTCCTTCTGCTAAACCCCATTTTTTAAAGTGTGTTTCAGGTTACCCGACCCTAGAATGTTTTATCCAATTTTGAAAATATCTATGTTTTAAGGAATTTTGGGGCTATTTCAGAGTCAATTTGATAGTCCTCTGGTCAACGCTGTTGTCGGGAGTTTGCAAGTCAATTTTAAGGTACTTTTCAGGCCAGAGTAAAAAAGTTTTTTAATAAAATCCGACCTACAAGTCGGATTTCATTTAAAAATGTATACATACCCTACCTAGATTTTCAGACTACATGTAACCTGAAACACACCTTTTACAGTTGCATTGCATTGTACAAGACTGGGCACAGAAGGAGTGTACCCCTGCACGTCAAAAACGCAAACCAAAGCAGGTATGGTGAAACCCAAGAAAATATACAATGTTTACATCCTGATTCTTCTTCTCAAGATCCTAAGGAACACAAGACGGACTCTTAGGCTTGTTTATTGGGGAGGACGCTGCAAGTGGAGCCCCCACAGCTCTTGCCCTCCGTGAGCCTTATTCGTGAATACCTCATCCTTTGCTAAAACACATTTATATTTGACTGAGTGCTAAAAATCGGAAATAAGGGTCCCCCCTTCCTGTAATCAGGCTTTATAAGCTGACATGGCTGCCAGTAGGCCTACGTCATTCCCATTACCTGATACCATTACCTGATATTATCTAATCGACTTTTGATTCAATCTATGACCGTGACTGGTCCAGGGGGGGGGGGTATTACCTGAAAGGATTAGGTGACGGACCAGGGACCTCTTTAAGAACCGCATGATGCTTTTAACGCACACAACTCAGCAGCAACAGTCGGCTGGAGGGCAAGACAGGTTCAACTCCCTCTATTACGACCCAGTCAGCATTGCTTACTGGGACCCATACATGTCTAAAGATGGGCCGTTAGGTGGGACCCACGTCACTTTGTCCATATGGGGCCCACCACATTTTTGTCCTGGGCTAACTGCTGGGACCAAGATGGGCTTGCCCAGATTTTAATTGAGCGTATCCATATGGGTATAGGGCGGGGCCCACATGGGCTTGCTTGAATTCTTTTTATTGTTATATTTTTTTTTGGGGGGGGGGATGTAATACTGTGAACCTCTACTGTAGTTGTTTGCCATTATTTGATATGTTATTGCCCATCTCCCAGATAAGTTGGTTCCTCCATTTAGGTAGGAATCTCTTCACCATTCAGAGGGTAGAGAAATGCATCCTTTAGCTGACTTACTCTTGGGCTGGACACATTTCTTAACTTATGTGATGCAGTCAGCATGCGAGTAGCCTGTGTGTGAGAACGCAGTCAGTGGCAGGATTATGTACTTTTATGACATTCAGGGAACAGGTGTTTGTATTCAGGGTGTTGCTTGTTTCCATATTTGTGTGCAGAATGGGGTTATAAAACATGGCATTCCCAGAACCTATTATGAAATCTGTTATATTCCTAGCCATTCTGGAATTATTGAGAATCCATAAACTTTTGTAATCCAAATGTAAAAAGCTCTGTTGAATATTAATGTGGTATCACTTACAATGAGTACATGTAGTGGTTTATTCAAGAACATGACTTGCCCACTTGCCCCAGGTCCAGCCCAGATGAATCCCATCCATGAGAGGGAGTGGGATTTGAAAAGTAGCCATGAAAGTTTAGTTGATGGCCTGAGCCCAGAGAGTAATTGGTGGGCTAACCCAAATGGGACCCTGCCCACGGTACATTCAATGCCCATGTAAAGCCCATGGACCCTTTAACCCACTTTGCCCGAACCCAACCCAAGTGAAACCCATCTTGACATAACATCATAGCAACTTTACTTAAAATGTAAATTTCAAAGAATCACTGCTAATGGATACAAATTAAAGTATTTCGAATGTAGTTAAATGTTTAAATTTGTTTTGTCTGTGGGTTAAGCCCAGCTGGGGCCTACCTAGCAGCCCAGGTTTACCCCCATAGAAGTCCCAAGGAGATTTTAGCCCACTTTGACTAGATAAAGCCCAGGCAAAACCCACTTTGACACAAATCCATGAAAATGGTACTTTAAATTATAATTTTCTAAAAACAACCAAAGATGAGTATGTTCCAAAGTATTTACAACATATTCTAGAAAAAAATTGTTGGTGGGCTCAGCCCATTTGGAATCTCACTGGTAGCCCTGGACAAAAATGAGAAAAACCCAGATATGGGAAAACCCAGATGGCCCAAGTAAAACACAAATGGGCCCCAGGGACCATTGCTGGCTGGGGACCACCCTTGGGACTATCTCAAAGTGGTCGCAATGGCGAAGTGGTCGCAGTAGGGGGAGTTTGGATAAGTGTAGGGGGTTATTTGAAAATTAGGCCAAAAAATAGGTGGGTCGGGGGCATTGACTCTCTCGTGGTGAGTGGCAACTGCTTTGAGCATCAGGTGCCAGATATACCAATGGCAAACTTACCAATTAGCACTTAAATAACAATCAGAAACATGTTTGTGATCCAATATTGCTATATAAACACAAGAAACCTATTAAACAAAAAGCATTACCCCCCCCCCCCCAATCATAAGGGGGCGGGGGTCACCATCCTTTCTTTCCATTTTAAGAAGGGCTCTGATTTCCACCCACTATTCAGGTGAGTGAATGGTGGCGGAGGTATGGGGGTGGCCCTCCCTGTGATGTGCGACCACTAGCCAGGTGACTTCATGGCGGTGGAGGGGGGAGGGCTTTGCTCCTCCCTTAGGTGAGATGGCAGGGGGGGGGGGTCGGATTCTGTCCCTCTGGTACGCGACCACTAATCAGGTGAATGGGTAAGGTCAGGGGAGGGGTACATTTTTGAAGATCATTTTTGGTCACAGTGGTCGCATTAGAGGGAGAAAAGAGCACATTGGGACTGGAATTACAGTGGTCGTACGGTGAGGTGGTCGCATTAGAGGGGTGGCCGCTATAGGGGGAGTTTTATATATTAAAACAAAGGGAAAAATGCTTGGGACTTCCCAAAACTGGTCGCAATGGCGAGGTGGTCGCTGTAGAGGGGTGGTCGTTAGGAGGGAGTTGACTGTACTCAGCCCTTTATACAATTACGGTGGCCTGGTATAGTTTAAGGTCCATGCCCATGTGTTGCCCTGCATGATTGGTACCGGCGAGTTATTCACAAGCACTGTATTAGTGCATCATCATCATGCCAACCTTTCCGGTGGACATCAACTCCGGGGGCTGGACCAGTATTGCAGCACTGGCGAGTAACTCGCCAGGGATTATGGACAAAATGCTATAGTGTAGTAACCCACTCTGCTACTCTTAAAGTGTCATCAGTAAGCGTGATACGCACTCAGGTGAAAAGCATTCTCAAAACGTCTTAATTTTCCTATATATTTCGACCCCGAGTGGGAAAAAAAGCGAAAAGAAATTTAAAAAACGCCCTCGTCACATTTTTCACTGCAGGCTGATGAGAAACAACTTTTATTTCTAGTGGCCTAAGGACGTACTAAGGACCTTTCTAAACCCACACCCATTGGCATGATCCCATTGGCATGATACATTATAATGATATATGCGCATGTATGGGACCTATCCTGATGCACCTGCTCCCCTGAAGGGGAGGGGGTGGGGGTTGGAGGTAAATGAGCGTGAACCGTAAACCTATATTGTTAACCTAATCAGCTTCCATCGTGGTCATGGCCAACGGGATTTAACCTCCTGAGGTAGGCCTGGGTGGCCATCCATTGGCTGCCTGACTGCTCTAAGCCTGGAGGGGCAACCAGGGGAAGCACTGGAGGACCGGGGGACTAACATCTCAAGAATTTCTACCCTGCCTCGCCATGGACTGTTCCTAATTAACCCTTTAAGGACCACATGTCATTTAATATGTGATGTCCTCTGTGGTCCTGAAGCATGAATCCAGGCCTGGTGAGTCTCCTCGCCAGGGATGCATAAATGCATCATGCCAACCCTTCAGGAGTGTATCAAAGGTCCGAATGCAGAGTAGGCGATTTACTCACTGCATTGAAACATCATGGTTATAAAAGACATGTATTAAACATGATGCGGCCCTTAAGGGGTGATTAATCCCAGCTGCAGGTGCACTGGGAGGTCTTACGTACTGGGCAGGTACATAGCCTGAGGAATGGGTGCGCTGGAGGAGTGGGGGGTTGGTGGAGGGGGTTTTGGGGGTTAAGGGAGGGTGGGATGAATTGGTCAATTGCCTATCAAGGACCAGTCGTCAGTTCTCTGGCATAAGGACCGCAGTCAGGCAGCATAGGGAGCTTTTTCCGTGGTTACTATATATTATTATTTACTACTACCGGAATAAGGCCCTACGGAGGAGGTCACCATGTTGGCTCACAGACAGGTGAGTGGATCATATTCTTAGTACATGGAGGCATTGGGTCATTAAGCCATGAGATTGTGATTCATGGAGGGTTCCCATAGAGATAGCTAACAGAAGTACAATGTATACACTGCTATGACAGAACATGGATGATAAATACAGTTGATTTATATATTGTAGCCATATTCGTGGTCATGGACCACATTGCAATACTTTTCTTTATTTGCATTATACAGCTACATTCGGGTATTTTCTGATGAATGGTGGCTAAAATCTTTAATGACGTCTTTAATGTCACTCTTGTCAGCAGGGGAGACTTTGATGAAATGGGCCTCATTTTAGAGATGTTTTGATGAAAATATATTGATATGATATTGTATACAAGTACACGTGTCCATTCTGTTTCACATTAGCCCAGGGTAATTCCCGCCATACGTGTGGTAATTTATAGTGGATAGTATACTTAAAGCGTTGCTTAGATCTAGAGTTCATACAGACCAGATTAAACCTTTCCTCACTGGTCTGGAGCCTTTAGACATAGTATGACGCACACTGATGCTGCATGCCCTACCTCTCTCTCCGCGTGTCCCTTCCGCTTTCTTGATCAATCATATTATACTTGTCATCCTGCCTTTGCATTTTCTTACCAAAGTTAAAGATGATACGTGTCCATCATTGACTCCTGGGTCGGTGGTCAATATAAACTGTCAACAATGATCTTTAAAATGAGTAATTTTGATGATAGATTTGAATTCAAGAAAATGATATGATTCCATCCCCTGCAGTCCCCTTTGACATTGAGAGCAGTCCATGGACTAAATTGATAAAAGGAGCGACCAGATTGAAGATGTGGCCCTTTATAAGCATGATTCGGGATGCCAGAGAGAAACTGGCTCCCATCTCGCTCAACAGCTGGTTGATCCAGGGTGGTTGATGTCAAAGTATGGACGGTGGGAGTCAGGTTCATGTACCAGCCTAAATCTGACGAGATCAGGGCAAAGATGTATGAGGATCTTTCCCTCTCCCTCTCCCCCTCCTAAGAACCACTGTGCAGTAGGAATTACTTTTTGGCAATACCATACCACATTGCCAACCCACATCCAGATAATTGGAAACAATTTATGATCCTAAACTGTGTTGATAGATTCTATATGGTGCTATTAAGCTTTTGATGACAATAAACGTTACTTCACTACAATAGCTTTTATGTCTGTTCCTTTGGCAGCTCCGTAACATGGGAGGCAAGAACCGGACAGCTGTGGAGGCAGACCAGGCGGAGGACTACACACCGGAACCATTACCTTTTCAGACTCAGGTGTTTAAGTAAGTACCCTGCTCACTCCTTGCTCCAGTGGCCACAGTAAGTTTTGTACTGGCGCTCCACCTTAGCTATAGGCACCCATTATATTATCATAAGCCTCTCTCGCACACACACACAACAGTAAATCCTTTTCGAGTAGCATAGTGCTTTAACATCCAATGTTTGACACCACGATGCATAGATGCGTCCCTGGCGATGGGGTGACTCGCTGACACTTCATTGGTGCATCATACCGACCCTTAATAAGTGTATCAAACTCACAGGATGAATGGATCTCTGGCAAATAGGCTTGCCAGGGCTGCATTCATATATAACATCGTGACGGGCATAGCACATTGAAGCATTAAGCAACCATTTAAGGGTTAAGGCAGTCCAGCTATAGAGCAACCTACTCCCTAACAGTTACAAAGGGGATTATACACGCCAACCAGCCAACCAACTCTCTGTAGACACAGGCACCATTGCTGCCAGCATTGGTGGCCAAGGCATGCAAATCATTATGACCATGTCACTTCCAATGGATAGCCCAGTTCAAACCATTCAGTAGCTAATATTGATGTATTTGATCGGCGATTTCACACACCACTGACTAGGAATCTCCTACGGGCACTGCCTGAGAGGTAAGGTTTGCGAACTCTGTTTGATATACTTAATATACATACACATATTAGATGCCAACACTACGTAACAGAGGATCGTTTACTCAGCACGTTAGGGATACCTCTGTGAAACATGTATATTCAGGCTCGTTTTAAGAGAGGGACTTCCATGAAAAGGTTTGCGAACAGTGAACCTGGCTTGGAGTACTATGATCTTCTTAAACTGAACAGGTGGGTGTATGCACAGAGGTAGTAATTAATATATGTATCTCCCTGTCTACTGTCTTTATTGCAAATGATTTCATCCATTACAAATTATTTCGCTATGCGTACATGTGTATGGCTTCTCTGGACAGGAATATTTGCCAAAGGCCAGGGCTGCTACACGTAAGACCCATGTAAAAATCCTGTCAGTCATTGAGACCATATAGTTCAAAGGCATTATCATAAAATGTATGTCTCGTGAACGTGGGCATAGTCTATAGTAGCATAGCTGACAATCATGATAACGGATAATGAGTTAGGAGTGGTTAAAATCATGTAGTAGTTACCTGGTGTATAATGCTGGTAACATGATATTATATACGGAAGGGCCTGCATGATCGTTAATCATTAATGCTTCACTCACCCAATGGGATACATACAAACATTAATCATACTGAGGTCATACAGACGGGTCTCCAGTCTCCAGTCCGAGTTCTGTATTGCATTGTAAGCCATAGGCTGATAAGTTGAAACAAACACGACTCGACTCGTTCATTTCTAGGGGGTTTCCAGGCTGTCCAAATTCAATATCATGCCTACTCAGATTATTCAGTTTGTGAAACAGACACTTCAGTGTTTTCCAGTATTGATGGGTATGCATAACAGCTGTACAGATTTTTGACGATATTACTTGGTCTCCCCAATTATTATCACATTAATTACTCCCTTGCCCCATATAAGACACAGAACGTTGAGCAACGTTATAGATTGGAGTTGCACTAATGGGCATGGTGTCCATTTTATTGAATTTAATATTAGTTTTTTACCCTAATGCCTGAAGTGGTATGAATCTAGTGTATTTTGGGAAGCGTCATCCAACTACATGTACCATACTTAAGAGCAAAAACACTGTTTTGTATCATAGTTTTACTGACTAAGACTTGATGCACATTTCAGCTGAGCATTCTTGTACTTATATGATTTGTTTTGTCATTACTAAAGTAACTGGCTCTAATATTAGAAGTTATTTGTCTTGTTAATTGCACAAACATTCCAGACGTGGCAAAAAACGAGGGATGAGAAAACCTCCACAGCTGTAAGGACATTTTGCTTTTTGAATTTTTATCTTAACTTGGCACATTTTTGTATAATACGTGCTTTCTTTGGGAAACTATAAACTTTGCATGAGATTTCATATACCGACTAATTTTTCTTCATTCTTATGTTAGGTTGGTTTGGGAATATGGTTATTTTTGGTTGTACTAACAGTGGTATCAGTATCGGTGTCAGAGGAGTGTAATCAGCTATTTCTAAGGTTCTCTGATAATTCACAAGTATACGGGACTTTCTTGTATTGATAGTGTATTCCATATTTATTTTCATACACTTGGGAAGCTACCTATATATAGGAGTGTAACATTATAGGATTACATCAATTAGCCATTAAGTAACTAAGGGATATTAGATCAACAGATACCTCTATCCTAATGTGTTAAAATAAGACCAATGGTTATCTAAGGCATCAGGTATGTGAAGGGCATTAATGAAAAGCTGAGAAAACACCATAACGAATGAAAATATAATATCATAAAGAAATACTCACATAATACAAGCTAAACAATGGACCTTGATTTTAGGCCAACTTAATGCTGGCTCTAGGCCGACTAACCCCCAGTTATCTGGGCTGTAATTCTCTATTGATCCTTTACGGGCCGTATAGTTTTCTATATCAGTATGATCTCCCCGCTGAGTAACTCGCGGCGTTGCATTTAAGTATAACGGAGCTCATACATTACTCTTCTGACGAGTCGTCATGATAATTATATTCATGAATCCTTCCCTAGCCAGTATAGACTCACCATGTTTGCATCCATGCATCATGACGACAAAGAACATAGCACATTAAAGCACACTATGCGGCAATTAAATGGTTAATCACCAGTGTCAACATCGATTACCTCCGGGAGGAGCGCTGTGGGAGATTTGACTTTTTGTGTGGCCGAATCCCAATCATGGAGTTCTGATCCAGGGATTATTGTGTGTGGTGTTTCTCTTTTCTCAGTCAGGGCGGAGGTTGCACAGCAGGTGGCTCTAGATTATAATATAGTGTTGTTCTGCACCCACATATGTAATTGTATACGCCTACCCACGACAGGCTTAGAGTGAAGTGGGAGTTAAGCATCCTGGAGTGGAGGGGAATAGTATATGACTATTTGATGTTGGAGGCATCGCACTGCTCCTGCACAATCACAATCATCAAATTATAACTAAAACTCAGAAGACTTTAAGGTCAGCCCACTGGAGTAAGGTGGCATTGAATTCTGCGGGAATATTTCAAGTAGATCTCCATACACAAAGCCTGTAGAAACGGAGACACTGAGAGCTTACTTCATATATATAATATATATGCCTGGCTCGCCCCAACCAGCAGACCCTATAAGGTATAGTGACTCATGAGGTTGACTCCATTGCATAAATGTCAATAAAATATGGCCTGTTGGAATGCATGGCTAGTCAGAAGGTCTTGAACATAATTCAAAGAGAGCAGAATACTTTTGGGTTCATATCTGGAATGTTTCGTTGTGTCTGCACTGGTTAAGACTTGAGTTTTTTTAAATATATCCCGACTGTGAACACTATACGTGAGAGAGAAGTCTTATTATTGATGTTCTGTGTATGGCTTACACATACTAGGGACGAGGGACGTGTGTTTGTGCAATTGTGCATGAACATAAAGATAATTAAGGGGCATGATTCAAGCAAGACCATTAATTAATTCTGTTCAAACAGATTCGAACATCCACTAGCAAGGTAAAACTTAACTATTTCTCAAGACATGAGTGTTTAGTTGTATGCAATCACGTTTGCATTACATTTTATTTTAAATATGAGTTTTATCATAATTATCGTTGTCACATATAAGTATTACTTTTTAGGGTAACGAAACGATAAAGAGTGTCATTCATAATCAAACCATCTCCAATGTACAAACCTCCAATCAAGGGTTTCTCACTAAGATATCCCTCACTATTAATTTTGTACAAAAGGCTAAATATCTGGAATTGTTCTCTAAACTGTATAAATAAACCTTTAACAACAGCTACAGCACTCGCAAAATTATTTTAGCATGAAATTGATAAGTCACAGACGGTAAAGTGTATACTCACTGACTCAGCAGTTGCTTTCCGATTTGAGACATTGGAAATTACTGAACCATATCCAACAAAACTCATTGCTTATAGGTTTATTGAACAGCGCAGAGTCAGCAGATAGTAGCAATACCTGTAGTGCTCTAGGTTAAGGTTCCGGGTTGTCTAATAATGAGATTTCCATCAACACCGGAGAATTCTCACATAGACTCCCCCCTTTGGACATGTATCATGTAGGACTGATTAAAGCTCGGACTCCACTAGGGCGACACAGCTACTTGCGAAACGGGGCGTTCTTTTAGGTCCTTTGTTCTCAAATAGATCGCCCTGTTTCGCCCTGAATATCGCCCTGTTCCTAGGGATATTCAGGGGAACATTCAGGGCGAAACACAGTGAAACAGGGCGATATATTTGAGAACAAAGGACCTAAAAGAACGCCATGTTTCGCAGGTAGCTGCGTCACCCATGTGGAGTCCGGCCTATAACCCAAAATCCACGGCGGCAGGAATCCACGTTAAAATGGTTTTGCGGCCCAGCCGTGCCTTTATTGTGGCTGTGCCGCCAAAGTCCACGGCGTTATAGGGGCGAAAAAGGCGCTGCAGGGCGAAATAGCGGCGAAACAGCGGCGGCACAGGGGCGATACCGTTTTAACGCAGGTTCTTGTCGCCGTGGATTTTGGGCTTTACAGGGGCGAAATTGGCGCATCAGGGCCGCGAAACCATTTTAACGTGGATTCCTGCCGCCGTGGCATTGGGCTATAGTCGGTTGCAAAGTGACGTATTAGTATGAGCAATTTTGTATGATCATGAAAACTTTATCGCACTTGCGAAAGGGAATTATTTTCCAGTGAACAATACTGTTATTTCTTTCTTTCCTCAACTCTAGGTTTACTAGAATCACTCATAGTAAACGTATTACTGCTAACCAATATTTCATGTTGACCGCTAAAAGAAGATTCTGCACATCTTTTACTATCCATCTATATCACCATCACCTGTAGTGTTAATGGCGCACGAATATCAATATGACTATTGCATAAATTGTATTTAAACGTTAGCCAGCAAATTGGTGTGAGTCTGTTAGATACCAAGATGGTGTACAGTTGACAGTGTCATACAACAAGCCTATACATTGCCAAACAACATGACACTAATTTGCTTTATATGTTTTCATTCCTTAGAGTAGCATTCCTATCTCTGCATACATGCTAATATTGACAATACTGCCTGGTGCTGGGGAAGGAGTTGCAATTACAGAAACTTTAAGAAAAGATTTGACATACTTCCCTTGTCAATCAAATATTTCATAAATAAGTTATATCCGTATACAAAATGTCCGTGATGTCCACTCCTGTAAATTGTAAATCAGTCAACCCCTGTAAATTGATGATAAAGCCACCCCTGTAAAATGTAGATCAGTTCACTCAAGTAAACTGTAGGTCAGTGCCTCCCCATCACTTGCCACATCCATTTATATAATAATTAAATCAGGACACAATAAATTCCTAAATTTGGCAAGTGCAATATATTATGTACTGTGTAGATGGAGTGAGTATATACGGGGCAGTTCAAGGGTTTAGCTCAATCGAGTGTGGTGGGCTTGCCAGGTGGTCGAGCCCCAGCCCATGAAAGACAAGGGGCACATGTCTGTCTTAAAGATTTGACTGGTAAAGCAACATTAAATTACATGAATCTGGAAACCTTTTTTACCCGCCCGTCATGACAAAGCTAAAGGGCAACACCTCCCAGCACCAACCATTTCCTGCACCTTCTGCTATTAGTTACACACAGTAGATGTAGCCACCAAACTAAAGCTAAAGCACACTTTATATCCTCAAAGTGGTCTGTAGTCTATTTTCCATTGATTCCCTATATTTCACCAACACTCTTGTCAGTTCTGCCTCCCCTGCCTTTCTATCCAGGGTCCAGGTGGTGGGGATGTCCCTGCCTTCACTCAACAGAAAAGACGAGTCGGATGAAGTACCCTTCGGAAAGTCTCCCAGGCCGGCCCAAGATGGCAGGTAGGGGCCCTGAGTGCTAACACCCTGCATGCTTGACCCCTACTGCTGTGTCACCCACCTATTAACACTTACCCATCCTATCTGAACCTACTGACTATATTTACTTGTTAAGGACATCATCGTGATTTAATATGCTATACCCTTTGTTGTCATAAGGCATGGATGGAATCCTTGTGTGTGTACTCACTATAGGGATGCATTCATGCATCATGTTGACTCTATTATGGTTGATTCATTCACTTTCGAATGGTTGGCCTGATGCATAAATGCAGACAATCATGGCGAGTACACTCACCAGGGTTGAAATCATGCATCACGGCGACAACGGGCATAGCAAATTAAAGCAGCTTACCCACCTCATCTTTCTGAAAAAAAATTTGGTTTAAGAAACTTCTGCCAATGTAAGGCTGTCCAGTCATACAAAGGATTGTGATTGGTTTTGAGAGTTTTCACATTTTATGTGAGTTGCAGTTCTGGGGTGGATGTTGATTCTTCACAATAATTGTACTCTTTAGTTTCGATCGCCACTTCTCTGATCTGTCCGGTTATTATGGGTTGTACAATCACTAGTGTTAGTGTACGCATAGTATACAAAGGTCACGGGTAAACAGTACACCCTACAACACAATTGCATACAACTATCACTTAAAAATATAAAATGGAATCTGCTAAATAACAAACAATCGTATACAATAACGTTAATATCGTACAATCATAATGGGGACACCTAGCTCCTCTAATGAATGTTTAACCCTTTGCAGCCCAGAACTATTTGATCAATATCCAAAACATTCAACACTGCTGTTCTGATGTTGGCAGGGATACACTAACTTCATTTCCTATTTAAAGACAAGGGTCATTTAACATTTCCTGAAAGGTCTTGAGTTGGACTTTGTCTTACAAAACTATATAGCATGTACAATATAAAATCATTTACTTATGGTCACCATGGCAACCTGAAACATTCTATTTGCTGTTAGAAACATTATTACTGCATTTGTAGGGCCAAAAAGGGCTTTGTTTGTCTATAAATAGGCTATTTCTGGCCTGGAAAATGTTCCAAATAGGAACCCTATGAATAAAAACTAATGAATAATGATACAATAATCTGCATCTACAGGAAAACTTGATACAAGATGATTTTAAAACATTTTTTCACATTTTTATGTATATCAATGCCCAAATTAGTGGAATTTATGTTTTCTGGATGATTTTTTGGATAGCCTTGATGAATAACATATCTGATTGCCTATTCTTTAGTTAAAGCTGCACTCTTCCCCAAATATACAATTCAGAGCAAAAATAGTGGTCCCAATGGAATCGTGGGGTCCTGGGCTTCATTATGGGGGTAAAATTTTGGGAATTGACCCAGTAGAAGTGTGGGGATGATGCCCTACTCTAGCATAGTTGATTTTAGGCCTAAAACCGCGCCAATTGGCGCGGTTGGGCACGTAAGAGTTAAACCCGTTGCTTACTTGTTATGAGTCAAACATAAAAACATTAGGAAAGGGAACTTAAGAATGTCACTAGACTACCTGCCGAAAGACTACCTGTCTAGCGCCTTGCCTGGTTCCCTTTCAAATGATCAGGGGTGGCAATAAACAAACAATTCCAATATCTTCTCACTGTCTGGAAAGAAATAATGATGAGAGACATGTACATAAAATCGAGATAAAATCTACAAAGGGATAAAACATGCTTTAACATGCCCGAGCATACTGTGCCCTTTTTGTAGTTAACAGATCAGTTCCACCGAACCTGAATATCTGCTGACATAATGTGACCAATCATATCAGACCCATGACAATAGCTACTGGAGACAATGTTTCATTACAACACTTATACGTATCGAGTCCATATCTAGACCTCACGCAATCATGTCCACACCACTCACTGGTTCTTAGAATGTCAGCAATGGCTGCTTGCAAGGTATGCAGTTCATATCTGATTTGTTGTGTCTTTTGATTCCATTGTGTATGTCAACAGGTTTGGTGTGGCTATGTATAGATGGTTCAGGATTACAGTCATCTGTATATCAGTAGTGACATCTGCCAGTCAAAACTGAGAGATGAAACTGACTACTGAGAATATAAAGGAATCAAGATTGAGTCAAGGCAGAGTCAGTCATGTCGCCAAATTCACTCCTTTTTGAGAGCCAACTGGAGGGGGAGTCAAACCCTGTCTAACTCCCTTACTAATTTGGGTAATGCAATGCTGGATTCCCCATCAACAGGAAGTCGATGTGACTCCTTACCTTTCTCTGTTCAGTTCAGATTGGTGACCATCATTATATTAATGCTAAGAAAGAAGAGAAAAATCCAGTCATCAGTAGGTAGAATATAGAAGTTAATTGGTATGCATACTGTTTGGGATCCCAAACCTGCCCCACTAAAAAATCAAATGTGGGAAGGCCTCCTCTCATTCGTCCCACTGTGCTACACACAGGCATGGCAATTCCTTACATAACATCAAATCAGATATTACACTTTAGCTGATATATAGCTGTTGCTTATCCCCGTAAAGGCCACCTAGTCGCCGTGATGCATGGATGCAGCAGGGCATGCATCCAAGCAGTATTCCGACCCTCTTGAGTTGATTCATTCCGAAAGGTTCGGCATGACGGGCATAACCAGTGCACCAGGGTCGCATGTATATTATGCAGCATGCCGACAAAGGGTATAACGCATTAAAGCATTACTTGGCATTTGGATTGGTAAATCACTTTGATAGCTAACTTGGTTGTAAACCAGTACAGAGAATACCAACCAGATTATATTTTGACAGAGGGAGATAAACAGGTCCCCCTCGATGTCTTGGCAATGCTACAAAGCGCAGGTCTTGTACGGTAATTAATTATCATACTGTTCTGAAAAGGATATCAGTCAAACATCATTTGGCATCAACATATCTTACAACTTATAGACATACTTCCACGTTCAGAGTCCATGCCAAGAGTATCAGGTAATGATATACCATATAAATCTGATACAATATTATAGAGGCCAGTCAGACTGCATTATAGAACAAGTATGGCTCGATAAGGAAAACCAGAAAACCTTGTTCCCAAGAGCAATTCACGTAAACAACCAGGGAATCATGGAGAGCGGCACACCTTCGTAATTCATTGCATGCTCTATCCCCTTATGTAATGTATTATAAACTATCAACTTTCTGAATGTGGCTTTATCAGCATAGTTAACATGAAGTGTCTTAGCAATGGATATTACAAGCACTAGTGGACCGACTCACGTGGGAGCGTCAACAACAAAAAATCTGTCCAGTCTTAAACTATCTTAAAGTGTCTAATCTTGAAAACGTTGGAATATTAAATTTAAGACAATAACATCGATTTAAGAATGTCCCTTGCAAAAAAAAGAAAAAAAAGAAAGGGGCATTCGGGGGCAGAGCCCCTGATGTCTACAATAATAATACTAGTGCTAGTTGCCACAAGTAGTGCCATCTTACGAGTATGCAAGGAGATGGTGAGCAATGATATCTTAAATAAATGTTTGACTTTAAGAGTGTAAGTTGTAACGTTTTTAAGAGTGGTCATTTTAAGATCTTTAAGATCGGACAGATTTTCTTGTTGACGCTCCCTCGTGAGTCTGTTCCCTCGAGCATATTACAATGCATTCCTGTATGCAGCAATTAAGTATGAGTATCAACACAGCAAGACAGAGACACAGAGGATAGTACCAGAGGAGAAAAAATACTATCGTTTTGCTACTGAACCTAGTTTATAGCTGCATATGATTTTGAAAGGATACAATATACATTTTATTACATATATAGCAATGATAATGCTATATGAATGTCATCTGTTTGCAGGTCGTCCACTCAGCTAAAGAGGCACGGTATAGACCGGCGTCACGGTGACACGTGGGGGCAGGACTCGGCACGCTCCAAGGGCTTCTTCCTACACTCTGAGAGGATGGCTGTACGTATAATATAGCGATAATTCGGGTTTCTCCATGTGAGCAGCCATGTTAGTTCTGAGCTCGCAATGTATCGTGAGACGTAGGCAGTAGCCACGCTCACACACACCCTAGCTTGGCAGTAACAGGCTAAGTTTGCGAGAGCAGAACCGGAAGCGGAATTGACCACCGGTGTCAGAGTAAACATCATGGTCACGGGAACAAGTTAACACACGTTACAGCGCTATACTTATTAACACTCATTCACATCTACAGGCTTGTGGCCCTTAATAGTTAGATACTCAAGATCTATGGATCAGACAGCAAGAATAAGATGGTACCCCGGGGGGGGGGGGGGGGTACTTGAATTTTCTGACACGGGTGTGCAGCTGGACCAATGACAACCCTTACCCTTGCTAGGGAGCTTTTGCTTCAAAAACGTACCCTTGCTAGGGCACCTTCGGTCAAAAAGTCCTTGTTTTGAAGAGGAAAAAGTGATCCTTGCTAGGGAGATTTTGTTAAAAGTAGACCCTTGCTAGGGACATTTTTCTCTGAAACAGGACCCTAGCTAGGGAGATTTTGTTGAAAAAGTACCCTTGCCAGCCGCACACCTGTGTACACAAAATACACTAAGTGCCCCCCCCCCCCGGGGATGGTACCAGACCCAGAATTATTCAGTTTTAGAGTCAGCTCGACTCTCCTCACAGAGTTAACTTATGAGGGTCAGAGTTTGAAGCTAGCTGATTCTTATTCAAAGGAGAGTCAGGCAGTGCTGGAATCATTTCTCATAAATGTTGCATATAAGAGAGGAACTCATTCATGAAGGATCAATGCAGTAGTTTCCTGACACAGAATTGGAATGCGTCCAGTATACTGTGTAGTCAATGTCTCTATTTATATTTACAGTGGGATGACAATGGAAGGCGTTCGCCAGATTCGTAAGTTATCTTTTTAGCATTTTAATCCATTGGAAGAATCACGAGCTCTCATGTTAATTTCTACTCTGTTAGATGGACCGGGTAAATTAGTGAAATTATTGGGGTATGTAATGATTCCTGTGATTAAGTAATTAGTATGGAATGATTCTTGTAATAATGGATTGATGTGGTGCAATGGCACAGGATATTCTATTCAGTAATGCTTAAGTAGTAGAATTCCAGGCTAATTGAAAGTGACTTCCCAGAAAACACAACTATGTTGGTCAGACATAAATTTACGTTGATTTTTGGTCTGAACTACGTAATTTTAGTAGGTTTTATGAACATCAAAACATTAAGGTTTATTTACCACTCTCAAACCTACAGGTCTGATTTACGTAGCTCAGATGTAAATCTACGTTCAACTAGGATTTAAACACATTACATATAATTCTACATAGTGGGATTCAGGCAAAGACTTGTATTATATTGCATACAAATTTACATTAACAAACAATATTTATACAAAATAAGCACTATAATGTCATTTCATTTTATATAGTATATTCTTGTAGTTCAACTGAACATCCTCACCGTATAGATCAGTTGAATAGTTTGGGCTGCAGACAGGCTTTGTATTTCTTCTGTTGCCACAAATGTGGTGTCCTCTTAGTAAAGTGCTGCAGAACACATATTCACGCCCAATACATTAATCTACTCTCCTTTATATATAACTATTCTATTGAATACGGTTTATTTGCCTATTCAAAATTAATTCAAAATTAATGAGAATTTACTGCTTGAATGTGGTAGATTTGTTAAAGAGCTGTAACATTCTCTCCATAATTGATAGTGCTGCCACCTAGTGTGACACTGAGAAGTCATCTACTCACTTTAAGTTGAAAAGTTACGTCTTTTTACGTAGATCTATGTTGTTTTTTTACGTAGATTTTCGTCTGAAGGAGGTAGATAAATGTAAATCAGACATCTACGTCTGGTGAACGTAATTAAACCTTAACGTTTTGATGTTACAAACCTTCCAAAATTACCAATCTCAAACCTTTTTGTTGGAAAACTACCTAGAGAAACCTCTGAGCTACGTTGGAACTACGTAGGGTGTTTACTGGGTATAAAGTAAAAAGGAATTATGTAGGCGATGACTATCATGAATGTACACATATTCTACAACAAATTGCCTTGATTATCTCAACCCTGGCTTTCATAAGTGGGAAACACTTTTGACAACCGTGCTTGGTCTCTTCTGTACATTGCATTTGTATTGTCTTGTAATTTCTTTGTGATTTACTCAAGTGTTTGTTTACGAATGTGTATATCTGAACAGCTTTGGCATATAAGGATTCCTTGATCTTTTTATTTTCTCTGGTGAATTTTAAAGTGCTTGTTGATTATCTATTATTTTATTATACTTATCGGGTGGGAAATGTTGTATAACTATTAGGGATATGTGATCTCCGCTAGGTGGCAACCAATCAGGAAACATACTGTTTTCCTAGTGACTTATCATGGAACTTATTGTAACTTCCCCTCACCCGATTTTGACAATCATAATCTCAAAATGATCACTTTGACCTTCTCTTCCCAACAACTATTAACATGTATTTATGTGATTATCTAATTTTGACTAGACCAACAGTTTTCTTAAAGAATTAGACACAGACACAGTCATGTTCATATTTGTTGCTAGAAAAGCTCTTGACGATTATTTTGGGGCCAGGATTGTCAGAATGGGGAGAGGAGGAGTGGCCAAAAGTTCCATGATAATGCACTAGGGTAATGTCCTGTTTTACATGGGTGGTACCACCTAGTGTCTGCTTATGATACTGAATCCCCATAATGGTATGTTTTCCCCTGTTTTGCCACAATTAATCAAAACAATGTATCGCATCGACCTTTTGTGTGTGTGATGATTTGTACGACTATGCTACTTTTGCTTTATTGTGTATTGTGTTACAACAACATTGATGAAATATTTAAATTAGAGTCAAAAAACGAAAATGCCTACATCTACTATACAATGTGTATTGAGAGCCGATGTCGCCAAACTACTCTTGCCAAAGAGTCAGACAATACTAGCCATGCTCCCTTACGGGAGTAGTTCTGGCGACATTGACTCTCGCTATTTTTCTCTGTGTACATCATTATCAGACCAAACCTACACCAGGTATATGGTCGTGTTCTAGGTCAGGTGTTTAACATGTAAGAGGAATGCCAATCCATGTTGAGATATGGGTATCATGTTAATCTTGCTTGCAGCTCTGTAGATGATGGGGGTGGTGGTCACCTACCCAGGAGGAGCCCTCAGATGATGAGGCCAACCAGGAAACTCCACAGTCTCATCCTTAGAGGATCTAAATACTTAGACAAAGGTGCTCCAACCAGTGTCCCCTGCACTAGTCCTACCAAGGAGTCTGAAAAGACTAAGAACAAGGGCAACACCACACCTACAAGGACCCCATCAGATGGGGTTTATCCATCACAGGAGTTGACCCCATCTGAGTGGGAAGAATTTGCACAAATGGAGAGGTACCAGATGGGCCATACATGTTTGTGTGCTACCTAGGAGTGGGCCAGGTTCCAAACATTTGCATTTAGAATCTTCTCCTGGCTACAGAATTGTATATGAAAACATTTCCAGACTGTTATTAAATTTAGTCAATGCCAATTTGCAGTATTCGATCGGAATCCGAAAAAAGCAAATTTTAGATTGAGCATAGCCGGAGAAGTCTCTGAAAATTAATTTTTGGAACCAGAATTAACAGCGTTAAGCATGAACTTGATCCACGCCTTGTAATGCTCCTTTAATCATTCCAATTGCTTACTATGGTCTGTGAAACTACATCCTCTCTACCCCTCCCACCAAGTGTGTGCCGTATAACATTATGGAATAAGACTACCCAGAAAGGAATTGATTGAAATATGTGTTGGTTGGAGTGTAAAACTGCTACATAATCTAAGTGGATTATGGGATTAAACCTTCAATGACAGCGGGATGCTTAGAAGCTTCATATATTATGTTCATTTGTCCACATGATCCACATACGTAGCATCATGTTGACAAAAGGACATATTGCATTACTATGCTACCATTAAAGGGTTAACTATACTATAGCCCACAAGGGAAGTACCCTTGTGTGAGCTGATATATGGGAGAGTTGGATATGCTGGCTTATCTGCCTTATATTACATTACAATTAGTGCTGCTATAGGATTATCGCATGGTGTGTACTTCTGCTATAAGTGTTGCTGTATTCTGATTGTAGTGGGTGCAATCATCTGGTTGTGTCTTGCATGTACTGCTGTGAGGTATATACGCCCTACATTAGTTAAGTTGAGGCTAATTTCTAGAATAAAAAACGGTTGGTTTCCAATAATGTGTCCAAATAAAGCTCAGGTTGGTGAGTCGGACTATATTTTACATAGATAACAACGGTAAAATTGTCCGGCCATATTTCCGAAATGATCTAGAAAGTTGTTGGAAACAAACCTCTTTTCTTGGCCTAAGGTGCCCCCACTGAGAAAGCATAGTTCCCAGGAATTCCTATTACATGAATTTGCTGTATGCAGCATCAGTCTGAAGTTGGAATACATTAAAATCAATTAAGGCTACCTTGTACTTCGGGGTTGTATATTATGTAACCCACATGTGTTACTCTAACGAAGTTACATTATGGCTACATTATGGATAGATCATAATGTTATACACACATACACTATTAAATATATCTGTCCTCTTAATGTATAAAGACAGACTCTGTATTCCAGCTTCAGAATCAAATCTTACTGTGTTATTAGCTGCATCAACTGACGATGTTTTAAAAAAAAAGGGTATGGTGATTTTTATCTGCATGAGAGTGTGATATAATATTGTGATACGTAAAATGAATGTTATGTGCCTTGGGGGTCATTATATGAATCGATTGCAGGGGTACTAACTCAAAGTTAAGGTCTATGTCAAACCTGAAGATACATCTGCTTTACCACTGCCAGCTATTATTTAGCTGGTTTCCATACCACTGCATACAGCACTTTGCTGCACTATTCTTTGAGTTGTTACGAATATTATGATTTTGATATTAGTTCTAGTTAAAGTGTCCCTTTAGACATTATGGTATTTTTCGCTTTATTTATGCCCAGATTTCTTCTCCCACTCTACATCAATTATTTAGTCTATGATGATTTCATGACAGTTATTTTCAATAATGCTCCCACATGTTGACAGGTGGTCACAGAGGGAGCAGATGGAGGCAGAGGCAGAACTCATGAGGAACTTCAGACGCACCCATGGGATAAGCCACAGGGAGCCCATAGACCTGCTCATGGGAGGCCAGAAGGTCATGTTCTTTGAGAGGTGGGTACAGATTCACTCCTGGATGATTTATAGTGCTTACCCCTTTAAAAGCCACATGTTGGTGTCATGGTGCATACATGTATACAGCCATGGCGAGAAACTCACCATTTCTGCATTCAAGCATCATTTCTATCCTACGATATTGATACACTCCCGAAAGATCAGTCTGATATTTGTGCATGGATGTCGACAAACGGGCATGGGCTAATGCATCAAATGAGTATGAGGACCTTAAGGCTTAAGGGGTTACGGAATTGGGATCATTGTCAATCATTATAGACATGATAACACCGCAGAGATATACATATAATATAATTAAAGTGTATCCTGTGTGTGGGTATAAAACAGGAAAATGAAAGACACTTTGTCGTTGCAGAATGGACATCCTGGGAGAGCTTGCCCGCCTCAAGTCACTCTCTTTACCAGCCAAGGCAAAGGAGTTGTATGTTGGAAAAGGCTTCAAACTCCCTTCGTAAGTTAATGTATAATGTGGTATACATTTGTGAAGCCTGTTTTGTACTACTATTGTTTAGTACCTCCGGCCCAACAGAGAGTTGTCATTTCTAATGTTTAGCGTTTTGCCCTCCTCAATATGAATATAGTCTATTAGATGCACATTGCATGGCAATTTAATCAAAACCAGCCACATCGAACAATATTCCTATTCATTTGCATTCTTACTACATACTTCTATAATCCAATGCAATTTCGATAACTATTGTGTTTCAGAACGCACACATTAAACAAACCTCCTCGTGCAAGGAAGCATTCAGCAAGTTCAAACATGACAACCACAAGTAAGTACCTTGATTCCTTCCTCATTGCAGCTTCTCCTTCTGGATGTGACTGCAGAGGGTCAGTATAGATAGCACCCATGTAAGAGTGATGCCTATAAGCTCTGCATTAGACAACTCCTCTGCTCTGCCAGTATAGCTGGGGCTCAACTACCCAATGTTTTGGGTAATTCTCACGACCGGATCATAAAATTCTATGCAGTTTGATGAGGGATAAACAGAGGCATGTTTCCTACAGCGCCAGGTGGACAGTGGGGCACCAGCCAAATAAAAATCAATCAAGTTTGATATGAGATCGGGATTCAAAATAGACCTGGGATGCAAAATCGGGCCCTAAATCGGGACCTAAATCGTGCTATATAGCCTTGGCAATTCTATTTTCCACTTGCTCATAAACATTATTTGTAAACATAGACCAATGACTGAATTTACAGAACCCCGTGTTGACTGTATATAATTGTTATGATATATACCTGAGTCAGATTCGTGAGAATAGCACCGATTTGAGCGAAAAACCGGCTAGTGGAGCCTCAGCATATGCGATATCAGGGTGTCAACATTGCATGGAGGTAGACAGGAATCTACCAGCTAGTGCCAGATAAATTTAGATCACATGCATAGGAAGGGGTATATAGAAGGATATAGTTAAAGGGTACAATCATCGTCCTGGATATTCTAAGCCATACAATTGTGTGCACTGGATCAGAATGACTAAAATAAGGGCTTCCAGCAGATACACAAATAATGCTAACTTCCTAACAGACTACAATGTTTGTTTTGAGTGTTTTTAAACTTAGAAAATAAGAACGTATATCTTCCTATTTCATAACTCCTTTAAACCTCTTTCAAAAATAATTTAATTCCTTATAACCTATCATGAGAAACGCTTATACTAATACTGCATGAACTATAATTCTCTAGTAGTATTAAACTAAGCAACACAAGGAGGGACTGTGTCTATTCTTACAGACCATGCTCGGAGTGAAAAAGAAATACATATATAATATTATTTGAAAAGGACAAATATTTTACAAAACCAATTAAAAGGAAATCTGATAATTTAAAAGAAATACGATGGCCATCAACGTAGGGTGTTCTATAGAAGGCTAGGTGGTAGTTTTCAATGAATGCCGTTTATAAACTAACCCAGTTCGTGTAATTACGGTATTTGAAAGTCTGGGAGACATCTGGACAAGTTAGTTATTTTCCCATGGCAGTATCAGAAGCTTTTGATCAAACTTCAGCCAATTCTAGAAAACCGAGCACACTGTTGGTTCTAATCTTGCACATCACAGTCCTTTCTTCCTTTTCATTACTCACACTTTTAGCATCTATACTGTCATATATTTTTCCCATCTTCTACTATTTTGGATGTAGTGTTTCACTGTTGTGTTGTTGTGTTTCATCTTTTGCCATTTTTGCATACTTAACCTCCAAACAATAGTGCAATCAAAACAGACCCATACATAACAGCAGAACCTTTAGATTAAGGAATGACAATCACAAATATAATCCACTCACAACTTTCACACTGTTTCGTCCTACTCTCAATAACACAAAGAAAAGACGCTGGCACTGCCATAACATATATTATCAAGACAAGGAACTGAGGATGCTAGGATGAGAATGCATCTTCACTTTGAACATGCTAGATGTAATGTCTCTCACCCATAGATGCAGTCATTTTCGTAGGGACATTGATTACTAGCGTAAGGTTGGTCAACCTTGGAGAGGGCTATAAGGTATCCAGCTAATTGGGCAATTTCGAAGCCTCTATTATTAAAGAATACCTGGTATTACGAAGGAGATTTTGATCCTATATAATCTGCTTCAACTGCAATGCCCATTCCCATATATATCTGTATATAAATCTTAAACTGGGGCTCGACTACCCAATTCTGTGGTCCATTCTCTGCTAGATCATGGCAACATAACCCTAACATAAACAATTGTTGATTTTAAGGGTTGTTTATGTTTGCATCATGGCATCCGATTTGTGAGAATAGTCCGGATCTGACAACAAAATCTGGTAGTGGAGTCCAAGCTTTACTGTGATAACCCAATTTAGTCATAAGTACAGGAAGCCGTTTGTAAATTGATATCGGTACCATATGATATTCTACATTCAAAATTACAACATAATTTAATATTTTGTCCTGTATTGTTATGAAATAGAAAATGGCATCTCATGAGAAGGTATACCTACTGTACTTCATTGGTTGAATCCACAAGTTAATGGTGATGGTCATACCCCCGATCTGCCTATCCTCTGTAGAATAACTAAGTTAAATCATTCTGCAAAGCATATAACAGATGGCACAAAATTTATATCAAATCATTCAGCAAAATCAAATCACTTGGTAATCATCTCAGTTCACTATCACAATGGTGCAAGCGCCATAATGCAATATTGGCAGTGACATCCATTTGGCCTTCCCAACAAAGTCTGTTACATGTTTAGCATGGCTGTAATATTCTATCCTTTAATATTTCTGTCCATATTTCACCCTTTTTATTTCACCCTTTAGTGACTGCAACCTTTTGCCACCTGTCCTTTTCAGCTCGCAAGTCTGCACAAAGTCCTGCCCAGGACATCCCATACCTATTACGTGGCAAGCAGAACAGTCGGATTCCTCCTTTCTCACCAACCAAACGCACCTCTCCATCGGCACTCTTACGTGCAAAGGGGGGCACTCCCCACTCACCTACCAAACAACCCCCCTCTTCACCTCTAGGTACTACACCCAGTCTAAACTCACATCAATAGAAGTATACACTCACTATGTCTCTATATCTATATCCCACATTTTCATTAACCAATTGATTTTAGCTTGGCTGATGTTTCTTTTTAAATTTTACCTGAAGCCTAAAACTGCCATTTCCTTTTCAAACCTGTGCCCTTATCATTTGCTTTGCTTGATTTAATTTGCATGTTTTTGACAAACCATTTATTTTTGTACTCAAATAATAATCAAATTGTTATTTAGTTCTGCTTGCATGTTGGAATTGGTTCCAGTTTGATATTGATGGGCCTAGATACTCTCATACTATTTGATACGTTTCAAAACAGGGTGGTGCTTGTCAATGGTATCGTTCAACCAACCTTTATGAAACATAGGAAGATCATTTTTGATAATTTTGTATGATGGGGCATGGGATGTTCAAGGGTGTAGACCCATGTGAGAAGGAGAGTGTGGTGATTCGGTCTTCATGAGGTTATCATCTTTCTTCTGTCACCACCATCAACAATAGGCAAGCCTCTTTTAATATGTCTGACAGAAACCCTAGTACAATACACATTTGGATTTTGACTAATTATATGTTAAGTAGCACATGTGAATATCAGCTAATCTGAATAATATTAGCGTACAAGTCTTAGTTTTGCTTTTTATTTTTGTTGTAGATATGAGGGCCAGGTAGAGTATTTGTGTCTCGATCTGTAAAGGTGGGAAATTTCCCAAAACAGACCATCCCCATACTTTCTTTTATTTTGTTGTTATCCTTTTTTGTTGTTGCTTCCCATTATTTTTCCTAGTTTCCTAAACCTTTAACTTATCTTCTTTTATAATTGACATTGTTAACACTGTTCCCCAGGTAGATAGCAGAAGCAAATATAGGTTGTGAAATAGTTATGTGTGTGAATAATCAGATTTCATGTTAAAATAAGCAAGGTAGATTAATGATATGATAGTGTAGGAATTATTTGAAATGAATTGCTCTCCTGAACACATCCAAATAGTCTAGGTTATTGGATGCTGGAGGAATACCCACCCTATCATATAAGTTACAATTATATCCATCTGTCAAAGATTTTGTACTGTTAATGATATAATAATAATTCCATGGAAATGTTTTTTAAAACAATATATTGCACTCAGTTATTCATAGATGTCAGTGTTTGATTTGGACCCTTTTCTATCATTTCCAGCTGGGTACAAAAGTTTTAGGTCACACGGAGGGCCTGCATCTATCTCAGAAGACCCCATCATTGGCCAGTAAGTAACATGGTATAAGGAAAATGATACCACTAAAATTACATCTCCAGCAAATACCATTAGGTTCATTTGAAGGAGCTATATTTACTCTCAAAACTATGCTCATCGATCCCAAAGAACACCCTCAATCAACTTGCTAAATCTCTTAAAATTAATATGGAATTGATACATCATTTATTAGTCCAGCCTTCCATGATTGATTGAAGTCTTGTTTGTCATCAATGAGCACCTTTGTTGTCAAATGTTGTCAAGCTTCGCGTTTTGAAACATACACAACATCCGTTTTGACTATTTCATCATCAAGGTTACCCTATTAGTAGTTTGGATTTCCTATTCATTCTTCCATAAGACAACATTAGCCCGGTCGGGTTTATTCTTTACAGAAATGACGATTCAGCCTATGAGTAAGTCCTTTTTATTCTAATCCAGTGCACCTGGCTTTCATGTGAGCTTGTTTTGTTTCTGTCGTTCACCCTTTGTTAGTTTTGTAGTCGCCTTCACCCACCACCCTTGTGTCAAACTCTATGCACATCCTCAAGATAGATTTTACACTATATATCATTAGTCGAAACCTTGTGATAGAACAATAGCTGCATTCTAACTATGTTTTTCCATTACTGTTTTATATCACACTGTATACCAAATGAATAAACAAGTTTTGAAAAGATTTATACCACAGATAAATATAAACTTACAATCTTATTTTAATCTTTGCACAATTGCATTCCGACCACTGCCCCAAAAACGGGTTTTCTGAAAGATATCAATGGTCTTTCTATTTGGAGAGGGGGGTAGCAACCTACGCTAGAACTATGCTCATACTACAAAATACGTAAAAGACACGTAAAAATGATGATTATACACAATACCTGTACCCTGTGCTCACACTGTGAATATTGCACCTTTTGTGTGTTGGTGTCCACCCCACAGTTCTGCCCCACCCGGTATGGAGACCACCACAGACACAGACACTGACGGAGAGCAGCTCAATCCCACCTCCAGGTAAAACAAACTACTCACCAACTGCTCACCCCATTGCTCAACACACAGAGAGCGTGCTCACACATTGTGTATGTTGATGTCTGTATGTGTTAGATAATATGTGAGATGTCGGGTAGTATGACAACTCAGCTAACAGAAATACGTTAATCTACGTCAACATAACGTTTTTTTAACGTTATACAAGGTTTGGCCAAATAAGGAGCCATAGAGAAATGTTCTGAAACGTTATATATCGTGTTTCCATTGTTCACGGGGAGCACTATATCCATGTAAGGGGTATTCTGATGATAAAGCCTAACAGCAAGATTCCATAAGAACACGCAAAGAAAAAGAGAGAAAAAAAACATAATTATTAAGTTAACCTCCAAAGTCTTGAATCCCACCTTGATTATAAATAGACGTTGCAAATGACTGAGCAGTACATAATGTCACCGAGACAGCTATACCCTTTTGGATTCCAATATCCAGAGCAGAATATGATAAAAATATTGAATGAATGCTTGTGTTGTGTCTTTCAGACCGTTGTTTTATGGCGAAGAACCGCTAGGAGAAGACCCTGAACCAGAAGAGGAACAGCTCCCAATCAACCCACTCAAGGTGGCTATATCTTCTTTACATCATAGTTTAAATTTTAACTCATATTATTATATGGATATAAAAGTAGAGAGTAGATGTTCGCAGGAAAATTATTATCAAAATTCTCTTGGGAAAGCTTTTATCAAATACAATGAGAAATGCTATGCCTATGCTCTCTGAGTTTGTTAGATATCGGTCAAAATATCATGCTTTGATTCCAGATAAATCAACTCGATGAGTTGTTTGCGATGAGAAACCTTCAAGAAATCAAGACAATATTTAGAACCATCACGCTTGATATAGATGGGTAAGTCTGCTTATTCAACGATGTCCGATCGCCCATACTTTCTATACCTTGAGCAGCACAATATAGCCGTTTCCATATGTTCTCAACTTCTACTATGTAAATAAGGCCAAGTAAAAAAAAGGTTTGTTTCAGGTAACATGGTATGAAAATCTAGGGTCGGTAGGTCGGATTTTTCTTCTTTTTTTTTAATCAAAATTTTTGTAAACATAAAATTTACCCAAAAAAAAGTGTAAAATTATTTTTTTTTAATTCAAAATTGCATAAAAAAAAAAGTAGGGTCGGCCCTGTTTTGATAGAGTCGGTCGGGTGACCTGAAACAAACCTTCTTTTTTTTCGGCCTAAGCATCATTCAGATACATGAATTTAAACCGGATCCTTCATGCTTACAGAGTTATCGAATTCTCTCACATTGAGAGGGATCTGCCAGATGAGCTGACGGGAGCAGAACGCCGGTTTATGAAAGACGTAAGGCTAAAGAATAACAATGTCACCTGGCCATATCTAGGAAAACATATCCAAATCATCCTTTACAAATGTCAAACATGATTTTGATTAAAGGGAAAATCAGAGATCGATAAGGTTCCTCATATATGTTATGTTATGAGAATCCTACATAGAGTTATCTCATGTAACTTTGAATACGTTATGTGTCGTGTAGGGCGGGGGTAGATAGTATTGATAGCCTGCATGTAGACGAAATATCTCAAAGCCACATTATACCTAAATGATATATCACATATAGCCCTGGGGCATTAGGAGACTACGGTAGATAACTGTTATTGTGGCTGTTATTATAATGACTGTGGAGGAATTCAAACCAACTAATTAAGTTAAATTTCCAGTTGCATGAAGTCACCAGTGCTACTGTGCCGTTTGGAGAAGAAGAATTTGTGTGTTTGAGACTTGTCTCTGAGAAGGTCATAGAACTGGAGTAAGTACACATAGTTGAAGCCAAGGTTTAAAATACCGGAATATCATTATATCCTTTGAAATCACAAAAGATAATACGCACGCTAGTACAGTATTTCAATTGTTTACATGAACCATATTCTTTTGTAGGCTATATAATTGTTTTATCATTGGCCTTTCTCGTTTTCGTATGTAGAATAAAGTTAGTTGAATCATACATAACCTAAACCTCGATTGAGTATTTTGAACAGCTTCTCCATTTTCCCATTTATTCATCGTTATCAAATTAATCTTTTTCTAAACAGGGGTGATCCAAAACACTGCTTTGAAACTCTGAATTTCGAAGTGCTACCAATGAGAATCACAGAATATGCAGTAAGGAGAATACTATCAGTAACATGCATTCAACAATGACAATACTAATAATCCATGGAAGTGAAGTTGTCTATGATCAATATATGTAACATGAGTATACATTTTGCTTCAATATCAGTTATCAAATTGCCTTTCGAAAGGAGCTATAATTACGTTGGTAAATAAGATTAAGGAATGCTTCCATGGGTTCCTTTAACTTCCTCTCAGCCTTCTGCTTACGAGATGCAGCTAATTAAATTACCTGATATAATATTGATAGAAAGAAAATAAAGAAAGCCTTTGTGCCTTAATTTACACTACAGGGTTTATATCAGACGAAGGACAGGAGAAACCTTGGTACCATCTCTGTGACGTCACTGCAGGAGATTCTCTCAAATACCATTAGTCCAACAATTAGATCTGGTGATGGGAGCTTTACAAGAATTATCAACAACTTAGGACAGGTGTGTAGTTTCCTTTTACAGTGCCTCCCCAGCTAACAAAAAATAACGTTTCCAAACGTTCAGAAATCTTTCCCCAGTTAACAAAAACGTTTTCCAAGTCATATAAAAACGTTTGATGTTTTAAAAAGTGTTCTTTGCTAGCTGGTTCATCATGCGATTTTATGTATTGTTTTGTCTCATATCTTGTTGGGGAAGAAGTATAAGATAATCTCACTTGCATTCATGGCAAGTGTCAGTGTCCTCTCGGTGTGACTGCTCACAATTATCATTGATGGCGATTTACATATCGGGCAGCTGATACTAATGTTGAAAGATCTAATATGTATTTTCTTCTCTTTCTGCTCCATATAGAAAAATGAAAAGGACATCACAAAGGTCGAATATGTGTCATGGATACCATACTTCACATCTCTAGAGGCAAAATAAATTGATGGACTAGCACAGAACAGTTTTCGCCCATTTAGTGGCACTTTGAATTGGACTAGGCCTATGCCAAGACATGCAACTTCATAAGAATTTGTAAAGTCAATGGTGAGCTGGAGACAAACTGTGACCTTACATAGCTAATTACATAAACTGTTACAAGTGAGAAGGAGTTACAAGCCTTTGTTTGACTATAACTGCATCTGCTTGTATTGCTACACGTATGATTCTGCATGAGAAACAATCTGTTGGGATGAGCCAAGCCGTACAAACTCAGTGTCCGTCCGTTTATGTCACACATGTCTGCACTCTGCAACACAGAACTAGGAGAGAGTCTACCCATGTAGAGTTCAACATTGTTAAGATTGTGTGTCTACCATGTCAGTGGCAAAATATTGCTGTTGAATCAGTGGTGGCACATAGTGCCATGAGGACTGACAACAGAACAGTGCTCCTGGTATGCCTAACTATGATTAATGTGATACGGCTAGAGTGTGTGTATCAGTACGCCAGTTTGTTTTCCACATCATGATAGTGATGATAAAACATTGGAGACACTGGCACACCTGGAGGAGATATAACTGTACAGATAGCCATCAGGAGCTGTTTGAGATATCCAAAATCATGAAATGAGACAATATTACTCAATTTCTAACATGTGAATGTACAAGGAGGTTGAGGAAGTACTTCTTGTGTGGCACAAACTATCAATCGTGGTTCGTGATGGCATGCATATAATATTATTATCATCTGTGAACTTATCCTCTAGATAATCCAGCTGGCTATTATGTGCTTCTCCCTAGCATGTGCTTCTCACAATCAAATGAATCATGTACTTGTTGATGTATCCTCTTGGTCGTAGTATGTATATGGTAATGTATTTGACTTTTGTACTGATTAGTATGTTATGTTCTTGTTTTTATTGTGATGTATTTGTAATATATGTACTATAATGTTATGCACATAATATAAGTTATTTAAGAAAATATCAACTATGTTTATCGAACTCATAATGTATTTCATCTCATAAAAGCTTAATTTGTACCTTCATGAACATATTCATCTCCATATAGTAAATGAAAACATGGTAAGAGAGTGAATGCCCAATAATTATATGTCAATATGTTTCAACATAATGGTTAGTGTAGTTAAAGTATTACATCTATTAAGGTCACAGCAATATATAAGTATGTTGCCCCATATGTTATATTACAGTAGTCTTTTTGGCATTATAATTACAATAACTACTGTCACATAATTTGAGAAACCAGAACAGGACACGTAACAGTAATTGGCACAGCCTATAGAAGGCGGTGTGTGCCTGTCCCCTGTCCAGGGGGGGGGGGAGTGTTAAAACGAATCATCATTACAGTAAAGCTTGGTTACAACGAGGTACCTGTTTTAGAGCATTTGCCTCATTATAGTGGACTGCTCATTGTAGCAGCGTTACTTATAATGTTTCTAATGGAAATGGGACAGAAATAATCATATGCTCTTATACAACACAACAGTCCTCGTTATATCTAAGTTCATTATAGTTAGGTTTTACCGTAATTATCAATTATATTGTCACTCACATACAATCTAACGTTGATATGCCTTACATCCTTCACACTTTTCCTACATCAAAACGACTAATTAAATAGTGTTGCCAAATAAAGTGCTTACAGAGTGAATTCCCCGTTGGGATTGGATGTTACATAATTTATGTGTGCGACCGCATAGTTTTTGGAATAAATTCTGACAGAAAGAAGATACCTTATGTATAGAAATGAGCTGCAGGGAAATTTAATTGTGTTATTACAATTATATAGTCACGCCCAATGCTTTCTCTGACCGTGTGTAGAGGGATACTAGCTTCAGGGTCAATATCCTAAGTCAATAAAAATATGCAGGCAGATGTATTTGTTGATCCAATTTGTCACCCCAATACATGTACGCCCAGGGAAAGGCAAAGAGAAGGGGAAAACAGTTAGTTAAGAACATTGCAAGAGATACAAGTATACATTTCCTTATTCTTACATCCTTAATAAGTATGCTATCCTATAAAGACACGATAAACTATAATTTGAATGAACATCATGATGAGTCTACCTATATTTCAAACTTTACAATCTGAAAAAGTATGATTTCGATGCATTACCTTTTTTTAAACTTATTATTGGTAGTTTTCCGCTCTGAAATGAAGAATCCTTCAGGTAAGGTTCCAAATTATATTCCTATCTTGCTGTCCATAACCTGGATCATCCGCTATGTATCATTGACTGAAAATGCTGAAGCCAACTGTATGTATTTGGGCCTCAAAATAGCTATGCTGTTTCTAGTTGTGTACCACTCATATAAGGTGATGTAACAGTAACTGTTAATACCACTGGATTCATACTTATCTACATGTCACCTCCACCACTAGTGTTTAACAGCTTTTTACCCACTCAGTAAATCTTCAGCAACATCTAGTTTCAAAATATTTACAATATCTACCATAACACATCCATATGCACCAACCAGGACTAACACGTCAACATAATGCAGACCTTGTAGAAATAGTGTAGGATAATCCTTTGGTGTTTGCGTCACCACTTTTTTAGAAACTATTACATCTCTTACATCTCACATACATTATATCATATGGCTGTGAGACTTTTGGTATCATTCTTTGTCCCTGATTCATTGATTTTGGTTTTTGCACAACTGCAGACACGCCTACAAACTTTGTTGTTACAGAGAAAGGCAAGGGCAATGAACACACCTTGAAGGGAATTAAAGATGATGAACAGGTACCAAAAAACCTTCCCTGTCTGTACAAAATTAGCAATGAACCCAAAAAGCCAGGTGAGGCCTATGATGGTCGAAAGTTTAATGTAGAGCAGCAGCTGCAGTCGACTGCCCTTCATGTGACGTCCTCATGACAGTGCATGGGCACTCTGTGCTGCCACCTCGTGGATGTGGTACACTGGCAAACTGAACAAGATACTATTTGTTTTGTATTACACATGCCAGGGGCACAGCAAAGGCAAAAAGCACTACATCCTTATTGCTGATCCAGCAAATATCTGCAGCATACCTCGGGCTATAGCCACCGTCAGGACTTACAAGTTCCAATCCCAGACAAACACCAACAATGAGAAACAACATTCCAAAAGCATATCTTGTATGTCACAGGAAACGCTTATGACCATTTGACCTTGTCTGCTGGTAATGCCGGCTGAAGGTCCTGTAGATGTTAAACGCGAGGACATTCGTCCAGAAGAAGGAGGACAGGAAACTGTAATGCATTGTGGAAGCAGCAATCACACACACTGTCGTGTATGGTGTCAGCAGGCCAGCTAGCAGACACAGTAGCTGTCTCAGTAAAAGGCAGCAGCTCAGGGCAACCAGGCACTTACCAGGGGTGTTCAGGAGGCTATGGTGGCAGCAGTATTGATTGTACGATTCAATCACAAATGACCCAGGGCTTGGTTGAGATGGAGTTAGGGGAAAAAAAGAAGATCCACATTTGTCAAAAACACCACTACTCTCCACCCTGAAGAATGGCCCATGGCCTCAGGTGCTAAGAATGTTTTAGGTCTGGTCATTCTTCAGGGGGGAGGAACAGGGTGGCCATGATGCTTTATTTCTGAACTTAGGCCAAGAAAAAAAGTGGAGGGAATTTGTTTCAGGTAACATGGCCCCCTTTTTTCTATTTTTGGGGGTCATCCAGGTACATCCAGGAGGGATTTTTAGTACCGGGGTTTGGCCACTAGGGGGCATCACAATGACCAGAAATGTGAAAATGGGCCAAAGTTTGCTCTAAGGTGATTTTTCACATAGAAAATGATGGTTTTCTCCAAAACATTCTATTCTGGGGTAATCCGCCCATATTTGGAATGTAAATGGAACGTTTTAAAGCCAATATAAGGCCTAAATAAGGCTTTCTTCCTAAAATATGTTGCCATGGCAACCACAATTTCCTTCCAACTAGAAAAAGAATGAATTTCAATCGATAGAGAAATTCATAGGGATTATTACACTGAAAACAGAATGCAATTATCATTTCTATATCCAGATTTATGATAAGAAATATGAAAATTAGTGGTTAGGTAATAAGTGAAATTTTGAAAAATCAGGATAATTAGAATATATAGGAATACAATTAAAACAACAAGCGATAGAGCCTATTGGCTATTTGGCAAGGTTAGTACCATCCCAGATTGAGGAAGCAATTTCTCAGAAAATAAAATGATATCTCCATCTATGATACCTCTTTTCAAAGCTCATGACTTCAATTTTAAAACATACATTTTACCTCGGAAGGCCCTTTCTCCTCATCTGTCCACATACATTTCACCTCGGAAAGCCCTTTCTCCTCATCTGTCCACAATTGTGCCGGTATGGTGGAACTGGGGGCCAGGGGGCATCGGGCTTTGCCACCCCCCCCCCCCTTAAAAATAGAGAGAGAAAAAAGGGAAAGAAAGAGAAGAAATAAAGATGTTACATAACAACACCAAGAGGGTATTTAATACCAAGTTCTCTATTCTAACCAAGCCAATACCACAACACAGACTCCTGCCCTCTGCTCAGGGCCTGTCACACTCTGGGCCTCACATCTCCCTGGCTTCCAGCCACGAGGCCTCCTCTTGCCCACCCCAACCCTCTGGTCCCGTCGCTGACTCGGTCCCTCTGAGTCTCTGGCTGTGTGACCGAAGTCTCTGTGACCACTAGTGAAGTGGCTTGCGCATCACATATTAGTACCTCTTTCTCCAGGGCTGGAAGGAGTTCCTGGAGCTGGTAGCCGTTACCTCATTCACCATAATACTAATGTGTAGAGCCGTGCCAACCAGGCAGGATGGAGTGTTAAATTCGAGGATGTATACCTTTTTAAATTCTAATTTGGTTAAAAACGCACAGATGAATCTTTTTGAAATTTGGTATACACACGTATGATACTATAATCATCAACACTAACATATTTAGAAAGAAAGATATCAAGACGCTGCATGCTTTTTTCAAGATTCTCATTTTTATTCTCATAATTCTCCATAGTGATCTATGCTATAATTTTTTTGTGGGAAAAGTCTCAATTAAGACGGGTATTTTTTTCCCTCAGAAATCTTGCAATATTTCAGAAAATATGGATGAATTCAAAAATCCAAGCGGGTAGTGCTCTAGAGGCGAATCTTGGCTACGTTCGCAATCTCTTTTTTCACTTGTACGACTAGTTTGGGCTGAGAAATTTTACATTCTCAAGTTGCATAAATTCTGAAATCACCAACCCAAAAAATCAGGTCCCTACCCGACGCTTTAAACTTTGGTAGCCCTTGTTAATAAACAGATTATGTTTACTATAATTTGCTAATTTTGTAGTGCACGATTTCATACCATCCATTCAAAATGCACTATGACAGGCCAGTGGCTGGGATCCATGAGCCCTTATCCAAGCTCTTTACTTCTAGTGCATGGAAGCCTACTTAGAAAGAGATTGTGTGCAGTCAGTGGCAGAGACATAAATGTGTCGTCGGTGGATTGGAATAATGCACATGTGACAACAGCTTATCAAACTAACCATATATACTGTTTTGACCAATGTAAGGGTTTGTTTCTGAAGCCCCAGATATCAGCCAAGCCTCCAGTTTAACTTATAGCAACAAATAGCTCTTCTGAATGGTTCTTTTTAAGTCTGCTAGGAGAATGATGTAAATCATTACCCAAGCTGGCCCCAACTCGCGCTTGGACACGTCCGAGCGACATCGCTGCTATTTAGGAGGCCATGACCGCATCACTTCCCCCGTATATTGGGGTGGATTTGTACGCGGTACCCATCTGCACTTTTAATACAACAGCACCAAGCGCACAGGAACTATTTTAACCAGCAACCTTTGGTGCCAGGGAAACGAGGTCGAGGTGGTGCGAGCTTGATCATTACCCAGCCCAGTATCATTATCTCCACTACACCAACAGAGGGCCCCACCTACTGCTCAGTAAGCTGCTCCATTGACTGTCCCCTTATTCTTTCATAATTTCTATTTGGCTACATATCATGACTATAATAAATGCCCTATGATCCAGAGATTACTCAATTTTCTATAGGAAATTAACATAATTCAGTACAGACATTTCAGTCAAAATGTAGGAATTCCTGCAAAGTAGGAAAAGTGGCATCTCTGCATATCCCTGCATTAAAGATATAAGCCTTATACGAACATCTCACTAGATATCATGAGGAACAACAGGTGTAACTTTTAATATTGTTTTATTAGCAAAATACATTGAACTTGCATACTAATAAAACTGAAACACTAGCAGCAAGCAGAACATGATATAATGAACAGAAACAAGTACTACGTGATATATACATATTCATTCTAAGGTGATGTATGTCTACTTTTTCACACAAAGTTAGGTTGCAAAGGCAGCAGCCTAGGGCATGCCTTTCACTTACAATTATAGTTTGAAGGCACATAAAATCAGCATTAACTTTGCTCGACCTTTCATATTAGTTATAGCAGATTATGTCATAAATTCTTTCTAGAATTCCAGGTTATTGTCGAAAGTTAAACAATGTCTTCAGTGCTAGACTGTGTTGTCTGCTGTATTACATGTTAACAACTTGAAGCAGTTAAAATGAGAGTACATGGCTTGCATAGTTGTTGAATACATAAAGTTTGTAAATGAGGACTAAGATAGTTTCCTTGGCATATTGCAATTATGTATCTATTCTACTGTTGCACACCTGCCTCTCAAATGGCTTAATGGGTTCGAGGAGGTCTAGTTTACCAGTATTACAGTACCAGTACATGACCATCCCTGTATGTGTAACGAAGTGTTAATTTCACCATTGGCACACTGGCAAACAGCGCATTCCAAACTGTATCCAGACTACGCTTGCGCGACCAGTGCACTTCAACGCGAAAACTCCTCCTGATTTAAATTATGTGAATGGCCGGCCGTCGGTGAGCCTCATAGATTTGATGAACTCACGTTGGGTCAGCATGACGCACCATTGCAACACCAGCAAGCCTTAATCAGACTGTTTTAATGTAATGGGTCAGTCTCTATCACTTAATACCAGGAGAGGACCTTTCTGTTGTGTCAGTAGTTTATTAGTAGGATACTTAGTACAGAGCCATACCTTCTTAGGAGTACTTTTCAGTACTTTGGTGAGGAATCAATGCCAACACTAGCAAAGGACCCTTGGGGTGGGTTGGGGTGGGTTGGGGTGGGTTGGGGCGGTGGGTGTTTATGAAACAAGGTATAGGTGCCACTACAGTAAAGCATACAGACTACAAGTAGATACATTCCCATCAATTGGGCCCACAACTCGGTCGATCCAACAAGTCTCCAACGACGATATTATTTCATGTTTCGGCAATCCCAACGCCACAAAAGTATTTTGTACCAAAAGAAAACACTGCCCCTTTGAAATGAAAAAGAAGCAGTTTTCATCTTAAATGATTCGAATACAAATGTCACAATTAATGAATTTACGTGTATATCGCCTTTGGGTTGTTAGGACCGAACCGGCCAGGACCGTAGCACCAGATGGGTAACAGAGACAACAGCGTCAACAATAACAAAGGCCGGGGTTAATACTCCGATATGATAACCCAGCATGGAAGCCCCATATTTTCAAGTGTTGAAGATGTTTGGCCAAAAGCTGTTGAGTACCCTAATTTACTAATGTTTTCCAATTTTCAATATAAGACCACTTTTTTATGCATAGAGTTTTGGGTGTTAGAGAAAGGCACCCATGAAAATGATATGAGAAAGAAATCCACTGAGGGCTCCATTCAAAGGGCCTACTATAAGTATATAAACATGAACCGCATAAAACCAGATACATAGCCAGACTTAAAATACTACATTTCAAAACGTTCCATTCCAGTCCAATTTGTGTTTTTACACAACTATGCTGCTAAGCTGTCCATGCCAATTTAAAATAGTTTTACAACTGAAAGCCAATGTCAGATATAGATCGGTACAGTGATTATATGGATATGATACATTATGCGCAGTACAATAAAACATGTATTATACTAGAATACTCCTGACAGTATGATTTCCATCAATTCAAACACGATTTCATCACTATGGTAGCCTATTAAACAATGATTAACTTTCTGCTGGACTATAATATAACAATTCCAGTACCTGTACATGTATTCTCTTATAATATACCAAATTACTCAGCATGCTAATAGCTTACATCGGATCGGCAGGCTATTGGTCACAACAGACCCTAAATACCTATACCAATATTGTCATTTCTAACCACCTTGGACCAAAAGACCTAATTATATCCTATCCTTAATTCAGCCGATGGTACAGGGATTTATCCTTTTCTTAAATTTACATAATCATAAATAGCAATTAGTGGTTATATTTATAACCAAGCTTGTCTGGGTGGTAGTAGATATGAAATCGAAAGTCCAAATTCTGGCAGGTGTCGCAGCAAAGATCACCCCGAAGGCGCTATGAGCAAGGCCATACTATGTGAACCAGGATGAAACCCGATCACACCATTAGTTTGTGAACACTGAGGTCTGAAGGAAACCTGTTCAGGTTTGTCTTCAACACATTAACTCTTAGGAGAGCCCACTCTGTTAATAATGTACACATACAATACTCTCCTTACAATGTAATGCCAGATTAACTATATTTATCTAAATCTATTCAAGTTCAACTTATCAAAACCCAACTTTTGAAACAACCACACGGGAACCATCGTTATTAACACACATGAATGGTTAATCTGCTCAGCCTGATGAAATACATGTCTTATCAGTTCTTGTATCAACGATGTGCGTAGTTTTCAACTTAAAAAAAATACAAAATACAAACCATACAAAATTAAGACACACTCAGTAACAGTAAAACTGTCCATAATTTTCCACTGTGGCTTTGACATAATCTCCTTTGAGTCACTGAATATAAAACTAACAATCGACTATTTCATTTGTAATTTGTGCTCTTATAGTCATCTTAAAATGTATATAAAACATTTAGGAGATTCAACCTCATGTCCTCTATACGTTCTCCATTCTAACACAATTTTACAACATGTTTAAGTATATATTTATCCTGGTTTGGCATAAGGAAGCTCATCAATATATTATCATCCATCTTCCTTGAAGATAAATCAAACTGTCCAATACATTATTAGAAGAAAATCAGACTGCCATGATCTGTTGCAGATAGTACGTGAATAGCCGACTACCAGTGAAGGCGCCTTCTTTTTGCGAAGGCTGGTGAAAGACTGCGGGCGGCGGGTCATGGGGTGGGTTTGTGATGGGTGACGGTGGGTCTCTACCACAGCGCATATAGGAGAACTCCGAGTAGACTGAGAGCGGAGATGGGTGTTACGCTAGACGCTCCGCCAACCACAGCCGCTGTTTTGGGTTTAGAACTGTAAACTGGGTTTGCGTCATACTTGTTTAGCAGAACGTTCCTATAGAGGCAAAAGGAGAAAAATGTAAATGCTAAGGTTTAAGGATAATTACTTAAGAGAGCTATTCTTCATGAGTCAGTCAGGGATATTCTATTAAAAGTGGTAAAGTCAAGTTAACTTTGCATAACCATTTATAGCCAGGGATGCCACTATCTGACTGTCAAAAAGCAGGAAATCTTCCCATTTACAAATTGATATTTAACACAAAAATCTTCGCGAAAACGCAGGAATACCTAGAGATATTTTCAAAAAGTGGCACAAGTGTACCAAACTATGAAGATAATTTACCAACCTGTAATCAGAGAGTACGCGCTGGAGGCCCTCGTATGTTCCCTTGGCAAACTCAACCCGGTTGTTCATGGTAATCTCACCAATGATGGGTGGTGTCAGTTTACGAAGGGCTGTCTTACCGCCTACTGTGAAGAGCTGCAATATGAAGTCAATCAGTTAGTTTACGTCAAACATATTTGTCATTGTTTTGATGGTACTAGTACATGATGTACCGACTTAATTTTCTGTACAGAAACTATATAATACATGTACCAAAATACATGATAAAGTCAGGCACTTCCAGAGTTACTTCTTATATGATATTTATTTGACAATCAAAGTAAAGAAGGGCGTTTATTTAGTGAGACACACATGTATATATTGTATACAAAACAAATATATTTGACACCATTAATCCGGCCGGGAGGCGTTTAATGAGAGCACAACGAAATGGATTTCACAAGACGATAACATCTGACATTTTTTATCCGAAATGTATGATTCTATATTAAAGTAGAAACAACTCACAGAAAAGTTATCAGCGTCGAAGACAAGGATGAGATCATCTTCGCACTTGCCGAGCTTCCAGTTCCTGAGGAGGGTGAATGCGAACAGCTCGGTGTGGTGGAGGCGTTCCCGGGCACTGTAATCCCTGTACAAGGAAACAGAGTGTCACATTTAGATACAAGGACATAGAGTGTCACATGTAGACACAACGTAATAGTGTCATATTTAGACACAAGGACATGGTGTCACATTTAGACACAAGGACATAGAGTGTCACATTTAGACACAAGGACATAGACTGTCACATTAAGAGCACCTAGAGTGGCCAATATTACTACAGCACACATCTAGCAGGAAGTATACCGGATGGGAAACGGAGCGGCGTGTGAGCGGCAAATACACGAGAAGGGGCTTTTTTTCCGTTATCTGCACGTTGTCAGAGCCAGCATGGAACATTTTAATTTTCTTTTAAGGTGTCGAACAAAAATTTTTTCTACAAGGTAAGCATAATTTTGCCCACACAGCACAGTAGGTTTGGTTCGCGTGTATAACTCGCTGGTCATATACAAGGTTTTACAGTCCAACAGTTATTTATATATTTTTGTGATAGTGAAAAAACACATCCAGAAATATACTTACTTCATGTAATCCTCATTTCCATTAGCATACTCGCTCATCTCCTCATCAGATAATATCCCTGGGGCGATAGCGATACCGACATGGTATCCACGCCTGTCACGTTTACAGATGTACTCTGAGCACGGGCATCGCGTCTCATTCATTATTCTCTCAATTGTTCGGTCCAACTGGTTGGCTGCAATGTGGAAATAGGTTTTATTAAACACTTTTTTCTAAATATTGTTTACATGTATGAAAGATCAATGATTTAAATTCTGAAGTGTAGAGAGTACTAAAACCCCATTACTGTATATAAATGCTTGGCACAAGACCTCATCATGTTCTTTTACGTACCCAGGGTAGAAAAGATGTCTCTTCTGTAGCGCAAAAAAACAAAACAGTATGATACTACAGTATATATCAAAGGGGTCGACTTTGAAATCTCTTCAGCGAAATCCCTGACCACTTACAATATCTGTAAATTTAAATACCAGTCCTAAAAACAACTAGGCTAGAACCAATATGGCACACACAAAATATTCTCACCTTGTGTGAATGTCAGTTTTCCATTGGGGTCGCAGATGTAGGACTTGACGCCCTTACGTCCGCAGAAGTCCTGGCTGGCGTCTTGTGGGTTCACGAACTGAGACCGGTGCCAGCCGGCGTCAGGCATGCTGCATGCCACCACCGCCAGACCCAACAACCCCGCGAGGTAATATGTTACTGCCATTGTGTAGCTATCTGAAAGTATAGAGAAATATTAGCATTAGTCATAGCAGTTAAAATACATGGCATTTATAGTATCTTTACTCAACGAAATCAACTTTTAAGCGGCATAATGTCCGAGACCTAGAGTCTAAACATTGTACAAATTCTAAGCATGGTACCTAAAATCCTGGAGTATAACGCGTATCTCAAGTATAACCTGCACCCAGACTTTGCGAGAACTGTATAACCCACACTTGGGTTGTGATTCACATATCACCCACTGTTATATACGCAGCAATTTACAGTAGTAGACCTATGTATGCTACCCCAAAGCCCTGTCAGCGTTTACATATGTAAAGGTACATGTAGTACCTACTGTATAGGTAGTACCGTATATTGGTACGACATTGTCCAGTAGTGGAAATTGGCGGAACTCATTTTCACGAATACATCTAAGGAAGGAGACCAAATACCCCCATTATAGCACAAGCCAAGTTAACACACAAAGAAACACCATGGAACCAAGTTAGGGTTTTAAAAACATTTTTTATTTTTCATTTTGCATGATACACGAATGCAGCCCTGGTGAGTAACTTGTCAATAGTGAATGCATCATTCCAACGCTACAGGGTTTCTATACTCCCAAAGATATAACCCCAAAGCAGTCTTTGCGAAAACTATTTCATCACACGGGACATTCGGTCCTGCGAATTTTCAATGTTGAAGGACCGGCCACACTTTTGGAGGACCGGAGTTTTTTCTATTATGAAATACATTATATTTGTAACCATTTATGGCCAAATCAGGATAGATATATAGATTTACACAGTATATTGACAAACATATTTCAGCTTTAGAAGCCCAACTGAATTCTTCTAGTTCAGAAAAGCCCAACATATGACTGGACATTCGGTCCTGCTACACTTGTTAATTTGCTGGACCGGTGGCATTTTAGAGGGACATTGCCACTGTCCTGCATGTTTTCGCAAAGACTGCCAAAGGGTCGTCATGATGCACAGCGTCGATGAGCTACTCATTGGTGCTGCGACAAGTAAATATGAACCTTGAGACATGGTCCGGTGCTTAGAGGGTTAACCAGGAAGTGCCGGTGAGTTGGTGCTGTACTGCCCCCCCCCCCCCCCACACACACTTACACCAGAGAGCAGCTCCCGCTTATATAAACACACTATGGTGCAACCCGCAGCAGTTGGAGATAACTGTAGTGTTCGTGTGGACCCTGGTAAATAGCACTATTTGACACATATACCATCATGTATTATATCGTTTTACTGGGCATGGTACAATGTATTACTGAACCAACCGTTCGTATGTAAGGCATAATATATCCTTGTAGAAAGTTTTCATTTATTACTTAAAAATGTATTCAACTGTTGAATTTTGTGTGATTCATAATTATGTGGCTCTCCATTGTGAGGTGTTCCAGCCGTCAGAAAGTTGTGCGGTGGATCGAAGACGCTGTCTGCTTTATGAAAGTTTTAATACAAATTTCCTTTTTAATGTATTACGAAAGTTTAACGCCCGGTATTTTGGTGGTACTTCAGATTGAAGGGGTTCTTCCATCATATTTGACTTGAATACATGTACATCTAAATCCTTCTTGCACACCAACTAACCTGCTGAGAATGAGTAATCTAGGATTTATCTACAGTGCCCTGAGCTGGACTAGATCTGGGTCATGTAGACAATGGCAAAAGGATGAGGCATGCAAAAACATGTACAACAACAAACAAGACGCCCCCCCCCCCCCCACACACACACAAACCTCACAGTACACTACTCTAGTACAGGCGTCCCAGATCCTGCTTCTAACACCTGACATGTATACATGTATACACAGCACCTCTTCTCTCCCAACTACTCAAATGGAAGTTAAAGTTACATGTATATTGTATAGAGGAAACATTAATTCCTTTATTTATGTGTATGATCTTGTTTGTTTGAATCTTCTTTTCCTCTTCTCATAAGACCTAAATGGTTTGTTCTTTTCCACTCATGAACACTGTTTTTTCTTCTAATATTGCACGAAGCTGCAAACCGTGTGAACATATATAATATTTCATCATTGTATTATATGGCACAAGCACTGTGACCACTTTAGCAAGACCTTCTGTTTATTTATCATGTATATGTTACCCATGTACCATCCCCTCCCTACAAGAACAAAAAGAGAAAAAAGAAAATCCTTAAAACTCATGGTTGATGAATGTGTGCCTGGATGCAGGATGGCCGAACATTTATAATACACATGTCATGAATGCTCCCACAGGCATAGTTGGTGATTTTATAATATTTTTGTTTATGTTTTTTCCCTTTTCTTTTGTGACTTATGCGTAGGGGACCTGGGAGGGTCACAAGATATGTGTGTGTTGGGGAACGTTACAAATGACGTGACACACACGGTAGGGCATGGGAGGGGGCGGGTCTTTGGGCTTGATGACAAATTGAGCTACAAATTTGTATATAGGACAATTTTGAATAGTGAAAAGAGGTCTTGGAGATTGCCCAAAAATAGATTACATCATTTGTGAAGGTTCCCCTGGTGACGCGGGCGGTGGCTGTATGTGGAAAGGTCTGTGGTGGCTGCGGTGTACACAGTGTATAGCAGACAGTGGTAGTGGTGGTCTCCTAGAGCCCTACTGTCAAACTGAATCCTGGTCTGTCTGCTATCTTACCAAACAACCAGAGCCCTTCACTCCCGCCCCCAATGGAGGATACAGAGAGTATGAGTCTCCTAACCTCGCTTATATGCTGTCTTTAGTTCAGGGTTATCATGACTTTAGGTTATTAAGAAACATTTTAATTATATCATATATGATCATCTCCAACTCAGCTCTCCTCTGGGAGGGGGGAGGGGTGAAGGATTGCACGGCCAATTTCACAATATCACGATGCCACTATAATAGGGGAAATCCACATGTGATGTGTGTACGTGGGGAGGGCGGGGGGTCTACATATGTATATGGAACATTGCCAACAAGTGTGACAAGAGGATAGTGTGTCATAAAAGAAGACTACAGCAGCTCATCCAGTCCGTGCCACCCAGTGTGTAGGTCTATACAGCACCAAGACTAACTAAGATCCGCAGCATGGGTGTGGTATGTGTGATAAGACACAACGTGTTATCTGTGGTAACCCTTACTGCTCCCCTCCCTCCCTACACACACATCCTAATCATGGGTGCTGGTTGAAGCAGCAAGCCACAGCGTAATGTGAGATCTACTGTGTCAGTAGACCCTTCTATTCTTAAACAAATATTTTGTTTTAATAGAGACTTACCAGTTTAACTATGAATGTATAAGTCATAAACATTTTAATCTGATTATGATTTCTGCCAGGGTTTTAAAGCTTTAAAGTCTATAATGAGAACTGATAAAATATACGTAAGTAGGCCTGCAAACATGTTTACATATGAATCAACCGCTGAGAAATAATTGAATTGAATCTGACAAATTGTTTGCGTCTGACAGAACCGTAGTGGTATTTCATTAACTGCATGATCAGTATCAAACTTGGGCTGGCTTTAGGAGTACAAGTTCAAGTTCAAGTTCAAAAGTCGTTTATTGATCACCGAGACAAAAGTACAATCACAATCCAATGATCTCCCTTCATAATCGGTCTCGGGAGGAATGCTGTGGCGTACAAAGTTATGTCCTCGTCTTTACAAGCCGTAGCTGCACTCTAATAACACTTTTTAAGTAGAAACTATCATTGCTGTTTGAGATATGGCATTTTCTAGGTGGTAAACTCACATTCATCGTACTTTAGATATTCAGTATCCAATCTGAACTGTCTACAGTAGTACACATATCTAATGCTATATGACCTCATGCATGTGTTAGGGGCAAGCTCATATATTCCATAGCATAACAAATTGGGACAAAAACTGTCCTACCAGCACTGACAACCCTACACGTGGTTTACTGGGCCGGCCGTCCCCGTACTTATGGCTATTACCATGATTACATCTATAGGTCCTTGTTCCCTGTTACTGCCTGCCTATATAACGAGATAGACTATTCTGAAATTCTGATTAACATATTGTATATGCAGCCAGTCACTGGATCCCGGCACTGGATACTGGGTGGGGCCTCCTCATCACATAGTATATACAAATGTAGTACATCATCCTACAGGACGAGTGATGGGACGTATTCACACCACCAGATACCCACTAGTATATCATCCATGTATTTTTGTTGTTGTATATCTTTACTTGTCAACATTTGGTTCATAGACTTGACCAAGTAATTATCTGTCTCCTTGCCTGATACCTTCCCTGTGGGTTTTGATCTTCCTCATAGTCTACTCTTCTATATCATCTAATTCCTTTCCTGTATCTTGTTTTTACCTCATTATTTCTCAGTTGACCCCAACCGTGTTAGTACTATTAAGGTTGTGTCAAGGTGTGAGCGTCAGCAACTTTCGTCTCTCAAGATCCATTATTTTTTCTACAGTTGGGGAAGGGGGTGGGGGATTCCCATGCGTGACAGCCCGTGAGTGATGCCAGTTATAGACGAAACAATGTTGAAACATTGTTGCATCTAGTGCTTGTGGGGCATGTCTCTTCATGCCTCTTAATCCCCAAATAAATTGTGAGAGTGAGCTCCCCCCTATTAGTGACTCTGCAGTCCCGATGCTGCATTGTAGCTTACAGGGTCTTTTTTAGGGACGCAAACTTAACTATTGAAACAATTGTCAATGGATCTTATTTACTCCTGTCTATCTCTACTGGGATGAAAAAAAACGTCAGTTGCCATAGTAACCTTCTGCCGAGTTACTACTAGCCTGTCTGCTTGTCATCCTAAATCATCTGCTTGCCTCCATGCCTCCCTGTGTACCTGTCTACATTCCTACCTGTCACCCCCTCCCCTCCCCCTGCCTACCCCCCGGCTTGATATTATGCATACAATGCATGTACGTTTTGATCATACACAGCGCCTGACCTCCATGTCAACCTGTGCTACCCACACGTACAGGCTCACAGAGGATGCAAAAAGTTCTTTTTAAAAGAGAAAAAAACCCACAATAATCCTTTAAGGGATGGATGATGCCTTTAAGGCTTTATATTTTATGTTTATCTGTTGTCATGATGCATCATCACAGCGCAATATTAGTGTATAATGCCGCAGTGTTTATTATCCCTATAGGGTTGACATGATGCATAAATGCAGCTTTTGCGAACTAACCACCAGGACACGGTCCATGCATCATAACGACAAAAGGGCATAGTATATAAAGCATTCTGCTGCTCTAAAAGGGTTAACAGCATACAAAAAGAGTCTATAGAGAATCTCCACTGACGGTGACTATTCAAACTCTACAGTACAGGTAGGAATACAAAATGTGAAGCTAGGTAAACACTCTCAAATGACGTCACCAATATTTGGTCCTTTCTCAATACTCCATTAACCCATCCTCTTGTGATTATATTGGATATTTTCCGATAAGGATTTATCGATTCGTCCCGAAGTCCAAAGTTCCCAAATCACAAATCCTCCCTTCCCTATAATAAGCCGGTAACGTCATTTGTGAAAGTTCCCTAGGGTGGAAAAAGAAAGGGGCTGGTGATTGTACTGTATGAAGGCCATGTGTATGACGGCCCAGTATTCTGGTCATGTCCTTGCCGACACACAGCAGCCTTTATATAGCAAGGAGGGCTGTGTAACGTAAAGGGGCCAGGTGGTGGTGAGGGAGGATCAGGGGGCAGGTGAAGATCCTATACCTGTTCGTGTTAGCATTGAGATGATGCGGCCTGTGGACAATAGCCTTGTATACTACGTACAGCGAGGTGATCATCCCAGGTATACATATATTACTCATCGGTGAACACGAGCTGGGCAATCCCACACAAGGATACCTTCTGGGTGCTTTCTATAAAGAATAATTGTAACCTAGAATGAGTATCAGTCTGTATCCGGAGGAATTTACAGACTGACGGCATCATATCCACATTTTGCGGGCACTTGCTACATATTACCATGGCAACATGGTACGTCATATGGACGTCAAAATGGCGGCCGCTACCTTTTGAGCCTGATGCAGTTTAGAAATGAGCTAATAATACTTTAAAAATGCTATGATCACATCTAAACTGGTGCAGGCCGCATAGGTGAGCCCTAGATCTATCTAATTATTTATCAAAGGGCGATCATAGATAATGTTTTCAATGCAGGCCACCCTTTTGAAAAATTGTCCCCCGAAATGGATGGGGGTCGCCCAGTAGCCCTACTGACGTGAGAGGATCGGGAGGCTTAGTAGGGGTACGAGAGTGGCTAATTGTAACCTATTTAATGCCAGTCCTTTCCTCCTTCCTCTATATAATAGAAGTGTGTGTGGGGCGGAGAGATTATGCCTGGATTAGGCTTAGCCTGTCAAATTGTACCTAGAAATATTAATCTAAATTATGTTTTGTTTTTAAAGAAAATTTAAAAAAAAAGAAAGGAAAAATGTGAACCAAGAGGAGTAGAGGCTATGGTGGTGTTGATGATGCAATACCAGTCTCCATCACCCCTACACGGTCAGACAGGGACAGGTGCCCAGTGTTAGAGTGGCCGTACATCCTCCTGTACCTGAGTCACACCTGGGCCACCTCACCTCAGCTGACCACGGCTACACTGACCACACGGACAATGGTCAGCCACCGCACGACCACAGTTCTATGCCTCACCACCCCTCGTCATCAGTGTGTGGTTTTATCCAGCCCCAGGGGGTGTTAACCCTTTAAGGACCGGATGATGCACCAATATACTGCCGGCGCGTAACTCGCTGGTATTGTATCAGTACATCATGATGATACTTCGGAAGTGTATCGACTCTGCAGGGTCAGTACGAGACATGAATGCAGCTCTGGCGAGTTACTCGCTGCTGTTCCACTAATGGGTCATAGCAGTATTTACATAGTGAATTAAAGCACTACATCTACGCTGCCTTTAAAGTTAGGGTTAATGGTCAGTTAACAATGATAGCAATTGGTGTTCACTTCAGCCTCAGGACAGGGGGTGTAAGTGGTCAGTTTACAATGATGGCGATCTCCTTCAGCCCCATTCATATGGATGGAGGGTCTAAGACTGGGGAGGTTTTATAGGGTGGGCTAACTACTAGGTATGATAATGTGCTTCAGGCCTACACTATAGGTTATCTTAGTAGACATGCCTCAGCCCTAGACTATACTCATTTTTTAATACCAAATGTAAGTTTCAGAGTTCACCCATATTTATGTACATTTTGTATACAGCATATTATAGGTGATGAGATCTAGTAATGTTACTAAATGTATACGGCTGCTAAAATATATATAAATGATAACATTCGTACGGATTATAAATGGATCGTATTACATGACATGCCTGTGTACGTGTCCTAGAATTAGCCGATACAGAAAGAGTAAACTTACTCTTTCTGTATTTCCGTGAAATAAAACACCTGGGTTATTTACAGCAGTTGGGTGAGTCTGTTCAGTCTAATCGTGGTCCAGATGGAAAAGTGAACCCAGCTGACTTGGCAAGCTATAAATCCTGGCCTAGACTCTATCCATGAATATGAATTACCGGTAATCCCCCAGGAATCATAATACCCCGCCCAACGTACATGTACCGGTAGTCTTCCCTTTCCATGTAAATGGTGTTTTACTGGAAATGTATGTACGTCATGGATCTTATGTTTGTACCCAGACCTACTTTAATAGGGGGAAAGGTGAATACTTCCAGGGTTCTCCGCAGAAGGAAATATGACACCGCAAATGTCAGAGTTCCCAGATATTGAAGCAATCGACAAATATTTCCCATGGGGAATCTGTTTTCAAATAGGATATATAAGTGTTGATATTGCTGAAAAACAACAGATTTTGAAGAAAAGAAGACAAAAATTCCTTAAAATCACCCTAACTTCTGTTATAATTGGAGTATTTGCACAATTTTAACATCTATAGAGAGCTGAAACCACACCGGCGGCGATTTTGATGCCATTTTACACCGGCGGTAGTGAAAAGGACGCCGGCGGCACGCCGGCATACTTGCAGTGTAGGGAGAACCCTGTACTTCAGTCGTCTCCAAATATTCCAACTTACAATTACAGATATGCCACTCCTTGGTCACCAAAGGATAGAGAATCTTTCGATCATGGTCAATGTTCGATGATAGGAAAAGTGACGTCTCTACACCCCCTCCCCACCCCACCCTACTGTGTGAGTCCTGTGTGAGTAACCTATATCTCACAAAATTAGGGTCTACAATAATATCATACCCCTCCCCCATGTATTAACTTACCGGTTAGTGTTAGTAAGTTGTGGATAGGCTGTACTTCAAGTAGAGGCTGCTGCACCTAGTGGTGTGGGAGTAGCAGCAGGAGCAGCAGCCAGACCCCCTCACACAGAGTCAGCCTGAGTTAGTGTGAGTTACTCACACGAACAGGGAGCAGCTCACTGACCCTCCCCTCCCACTCACCCCCCCCCCCCCCCCACCCTTGCAGCATCCTGAAATAACACATGGGTTGTGTGGGTCTACACATACAGTACCACGTACTGCCGCCGCAGCCACTGGAATTACACTCAGGAAGTGGGCGATGCTGATTTGGAGGAAGCAGGGATGGGATTAACATTGCTTACATTTACCAGCACATATCTTACAAATGACCCATCTTTCCTGAACTCCTTCCTGGACTCTTCTCGTCCCAGTTGATGACGTGATTTCTCCAATATCACATACTTGTGATACTGTAGACCAGCTTTTTATAATAAAGCAAGTTTGGCCCCATCCCAAGTTTACTGATGGAAATGGTGTCCCACTGGACAGATTGTATTTATTTCTTGATATCAGACATTTAATCCTTGGGGTGCTATGCTACCATCAACATCAAAAGATTGGTATCCAGAGCGCCTTGTGGGGAAAGCGGAGGTCGACCTCGGTCTCAGAAAGTGGACCTTTTTATCATATATACAAGGGTAAAAACAGGGGCTTGTCGCGTTGTCGACTTCACCCATCTGGGACCCTACTATGCTTCCCTCACTAAGGGATATGGCCTGGTGACACCTGACAAAAGACCCTATCATGCCAGAATACAGAATTCCAAGACAGTCATAGGCAGAAAGCAGTGCTGCTTCACAACAATTTGTGAAGGACAAGGTTTTCCTTGTCTTACGACAGCTGTGTTGTCACTTGTATTTTTACGAGTGACTAGACTATTAAACATAGAATAATTGCGCTACATACAGCTATCGGAGAGTGAAACTCTAGTCAGACTTTTAACTCTAAACAGAGTGTATCTAGAGAGCCAATCCCCAGTTCACCTCTGGCTAACCCTTACCCATCCCTGCCCCATTCATCGGACATTAATCCCATTCCGCAGCTCTAACCTGGCTGACAGCCGTCTGATTCACCCTGACCCCAGGATACCCCAACCCACTGATAGTACAGCAAGTGTCACTGGGCTCCTTCAGGCTACTGTCCTATGGAAATACTAGAACCATGACCAATACTCACCAAATGTCTCCTACAGTGCCTCCACTCCCCACAAGGTGTTTACTTCACTTCTCCTCTTGTCCTACTGAGACGTGATCCCTGGGGACATAGACTGTGGACCTGGTGACTTTATTTATGTTTCTTTTGTTTCGCTTTCTTTTATTTATTTCTATTTCTTCCCCTTTTCAACCCGATGAGACAAGCATCCATATGAGCCAGCTCAGTCCCTATCTGACCCCTGGATGACTCATACGTCCGCCCGTCAACGTTGAACAGTTATCTTCAACCACACATATTCAATGGGACTGTAAAAGTGTCTCTCGGCGCCCCAACTTGTTGCCCAGGGGCCCAGGGTCTTAGTGGGTGACTGGGCCACAGGGCACTAGGCCTCCTGGGTCACAGGACACTGCAGTATATCATTGGTGTGGAGGGCAGTCTGGATATCATGTGTGATTGTAGGACTATGTAGAACAGGGCTGGGTAGATGACGTGGGGAACTCATATTTCCCCCATTACAGTAACATGCACCACCAATCATCCACTCATGGTTCTTATTCCTCCCAATCAAATCCCAACTTTGTATCGGCATTATCATAATCTTCCAATCACAAACACATGTAAACGCGGATGCATACAGGTGCACCCTCCGCTAAAAATAACTGAGATAATCTCCTCGGTGCGACCCCCAAAATATACAGCAACAAATATAAACAGCACCATAAATCTGCAGTTGTCATGTACCCACCTAGATCCTGTTGTGTCTGGAATGTGCACACTGACACATTATGGGGCTCAGTCTCGGTACCCTATTTGTCAAGGTAAGGTGTCCACTATCCTACACACCTTTAAACCCTCACCTCCATTGTATAAGCCCCAAAGTACCGTTCCTCATTTACTTCACTCTTAATGTAGGGGCAGCAAGAATCGGGCATTTAAAGCTCTAGCCAGTATTGGCTGGTTATCTAACGCTTGCTATGGGGCAATGCACTCATTCCTTTGGTACGATAAAATATACGTAACTGTCTACAGTAAATAGCGTGGCTGTGCCCTAGGCCTTTAGACTGCGGCCACAATATGGCACTCCTAGATTTGGGAAGGACTTAGGAAAGACGTGCCAAAGTGCATAATACAGTGTTTACTGTGCTCGACTGGGCTGGCACCATTGGCAAAGTCCTGCAAACTGGGCCCTGGTAATAGTGTTATGTATTACTATTAGCATGGAGACTTTATGGTTCATGTGGTGACTAAACATGTACACTCTATTCACATGTGGGCCCCATCGTATACATTGTGGGCCTTGGTGGTGCATGATAAAGAGTTAGGTGACTATACATGTACCACATGTATAAGCCTCTCTTGTTTTTGGCCCTACTAACACAGAAGTGAAATTGACTTGATCTCTTTAACGTATATAGTTATAAGGCCACTGCAACTGTTTTTTCATCAAGTGCTGTGTGCATTACAGAAACGATGTTTTTGGAAATCTGCTGGTAATTAAACTTAAAACTTGATGCAGAAGTAGACTAACATGTGAGTTTGTTTGTGAGACAGAATAAAAGGCCCTTTAATACTAGATTCCCAGTGCTTGCTGATGATAAACTATTATTTAATGTGAGTGGCCTACGGGGCTTGGGGCAGTCTGGGGTCTATCTAGGTATGTAGAGACTCACTACTTTCATTTTCTTATCTTTTAAACTTACCCACCCACCCTTTACTTTCTCCCCATCTACTATTTTGTCCTTTTTTCTAATGAGGATGATCTGGGGGTGGTGTGTAGCGCCGCAGGGGGTGGGAGGCGGGGAGGTGTCGCCCCGCTCGTTCTGTAAGCACAACACGTCCCGCGTCAGGCCTGGGTTGGCGGCCCGCCAGGTCACAGACAACCTGTGCACACCGGGGGGGGGGGGGGGGCACTCAGCAAGCAAAACAGACACACACCTGTGTTAATAAAAATGTACTATTTGGTGTCTTTTTTCTTGTATTTTGCATGTTTATGACATTGTTAATTAAGGGCAAAGGGGTATTTTCAGCGCAGTAAACGTTTACGAGTCTCAGAATAGCCCTTTCTTGAAATCTCCCAGTGAAATTATGGTTCATGTCTGAGTTTAGAAAACGAAATAAGAAGTAGTTCATTGAGCGAGCATGTCTCTAATGAATGGAGGACATCAGGTATTTGAAACAGAGAAAACAGCGTCTTCTAGAAAATGGGTTTCTTTTATGCCCTAAAGGAACAGTATCTTATCAGGAAAAGAGGTGGTTACAGAAAATCAGTAAAAACAGAGTGTTTTGTAGAAGTGATAACGCAGGTGTGTGTGCCATTAGCCTACAGTGTACCGGGGCAGGAGGGCAGGGAGACACAGAGTGGGCCAGGGGACGGGAGAGAACTGTCTCTGAACATTACACAAGGCAGACGTTTGTTTGGATGCAATGTATATCTCCCCTGAACGGGACGCCTGTGTGTGTAACTTTGGTAAAAAGGTCTGTGTGTGTGTGTTGGGGGGGGGGGGGTGAAGTTGGGGATGGGGGGGGGGGGATGCCTCAGCTCACCGCATCCTTCACGGGTAGCATAATACTGGGAAGACCCCAAAGGTTCTTCTTTTCAGGACCAATCTTCCGTTCAGTGAATGATGATGTGTTTGTCAGTCAGTGGGCGTAGGTGTGTGTTAAAAACTGCTATGTGTCAGTGGTCGCCTTTTTTTTGTGGGGTGCCTGACTTGAATTTCTCCAGTCAACTGTGTCATTCTCCAGTCTGTAACTTGGTCTGTGAAAGTTCTGGGAGGCACAGGTGACGTAAAATAGGGTGGAAAACACCGAAACCGGATCATGTCACAGAGTTACCTTTATAGGCAAAAGATGCTATAGTAGTAAACATGATGTCTCAAGACGATTTGATATTTCTCTTATTATACATGAGTTTTATAGTATTTATGCAGTAGATGTACAACATATACACATGTATTATATTATCAAAATAGTCCACCATGAGTCGACTTGCCTTCATCCAACCAACAATCGATTTGATCAAAAGTGATTCTGACCTGTGGTGACCTGTCAAAGGCTATGGCAGGACACCCATGGTTACATCCAGCCTCCCACCCATTGCCACCCATTCAGCCATTGGCGTCCATCCATTCCTATGTGTGCATTGAGTGGCTCGTTTATAATGCTGGTGCCTGACTCACCCAGTGCTATTACGTAAAGTGTGATCAGATCCAGCACACATGGTCCTCAGTCTGTAGCCTTGTAGGGTTTACTCAACCCCCTAGGGCTGGCCTCAGTCCAAAAATACCAACAAGGCATTGCCTCACCACTGGGGGCATATAACTCATAAGGCTGCTGGAGGTTGCGGTTAGCCACACGCCCATCTACTGAGTATTTATGGTTGACTGCCTGATGAGGGGGTCATCAGTAGTTTATAGCCCATACAATTATTATAGTCGATTTAGTTGTCTGTCTGAATGTTTTCCCTAATGGGCTGGCTACCATTTATCAATCCAACTGGAGAAAGTGCCTTGGAATCTTTTAAGTTACAAATTGTAATATATAACATAGTTCTAACCATCTAAATGTACAGAAAACCATACATTTCATGGATGAATGAATCTATAACTTACAAGTATGACACCGACAGACAATTTGTGGGCTGTGATATGATCCTCAGTAAATCCCAGTTGCACAGTCACTGGGCAAGTCTACCCCCCCCCCCCCCCCTCATCCCTCTGTGCCCTGTCTCTCCGCGTCTGTTGCCTTCATGGCGTCAGTTCAGGTTCCCTTGGCCTGGTCCAGGGCCTGGATCCTCAGGCAAATGTCTTGTAATTAAATGCTGCCTTCTTTCCAGCTGCTTTCACTCACTTTCAGGTCGTTTTGGGGCAAATAGTTGAGTTAGGCTACAAGTTTGGATAATTTCCAAGACCTGCGATTTCCTACCTAAACTTTCGTGTCTATGTTCAAGTCTGTTAGGGAGTGATCATTTTTAAACAACAGGGGGGGGGGCGTTGGGTTTCCGCGCGGAGCGTGCGAAATTTTTTACACCCCCCCCGGTCGAGGGGTCAACATTTTTTAACCCCCCCCCCCTTACGGCCGAAAATTGGTTAGCGCGGGCGCTTTGAAGCATAGTAACGTGCAGGCTTTTTGGCTCAAAACAGGTTAAATCATTTTGACCCCCCCCCCCCATGAGGGGTCCAAATTTGTTTGCCCCCCCCCCCTGTTTTAACAAAATGATCACTCCCTTAGGCTTAGGCCTAGACCTAGTACATGTGTATGTAGAAAAATGTTTCTTTTAAACAACACTTCTCAAACCCGGGGGGGGGGGGGGCAACCCCCTGACCAAATACTTTAAACGTATATTACCGGGGTAGGCCTATATTCTCACCAAATAGCCTAATAGGTGTTAAACAAACGAGTATATTCTCTGACGGTCTGGCCCTGGGCTTGACTCTGAGGATGGAAGGTAAGTGGATTCTCTTAATCTCGGTCTAGTCTAGCCTAGGCTAAATAATATTATATAGGTCTAGGCCCCTAATTTCTGTGTAGTCTGTAATGTATGTAGTCTAGATCTAGTCCAGCATGTGGATTGATATTTTATTAGATATAATATCACATTTCGTTGTGCCTTTTGCCCACACCACGAAGATGTAAATAGAATATAATGCCATACTTCAGTCTAGCTCTGCAGTCCCTCTCAAACAGTCACTTTAAACGTCCAATACACTGTGACTCTCCACTGCCTGTAAAAGTTAACTCAAAGTTACTTTGGGCAACCACAACAAGTTTACTACGGTACCTACCGTTACCCACTTAGTGCTGGCCTCTTTACCGTTGTTTACTGTTAATTATAACACAAATACGATTACTACTGTTACGTAGGGACTTACCTGATTCTCCTTAGAACGTCTTTATCGTCCTCTGCCTCCAGAAAGTATAGTAATACCCTAAGTATTTTCCAGTCAACAGTTTTCTACGCCTACACAAAATGATTCACACACCTTCTCACGAACTTGGAGAAACTAGGTCAGCGGTAGTGCCTATCGCGTCCGCCAGGTGGACATTTAACAGGTGGCGCCATCTGTCGATTTATATCAACACTACAAAAACTGGTAATTGCTCTAAAACTTTTAATTTGTGTAATGTTTGGTTATAAAACTGAAGCAAACATGTCATTTGATACATGATGCAGGGAGTACAGGTCACACGAAAGAAATGTATGTATAAATAATTGTTATTATTCGATTATCTGTGTAGCTGCAGCAGTTTCGGCGTTTGGCACCAGGCGGCGCTATCGATTTCCTGCCGACAACGCCGGCAAGATGGACGAAATACCAGCCATTCTTCAAGCTGTTCTAGTATTTATGTGGATAGTTTATGCATGGGAGTCCTATCTCTCATATAGGCAGGTGAGATGAAAGATCTTTTACACCAGTGATTTGCTAAAATGGGTAAACACTAACTAAAGAAAGCTGTGGTCGTTTGTGTTTGTAGGTATTCCCAGTATCTCCCCGTTTATCGCTCACGTCAAGGATGTTAAAATGAACTCATTTGTGATTTGATCACCATACCATTACATGTCGGAAATTGTCCATGCAAATGTATTCGAAATGTCATCGCTATAGCCTTAGTATAGGAAAGGAGTTAACGTCCGGAGTCTGGAGAACGGTCGAACTTGTTTAAATGCTTTGTCCCTACCCCTCAGTCAGTCTCGGACTCCCAGCCCAATACTAAACTAAAGTATGGGCTGGGAGCAGGGGTGGATTTGACTTTTGCGCCAGTTTGGTGGCGCAAATCTGTCTCTAGTGGTAATACACATCCAACTACAAACAGATCATTATCTAGATCAAAGGGGTAATTAAGATATGTGTATTGGGCGGTATGGCATTGGCAGGCTGCTCCCAGGCTATCCACCTGCCGACCTGGTCCTGGGAGGATAGACGCTGGCCGAGGCACGACACAACTCACAATCATGTTGACTGCCAACTGGCACTGCCCAACATGATTTGTGTAGGTGTTGTATGGAAATCCGGCCATATAAGAGTGATGACGATGGCCCGCAAGTGGTATTGATACCACCAGGGGGTCACTGTCATACATCACTCTCCACCACTCAGATAGTGACATGTGCCACTCCCTCCGGCCATTCCACCCCTTAGCACACGTGCCGCGTGGACCAGCCTTGGTGGGTAGCCATAGAGGGGCGCGAGCTGCCCCCAGGGTGACGTCATGGTCCTCCAGCATGACATAACATGCATGGATGGACACAGCACCGGAGGGCAGCGGCGGAACCAATCTGGTGGGGCCGTGCGATGTACCGCAGCGTTCATGATACCACTCAATGCAGTGTTTGCATCTCTCACCTGCCTGACACCCAGGAACAACAAGTGACTGGTACTTTCAGAAGCAAGTACATATCGGGTGTAGACATTCAGAAGCAGCATGTTTTAGTAGCAGACAGTAACTGACGAAGTCTAGGGGAGCACCTTTTAGAATCAAGCGACCATTAGTTTTGGGCACGTTCAACCAGGAAGACGCTATATACCTCCCTGGTTCTGAATTAAATGAAGGTAGGCCTACTGCATGATGTAGAAATCTACATTTTGTAGTAAGCCAATCTTACTCATAATAGTCCTTCCAACATAAGGGGGTGAACACTGCTGCGAATCTGCTCCGATTTTGTTGCAGGTGATATTCGCGTGAGTGAACACGGACAGAACATTTCAGCATTGGATCTGCTGCTGCTAGTGCCTGTGATGACGTTGTCGCGAGGAAAGAGCGGCATATGTCTGTACTCGCAGAAATCGAAAAGTTTTGACTTTTGCGAGTGGACTCACAAGCCTTAATGATTAGAGATTTATGGGAAATGACTGCATCACTGTAAAGGGTCAACAAGTTTTTCATAAAATGTCTAACTTTGAGTTAATGCTGTATTCCTTTACTAGCGCAAGTTGTACCGACATGTGTCCGAAGTGCCCAAGGAGCTGGAGTCGGTATTGGACCACGAGACATTCGAGAAGGCCCGCCTCTACCAACTGGACAAGAGTGCATTCGGCTTCTGGTCAGGCATCTACTCCCAAATTGAAATGACAGTAAGTGCACCCTACACATGTCTATAAATGATAATAGGAAACATTAGGTTTGAATACAAGGGTCATGATATGGTGAGTTTCAAAATGTATATAATATTACTGAATATCGGAAGCAGTTACAACCTTTGAGGAAGAGGTAACCACTCAGGCCAGAACCAAGCATCATATGTTAGCAGCACACATTATCTTAACTAACTAGCATCACCAGTTGATATAAAACATGCTAACACCACACAATATGCGTTTGATGCCAGGATACATAATACATTATAAACACCCATCACCCTAGTTGAGTATGTTTCATTCCTACAGTTGATCCTGATTTATGGCGGTATCCCCTTCCTGTGGAGATGGGCCGCTGGAGTCATCGCCAGGTTCGGATACTCAGAGGATCACGAGGTGGGTACTCCTGTGCTTTGTGTTGTAGACCTTATCCTGTGACACAGTGTTTATTAAATACATCCAAATATATATATATATGTAATTCTTGATATCCCTATTATTTAAGTAATTATTAATACTTCACCGTACCGCCATTAGATCTATACCCCTACCTACCGGTTTGTCACGTGGTTTAGAGATAGCTGTTACATAGCATATTGCATAGCATATATACATTAAATCTGTGCTAATCAATCATCAAGACACAAATAAAGCGTAAAATGATTGTTGTACTTTGTAACAGATCCTCCAGACGACGGCCTTCATGCTGGGCTCCATGGTGTTCAGTACAGTGACGGGCATGCCCTGGAGTCTCTACAGCACCTTTGTCATTGAGGAGAGGCATGGATTCAACAAACAGGTAGGTTCACCACGACCTAGGGATGTCATTGGTATCATAGGTATCGATATATCGACAACTTCTAAGATAACCGATAATGGCTATTAAAACCATGTGTATCGATACCCTCTGAATCTCAGCTTTCTAACAGCGAAAGAATTTTTCAGATATTCCTGTTAGAGGCTGAGCTATGGTCTTTTAACCAATTTGACAAAGGAAATGATGGTAATATGGCATTTTAGGGTCCTATACAAAAGATTAAATTATTATTTTTTTAAAAAAAAAGGCGGGGGCCTCGATCTTTTCTCCTACCCGGTATATTTATTATCATTTACTGTGATAATAAGGTCATTTGAAGCCACAAGACATACTGTTTTCCTGTTAAATTTACCATTTTTGTGTTATACCTAATAACTGATATATCAAACAAATCGACACCAAAATATTGAATACCTGATAACCTATAAAATTTGATAGCAATGACATCCCTACCACGACCCCAATGTTGGATTGCATTAGAAGCAATTGGCGTTACACTATGAGTTAATCGCCGTTGCCGTATATATTATTGCATTGAAGGGTTAAAGCAGAGGATTATTTGTATAGAAGAATCTACAGTTTCATGAACCTGTCCTCTAACATTAATATACAAACTCTTTACTGGGCGTGTGAAAATTATTACTAATCATTTTGTGAATTTGATTCTTTGACAGACATTGGCATTCTTCATCAAAGATAACATTAAGAAGTTCTTTGTGACGATGGCCCTGGCGCTACCCATCACCAGTGCACTCATTTGGATCATTAAAGCAGGAGGCGACTACTTCTTTGTCTATGCATGGCTCTTCACCTTCATCATGTCTCTAGTAAGTACATATTAAGCTTTTAAGGGCTTTAATATCGTAGGCCTTTTGTTATTATGATGCATAAATGAAATCATTGACCGCTTTCTGAGTGGAATATATTTTCATTCTTGGTCATGTCTCAAATTATGTTGTAATGCAGCCAGCCAGCAAAAAAAAAGCAGAAGGGTTATGAAGTGAGGTATATGAAGTAGTAAGGGTTCGATTTAGTCTTATATAATCTTAGATCTATAATCTTGAATTCAATATACAATATTTTCTATATGATCTGATATGATAACCTTCAATGTGTGTGACAGGTACTGATCACGATCTACGCTGACTACATCGCGCCACTGTTTGACCGCTTTGTGCCCCTGCCTGAAGGAGAGCTCCGCACCAACATAGAGAAACTGGCAGACAGCATAGGCTTCCCTCTGAAGAAGCTGTATGTTGTGGAAGGTAGGAAGGGAATAACTACTGCTAAATCCATCTAACATGTCAGTCGAAATTACCAATTTCAGGGTCTAAGCTAATGAATTACTCAACTTGGTTGCACGAAATGTTTTGGAAAAACAAACATACCATAAAATAAAACAGTATGAATTATGGAGAAAGATGTATGCAGTATGAGGCATCTTTCGTAGCAATGTTGGCTTGAAGATAACACCCGTCACTATTCTCCTCATGCATCTTTTATGCTCCAGGGAAAGTACGAATTTTTGCCTTGTCGTGTTTAGAAGAGCTTTATAAGGAACAAAGATTGAAGTGATTTTCAAATTCACAATTTTGATGTCTACAATACATCAGGAGGCCCGTTATTATCATTATTTTAAGAAGGAAATCCCCTTTCTTCTCATTAACAGGATCCAAGCGGTCGTCCCATAGTAATGCTTATTTCTATGGTTTCTACAAAAATAAGCGTATTGTGCTGTTCGATACACTGCTAGAAGGTTACGGCGAGAAGAAGGAAGAGGAGGCAGCAGCAGAGCCTGCCGAGGGACAGGTATGTACTTATTGTATTTCTTAAGTTTAACTATTGTAGAAACTATGTCTATGAACGTCGAAGTACACAGTATATCTTGACCCCTTAAATATTACAAGTACATGTATGGGATTTTTCAGGGAATTTTGGTCCACTGAGAATTTGTTTAAATTTTGGTAGGAGATGGGTGTGTTAGGCTCAGGAGGGACCCCATCCATACAACTCGTCACAAATACCTTCAGTAGCAGAGACTTTGGTCCCCGTCTTGGAATTTTCCTCGAACCACCAGGTTTGACTAACGTTAATGTTTTGTCAAGCAATAAATCTCTTTTGACAGGAAGCTGAAGGAGACAACGCTGAAAATGAGGCAAAGCCCACAGAAGCTGAGGCTACAAACTCAGGAGAGGACAAAGATGGCAAGCCGCGTGGTAAGGGCTGTAATAACGAGGAGATCCTGGCCGTCCTGGGCCATGAACTCGGCCACTGGAAACTCTCACACAACCTCAAGAACCTGGTCATCGGTCAGGTAAGTCGCCAGCTTTTAAAATACTAAATCTATACAAAACTTTGAGATTATGCAAAAGAACTTTAACTTTAAGAAATGTTTTCCCGATATTGAACGTATATATATATATAGAAGAACTCGCCTTTAAGACGTTCCCCATCTCTTTCTTTTTTCGAGAGAGAAACAATCACCAAAAAGAGTTTTGTTTGATACATGTACTATCCTGTACCGTTACAATATGATCCTAGGTTCTGCTAGGAGCTATTTTATTATATGGCGATATATTTTTCATATACATTTATTAGCTGTCCATGGAGTATGGTCGTACATAAACTATACACATTGTATTTGACGTTGCAGGTGAACACCTTCCTCTGCTTCATGGTGTTTGCGTTACTGATGAATCGTCAAGAACTCTTCGATGCCTTCGGGTTCGACACGCGACCCACCATGATCGGGTTGCTCATTATTTTCCAATTCATTTTTTCACCATACAATGAGGTAAGGAAACCTATTAAATGATGAATATTAAATTTCAAGATTGAATAAAGGTTCAATGATTTTCTTTAAAAGATAGTCCTGATATCTGATGTTATCAGTAAATTCCCCGTAAATGATAGCAGACTACAATACTTTAGTGCAGCAGAAAGATGTTTGACAAACATACTTCCTACTTTTTTGCATGGGTTGATAATTTATTTATTATGGTAAATTATATTAAATTCCCTCAAAAAAAATCCTATATTGTGGACCAGGGAGTGGCATCTCTGTTTATAAGATTGAGCTGTATGTATACTCAGATCATGGTATTTTCCCGTCTCCAGCTGCTGTCCTTCTGCATGACGTGGCTGAGTCGGCGCTTTGAGTTCCAGGCCGACGCCTTCGCCAAGTCACTGAGACGTGCCGCTGAGCTGCGGTCAGCACTTATCAAACTTAACTGTGACAACCTGGGCTTCCCGCTCGCCGACTGGCTCTACTCCACCTGGCACTACTCACACCCGCCCCTACTGGAGCGCCTCCGGGCTCTAGAGAAGACAGATTGACAAGCACCGCAGGGACAGAGACTGAAGCTGATCTAATTGTGAATGTGTGGCTTTATTACTCATATTGAAGAAATTCAGCTTGAGACATGTTACCGTCTTTCCAAATAAGAAAACAGGATGAACGTCATCAAGTGACTCCTGGATTTCAATTTCCAAGTCCCGAGAAATCTCTTGATTATCCATTATGGGGCATATCGTATAGATATTTCATGGTCTTTTGGAGTTGGGTCACTCTTATCTCTGGATAAATGAAAATTATTTTTTGCCAATAGTATTTTGCATAGTACTAAAGGTTTCAGTCTTACTAGTAACTAATGTCACTGATCAGTCATATGATCTGATCAATATGTTTGATAGGAAATGGAAAGCATTAAATCTTCAATTGAGTTGTTGTACATTGTACTAGGAATCATGCTGCTTTGTTGTGAATATAATCTAGGTTATGGGTATGCCTGCTGTAATGTTTGAGACATTCCATTCATAATGGAATTGTTGTGATTGAATTTATCATATAGAATTGCTTGACACTGAATTCCACGTGGATTCAATTGTGATGATTTCATAGGCACATTTTTCTCTTTGTGCCCATTTTTACATCCGTGGAAATAGAACCTTGGTACACCACTTTAAGTGTTGAGTACACTCCTAGTCCCTACTCACTTCTGCCATAGATATATCACATAACCATTGTCGTGTAAAATATTCTGGATAACGGTACTTTGTCTTTGTATGCTCTGTAACTACTGCTGAGTTACATATAAAACAGTTTTTTTTATGTATAAATATTCATCTGGCAAGATGACTTAATACTATTTTTATTTCACTACGTATCTGGGGCCTTTGGCATGTGAATTGGATGTTAAATTTACTAAGGGCATTTAATATTTGATACTCAATGTTAAACATCATCTGGAGAATAGGGGTTATTTTCCCTACTGACTCGACCGAGCCAAGTCTAGTTATGGACCATGTTTTTTATTTTCTCTTTTATTCTTATCATTTCAATTTTCAGACATTCCTTGGATGATAAATGATTGGGGAAGTTGTGTAGACGTTACGGTATTTGTGGGTCTTATGGGAGTGCATGTATGAAGAAGATCTGACCAGCGTTACTATGTGTGCGTTTACCCACCAATTTAAAGAATTACAAATACGAATGTGTCCAAAGGCACTGCGTCTGTGGAGAGAATGCTTGTACATGGAATGAGTCAGTATTGACGGTTCTAATAAAAACGATTAGATACAATATCAAATAGTCCTCTTGTTATATTTATCCTCTCGGTTCAATGACATTTTGCAATTACAATCCACATTTACCAAGAATGAAGATGAACACCAGAATTGCTATTAAAACATTCAGTGAGGCCTACCATGCCTAATACATCTAAATCTATAGACCAATGCATCAACAAAGGATGACTTTTTCAGAATAAAGTTGTGTTCACATTAGTTTTAGCAGAATCCACATAAAATCATCTGTATTGGCTATGTTTGCAAACATTTCATATCAGGAGATTCACAGGACAATTATCTTTCAAATAGGGTATTTTAGAATGGAGAATTTTGAGGTTATATTCAATAATTCATGGATTTGTCAGTCAAGCTTCAGAAATGTTCAAAAACGTTACCAAGCTGTATCAAGAACTTTTATGAAAAGTCGCCCTTTCTTGCTGCATTTAATCTATACCGTACTTCATCATTACAGTACATGTATAGCGGGGGGCCCCTTTCAGGTAGATCGTAGAGGCTCAAACTGTCTGGGTCGTCTCGAGGTTCTCGACCTACGTTTATAGTGCCTTGGCCTATAGGACCTGGAACTGCTGTTGACACAGCTTTAATGGCCTATCAATATATAGACTTCTTTTCCCTACTCTTCCTTCTCTCCCTCCCTTGGGCACAGCTAGCTAGCGGCCCTCTTGATGCCTTCTTGAGCGCGGCAAATTTCTGGCAGCTCCCTCTATCGGGACATAACAGAACTAGATGCTACCACTGCGCCATCTGTCGCTTCAAAATTGAAATGCTGACTCTGTTGACACGGATTTATTCTGTCGCCTATCTATGTCCGTTTTATGATGCAGGTATAAATCTACAACAATGTATGGGGTTTCTGAGAGTTCAGACGCCCTAGTAGCACAGCTGTTGTCACCAGATACAGAACAGGATGTCTTCCAAACCAGAGCAATTCTCAGGAAGGTAGGCTACTGAGCGATAAAGGGGGCATTGTCCATTCCCTCTTTCACTATTAAAAACTAGTAAAAGTTCCAGTTCCATCTGAAGCCTACGTCCTACCTAATCCAAATGTTCAATTAGATCTCTATGTTGCAACAGCAATCTATATAACAAGGCAAGTCACCCCTCTTGTTTGGTGGGCAAAAAAGATGTCGACCCTTCAAATTAAAGTGAGAACAGCAAATCATGAATATCCATGTGATTGTGAGAATGCCTACAAAAAAAATCTAGGGGGGGAAGAGCCCGCGTGTCTCGAGGGGGGGACAGAAAAATTCACCAACCCACCTGTTGTTAAATAACTCAACTAATATTGCCAATAGAAAAGGTGAACAAGAAGTTTTATATGTCGTGCTATTGCCAATAGAAAAGGTAAAGCAGGCTTTCAAATACAATGGCGGATCTAACCAATAATTGTTTTGTCTATTGCATTTCCAGGCTCTGCAGGCAACACCACACCAGCAGGGTTCTGGTGACCGAGCTGTCCTACCCCATGTCGTGAAGCTTGTGGCCAGCTCGGATGTTGTGGTGAAGAAACTCGCCGTGTGGTACATCCTGCGTAATGCTGACCAACATGACCTCCTCCTCCTGGCCATTAACACACTGCTGAAAGACTGTGCCGATGCCAACCCCATGGTACGCGGCCTCGCCCTGCGCACACTCACCTCCTTCCCAACCGCGGAGTTAGCGCAATATGCAGTGTCGCCCGTGGTGACAGGACTTCGAGACAGCAGTGCGTATGTGAGGCGCACAGCTGTTATAGGGTGCATCAAGCTTGGAGATCTACAATCTGATCTGCTCGCTGGCCAAGGGGTCATTGACACTCTTTATGGGATGATCAGAGACCCTGATCCACTGGTGGTTGTCAACTGCCTCAGCGCTCTCGAAGAGCTGCTCGCTGAAGAGGGCGGTGTTGTTATTAACCGCAACATGACTCGGTACCTTCTAAATCAGCTTGATAAATTCACTGACTGGGGCCTAGTAACTGTGTTTCAAACTCTGAAGAAGTATGTGACCAGCAATGAAGAAGAGATCCTGGATATCATGAATGTGGCAGATAAATTTCTTCGACATCAAAACTGCTCAGTTGTTCTCACTTGCATCGGGTATTTTACACTATTGGTTAAAGACATTCCTCAACTCCATGGCGAGATTGTCCTGAGAGCCAAACCCCAGATCCTCCAGGGTCTTTCCTCTGGTAACGCAGAACTGTGTCATGAGCTGCTCGTTGTTGTGGAGTCGGTTCTAAAGGAGGAACAGGAGAAACCGGGCGGGTCCATCTTCCTAGATAGCTACCGGAGTTTCTTCTGTAAATACAACGAGCCGGTGACGGTGAAGATGAAGAAGATTGCAATCTTGCCACGTCTGGTGACTGCGGAGAACGTGACGGAGCTGCTCGAGGAGCTCGGACTCTACTGCAGCGACTTGAACGAGCTGCTCAGCTGCCACGCCATCAGTGCTGTGGGTAAGATAGCTGCCAACCACCCGCATCTACAAGGTGTCTGTCTGCAGCGTCTACTGGAGCTACTCCACATGGAGATCGACTATGTCACCTCTGGCGTCCTCCAGGTACTCAAATGCTTGGATTTACGGACAGACTCCGAGCAGCTCGCCGCTATCCTAGATCTCCTACCGAATTGCCTCGCGACAGTGACCTGCTCACAAGGCCGCAGTGCGGTGTGGTGCCTGCTCGGGGAGTATGGGGAGCTGCATGATAACGCGCCCTACATGCTGGAGGATGCGGTGACCGAGGTGCTCCAGGAGACCAGTGTAGAGGTGCGACTTGAGCTGCTCAATGCCTGTGTTAAGGTGTTCTTCAGACGGCCGGCCGAGATGCAGGCCGCCCTGGGTCAACTGCTGGAGGTGCTCACCACGTGTGGTGAACACGACATTGAGGACCGGGCTCGCTGGTATTACAATCTGCTACAGACTGATGTCCAACTGGCTGAGTCCCTTATATTAGGCAGCTGACCGCTAGTAGTTTCAATAACTGGCTGCGTTCGGGACAGGGCTTTCTCAGACCTCAGTGACTTGTTAATGTGAATTGCATTGTAGCATAGACCACTGGATCAATGATTAGTTGAGTAAGAAAATATTCCTGAAGCCTACTGCTGAGGCCTACAAATGAATGTATGTTTCCGGTCGCCCTAACCTACCTAGCAAAACATGGCTCACCACAACTTTCTTATTAAATATTCAGAAATTTGAACGTAGATCTAGATTTATTCTGATTAAACTTTGGTTAGAATCGTAAATTTTAAATTTTGAAAAAAAAAAATTTGAAAAAGTATATCCTACCAATATATAGACTATACTTTCCCCAGCATGTTATCAGAAACTTTTTTTTTCTGAGCATTATACAGCTGACAGCCTTTGGTCTAAGGTACCAGGTAGGAAGTCACTGAGGTCTGAGATTTGGCACATACTGAACGTACCCACTCTAGTTTATATAATTGGTATAACGTGAGACCAAGCAGGTCATATTCAGGAACGACTTATGATGGGGGCATTAGCGAATTGCATTTCTTATACTTTGCTCCTCCTGTACCATTTTACCGGTAGTGAATGACTGTGCCTTTAATAACTGACATGTGCATAACAGAAAGGTTTATATTTCTAAACACCAATGTCAACAAATCATGTCAAAGTCCAAGCGCGTGGATTCATTGGCGTCTGTTCATAAACTGTTAACTGTCCTATCATTTCTTCCATGACACACATTATATTAATATTGGAGTAAAAAATATGCAAATAACATTATAATTTGGAATGGTTTACCGCCATATCCAGCAAGGGTTTCAAAGAAATGACTGAAACGAAATACTTATTTAATTATTTAAGTGTAACTGGAATGTGATATCATACTTTGCCGTTGTTGTGTGCTGTGAGAGATTAATTATGGAATAACGGATTTGTTTCATGTATGATTTTTTTTAAATATCAGACATAGGTTCATCTTACCGCGGTACATGTACCGCCACACTTCTGAGAGTATACATACTTTGAAGAATGCGGGCTATGCATATATGTATGCAAATATAGCTTGCACTAGTCACAAAATCACAAATAAGCATTTCGTTTATTGGTTGTTGAGATGATTGCCATAAATGTATTTATTATGTATATGAAAGGCTTCCATTTTGTTACAGAAAGCATTAGTTTACATGAATTTGTTACTCAAGTCCAGAAACTTAGTTCGTTTTATTGTAAAGTGCTCTCCAAGAATGGGGTAATGCCAAAGCACATGTATTACATTATTTCCCCACCCGTATCCGCTGACAATTGAGATTTCTTATATTAAATGTAAATGCTATACGTTAACTCCAATAAGACATGTTGAATATTGTTAAAGGTGCTAAATGTAGATTATACGTTGAGTTTCCTTTGGCAAATCGTAATTTTAAAGTAAATAAATGCCTCATCATTATGTCAAACATTTGCATGTGTTTTGATCACTCAATATTTATATGGCTGTGTCTCATGAGATTGTAACAATTGGATAGTGTGACCGGGTGACGTCTTTGTGTGGCAAGATTAAAATAACTGAAATGGGGGATTATGTACACGGAAATGCCGGGAAATTTGTAATATATAATGTTTTAAGGCCACTTAAAGCCGATTATCAGCTTTGCCGACACTTTTTGGAAAAAATCGGTGAGGGAGGGAGGCTTTTTTTTTAATTACTTTTTTCCTGGAGGTGCGGGAAGGCCTTTTCTTTTTTTTTGCATGAATTGATGGTCTGCACATATAAATAAGGACTAACATGCCCTTTAAACTTCGTTTCTACCCCTTTTAACAGCTGAGATATTGATATTTTTGCAACTTATCATCTGATTTTTTTTAGATGCGGCCTTTTTTGGCCATTTTTTTCTTAAAATGTGAAAAAAAAGATCAATGTGGCTCTGTTTAGAGGATGCGCGCGGTGTCCTCAAAGCTGATAATCAATTTTAAGTGGCCTAATATTTATTAACTCCCCCCCCCCCCCGCATTTCTCTCTAAATAGGCCCCTTTTCAACTGTTTTAATCTTGCCAGTCAAAGACGTCACCCGGTCAAAGACTATCCAATTGTTACGATCACATGAGACACAGCCATATTCCATAATTGGTCTTGACTTTTATATCGCAAGAGTTTTCAATATATAAAGTATGTTAGGATCATTTGGCATATAAAGAGAGTCCGGGGGGCTATCGACTAGAGGGCAGAGGTGTGGGGGGGGGGGGGGGCGTATGGGCGGGGGCTTCCGATCCACAACCCCTCCTACGCTCACTAGGTTTCTCCCCTCACTCAGTCCCTTCTTTTAGTTTGCTCACTTTCATCCCTTGCTCAATTTCTCACTTTGCCACTCGCATACGTATATTTATATAGCTTCTCTCCTTGCTCAGTTTCTCCCCTCACTCCTACATTGACCAGTTTCTCCCCTTTATCAGTATCTTCTAACCCTTTCCTTTGCCAAGTCCCCCCCCCCCCCCCCACCTTGCTTAGCTTCTTCCCTCGCTACACTTGTGTCCTCTCAGCTCTCTCTTCAGTTCCTCCACTCACTGAGTTTCTCCCTAACTTTGCCTCATCATTCAGTTCCTCCACACCCTGAGTTTCTCCCTAACTTTGCCTCATCATTCAGTTTCTCCACACACTGAGTTTCTCCCTAACTTTGCCTCATCATTCAGTTTCTCCACACACTGAGTTTCTCCCTAACTTTGCCTCATCATTCAGTTTCTCCACACACTGAGTTTCTCCCTAACTTTGCCTCATCATTCAGTTTCTCCACACACTGAGTTTCTCCCTAACTTTGCCTCATCATTCAGTTTCTCCACACACTGAGTTTCTCCCTAACTTTGCCTCATCATTCAGTTTTCCATTCCCCCACTTTCTCCCTTGCTCACTTTCTCCCCTCACTCCCCAGCACGTACTACTGCCTTTTCCCTTACGCTATTGATAGACAAAACAAATAGGGTATCGACGGAGGACGTCCTGATATAATTTAGTTTAATTCTAAACATTTTTTAATGTGTCACAACAAATGTACAATCTATATGAGAATTGACTTGCCATGTTACCTCACAGCACTTGGTGACACGGAACAAACGCGCCAAACTATTCCAGGTATTTCCCAGGACGATATATCATCCTCCTGAAACAAGTACATTTTTCATTCAGTTGACAGAATGTGTACAAACAACGCTGACTTCTAACCTATGCCACATTTTCGTGCCAACATATTTAAGTTTAAAACAGTCAACAGACCCAACTGCGATATTCTCATCATTGGATGTAACTCAGTTCATGTTTGACAATGAATGATGACGGTATAAACTAATACCCATGGACTTTAATATCAATTTATAGATAAAGCACAGATGATAAGTATATAGGCCTATAGGCTCACATGTTTAAACCACCAGGCGACGCCGTATGATCAGTAATGATCTAAACTACATTTAGTCTTTTTATTTTAAAGAGTTCAACGCTTCTATGGCTTAATATGGTGACAAATTAGTAGACATTCCAGTTCTAGATAAAAAGCTGTAACAACATGTTTGAATCAATAGGCTTTGAGGTTTGTACATTGCGTTTGGTCTCAATTCACTACAAGCATAGAGATGGCGATGCCTTGCTATGTACAATTCCCTGCTACTTGTATAGGGCGTTTAAACTAACATCAAAGCTGTACTGACACCAGTAATATAAAATGGACGCGCGGGGTACTTTACAATCCCCACGTATAATACATGTATACTATACTAGTCAATGGTAATTAGCATCATTATAGTCGACAGAGTCAGAGATAACTATTTATAAGCTAATAATGAGACAGATTATTGGCATTTTCGGAGGGGACAATGCTCACCCATATTTGAGAACTAGAGATAATATGTCTGTACCAATTTAAGATATCACTGGAAAGCTTTTTTTCATTGAAGGACGCCTATCCCCATATCCATATACACAAATATGATCAATTATAAGCCTACTCATATGTTTCCCTATTAGGTCCGTCGTTGAATATATGATGGAGATTTATGGACTTCTGATCGGAAGCAGCTGTTGAGGAAACGATTAAAATTAAAACCAGACATAAATTGGTATATCCAAATAAGACCCCCTCACCATTATAATGAGTCGTGAGCCTTTGGTTGAATGGGTGGCACGCATATATAGTTTAGTGCTAGGTGCCTGCCAGTTACAACCAGCACAACCCCTCGGGCAAAGTCAGGCTATTCACTATGGGCGAGGCTATGGTCAACTTCCACCATATTTGTCATTGTTCTCTGACTCTGATCATGCCCCGCTCGATGTGTCCCGCCCACCCCTACCTATAGGGAGTGGTCATAATTTAGCTACAGTGGGGTAGTGATATATTGTGTGGATGCGCAGACCCCCTTCCCCCCCCCCCCCCACTCCCGCGCTCAACAAAATAGAGCGGGCGACATTTTTAGCACCCTCTAGCTATCCCAAAAGAGGGGGGCACATAATTTTACTTCACACTTCCCCTCCTCTCTCAAACAGATTGACATTTTTACGCCCGCCTATGCAACAGCAAGGTTTAAAATTCCGTGTGTCCCCTCCATACCCACACCCCTTTTGATATTAAATGACCACTCCCCTACCTGTCCAGTTGTCACATCCTGGTATGTGCACCACACATAGTCGGCTGAACCATCAGTAAAGTCTCTCACCAGAGGAGCCAGGAGCTGCAGAATCTGGGGTATTCCAGAAATATGTAGCCAAACAAACCACAAGGAACCTTACCTGTACCATCTACCAGTCTACTCACCATAGTATTTATATCATCATTATGATAAGTATAACTGAGTGGACAGCTAACGACAGATTGGGCAGTTCGGAACACGAACATAGCATGATTTCCCCCAGGAATATACCCTGTAGTTTTGAACAAAAGACAACATGATTTGGAACCCACGGATTTTATGCAGGACATATGCCATTCTGTGCTGGTCTGTAACATTTTGGATCAGAGGTAAGTGTTTTGTATTACATTATAGGTAGAGTCTATAATGGATTTACGTACTGTAGAGGTGTACTCTAAAAGTGTAAAGATGCTTTATCCACATAATTATAATAATATGAGAACACTGGTGGTTAAAACATAGTTATCTCTCATATATACTGACTCATACATTAAAATAATACTAATTACTCGAATAAACTTGGAGAGGATAGCATAATTGGGATACTAATCAGATTGATCAGGTAACCTAAGTTCCTCAAAGTCATATGTACGATGCTGCAATACCAATAATAGTTTCCATCTAATAATTAGTAGTCATACATAAAAACGGTTAAGGTTAATAATCATGGTAACAGTGGTTAATCAAGTTATGAACACGATGCCATTATCCATGAACTTACAGTAGGGGAGGGTCTGTTGATGCACATATTTGGCTTATTTTTGACTCAACTGTGGCCATCCCTTCAATCAAAGCTTCTGACAACTGAGATGTGATAGAGTATATAGTTTAAAAGTATGTAACGTAATAAAAAAAAATCAGATTATGCACTCCTCTCCCCCAGCCAACAAGAAAACGCTATTTTTACGTCAAAATAACGTTTTAATCCCCTCTTCAAAGTTATGCCATAGTAAGAAACCTAATAATAATAATGTTGTATTACGTTTTTTTTGTTTTTTTTGATGGGTCAGCGTTGGCTATATATTACACATTAACTGCGACTCATATATACAATATTGTGGAATTTGCATGTTTATTAGGAAATGTATACATACGTATCGATTGTAGAAGAGGAGTCACTATATGCCTTCATTGTTAGGTCGTTACCACTCATGATTGATGCGTCTAAATTGAAATGTAATTAACTTTAAGTATACATGCAGCTGATATTATCGACGATAGTTTTAATTACCAGTCACGTGCAAAATGATACATTCGCTTTTTATTACTTTATGAAACCATGTACATTGTATCCTTAAAACATTTTCCTCTGACAAATATAAAACGAATACCCTTACCGATTGTTCATTAATCAACAAATATATTATGGTAGTTCTTGAATGTAAAGCTCTTATTCAGCAATATTAACATTTATAATCTAAAAAAACTATTATTCCAATTACAGGATTAACAGAGGAGATCAGTGGTTGCTATGGCGACACGGTCACCATTAGCTGTGGTACAGGAGACCGTAAGATTAACATCCTGGGCGACTTCTACGGTCTGTCCCCTCCTGACGCCGACCCCCGCTCCTGTACCTACAGCGACATGGACGTGTGTGTGGTCCCCAGCCATAGCCACTCCAGTGTCGCCAAACAGGTAGGGAAAACTGTATTGTAACCCAGTAAACAAAAAACGTTATACAACATTTTGTAACGTTATTTAACGTTATATAACGTTTCTCTAAGCCTCCTCACTATGGCATAACGTTATATACAATTTTATAACGTTATTTTGACGTAAAATAACGTTTTTTTTGTTAGCTGGGAAGAGGCTTTGGTGATTTAACCCTTTAAGGGTTACATAGGGTTTGAATGCACTACACCCTTTATTGTTATGATGCATGGATGCTGCCATGGTATATAAGTCGACTCATCAGGGTTGTATTCATGCATCATGTCGACCCATCGGAGTGTATCAACCCCATAGCATCGATATGATGCATGTACAGATGTATCTCTGGCGACTCGCCAGTGCTGCACTCTCCAGGGCTGTATCCATTCATAATGATGACAGAAGGCGTAATGCATTAAAACACTACGCGGCCCTTAAATGGTTAATATGATGTCCCCTGTAAATGTAAATCACTTCATTTTGCAGTTGTATATTCATCTTTTCAATTTACAAATATCCAGATATCAAATACTGCTCGCAGTAGAACCTGGTTCACAACGGCCCCTGAGTTTTACAACCTGTATGGTCTGGCACCTGACTCCTGGTGTGCACTGAAACTCATGGCAATACACGTGTTATGTCTACTTGCCATGGCTGCATTCATGCATCCTGTCGATCCTAGGGAGTATATACTGTTCCCAAAGGATCAACTTGATGCACCAACCTTTTTGGAATTGTCATGGCCGCATACTAACTTTATGCTAATAATGTCCTTTGTCACTCTGATGCATGAATGCAGTCCTGACATCCATGCATCAGCTGGACCCCATAGAATTGATACACTGAAAGATGATTTATAGATATCACTCTCTATCGACTGTCACTTCTGTGGGCGGGCGAGTGCATAGCTCATAAGCTTTTGGGTTTCACTTTTTTGTTTGTTGTCAATATATTTCTGTATGTGTTATACTCTATACCCGTCTTTCCTGCCATCCGCCTTTCTCTCCTCCCATCATTGCTTCCTTCCTTGTTTCTTTCCTTCCATCCATCATTCCTTCTCTCCTTCCATCCTTCTCTCCTTCTTTCCTTCTCTCCTTATTTCATTGATTGTTTGCTTCTTTATTCCCTTATTCCTTATCTCCCTCCCCTCTAATCCCCCTCTTTCCCCTTTATCTTAATTTACTCTTCTTACCTATAGTCTGTCTTCCTTAACACGGTCACCAGCTTTATTGTTATCCAAATAATATATCCCATACAACATTTGCTGCTTTACCCTACAGGTGTGTAATGGGAGGACTAACTGCATCTTCACGATCTCAGAGAAGCACTCATGCACCAACACGGTGAAGGAGACTACCTACCAACAGATCAAGTACGAGTGTATCCCAGGTAAGCAGATCAACTCGTTACAGTTTCGAGCACTATGAGATACGAATGCAGCCATGGCGGGTCTATTCTCCAGGGCTGCATTCATGCACCATGCATCATGCATTCATCCATAATGCCGACCATTCGGAAGTGTAACCTAGAGTAGGCATAATAAAGGAATGCAGCACTTGCGATTGAAGAGTCAGTAGGGCATTCATGTACCATGCTGACAAAAAACAAAATGAGCGGAAGCAATATGTTGCGGTCCTTAAAGGGTGAATCCAGTCGACGCGTATAGCTGTTGTACTGATTAAATAGTGTCTGATAATACAGTGTGAAACTCATACTGTACAGCGCAAACCTCATTTCCCCGGACTTACTACTCAGACCCCTTACTTCTCTAGATTGTAACCCCTAGAAATGCCCTTATTTGTTCCTATTTATACATTATATTCGATCCTTGGATAATTTGCTTCCTGAATGCTAGGCCTGCTGCATCTAAGCCCTGGCGAGTAACTCGCCAGTGACGAATTCAAGCATCATGGGGAACCTAGCTATGGGGTTGATCAACTCCCAAGGGGTATTATGGTACGATGCATTCATGCAGCCCTGCCGAGTACTATTCACTCGAATAGCATATTGAACCAATGTGCGGCCCTTAATGGGATACGTGTATACGTGTATGATATTTAAAACTAAAATTCCACCCTCTCCACAGCGGCAGACATCCACTCCATGTGCAGGGAGGCTGAGTGGTCGGGTGTGTCGGGGTTCCTCACCTCGGCCAACTACCCCATCTTCTACCCTCCCCGCGCCTCCTGCACCTGTACCCTACACACGGAGGACTCCTCCTTCATCCTGCTCAAAGTGAGTACATTTCTGATTAGGGTTAAAATATCTGTCTTCTTAAAAATTATCCAAAGTGATCCCTTAGGTCATACTTCAATCGTGCAACCTAGTCGATTTACTGCCACTCCCGCAAATTCGGCTTATAATATTTGAGTTTTAAAGATATAAACGCTGCACAAAATCATTCAAAATACACAGTTTTGCGATTGGCACGTCCTCTCTGACTTTTTTCCTGCATAAAGATTATATTATTGTCAACGATTGCCCAAATATGATACTGCAACTGAAATGATTTATTATGAATAACAAAAAGTCTTACAAATGTTTCGCTAACTTTCAGACGGCCGAGCTGCGCCTTAAGGCTTCCACCCCGTGCAGGGACTATTTGCGGGTGGAGCCGGCGTCCAACCCTGAGGAGGTGTTGTGCGGCTCTGTACACCGTATTTATGAGGCCCGCAGCTTCACTCTGTACTTCCACACCGAGCTCACCTCCTACAAGGGATTCCTGATGTCTTATGAAGGTGAGTCAGCGCTAAAAGGCGTGGGATTTTTTTTTTGAAATTCGACACTTTCATCATACATGTGATAGGCCTATAGAAAAAAATGTTTCACTCCCCAAATAAAACCACCCCATGATGTTTAGGGAGAGAACTACTGTCGGTTTTTGTATGAAAATAATATATGGCATCCACTAAAGAAAGTCTAGATGCAACCGTTATGGAGATCCCTACACTGTAAAAAAAAAAAAGGTGTTCGTGTTTTATACATGTTTAGGTCTAAACATGTTTAATTCTAAACATTTTGGTTAGGCAGATGTACTATTGCTCATGTGTTTGGGAATTTAACACTTTCATTCTAAATACCTAAACTGTTACGCTAAACATGTTTAGCTGTTTAGTATTTAAACAGTCTAAAGGATATATGTTTGGGATGTCAGCTCTGTTCGTAAATGTACTTTCTACAGACAGTCATACCTTTTTGTCGTCCCAAATATGCCACAAAAACCATTCAGTGTAATGGCTATAATAGCTGAATGTCAACCGTCTAGCTATCATTTATGCACATGTATACTTTACTTTCACGGTGAAAATGTTATTTTATATTGAAACGTAATGATGCATTATTAGAGTTCCTTTCGGTGCAGGACATTTAGTTTGAAATAACCTAGTGCTATGGACAATAGTAGTAGCTTTAGACTGAGCCCTATTTGTTTTCTTGTTAGCTTGTCATGTACGAACCCAAAATATGACAGGCTGCCTCCATGATTGCTAGGTTACATGTTTGGCCTGAAGGGGTCGCCAAAATAGTCTGTCATTTGGAGGTGTGGATGAGGAAGGCTCTGCCAATAGCCACATAACCCACATTGACTCTCCTAAACTATAATAGAGCATTGAACAAAACCATCAGTGGAGGTATGTTAATAGCCAAGAAGAAAGCATTCTCCGCGCAAGGATGTCAGAATCGTCTTTTTGCCTAGCTGAAGACAATATTTCTTGGAAGAAAAGAAGCACACGAATAAAACAGCAGTTAGCAGTAAATGTGAAGTGAACAGACTAATCTCACAAGGGTTTTACCACACATTTTATGTATTACAGTATCATAATTATCGAGGTGATGGATGCCAATCATATCTATGCTATGCATACGGGTAAGAGTTCATCTTAAATACATGTACATCTCAAGTGAGGACAAATGAAATATCAAATGAAAGGAGGATTCATATTTTTATGCATATTTTTTTGGTATGTAAATTAGATGTAGAGATCCCCGGGTCCACAGTTTTACCTCCGGGCCCACAACTTGCTAAGGGTGCAGACCCGGGTGCCCAATGATCTAAAATGTTAGTGTCTACCCCCAGAACATTCAGTCAAACAAAGATGATGCTGTGTGGCCCCCTGTGTGAAGCATCCTTTCTGTGTGGCTGCTTAGAATTATGCGGATAAATCCTTTGCACTCGTTATCTCTTGAAATTCATGAGAACCAATCGTCTCTATATGAAACACACAGACATTTCAGCCATGGAAGTCTAATTTTTTGTATGGGTGTCTGTATACGGGATCCCTCACAACAGGTCACTATGATATGGCCAAGTAGACAACAGAGACAACGTAGTTTCAGAGTCCAGGTGCCGTCACAGTGGGGACATGGTGTGAACGGATGTACCTGGAGCACGTGATGGTATTTGTGGGTTTAACTCTGCCATTTTGTTCAGATTAAAAAAGATAGCATGTAAATATTTGTCCCACACGTTCAAAACCAATAGTCAGGGTTGAAATAGCTATATACAATGTTCATATCATGCAATGGGTGTAAGCTATATATATGCATGTGTGTCATTCTATAATATCACGCTATGAGGAACATAAAATGGCTTCCTCTTGTTACCAAATGACTACCACATTATTTTATTTAAAAAAGAAGCGATATATGTTATTTATTATTTCTGTGTCCACTTCGTCTAGCATATATACGCCACATATACTAGATAGAGCATATCATAATAAATCAGATACAGTGTAGGTAGGTGCACGTATAAAGGCAATCACAGTCCGATGGTGCATGTACTGGGTATGTTTCACTCTGAGTTTGTGAAAGGTATCATGGTTATGATGAGATTTATGACATTCCAACTTCCGGACGCCCTAGGCATTCCCCCATGACCACACGTGTATTTGTCCATTACCACCGTCAAAACAATGGTGGATAATGGGGGCAGTACATGGAGAATGTACGATACATTTGAAGGACCCCTATACTGATTTAAGAGTCTAGACTACCACAATAATTATATTACCTGTAAAGTCAGTGGAATCGTACTTGATAGATTACGTTGCAGCACAAGTTGCAGAAAACAGAGTATTAAACCTGCGTGGTTGCGGAGTCACAGCATGATATTAGTCAAATTCATTCATAATCATCACATATGAATTACTCAACCTCGATATTCCAGTCCCTAGATTCAAATATCGTGCATGAAGAAGCCATGACCACGCCCAATCAGTGAATGCCATGCTAATATAAAGGTTATATATATGTTATTTTTAATGGCTTTAATCAAGACGTGGACAAAAATAGTTTATATAGTCAGTGATAGTGTAACCATGTATAGATGTATATATTACATTCACCAATCACATAATATTATGTGATGCTTGTTATACAGCAGTGTAAAGGTTTCTGTGCTATAGTATATCAGCTTATGGAAGGGTATTAGTTTTTTCGGGTTGATTCTTGATTCATGGATAAATCTAACATAAAAAAGATGCTGATTAAGAATTTTGATGTTGCCAAATTTTTAATTTACCCCTAGGGGGTGTAATGGGCCAAAATCCAAGATGGCCGCCAAAAAATCAGAATGACGTCCTGTGTTGCGTTAATATTGGTCCTGGCAGACTTCTAACATTACCTGTCCCCCCTATATTGATACCAGGGAATCCATTGGTGATATTGGTTTGTTGCTAGGACAAGTGGTTGCCTAGCAACAGACACTCCCATTGTGTATTTGCTTAGCAACACTGGTTTTTCCACCCCCTAGCTCATTTTCAACCTTACCTACCCCCCTCATATCAATAAAAGGGAATCCATTGGTGATATTGGTGTGTTGCTAGGATAAGTGGTTGCCTAGCAATGGACACTCTAATTGTTTATTTGCTTAGCAACACTTGTTTTATCTTACCCTCTAGCTAATTTCCAAGTTTACTTACCCCCCCCCCCCCCATATCAGTACCAGGAAATCCATTGGTGTAACTAGTTTAGTAACTTCTATAGACTAGAGTCCCACAACTCGAAATTTGAAACTTGAAATTCATTGCACCCCTGACAAAACAGGTATAACTTATTATCAAATAAAAGGGGTATCCCATGGCCATCAGATAAGAGTATGTATCACCCTGTAACCCTACAGACACATAGAGTAAAATACTAGTGTCCAGGGTACTGCTTCATGTCCCTATGTAAACTTATTGCCAAGATGCTATATCCTAACACCAGATGTCACAGGCGTGGGCAGCTGTCGCCATGTCGCCAAAAAGTGGCGACGCTGGCCTTGAAATTGGCGACAATGCCCTCCTGACCCCAAGCTTTCCAAAACTGAAAGAATTTTGTAAATAGTCCAACTAGAACCAAAGTTACAATACATGTTTAAATTGCACTAAAATACATATTTAACTTCAGTATTTTTGAAATTTTCCAATTTTCCAATCTGAAATACTATGTTCATTGTGATTGTTGTCTAAAGGTGCAGATTTTCCAAACCATTTCTCTCCAAAAAAAATGCTCCAGTTTCAATAAAGATAGGGCAATTACAGAATGGAGCAATATAATTTTGTGTATCAAAATGCATCAGAACACACCATTTAAAGTCTAAACTTCCAAAATTTTCTTGAGGGGGTAGGAGGGGAGGTGGGGTTACGTGCATACCCCCTGCTGCGCTTCATGAAAAATGCTCACGAGGGCACATATCCTTCCAATACTTGTCTTGGCTATTACCAGTCCTGTATTGGCTCCAGGGTTTTCAGATATGCCCACCCCTGACTGTGAGTTATGGTTGAGATTTAACCTGTGGTTTCAGTACCTGTATGTACTATCAATTATTTCATGGTGAATATGGCCTATCAAGGTTAAAGCTATGGGAGTGCGGTATGCCAGTACAGCGTGCAATAACCCTCGGCCGTATTGCACGCTGTGCCCGTATTTCACGCTGCTAGGGGTCGCAATGGGGTTGCCATGGGGTTGCCACGCTACCGAGGGTCACGTGACCTGCGCGGAATTCAAAATGGCGGCACTACGGATGTAAACAAACGCCGCGGAAGTAAGAAAACATCGCGGAAGTTAACAAACATGGATTATGTATCTATTTTAGACTGAAATACCCTGAAATAAATACAGAGCGTCACTTAAAAGTGCCCTCTTCACTGGTTACTGCACTTGCAGTGCTTGGGCAGTATTGCACTAGGCCTACGGCCACCGTGCAATACTGCCCAAGCACTGCTCGTGCAGTAACCAGTGACTCGGTCACTTTAGCGTGCAGCTCTGTCTATTTATTTTATCTGATACAAGAAATAAGGTCCTATACAGGACAAATATCATGGGACACATGTTGTTTATTGATTGGACATACACATGGCTATCTCATGATAAATTTTGAGATTTCCAGGTTAAGACATATGGAAGGGGAACAGGGAAATTGGAGCTATTTTGTGTTATGAAAATTAGTACTAGTTGCCATGGAAACTAGCATTTTACTCTATGCGTAGGGTTACAGCGTGATACACACTCTTAGGTGATAGCCATGGGATTCCCTTTTCATCTAACTACCAGTAACTATAAGGATCGTATGACTTCCAGCTACTCTCCCAAGGAACGGACACAGGTGGTTGTACAGTTAAAGAGCCATCTTTATTCAGCTGTGACCATAGAGACCCATACTGGTTAACATACTATAGCTTGGTTCCCAAAACACCTCACAGGTATGGGCACTTTACCCTACGTGGGGGGGGGGGGGGGGGGGGGGGGGGTAGGGGATACACACTGGAAATAAAGCTGCTAAGGTTCCATGCACTGCATGGTGCACAATTCCATATTTTTGGTCTTGCAAAAATGTTACAGGTGTAAATACGTTATGTGAACTAAGTATCAATGCTACTTATGTAAACTAGCCAACAAAAGAGGGACCCCACACCGATTCTTGTGGAAATTGACACCTGCTCTAACATGTTGTTTGCAAGTGTTGATTACCTGTGAATGTAGATAACTCTTGAATAACCATGGCATGATTCCCGGGATAGCACACTGTTCTCTTTGCCTTGGTAATGTGTACTTGTTGATCGTGTCAATGCCTTCCGGAGATCAGATAAGACCACCACAGAGGGTAGGCCTTTGTTAATGACTTTCTTTAGGTGCTATCTATTGTTGAGCGTTCCAATATACCAGGTAAGACCATATTGAGTTCTTGACATCAAGTACAAAGCTTATACACAGGTAATTTTGTATAAGTTACTCACCGAATTGAGACATAACCTTTTTATCAATTCACCCAAACTCATGTACAAATCACTAATTTTTATGAGAAACACAAATTTCACCTTTGCTAGACAACGGGTCAGATTAAGCGGGCAATGACCCTAATTTTGCTTGTTTGGGAACGCATGGGGATCATATTCAGGGCTGGAAAGTGCAAGGAATGGGCTCAGTAGTAACACAGCACAATGCCTACATCAGCAGGTTAGCTATGAACTATATCAGCAGGTTAGCTATGAATATAGGCTATGTTCATCTCAATGTCTATGATTTATACTTTGACAATGATCCATAAGATGCCTTGAATGGGCTAAAACAGGTACAGTGAGATCTCTTTAATCCGCCAAGCCTACTTGCTGGCTGAAATTGGTCGGATTCTGAATGTGGTGGTTTATAGATTTAATTTATGTGGTATAATATCAAAACTGGCCCCTTTTTGACCTGGCAGTAGGTGAGACTGGCGGACTATTGGATGGCAGTTTATAGAGATCTCTCTGTACCCATTTCTGGTGATAAGGGCCTTGGATATTGCCAAGATTGGGATACAACAAAAAGAGACATATACATAGATCACATATCTTGTAACCTATCTAGGTGTTGATAGTGGATGCCTCAACCTGACAGAGATTTAATTGGTTTCATTACAGCCACTGCCATTTTGACCAGTATCTTATCCCATATGCTGTGCCTACAACCCAGACTATAAAATTGTAAATGCTGTCGGCCGGCCAAGAGGCTGTTGCTGCCACGCACCCACTGATACTCAGTAAAGTGCAACTATGAAGATGGCTACCATATCCAAAACACCATCAAATCTAACATTGTGCTCAGGTTATGATTTATATCACTACAGTTGGCATAATGATAACATCTGTATAGAAAGGGAGAAATTGAAAATCAGCTAATTAAAAGGTTTTCTAAGGATAACCTTTATAAAAAATCCAAGATGGCTGCCATCCATCTCCTCAAAATGAACACCATTGCATTTCTGGACCTCAGGAATGTACATTTAGCATTTGGAATCATGATTCTAAGTTGAGTAGAAGAGGAGATTTAGAAACATTCAGTAGTAGCCATCTTTAAATATGGCTGTAAGAATGGCTACAGTCTATACCATATTCAACGTAATAAGCGCCCTCCCCCTAATAAGCCCCCCCCCCCTTTCTGGGACTAGAACAAAGGCTCAAATTTCACCATTTTGGAGACAATTAACCCTTTCCCTGAGCACTGGCCTTGAAAAATGTCATTTGGGACTTAACCACCGGCCCTATGCCATGGGAATATGCAACTTTGCAAGTATATTCTCCTTGGGATAGTGCCTAAGGAGTGAAATAAGTTGTATTGGAGACAGAATTTACATCTGTCTGACAAGGGGAAGTAGTATTCATGTTAAATACTTTTGGATTGATTAAAAAATTCCTATTCTTTGTTCCATAGCAGGAGTTGTAATTTAGTGGTATTGCTGCCTTAGGGTAGCAATTTTGCTGCCCTAGGGCAGCAGCGGTTTTTCAGGGGTATTTTAGATGCTGCCCAGAGGCAGCAGCGGCCCTTAAAGGGTTAAACTCTTAAGTACTGAAACGACCATGAAAATAATTTTAAAAGCGCCCAGGGTGTTTATTACGTCGAATACAGTATCTGTTTTGTCCTATTATGCAGATATCCTCAGTTTTGCATAACTTATGCTAATTAAGCTTTAATGAAAATTTATGAAGGGATGCAATTTTGATCCTCAGCCCCATCTGAAGGTTTGATATCATTTCTAAAAGCTTTGGACCAATTTGACAGTACTTTTGCTTATGCAACCTGATATTTGGCTACCTAATTAGAATATGCTAATTAGGGGCCTTAATATGCAAAATCTGCAATTTCCCCTGGCAGATTTAAATTCTCTGAAAAAAACTACATAAGCATCAACTCTCGAAAGAGTCTCTCATTTTGGTGAGTAACTTATACAAAATGACCTGTCTATAAAATTACTCCCAAAGATCAGGGAGGAAGATTTTTTCCTATAGTGCACCCCTCTCCCTTTTTAAAATCCTGGATCTGCCACTGGTTTGTGAATGGGGAATTCATAGTAAACACAAACACAATTCCTTTTTCGAATGTCAGCCAGTGTGAACCCAGCAATGGAGCAGCAAGTTCTGCTCCGGAGCTGCGATGACATTTAACTGAAACAGAGATGCTAACCCGCAACCCTATGGGGGATGTGGCTGCAAGGCATCATTGCCTGTCTAAATCTGATATTTGTAAACATTTATCTACACAGCCAAATTTTAATCATATTTTTGTGGTTAAAACTGGCTAGTTTGTATTGCTAAGCAAATAAACACTTGGAATTGTTACTGCTTATAAACAAACCAACAACACAAATAGATTGCCTAGTGTCAATATTAGACAGGGGGAAGAGTGATTGGATAGAGAGTGGGATAACAATTTGAGTGTCCGTTGCCAAGCAACCAGGTACCCTAGTAACAAACCAATATCACTAATGGATTCCTTGGTATAGATATGCAGGTAGGTAGGATCAGAAATGGTTAGAGGGTGGGAAAAAAACATTTGCTAAGCAACCACTTATGCTAGCAACAAACTAACATTATCAATGGATTTCCTGATATCAATAACCAGGGGTGGGTATGCTTGGAAAAGAGCTAGAGTCAGATAAACTAGTGTTGCGAAACAATTAAAGTGTTTGTTCCTAAGCAACCACTTATCCTAACACCAGTATCACCAAATTTATGATTCACTGGTATTGATATAGGTGGGTAGGTAAGGTTGGAAATGAGCTAGAGGGTGGCAAACCAGTGTTGCTAAGCAAATATACAATTAGAGTGTATGTTGCTAGGCAACCACTTAACCTAGCAACACACCAATATCACCAATGGATTCACTGGTATTGAAAGGGGGGGGTAGGTAAGCTTGCAAATGAGCTAGAGGCTGGAAAAAACTGTGTTGCTAAGCAAATACACAGTTAAGAGTGTCCATTGCTAGGTAACCACTCATCCTAGCAACTCACCAATATCACCAATGGACTCCCTGGCAATGATATAGGGGGGGGTAGGTAAGCTTGGAAACGAGCTAGACGGTGGAAAAAACAGTGTTGCTATGCAAATAAACAATTAGAGTAGCTAGGTAACCACTTATCCTAGCAACAAACCAATATCACCAATGGATCCCCTGGTATCATTATAGGGGGTATAGGTAATGTTAGAAGTCTGCTAGGACCAATATTAACACAACACAGGACGGTGTTCTGATTTTTTGGTGGCCATCTTGGATTTCGGCCCCCTACACCCCCTAGGGGTAAATTAAAAATTTGGCAACATCAAAATTCTTGATCAGCACCTTTTTAGGTAAGATTTATCCATGTTGCCAAGAATCAACCCGAAAAAAAACAATACCCCCTATATATCTGCCATAAGCCAGCGTACTACTGTAGTAACCTGCTTGATGAGCAGTGTGTTATCTTTTCATGGAACTTTAGGCAGGACTATCAGATAACATACAGCACGATTTCCACTTACCCTTGAAGGAAACCAGTGCTTTAGTATCCCATGTCGTTTTGTCACAATACCACCGTAAATTGCAGCTCCGACTACACTCTCAGAAAAGCGAGCGTCACTGTCGCTGCAAGCACTCTCACCTGAATATCAGGCAGTGCCCGACTTTCAGGTGAGAGTGCTTTTGACAACAGTGACGCTTTTTCAAGGGTGTAGAACTCACCTGAGGCTGTGCTGCACCAATGAGTCATGTTAACCATCACGATACACTCCTGAAGGGTAGCAGCGCCAGCGAGTTACTTGCCAGTATCGCACCTGGGCACTGATGCATCATGCCACTGGTACTTAAGCGTTACTAAGACCAATACCATTGTTAACAAGAATTGCGGTTGTTGCCGCGTAAAAAAATGCCTCAGGAATTTTTATATGTGGCAACAGTGCAATTCTTGCATTCAAAGGAACATAATGTTGACATGGTTGGTATGTTTAAAGGGGACCCATTCAAGACACCAAATAAGCAGGCGGGGGGGAGGGGTTATCAGGGGGAAGGATGATATTACTTCAAATGTGGCAGTTCCTATGAATTCCTTGGGTCCATGTTAGGGGGTAGATATGATTATAATCAACATCAGGGCTATGAAAATGTGTGTTGCTAGGCAGATATACTATTAGAATAGATATTGCTAGGCAACCAGCTGTATTAGCAACAAACCGATAGAACTATTGAATTCCTTGGGTCCATATTAGGGGGGTAGCTATGATTATAATCAAGCTCAGGACCATGGCAATGTGTGTTGTTAAGCAGATAAACGATTAGAATAGCAACCAGCTGTATTAGCAACAAACCAATAGAACCATTGAATTCTTTGCATCCATTTTAGGGGGGGTTGGTATGAGTATAATCAAGCTCAGGATCATGGACTTCTGGTAAAGTGCAAAGATCATATACCTCGTTCGACCGGGTGCCGTCTGTGATCGGGTGCCGTCTATTATCGGGTGCCGTCTATGACTGGGTAGCAAGGAAACCTCTATGTACGGGCCCCTAGCCTATAGGTGAATTGTCTTATTTTTTCCAGAACAGTATTTCCATAAACTTTTTTGATCCCCTCACATATCACAGTATAAAAAAACACAAAAAAAAAACTTTTTAATTTTAAATATGAGTGGCGCATAGCCAGTCATAGACGACACCTGGTCATAGACGGCACCCGGTCATAGACGGCACCCTGTCATAGACGAAAACATTGGCCCAAGTTGTAGGGTGTTCAGATCGCTCTGCCACTGCACAGACATTTGTGCATTCTCCCCCTTGTCCAACTAAAATTCCTGTATATATGATACTTGGCTATATTCAATATAATATACATGCATTATAGAGCTATGGTAGTCAGCTTAATTTCCATAGATTATTCAAAGGCTATGTTCATTTTGTATAATGGTTTTATATGAATGAGTAAGTGAGAAATAGGTCGAAAGTGTTGTGTATAGCGGCACCCCATTTGGCAGTGCAATGAGAGAGCCCTTCAGGAAACACACTCTACTATAACTGATTTCCGGGGGAGGCTATTTGGGCAATGCATTCAGCATTGATTGCATTTGAATGCAAAGATATAGACTTACATTTACATATATCCTACATTTTTAATGGACTCCTAGAAAAAGATTTACAGCACAATCTGTCACAAAAAACACGAAATCATCTATGAAATGGAGGGGACTAAAGGTGTAGGGACATATACTTACATGCTATGTATGTCTATCTCCTATTCCCTGAGTACTATATTCATTGAAACATACTTAGCCCCCGGATTTACACATTTGTGGAGCTACCTTTTATAAGACCTAGTACATTCCCTATGTAAGTCACCCTCCACTGCGACTGGATCCCCACCACTTACACTCTATCAGGGGAGGGCTATTTATGTCCCAATCAACTGCATGGAGAGAGAGCTAGAGAGAGGACCCTGTTGTCCGACCAAAGCACTCTACTTTTTGCAGAGAAAAGTAAATATGCAAGGGTTCTAATGGGGCTAGAATTACAATTTCTTCGACATTGTCTTAATTAAGATTTGCACTATATAATGTGTATGAAAAACACACATTTTATGTACCGGTAATATATGAAAATAGCCTGAACACCCTACAAGTTGGTGAGACACAGCCATGATATAAATAAGAAATAATAAAGTATCGTTACCGGTACTTTAATTATTTTAAATGTATGCAACACCTGATTTTAGCTTGCCTAATTTGAACATAAATTCTTATATTACATTTCATCAAGAACAAAATACGTTTATTTTCTACCAGCTGGTAGCACGGTGAACGTGAGGTGTTTCAGTGGTTCTCCTAACACTCCCACCCCGCCAACAACCACCACAGCCAACGTGACGTCTACTACGTCAGGCCAACCGGAAGGACATCACGTCACGCCCTCTCATATTGACAGTTTCAGCATAAAGGAGACTGACAGTGAGCAGAGTGTCAAACAGGGAGAAGCAGTGGCAGGTAAGTTTATATTGAACGATGGAAATATGTTGATAAATTAGCTATGAAATTCATATCATCCTATAAAGCACTTACATTCCTCGGTTTTCCTCTTGAGCATTTTATCTAAAATATTGTATGGGATCCACTGTGTTTAGTTGAAAATTCGAAATACATGAATACTGTATCAAATGATTATGCTGATACAATTTTGTTACGAGGCCTTACCTCAGGTACGTCTGTGCCACTTTATCCAAATATACACTATGTTTCATGACAAGTATGGTAGATAATTGTGGACAGTCGAGGGAAAAGGGTCCTCCAAGGTAAAAATTTGATAATAAAATTGATGTCATCAGCTTTTCAGTGATATCTTTTATAAGCAGGTACCACTTCTAGTTTTTGAGTACTGGCTCTCTGAACATGTGTGGTCATTGTCCAATCTTAAATGCCAATAAGCTCTATCTTCCTTTGTTTTAGAGATATTCCTATCTAATTAGCATAATTATGCTAATTCCCAAATATCCAAACTTTTTCAAACAATTGGCCACAACTTTTGATCTAAAAATGGTATTTACATTTTGTTTTCAGCATAGAAATCGTTTTGGGGCCTTCTTTCATTCAATTTATAAAAAATTTCGATTTAGAATGAAAATCATGTTTCCATGGCAACCAACATGTGCAAAAACATCAATTTAGGCCCAAAAACGTTCTTTTCCATTCCAAATATGGAATGTTTTCACCAAAAATGGAATCTTCTAACGTGGCCTATCATATTCTACATAAAAAAGTAGTATAGATAGGTTTTTGCTATATCTTGGTCCTTTTTGGCTATATGGAGCCCCCTGGTGGCCAAAGTTGGTACTAAAAATCCCCCGCGGAGGTCCCTTTTCCCTTGTTGATCCACAATTATGCATATATATAACACTTGATAATTGAAATGTCAGTAAGAGAGCTGACGCGATAGGTGGCAACCCCTTGCCTGGAACTGATATTTTCCAGGAAGTATAGCCAAACCATCTTTATCCAACTCACTTATGCCACTGCTGTATGCAATTTACGATAATTAAAATGAGTTTTTATTATGCCACTTAAATACACTGTTGCAGCAGGTGCTACCCCAGGAGGACACAAACAAGCACCCAATGTAACAACACATGTCTACAAGAAGCCCACAGATAAGCAGCTCTTCCCTACCTACCCTGCAGACCTGTCCCCCTCAGTGAAGGCCCCTGTCTCCTCCACTCTTCATACCGTGTCTGGCTGCTTTGGGGACATTGTGCACTTCCAGTGTAAGGGAGGGGAGATGATCCGCATTGTCAGGGACCTGTATGGTAGCGCTCCTACCGGCCGCTGTGTGTACAAGGAGGGGGACTGTGCTGTGGAAGCAGTGGGACAGAAGAGCATCGTCACCCAAATCTGTAGTAGCAAGACACGGTGGGTGTGCATATATATTTATCAATATGTATGTGCATGGATACACTACTTATAAAAGTGGAATTCTCACCAAGCGTATCCCACTCACAATTCTAGTACTGTTCTAGTATACCATGTGGTTAAGTGCGAGTGGTGAGAATGCCCCTTTAATGTTTATTCAGTAACTGTACAACTCTATTACATATCCTTGAAGGCGTGGCTTTCCTAAATCACCTATAACTAATATAATTACTGGTGATATTCACACCTGATTAAAAGTAATCTCACTGAAGGTAATCATAGTTATAGCTGCCGATAATTGAGTAATAATATGCATATCTCTCTTTCTACCTCTTTGCACTTATCTCAAAACGTATGACCACAAATCAGAGGTAATACCTGTATATTTTTCCATGGATATTTCTCTATATACACGTATCCTTGTTAAAGACACCGTGTATATATCTTAGATGTATGAACTTCATCGTGACTCGGACGTTCTGTGGGGAGAGAGTCACGTCCTATCAGGAGATATCATATGAGTGTGTGCCAGGTGGGTATTGTAAGCTTATATCAACATTTATTAAAGCCCTTATATTCATTTAATAGATGTGTGCACTTTTGACTATCTAAAAACCCTAGTAGAGTGGCTTTCCTTATTGTCTTAATATCAATATCCTCTATACGACCCACTTTATTAACCCTGTAAAACGGCCTAATAGTTTAATGTGTTGTGCCCGTTGTCTACATGATGTAGCCATGCAGAGCCTGTGAGTCACTCGCTGGTTAAGGTACACTAACTAGCCATTAATGGATTAAGGACCATTAAATGAACCCATGGTGGTATACTTTCAGCCACGGCACTGACCAGTGTGTGCTCTGAGACAGTCATCACCAGTGAGGAGGGGTTCCTGGCCAGCCCCAACTTCCCGGGCATGTACCCGCGTAACGCGAGCTGCTCCTGCACCATGAGAGCAGCTCAGGGCAGCCCCTCCCCCAGGGTCCACCTGGGACTGGCGCACTTCGCCCTCCACGACCTGCAGGTAGGGAGTCATTGCTATCTACCTTTATGGGTTATCAGTTATTGGAGAGAGAGAGAGAGAGAGAGAGAGAGAGAGAGAGAGAGAGAGAGAGAGAGAGAGAGAGAGAGAGAGAGAGAAAGAGACAGACAGCGACAGACAGACAGACAGCGACAGAGAGACAGAGACAGAGAGAGACAGATTGAAATGTTTATTTTACAGGCTTCTTAATAAAATATCTGAAAAAAGGCCACTGCTTTCTAAAAGATGGGCAGGCTAGGATTCAATTAGCTGGCCAATCATAACGATATAAACTGCGTTTGCCTTGGCGATATACGATACCTCATAACTGGACCAGTGATACATCAATATACCTATAATCATATGATAACACTGACCTGGCTCCCTACAGGGCTGCGAGGACTGGCTGGAGGTGGATCTGGGGGACGGCGACACGCCCAAGACGCTCTGCGGCTCACAGCATGGTCATTTCTCCGGAAGTAGCATCCGCCTCAACTTCCGGTCCGACGGGAAGTATTCTCACTCTGGATTTTGGATCCATTTTAAAGGTTTGTCTCATTGGGAGGTAAACCCTGATGGTACTATACACTAATTGCTTATTTAAGGACAGCACAAGTAATTCCCCATCTACCGTCATGTACGTCTGTGCTGCATTCGTGCAGCATTGGTAACGCTTTGAGGCATCATGCAGCCCTTATTGGAAGGATTTCCCGAGTTCGCTCTCCAGAGTATACCGCTTCTGCTTTCCAGCTAGCAAAAAACACACGTTATTTTACGTCAAAATAACGTTTTATAACGTATTATAACGTTATGCCATAGTAAGGAACCTTAGAGAAACGGTATATAACGTTATATAACGTTATAAAATGTAATATAACGTTTTTTTGTTTACTGGGTTGGCTCCTCATGATTGGGCTTAAGTATGTAGATCGACTAAGAGAAACAGTATTGAGACCATTAATATGGTAGCGCCTCCCTAAGGGCCATAACCCATTAGCCGATTATATCCCAATCGGCGCTATTTTCGGCCGATCAGTGGAAGCTACTCATCGCTATTATGCAGTAGAAACCGATGGGCTGTTACAAAGTGCATTTATCTCGTAACACCCTGCCGATCCCGTCGCCGATCCTGCCAAACAGCGCCAAATGTACCTGATATGTTTAGCCCCACAACAGGTTGACGTCAAGAGGAAGTGCTGGAACCAAATCATACACCGATCATGGCCGATTTTGAAATATCACACATGCTAGATATTTTTAGGTCTACATGAAGCCGATCATCAATTTCCATACAAATAACGTTATACACCATTTTATAACATTATATAACGTTATTATGTCAACGTTTTTCTAAGGCTCTTTAGTATGACATAACGTTATGTAAAGTTTAAAACGTTATTTTGACGTAAAATAATGTTTTTTTGTTAGCTGGGAATCAGGTCTGAGCAACGGCCTGTACGATAGGACGTAATAGATGGAAAAGTCCGTCCTCACTCCCGGGATCTCCCATCCCGCTCCTCCCCCTCCCCAAGGACCACCACCCCCACAACCACCAAAAACCTATGGTATGGTACAGATCATGACATTATAGGTTTTGTTCAGTGGTCGAGTTCAACACCATGCTATATGATGGCCGATTCTATAGCCGATTTTGAGGTGCTAGGTGACTGACCGATTTGTTTCACATGAATTCCCACCCAATTTGTACAATCTACTACCTTTAGAATTGGCTAATGGGTTATGGCCCTAACTTGATTACACATAATAGGCACACCTAGGTGATTGGAAGGCCTCGGGGAAAGGCACACGCTGCTGTTGATTGCTGCTGCTGATTGTAAAATATATGTTACTATAACAAGCATTCTTTTGTACTGTATAGGTGAGAATGAGTCTAACACAGTAGGGTCTATCCCAGTGGGCACAGGACATTGAATCAACATTGATGAATGGTTGTCAATGTTGATTCAATGCTGTTTCAACGTTGATTCAACATTGAACAGAATGCTGTGCCCTCTGGGATTATGCCTATAGCCTTGAATATGCTGCTTAATGATTGCAAATTCTCTTCAATCTGGATGTGGACCCATTCCAGATCATATGTGTTACATTTCCAGTTGATACTTTATGATTTCCATCTATGTTATGTGGCAGGTGAAAATGAGTCCAACATAGTGATAGCCTGCAATGTTCCAGTGGAGCTGGTATGGCCGACTACTGCAACCCTCACACCGCCGACCACACCAATGGCGGAACCTTCCTCAGATACCACTACAACCCCAAGTGGAAATCTCCCTTTACTCAGCGATGATAGGAGAAAGGAAAGTGATCTGTCTCTTGGTAGCACGACAGGCAACTACCTCGCACCTCAAGTGGTTTCCATTCTGCCCAAAATGACTGAGTCTATTATTGGTCAGAGCAATATCAATAATGCCACAGAGGGCAACGATGATGTCACTCTGGGGAAACATACCATAATTGAAAGCAAAGAGCTCAAACTTGAAAAGGTGGATAGTTGGGAGGAAGGTGTTTCAGTTGAGACGGATATGGCGACGGTTAGGTCCAAGCCCATTGCCAGCGTGACGCCACCGGAAGCACTGGCGGAACCGGAAACACATAAAATGCTCCCAGGTGGAGCGGCACATATTGAAGATCACGTGAGCACCGCTAGACCACACACGCCTCACGTCATGACGTCATCGGCAGGTGGCAACCTGCCTGCTGTTGGAAAAGGTGATTATAATTACTATTAATTTTCATTATTCCAATTAAAAAAGGGGAACGTGGTAAGCCTAGGACCTGCTACTAAAAATGTGACAAACAGGGTGAAGTGTAGCAAAAAGCCAATCGGTCTCTACTCTACCACTGATATTTCTAGTAGGCCCCTACTAAGACTCACAAGTGCTATATCTTACTTATGCCCTGGCTGTATGTAAACCAGGCCTATCACGTTTTGTTCTAGACCTGTGCTGTCCTATAAACAGCGATGTATGAATGTAGCCCTTTGGGCAAACCTGCAAGGGATGTAGTCATGCATCATGACAACCAAGGGTATAGCACGTAATTGTTATCGCCATGCGGCCCTTACAGGGTTCAAATGTTGAGTTTGCACATTTCCCAACCAATGCATCTATATTTGACTAAACCTTTCCTTCTCTTTTCTTCTTACATAAAGGTTGGGAACTGATAGCATTGCTGCTGTATGCCGTAATGGTATTTCCCTGAGGATCCCGACTGTACGTCCAGGACATAATTCCCTCAAAATAGGAGCAAACATATCAGAAACGACAAGACTATTGGATGAGGTCTTGAGAAAGGATCTAGGCTACCCACGGGGGTGCTACAGACATTATAGTATGCATGCCCATATTACTGGGACCACTCTACGTCGTTTATCATAACTTAATACTGCCGCATAATCGGACACGGTTTTATGCAACAGTGCCTCGATATGGACACATGGTCTTGATACTGAAACCATTATTGACAATTTGGATGTGGCTCCATCCAAGACTTTTTAAGACAATTGCAGTCTGTGAAAATCATTATTATATTGTACGTATGCTACAGGATTTGCACTTCTCTAGGTGGTATGCTGAACTGTCTGCTATGGAATTAGCTATTGACTTTGAGGTACCACAGTATATTCATCATATAGTGCATTATAATACTACCCTGGTATCCTGTATACATTGGGATGTGGAGTGTAATAATAACGGCACCATACGAATCATTATGTCTTGGTATGAGACATGTAATGTGCTTCTTTTGGTTTCATATGTTTGATCAAAAGATGATATTTATAGTAACACCATCCATTGTCTGTATTAATATGTGTTGTTATACAAATAAACTACCAGAATGATACAATATGGATATGTACTTTTGTATCGTCAAGTACTTGACTTAAAGGTGTGTGTGTGTGTGTGTGTGTGTGTGTGTGTGTGTGTGTGTGTGTGTGTGTGTGTGTGTTTTGTTGTTAGGGGGTAGAGAGGACAAGACGTATTATACTATAACACAGTCTTTGTGAAAACTTTTTCAGCATGCAGGACAGTCGGTCCTGCAGCACACTCAGAAAAGTCAGCGTTATTGTCGCTAAAACCACATGAGAGTGGTTTTAGCGACAATTATGCTGACTTTTTTGAGTGTGAGCTAGCCAATTATGCAGGATAGATTTCTGCAGGACCGGATGCCGAAATGAAAGTTTTGCAAAATATTTAGAATAGAATAGCATTTATAAAAGAAAATAATAGCAAAAACTTACTCTAATTTGCCTAGAAAGTTAGAGTGCACTCAAGAACTTGTAACTTCAGTTCTAGTTGGAATATTTCAAAAATTCTTTCAGTTTTAGAAAACCCAGAATGCAAAGGACATCAGGTCCTGCAACAGCAGTTATTCTGCCGGACCAGAGCCATTTTAGGAGGACATTGTCCACTGTCCGGCATGATTTGGCAAAGACTGATACCGTGTCTCAGGACAGGAACTGGCTGCATCGACACAACATCAATTTGTCCCGGCTTGATCTTCGTGGCTACAATTTGAAGTGGAATAAGATGAACTAGCCCTTTTAATAAGGCCAGCATGTAGTGCTTGCACACACTATGCCTTGTGACCATGCAGGCAGTCAGGGAGGAATTGGGAGTTGGATTTTGTGTTAGGATGTATATTAAAGATGAAATACCGTGAGCTAAACTATCAATAGGCCTACTGCACTTTTTGTAGGAATCTGTTTTTAAACATGACCCACTATGTTTAACTGAAAACGATCAATGCCTGTGTCGGGAGACGATGATAACCCTTTGCCCCTATACTCAGATGTGACAGGTAGGTGACAAATCCACAGCTCCTCTATAGGTTTTAGTTATGTTCTTTACAAAATATAGTTCTATGTCAAGCATAAAAAGGAAATATTGTGGATTTGTATATATGGCAGTTACAGCCAACCAGTATTAGATAATATGTTAGTCTGATATTTGAGTATTTCAATTTTTAGTGTAACCTCATCAGGTGTGAAATGAACACACAGTTCCGGGGATATAACAAGGTGAAACAATGTGGGACTAATTTGCTGGGTATAGGTTTTAGGATTATGGTTTAGAAAAGGGAGACTACTGCACTGTAAGACTATAGAGGAAATTGATGTTCTTATGAGACCCACTCCCTGGGGATGCACTAGTGCAAGCATATTCCCAGTAAACAAAAAAAACCGCTATACAACATTTTATAACGTTATATAGGCCTAACGTTTCGCTAATGCTCCTTACTATGGCATAACGTTATATAAAGTTCTAAAACGTTATTTTGACGTAAAATAACATTTTCTTGTTAGCTGGGTTTGCGTGAGAACAGCACATAATATTATGGAGTCGTCACACCAGTCTCATCCAATCCCATAATGGGTTTCATGATGAGTCTCATAATGACCCAGTATGCACTTTCTCTCACTGACCATTACTCTGGACCATTAATAACGTTAATTGGCCACGCAATAATATTATATAAAAAACAGCTGCAGACATCACAGACCCCGCCCCTTCTGCAGCAGCAGATCACAAGGGCAGCCCTGGCTGCGTCTGTACGCCGTACACAGGGGTAAATGCAGTAGACAGTGATACATGCCATATTATTTTGATTAATTAATGTGGCAATAAGAGGCACAGAATATAGACACTTTCCTCTGGTGATCTTATTTGGATAAAGGTCTGGCCTTCTGCTTCATAGTTAGTGGTTGGTATAAATTGCACACAACTCCATCGGGCTTACACTAACATGGTAGGAATCTGAGTGAATAAATTAGCATTCACACAACCAGCAGAGAGTGTACTAAGAGATTTCTACTAGGGTGCCAACCAAGGTATTATAGGTACATTGGGCCATGATCGGGCCAATATACAGCTAAAGATGGATCAATGTTGGCATTTTGATATTGGCCCGCCATTTCTTGTCATATATCATGATGTATGGTGTCATATTTTGCCAATCAGTTACATTGGACAACAGTCACACAAGGTGCACGTTCCAGAAACTAAGTCAAACTTATTTTCTGTGTAGCTGAAATGGCGATGGGTGTGTGTAAGACTACACAAGGTATTATAGTCCTATTTAACTAAGATAGATTACTAACTCTAAACGGAATCCCCGTAGTCCATTTAGAGGTAACTCCTATTTTCTGCTTTTAGTATATTTGTGTAAATCCTGTTTCCAACTTTCCAATGTCCGGTTAATAAATCAGTAGAAGGGTGACTGCCTATGATACATGATAATTATAGATATGAATATTATACTGTTTATGCAGGGGATACTTGTGGACCTACTTGAAGCTCTCCATAACTCATGAGACAGTGCTGTCCATCATCGTGTTTTAAGCTATAATACAATATCTCCCCCAAAGAGTCAATTATATTGTGGCTTGGTAAAACATACTTGTCATTGGACAAAAGATCTTGTTTGTCTTCCCATACGTATGGGTGCAATGTTCATATGTTTGTGGTGAGTAAATATGACTGAATATTGAATACCTACAACCAGACACGTATAGCAGGTAGATGGAAATGATCTGACCTGACTGCATGGTGTCCATGGTGCTGCCCCTCCCACACACCTGACCAGCGACATGGAGAAGCATAGAGATTGGTTCAACCACCATCTCACCTGTTCCCATATAAACTCGAGCGCTGACCAGTGGCACCCATTGGCAAGGAGCCCTCAAACGGCATGGAGCATTCAGTGGCTGGTATTTTAAGTTTAATGGTTTCTTTTATGACGTTGATAACAATTACCGGATTCAAAGGATAGTATACAGCAGCTAAGATGTAGACAGAGGATGCTGAGTTTTAATAACATACATAACATTTGTTCTAAGGTCGAGAATATTTAACTGGGTGGCGGGTATCCAACGGCTAAGCAGCCCAACACCCCAACACCCCAACACCCCAACACCCCAACACCCCAACACCCCAACACCCCAACACCCCAACACCCCAACACCCCAACACCCCAACACCCCATAGGACACACACATTTGCAGAAGCTGACTGCATGTCATTGGATTATTACAAACTTCATTGTGTGTGACATTAATTGGAAGGAGCTGCGGTCAGTAGTTGCTGGTTTTATTTGAAACAAAACCACATTTCTGCTCAAGGGGAAATGAACGCCATGAAAATTAATTGGATATAAGATCTGCTGTGGTGATCAGCAGTTGCAGGTTAGTGGGACTGATTTTAATGATGGAAATTTACAGGAGTATTTGGATTTAATTACAGACTTAATTTGAAATGTAAATATCTTTTGAATGTACTCTGTTGTACATAGTCAAGAGAGAGTGAGCACCGGTGATAGTGGTAGAGTGAACACTACTACAGTATCCACCCAAAGACACCTACTGTGGTACTAAGAAAGTAGCAGTTTGTAGCTTATCAATAAACACTCTGCTACACTGCTAACTACTCTAAAGGAAAGACTGTTCATCGCTGCCAACTATTGCGATCTGTAAGTAAAGGATAGTGAGTTTCTGTTGAATACTCACAGCTTACAACATGGGGTTTGAACCAGAAAATGCGTCCTTCTGCCTTGTGCTGGGTAAAGAAGCATGGAACAGTTCTCTGTCAGAAATCAGTAAGTGTTGGGACTGTGAAGAACAGCTTGGATTTAGTGACCCGCTCTTGGCTAATCTGAGTATTAACACAAACTGTAGCGAGTGCCTGGAGAATGTCTGCTCTGACTTTGTGGCTGAGCAGAATTGGTCCCGCTCACGGGCCATGGTCCCGGTTGCTGCCTTCATGGGGGTTCTTATGCTTCTGGGGATACCTGGTAACCTGATAGTACTGGTTGTCTACTTCTTTAAGCAGAAGAAAACGACAGCTAATAAGTTCATGATGGCCTTATCCAGTATAGACCTCCATGCCTGCCTGGTCGTCCACCCCTACATCATCTCCAAGATGTTCACCTTCTACAGTCCATCCACCTGGGTGTGTAAGACATTTGAGTACCTGCTGTATATAACCCAAAGCACGCAGGGGATTACACTACTAGCAGTAGCAGTGGATCGGTACTACGCTGTCTATAAGCCATTAGCATTTGGATATGCTGAAAACGCAGCCTACATCATACCCTCATGTATTGTAACTGCGGCTGCAATGGGTATACCCATGATTCTCTTCTATGGCAAGAAGACAGTCTGGCTGTATGACGAACAGAGCGAGGTCCACATCAAAACCCATGTCTGCCATTACTCAGATGAGTACGATGGCTCCAGAGATCACCTCATCTACATGCTCATCACACTGATCATGTTAGTGATAATAGTGATGGTTATAAGCATCCTATACATCTTGATTGCTGTTAAGATCATGAAGAGGAATGCACAAGTCGGACCGCTTGGGACAGTCGTTGTGCCTATAGAGGCTGGCATGAAACGTGAAACAGTAGCAGACATTCATTCAAAACCGAGCCTAGACACATCATCAAGTACAGTAGGGTGTCAAAAGCATGAAGGTGAAGGCACGGAAACGGATGGAAGGGTCAGAAATAGCACCACAATGTCGCAGCAGATGCATCGCCCGACTGACAGACCGGAGGAGCTGGATCTCATCACTGCTTTAGACATTCAGCCCGTAGCCCACTGCTCATCCTTTGATCCACCCATCCACAACACCCTGTCTACGGTAACAGTTCTCCCTCTGGCGAACTCCCTGAATGTGCCTCTCTCGCTGCCTGGTCCTCATCTCAGAATGCACAGCAATGCAGCAGTTCACCCAGCCAAGAAGAGTACAGGTAGTTCTAAGGGTTACAAGCTACTATTTATTGTAACGGCAGTCTTTTTCCTCTCCTGGCTACCATTCTGGGTGCTGCGCTTTCTCTATGAGTCAGGTGAGTGGTGGCTGGACAGACGGGTGTTTAGTACACTTCTCAGTCATCTCTTCTTCTTGAACAATGCTGTCAATCCCATCCTGTATGTGTTCATCAATAAGAAGTTTCTTGAGGAATGTAGGATGACCAAGAAGAAGATCTATACCAGACTGAGATATATGTGCTGCTGAAGCCATGAGAGGAGGGATCCCATGGCCCTACTAGGGGAGTGATCATTTTTTAACAACAGGGGGGGGGGTGTTTTCCGCGCGGAGCGTGCGAGATTTTTTCCACCACCCCGTTCAACGGGTCGACATTTTTTACCCCCCCCCCCTTCCACGGGTTGAAAATCGAAAATTGGATAAAGGATAGTAACGCGCTGGCTTTTTGGCCCAAAACAGTTTAAATTTTGTTGACCCCCCAAGAGGGGTCCAAATATTTTACACCCCCCCCCCCCCGGTCAAGGGGTCCAAATCCCCCCCCCCCCAAATCAACCGCGCCCCCTCCCCCCCCCGTTGATAAAAAATGATCACTCCCTAAAGAAAGAAAGTGGAGGAATTGCCCCTTTATTTTCCCGTTAGATGCTGAATGATGTGCTTTATGGATAGTGCTTGAATGAAGGATAAGATGCCCTGCATTTGTATTTATAACTGGTCTGCTGAAGCATGATGGTAGCTGATCATCAACCTTGAGGCATCCTGCCAACATGAAACAGTAGATGTAGTAGGATTAATATTTCGATTCTTCATTCCGACCTGTACTTGATAGTGCCGAGTTGACCGTGTCGTGTATCTAGGCATTGAGAAACTATTTTTCAATTTGACTCTGGGGCATACTTATGTGTCTAACATATTTAATTCCGCTATAATTATTTTGCATTCTTGGACAAACCTATCATGGTGCTATGTATCGGTATGTTGTACTTCCCCCAATGCATAATATAGAGGTGAGGTAGGGGGTTTCCTCTCATAAAGATGGGTTGTCACAGTGTTAAAACATCTACATCCTGCATAGTCTTACAATGTAATATCGTTCTTATCGGAGAGCTATGCACCGACACCCCTCCCTCATATCTTCCCTATCTACCATAAAGCCTAGCTGAAAAGGCTGTAAGACTATGCAAGATTTAGATCTGGATATGGAGTTTTAAGACTAAGTTATAGGCAATGTGTGTCCAGGCGCCTCCGAGAGTTACACCCTCAGAAAGGTGAGCGTCACGGTGGCCGAAAGCACTCTCACCTGAAAGTCAGGCAGTGCCTGGCTGTCAGGTAAGAGTGCTTTTGGCGACAGTGACGCTCACTTTTCTGAGAGTGTAGGTAATATTAGCACAGATAGGACTATTATGTATACGTTGGTGTTGAATTATGAAACTCTATTAACGCTACTTAGAAAGTAAAAAGACACACTCCCTTAAAGGATGCATAGTGCTTTAATGCAATATGCTTCTCTTGAACGGATGTCTTCATATTATATCTATATACAGGTAAGCAGTTATATACACATTGGTTATTGTATGGCATCATTTCATGTTGCATGTTCTGCGACCAACAACCCTCTTGTTCCCCAGTAAACTTTAATGGAGATACTTGCTGTGAACCATTACATGAATATGGGTACGTCAGAAATTATATCAGATGAATTTTAAAGAAAAATGTTCATATGAAATAAGAAATAAATGTGTCAGTAATGTATGCAAGTCAAAAATAAAATATCATAATAGATAATTGTCTTTCTCGCGGTTCGTATCATTTTTAATAAAGGCAAGTTGAATCACTGAGGACGTATATTCAGGTTATTCCATGCTCTGTATGAGGCAACATTCCAGTGATAATGCACTGTCAGAAAAATGAGCGTCACTGTCGCCAAAAAGCACTCTCACCTAAAAACCAGGCAGTGCCAGACTTTCAGGAGTAGTTGAATCATAATGTTCATTAACTCTTTTTACTCATGGTGAATATGTTTGATTTACATATCGCGAGATATATATACCATGTCACTGTGAGGAATGCAAGCAGGCTCTTTTAAGGATCAGAAAATATCTTTATTAATTAATAAGAGCACTATTGTGTAAATGTGAGAGCACACATATATACAAAAAGGCACACATTAATTGGAATTGTACACAGTCGTATTTGTTGCACATCGTAATTGGATAGAACATAATTATATTGCTGTAGGGTGTACCGGTAGTCCTTTCCAATAACAGGTGGGGGTGGTGGATTTGGAGATGGGACAAAATATATGAACAGTGGTAAATGTGAGTGCACACACACACACACATTTCCTTCCGGCTGCTGTTATTATTGTTTTGTAGAGGAGGCTCTTCGTGAGAATCGGACCCTACATGGCCCCTCCGGCTGCTGAGTGCCTACCAGGTGAAGGGGACTCTGAAAGCAAAATGATCTGGAATTATTAGGGAACTATTATTTACTCACTGGTACTTTTTTTTAAAATCAACCCTGTCATGAATTTCATCAGTGAATGGTCATTATAATTATTCCATAACGTCCATGTGGTTGATTCAGAGAGGGCCAAATGATGGTTGAACCAATTAAATATGAAGGAAGGTATTTGCTACACATTGACACATATTACTGCATCCGTTTATTATTTCCAAAACAACATTGCCTTTAGCATACACAGGTCTGACATGGCCATTGTACTGGAAGCTATATGCTGAAATCTAGTAATATAGCTAATTTACTCCGTTGTTATCTCACGTAGAAGCCCTAAGTTTCAGGAATAGTCCCACAGCCATCTATTTCCTAGAAATGTCCACCTGTCAGTAACTTACTAGCAAAGGTGTACCCAGGGGCGACATTCTTGAAATCTTTTTTTCACTTTTCTGAGAATCTAGACTAAATTCGTGCAGATAATTGTATGGCGAATCTTCTGATAGATTTGTTTGTATATGTAGTCATTGTAGAAACATTCTTGCCTACTATTGTACTGCCCCATTGCTTCACCGAAATTATACAGCAATCTCCTAAATGGGTCCAAATCTTTATGTGCTCTACTTATTTTGGCAGAAAACTCGAGCATTGCTGAGATGATTGTGGAACAAATCTGTATTGAACTTTTTTTTTTGTTACAAGGACTTAAAGTAACTTACATGAGGTGGTACAGGGTCTAGGAGTTTCATATCATACATATGTATTACTAGACTGACGTAAATGTGGATCTCCATCAAAGCGAACCACCTGAAACAGATAATTAAAGATACATGTTACCGATAATAATATTGCATATACAAATAATGAATAGGTAAGCATCAAACCCTTTTTAATACCTAAGGCTGACTACCTGTATACACTGATATTCTTTGGCTCCCTCTATCACCAATCTCTCAGTCACTATAGTGCCTAACCAAGAGTCATTTTTGGGCTCTCTATAATAGTGTCAGGTTGGTCAGTCCTGACCAACTCACTTTAGTGATATGTTGTTTTGCTTCGTCATTCTTAAATAGCACTTGGTCATGCCTGACCAATGTCCCTATGACCAACCTGGGATTATTCTTTACACTTTGAATGTGGATTTATTGAACAATATACAGAAAAGTGGTAATTTCAGGTCCAAAAATAATCAAAAATATCATACAGTATATGGATCAACATGTTCACATATGTAAAGACAATATAACAAGAATGATGTTGAAAATAACGAAATAATGATCAGGATGAAATCACAAAGTTCAGGACAACATATCATATAGGCATACAAAGACATGCATGGCTAGACTAGACAGGAGGCAAAAGATATACAAGCCAGACAGAAGCAATAATAGGAATGTGATGATATACAGTGGAGTCCATATAAGGGAGTGATCATTTATTATCAACAGGGGGGGGGGGGTGGTGGGTTTGGGGGGGGGGGCAAAAAAATTTGGACCCCTTGACCGGGGGGGGGCAAAAAAATTTGGACCCCTCTTGGGGGGGGCAAAAAAATTTAACCTGTTTTGAGCCAAAAAGCCTGCGCGTTACTATGCTTCAAAGGGCCCGCGCGCGAGCCGATTTTCGACCATAAGGGGGGGGGGTAAAAAATTTTGACCCCTTGACCGGGGGGGGGGTAAAAAATTTCGCGCGCTCCACGCGGAAACCCACCACCCCCCCCCTGTTGTTAAAAAATGATCACTCCCTAAAGTCATTAGCCGCTACAGGCTAGGGGCCGGAGCTTTTAGATTATCTGCATGTGTACTTCCGCTGTGGAGTGAGGCATCAATTCATTTCATTATATCATACGTATATCTCTTTTGGTATAGTATCCAAATCGATCTGAAGAATAATATGCTCGAGGCATAGATTACCATCTATCTATAAAAACGCAATTTTCAAGTGTTTGAACTGTACGTGGTATAAATGGTCTATTGCATGGCTGTACTATGTGTCTAGAGAAGAGGGGATAAGGTCAGGGATGCCTTAAGGCCATCGCAAACCGAATGTTTTGATTAGATGTCTCGATCATCTGATCGGATCATCAAACATGTTTGATATGCTTTGATCCGATCAATGGGACCTCCCACAAACGGCGATTCTCCTTGGTTACTGATCGAGATATCTGATCCAAACACGTTGTTTGCGTCGGGCTTCAGCCAAGCCTCAATCACTGCACCTTGTGCTGGAATAGCCTTTTATGCCTTTTTTATGTCAATCGACAAACAAGTTCATGTAAGAAATGAAATAAAACGTATCTTAACGTACCGTCCTGGACACTGATACCGTCCACCTCCAAAGGCGACAAAGCCATCCATGAATATATTCTTCTTAAAATCAACACTGTCTGACTCTATCCAACGTGACTGCAAATGAAAGATGAAGAAATAGTTCCTTCATTATATATAAGTATATGCATAAGATAAAAAGGTTAAATCATGCTTTCAATTACTCCCGTGAAATTAAGCACGGTCATCTAATCAGTGTAACTATGTAATAGTGCTACATATGTAACCCATCACAGCTTATCAGCTATTTCAAACGTTATGAAATTCATCAGATGTTTAGATTGTGATTTATTGTATATATTGACTCAGTGGTAGAACACGTGAATAGAGACGTCGACCCTGTGCCATTCTCCCCAGTAGAGCATAATCTAAATAAAGTTTCATTAGGCTTAATCATAATAATCATTGTACTTTGTGAGTTGATGAAGTGGACAATAATATCAATATAGAAACAAATCCACCTACAGGTTTGAATTCCTCTGGGTCTGGGAAGAGTGTAGTGTTTCTGTGTGCCCAGTAGGGAGACATGATGAGGAGGTCCCCCGCTGGTATGGTATACCCCTGAAAAAATGCAACATTATCATAGCATTAATGTGGTCTGAAAGTATGAAAATATGAATTCGCGCATTTTAAAATCGCGGAATTCGCCAAACGATGCACAGCGTGAAATAAAATACATTTCCAGTTTGTCAAATTTTTCTAATTCAAATAAAATTATAAGACTCTATGTCTGGGTATCACTGCTTTGGTCAAAATTTCTCACCTTCGACCAGGCTATTAAATGTCTGCCGCGTCTACCATTGTCTTTCCGTAAACTTAAAAAAAAGAATCTACGTTTGACATGTCACCACTTACCCGTACTGAGAATGGTTTCCTGACACCTCTAGCAATAGCTCCAGGGGACCTGAGTCGGATCGTCTCCAGTATGGCCGCTTTAACAGTCGGCATCCGCTCCAGGTGGTCGTCAGTGATGACAGGGAGGGTATCACCTGTAAGATGGTCAACTGTTAGTCTTTAAAGATGGCAAAGTATCTAAATGCACTATGCCTTTTTGTCGGCATAATTGCAGCTGTGGTGAGTAACTCACCGGGGCAGTATTCCTGCAGGTATGAAGGATCCTAAAGATGGTTTCATCGCCACCTACATCACACATCATATACCGAACCTACAGGGTTGATACACTTCCATATAGCCTGGGCTCCACTAGGGCGACACCGTCCCCTGCGAAATGGTGCGATCCTTTTAATGTTTTGTTTTTGTATATTTCGCTTCATTTCGCGGCAGTGTCGCCCTATGTAACGCCAAAAGCAGGGCGACACTCAGGGCGACACTGATGCGAAATGAAGCGAAATCAGGCGAAATGAAGCGAAATCAGGCGAAATGAAGCAAAATATGCAAATCAAAATATAAAAAATGACTCCATCTGGACATGTACTACTCACATAAATGCATTACACAAATTACCACTCATTCACTTCTTCTACACATTCAACTGATTTCTGGAAGCATCTACTTTGATATACACAGAGCGTTCACTGAGATATGATATCATATAGTCAGAATCTAATAACTCCCACTGAGCGGTTCTTCCACCATTCATTCATTCCTGATTTACAAATGCTCAGTTAGGGGCCATTCAAATATTACATAACAGCATAGGGGGGGGGGAGGGGGGGTGATGAAGTTTGTTACAAAGTGTTACAGGGGGGAGGGGGGGGGTCTGGCCAAGTGTTACATAACAATTCTCAAAAAATATATATACAAGAAAGAAATCTCTAATTTGAAAAAATGCACCACCATCTAACAGCCAGGTCTCAGCAACATTATGTTTCTCTCACCTCATCCCTGTAATATTGTTTACAAAATTTTGGCCCTCCCCCCTACCTGCCCTACCTGCGCTAAGGGAGGGGTGTTTTTTTAACAATGGGGGGGGGGGGTCCATGGATTGTCGTGCGAGCAGGTCGGAATTTTTTTTGTATCCCCCCATTCAAGGGGTCCAATTTTTTTGGTTCCCCCCCCCCAAATCCACCACCCCCCCCCCTGTTGTTAAAAAAGGATCAACCCCTAAGGAGGGGATAATGGTGTTGGGAGGGGAGGGGGGACAAGTTTCACCTGGTTTCAGACTTTGAGGAGATCTATACCCTGCACCTGTGGTCTGGGGTTCATTTATCAGTTAGGGAGTGTTCATTTATTAGTTACAGGGCGGGGTGGTGGGTTTTTTTGGGGGGGGGGCGTAAAAATTTCCGACCCCTCCTGAGGGGGCGGGGTAAAAAATTCTCATCCCTCTTGAGGGGGGGGGGGTAAAAATTCAAGCCCCTTTTTTGCAAAAAATCCACGCGCTACTATAGTTCAAAGGGGGGGAGGGGCAGAAAATTTTCGGTGTCTTTGGCGTGGGGCACGAAACGTTCGACGCGCTCTCACCAACCCCCCCTGTAATTAATAAATGGACACTCCCTTACTGGGGGAGGTGGCGTAAAAATTTCAGACCCCTCCTGAGGGGGAGAGCGTAAAAAATCTGACCCCCTTGAGGGGGGGGGGGATAAAGATTAGGGAGTGTTCATTTATTAATAACAGGGGGGTGGTGAGATTTTGCCCGGAGGGGAGAACATTTTTTACGCCCCACCCCCCTCGAGATCGCGTGGAACTTTTCGCGCCCCCCCCCCCCTTGCCGAAGGTGAGGAAAATTTTTCGCCCCCCCCCCCCTTTGAACTATAGTAACACCCAGACTTTTTTGCTGAAAAGGGGCTTAAATTCTTATGCCCCCCCTCAAGAGGGGCCAGAATTTTTAACTACTCCCCTCAGGAGGGGTTGGAAATTTTGATGCCCCCCCCTCCCCCAAACCCACCAACCCCTGTAAATAATAAATGAACACTCCCTTATGCCCCTTATTAGCCAAAAAGCTCTACGTTACTACCGTAAAACCTCGCGTAAAAGCCGCAGCTAGTATGCGAGTCAGATCGGCGGTGGGGTCAGATCGGCGGTGGGGCTTATAGGATTCGCCCAGGGTCAGGGTGCGGCTTATACGCGAGTTTTCGCTATTATAATACAGTACAAAAGTGACCATAATCATATCGCTGGTGTGGCTTATAGGATCCGTACAAGCTCTAGGTGCGGCTTATACGCGAGTTAGGGTTATACGCGAGGTTTTACGGTATAGTTCAAAGAATGGGGGCAAAATGATGTGGGGGGGGGGGGGTACAGGCCTGTGTTACGTAATTATTGGGGGGGGTCTGGCATTTTGTTACAGTGTGTTACAAGGGGGGAGGGGGGGTCAAAAAGTGGCCAAAATTGTGTTACGTAATATTTGAATGGCCCCTTAGACAATCGGTAATCATTGAAGCCCATTGGTAACCTCTCCCGAACGATATATCAAACATGATCTCATCAGTCTGTTTTTATGGCCAAATCCTGGCTGAGTTATTATAAGAACGTCCTTAAAAGTATCAAACCAGAACCTAGCTTTATTTTAAAATTGGGTTTACCATTTATCAGACCGCTAGGCTGGATATATAATGGATTATAATGTATAACGCAAGTAGAGTATTGAGGCCCCTCACTTGCAATCGCATTTTTAAACGGTACTTGCCGGAAGGGGGTGAACCCAAGGCTTTATCCACTTCATCTCGCAGTTGTGCCAACACTTTGGGGTTATCCATGACAAAGGCCAGAGTCCAGAATGTTATCTGAATAACAGAAGATTATATTATGTTGATTACCTTGACTAAATAATATAGATATGAATGTGTTTTCCATTAATTCTCTCAGGTCTTTCATGTTTTGAGGCGAGTTATGTTTATTTGAAAAAAAAACAACTAAATTCTTCATAGTTTGTGTGTGTTTCCAAACCTAAACGCCATCGGTGGCGTCATTGAAATGATTTCTTGGTCCACCTTGATGGGCCATTAGCCCATTAACACCTAATTACCATTGCGAGCATGGCCCTATTAGTGCTGAGAGGAACCATTGTCAGTTGAAGAGAGAAGCCTTATTATTATGTATTACGCATATTTTCTGAGATGACAGGTACAGCCCCAATGTGTCTTACTGGTATAGCGTTGGCCAATGACGCCCACATCATTAGCAGGGCATAATTAGGGGCGTGTGGACGGTCCACGGTCTGTATCAGCGTCTCTAGCACCGTCTGTGACAATATCAATATCAACAGTTTAAAAAATGACCGGCATTTACTGGATAATTATGATATCAAATGAAAATTTCAAAATGTCTAGACGTCTAACATCGACAACTGGTTGAGCAGTAGTGATCAGACGGTTGCCAATGTTGATGCATCATTGAAACAATGTCTTTGTCCAACTTGGGACATAATATGCTATTATTTCAGGCTAGTATGTGGTTTTGAGTGGTCTAACAACAATTAAACAATCATTTTTTACCTGTTCCTCAGATGTCCCAGTCTTCTTTTCTACCTTTAAAACAACTCCTCTAAAGAATTCAAGAAGCCATCTCTTTGAATCACTCCAGTCCCTGAAACATGTAATCATAGATCAGATAAGAACGTGTATATAACATATGTATTTGAACTGATAGTATTACCATAACTCAAAGACTGCGATGGTGAGGTATATGATGTTTATGAGATATAGTAGGGAGTGAGAAGATGAGTAGAGGTGAGGAGTTGAATTCTATTATATCTATGACAGTTATCTAATTGCCAATGAATAAGCTGATGAGCTTTGCATGAAGGTAATGTGTCATGAGATATAATAGGAAGTGAGAAGATGAGTAAAGATGTGGAGTTGAATTTTGTAATATCTGTAACAATTATCTCATTGCCAATGGATAAGCTGATGAGCTTTGCATGAAGGTAATTGTTATCAGGTGGGGTAGAAAATGAGATAAGAAGTAGAAGTAAGAAATCATATTTCAGTGTATCTATAACAATTGCTTAACTGCTAATGAAAATAAGCTGATCAGCTTAGCAGAAGGGTGATGTGTTATGAGATGTGTTAGGAAGGGAGATGAGAGGTAGATGTTATAAAGGGGATTCTAGTGTATCTATAATTTTTGCTTAACTGCTAAAGTAAGCTGATAAGCTGTGCAGAAGAGTAATATGTTATGAGATGTAGTGTTCGGAGAGAGGACTAGTGGTATCGAGATGTTGAGATTGTGTGTAGAGGTGCTTTGAGATAATTCATAACTATTTCTAACCTGTCAATGAATAAACTGATTTAGCTTTACAGGATAGTAATGTATTATGATGTGTGGTGTAGTAGAATGTATTGGTGTGATCCAACAGTGTTGTTTTTCAGGTGAAAAACTATAAAAAAGGGGAGGGATGTAATATAACCACGTAGAGGCATTATTAATCATATCATTATTTGCGATGTAATAATATTTAATCGATAGTTTGTGTTGATTGCCTCTTCCACCACCCTCCCCTTCCAACCTCTTGGAATTGGTTCCAGACGAGGGTATGTGAGGGTGGATGTGGTCGGATGTGGGGTGATTGTATGTGATTGGAGAAGGCATGTGACGGAATGTTGGTTTGGACCACTCGGAAGAGAGTATGGCTATATTGGTGAATGAGGTAACGGCCACCAGCTCAGGCGCTCCCTCCAGCCCTGGAGAAAAAGGTACTAATATGAGGTGCACAAAGCACCGCGACACTAGTAGTCACTGAGACTTCGATCACACGGCCAGAGTGTGAGAGACCCTGAGCAGAGGGCAGGAGTGGGAGTTGTGGCATTGGCTTGGACAGAATAAAGGAACCTGGTAATTACATTTATTTCTCAGTGTTGTTATGTTACATGTATCAATCCTGCTAACTGTAATAATTACACTTAGCAGTCAACCATCCAACTGCTAACTCTATCAAAGTTGTCATGCCGTCTGGCAGCTTATTATCATACACAATATGTTAATAACATAAAATGACCAATGGTATAATGGTCGAGATGAGTTGTTTGCAAATAATCCATATATGCACATTTAAAAGGAACTTGTAACCTATTCCACAGCTGAATTTATTATGGCCTAACTTCTCTTATCTGAAAAATATCAATTTAGTGGCAATAGAATACGTTTTCAGAGTAAAAACTGCATCTATTCCAAAATAGAAGGAGGGAGTCAAAAACTGGGCTACCAAACATCTTTACCAGATAGTGCTAATTGATACACTTAGCACTGCTTTACCATCTGCTAAGTGTATCAATCTCATTAACTGTATCAAAAGAAGTTCTTTGGGAGGCCATTTTAAACTTTCCCGTATTTGAAATGTTTAACCTAAAATGCACTAGCACACGTTCATGCATAACAGTTACGAATTCAACAGGAAACAAATTCACTTTCAGAAAGAGGGAACATTTTTGATACACTTAGCAAAGGAAGATTTGTTAGTTTCCCGTGATACGGATAGCCCGCTTTTGATACACATAAATTGATACAGTTAGCAGTCTTTTGATATACAGTTAGCAGTTGTATGGTTGGATGATAAGTGTAGTTACAACAGTTAGCAGGATTGATACAGTTAGCAGTTGTACCTCTTAGATCGGAAAGTCGCTGAAATTAAGGGCCCCAGGTCAGAAAGTCGCTTTTTTAGACCATTTTTACTATGGCCAAATTTTTTCAAAAGTCGCCAGGAAGGTGTTTCACAAGGACTGTAATAATTATATGGATTGATCTATTCTGCCTATAAGTGGTCTAAAAAGAATGCAGAATAGAATGATTCTTATGAAAATGGCAAGTGTTTCAAAAGGATTGATCTATTATGTGGTTCAAAATTGAGTTATGAGTGATTCATGCACCACATAATAGAATGATCCTTTGGAAACACCTGCAATATTCATTGTATTTCCATTCTTACCCACCACACATACCCACTATACTCAATAACTTCGATTCAGTGTCAAACTATTATGAGAATATGGCAATAGAACACCTATAACAGTTAGCACATACCCCAAAAACGACCCATATACAATCTAACATGTTACCTCTATGTGGCTACAAAGAAAAACATTAAAATTCCCATTTTTGGTGAAAAGAACACATACAGGAGCTGATATTACCCCTCCCTGTTCAGGGCTTTTGAAACACCTACATTGTGGTCGTAACTTGCTTATGAGTGCAGTTAGCACTCGGCTTGCCGAAGGCGGATAGTCATATGTCACTAAGAAGCAATAAACACCTGTTCAACATGAACCTGACCTGCTGTCTCCAAATTTATGGTAGTTTTCTAGAAGTTTATGTTTGAAGATCTGACACCTATATTTAATCTAATAGTATCCTTCTCGATATACCTTCATTTGGTAGCCAAAAGAAGACTTTTCCATGTTTTTAAACAGGCACAACTTTTCCAGGTTTTAAACAGGCACAACTGTAGATGCTATGTATACATATATATAGTACTTAAACTGGTAATGAAAAGTCTTTAGGGATCATAATTATGAAGCCCTGCTATGGTAACAAACAGTTCTGCACAATGTAAATAGAAAGTGTAGATAGGATAATGACACTGGCAGAACACACTAAATACTCACCTGAGGAACACACCGGGGAGCTGGGAACCATATTCAAACTGGTCATCAAAATTCACAAAGTGCTTCTCCAGAGTATCATAGGTTTCCTGCAACAGAGGTACATGTAATAAACACACCTGAGAAACCACTAGATTTTTCCCTTGGTTTGACTTTGCCATGTATTGTTACAGAACGGTAATTAATTTCAAATAATGTCAATGTGAGTCAATATAACATTTTTCCTCTATTTAAAAAAAAAAATTGATAAAAATTGAACCTCATTGCTTTATCGTACATCTATGGTGTTCTACCCCATATTTACAATCATCACTACATCTCCTAGAGATATCATGCATTACCTAGTAGGTCCAGGTACCAATGCATTGCAGATAAACAGTATGATACTTGACATGTATGATATATCCATTTTATATTTGAGCATGCCTCCTAGAGACATTTGGTGAGTTTTGTTAACATATAGTGTGTAAATAAGTAGACCTCCACGAGATCTGCAGATGTATGGTATTTAAGAGTTGTCCAGATGATTTCTCGTACAGGATGTCTTGGGGGTGAACTTCTTGCCACCTTACGTGGTGGTCCTAGAACTTCTTATAATTACGATGAATGTACAAGATGAAGGCGCATAATAACATAATCTTTCAAAGAAACCGTTGACGTCTGCATTGCTTTCGTTCACTCTCCTACTTGTCCATCTTCAGTTTAAAGAAGACTCCCTCGTTGTGTAGAGCAGCTACGTGGTGGTCTTGGGGCTCGCCATTTGTCGTCCCCAGAAAAGATGCAAAGATTACTTCTTGTTGTCATAGGACCTAAGGAGGCTGCCTGCTTTTCCTCTTTTCAAGCAGTGTTGCCCTCTTTCCTTTCATGTTGGTCCCGAATCAGACCTTGGTGTGTGCTTTGAAGAGCTTCTTTGTTTCTGAGAACTGTCTAAAGTGTGGTAGCTTATTCCAAAGTTTCTTTCCTCTATAAACAGGGCTTCTTTTGTAAAGAGTCAGCTTTGAAGCTGAGACTTATGGTCACTTCTTGTCCTGTTGCGAGTGACAGGCAGTGTTTTATTTTGGTGCTATTTGTACATTACAGAAGTCAGCAGCTCCTTTCACCTCTGTTTCTGTATTGGGGCTTCACACAGGGTGTGAAAGTTTGTCTCCTTTTTTGAGCTATCTTTACCTTCAGAAAGCATCTAAGGATTCTGTTTTGTGCAGCTTGAATTTTCTTCTTTAGGTTCACTGAGGAAAGAACAATAATTAAATTGGGGCAAAATAGTTTGTTTGTATAGTGATATATCGCTGAGAGCATTGGTAAATTTTCCCTTATTTTCCAGAGTTTAAAATTAAGCAGATTTACTTCATTAAGAGTCTTCTTAGCATATTGCTTAAAAGTAAGATGTTCATCTATGATTGCACCAAGGTATTTATAGTTGTAGACCCTACAAAGTGACCTCCCCTAGATCTTGGGTTTCTTGCTTGGGCACTTTTTCCTTGTCTGTGCAGTGGAGAGCCACATGTACTGTTTTTCCTGATTGATTGTAAGTCCTAAGTTTTGGCACATAGCGTCTATGTCATCTACACCATTTTGAAGTCTCTTCATGGTTTCTGGTGACCTCGTGTGGGATGCATAGACTACCAGGTCATCTGCATATATTTTTATCTTTCTGGCAGTTTGTAGATTTGCAATCTTGCTAACATAATATATGAACAAGGTAGGCCCAAGCACATGTCCCTGACATAAGCCAACATTTACCTCGATTACATCTGATACTTCCCCATTCGCAAAGGTTTTGTGCTTCCTGCCCATAAGGTAGGATGCTAGCCAATTTAATGTGTGTTTTTCAGTTTTTGCATCTTTTAGCAGAGTGAGGAGGATGTTGGAGCTAACACAATCAAAGGCCTTTTTGATATCTATGAAGGCTGCTGCCACTGCTTTTTGTGTATCTAGAGCAGTATAGTGATTGATTGATTGAATATTTTTATTGTGCAATAAATTTACCACAGTCGATTTATGCCAACATTTAATACAATATTATGCTTCACAACTTTCATTTAATCTGTCCGTAGAGATTTATGGATCTCAATTGCAAATGGTTTATCAGTAAGACTCTATATGTGACCCGTCCTGAGAAAACCAGCCTTCAGGGGGGATTTTGAGTTCTGGTTTTGGCCAACAGGGGGCATTAGAATGGCAAAATAGTGGAAAATAGACCCAAAAATTCTTAAGGGTAATTCTTTTATGGAGAATACAGTAGGCATCTCAGAATTGTTCCATTTTTGGTGCTAACATTCCATATTTGGAATGTAAATGGAACGTTTTCTGTGGGAAATTGGCACATAAGCCACTTTGTGGTTGCCATGGAAACTATTCCATTCTCCTCAATGGAACATGTTGATTCTTATTTCTTGGGAATCACATCAGTTACTCAAAATTCAAAAATTCCTTCCAGAACCAAATCCACACTAAAAAATACAAACTTTCTTAGCTTATTTTTAATAAATCTGAATTTTCAATCTATTTTAGTAGTTATTATGGGATATAACGCATTTAGAGCTTATTTATGATTTTTAGTTTTACATGACAACGCATAGGCCTATGACTATGTCTCACGAAAACGATGCAGGTCTGGAGCTCACAGCAAGACAATTTTATTTTATCAATAAGGCCAAATCCTTTTACATGAGCTGACTACAGGTGAGTGGGTATCATGCCATGGAGGTAATTTTTCTTAAATATGTATATGGTTGCCATGGTTACTACCCAAACAAAGGATGAGGTGATTAATGGCTTCTATATGACAAGGTAGTCCAAATTTCCAAATAGGTCCAATTCAAAAAGATTTTGACAATGGCCTGTCTACTTTTATTGGAAAACTAGGGCGTATTTACATTCTTTTAGGTGAGAAAAAAGAGGTAGGCTAAGCCCTGCTAGGAAAACAGGATAAGGGGATTGAAAAGGATTTCTTTTATTTGTGTATTTCTTTCCTGTAATACAAGTTTGCAGTTTAACTGTATATACCCTACTTGGCCTTTGTTTATTATTCATAGCTTAAGTAATAGTAGATCCCCTTGCCTCCGTTCAGACATATTTTATGTGATGCTCTGGAAATGCATAAGTCCTTGCTATAGTCATATTCAAGCGCTCATTTCACCTTGTCATATAGATGCCATCATGTCATATAGACGCCACCAAATCACTATCCCACCCCCTACAACCCCCTACAAAATACTTAAAGGTGAGAGGGCCATGATATTTATCATATGACTAGTGCTTTAGTATATAGGTGGGATCCATGAGTTGAAAAAAAGGAAAAATGATAGCAATTGAAGGTATAGACATAGAGATGTAATCTTGTCATATAGACACCATCTTGTCATATAGACGCCATCTTGTCACATAGACGCCATCATGTCATATAGACACCTATCCATCCCAATGCTGTATTTCTCTTGCATATAACACTGGTAGGAACGTGATACTTCACATGTGGGTGATGAATTGGTGGGGGCCAATTCGAGATAAGATTCCTACAAGACTACCAGTGGTATCTTAGCTTAGGATACCTCATCTTAAAGGTCTTGACACAGACTTTGATTATCAATTCCCCCCTAGAGACACAATTTTCATTAGCCTGGTCACATATAGTTAGTGGGTCTATAGTGGTACCAGGTTTGCCTCCGTTAATAAGCCTAGGAACAGATCCTTTGTGACCATGTGCTGTTGCACCAACATCAGTCTGTTCCCCAGGGCTCCGGGCTCCTCGGCTTATTGAGCTTTTCAGGTATAATATTATGTCATTTCCTCTTCTGCAGGTTTTAATTACGATCTTGGACTTCCCTCGTAACAGCCTTACTGGCACGACCACATTGTCCGGGTTCTGTGAGAGCTTGTACATCATAACCAGGAGATGGTGACATAAGTCTTCGGTGATGTCGGATATGGCTTCAGCAGTACCTAAATTGGGCATGAATCCGTATTGATTTTCCGATAGCACATCTGATCCACTGGCTTTGGAGTTGTTTTTGCATTAATTTTTCTAGAACCTTGCTTGGAAAAGGGAGGATATATATTGGTCTTAGTTTTGTAATTCTCAACTTGTCTCCACCTTTCGGTATAGGGGTTATATAGTAGCCAGAAGCCAGAAGCCAGTCCTTGGGGACATTCCTGTTCTGTAGGAATGATTATATATGTGGGTGAATTGGTGGATTGCACCTTCCATGAGGTCGCTAATGAATGTAGGAGACATGTCTTTGATGCAAAAGATACACTTATAAAATATAGGTAAGATATGACCTCCTTACAATGTTATAGCTGTTTAGATCTTAATTGATTCCATGAAATATTTGCTACCAAAGAATACTTGCAGAGCTTTCCTCATAATGAAGAACATAATTATTGTAAAATCAGCCAGATATGTTAGCCATTTACTTACTGAGTGTGTCTGTAAAACGTTGTATCCAAAAAGATTATCCAGGACAGCCCGGTACATAGAGGTCCGCACCATGCCATTTAACTCCAAATCTCCTGTTAAAGGGTAATCCCATGTTATCATCAAAGTATACCACAGTTGTCCAGTAATAGTGAGGGATCTGGTGGATTTATGGATGTGAAATTTCGCTTTCTGTGAGGTTGCCTATTTTGAAAAGGCAGCAATTTATTATAGGTCAAAGGACGGGACCCCGAACATGTTGATAATGCAGGACCACCTCTTTAGTATTCAAAATCATGTATACATTATACATTTTGCCTCCAAATGGATTATGTCAGTCAGCTATAATATCACAAGTGAACATACCATGCCAAAACATTTAAATTAACTGTGTAATTACTATAGAAAATCATATTATATTGAACAGATAATTATTTGGTTAAAACAGACGTTTCTTTGGCTAGCTCAGTCCTCATTTAGTTGTGAGTCACCTGAAAGTTGTTACAGTTACACTTCTGAAAAGTATTCTTTCAGCTAAACTCTTTACATTCATATACTGCATTATTGAAACGACCTTATTTATTTGGTTTCTGGTCATAATACCTTAAAAATTGATCACTTTAATATCATCTACTTGGATACCCATATCATGGCTTCTTTCCAAATTATACAAGGGAGTCACCTTGGTACATGTCTGCCTCTGGAAAGAGAGTCAGGCTGGCAATATTCTTTTCTGTATGTGTTTATGTAAAATTACATAGAAAGTATCTTATTACCTCCTTTCCCCCATTCCAGTATGTTTTCAGCGAAGTGCTTATTAAGGCCTTTGGCGAGAGGTGGAAGTAAAGACGGGGCCAGACAGCCCTTAAATGTGTCATGAACCTTGGTGTGGCTCTTGTAAAAAGACTCTGCTGAAATCGATGCTGAAAAACAAGAAATAAGGGTGCTAATAGGGAGAAGCCTATGACATGTCATTTTGTGGTAATGATATATCAATGCACCATGCCGCCCTTATCATAGGGTTGATGCACTGTTAACGTGTCGGCATGACGGAAAAGTGCAGTGCCCGTGCCATGATAATAAGTAATAAAGAAAAAAACGGTACCATTATTCATCTTAATTGACATGATTCCATTGTAGTTATTATCTACAAATTGTCAACATCAGCAATTGACATCCAATGTCGGTCAAAATCATGAGCCTGCCAGAGAGTAACTTGAGAAATTGCCAATTGCCAGTAGGTGTAGATTTACTATTAGAGTAGCGTTTTGTGGTCAATTAACCTTGAAAGGCAGTAGGCCTACATTGCCTCACAGCAGTATAATATTTGTCAGCAGCATTTATGCAACAATGGCGAGTAAATCACAGGTAAAGACATTTATGCATCATGCGCTACGGGATTGATACAGTGAGACGGACAGTAAATTTAAGGGATTTCTTGTACAATATGACTTCTAGTGTTTGTCTAGGCCAAAAAATATCTGTTGTGTTCAGGTAACATATGGCCCAAAAAAGAATAGGGTAGGTAGGTCGATTTTCTTTTTACCAATTTTTTTTAAGGATTTTGAGACAAAATTCCTCCTATTTTCGTATAGTTTCAGTAAAAAAATATTTCAGTAATAAAAGTGTGTTTCTCTGGTAGAAAGAACAGAAATACCACAAAGAAATTTAAAAATAGGGTCGCTAGGGATACCTGAACACAACTTTCTTTTGTCCTTCCCATTTTACAGATAAAAGGTTTTAAAGGCTTAAATAACCACAAAATCAAGTGTCTGTCTCAGGGAAGGACATGGTGGGAAGGAGAGGACAGAGGGGCCGGGCGGGACATGGTGGGGAGGAGAGGACAGAGGGGCGGGGCGGGATATGGTGCATGGGAGGAGAGGACAGAGGGGCTGGGCGGGACATGGTGGGGAGGAGAGGACAGAGGGGCGGGGCAGGACATGGTGGGGAGGAGAGGACAGAGGGACGGGGCAGGACATGGTGGGGAGGAGAGGACAGAGGGGCGGGGCGGGACATGGTGCATGGGAGGAGAGGACAGAGGGGCTGGGCGGGACATGGTGGGGAGGAGAGGACAGAGGGGCGGGGCGGGACATGGTGGGGAGGAGAGGACAGAGGGGCTGGGCGGGACATGGTGCATGGGAGGAGAGGACAGAGAGGCGGGTCGGGACATGGTGGGGAGGAGAGGACAGAGGGGCGGGGCGGGAGATGGTGGGGAGGAGAGGACAGAGGGGCGGGGCGGGACATGGTGGGGAGGAGAGGACAGAGGGGCGGGGCGGGACATGGTGGGGAGGAGAGGACAGAGGGGCGGGGCGGGACATGGTGGGGAGGAGAGGACAGAGAGGCGGGTCGGGACATGGTGGGGAGGAGAGGACAGAGGGGCGGGGCGGGACATGGTGGGGAGGAGAGGACAGAGGGGCGGGGCGGGACATGGTGGGGAGGAGAGGACAGAGGGGCGGGGGTTGAGATGATTGGAATTGGGGGGGGGGGGGGGGGGTAATGTGTTGGATGATACATTTTGCAGAGCCCCCCATCTATGTTAAGACGTCCTGGTCGTAAGACTTCAGTAAGAAGTTTGTCCATGCACTCGCAAGTGGCGTGAGCTAGGTCAGTCGAGCAGAGGAAAGGGCACAAGGGGACGTTGGGGGGCAGGACATGGCCAGATGGCAACGAGAAGACACAGGGGTCTTGTTTAAAATCATGGTTCATCCGTAGAAATAATCATTGAATAATTTAGTCGGCCCTTAGGTCAAAGTTCTAAGTGATTTTACCTGTGTTCCTGACAGGTTGTTCCACGGCCATCTGGAAATCTGCACATCCAGACTTGAAGAAGTGTGTGAAGTCTTCAACCTCCGTCAGGAAGGTCATCCGCCGACCAGCAACCACAAGCGAGAACACCGGGCCATACTGTCAGCAGAAAGAAACAGTTTCTTTATACATCTTTCATGGCACATCTAATCATATTGATCACAACTTTCTACATAGGCCCTATTTGAAGACAGATGGGAAGATGGACAACGTTAGATTAGTAGGGAGATACAGAGTGAGAAAAACATAGGCAGTGAGAGAAAATAGTTCCGGGAAATGGCAAACAAACACTTATCCATGTGTGATGCCTGAGATCATTGAATAAAAAAAGCTGATAATAAGATTAGTAACCAGACCAAACACAATGATACGCAGGTAAAATCCCTTTATCAGCTTGCGTATTTATCATGATGATAACCATAGTAGTCCAGGCAATCTAGCTGGATTTAGGGCCAACTAACAAACAAATTGCAACAAAAGGTTTTTCACCACAATGCTTTTCTATGATGTCCCTAGAATGACATATTAAAGGTCCTAAGAGTTCCTGGTTGGAGAACACCGTTAAATCCAAGATGGCTGCCAATGGGGCTGGAATTTTCATACTTTTCGCTCTAATATCCTCATTTGTCAATGAAACTGGTCGTGTAATAGCTCAAAATGATGGTATTGATGAGAATGAGCTATGTAGAAAGGCAGAGCCAATGTAGATTGTCATTGGAGACCCTTTAAATCCAAGATGGCTGCCAAAAAGGATATCGATTTTAGACTTTTCACTCTAAAATCCTCATTTAGCAAAGGATTTGATTGTGTTATAGCTCGAAATGGTGGTATTGATGAGAACAATCAATGTAGAAAGGGAGAGCCAATGCAGATTGTCATTGCAAAACCTTAAATCCAAGATGGTTACCAAATGTATATCGATTTCATTCTTAAATGCTTATTTATCAATGGAATTAGTTGTGTAATAGCTCAAAATGATGGCATTGACAGGAACAACCATTTAGAGCCTAGGCTGCTGTACTTTACCAATATACCAACAAGATCAACAAGATAAGAGACTCTTAAAATCCAAGATGGCTGCCAAACCAATTCTAGAATTTTCATTCTAAAATCTTTATATATCAATCTATCTTACTATTGTTTATTACTGGTAGAAATTATATGAACTCTTTCCAGCTGGCTCTATGAGATTTAAAATCCCCAGAATACAGTAGATTGAGGCTCAAGTCCCAGAAATGTTAATACAAGTATAACATAGGTTTATATCTAGGTTAATATGAGAATTGGTATTTGTGATACATGTTTTCAACTGACTGATTCGCAAGCTGTATGAAATTTCCTTTTATATGGTACCATAATAACAGGCCATGTCTGTTCAAAGTACCTATTGGTTGTGCTCAGGATATATCATTTGAGACTAAGAATGCCCTTCTCATAGTGTATTATTTTGATAGCTAGTTTATGTCTATGTATCAATATAGGCAGCCCCTCTAGGACCCTAACCGGTTGGACCCCCTGACCAGTTTTGAGCCTGACCAGTTGGACCCTTGGCTATTTCAAACTGTAACCAGTTGGACCCTTGGTCCAATAAACTTTGTAATTCTAATTTTTAAATGACATGCTTAAGATGTTAAGATGGGTTCAAACGGTTTTGAGTCCAAACGGTATGGCTTGGCTTGGGAGTCAAATAGTCTAGGCCAAACGACTTACGGGCTGGGGTCCAAGTGGTTAGGGTCCAACTGACTTATGTTTTGGGGTCCAAATGGTTAGGGTCCAAATGGCTAGGGTGCAAGTGGTTAGGGCATGGACGGTTTGGGGTATAAGTGTCCTGTTCCCATGATTTAGTGGATTTTGTAGAACTTGCATTTAATGAAAAACCATGCATAACAATGGACACTAACTGCTCATTCAAACCATAATTCTAGACCATGCAATATTTCTTTTTTTTTCATTCCCCATCCCTTTTTTTTTTATTTGGGTAGGGTAATGTGAAATTAATGCACTGAGGAGTAAAGGCACCCTGAGTCGGACAAACACCTTTAGTCGGACACCATTGACTTTGAATTATTAAATCAGTATTTACAACTCCCATATAATGCCAACTAAATATGAAAATCCAGGTATTCTGCCTTCTAACAAATACATCAGACCACATATAACTCACTTCTTACATTGTTCTATGATTGCTTAAACATGGGGTGTTTTTTGCTATATTGAACATTAAACTCACAATGTAATTGGAAAATGGTTTCCTTATTCTGTTTGTTCTGGTTTTCCTATTATAGTTACATAATTCCTAAGCCTAATGATAAAAATAGATTATGTATTTTTTGTGTGGGTCTAGGTAAAAAAACATGAAGGTGTCCGACTTTAGGTGCAGTTTAACCTTTTAAAATAGACATATTAGATGCAGATTAATTTATACTTTAATGATTTAATTCATTGCAAATCTATTAGGAATAGAAGCTGTCAGACATGACATGTCCAATGGCTTCACCGAAATTAGAATTAGCATCCATTTACGGTGTCAGTTCTAACAACTAAAGGTGATCATATTTCCATTGCCCAGGAGCGTCTGAAATAGGAGCCCTTATCCTAGTCTGAAAGATCAATATTTCTCCGTGTAAGGGAGAACCAAGTGAAGGAACATGTAGCTTACACTAGATGGCGTCTTATGCTGTGGTTTATTTACCTTTTGTCGTGCTTGGTTTATGAAGTACAGAGGTGCTTTCCCAAATTCCACAGCACAGCCGAGCCATGGCACCCAGCCAGCGTACAGAGGGGGTGAGCCAGGGGGTCTCCGCCTTAAATAAAATATAATCAAAGCCCCCAAAAACAGGGCCACAAGGATCCCAATGGCCATACTACTCATGTTGCCGGCCTCAAATGAGATTGTCGCCATCTTGGATGATAAAACCAGGGGGAGGGCACTACCTATACTTTCTAGAGAAACCATGTGTGAACATCATGCTGGTAGGCTTACCAAGTGGTCAAAAAGAGAGAGAGAGCTACACTACAAACAAGGGATGAAAGGGGCATACACCTTTATTCCTGTAATGTAGGGGAGAAAACTAATGGTCTTCTCAAAATCTAGATGTACCGTATGTGGCCAGTGGACACAGAATCTTGAATGAACGATCAGTGTTGATCAACCAGTTGTCAATGTTGAGTGAACGTTGAATTGAATTTTGTGCCCACTGGTTTTAAAGTGAGTATCTTCGCACAATTGATCCAGGGTATTAGCCAGGATGATACTTCCCGTCCTACTTATTCAATTCATACTTCTTACACCTTTTATTTTCCTTAGATTTAATCTTATCGGCCAGTTTCGGACAATGGGTGGAATAAAAGGTTGCACATATGTATGCACCCCATTGAAAATACACGCTGGAGAAACCGATAGCTGGGCCCCATGGAACCCTCTATCTGAGCTGTAACTGACCATGTATAACAATTCCTAGCAGAGGTTTTTCAGTGATGTAGATCTAAAATGCATCCCCTCATCTCAAAATCCTCCAAATCACCCCTCTACATTGGCCCCACTATTACCCAACACAGACTCTCTCCATTTGGATCATATTATCACATGGGAACCAAAGCTGTAGGAGTACCCCCCCCCCGCCCTATCTAAACACAGACATTGACCCCTTGACCCTCAGCTGATCGATGGTATTATAGTGCAATGTTCAGTTAGTTGGGGTCTTGATAACTGCTCCCTATCACCAGCTGATCCCCCAGACTAGATAATTATATCAAACACTTCTATTTTTGCAGAGCCTATATGCCTATATTATTAGATCAGAATCTGGAGATATCTAGGCAAACTGTAAGGGCAGTGAACAGGGCGTCGGAGGAAGTGAGAAGGGTTAGAACTTGGATTGGGGAATGGGGGTTCCAAAAAAAACATTCATTCCCCCTTGACCTATCTTTTTAGGGACGACTATTTCTAGTTAGGGGTGCTTGATGGACTTTGTTATGACGGCAAATATACTTCTGCCCTCCCCTCCACCGCCACAAATCTGCAGGCACATCTTTAAGTTATTTTTATCGCGGGTTTCCTCTGAAATAATTAAATTATGTTCGCAGTGAAATCGCGTATTCATGTACCAGGTAACTATCTTTCATTTCGGCGAAGCTACTATTTCACCTGACTATGCATCAAATATGTAGCTGAACCAGATTTAACGTCTAAAAGCACAGCACTGTGGAGGAGCGCATTAACCTCAACTGTATAGAACTACCACAATTAGCTAAGTGACTTATCATCTGGGCCTTGGTAAGGGGCGGGGCATTTCCCATGAGCTCCAATCTTGGTCTTACTATGACATGAGAAACGGTGCCCAGGGGCGTGGCAAGCAGTTTAAAAATGGAAGGGGGGGTGCAAGGGGGGTTTCTGGTCAATTTTGACATTTTCTAGCTTGACCTATATTAAGGGTGGGAGGACATGTCTCATAAATTACAATGATGGCCCACCCTTGGCAATTCTGATAATGGGCCATTGCTGGGTTGACCGCTGGTCCAGAGCTGGTCCATGCTTGATATTGCTGATATTGACCCAGTGTTGGCCAAGTGTTGGAACATTGCAGGGCCATTATATTATTTCTGATGTTGGACCAACATCAATTCTAACTACACTAGTCCAATATTGGCTGCAATCTCCACCACAGGGATTCAATGTTGCCTGAAGATTCTGTGACAGGTTGGCTCCTACTTTGCCATCATATTGGGTTATAAATGTGATACCTAGTGTGCTCTACATGTTTAAAGGTCATAGGAACTTCATGAATGAAATTCAATATCTGAAAGTGCCATTTACTGCATGACACCACTGAGAATTTGTCAAAGGTAACTTGAAGACACCTCATGTGTGGGTAATGAAGTTAGATAAGTCCTAAATGATACAGTTTGTATCATTTCTAACCATTTTGGGATAGAGATTAAGATGGATTGAAAAGACACAAATGTTTTTTCTAAGCTGATGATACTTGGCAGTCATGTCTTAACCCTTTAGGCCCGAGCAAAAAAAATATTTTCAGGTGATGAGGCCCAGACATTTTTGTAGGAACTGTCCCAGGGCCGAGCCTTTGGTAAATCCCATAGAGTTATGATAACTATAGTCGCTGCTCGGCCCCCCATGGCATCAACTATAGTCGATGCTCGGCCCCCCATGGCATCAACTATAGTCGATGCCGGGCCCTAAAGGGTTAAGCATCCTTGCATGCACATTCAATTAGACACATGAAAATAGTATTGCTCAATATAAGTGATTGTTCCAGTGGTCCTATATTGAAAATGATATGTTGGGCCGACATATGTATTACAAGGTTACTCCGATGTTTAATTTCTAACCTTGGAATAATGTCAACACATTGAAATGTTGGCCCAACATTGGGCCAACATGAAATCAATATCTCTTTCTTTAAGCATGGGCCATTACTGGGCCAGTGGTCAAACCAGCGGTAGGCCAATATCAAAATACCAATATTGTCCCATTTTTTGTGGTATATTGGCCCAATCATGGCCCAATGTATTTATGTTACCTGGCATATGACTAATGCCTTACTCAAAAGGACCTAGCCTAAAACTTGACATGGAGAAGACTACCCAGCAAATTAGTTTGAGTTAGTGTCTGGAACGTGCACCTTGTGTGACTGTTGCTCCATGTAACTGATTGACACAATATGACACTAGACACCATAGGGCAAGAAATGGCACATATTCACACATATTCACACATATCCAAACATACTCACACAGAATCACACTGAATCTGTTCCATGGAGTACCCTGGCACGAAAACCTTTCTGACCCTTTTTTTTAAAACTTTTTAGATTTTTTGGAAAAAGAAATGTGGAGAGATATTTGTATTACTCATGATATTGAGTAGAAGTTGGCATAGGGCACCATGGCAGAAATCTGTTAGTGCACTATGTAGTACAGTGGCCCAGGAGGGTCAATTTTTTTTGTAAATTTTGAATTGCAAATTCAACTCAACTTGCAAAAAATCAACTTGAGTTGAAAGTGAAAACTGCAACTTCAACCACTTACTGTCATCTGTCAACTGTCAATTCAAGTAAAACAACTTGTGACTGCTACCTTTCAACACTGCATCAAACCAAAAACAATGCAAATGTCAAAGTTGAAAGTGAAAACTCCAACTTCAGTCACTTACTGTCAACTGTCAACTGTCAATTCAGGAACAACAGCTTATGACAGTTATCTATAAGCACTGAAGTTCACTCCATGTATCCTATGAATGCTATCAAGTCTCAATAAGTATCAATCAAGTGTCAATCAAGTGTCAATCAAGTTTCAATAAAGTGTCAATCAAGTGTCAATCAAGTGCCAATCAAGTGCCCAGCAAGGTTCAATCAAGTGCCAATCAAGTGTCAATCAAGTGCCAATCAAGTGCCCAGCAAGGTTCAATCAAGTGCCAATCTTGGATCAATCAAGTGCCAATCAAGTGTCAATCAAATGCCAATCAAAATCACATGGTATGTATTTCAATATCTAATGAAACTTTGTAGCATTAGAAGTGCATGACCAGGTCTTAGATACATTGAATACATGTTATCATGGTTATACACAGTGATAATGATTTCATTTTACCCATGAGGATATCAAGGAAGAACAAAGATGGCACCTGGTGTCAAAACCCTGTACTTTTTCTACTTAGCAAAGTAATAATAGTAATGTTTGAAGATGTGTGTGCCAGAAATGAAACTAGGTGACACTGCATCACACAAATGCCTGCACTGTGTGACACCAGGTGTCATCAACGTTGATTGTTCCACTTTTCCTGACTAAAGAGAATGATCATCTTTAGATATAAGTATCTAAACATGAGTCCAATGTATTATGAATCACACAATGCACCTGTCCTTCTATCAGGATCCATTAAGTGTAAAGATGCATGCCATATCAATTTAGTTAAAGCAGAATTAAGAGGTCCAGATGGTAGACACTTTTCCACTGGTCATTCTATTTGGATAAAGCCCTGGCCATCTTCTGTTGAATCTGTGCACTCTTATGTTACATGGTATACATATCAAACAAAATGCACTAAATGAGCACACAGTTCCAGGGGTAAAACAAGGTGAAACAAGCTGGAACTAATTTGCTGGGTAAGATGAGTTGGGCAGTACTGACCAACCTGACAATAGTAACTAACCTAGGTTGGTTGTATAGGGACCCAAGAAATGACCAGTAAGGCTATAGTGACTGAGTTTGGGTGTATAGAGAGCCAAAGAATACCAATGTGTCTCCCTCACACCGTACAATGACTACCGACCTATGGTTTCTGAATTAGTTCTAGTACTCACAGCTAGGGGACGAATCCTTCGTGCTTCATGTTCATCTAGGGTAAACCGCCCCTGAGTGGCCCCCCTGCATGACAAGTACCTATAGTGGCCCATCTATACCTCTATACATCAGTCTTTATGGTTATATTTCCCAAATTTATTAATACAGGTATGAAAGAAGAGACAATTATGTACCAATATCACAGTTTATATTTTCCATAGAGTAGCCACAGTGTTTTCTACAGAGTGCCAAACATGACATGTCTGTGTGACATGTAGCCCTCTTTTCATTGATAGCTTTCAAGAAAAAAACGTTGTATACCTCAACAGTGTGCCTATAGTATTCCAGTAAGATCCAAACTTTTACCTCATTTTCCACACATATTACCTTTACATTGACATGCCATCTTCATTCGGTGAAAATCCTATATTAATTAGGTAGTTTTTGCTAATTGATTGTCACCAGTACAGGAGTACCTAAAGTGGCCCAGAGACTCAACCATGAGTGGCCCGCCAACAGTATAGGCTATGCTGTGCTATGCTAGGTGTAGGGTGAAATCTATTTGAGGATTGAATACAAAATAAATGGATTGCCCCCTAGAACCCAATAAACAAAATATGTTGTATGATGTGGGAAAAACGTTTTTTTCATTATTTTGACTTTAAATTAACATAGAAATCAACCTGATTTCTGGTCAGAGAAAAACTGCTCCATTGAGTATCGAACCCAGGATCTTCCATATGCCAGGCTAATGCTGAACCCCTACTCTATTCTGGATATGGTGTTAGAACTGCTGAAAGCTATACTTGTATGACATTGAGACTGAGTATGTACCTTGGGAATTCAGATCCAGGCCTTCTGTAATAAGGGACCTTATGTCTATGTTTCATGAGCTATGTCAGGATTGCTAAAGGTCCCTATTTGGATAGGTTATACCTTATAGCCACAGCTTCGGGCTGAGTGAACAAAAAGTGGGGGCACTTCTACACTCCCCACACTTGTCTGGCCTCCGTGGCTACATAGGCATTGCTTAGAACTTTAGTGTGAGAGGTCCCTGGTTCCAGTCTCCCCACAGTTTAGACCTTTAGCAACCATGCTGTAGCTCATTAAATGTAGACATTATGAATACAAATGTTTTTTGGTGAACCATATAAGAACATAAAATAATGTTATACATAGAAAAGTTCCTGAATATTAATTCTTTTTTGTTCAGTGGTACACTGTGCCCCCAGAAGCAGAAATGGGCATAATAATGCCTAAAGGTTAACAGAACAGAAGGCAGCTCCAAAGAAGGCAAGATAGGAGAGTAGGCTTAAAGCATATTCATAAACTAACAATGTGCATGAGGCTATATTTCATTATATTCTAATGGGACATAACATTGTAACCATATTTACCAAGTAACAGATGAGTAGTATAGTATGTATCGGAACGGGACTATAGTTAAGTACTGTTTATTACTCAATCGACATGCAGCCAATCAGAGGCCTCCATTTGACCGGAAGTGACGTCACATGCCCATATATGGGCATACCGGAAGTGACGTCACGTGACCTTGACCTAGTTAGAGGTCAAGGTCATGACTCAGCCAATCAGAGGCTTCCATTTGACCGGAAGTGACGTCACACGCCCATATAAGGGCATACCGGAAGTGACGTCATGTGACGTCACACGCCCATATAAGGGCATACCGGAAGTGACGTCATGTGACCTTCACATGTACATATAAGGGCATACCGGAAGTGACGTCAAGTGACTTTGACTTAGTTAGAGGCTTCTGATTGGCTGGTACACCGGAAGTGACCCATTTATGCAAATGAGGGGCCTACTTCTGGTCAAATGGAGACCTCTGATTGGTTGGGTCATGAAGAAATGTGTCTCTTAATTTAATTTTGTTTAGGAAGTGATCGATTTTAGGATCACGCGACCGGAAGTGACCTGATGAGTCACGTGACTAGAAGTGACGACGACACATACCTTAATTAGACGATTCAGCAGCGACCGGAGGAAGTGTCACTTTAAGAGGACACGCTAGTTAATTGTTATAATTGTTTTACTTACTAATAAAAGAAGACGTATGAAAATAAACACAACAATAATTTTATTTTATTTTTTTATTTTATTTTTTTTCAATTCTAATAACACTCTATTTTTGAAAAGATGCGCTCAATCAATCAATAACACACTTTTTCATATTTTAAAGGACTCGTTGTCACACCGTTAGAATGCACGCGACGCTTATAATACAAGTAGCGCACGTCATCTTTCTCTATGGTGTAAGTGGCCATTTTTGGTTCGTACCACTTTTGAAATTTATATTTACCGCAAGGAGAGTTTTTCGTTTTCGAAAACATTTAAGAAGACGACTACTTCTGTACACTTTTTTTGAGATTTTCTTTCACTGGTGCCGCTGATTTGATCGTAGCAAATGTAAGTCTTAGGGTTGACACTTGGGATCCCGTCACCTTCTCACGCCGCTTTCTTTTCTTTCTGAAGTATGTCTCTCTCAGGCGAGGTTTGACTACACACAGGCAAACATCAGAGGCACCCAATAGCGCTAATTCTACCTTCAGACAAAGGTCAGGCACGGCTGGCCTATAATAGATGGGTCAAGGGCTATTCTAGTGAGGGTCAGGCTGCGCCGGACATTCAATAAAAAGCTGGAGTTTGGCAAACTTGCTTTTGAAAGTCTGACCATGCGGGATCCTCATGCCATAGTCTGACAATGCTGAACTCTTGGGAGAGTATGCCGGACTCTTGCTGGCCAGACTTTCAAGCAAATTTGCCAAAGTCCAGCTTGTTATTGAATTTCCGGCGTAGCCTGACCCTCAGTAGAATAGTCCTTGACTCATCTATTATAGGTCAGCAGCGCCTGACCCTTGTATGAGAGTAGTATTGGCGACATTGGCCGACTCTGATATTTACCCGTGTGTACGGCGGGAGGAGGGGGTTCACAGCCACTGCTTGCGCTTATAGAGCGCTACTAGCGGAGGTCTGGATGAGGAGACTACGGCGTTTGTCTTTTGCTTGTGCAGCTGCTGCTGCTGCTGCTGACGATGTCACGGATGCCGCTATTACTAATGCTACTAATACTAGTATGAGAAAATACATTTAGTCAATTGATTAAATCAAGGAGGTTTTCTGACTTCAGTGGATCGTTTAGCCATCGGCCACGGGCAAAACTTGAAACCATTTTATACATGGGACAATTGGCAGAGTCGAAACGTGTTGGTACCATAGGGTCGATCATGTTCATCATCAGTTCAGGCAAAGGAAGTGTGTCGACAGCACGCGAAAACTTCATGTCTGAATGTTTCAACACAAGACTTTTTATCACACTCACACAGCTGCTTTGAAGAGTGAATCCTTGACCAAACTTGTGCTTTTCCAACACAGCTTTGGCCTCTTTCTGTGCAGTAAGGGATCTCTCTTTCGGGTTCATCTCAGTGCTGTCTAGCATGTCCTCAAAGTCTTTAACATAATGTTCCAACGGACTACAAATGATGGACTCCAGATCATCGTCTGCATATGTCGTCTCCTCGCACCATATTGTGTCTTCGCCTGTTTCGAATTCCGTCATTTTCCTGACAATCTCCTCCTGAGTGCCTTGCATATATCGAAGCTCCTTCAAGGAGTTGATAACTTGTATGGCGAAGACTGACAAACTTGAAGGAATTTCACCACAGTCAGGCCAAGTATACGGAGCTAAGAAAAATAGCTCTAACAAAATCTTCTCCCTCTGTCCAAATGAAACTACTGTTCCGATGAAGTTGAAGCATGCTTCTATCCATTGCTCCTTGGTGACGTCCTTCCAATGTTTCTTTACCTCACATGCATCATAGGGCACCGTTTCTCTTCTTGCTTCAAGTGGGAGTTGCTTTTTCTTTCTTGGACTCATTTCGAGAGGGTTTAGATGCTCTGTAGCGTCAACACTTTCATAAACAAAGAAAATAGCAGAACTAACCATCGTAACGTGCTGAGCGAGCGTAGAGTGGACGATGCTACGAAGATGAAGGGCGGGTGGAGAAAGTGTGACTGGTGACAGCGGCGTTTCACTCCTTATGTACCCTGTCCTAGATAAGCCTCTTAAACGGCTGAAAAGACTCTCTAAGTACAGAGCTTCTACCGCAGGTGGGTTTAGACTTAAGCAGCTTAGTTCACACACATGTCTGTTAGAAAAAGCTACTTGCACACGCGCCTTCCTTTTTTCACTAGTATTCACCCTCTGCCGACTTATAAGACACCTATACACTCTTTCTCGTGAAATCTATGGAAGATGATGGAAGGACCACTGACTACATTTTCTTTGATCAGAGCGTGGAGGACGGCGTCGAACGGAGGGAACGTTGTGAACACAGCTTATAGGGTTTTTGGAAGAGGTCTTGTAAAGTCAAACTGGCGAGAGAGATGGCGTCTTTCAACATGACAATGCTGCTATGTTGGAAAAAAATAGCGTGATTTTTTCAAAAAGCTTCTATGAAAGATTTGACGTCTTCGTTGTTGTAGTGGATCAAGTAATCTGTCATAGTTTGCTTCTTCTTGTCATACTAAACTTTCTGACATGTGGCGTAGTCGGATTTCGGCCATTTTGACGCCCGTCAGTTCGCTGTCAAAAGTCGATCTCGGTGGCAGGGGTTTTTTGTTTACTAGTTTCTTGGTATACGTCATCCATTCGTAAGTAAAGCAACCTTTCTCTTTGTTTGTAGTGAAAGCTCGCAAATAATTCGCGTAGCTGTAACCAAGTGCTAAAAAAGTTGACTACTACGTCAACTATTGATTGCTTTTCTTTATGACGCTGAATTGTTGGTTTCTTCGGTCTCCGGAGGCAAATAACGAGCGAAGGCGTATTTTTTGATCAGGTTCAAGTCGTAACTCTCCGAGTTGAAGCGTACGACTGGAGCTTGACGGATGTATCTCAGAAGCCGCTTCTTCAGTTGAACTAACGGTTGTCTGGTGTGAGCTGCAGCGAAGCCGCCTGGAGAAGGGGTGAATGTCGCTTCCTCTAGCAGGAGAGCTTCACCTATCGCTACATGTAACTTCGCTAAGGTTGGTCGGTAAACTTCTAGCACAGCTTTCTCGATGACTTTGGCGTTCTCGTTTATGTGATTTTAAACTCGGTCTAACAAGGGGTCGGAATCTGCGTCGGATTCTCTGACGTACGCTGCCCCTCCTACCCCGGAAAGTCGTATGCGACGCTAGCCGACATCGCTGCATAGAGAGCAAAACTTAGGTATCGTTCTTCATTTTTCTACGGGTCGCTCGTGATTGTACGGTCTTTTAAAAATTTTGAAACACTTTTCGCAAACGTCCTGCGGCATGTTTTTCTTTTTTTTGTTTTTTTCACTTATTTACCAAATATTAAAAAAATAAACGTTGTTTATCACTTCGAATACTAGACGCCTCTTACCACACGATGCTATTAGCATAGTGAAAGACGTCTGTAGTGTAGGATCGATTTCAACAGATGTCCATCTTACTGCAGGGATCAGACGAGAGTCGTCAACACTGGTGTGTCACAGCTCACTTTTATTTCTTTGGGTACAGCTGCATACAACCCTTGAACATACATTGCGACGTCGCCGCGTCCCATGTAGTCTTCCAACACTTTCATCAGAGCCATAGGCTCAGACGTCTCGTTGTACTTCCAAGCTTTCAGCACTTCATAGACAGGGTTCTTCACAGTCCTGTCAGAAGGCACAGGTTGAGAGATGGAAGTTACTTCATGAGAAGTCAACCCTAAGTAGATCCCTATGGTCTTCCAGTCTCTAGGGCAGAGCTCAGCTAAAAGAGAGAAATATTTCTGCACTTTCCACTCCATGTCTCCACTCTCTAAGCCATCCCACATGTCATGCTTGTCCATGTACTCACGTGAGAATTTGATGAGGTCCATACGGTAAGATTCTTCCAAGGCGGCGGCTAGGTCCTTCCACCTACTAGTACAACTTTTCTGGTACCAAGTAGTGAACATTTCTCTAGCTTGAGTTATGACACTTGTCTCACAACTGAGATATCCCATATCCTTCAAGTTCACTTCAAGGAATGAACCTAACCGTATGTAATCTGATGTCGGCAACTTACCGCTTATTTTCAGTAGCATAGCGTCTGACAAGTATCCTAACGGCTCTGCTTTGAAGTATGATGATACAGGTACTACTGCAGCAGAACCAATAACAGGAGCAGCGTCTGCGCTGGTATCAGACGACTCGTTGTCGGAACAGGGCAACCACATGACTTCGTAAGGTATTGGTGAGGGCAGTCGCCACGGACCGGACGCACTACCAGTGGAAATGAGGTCGAAAAACGGACTGTGCGCCCGTGACCCTTCGGGTTCCTCGTACGCCTCGTCGTCAGCGTCGTTCTCTGTTTCACCCTGTTGCTTTAGGACATGTATGTCTACTACGCGCTGCTGGGGCTGAGTGTCCGAATAGCTGTAAGTCTCAGCGCGAGCAGCGTTGATGGCGTCGGTTGATGAAGCGGTGGAGAGGTTCTGTGCAACGTACTGCGTGTCAGTACTAGTAGCGGTAGTCGCAGCAAGAGGTGTAGCAGCAGCAGCAGTAGCAGCAGCAGCAGGAGCAGCAGCAGCAGCAGCAGCAGGAGCAAGCGCAGCGCTAGCAAGTGCAGCAGTAGCAGGCGCAGCAGTAGCAGGCACAGCAGCAGCAGGCACAGCCGCCTCAGCAAGCGCAGCAGTAACAGGCGCAGCAGCAGCAGCAGCAGCAGCAGCAGCAGGCACAGCAGTAACAGGCGCGGCAGCAGCAACAGCAGCAGCAGCAGCAGTAGCAGCAGCACTAGCAGCACGAGGATCACTAGCAGCCGCAGCAGGCGCAGCAGTAGCAGCAGCAGCGTGCTCAGCAGCAACAACCGTCGCGAGTGTAACAACGTCGCTACTACTGCTGTGTGCGCTCGCTACAGCGGGAGGGTGATAAGACCAAGCGGTTGCGGCGGTAGTCTCAATTTCAGTAGCAAGAGGAGACGCTGACAGTAAACGATCACCGTTCTGCGTATTCTTCTTGTTGTTGAACTCGATTAGATCCTTGGACGACAGTAGTTGTTGTGTTTTGCTCATGGTGGTGCCTGTAGAGAGTAGCAAAAGACTGAGTGAGTGAACGGGTGTTTCCAGGCCTCTTATATACGCCTTCTCGCTTCTAGAGCTAAGCTACTTACAGCTCTCTTCAGCTGCCGCCGGCTGACCGGTGACCATTCACAAAGAGAAACAAAAAGTCATAAGGTATGACGTTTTCAGCTGGATCCCTTTCCCCCGCCCCTTTGAGAGATCGACTGACACGAGCTAAGCTACTTACTGCCTTGTTCAGCAATTCAACGTGCGTTAGCTGTATAAAGGATTAAGCAGTTGCTGCCGCCAGCTGACCGGCGGACATTCCCAAAGAGAAACAAAAGACATAAGTCATGACGTTTTCAGCTGGATCTCTTTCCCCCCTCCCTCTTTTTTTTTGAGAGATGGACTGCCATGAGCGGGCGGTGTACCGACTGTACTAATTCAACGCGCATTAGCTGTATAAAGGATTAAGCAGACATGAGCTTAGAGTGTGTATACAAAAAAACTACAGGAGGCATGTAGTGTGAAGCAGGACCCCCTAAGACGGGAGTGTCTGTCTGTGAGTAGAGTCGTGTGCATGTGGTGAGCGACTTAAGTGTAAAACAAAAAAAAATCACCGCCTCCTGCCGTGGTGAGTAGACTGGCCGGCGGCGGCCGGCTAGTTCAATAGGGGTGACAGCTGACTAAGGCTGTGCATGAAAATCCGATTTTCACCTGACCTCTGACGTTTGTTACAATGAATGCCAAAGGGGGAGAGAGTTGTCCTCAGGTAGGGGGTAGGAGGTAAGGCTAATGGATAAGGAAAAAAAACACCATTTTCAGCTGGCCACCACAGATGGCGATGACATACCCCTCGGCATCTAAGCTCTTAAGAAGCTCTTACGGAGCGGAGCGGCTGCTGGACAGCTGGGGTGAGTAGACCGGCCGGCGGCGGCTAGCTAGTTCAATAGGAGTGACAGCTGACTAAGGCTGTGCATGAAAATCCGATTTTCACCTGACCTCTGACGTTTGTTACAATGAATGCTAAAGGGGGAGAGAGTCGTCCTCAGGTAGGGAGTAGGAGGTAAGGCTAATGGATAAAGAAAAAACACCATTTTCAGCTGGCCACCAAAGATGATGATGACACACCCCTCGTCATCTAAGCTCTTAAGAAGCTCTTACGGAGCGGAGCGGCTGCTGGACAGCTGGGGTGCTGTTGGAAATAGGATTAAACTCTCTCTGTATAAAAGCTCTGATTTCTGTTGGAAAAAAACCATATCACCTTTGACCACAGTAACGTCTACTACCACCACCACCAGCACCACCGCCGCTGCCACCGCCGCCGCCGCCGCCAGTCACAGCTGATCACCTCATTAAAAGCATGTGACGTCGTCGCTTCTAGTCACTTGCTTCATCAAGTCGCTTCCAGAGACACGCTTCTTCCTCTCGAGAGGAAGAATGACGTATATAAGGAGGCTGACACGTGTATAGGTGCCTTATTAGTCGGCAAGGGGTAAATACTAGTGAAAAAGGAAGGCAGGTGTGCAGGTAGCTTTCTAACAGACACGTGTGTGCACTAAGCTGCTTAAGTCTAAACCCCCCTGCAGTAGTCAAGTAGCATGTGAAAACTTACTTAACAGATCACTTAATTGAGTAGAGACTCTGTACTGAGAGAGTCTTTTCAGCTGTTTAAGAGGATTATCTAGGACAGGGTACATAAAGAGTGAAACGCTGCTCTCACTCATCACACTTTCTCGACTCGCCCTTCATCATCGTAGCATCGTCCACTCCACGCTCGCTCAGCATGTTATGAGGGTTATTTCTACCTTTACAGCTTCTTTTCTTATCGAAGTGTCGACGCTACAGAGCATCGAAACTCTCCAAATGAGTCCAAGAAAGAAAAAGCAACTCCCACTAGAAGCAAGAAGAGAAACGGTGCCCTATGATGCATGTGAGGTAAAGAAACATTGGAAGGACGTCACCAAGGAGCAATGGATAGAAGCATGCTTCAACTTCATCGGAACGGAAGTAGTTTCATTTGGACAGAGGGAGAAAATTTTGTTGGAGCTATTTTTCTTAGCTCCGTATAGTTGGCGTGACTGTAGTGGTGAAATTCCTTCAGGTTTTTCAGCGTTCGGCATACAAGTTATCTGGTCTTTGAAGAAGCTTCGATATATGCAACGCACTCACGAGGAGATTGTTCAGAAAATGACGGAATTCGAAACAAAAGAAGTATGGTGCGAGGAGACGACATATGCGGACGATGATCTGGAGTACATCATTTGTAGCCCGTTGGAACATTATGTTAAAGACTTTGAGGACATGCTAGCCAGCACTGCGATGACCCCGAAAGAGAGATCCCTTACTGCACAGAAGGAGGCCAAAGCTGTGTTGGAAAAGCTCAAGTTTGGTCAAGGATTCACTCTTCAAAGCAGCTGTGTGAGTGTGATAAAAAGTGTTGTGTTGAAACATCCGGACATGAAGTTTTCGCGTGCTGTCGACACACTTCCTTTGCCTGAACTGATGATGAACATGATCGACCCCATCGTACCAACATGTTTCGACTCTGCCAATTGTCCCATGTATAAAATGGTTTCAAGTTTTGCCTGTGGCCGATGGCTAAACGATCCACTGAAGTCAGAAAACCTCCTTGATTTAGTCGACTGACTAAATGTATTTTCTCATACTAGTATTAGTAGCATTAGTAATAGCGGCTACTCGGTCTCGTGCAGCATCCGTGACATCGTCAGCAGCAGCAGCACGATCAGCACAAGCAGCAGCTGCTGCACAAGCAGCACAAGCAGCAGCATCTGTCAGCAGCATCAGTGACATCGTCAGCAGCAGCAGCAGCAGCAGCTGCTGCACGAGTAGCACAAGCAGCAGCATCTGTCAACAGCATCCGTGACATCGTCAGCAACTGCAGCAGCTGCACGAGCAGTACAAGCAGCAGCAGCTGTCAGCAGCTGCAGCAGCTGCACGAGCAGCACAAGCAGCAGCACCGACAGCAGCAGCAACAGCAAATCAGCAGCAGCAGCAGCAGCGGCAATGTGGACCGCTAAATTCGAGATGGTGACATATCTGTTTCTTAGAATCGACATTCGACATGAGGTCTAGTGACATTTGACATGAAGCTTGAAAAACATAGTGACAGGTGACATGAGCAATTCTTAAAATCGACACGAGATATGAGCATAATTAAGCGACATCGACATGTGCCATGGCTATTTTTTATTTTTTTTGAAGACAACCGCCATAGCTTCCTTATCCAGACCTCCACTAGTAGTGCTCTATAAGCGCAAGCTTTGCCTTAAGAGAGCTGTGGCTGTGAACCCTCTCCTCTCTCCGTACACACAGGTAAATATCAGAGTCAGCCAATGTCGCCAATACTACTCTCATACAAGGGTCAGGCGCTGCTAGACTATAATAGATGGGTCAAGGACTGTTCTACTGAGGGTCAGGCTAGGCCGGACATTCAATAACGGGCTGGACTTTAGCAAATTTGCTTGAAAGTCTAGCCAGCAAGAGATGCACATCATCATAAACGCGATCATGATACCTTTCATTGTAAGTAGACTCGCCTCTCTGCCCTCTCTTTTAGAGAGGGCAGAGAAGCGAGTCTCACTCTTAAAAAACCCTGCCCCTCCCCCCCTCCTCCCCCCCCATGCATCTTAAAGAGTGCCCCCCAGAGTGCCCCTCTCCCCCCCTCCTAGAAAAAAAGAGCCGTATTTTTAAATTATTTTTTAGCAAGCTTTTTCAGCTTGCTTTTTTTTTCTTTTTTTAAATTTATTTATCCATCAAAATCTCAAGTGACTTATTTTGAAAGCCAACCTAGTAGTCACGTGACCCCCTTAAGTAGGTCACTTCCCGTCACGTGACCTATTTGAATTTCCCGCCAACATGGTGGTCACGTGACCCTCTTAAGTAGGTCACTTCCGGTCACGTGACCTATTTGAATTTCCCGCCCAAAGGTCACGTGACCGGAAGTAGGTCACTTCCGGTCACGTGACCTATTTGAATTTCCCGCCAAAAGGGAGGCCTCTCATTGGCTGCTTTTGAATTTCCCGCCAAAAGGGAGGCCTCTGATTGGCTGCAGGTCGATTGAGTAATAAACAGTACTTAACTATAGTCCCGTTCCGATACATACAATACTACTCAGATGCATAAACAGTGTTTTATTGGAGTGGGCCACTCAAGGTACAAGGTGGGCCAGTCATGGTACCAATTCAATGTCCAAAGGGTACCTTACTTTAATCAGCATTTTCACAATATATTACGTAGAAATCTATATTTTTGACTTGTCTATAGCATTCCAAACACTGTCCCAATGAAAAGTGCTGCATACTTCATGAGGATTGGATCACTCTTTCTACATGTAATCTTGTATCAAAGTCAGTCTTGTGGGTTTCAGCTCCTCAACAGGGCCACATATGGGCGGTTTACCCTATCACTGCGAGATGCATCAACGGATTCTCCGGGAATGTATAAAGTAGGCTATGTAGGATCGTCATGATGCATGAGTCATCGATGACACTTTTCCTACTTTTACAGGAAATCCTACCCTTTTCCTGGGATTTCCGAGTTATTTCATTATCCTAGAATGGGGAATTGCATAATATTCTCTCCCAAAGTTGAATCTGAAATCATTTCTGGGCCTAGGGTTAATTGGACTTACACAAACTAATTATACAGAACTTATTATGAAGATGAACACTTGATTATTGTGTCCACCCATACAATCAACCCCTTTCACTGCATTAGTTCTACTCGTGCTAATTGCATCTGGAGGTCATGCTTAAGATGGAAATAAAGGGTCAAAATCTCAAGATTACAAAACCGTCAAAATGACAACTTAGATTGTCAATTTAGGTATTTTGGAGACCTGAAGTCACCAGTAATGACAAGCTTCAATTCCAGATAATGCTCTAGGTTGTCCCAATGACAATCTTAAGTTGTCCCACACAAAGGCACATACTTTTACGTATACCTGTGTCAATATGCATGACTTTATATGCCATTCTGTTAATAGTTTTTGCTACTTAGCTCAACAAAGAATACACCAAGACTGTAAAAGGATGCCCCGCTGGAGGAGGCTCTGAGTACTGACTACATTCATACATTGTTCTCTATGACAGTACTGCCTCCTGTAATGATTGTATTATGACAACTTAGGTCGTCACTATTGACGAGGTTCAGTTTCCCTGGGTTTTCAGTTGGTAGTAACAATGACTATGCAGAACATAATAGACAAACCCAACTATTGATTAGTAACTTCTGTGTATCTGGGAGGTGAAGATAATGATGTCTGAATCTCACATCTGGCTGATAGCCACATATATACTGGTAGGGGGCGTACACGATACTCGATACACACACTACAGTTCTAACATTAACCCTGTAAGGAGGACATAATGCCTCAAGGATTCATGTTCATTTGTTGTCATGATGTTCATTTATTGTCACGATGTGCAAAGTAACTCACCAGTGCTGTATTGGTGTATCATGCTGACCTTTCATGAGAGTATCAATCCTAAGATCGATATGATGTAAACATATGAATGACGCACTCGTTAGTGGTGCATTCATAAGGTAATGCACTGAAGGGCTAAACAGGGCCATGATAAATTGACAATAATTATGGTGCTAAAATTACACACTGTTGAATTTGATTGAAATAACCAGGATTCTGTCTCGGACATATGGTTTTAATTTAGCAAAATGGTGGTTGTGTGTGTCAGTGTGTGTACGTGTGTGGTTGTTCTACACAGATATATACAGGAGTACATACCATTAGGCCAACACCAATAGTTCCTAGAGCCTGTGCCATGTACCACACAGGGTTGGACATGTGATACCACTCGATAATAGTTCAATACGTGAATCTGACAGGTATGACTTGAGCATCGTTATATGAAGCAATATAAATTTAACAATCTTATGTTGGAACCATTAGTGTCCCTAGAACCACGCTGAGATACTCTACCAGGCATTCTGTATGGTATTATAAATTATAACCATCAGTCGATGCAACAACCGCCTGGGCCCAGTAAGCTGCTCACATACTATGCTACAGCCTGAGGTAAGCCTGGCACCGTTTTTGCGGTCATGATACATAAATGCAGCCCTGGCGAGTAACTCGCCAGTAATTCATTCGTGCATCATTTTGGCCCGACAGGGTTTTTAGACAACCCAACGTGACTGTATGAATAACAATGTTGCACCAATGTAGTGCCGGCGAGTTACTCGCCGGCGTTGTGTTACTGCATCATGATGATCAATCCTCATGTAAGTAGCATCCAGGCATCATGTCGTCACCAAAGGGTTATCTGGCCTGCATACCATGACACAGCCTGAGGTAAGCCTGGCACCTTTATAGATTTGTTTTAGACAAATATCTGGCCGACCTACAAGGATGTGCACGGTCATTGTCACATATACTGGGCACATGACCTGTTAAGGCTGTAATCTGCTGAAGGCTCTAGTTCGCCTCCCATTGGAACCTGACCACCTTGGATGTAATACCTGGATGCCGATGATAGGATAATAATAACAAAGGTGAGTTCATTTGTAGTATAGCCTTACATACAAGGTTCTATGCTAAATGTATAACCCCAGCTGTGTTACCTGCATCAGTGGAATATAGTGCTGACTAACTAGTGCAGAGTTAAATGTGTGTGTTTATTTACCCATGTTTCTGAATGCTCTGGCTGTAGACTCCTAAATTCAACACCGCGACACGGACCCTTCTAAAATCCAACATGATATAATGTGGGGCTAAATGACGTGAAATAGGGTATTTCTTAAATTCGACATGGGCATGCTTTTTTCATTTTGATTAAAAGCGATAACGAATTAGTGGGCAATTGTAGTTTCCTAACCTAACTGGTGAGTGGTGGAAGGTGGGGGCAGGTAAGGAAGGAACCTTGCGCCCTTTCCTCCACCGTGACAGACCATAACCATGAGACATGGAATTTCCCATGTATCCGTAATTGCTTGGAATTCCCAAAGTGGCAGAACATCCGCCATAGGACGCACCCACAACTAATAATACTACTATCGTCTAATTGGAATTTATTGTAGGATTTTAAAAAGTTGATTGAATGAATTTGTATCAATTTATTGAGTAAGTATCAATGCACAAAGATACCACCGGGCAGCTAGTGGTAAGCTGGGTCATTACTATTGAAGAAGCATTTTGGCATCTATATTTCTCTACCATCACACTGTCAGATCCAGTGGCATTCACCAATCTTTACCAACTGTCGAATATTACCATAGAGATGTACCTGTTGTCACACACTGCATTCAACGTGTGCCTGCTGTCACTGATTGTTATCATTACAAATGTATATGTATCTTATGTTAGACACTGTCGTCAATTTGGACCAGTTGTTACACACTGTCACCAATATCACAGATTGTCACCAATGATCTGTACCCGCTGTCACAAACTGGCAACCAAATGGTATAATGGTAAAGAAGGCGTTTACTGCTGATCACTTTGGGTATTCACGCCCAGTTCACCACTTAGGGTGTTCATTGTGATTAACACCCAATATGGTCTTTTTGAGGATATCATTTTGCCACTAGGGAGCGCTATACGATACAACAATGCAATATACAGCATCTACTCCAGGTGATCTACTGACAATAGATGTTTATTAAATGGGGAATATGTAGAGTATTTGGAATAGTAGAGACTCCCATAATTTGGAGGAAAATTATGGAAAAGTCATCAAAGGAAGAGCTATATGTAAACAGAGACCCTATATGTCTCTGAAAACACAGGCACAAGTGTAAGGAGTGGTCGGTATAGCTATACACACAATCATATAACCTTATTAGACCTATGATCAGAGGCGTAGGAAGCAAATCTCCATGGGGGGGGGGGGGACCAGTGAGGGGGGGGGGGAACACCTGAACCAGCTTTAAACATTGGATCTTGAGTATGATGGTGTCTATACATGCTTGTGTTTGAATCATATATAAACAGGTAGTTTTGAGGTTTTGATGCCCCTTTAGGAACTCTGCCCCTATCCCTCAGGTTCCAATTCAGTTTAAATGCAACAGGTTTTATTCAGTCTCATGATCTCTTAGGTTCTCATACGAACACGCCCTCGAAGGTAAGTTCCAACATCATACAGGTTATCTACAGACAAGGTTCGAAGTGTACAGGTAGCATTCTAGCTAGTTCGAAGTCAGCAAAGCTGGATGATCTGGTCTTGTCACAGCGGAGCTAGTGCAAGAGCCAGAGAGTGGGAGGGGTGTAGGTGCCCCGTGGTCGAAAGTATCGAAGGTATCGAAGGGTGTGGATCTGAGCTCGTCCTGGGACAAACTCCCAGAGGTGGCCAACCTCTGCCTCTTATATACCCAGGTCGTGGACCAAGCAGTGTCGGCGCGCCATCTGCAGTGCCCCGCTTGGCTCCGCTACCGGATAACCGAACGGGGACATGGCGTAGGTGTTGCCACCTAGCGTTCAACTGAGGCCATTCCCACCTTGACTCCACAAACCCATGTTTACACGTATTATTTGTGCCCCTACACTTAAATGACACCTTGTTATACAAAACCATACTAATCCACAAGGCATTGTCTATGTGATCATATATGATTACCCTGGGTGATCACATATGGCCATGGCCACCTTATGAACACCAAGTCACCATCACAAGGTGTTCAGAAGTGAACACTTTAGATCCAGATAAGGTTTTCAGTGCAGCTTGTCACAGACTGACCCCAGTATGCAGCAGTCTATCACCAATACTAGTATACCTAAGATTGTAAGATTTCGAAGAGCCTGCGAACTACCAGGTTGAGGCCTTATATTGTTTTCACTTTACAGGAAGTCAGTACGGGTGCCGCCATTTTGTCACAACACAAATTTCTGCATATGTGATAATATTAATATTAATCAACCTTTAATAGGTCCTGAGGTTGATTATAATCATACCTATCCCCCTAACATGGACCCAAGGAATTCAATGGTTCTATTGGTTTGTTGCTAAGACAACTGGTTGCCTAGCAACAGCTATTCTAATTGTTTATCTGCCTAGCAACACACATTTCCATGCTCCTGAGGTTGATTATAATCATACCAACCCCCCCCCCCCTCTGAAAAGGACCCAAGGAATTCAATGGTTCTATTGGTTTGCTGCTAAGACAGCTGGTTGCCTAGCAACAGCTATTCTAATTGTTTATCTACCTAGCAACACACATTTCCAAGCTCCTGAGGTTGATTTTAATCATATCTACGCCCCATAACATGGACCCAAGGAATTCAATGGTTTTATTGGTTTGTTGCTAAGACTAACTGGTTACCTAGCAACAGCTATTCTAATTGTTTATCTGCCTAGCAAAACACATTTCCATGCTCCTGAGGTTGATTACAATCTTACCTACTCCACCTAAAATGGACCCAAGGAATCCAATGGTGCTATTGGCTTGTTGCTAAGACAACTGGTTACCTAGCAACAGCTATTCTAATTGTTTATCTGTCTAGCAACACACATTCCCATGCTCCTGAGGTTGATTATAATCATATCTACCACCCTAACATGTACCCAAGGAATTAATAGGAACTACCATATTTGAAGTTATATTATCCTTCCCCCCTGTTTATTTGGTGTCTTGAATGGATCCCCTTCAAATATACTAACCATGTAGATATTATTTTCCTCCGAATGCAAGAATTGTGGCTGTTGTGGCATATATAATTGCCTGAGGCATTTTTTTACGTGGCAACAACCCCAATGCTTGTTATTCAAGCCATGTCACGGTTTACACTGCAATTTTCAAAGGTTGAAAAGTAGAACAATATGTACAATCCAGTGATGTCATGTCATACCTTTCTTATAGATAGGTGACTGTATGTCAGTGACACCCTCACCCCCCCCCCCCCCCCGCCTCCTGAAAGCCGCAGTGACACCTTTGCAGGGAGGGGGTCCATCCAAAGGTGTTTAATCTATAGAGCATTTCCTCCAATAGATTCCCCAATTTTCCGGTGCATAATTTCGATTTCTGTAGGTTCTAGATATGCTAGAGAAAAAATAAAAAGTGTTTTGTCATCCTGACGGTATGGCACACCACTAGCAAGAAGAATTATAAAAATATGATAACTTATAAATTTCACTTTGGTAATGCTAATGTCACCAATATTTACCTGCTGTCACACAATATCACCCACGTGTACCGGGTACCTCCTGTCACAGTCTGTCACCAATAATATCATGTACAAGTTTTCATTTCCTATCACCAATGTATACAGTACAGCTTAATAATGTAATTCAGGATGATCATTTGTCATCAGGATGCATGATGTTTCATGATGCCAAAATGCAACCTAGTGTAAGAAACTCACCAGTGATACATGCCTGCATCATGCTAACCCTAAATTACTGAACGGCAAATATACACCAAATCATGTCATTATGCGACTGTACGTGTTCAATATGCTGTTTCTGCTTACTGATGTACCACAATCTTTGTGTTTACAGATGGTTAACATGGATGATAAAACCTCCATAGTGTCTAACGAGGTGCTCCCTGATGGGTCATCTGTTAATGGCCATGATAAGGAAGGTCAGGTATGTATGCAATTTGACTGGCTTTGATACAAGAAATAACACGTAAAGACAAATAAGCACTATGGATTCCTCTATAATAACGGTGAATAAGTCCATAATCATGTATCATGTCTATCAGGAAGCCAGGAAAAACGTTTCTTTAAAGAATGGGCTCCATTGCAGCATAAGTTGTCCATAACACATTGTCTATATAGGGAGCTTATTTCTTTAACACTTTAGACACTGTTTATTTCAACTTTATGAAATAATCTATGCTAAACATGACATCGTGTATGGTGAGACTAAGCCTAGGCTTTCCCCTTTGGAATCATATATAGCTGGTTACACAAGATCGTAATTGATTACATCCATTAGAAAAAAAAACAGGCACCTGCATCTACTTCTGTAACCAGTAGAGTAAAACCCTTTTGTGCTTTTCAGGTTCCAGAGACATTCGGACGGGTTGGGGGACTCACAGTTGCCACGACGACCGTGTTCATCATAGGTGAGATGGCAGGGAGTGGTGTCCTGGCATTACCCCATGCCATAAAGGATGCAGGTGAGTGGGGGTACGATGGGACTTGTTAATTGTATATAAGGAGAGAGCACGGAACACGAATGACCTGTTGTTGTCATGTGTTTCCATTAAGCCTTTTAGCTGTTTATGGGTCAATGCAGACCTACTAGGTTGATGCAATTTCAAATGGTTGGCATGATGCATGAATCAGGCCCTGTGGTTGTATTCATGTGCCATGATGACAAAGATCGTAGTACAAATGTATATTAAATCACAACACAAGCCTAAAAGGGTCAAGAGCAATTTTCAGACACAGTGTCCGGTACCTGATGATAATAAGATAATAATGAACAGGTAAAAGGGCCACAAAATATATGATAGAATAGAGTTTTGCTAAGCTCCTTTCACAATACATAGGCTAGATAATCATTAAACGTAGGAGGAGACAGATTCTACTCTGGTATAGTAGCACCTAACGTTATGCTTTATAGATGGTAGGAACATGATCGCATCCACTATTGGTGATTAGTTCGGCCGATCTGGGTATATAAAGTTGTGAACACGTAGAAATCGTATCAGATATAAATCTATCTATTTATATTGACACGACTCCCCCTCACGGTATCTGTTTACTGTATATTCTATCGTAAATGATGTCGCAGGGTTCCATGGTCATATGTCATCATAATGCAAGATGAGAATCTCATGTCCACTGTTCACATCGGAGACTCAGGTGCAATACTGTCTAAAAGCCCCAAAACAAAATCGCTCTTGCTTTTGAAGGCCTGTTTCTAGGCGTGTTTATCTTATGAGAATATTGACAAAATAAATACATTTGTACATGTATAGATGACCAATAGAGAAATTCCACAGAATTACGCTTCTACACTCTTTTATGAGGGTTGTAAACATGACCACTTTTCATGGGATACTAGTGACGGTTATTTCATATAATTCAGGTGTATCTGTGTGCGCGGCCATGTTAGTTCCGAGCTCGGAATTTCTCACGAGATTTAGGCAGTGACCAGACATCCACACATTATAACTTGCCAGGAACAGCCTACATTGCGAGAGCAGAACCAAGATTTAGCTACATTAAACTGTACACATACAGTAGATTCTGTAGATCAGACCTACACTATTAAACCAAATTGCTCGCTTTTCGCCCAATCCTACCATCTTGGCTACATACCTTCTTTAAACGCAGTTATTTGTTTGTCTATATTAAGCGCAACATAGGCCTATATAATATGTCACCTTTTCAATTTACACATCTAATACAGACTGCTAAGCACCATAGGATGAAACCAGAAGTTTTCGTCATTCACCTATGTGTGCGACGAACAACGTTCTGTGACAGAACGATTCCGTATACAATAAATCAATCTAAATCTAATCTACTTTGTACTTACCAACAAGAAAGCAACCTTGTGTTGTCCTGTCATGTCTACTATGTACCCAAAATCATAAAAATTCAGCGTAAACAAGATAATTGTAACCATGTTTTCAAGATGAACAGAAGGAGCGCTGCTCAACATTTAAAAAAACAATCAACTCCAAAGGAGTCCAGCTGCTGCACCAGCAGTGTGGTAACTGGTGTATTAGTATTACGTATCAGTGCATGGTGTATCCGTTAGTGTTGGGGAACTGACTGATTGTGGTCTAGACGTAGCCTTTTCTTATTGCAGACTAGTTTTAATTACTTATTGTGGATCAAAAATAACATGATCGGTGAGGTGTTTCACAAGGAGAAAATAGATACAATTAATTTTACATGTTTTCTAAGACCAACTTAATATCACCCAATGTTAATTTTATCTTGGTGTTTCACAAGTTTCAATTGTATCTATGGACATATACTTAGATACAATTGAAGATAATAATGCGGCTTGTGAAACACCAACATAGGACTAACATTAGGTAAAAGTAAGTCAACCTTAATAACCATAAAGCATTAATCTTAAATACGCTCCCCTTGTATAATGACCACATAGGATCAACATAAGTGTTGTTTAAATGTGTATAACCAGTTTATTTTCATCCTGAATAAACAGATATTTGCAGGGATTCTTGTGTGTCGTATGACACATATGTTGCATGAAAAAAACGTGAAAAAATATATAAGGAAAATATTAGCGGGCATGGTATGAGCTCCACGCTAATATGCATTGTGAAACACTTATACATTAGTTGTATCTCAATTGTAGGCCAAGACCCTGACTTAACATCTTGGTTGTAGACCTTTGTGAAACACTTTTTAAAAGCAGTATACAATTGATACAACCAAATGTCGGTCTTACTGGTTATATACAATTAAGTCCTCCTATAGAAACACTTATTCTACAATTAATTGTATATGCCCCTTGTGAAACACCCCACGGATATGATAAATCCATGCTAATTAATTGCTAAGCTTTGCTAGATATCTATTGATATTTGCAATTGTACAAAATTGGCTCCATAATAATAAATACATTTAAATCTTAATCTTAGAATAGGGGTAAGAAACATAAAGCTTTGAGGTGCCATGCTGGTTTCTAAGCATAATATCTCCTCATACTCCAAGTAAACTCCTTTCTTTTGTCGGTGCATCAGGTTGGATCGCGCTGGCAGATTCTTCCTACAAAAAAGAGGCACAGCCATGGGAACCAGATTAGCACCTTCCTACGCAAACCTGTTCATGGAAAATGTAGAAAAGGCAGCGCTACACACACATGGCGACAAGCCAAAAATCTGGCTCAGATACATAGATGACATTTTCTTCGTGTGGACACACGGGGAAGACAACCTACAAAGATGGTTACGACATCTCAACAGATTCCACGATACCATCAAATTTACAGCTGAAACGTCCAATACGGAAATCACATTCCTGGACACCAGGATAAGACTAGACACAGTGTCAAGAAAACTGTACACGGAACTGTACTGCAAACCCACTGACGTCAACACGTATCTGGACTACAAATCAGCACATCCACTGACTACCAAACAAAGCCTACCGTACTCACAACTACTCAGGATCTTCCGCATCTGTCAAAGAAGCGAAGATTTTGAAAAACACAGCCAACAAAAACTAGAAGAGTTTGTAGAAAAAGGGTATCCTAGAGAAATCCTAGAGGGAGCTCTAGAGAAAGTAAGAGCCCAAAACAGGACAGAAACCTTGAAGGCCAAGCCAAAAAAGAAAAGAAACAAAGACACCACGTACCTGATCAGCACCCATAGACCAAGAAACAACATAATCAACAAGACCGTAGCCAAAAACTGGGACAGACTTGGCAGGTCAAAAACAACCAAATTTTTACGAAGGGGGGGTCTTGTCAAAGGACAAAAACGACTGAAAAACTTGAAGGACCACCTAGTGAGAGCGGCCACAAGTTACCCTACGTCAGATGATGAAGAAGACGGCATCACCAGAAATGCAGAAAAACCAAAGACATCGAGACTGAAGTGTCGGAAACTATTCTGCGACAAGTGTGCAAGACTAGACAAAGGAGGAGAAATACAGTCTAAAATAACAGGCAAGACCTTCACATCAAAGACAAACATCACATGTGAAAGTTCGAACCTAATATATTGCCTAGAATGCAGAACATGCAAAATGCAATATGTGGGAAAAACAGAGAGGGCCCTCAAATTCCGAATATACGAACATGTACATTCGGTAGAAAAAAACGAGGGAGAAACCGATGTGCCTTGGCATTTCAACCAATGCGATCATAAAAAAACAAAGGACATGAAATTCTACATTGTCGATTTCATAAACCGACACCCAAAAAGTGACGAAGGAAAAAGGCTCCTAGCACTTGTGGAATTCCACTGGATCGAAAAACTTCGTAGTCATTCACCCTGGGGAATGAACACAAAGGACGGCAGCCATGGGTGAAACGTCGACTCGTCCTCGTTAACAAAACCACACAAAATTTATTCAGACGGCTCACCCAACCAGGACAGACTCCTATAACTTAGCCCTATACCTATATGCATTATTTCCAGATATAAACTGCAATCTATGAATAAAGTAAATTTTATAGAGTTATGCACAAATAAATAAAAGACTAGGCCTAATAGTCTGCATTTGGGGACTATTGTCTTTTATAAAAATATGGACATAGTGGAACTATGCTCATATGAATCCCTGTCAATTCCACCTGACGATGATGCCAATAAGGGTCGAAACTACAAAGTGGGCCTATCACGGAAAATGATAGGCCAATTTTATCATGATCAGTAACCACACTGACAAAAATGATAAAACCCAACCCAACCCTAAGCTAATAGGCCATAGGCCTACTCCACCCAAAAATGTTCATGTGAATAATAACAGCAGGTAAAAACACTGTGTAGTACTAGGGCCTACTGTGCCCAATACAAACACAGTGTGAATACACAATAAAACTAGGCCTAGCTTTAAACTAAAGTCAGTGTCTAGTAAACTGCACTTGTGTGAACACAGTATCAGTATGAATTGGTCAGAGCCTGACCCATGTGTGACCAGCTGACCACATGAATAACCAATGGGAGCAAAGGGTGGGAAATTTGATGCATAATTAAGTCCAGCTGGTAAATGTCAGCAGGGTCTAGGGCACTTTGTAGTTGTGGTCCGAAGGGAATACACACTAATCCTCGTTATCCACATGGTATGAGCTCCACGCTAATATGCATTGTGAAACACTTATACATTAGTTGTATCTCAATTGTAGGCCAAGACCCTGACTTAACATCTTGGTTGTAGACCTTTGTGAAACACTTTTTAAAAGCAGTATACAATTGATACAACCAAATGTCGGTCTTACTGGTTGTATACAATTAAGTCCTCCTATAGAAACACTTATTCTACAATTAATTGTATATGCCCCTTGTGAAACACCCCACGGATATGATAAATCCATGCTAATTAATTGCTAAGCTTTGCTAGATATCTATTAATATTTGCAATTGTACAAAATTGGCTCCATAATAATAAATACATTTAAATCTTAATCTTAGAATAGGGGTAAGAAACATAAAGCTTTGAGGTGCCATGCTGGTTTCTAAGCATAATATCTCCTCATACTCCAAGTAAACTCCTTTCTTTTGTCGGTGCATCAGGTTGGATCGGGCTGGTGTTGCTGGCAGCCTGCTGCTTCCTGTCCGGGTTTAACGGTGTACAGCTCGGGGGGTGCTGGACCATGATGCAGGAACGCTGGCCTGAGTACCGGGGACACATCCGATACCCCTATCCAGCCATCGCAGAGCGCGCCTTTGGTAAACCTATGAGGCATGTTTTTTTTTATTATCAGCATATATATCATAGTAATAGCAGATGGTGGAATAAAATCTATTAGTATAATTATATGTTATTATAGTTACATTTGACAATAATGACAAAGAAATGTCAACAGGGCGTAAAATGCCGTTTGAATTAATCTTATTCCTTAAGGACTACAACTCCATATACATGTATATAGAAACACAACCAAAATTGAAAAGAATGACTGTATGCAATTTGCCAGGTTTTTCTTCTTGGCTGTAAACCTCGGGGAGTACCACGCCTTCCTACGTCTTAAAATAAATGAGCGAGTTTAGTACTCACTGAACCAAAGGAGGGTTTAATAGCTAACAATTAGGGCTTAGTTAATGTCATAGACTGTTAACACAAACAGGGTGCCGCACCACTATAGTCACCGTACAATGTCCGTCTATAAAGTTCATCAATGCTTTATGATGGATCATTGAAAAAGTGTTACAGCATTTCACTGCATGTACTGCAACTAAATATAATTAATTCCACTCAATGCAACTTTGCACTTTATAACCCTACCTTTATAACTACTATAACAAAACGATGTGATCGCGAGTCACTATCTAATCAATGGACACACCAGAGCAAACTTTACCTACCTCATACCGTAATTAGTGAAACCAAAAATGCGTCCTTTTATACTGTAAACCAACAGTACATTCCCCTGCCCAGGTTTAGATACACTAAAACTACATCAATTACTGTAGTATATAAACTCTGAAACTACAATAGATTCTATTGCTCAGCCATGATATTAACTTCTAACAGCGTATGTAGTCAGATTAAACTCCAGAACTGCAGTCAAGCATACATTTCCCCTATATCCTTACAGATAATAGGAGTATGTGTATGTATAACTCACAGAACTGCAGTAACACATACATTTGCCTCATTACAGATACATTGTCTCTGGAGCTGTAGATGTAACCCTGTTTGGGGTGTCTACCGTGTTCCTGCTGATAGCTGCACAGAACGTGCAGTCGCTCTTCCTGCAGGCACATATCACCATATCCTTCTGCTACTGGCTCCCCATCATGGCCGCCATCATGATTCCTGCTTCATGGTTAGGGACGCCCAAAGACTTCTGGTAGGTATCATATCTATATGAATCGGTCGTTTAAGATGAAAGTCTTCAAATAATCGCTGGTGTGGCTAAAGCGCTTGCTTGGTCCAGGGAAGAGTGGTATTGAAACAAAGATAATTGAGTTTAAAATGTAATCAATGGAAAGGTGAAATTTGTCATACTGTAGTAAATACTTATTTGAAAACGAATAGGAAGATTCACTCTATAAGTCCTTTATTTTGCATTGTTCTCCATTGCATTGAATGCTAACAGAATACAAGAAGAGCCGATGCTGGCATAACCCACAAAAGTGTTCAATTGTTATTTGTTCACTGAAACGAAAGAAAGTGAGAATAAACCTAGAAGCAACTTGTGGTTATTGATCTGCATCACATTTATCTGCGTACTAAGTATTCCTCAAAGAACCGCCGTATGATCTTCATTATTTTTTTTTGTCATCCTTATGGGGTGAAGGCAAATCATTCCGGCATGCATGGTCAGCGTGATGCACAGCCAAACATTGTGCTTCAGTTTTGTCTACACCACAGCTCCCAAGATACAGGTCTATCCCAATGGGCACAGAACATTGAATCAACGTTGATAAATGGTTGTCAACATTGATTCAATGTTAATTCAACATTGATTCAACATTAAACAGAATGTTGTGCCCACTGGGATGCATGGACAGTGGTCCTACATTAAAATGCTCATTCTGAACAGAACTTTAATACACATTATAAATTAAAACCCCCTACACTTTGAAGAGTCTAGATTTATCACTGCTTAGCTTATCTGTACATTAATGTTTTATTGGCCTTTCATCAGCTGCTTTTATCAGGACATGACTGTCTCTATATCCACCATTTTCTTATCTACTTTCACATTGGCATGGTTTGCTGTGAGAAATTGACTCTAGTCTGATCAATATCTGACAGTTGGAATATGATATCAAATCGGTTCGAGATAGTGGGGGAGCGCCTTTCCAATATGGATGGTTTTCATATGATTTTAACAGATGTTTAAGCGACCTAATGCAATGGTTGAATCTATGCAACTAGCCTTCTCTTTCATCACCCCTTTACATTTGGCTTTGATTTTCAATATAACAAGGCGCAATAGCATTGTGGACAATTCCATGTCTCTGGCTATCTGTTTCCACAGTATTATGTCTATTATACAACCCGGTATACAACTGTATAGAATATTTCGAATTCATTTGAAGTGTCCCCCTGTACCTTTATTTCGATTAAGGAAATTCAAAAAATGATAAGAAATAAACTAAACAAGACTCAACACTAAAGTAGATAATTCCAACTAGCACATACTATGTGTAAATCTTTTTGCAGTGTTGAGTTTTCTATATGAACTAATAGGGAGTTTTTTTCTTATCGTGGATTACATCATGTTGAGCATATCCTTTGTATAACTGTTGGTCCCTATAAGAGGTGAACTATCTAGTTTGTGTCCGTAGTAGTTTATAGGCTAACGTTACATGATTACATCATTACAACATAGTGTATTGGTATAGAGCGTTGTGTAGGCATGTGAAGCTTTCCAAAGCAGTTATGCATCTCTTTTGGTAAGCGTGGTTACTTGGTTCAGCAATAAACAATAGGATAATGGGGATGGTGAAACCAAACATTTGATAATTAGATTAAGTAATGACAATGACTGAATGCAATTCATTAGGTAAACATTCAGGTATCAAATCGATAATATGATATACGAGGCATACATACATACATACATACATACATACATACATACATACATACATACAGTGGATGGGTGACAATGCTTTAAGTCGTGTGTAGGCAGTGGTTAGGTACATACTATAATTATACATATGAGATCAGTTAGGACTGTATAACCGAATTAACTGCAGCATCTGAATGCACCTCTCTACTATGTGAACACTCAGAGACGTTTCCGGTGGTATGGCGTATGGGACTTATTATGTACAATGGACACGGGGTCATAGTGTAGGGACTAATAACATGTGGTGCCATTATCTGAGTATGCATCTCTTTAGGCGCATATTCAGATATTCAAATATTCAGGTGTTTTGTAGTTGAATATGGAAATATTGAAGTATTCAAGCATTGAAGCATTTAATTGAACACATCACTTCATTGGGGAGTTTTTCATTGAACAAATCATGAGACGATACAGAGCTAATAAATCATAATATTATATAGACAAATTATAATTTTCATGTAATCAGTGCCTTCTCTGTGCTGAACTCTATACTCCCCAGGCCTATAGCTGTTGGAGCAGCAATTGCCACTGCTCTAGCGTGTCTGTTGATGACAATTGACATTGGGATGGACAGTCACTCCACGCCCACACCCCCACACTCAGCTCCAGGCTTCAAGTCTTTCTTCCAAGCGTTCGGCGCCATCTTGTTCTCCTTTGGTGGTGCCGCATCCTTCCCGACCATACAAAATGACATGAGGCAGCCCAAGGACTTTGCAAAGGTCATCCTTATTTCATACATAGGTATGTGCTATCTTCAATCTGGAATCCACCATTATGTCATTTTTTATATGAACAAAATGGATTTTAAAAGAAGGGGAAATATCGAAGGATTCAAATTTTCAATTTATGTTATACTACTAGATGGGGACATAAAAGATATGGAAACAATGAAGGACAAATTCCGAAAAACTTTAAAAAACATATTGCTAAGTATGGAAACAACGAAGGAGAAATTCTGAAGAACTTACAAAAAAGATTGCTTCGGCACAGGCTTTTGATTTGGGATCTTTAAACAGTGCTTATGTGCATGGGGTTTAGCTGTGTTGCCATGCATGTAATGATTAAAATAATCTGTCAGTAGTACATTTAGGATTAGCCCCGGTACGTGTCTATGTATCTGGTGATACCTTAGTACCAGACAATGGTTATGTAGTAGCAACGCCGACCATGGGTGTGTCTCGGCATGTACTCTGACCCAACTGCCGCCTGAGGTCAGAATGTTATATCAGGATGCTGGAGGCATTCAGATCCATTACATGAACATTTACGTAAAAAAGTTTTTTGGTCACTGGTACCACCTACGCACATGTAGGGACCTGCTGTGTTTGACGTCTTTTTAAGAGTTACTGAAGTTTTCAGGGGGTCCTAAGTCTGTGTTTAACAGAGATCTGTGCTCTTTTGAAACCCCTGCACCTAAAAGACTATTGATACTATATTAAAGTATGACCATGTACAATATTACAACTGAAATACAAATTGTTCAACTAGGATCGAGCAAGCAGAACAAATAACACAGGTTTTCAATTATTTCAGCGCGCATGAAAATCTATTTGCTGTCCTCCTCATATACAGTCATCCTAAGACTATGTATCTCAATTTGCCTCAAAGAATATCATCCATGTATAGGGGCCTAACTCTAGATTATATGATATATTCAAATTATAACAAACATGATTACAATTGTATTAGAAATGCTATTCACCTACATTATTGGAACATTGAGAAGGAACACCAGCGGAAATATAGGGCCTACCGCAGGCCCTGACAATGTAATTTGACATATAGCCTAAGTGTGTTTTCGAAGATGATCTTATCAAATAAATACACTTATAAAACTCAAAAATAAATTGTATATTGCAGCCATTCTGTCCATGTACCTACCAGTGGCCGCAGCGGGGTACTTTGTATACGGGGACAATGTGGACTCCAACATCCTACAGTCCATGCCTGAGGGCCCTGTCCGTGTCACCGTGGAAATCCTCATTACTCTCCACCTGCTACTTGCCTTCGTCATTGCCCTTAACCCCCTTGCACAGCACCTGGAGGAAGTCTGCAATGTGCCAAACCGTGAGGAATAACTTGGTTATTTCTAGCTAAGCAAAGAATTAAAGACGGTGAAACATGATAGTCACAGGAATTCATACTGGTATTCAGCCCCATAATATTGTAACTATGCATAGATACAGAACCGGCCAGTAACTCGCAACGATCTAATGAAAACAAATCAAGATGCGACCCTTATAGGGTTAAATGCTGCAAATTAATACTTATAGAAACCCCCAGTGGATATACCAGTTACAATCATTTGCGTTTAATCAAATCCCCTGCTGCTGCCATGAAAAATACAAATTGATTTTACCTGTCTGTCAAGCAAACCCAGTGGACTGTGCGCTAATCAAGCCATAGGCCTACAGAGAATATGCAGGAAATAATAAGTGCTTAATAAATGCTCTATGCCCACTAGGAATTGTTGCGGAAGTCGCCTATAATAATATGATTTTCCGATCATCAGTATACACATAAGGCCAAAAAAAAAGGTTTGTTTCAGGTCACCCGACCGACCCTATCAAAACAGGGCGACCTTACGTTTTTTTTGTGCAATTTTGAAGAAATTTCCGTATTTTTATCCTTTTTTTGGTGAGTTTTAGGGTCTTCGGCCGGCCGGCTAGTACTGTCATTTAAAAAAAAATAAAGTTAAAAAAACAAAAAACAAATCTGACCTACCGACCCTACATTTTCTGGCCTAGGCCTACCGGTAATATACAACAAAGAAGAGAAGTAGCAGTTAGGGCATGCATGATGATCGATGTATTTAGAAAAGACTGCGATTTAATCAATTATATTATACAAAATAATACATTTGCCATTTTGTACAGGTTTCCATTGGAAGCGATGTGTCTTGCGGACCTGTGTTGTCCTTGTCATCCTCTTCGTTGCTGAGTCAATCCCTCATTTTGGCGCCATCTTGGATCTGGTAGGCGGATCTACAGTTACCTTCTTGACATTCGTAGCACCTTCCATGTTTTTCCTGAGGCTGGCGCATCAACAAGGGGAGTGGACAGACAGGTAAATGACCAGGTTCTAGTTTCAGAGCTTCAGAGTCGAGTCTATACTGATACATTTCATGTAAAAATAGCTGACAGATACAGAACCTTGGGAGGGTCAGTTTTCTTTCAGACAAGAAAAGCTAGTTGTTGGGTTTGTTTTTTTTGAATAGTAAAGGCGTTTTTTTCAAAAGAAGAAAAATTGGGGCTTTCTTTCAAAGAAAATTTGTGATGGAACAGTTATAGTGATTTTCTTTTTAATGTCATTTTGGGAAAAGTTGTTTTTTCTCACTCGTTTTTCCCTTCCTTTTAAGGGGAGTGGGAAATGAACAAAAATCCCTAAATAACAAAAAGACTTACTATCTTTGAAAAACAACAATTCTTCTTTGAAAAAAGACAACCTCAAAAACTTTTCATCTTTTGAAAAAAACTAACTTTTCTGACCCTCACTTTAGATTAAAAGTTAAACTGTAAAACTGCAATGAATTCTAGCGTGTACCAACACTAGCTATTATTACTGAATATAACTCTCCCATAAAGCCCATAAGCGAGCACCCCTAAATTGCCCTGTGGCTCTATCACAGCATCCTATGTATAGCACTATATCCCCACACCTCTGATATCTTAAAGTGTTAAGGAAGTGCAAGTTGATCTGACCCCTAATGGCACATTGGATTTCAAGAGTTATTATCATGAATGATTACAACCTTTCAGCGTGCAGATTCTAGGTCGTCTTTCCAATACGAGTGCAAATGACGTCGTGAGTTCAGTGCAACATTAAGTTTAACATTGGTAGAAATAGTCATGAACATTATAGATATTGCATTTACAGCAGTATGTTAGTACTGAATCAATATTGTAGAGATGTTATCCTGCACTGAAAACCTATAGCGGGGAAAACTAGTCAGTGAAGACTAGTTTAGGTAGTCAAACTGACAATACCCAAAAGAACAACCCTACACTGAAAATCCATAAGTTGAAAGGGTTAGTCAGTCCAGACTATCCTAGGTTCGTCACATCTGTGTTAGTCACAATGGCAAAGATATATTCAAAAATGACCAAGGGGTCAGTCAGTAGTGGCTAACCTTGGTTCATCATTGGTGTGTTGTATTTGTATACCACTAGCTGGTGCCACCTGTAAGCTGCTATGATGACCACTTAGTGGCTCCCCCTGAGAATTAAAAGACTAAGGTGGGTTAGTCAGTACTGACTAGGGAGGCTAGGAATATCACTGTAGGTGAAGTAAGGCATAGAAGGGCTGGTCATGTTATTACTGGTCATGAATACTCACGTCATTTATAATAGTATATTACTATCTGATTGGTTTTTCTCCCCCAGCATATGGCTATTACCAAATGGACTTTTGTTGACGAATGAGACATGTAGTTTAGAGGGTCTGACTTCTCTCCGGATGCCTGTTAGGCCACATGTAATTGATTATAAATAACGTCAGTCCTGGTATTGTACATGGACTACACTTTCGATTATTTATGTGGAGGGTATGCGAGTGCTGAAGGTATGAGTGAATGACATACTAGGGTAGGTAAATTATGACGATGTTTCAGAGAAACACAGGTAAAATTTAATTTTAATGCCCAAATTAAAGGGCGCGGGTCACCAGGCCATAGACTGCAGAATACATCGCTATATATGACCAGATATTCTGCGAGATAAGATAAGCTGGGGCTCCACTACGCGATTTTTTGGGCAATTCTCACGATCCGATCATATGAAAACCCCATAGCGTTCCCTCCAGAAAAAATAACATGAGACACCCAGTGCAATCAGGAGAATCTGAGGGTTTGTTTATATTTACATTTCACTATAGGTATATATGGTTGATCAGGTATAAACATAGCCTATAGAGATCGTACTGTTCAAACAAATAAAAATCAAACCAGTTTGATATGAGATCGGGGCCCAAAAATCGGCCTTGGTTGCAAAATCGGGACCTAAATCGGGATCTTGACCGTGTTGTATAGCCTTGGCAATTCTATTTTCCACTTGTTTATAAACATAAACATTATTTACAAACATAAATCTATGGCAGAGTCTACATTACCTCCCTGCTTAAGGTATGTAATTGTTATGGTATATAGGTGAGTCAGATTCGTGAGAATAGCCCCGATTTGTGAATAGAATCGGTTAGTGGAGCCCCACCTTATGATGGTCACTTCAATGGGAAAAATTGGGGGGGTGGGGGGGGGGGTTCATGGGCCCTTAGGCGAAACAATACAGGTATACTTCTCATGCTCAACCACTGAGCTAAGCCTCAACACCAATTGCAATTTAGTTGTCTATCCAGATGATAATGCTTTTTTATTCTGTTTATTTTCTCTCTCCAGACGTCCTCCCCTACACGTGGTGGTTCTGAACATAGAGATAATGGTGATAGGTGTGGTGGGGGGTATAGCCTCCACGTACGCTGCTATCAGTGAGATCGCCTCCCCCTCCACCTTCATCCCACCCTGCTACGTCAACCTCACAGCCGCCAGTGGACTTTGATGGACTCAATAATTGCTGATAGTAACTTGAATTAATTTAGGGGAAACAATCTATGTTTTAGTTGGGGTGGGGAGTGATAATTTCTTAACAATGGGAGTCGGTGGGTGGGTGGGTGGGTGGGGGGGGGGGGGGGTTGTGGACTCCTCTGAAGAGGTCCAACTGTTATGGTATAGGGTAGATTCACCTGAAGTCGGACACATACCTTGGGACGGACACTTGATTGTGTGGTTATTCAAGCATTCTAAGCTCATTATTTGTGAATAATGGTCTAGTGTTGTTGTTTTTTGTGGTTTTTTTTTAAACACTAGAGTCGTAACATGTGCATGAATAACCTCAAGTTCCACTGTCCGTCTCAGGGTATGTTTCCAACTCATGGTGAATCTACTATAACCTATTATGTACACTATGGTACGGTAACAATCATCATTGGGTCAGTTTGTCCGCCGATGCAGTCACAGTGGTGCTCCCTGCATGTAGTATACAGAACTACTCACTGCTTGGGGAGGAGGTTGCAACCCAGCATTAACACTAGAGCCACTAGTGCCAGAATACTGAACCTCTGAAATAATCAGATCATGTTGCATACACTAATATAAATCAAACGAGAGGGTATTTTGAAAGGAAAGGCCCTGGGGAAGGCTCCCTGAAATACTCTTAATCTACAAACTTAGCCTTTGGAGAGACTAGAATAGTTTATTACGTAGCATATTGCCTTCAAATAAATAGTATCAGTAGTGCCAGTGTGAAAGCAACATGATTGTACATGTACTTCTTCTAGTCGTTGGAATAAAGGTATGGGTCATGAGGTATGAACAAGGAATATGTATTTTAGCCCTTTGAGGTCGAACGGTGCTGTAATTCATTATCCCTTTGGTCATCATGATAGATCGATGCAGCCTAATGATACATTCGTGCACAATGCAGACCCTAAAAGGTTGATAATATTCTGAAGGTCAGCATGGTCCACCAAATAATTCCTTGTCTGTGTGTTGGTGCATTGGTGCATTGCGATTACAAATGGACATGAATCCTTTAGGCAATTGGGATGTAGCATTAAAATTTAACTAATGCAAGGGTATTTCCTTAGAAATGAAAATTGCTTGAAACATCTCATGATCATATATAGTCATCGTGGTGCAGCAAGGCTAGTAACTTCCCAGCGATGCATTAACATTGCTGCATTGTGCTTACCCTTCTGGACTGAATCAGCTCCGTGGGGTGGGTATGTTGCATAGATGCAACAGTGGCGAGTTACTCATCATGTATTTATTCATGTACAATATGGAATCTTTAATTCATGAACAACATTCAAATCAGTGCAATAGTATAGTTATGGCAGCTGCAGAAATGTTCTGGTCGAAATGTGCTTTAACTAATCCAAATGAACTACATGTATGTATTACCAGAATGAGACTGTGATAGAATAGTTAATAGAAAAAAAGAAAATTATGTGTCACCAGCATTCGTGGATAGGACGTCGGATGCATAGTCATGCTATAGATACAATGTCTTTGACTAACTGTAGGCCTAATGTCCACAATGCAAACGATCTAATTCTTAATATCATTCTTGTATGTGCAAGTCCATAAATAGTTTCAGTGTAAGTGAAAGATATCAAATACATATGAGATATACGTGTACGCAGGTGCAATTAAAAGCATAGAAATCTTACCCACTTTTGTTACCCACTTTTGTTTGCTTTTCTTGTAATAGCCTGTGTTAATAGAGATGAAGTCATCTATTTTAAGATGTACACTTCCCATTTAAAAAAGTACTATTGATATACTAAAATCTTAAACCTACTTCAGTTGAAGTAAAATACCTGCTGCCGTAGAGATAAAGTCCTCCATTTTAAAATGTACACTTCTCATTTTATATATAAAAGTATTATTAATATACCAAAGGCTTAAACCTACTCAGTTGTGGTGAAATCCCAGCTGCTGTACGGTGGAATTCCACTGTGGACGAGTATATAAGTGCATCTTATTCCACTGATAGATTCTTGAAATACAGTTATACTTTCAAAATTGAAATGGATTCTCAATTCAGGTGTGTTTATCATATAATGACAACATGGACAAGTCTTTGTATAATGTGGCTTTTATCCTGTGAGCGACAACAATATAAACAGATACATAGGGATAAATTCACAATATAACAGGTAGCAGAACATCTACCGTAAATACCCAACAGTATGTATGTATGAGGTTTAGTCAGTGTTTGTAGAATTGGCAAATAGAGATGCCAGCTTGGTGGCTACCTCCTGTGACACTGACGAGGGGACATAGGACCGTATACTTGTCTCTGACCTCCATGTACCGTGGGCTGCAAGCTGTTTGAGTGTGCAGCCGGCTAGCTGGGCTGCTTGAGCACCCCCACGTCTTAGGGAATGGGATCTGATTTGGCCAGCATATGGGCAACCAGACAGCCTGAGCACATGCTGAAGAACAGAGACCAGTTGTGGAGGTGTGATGGGAGTCCCATCAAACAGGGTGAACAGGAGTTTACATAGTTGTCCCAGGCTGCAGAAGGGCAGGCCGGGGACCCAGGGATAATAGGGAGCTGGAGGACCGTGGGGGTCATGCCAGGCAGAATAGTTTTTGATGACTTGATTGTTACCATGAGTCCAGTAGGTGACGTGACAATGTCACCCCTAGACAGTGTATGAGGGCCCATCCACAGGAGAGCCGAGGGTGACAGGAGATTAGAGGCCCGAAGAAAGGCAAAATAGCCGACACAGATTGCTGCCTTTATAGGACTACCGGTAATAGTAGTGTCCAGGTGTCTACAGACCAGTATAAGGTCTGAAGGGAGAAGAGGTAGAGCTGGAGTTGGGAGAGTAGGTGCAAGTCTGTAGGCCCCTTTTGCCACCGTCTTTGCCTCCAGGGACTGGAGGGCAGAGGAGTTGCCACCGTGTTCTCTAATCCAAATAGAAGCTCCTGACGTGTAGTTCTTTCTTGATGTCATACTTTTTAAGGAATTAGCTAAGTACTGCTGGAATAGGCAGGCCTCCAGCAGCGTGGGTGACAGAATGTCAGCCCCGTAGTACAAGGCAAATGTTAAATACATTGTAGCATGTGTAATGCGGTTATGGTGAGTAAGTGATGAAATAGCAGCGTTGTATGAGGTGACTGCCTGGTCACCAAGTGGAGTCCCTAGAATATAGACACATAATTAGATTCAGATAGATGTAAAGATTGGGTGGGGAAGAGCGGGGTCCTTCCTGGTCAGGCTTCTCAGTGCTACTTGCTTATCTGCATAAGCCTTCTTGTCCTTCTTGTGGTACCGGCTGAGTGCATCAGCAAGTGGTATCATAGCCCCAGGTTTATGACGGATCTCCAGGGCGTGGTCACCTATGGCAGCCTCAAGCCATAGCTGTCTTGAGCAGGCAGCCAGGGCTGGGTCTTTGGTACGGCCCGACCTGAGTGAGGAGGCCGACGCCATGTTGTCAGTGTATATGACCACTTTGAGTCCAGATGTGCATGCTGGCTTGAGAGTACGGTACGCTGTCACTATATTCACGGCCTCAAGCTGAGTGATGTTAGTGTAGCGCTTGCAGTGTGGTGCGCTATACGGGAGGTGGTAGTAGTTCAGGTCAGTGTTACCACCACCAGCCCTTCAGAGACGAATCACACTCTATCTGGAACTCTGCACAGTCTGGTTCAAGGAGGTGGACTTCATTCGACATTTCAGCATACATCTTGAACCACTTGACATCTGCCCTAAAGGAGACACCAAGGTGGACAGGTCCAGACTCAGGGGCAAGACGGAGAGTGTCCAAGATGTGACAAATGAACCTCCTAGCATGCAGGACACATTTAGCAATATGGACGAGCTTTCCTGCCAATGATTGAATTTGCTTCTTTGTCGCAGTGCTCTTCTTGAGCCATCTAGCACACTCCTCCAGGGTCTCCCCCAACTTCTTGTGTGGGACAGAGAGAACCATTAGTGTGGTGTCGATATAGAATCCAAGCCACTCCATAGCAGTAGCGGGTGGGAAACACTTGTGGGGCGCCAGGGCTAGGCCCAGGTGTTTCATGAGGGCCTGAAAGTCACAGTAAGCAGATTGGGCTGGCTCGTAGGTATCTTCAACACCTACGAAATCATCCAGGAAGGCCAATGTCCAGTGTCCTTTGGAGCGCATGAGGTATGTCACAGCGGCAGTTGTTCTTTGACAAGCCATGCTACTCAACCTACAGCCAAAGGAAGGGCACAGGTCAACATAGATTTTTCCGTCCACCTTGAAGCCCAGGAGTGGTAGGTCACCTCTGTCAGATCTTAGCTGCCGGTAGGCACGGGCCATGTCCGCCTTCCAGACATAGCACCAAGCATTCTGACTCTGACCGCCAGGTCCTCCACTGAGGGGAGGGTGTAAGGGCGGTGGCATCCTTCAAAGCAGTTTTTGGTAATGCCAGAGTTCACGCTGGCGCCTTCTGGGTGAGACAAGTCAAGTATGATGCGCCTCTCTTGGGAGTCATGCTTAGGTTGGGTGAGTATTGGTGCAATATGGGTCCAAGGAGTGAAAGGGGGGTCATCAAAGGGGCCCACCAGGCCACCAAGGGCCAACTCCTTGTCCACAAAGTCTTGTATCTGCTTAGCATATGGCAGCGCAGAGGCATGATTAGAGTCTGCAGAGAGTGGGGGCATGGGGGCAGTATATCCAACCGGCCAACCAAATCTCAAGAACTCACACACCTCCCTGTCATGGTAGTCAACAAGGGCTTCCTCCCATGCCCGGAGGTTGAGAGCTGACGGGAGTTTAATCCGGGCACCAAGCCTGTTTGGGAGTCCAGTGGCAGCCACTGCAGTATATGCTGCAGCATATGCAGAGAATTCACCCCACTGTGTGTTGTCGACTACCGGCCACAAAGCATGCTTGACCGGGGCATACTGATGTGGGGTAGGGCCTATGAGTGTGGGGCAGAACTCCTCAGCGAAGGTGGGGCCTTCAGTGTCCACCTCAGCATGGGTTAGCAAGTCCTGGTTATATTCACAAGGGAGGTGGCACATGAAAGGGGTGAGTGGGTCCTCCAGGAGGGGGTCACTAACACAGGTATCAGGATGTACCGGTACAGCATCTTGAGAGCCACCATGAGCTAAGTCCATTAGGCGTTGTGTGCACGTCTTGGGTACATCATTAGAGCACTGCACTCGGGTGACCTCATGTAGAGGCTTTGATGTAGCGCCATCCATTGGCGTATCATGACATTTGTTGGCACCATGCCCCAGGTCAAGACCAAACCGGGGGACAAAGGGAGCAGCAGCAGGGTTCATGACAACAGTTTGTTTACCAGAGGCTGATGCTCGAGTATTATCAGTAGAGAGTCCATGGACAGAAAGTGGGTCAGGGATAGCTTTTGGCATAGCCACAGTCACCAGCCTAGATATGGGCGAGTGATTGGAGCTAGTAGTTAGGCCGGTCCTGTCCGGCCTGTGACCGAAAGAACTGACCACCTTGATTGTAGGCACGGGCATGGTTTCTGCATTCACACTTGGGATGCATTTTTAGAGCGCTCTGGTGCTTTCTACAATATTTACAATGATGACCCTGGTTCACTCCAGCTACAGCATGGCCATCTTGCTTGTTGCATCCTGATGTTTTGTTGTAATCAGGACAGGGTACATCTGAGCGACCCAGTGCTGATCTTGGGGGGGCGTCTCTGACCCTCCTGACGTTGCTGGGCATTACCTGCTGCTGCCCTGGACTGAGTAGTATTGTCAGGAGCAGGCTGGTGCAGCATGCCAGCACTGAATTGGGAGCGTTGTGACCGGAGATCAAGTATCGCCGATGCATCATAGATCCAGTGTAGACGTCCGTTGGCCACTTTTGTAAGGACGTCCTCCGACCACTTCCTCACTTGGCCCCATCCATATTCTGCAGCATCCTCAATCACATGATAAAAATGCTGCACAAGGCTAGGCCTAATATCAGAGGGTGTATGAGGGTCACGGAATAGCCTGACCAGGCCAAACAGATACTCTGGTGGGGAGAGGGACTCCAGGGTCGTCTTAACACACATGGGGCCCCTAGTGATGTAATCGTGGGGATGGGTCCACCTACCTTTAATAGCTGACAGTTGGTGTGCAGTATTAGATGGTAGAACCTGCACCTGTTGATTAACTGCCGGGTTTGCTGCCTGCGACAAGTTGACTGGCAGGGAGTCATATCCCAACAAGGGCGGCGCGGCAGCTTGGAGGATGGCGCAGAGATCAGCCTCCGCAGAAGTGGCTGACGGGAGAGGGACCCCAGCAGGAGGAACACCTGCGGGAATCTGGTAGGATGGTTGTTGTTGCCCATAGTGGGGACCAGCCAGGTATGGAGCATACGGGGCGTCATTTGAGGATCCAGCAGCAGCCGTAGCCATCCGTGCCTTACCCCCACCAATCGGGCGAAGGTCGACGACGGGCGGGGTGACAGTGGCAGTGACAACCGTCGGCGGCATAGCCGTCACAGTGGTAACTGGGGTGGTGTTTACATCAGTGACAGTCATGACAGCACTCACCGGGGTTGATGTCACAACGACCGCTGGAGTGACAGCAGGCGCCGGGGCAGTAGTAGAGGCGGGAGCTGGCTTATCATCAGGAATGAGGACTGTTATCTTTGACAGCACTGCCGCAGATATCGATTCAACAGATTCAACCCGTCCTTTCAACTCACCGACTTGCGACTCAAGGGCAGCTACACGGCCCGCCATTGGGGACGGGGGCGGAGAATCAGGCTGACTGTCGGTCTGTTTCGCCACTGCAGCCTTACTGGTAGGCTTCTTGACACGTCCAGACAACCTCGGGACCACCACTGGGGTAGGGGCGGATTTTTTCTTCGCACCCGGCATTTTAATGTAAAATTAGTGACTATAACTAACTTAAAAGATCAAAATATCCAAGCACACGTTTTGTACCGAGAAGTTGAGTGGACGCTGTGACCCCTAGTAGCAAACACACTGGGGCCCCGGACGGGGCCAGACTGTGTTTGCAAGTCTGGCCCGGAGTGGGCTAACCGACGGGCTCCCGTCGGTTTAGGGCACTGGGCTTTGGTCTGGCCCCGTGCGGGCTTCCCATGTTGGGCGCAGATCGGGTTTTGGACGGGAAGCCCACTTTGGGCTCAGATCAGTTTTTGGATGGGCTTCCCACTTTGGGCTCAGATTGGTTTTTGGACGGGCTGAAATTGGGTTCAGATCGGTTTTTGGACGGGTTGAAAGCGGGCTTAGATCGGATTTTGGTCGGGTTGAAAGCCTATCTACTCACAGTGCTTATACATGTATAAGACTGGTACCTATTTGAAATCCAGCATTTAAATGTAGAAAGGTTAGCTGTGTGAGGGTTTTCCAGGGGGCTCCTGACAAAACAGACGTGCAATGCCAGCTTTGATGATCCAGATACAGTTCTTCCTGAAACTGCTGTACATAACAGAGTAGATGATGACATTCATGAAGCTGTTACTGTTGGCCATCCATATTGTAGTGAAGCGAACCAAGCTTGGCACAGCCAGGCCCCGGACAAAGGATATCAACACAACCTGGGGGTGGAAAAGTAAAGATATGATGTATGTTATGATTATCTAATGTAAGAGAAGTAAGAAATATTTTCACTTTTCTCTTTTGTGTTGATAACTTTCTTTTGGAGACATGGCAAATTTTAATATGGCACTGAGAAATATGGTGATTTCATTTTGATGATAAAAATTTCAATTTCAATTATGTTTAAGAACAATGGATTCTGTCACAAGATTTATATACCTTAAGGAATCAATCATTGATATCAAAATAATTCTGGCAAAACGTGGCATAAGGTGACATTAGGCGGAAACCCCTTTTTTAAAGGTTCATGTTTACATCTGCATTTTGGTGCTTCAATTGTAAAGATGGCCCAAATGGTTGCAGAGAACTGACTTCCCAAACATGGGATATATATGAGGAATATGTAGAAATTAAGGATAGATCGTAGCTCCTTTAGATTATTAACATTATTTAGCATAATCCATTAAAATAATCATATTGGAAAATAAATTAACAAATTTCAATTATGGAATATATATATGGATCTAAAAGGAATACTAAAATGTTACTCTGCTTTTAGCTATGGGATCCTTTTGGAATGGGAAAAAAGATGAGAATTTATGTTATTCTAAAATAATGAAAAATTGGTTTCTATGGCAACCAAACGTCAACAAACATGCTAAATTTGGGTAAAAACGTTCTATCTATGTTCCAAATAAGATCCATTAAGAAGGAAAATGGAATCTTTACCATGGCATAATCCGAATCGTCAGAAAATATTAGGCAAGAGCAATTTTCTCATAACTTTTAATTTTTCTTGTAATGTCTCCTCAAATACTATGTTTAGAGTATTATATAATATCAGTACCTGTTTATACAATTAACAAGGATAATCATTGCAGTTTCATATCACTTAAGATATTTAGATATTAACCCCACAATGATGTGAAACATTTGCATCGTTCTTCATGCATGACGTGGACCTGACTATATCACATGAGGCCTTGGGGTATCTTGTCATTAATGAAAATCAGTGCAACGTTTTGTTTTATCCATCAGTAATAACAATAATATTGTTATACTGTCACATAGTATATTATTGTCACATCCAATACAAATTGTTTGACAAACTGCACCCACCTCTGTCACATACGGTCCCCATGCTGTGAAGTATGTCACTGCTGTGATGACCAACACTTTTACCACTTTGACATAAGAGTTACTGGCTCCATTAGATGCCATACCTGATAACAATGGTGGTGCCACCTGGCCATTTGTGGCCATTTCAAGTACTTGGCGAACAATTTTCCAAGTGGTCACAGTAAGAGTAGTACCAGCAAAAACAGGGATGTAGACTGCTGTGACCACACAGAACCAGGGATATTCCCAGTAGAGACCACACATCATCTCAGATATACTGAATCTATAGTAGATGAAGTTAGGCTTGGTGGGAAGTGGCACAGCAAAGGTTAGTGTGGCCAACATCTGGAAGAAAATTTGAAATATTACCATGGTAACAAAAGGAGTGCTCACCTAGTGGGTTTATGGAAGACACTCTAGGAATTGCCCCAAAAAGACTTACCGTATTCAACGTAATAAGCGCCCTCCCCCTAATAGGCGCCCCCCCCTTTTTGAAGCATTTTCAGACTAGAGCAAAGGGTCAAATCTCGCGATTTCGGGGACATTTAAACTCTTAAGTACTAAAAACGTCTTATAAAATATATTTTATAAGTGCCCGATTACGTCGAATACAGTATTCAAATATTCAAAGGAACTTGTGAGTGATATATGATTGATACTGAGAACCATTCCGAGAAAGGAAAGCCTACTACTACCCCCTCTCTATTTATTGTGTTCGTTCTTTTAAATCAATAGCTACTCCTAACTTTATCTAACTGAGATGTTATAATTGTGATTTTTAACATCATATCATTATAAGTGCCTTGTATTCCATGACATATACTCATATGGTTGTCTGTATTACATACCCACATGCAACCAATAATGAGCTTGCAGCGGAAGGGTGTCATGAGAAGGTGGTAGCGTAGAGGATGTAATATGGCAATGTAACGATCCACACTGACTAATGCCAGTGACCAAATGGACATGGTGACAGAGACACCATGAGTTATGGCAGCAATCTGGCAGAGCACATCTCCATACGGCCACATACCTGTTGAAATTAATTTTCTTGAATATGGATAGACAATGCAAGTTAGCACAAACAAGTTCTTTCCAATTGACAAGGAACAACTTAGGTCAATGTATGTTAGATAATGTATGAAGTGTGGGCAATTACCAGGCCTATAGCAGGATGTTTGAGGAATTTTAGCAGAATTTAAAGTGATCATATCTGGGATAGAAATAAACTGTAAGCTGAGTTCTCCCCCCTCATCCTGAGAAAGATGCTATACTGTATCTAATGAGATTAGCACACAACGTGCTAAGCAAATAATCTAAGGGGATGTGCGATTATTATCCCAAATACAATAGGTGAAATAATGCCTCATGTATCAAATTTTGGCTTATCAGAGAGGTTTTATGTTACTTTCATCACAGATAAAACAAAATTGCATTTATAGTAGCAGAGTTTATACCTGTAATAGCAGGGTAGACACAGGGCAAACAGGACACCACCCCCACTAACATGTCTGCCAGACTGAGGTTCAGCAGACACGTTCTGCTGATGGCAGGGATCTGCACTGTCATGCGCAGGACGATCATGTTCAGCAGGTTACTGAAGATAATCAGGAGGCTGATTCCCATAATCAAGGTTGTACGGAGGGGTACAGGGATCACGTTCACTCCCCACTCTTCTCCTAGGATGTCACATGACACACTTGAGGGTAGTGTGACATTCATGACATATTCCAGCCGAGACATGTCACCATATGTGGCATTGATTTCTGGTTTTACAGTTGATGCCATCCTTTCTTTCCTAAAAAGCAACTGAAAAATGTTAGTATGATATACATGAAGGGTTACTGTGTAAGGAAACACGAAAATGAATTGTCATTCATGTCATTCCATGAGTGCTGTGTACATAACTATGTAGATCTAGACCTAGAAGCTGAGGCAGGGGTGCAGTCAAGTTTACAGGTGATAAAACGATAACCCTCTATAGATCTACACTATGCTAGTGTTGGCCAGGCAAAGGTTGATGGCAATAAATCTGCTTCCACACGTCTCGGTCTCGGTCTCTGTCTCTGACTCATTTCTGGATATCGCATAGTAAAATGTAAAGAAATATATGTTTTATATGTCACCACTGGGTTTCTTGTAACTCAATGCAATTTTGTGCAATAATTATGTTGTCTTACCGTGTGGAAGGGGTTCATAAATTGTCTACATATTGCTTTAATGTTTATATAAGTAATGAACAATTTGAAAGAAATCAAAGTTAATATAGGCAAACTCTACTTACCATTAAGCAGGACAGATGTACAATAGAGATGAGTAGAAACCAGCATCCTCTCTCGCCCCAAACAACTGAATATAGTGCACTTGAAAAAACCGTGCGTGTGTAAAGGAGGTCGTTGAAACGAGAGGTTGGTTGGGACACTTGTAAATATCAAATCTGCTACATCCAGGTGCATGGGTGGGTCTAACTCACCTCCGGGAGTGGCACTCCCTAGTCACCTACATGGTCAGTAATAATCAGGTTAATTAGATTATCCCTTGTTTGCGTTGCTCTCTACTGCTAGTCATTTTGTGCATGTGTATCTTATTGGCCACACACACAATCACACAGAAACAGCTGAGACATGTCACCATAATATGGTCACATATTATGTGGTTTGACAGTTGATGCCGTAAATATAAGGGCTAATGTGTTAAGAAACACAATAATGAATTGTTTCTTGTCAATAATTCATAACCATCAAAAACCAACACTTTTGGCCTTTTCAAGTTATCTTTATTCAAGGAAGTTGATTCAGATACTCAGAGGCAACAGTTTTGATAATACCCTTCCGAAAGTGGACAGGGAAATGATGAGAACCCAGAGGCAATGGTCACAGAAAATACCCAGCAGTATGTATACAGTGGAGTAAAGCTAGTCATACATCACCAACTGAAGCCCCATCAAATACCAAATCATATTTAGGGGATGGTATTATTTCATAAAAAGGCCACGTCATCATCTCAAATCGTTATTTCCTAAAAACGTTGTACTGTGAAATAATTATTCTCATCAGCTTATTTTATTTCTTACTTGTTGAGATAAAATAAATTGGCAGACACATTCAGATAATAAAATCTTTAGAACTAATCTGACTTCCATAAAGAAGGAAATCATCATTATTCTGTTAATATCAAAAAGAATTGTTAGTTGTCAGCAGGCTTTTCAGGAGGCTCCTGACAAAACAGACGTGCAATGCCAGCTTTGATGATCCAGATGCAGTTCTTCCTGAAACTGCTGTACATAACAGAGTAGATGATGACATTCATGAAGCTGTTACTGTTGGCCATCCATATTGTAGTGAAGCGAACCAAGCTTGGCACTGCCAGGCCCGGAACAAAGGATATCAACACAACCTATGGGGTGGAAAAGTAAAGATTACATGTCATAAAAGTATAATATGATAATATTATCATCTTATATAAGATAACAAAAAAAAATCACTTTTCTCTTTCCTAGTAATATGCAGCATAGGGTTACCATAATTTTCACTTATACATTCAAAGTTAATTTTTAAAGACTCGATGACCTTAGGATAGTGATCTCACAATTAACAAAGGACTCGTCAGTTGACTAGAACAGGACTAAAAAAGCAATGTGTGGACCCTTGTTGCTTTAGGCTTGGATGGTCCTTAGAGAGATGATATCTTTGTAGAGCTATGTGTTTGGTTTAGGGACAAGCAATGTTTCTCCAAATCAATATGACATTGTCTTCTATTTATTCCAAAGAAATATATATTCATATATATAAAGTAACATTCAGTGCACATAATTTTACAAACTGAACCCACCTCTGTCACATACGGGCCCCAGACAGTGAAGTATGTCACTGCTGTGATGACCAACACTTTTACTGCCTTGACATCAGATTTACTGACTCCACTAGATGTTGTGCCTGATGACAGCGTTGGCGCCACCTGGTTCTTAGCCATATGAAGCACTTGGCGAACAATTTTCCAAGTGGTCACAGTGAGAGTAGTGCCAGCAAAAACAGGAATGTAGACTGCTGTGACCACACAGAACCAGGGGTATTCCCAGTAGAGACCACACATCATCTCAGATATACTGAATCTATAGTAGATGAAGTTAGGCTTGGTGGGAAGTGGCACAGCAAAGGTCAGTGTGGCAAATGTCTGTAGGTTGAAATTAATTATAAATCTTTAATTTCTGCAAAGTATGTGACAAATTAACAAGTCTCATGTAAGCACACTCTTTGTCAACTGCTGGGGTTACAGTTACTTGAAATGATATTTATGCAGGCCCATTTAAATGGGAAATTACATTACCTAAGATTTTATCTCACTGAGAATTTATATATTTGCTAGTTTTCCAACATTGCCTATGCTATATCTCCAATACTGATCTATACATACCCACATACAACAGATGGCAAGTTTGCATCGGAAGGGTGTCATGAGAACATGATAACGTAGAGGGTGTAATATAGCGATGTAACGGTCCACACTGACTAAGGCCAGTGACCAGATGGACATAGTGACAGAGACGCCATGAGTTATGGCCGCAAACTGACAAAGCACAGCTCCATACGGCCATACTCCTAACAGAAGAAGACATACTTAATCATAACAGTTTCATTTGAATACGAAAAGACATGATAGATTGAGACAAAACAGACATTTTCAATTTACTTTGTTGTCACTGCTTTTAGAATGGCAGGACGAAATGCTGATACATTCCGGAATTTCCAACATTTTAACCCTACTTGAATGTGCTCAACATACTGTAGCAGGCAAAATGAAAGAACTGAACCAATTGCTTGGATATACTTCGCATATTCTTAAACTATATACCTCACATATTCTTGAACCTACCCGTTCCTACTAGAATTGCACTCACAGCCTCATGGGAAATGCTATAACTGTATTTGTGGGATAGACACAGGATATTTGGTTGGCTTAAGTATTGGAGAGGTTTTACAATACTTTGCTCTACTTTTTTTTTTCTTCACAGAGAAACAAAGATTTATGGAAGGAGAGTTTATACCTGTAATAGCAGGGTAGACACAGGGCAGACAGGACACCACCCCCACTAACATGTCTGCCAGACTGAGGTTCAGCAGACACGTTCTGCTGATGGCAGGGATCTGCACTGTCATGCGCAGGACGATCATGTTCAGCAGGTTACTGAAGATAATCAGGAAGCTGATTCCCATAATCAAGGTTGTACGGAGGGGTATAGGGATCACATTCACCCCCCACTCAGCTCCTAGGACGTCAGATGAAGGTGGAGGCAAGGTGGCATTTATGTCATCATCCATTTGAGAGATGTCACCATACGTGACATCAATCTCATCAGGTATGACTGTTGACCCCATCTTTTGTTTTCTGAAGATGAAAATAATATACCCGATCAAGAGGAAGTGGTATGTATAGACATAATCCAAAGTTTGTTGTACATGTACTTATAATTATCTTTATCATTGCAGTTGAAATATATCCCCATCTATATGAGTTGCATACAACTTGTTACAAGCACTATATTGATCAAACCTGTGAGAAGTATGCATTGACATGATTTGATTTACTTTTGTTGGCTGGGATACTATGTAGAGCTCCACCTAGAATAAAGGCACGATCGTGCTGGGGCTTGGGCCAGGGACTGCAGCGATGCGATCGGTCGCATTGCAGATGCCCCAACAATATTACACGTACGGGAGTAAACTCAATCTTGACCAGGGCATGTTGACCAGTGATAAATACTTCCCATATACGTTGGCACCTCTGACAATGGTTACTGTGAATACAATTGCTTAAATACTAGTCTGGGCATCTCTTTGTTTATCTCGCCGTCTTTGATCGACCCCTCCTTTGAGATCGGACCAAAATTGGACCAGAATTCTCTCACCAACCCGGCGTATAAGACTCGAAATTAAAACCCTGATATTGATATCATTTAATCAATTCAGAATGAAAAGCAAGAATGTCCATCCCGCATTGCTCTTCAAATGAAGATCAATTGTTTTATTAACTTAAAGAATCCAAACAATGGAAGAAATTTGATGAAAGTATAACTGTAACATGATGGTTAAAGTTATGTATAAAATGCACAGACTCAATACATATCTTTGAAATTTCTTTGGAATTCTTTGGAGTTCACTTATGCTCTATACCCTTTGTGGTAATGTAGCAAGAATATAACTCTAGTAAGCATTTCGCCAGGACTGCATTCAACCATTATGCCGACCCTATATAGTATGCATGATGAATAAATGCAGTTATGGCAATTGCAAGTAGACTTGCCAGGACTGCCTTCATGCATCGAGACGACAAAGATCATAGCATACATGACCAAACAAAAATATGTGGCCATTAACTAAACAATTGCAGATGAATATAGACAGTGCCACTTACCTTCAAGCAAGACAGCTGTGTAGTAGAGTAGCCATGTACATTGGAGGAGAAACCAGCAGTGCTTGCTGTCTCCACAAGCCGAGCAGACGCACCTAACTACACCATCACTAGAGGTGTCAGAGCTCTTTTATAGCAGCATCCATCAGCTTTAGTGTCTTGCACACTATGGCACGACACACCATTTTTTCTTCATCCTCAGAATTGGCCATTTTTGGCAACAGGGGGGTTGGGTGCACGAATGACTACTGAAGTGTTCAAAACGGGTGGAATGTATTAATTTCGAAAAATATGTTAGAACGTCACATGGAAGTCCACCACTACCCCTCTTTTTGTTAAAATATGACTATTCCCTCAGACACAATTACTAAAACTTGGATATTCGGGGGGAAGTATTCGGGGGGAAGTAGTGATAATTATTTCTTACTATTACGCACTTCTGAGTATAAAGAAGACTCCTTAATGATAGACTATCTTCCTCCTTTAACATACTAATTATGTCAAATCCGAGTAACCAGATACTGTAGTGTAGGGTCCCAGAAGCAACAAGGGCTAGTTACATGTGATACTTGAACATACATATGATCACACAGATTGTATGTTATGGATTATCACTATCTGTCAATGCAAGTTCTACCTATTGATTGTTTAGAATGAAAGCCCGTTTATGCCATGTTATGTTATAGCTGATTATCAAATGTGGTAAATGTAGTAGATATTGTTTGCGCCCTAGAGTCCAAATTTCCACACACACACACACGTGTATTTACAAGTATACATGCACACACACTCACGTGTATCATAAACATTGCACTAGATTCTTTGGTATCATCAGATTGACATTTTGTAAAACCTAGCTTTGTATTTCAATCTTAACCTGGCCCATACCCCATCCTACAGGTAAAAACAGGTGACAGACATGTGCTGTAGGATTAAAGGTTCTAACATGGCATTGGTTCCCCTTTCAACTTCTCCAATATGTTATTTATCTTACATCTATAATTATGCTGACGCGGAACACGAGCTTTGACACATTCTCTCTGTATCCACCAATCAGGCACTCTCACACTTACCCATTTACACAAAAACATGGCAATGCATGATTCTCTTCATAAAAATGGATGGGAGTGCAGTAGGTTAATGGTGCTAAAAGCAATATTTCTCTGATATATACAGCAGTTTATTGGCTATTAGACCTCGGATATTCATCTACCATTTCTAAAAATTCTCAACTTTGTCATTTACACCCCTACCATAAGACATACATTGCCCTCTTCCACAGATGCAACGGTAAGGTTGATTGCCTGTTACCAAAACGATATCATTTCAAGCATAGACTACTTGAAGCATCCAGTGCAAATTGAAGTGTTTTGGAATCAAAGTGTATACATTTCCTATGGTTGATATTAATATTACCGGTCATGATCAGATTTTAGGCATCCAGGAAGCAAGTATAATTCAGGATAATTGGGCAAAACTGTTCGTGGGACCGTGTGGACAATTTCAGAAACTTTAGAAGCTCACCAGCTACCTGTGGTGTATGTTGATTTAGGGCCCATTTTAGAAAAAGTTTTTTTTAGTAAGTTTTCCCAAGAGAGGCTTGAATAACCAACCTTCTGATTTAAGAAGCAGGCATGCTGCAAACTGAGCTAATCAGTCTCAACATTGTCAGTTGATGAGACTCCATGACTATGACTATAGTTGTCCAGGTTGGGTATTTATATTCTAGGTTATCATAGAAATACAATGGTAAACCAGTCTGTTATTTTTCTATCATTATTGTTATAGGATATACATGTCCCCAACTTATTGTAACTAGGTCTTGTGAAGAGTCCATACACCATGCTGTTGATAGGACAGGACACTGTCATTTTAAATGTGAAGATTTATATTGTGTCCTTTTTGGAATATCTAAAATTGCTGATGTCACTTGCATTGCATGATTTCATTAATTATCAATCCCTGTGTCATGTAAAGATTATGACTTTTTCATGATTTTTCCAAAATAATAATTCGTCATGATCCTTAATTGACTCTTTCATAACCGGGGACGTTTTATTCTGAAAACGTGGATCACGGATCCCCAAAAAAGACAAAGAAAAGAAGGTATATGCTGATCAGCAAAAAAAACACCATCAGGCCATTCAACTTGGAGACATTTCCAACATATCTTCATTCGATAGCCCAAAAGAGGTATTTTTCATTGCTCCCCCCCCCCATGTGCCCTGGGAAATCTTGCGACCCAGCTCCTTTAATAGAGAAGCTTTTTAAGTGGTTGTTTTTGCTCCCTGCCCCCAAAAGAATTGCTGTAATAGCCCGTAATCCAAGTTATCAAAATGAGGTGGCCCGGTGGCAATGCAATGACCCGCCCTCATGAAGGGTACAATACAAATTTAATTCCTGTGACTCCAGTGTGAGTGGTTGAACACAATTTTATTTTGGTTTCTAATTTTTCCATTTCAAGTATAGGTAACACTACGATCATTTATATCGTACAACATATTGATTCATTTTTTGATAAAAATAAACAATACATTTTTCATCATTGCCTGATGGAAACATCTGGTAGCTAAAAGATTCAGTATTTAAATTCCATAATACATAAATCATGATGGGTAAAAATGGAAACATATTAAAGAATTAAGTACATATATGCATCTTAAGACAAGAGAAAATATTTAAGCATTTCTATTCATATTGCTCCTTCTCCTTGTTTTAAGTATCACACATAATATGTTCATAGATGGCGGAATAATACTACAATTGTCGTTTTATAAACATGAATGTAATATTCCAGAATCATATTTATGTAAATGAAATAATACCGTCCTGGAGATTTAGAGGGCTACACAGACACTAAGTTTAAAACACTGAGGATTAAATGTAACTCAATTCTTGTTTTATTTTCTCAGTGCCTCTTGCGGCTAACCAATAAGTACACAACTGCCATACCAGGTGGTAGGTCAGAAAAGAATATTACCCCCCTCCCCTAAACAATTAAGGTTTACCATGCTAGGACGCTTATTGTTTACTACAACATGGTTGCAGATGCTACTTAATTATCCCCATTAAATATATGCACTTCAGTAATATACATATCTGATCATGTAAGTTCTGTCTGTTGTTTGAGCAGTTAACAACATATATACACCCATCATAGTACCAGTGCAGCTCAACTAAAACACAGTATGAGTCAATCGATATCATGCTCATAACATCAACCTAATTTTAACCTTTGAAATATTTTTCAATGTTTATACCAGCATATTTGATTTAGATGCGTACACAGGTTTGAGTATACTAGATGTATGGGTAACAGCGAATACAACAGTGATACAGACCTGAAGTGCACCACCGCACCACGACCAAAATTAGAAAAACTTTTTGAGGTTTTACTTTCATTTGGTAACAATTGATCAACACATTCAGTAACATCATGTATTAGACCAACGTTGTTCCGATAATCCATTGACTATATACATATTATGGGGTGTCTCCATCAACTGATCTCTGCATGTAACATGCACCACTTTCTGGGTCAGTTAAATCAATCAGGGGAAAATATATATACATCAATCTGGAACCCTGTACCACAACACAGGAATTAAGATTAGCTCACATTATGTTTGTTTAGAGTCATATGTACAGGCAGCTTGCCCACTGAAACACTGAGCGTGCACAAATGGGGGAAAATAACGGTTTACCCTTCATTTCATGAATTGATATCAACAGCAAGCATTACATCTACAGGCCACGGTCATTTACAGATAATATATACAGATGCTCATATCAAAGATGATATACAAATTCAGCATAGCTGAAAGCTTTTTCTCCTGTCATTTCTTCATTGCTATTCATTAGACCTAATACAGGTTATGTTGAAATGCAACGTAACTACATTTGTATATATGAGGTAAACCAGGATGAAGATTGGCAAATGGTCTTATTTGCTATCAACAGGTTATATATATGCTTTATCGTTATGAATAGAACAATCGTCTACATTATCATAGAGTAGACCGTTTATGTTACTAGTATGCAACTTCCCTGACATGTGCCAGCAAAAATATTTGTACTTCATATGTACTGTGCATTTGTATTACTGGGCATTCAAGCTTAGTATACTTAAATCTAGCTCGGCGCATTGCCGTTCTGCTGCTAGCGCCCAATGCTATATTTTTTTGGTCCTTTCTTGTTTACTATACAAAATATTGGGGTACTGATTTTATTCATGGCACTATGACAATGATATGGTGCACCGATGGATAAGGAATGAATAGTTATGACACTGCGTATGGGTAGGAAACAGCAAATAAAAATAACCATTATCAATTCATGGTTTTCGGATGATAATCACATTATCGACTATGTACTCTATACTACATTTTTTCAGCGTCTTGTATTAAAGGGCACCCCTACCAGACATATTATTTGAATCAGCCTTTGGAGAACAACTAATTACAGCAATGCTATGAATATATAATAGTAGAAGTATATAAGTATGTATGTAAAAGTATATCAACACTGTGGGCATTTTCCGATAGATAGCGAACCTTGCCCATTCCCATAAGGCCAACAACATCAGATATAAATGTACCGGTAATAGAGGCAGATTATAGATGTCTTTTCCATAAATACACTCACAGATTACCTAAACTGTGACAGGAGTACATGACGAAGGGTGGGTAACGAAATATTATACAAAATCTTCACAACAGAATCTTGCTAGTGCAATGAAACCTCAAGTATGATAACATTGCATGTATTCTTCCATAATGTAGTCTTGAATTTATATTTCAGTCTTGAAGCAACCCATGATCAAAGTTTGCCGGAAAAATAAAACACATCATTCTTCCTGATTTTTAAGGAAAACAAATGTTTAGAGTACCACAGCATGTTTTCTCTCCACTTCAAATGCACATTTTATTCCTGGATTACACAGGTTGTTTCTCATACCTACATACCAGCTAATTTTACTCAATTTTACATACATGAAAAAAATAGTCACTTTTGACCCTGGAATGGTATTAATTTCTCTGACTGATAATTCATATCAATGGAGCTAGAAGTAGTTAAGGCATTCCTATCTATGCATCATATAATACATCATAGATTTATACCAGTCCATTATGCACCGTTTGTGCCGCTCTAGGTTAGCACTTGTCACACTGACCGCTGCCCCAGTGCCAGTGGGATGGTGTCCATTGAGACAGGTGGTAGATGCATGGTGATGGCCGTGTCCTGCCCCGGCTGCTGCTGGGGTGAAGGTGTCAGAGCGTCACTGAAGTAGGAGGTAGCTGTGGAGGAGGAGGATGGCAGTTGGCTGAGAGGTGGGAGGCGGTGAGGTGGTGCTGCCACGGTCGTCAAAGTTGTGCTTGAAGATGCCGAGGAGAGTGTCTCATCTGCAAAGCCACAATGCGAGTTAGTTTTATAGTGTTTTTTTTAAATCTCACAATAAACTTAAGATGGCGGTAGAAATGGAATCAGTTTGTATTCAGATTTAGATCTGGTGCTTTTCTGTCTTCACTGACGTTGTACTCTTAAGATGGATATAACGGGCAACAAATCCATTATACAGAATGATCAACTTGCTACCCACAATCAAAGGAAACATTTGCTAGACTTATTGGTGTTAAAGATGAAGTATGATCATTAACAACAATCATCAACACAGGATCCAACTTATTGTGCTCTAGAATTTGATATGGAAAAAAGCCATGTAATATAAATAAATTCATTCGAAGGCTAATTTATTTTTCATTAACTATACTACGCTTTGTCTCATTACTATAGAAAATTAAAGATAAAGAAATGTGCAAAACGTTTGATCATTTCTTAATCTTTTCTACTTCCAGTAGGCCTATGGCACGACACACTTAAGTCTTAACATCATGGATGTGATTTTGGTTGATAGCTCCTTTGCCCATTTCAAATAATGGGGAAATCCATGCAAGTTATACAATATTCTGTCACCAGTTACCATGGAAAAATAAATCTATTCGAGCAGACAAAATTATGAGTAGACTTTCTGGCCAAAGATGAAATCCCGTTAATTTGAAAAATACAACACGCACATGATTCTGTCGTATATAGATAGATTGAAGATTGCAGTTGCATTTAAAAATCAATAAAGAGTTTGAATACTACCAGTAATAAGTTTTGTCATGATATTTTTATCAATTCTATATAGACAATGTCCCTGTCAATACTGTAAATATCTTCAAAGAGTTGTAATTACTGCAGTCTTTAAGGGCGTATATAGCTGAAACATTCTTCTTCCCAGAATATTAGACTAGCAATGATCAGTAGCAGTATTGTAAGTAAAGGTAGATCAACTACCTTTATCAATCTCATAAACAATGCAGATTTTCACAACACCGAGACCACACACAAAACCACATCTCCTACCCAAACAGAGAGCTCTCAACTGCAACTTTTATAACTAGTAACAAGTTACACAAATTAGTAGTCCATCACCATTCCCAGACCGCCGTTTATAAGGTTTTGTTGCGTGCCATGACACTTATACAGCGTATCATCATTTATAAAGAGGGTCATTGTGAAATGGGGATCTAAGTGCTATATCCTGTGACTGGGATAGAGTCCCGGGGATATGGGTGGAAGCACAGGCCTAGCAGAGCGTTGTGCTAGAGATGGTCGGCAGGGGGTTGGTAGTATTAGGGTAAAGGTGTAGGAATGACCGGACCACCACAGTGTCATGCCTTTCCCCTTAAATACCAGCAACCCCCTGCCGACCATCTCCAGCACAACACTCTGTTAGGCCTGTGGGTGGAAGGGTACAGGACAGTGATATGGCTAGTGGAATGTGTATTCAGACTCAAAGGAGCCGAATGAAACAACATTGTATTACTACATGTATATCAAATGACTATTTCCAGACTGTAGAAATCCTTTCACCCACCCGACTATACATGGCGTTTTATTGTAATGCAATCATCACTCTATTACTATTTATTACCACAAAGGTGGATGACAGGTTTCCCTCTATACATACAGAGTATACTTATCTAAAAGGGAAGTTTGTCATTTTGTTTATTTTCACTGGGGGTTTGCTCATTAGGACACCTGTATAAATGGTTACCCGTTTCTACACTGATTTCTTTATACACACGTAGCGCCAACTCGCCCTGAACAGCCTGTATGTTATTATATACAAGATTATAATGTACACTGTATTCACATATAACTAAATAAAGACTTTACAGTACAAAAAAATTATGTATGAAATCCAAAACGCCTAATGAAAAAGTAAAGAAACTTCATATAATGTGCTACATGACAATTATCTCATCGGGTGGCCGAGATACAAATCAATATTATGATGGATCATGAACAGTTCAATACTTTTAAAATCTATCAATGGCTAACGCCACCCTTTCCTAGAAATCAGTCCACATAAACCATATCAGGCCTTTTAACACACCCATAACCACACATCTATAAACCCACACAGACGCACCCATCAACCGACAACAGGGGTCAGACGCGACAGTCCTCTGTAAAAATTAATGTAAAATAGAAAAGAATGTGTGGGAAATGATCTGGTGCTACCAAGTGAGGAGTGGCAATATATCATGTATTGAGGTGAATATTGAAAACCTGAAATTCCCATACCAATGTCCTGAAACTGTAAACACTTAAATTCACCATCTCATCTCAAACAAGATTTGATAAACTTGTCCTGCATTCTGTAATATATTTACAAGGCCTATTCATGATAAGGGTGCCTTATCAGGCCATTGCTTTCTTAAAGCCTCGTCCCCAAGCATGACGTGCTATGTCTAGGGTACAGCATGTGTTCCAACCACCCCGGTATAATTATTACAATGGCACTGTGCAGGCCTCTAGTGCATGGTATCTAAAGCGTTTCTCAGTTATGCTAGGTATGTGGGACACTGTGCTCTAGTGGAATATTGACGTATGTATGTTCGGTATATAATGGTATAAGTTTGGCATTAGGTGTATGTTAGGTATATAATGGTAGGATTAGTTTGGCATTAACTATAAATTGTGGAGGGGAGGTCGTCTCAAGAAGTGACTTAGTGACTTAAGCATTGCATCTCAGGCAAAAGCAGTTTCTTCAAAAAAAAAAGTTTGTTGAGAAACATTAATGAGTAAGTCCACGTTTTTTTTGAATGCCCCAAGAACATTCCTGAGTTACCCAGACATCTAGATTCTGAAAGTCACAGGCCACTTGATTCACCTGGCGATCAATACTCAACACGAGATATTTGTCAACTATTGGGCTCATCCCATTCCTATTGAACTGTATTGCAAGCTGCCGAGGATCATTTTGCATGGCCAAGTAAGATCATGTTTCATGGGACTCAGATCATGGATCCTCTTCTGAAGCTGACTGCCGTCAATTTAGTCACTGCCTGGAATTAAGTACTTTTATTCCGTAGACATTGATCCAGAACTCATCGAAGCCACTTCACTGGTGTTTATCATCTCATCTGAGCAAAGGAATAGATCTATGTGACCTACCTGCACGACTAAGAAGGAAATGGATTTTCCCCCTGAAGATCGAGGGGGGATTGTAGAGTGGGTATGGTAAGTCTCCACCAGGGGGCAAAGCCAAAATGGTAATCTGAATATTTTTTTGCAATATATTTGAGTCTGTAAGCGAAGTTGTGTTGCGACAAAGCAGTATGTGTGGCTTTGTGTTACAGTATGGCAAAGGTAGTGAAGGCAGTGCAGAGAATGAGATACCTTTAGGGTCATCACATGTGTGTAATGGCAGGCGCAGGTTCTGTAACGAACAGTATGCCACACAGGGCCACCATAAGTACATACGGTTTTAGCAACTTCTCTTCCAAAAGACACATCAGAGAATAATTTGATTAGTACTGATAACGACCAAACAGAAAACACAACAGAAAACAACGCATCAATACCCAGGAGGCAATGACGCAAACAATAAAGAGACAATATTAATTGTTACAACAACGTATAAGAATGGCAACCAATCACCTAAAGAAAGCGGCAGTGTGCATTTTCTAATGTTGCATGCATGTGTTAATACAGGCTGGGTAGCAAAGAGGGATGGGCACTGTCAGTGGAGATAGTCATACCAAGCACCGGGAGGGCGGACGCGTCGAATGAGTGTTTGGGTCAAGGAGAGTGGGTATGGCAAGTCTCCACCAACGGTCACTACTCACCTTCGCGAGTTTGGGTGGCGGCCGGTAGGGGTCTTGGTGGTGCTTTAGGAGGGAAACACGTGACCTTGGGGAGGAGATGCACCTAACGACCCCAGATTTGAAATCATGGATGGGAAGGAAAAAAGAAACAAAGAACACATGAACCATCAGTTGAGGAATGCCAGTAGGGAATGAGAAATTATAGTAGAAAATAGAAGATGAAAATATAAAAGTAATGCCTCCTGTAAAAAAAAAGAAGAAGTAGCAAATGGATAGGAATTCTGCTGGAAAACTACAGGAAAATAATATATTTGAATGAATGGTGACTTATTCTGAAGTGAAACCTAGGAAGGGAAGGATTCTTAAATGTGACTATACAAAGTCACTATGGGGAAACTTCAAGATGCAGGAAGGCAAGTCATTGGAGTAGCGCTGGGTAGACATGCAGTAGGATCAATAAAAAACATAAACAACTGTGGCACTTTGCATCAAACCTGTTGCCTGCCAGCGCTTGTGTGAATTGTGTGATAAAGCAAAATATAAACCAATATTTTTTTCTCTAGTTTAATAATATCAATTCAACCCTCAGGCATACTACCTGTAACTACCAACTGTAGATGTGATGAGCTAGCTTTGATATTGCTGCACAATATATAGACAACCAATTAATAGCCGTGGGCGGAAACTGCCACTAGTTTATCACTTTGACCTTTAAAACATATACAATTTTCTAATTTGATATCTGATCGCTAGAGTCTGTCTTTTGTCGGGCTACATACATTGATGTTTGTTATTGGGGAAAGTCTATATTACTCCAAGACATGAAAACAAGTAAACTAGTGGTGTTGTTATACAGTCGGGATTAGAAGAAGAAGAAAAAGCTCAATGCTTGGTTCAATTGATTGACAAGTCACATCTATGCGATGGGGCCCATTATAAAGAGTCTAACTCTGCAACCTTATGAATATCAAAATATTTTAGAAATGGACCTGTGAAAATTGCACAGGTCATGAGGTCATATTTTTGGTATCAAAACAGGCCTGAAAATACAAGGCAGTCCATACTTAGCCAAACCCTAATGTGGGAACATAACTACCCTATTTCATAGGGGTCACTACTTGTGATTACACATGTAGTCTGGGTGCAGATACAAAGTGTGCAACGATGGGCATAGTGGGTTGGGTTTCTTAAGGTAGACTATATCTGAACACTCAATAAGGGTTGGTGATAACTTGGTAAACTAAGTGAGGCAACAATTATAGCCATCCATATGGTCCAGTGTGATACTCAAGTAATAGTGGAGGTACTCCATCAATATATACATATATACCCCTATACAGTATATACACACCTGATAAAGTGAGGAGGAAGAATATGGCATTGTCATTCATCATAAGACATGAGGACCATAAGATGATGTGATGATAACGTGATACTTGACACAACATTGTAACGCTGCCGATGACATACTGATTAGATGCTCTGCATACAAACTAGGTAATTATGTACTGGACACTTGTACTATGGTATGTACAGGGAAATGTCAGATTTCCTACAAAATCAGGTGCACAGTACATAAATCCTATTTGTGTATGGCTACACCTGCGCTGATACCCCTACATGTATATGTACATCAGATGTGCATCTGCAGCATTTGGAAGTGAATATAAGTGTCCTGTAGAATCGAACACATGCACAAAACCTACCAATGCTGTAGAGCACAAAGTTCTTTGGAGGAGGAGCTGGAAAGAAAGAGGCCTCTAAAGGTACTACTAGCACACTGGCTCGAATGGACTTGGACACCTCATTGGTGTATCCAGAGATCTCTATGTAGATCTCTGGTGTATCGCGAGTTAAAATCGACCAGAATTATCCATATCTATATCAAAGATGCATGGTGGAAAATAGACCCGTTTGATTTCAGAACGGCAGATGTCTATAGAACAGAGGTAAGGCCAAATGAGATATTGCTGCAGTGGTTAACCAAACAGGTATTGGCACACTGTATAATCAGGGATGTAAGTCTACAAAATTTACAAAGCCTAGCTGATCGAGTGGAGGTCACTCGTGAATAGCCAATTCCTCTGATTCCCAATGTGTAGGCCTAGTACTTGCTAGTGTGGAGATGAGCCTAGTCTAGTTCCCCATATCTAGTTCCCTCATTCCCCACCAGTCAGCACCACCGGCCTTGCCTGCGCATTACGCCAATCAGAGGCATCGATTTATTCTAGTTGCTACATGTAGGATATTTTACCACCAGGATTAACTTCAGAAAGGAGAACTATTTCAGGTTATGAAGAAACTTACAGACATTCATCAAATTTCTGTGATCACTAAAAATCTAAAGACTTTGATCCCTGGGCTATTTAGCTCTATAATGAATGCCATATTAAATAAGTGTTTCTTTGTTAATCAAAGAACAAAGGTATCATGCCATCAATGTCAAAATCACCTCAAGTATTTACCAGGACATGAAAATTCTAGGCATTCCCTGTTATTGCTGAAAAGCTAACCAAAAAAGACTTCAAATGGAATGTTAGTAATGCATGCAAAATCAGTATTCAAATTGACCCAGTACCTTACAAATGTACACATATATATACGTATAGGTTCATGTCATAATCAGCAAAAGATATAATGTGCATTTCTTTTTTGAGTCTGCTTTTTGTATACAGTTATCCTATTAAAGTTTCTTTCCTTCTCGTTACCGTGGATACAAGTACCAGTTGTAAATAAACCAAATGAATCCCCTTGGAATAATTTGTTAAAGATACGTTTTGTTGCTATTTTGTATTGAAGTTTCACTGTCTTTATACTTAAATACTGATATATCATTGTGTTCTTTATCTTGTATTCATTATTGTTGCGTTATACCCTTAATTATGATTCTAACCTATCGTCTTTTAAAGGGTATCTGACATCTGCTTACCTGGAGAGCGCTTGTCAATTTGGTAACTGTTGTCGTCGCCGGGTGGAGTCAGCGGTTGAACCGGCGTCCCATCATGCAACATTCCACCCCCACCAGCAGGGGTCACTGCTGTGTTGTTTCCAACAATGGATGACTGTGAATGGATAAGATAAAGGTGTTAAACTAATACATAATGTAGTAGTAGAATACACTCAACATAATCAATCACATTACATAACGCCTATGCCTTTCCTCTGTTAAATTCATTTCATAACACATTCAAAGCTAGACACATCTTCCATTTTATCTCTTTCGCTAACTACTTCTATCAGAATAGCAGCAGTTATAAAGCTTCAGTAGGCCTTTAGCCCTTTCCTGGCAGCATAGTGCACTATACCACTGGTCGGCATGATGCATAAATGTCGGCCCGACGAGTAACCCGCAAGGGCTGCATTCATTCATCTTGCAGACCATTTGGGAGTTTAGTAACCCCATAGTTTCATCAAGATGCTTAAATAAATTGATTAAGCTAGTATTTTAGAGATGCTACCTGTGGTTGTGTGGTGGTGGTGGCACCGTAACTTTCGTGCCAACCCTTGTTAACGGCGTTGTTCTCGCCGCCATTCTGTAACACTGTCCCCGCGGGGAGGTTTTGGGTTGGGTCGGGCACCACAATCCCTCTCCGGTCAATCAGACTGCAGACAGACAAGTATTGGGGTTGATGATTGCATGATTATCATTAGTTATAAGGTATATACATGTATGTTAATGTAGTTAAAGAATTTCATAAACACCTCAATTATCACCCCTCCCCCCCCCCCCCATCCAGTTACAAGGTGCTGCCTAAATTTATAGAATCAGCGGAATGCGTTGCAGCACATGATTTTACAATCTTGATGCATGGCTTTTTCTATTGAACACTGTATGCTCGGCCCTAAAGGGTTAAAGATGTCATCCAAATCAAAACTTTGAGAAAGAAATACATATTTGACTTCACTCACCTTGGAGGCATGGGTCCACATATTACATGCATACAGTTCTTGAAGATATTCCCATGACTAAATGGGTTAAAGTTGCCTTGTCCCCGTTTGGATGAAAAGGACCCTTTTATCTGCAATAATATATCAGAGATAATTAAGCTGTGCTATTCACATTGTATTTGGGTGACATAGTTAGAGACTAAGTTAGCAATGAGCAATAGTTCGGACACTAGAAATATAACTCTAAGTCCTCAGTATACAAGAAGTCTCATTTATCCCAAAGCAACATTGGTCAAGATGATGTACCAACACAGTGTTGGCGAGTTACTCGCCAGCATTGCATTGCTGCATCAGGCTTACCCTCGGCATAAACTCACAAAGAGCTGCATTTATCATTTTATGAATTATGCATTATCCCGATAACAGAGCTGCCAACCTCAAAACTTCCAAAATCGTATTTTTTAGGTCATTTTTTGCCTGAAAAGCGTATTTAGCGTACTCCCTTCTCTCAAAAATCGTACTGAAATCGTATTTTTGATTTAGTAACACTATATTGATATAACATTAATAAAAAAACATGGTAATTTGTCGATTTCTATTGAGGAATTGATCCAAGAATACAATATTGCTATTTATAACAAAAGGAGAGAAAAATTCAGGGCAGTAGTATTGCATAACAATAGGATAGACAGAGGTACATGATGATCTGTCTGAATAACAGGTTTATCCACATGTGGTACCTTGGATCATATCACACGAGGCAGAGCTTAGTGTGATATGATCCAAGGTGATTCTAGTACTTAAGCATAGTAACTTTGTTTCTCCATATGAAATAAAGCGCTGCTTCACATCCCTTGTCACTACTGCCACCAGTGGCCAGCGAAAACTTTTTTTTCACTTGTCTTCTCTCTAAGTAATTCAGTGGACGCTGCGCTACTAACGCCTAGACTCGGAGCGAGATTGGCGTTAGCCTCATATAGATATGTTAATGAGAAGATGGAGCGAAAGCGGATCCCTTTCTGATTGGATGGCTACATAGACTGCTTAGGGGAGGGTCAGCCTAATACACATCCACTAATTACCAGCAATTAAGGGATTAAAAGCATGCCCGACCTTGTGTATTCGGAAATTATTTCCGAATACACATTCAACTTCAAAGAGATCTTACAGTCTGACAGTTGAATACACATATTAATACTGTGTATTCCACCTTGCGATGTCAAGGTCGGAGTTATATGATACCTACGCTATATCTGCAAGTAGCGTGGGTGTCCAAGTTACTCTCTAAGGAGCACTAAATACTTTATTTATTTATGATGAATAATTAATTTACTAGGGAACAACCTACTCTAGGACCAAAATGCGTACTCAATATATGTAAAATAGCAGCCAAATTGATCAAAAAGCGTACTGCATACCTGAAAATCGTACTAAATCGTACTCAAAATGGAAAATCGTATTCTGCCTCAAAATGAGGCCAAAAAGCGTACTAATACGCCAAAAGCGTACTACTTGGCAGCCCTGCGATAAGGGATTTGCAGCATCATAAAATCAACCTCATTCACATCTATACTGAATGTGCATTACTCTTAGGAGAGATCCAACAATGGGTCTCCAATATAAGGTAATATCATCAACATAGTAAAAGGATAGTAAGGCACTTACATCCTCGTTTGTAGTTTGGTTTGAGGAGGTCAAGTACGTGTGGAATCCCGCTAGCCCGATGATGGACCACACCGAGAAAAAGCATACGATAGCTTCCAGTATGGTGCACAGGGTTAAGGATGGTTCCATAATGTATATTCATCTACCTCATCTTACCCTCACAGGGTTAAGCATTAAAGTATGATCATTATTTGAAATAGATAGAGATCAAACTTCGTTTTATTAGCGATATGGTGTTCCATTTTTAAATGCAGTATATTTTATATGATCAAAGTATTATAAATTGTGCTACTTGCCCATTTTCAATTGTATCCATTTCACCATTAAATGCTGAATGATGTTAATTATGCATGTAATTAAATCCCAAATATTATTTATTTCATAATGAGGTGTGGCTCCTTTTCAGAGCTGGAGATCTAAGTCACGATTGCTATAGATTCACGTGACATTTCTATGATAAAAGGATATCTTGCTGGTGATTCTTTCATGGCATCAAGAAATGAGCTATGTTGTGAACCTGTAATAGAAAACACAGAGCATTAGTTTTCCGTAACTTTAGCACGTTCGTGATAGGTGCCGGGGATTTCTGATCATAGTGTCTATAAGAAATCTAAGCTTGAACATTTTCAAAGGAGTTGTTCTTTTCTACGGAATTTTGACCATGAACAATTACAATTGCAACAAGCGACACATGTAGAAAGTTGCAAGATTTCGGAATTGGTATGTATATCGAAATTCCATTGAAAAAGTAGGATTTCTTTTTACAAAAGTCGGAATAGTGGCATCTCTGAGATATAAAACAATATACTGTCTTTAAAGTGTTGAATGGTTAATTCCAAAACATAGTAGTTTTTGTTTGTTTGTGTAGGTTAACGTCCCATTAACAATGCAGATGAGACTTACTCAAGTTTCAGTTTTTCACAAGTAAAAAAGTAGGCCGAAGGCCTACCTTGGATGATCATCGTATCCAGGATGATCGAATCTATGAGATGAGCCAAAAGATAGCAATACCGCTCCTACACATTTACCGAAGCAAGCGTTCTTTAACCTCTGACACCACCTAGACATGCTGTGAGAGGGACAGAACTTTGTTATGCTGTAAGTTTACCACAGCATGGGAAAGCGCAGCCATAGGTAAAGTCGGGAAGCAATGAAAACTCCAAGCTCATACAACTGTGTGCCATCAGTCTGGAGTGATACATCCCGACTCGCACAACTACTCTCCCCCATAGTAGGCTACATGTTTAATATATACTTACGTAAAATGAGATGAGTTATGACGCAGGCAAATATGAAGACGCAGAGCACAGACAAGGACAGGATGAACAGGTAGAAGTATCTGTAGTTACGGCGCCCCACGCAGTTACCGACCCACGGACAGTGGTGGTCAAACCGATCTGCAACACAACCACACACCAACTTTAACATAGTTTTATTTGATAATAATTGTTAAACTTTAAAGGAAAAATGTTTGCTGCCCCTGCAGTTACAGACAGAGCTGAACAAAGACCGCCATCCTGGGCTTAAACAGAGCGGTTCGGGGCTTAAGGACCGCATAGTGTTTCCAGAGATACCACTCACTGGTAGACAACATTAGGAAATCTTTAGATTTTGGTCAATATTATGTATAACAGAAATTCCAGTCAAAAAGTAGGAACTCCTGCAAAATAAGGGAAAGTGGCAACTCTGGCATCGAATTGGTACACTGGTCAGGGTAGCATGCATGCTCAATGCCGACATGATACGGTTGGTACATTCCCGAATAGTAGGAATGATGCATGGTTGTGACCTTGACCAGTTTCTCTCCATGGATATGCAATTATTGCATAATGATAATAGGGTACAGGATAATCACATCACCCGGTAATCATCAAAGCACTATAGAGCCCTAATACAGTTTATGTTCGTTCCATTGTGTAATAGCGGGTTGACACATTCTCGGGGATAGTATTAAATCACACTTGGTTGGAAGAAAAAAGACATTGAGTTAACCGTTTTTAGTGATCATTTAGAAGAAAAGCTAATATGACATGGCATTATTTGTAATTTGGTAAATGTGTCACATGTGTACAGTAAATGACGTGTGAATAAAATAGCAACATAATACTAAATAAAAGCTAAAAGCTTGTCTCCTTGTCGTTTTAACATCACCAAATTCCGAGTCATGTGTCTTGGTGAGGTGTCTGTCTTATGTTTAGTGTTGGTCTAGATAATTTCATCACCACTAGCAAATACCGCGATTCTATCGACACAACAGTGAAATAGCCTATTTGTGAAATAGGCTTACCTTACTTCTTCAAGAAATTTGTACATGTATTGTTCTAGGATTAGAATCGATGTTTTTCAAAACTTAGAATCGGTATAAGGCAAGAATGCAGCCCTGGTCTTGGTATTTAGGCTCCGTCTGGCCTGCTTCCATGCATAATGCTCACAAAGGTCATAAAGCACTATGTCGTCCTCAAAGAGTTAACAATCAAATCCTCTTCCAGCTCCAACTGTTCTGGTCGTCTATTTAGCTCAAACCCTGTACAGGTGTAGATGAGCTATTTCCTCACTAGATAGTGCCCCGCTGCTAGCATCGGGTATGGATGAAAGCCCTGGGAGAAAATACCCAGCAGACTGAGTAATCCCCTTTTCAATTAGTAACAGCTTAATATTTATACAATGGCTCAATACCGCTGTAAATACCATGCGTCAACAGTCAGGGTGACTGCCCTGGATGACCGACATTATCATTGATCTTTAATGGATGTATACTTTGCAACATTACGAGATAATATAGAACGATAGGACCTATATGACGCTATTCTGCTCATTGCTGCTGCAGAGAGGGTGTGTGTGTGGTGGGGGAAGGGGGCACCCTAGAAGTAGATAGTTTTTTTAGAGTCAATTTGACCCGAAATCTACAGTCGTAATCTGCATGCCTGATGAGAGTTGGTTATTTTTAGACATCGCATGTCTAATATTTGAATTGTTCACCAATATGACACAGTCCTCGGCAATTTTCCAGTAGGTAGCACGAGTGTCAGGAAGAGACCAATGTGCCACCCCCCCCCCGTTACACGCCCACCAACCCATCACTGAGCTGCTCACCGGGGACCAAAGTCCAGTCCTCATACAGATCCCAGTGCCCCCACAGCCCGTTTGTAGGACCCAGTAGGAGCTCAGCTGGGGTGGGGGTGCCCCTCTCTCGGCTGCCTGCCATCAACAGGCACGGAGTGGTCATTGTTTTAACAACCATTGGGTGGGAGAGGGGTCCATTATATTTTGAAGCACCCCCATCCCCAGTATTGGGCCGTCATAGTGGCAAAAACTCGCGTATTAGCCGCACCCCGACCATGGGCCGATCCTATAAGCTGCACTGGCGATGTGACTCTCGTCGTAGCAGCGGCTTCTACGCGAGAATTTACTGTATACGGCATAGTGAAGGGCTGGCCATGTACTGACTAGGCATATAGCTGTTGTATAGTGGCATGTCTTCTCTGTTGACATATTTACACATGTAGTAGGCCAAAGGTGTTTGCTCGACATGCCCTATGGACCACAGGGTCTAATTGACCTTATATGTCGTATTATCATAACGATATGTCACTCGTAACTAATGGACAGGACATAAATTTCAGTAATTTTGAGACGGCTTCAGCGTAGGTAATTGCACATTGCAGCACATTGGGTTCACTCACAGGGCGTGCCTACTTGTATCGTATGCACGCACGTAAAGATCCTCACATCCCCCGACACAGGATATCAAAGTAGGCATATGAGGTCAGGAACGTGACGGGTTCCTTGAGTCTGGCTGCATCAGATATATGTGAGCAGCCATACAGATAGGGTGCTTGACGTGTGGGCTGCGTAGTTGCTCACATTTTATGTTGTCACACATTATCACATACCGTACTGTCCTATTTTTGCGTCCGGTTAAAAATGAAAGTGCATGTCTCATATAAGCGCTACGAGAAGTGGATATTGGTATTAATAAAAGGCTCTATAAAGTTTGGAGCAAGAATTGGGGGATTTCGCCCATTTTCAGCGAAAACCTTCTTGCTGCAACATCACACTACCCACCATAAAAAAATGGTCACTCCCTAATTGCTTCCACTTAACATTGGCAGTTCGCAGAGCGTGTAAATCTCAGGGTGTGAGGGCCAGGGCAGATACCAGGAAATTACCAGCTCCATTGGCAGTCTGCCTGAATCGTACAGCGACTGGCCGCAACACTGACCACGCAATAGGATCCTGGTGGTGGGATGCGGCATGGGATGGACAGGATGTGGTGGGGACGGTGAGAGGTCCACAGTAATGCACCATTATTAACCCTTTAATGGGTTAATTTTTCTTCGTGTGCATTTCCTTCGTGCATCGATCATGCCGACCATTTGCATAAATGCAGCACTGGCGAGTTACTTTCAGGATTGCGTGAATGCATCATGACAACAAATACATACCCAGTAGTCTATTTGGAAGGTAGTGTGCTGCCCTCAAATGGTTAAATGAAGGGAGGGTAAGTATGGGATAGCAGGGGGCAGGGATTGATTTGTTTAGGCAATTTTCGAGAATGTTTTGCTTAAACATGTCCATTTCCTACCTATTTTTAAGCGCTAGAGAGGGGTCTTTCTACAATGTATTTGCAATGGCCTCTTGTTTGTCAGATATGGGCCACATGGGGGGATCCACCAACGTGAGTGAGAGTGGCAGTTGTCAGTGTAAGACCACAGCTTGGGGAGATTAGAGTACTGTAAATGAGTAGGTTCTGAAAGCAGGGCCACGACAGGGCCAGGGTACTTTGATTTTTTTTTCCTGTCGGAGAGTGGCAGCGGTAAGGGTTAGTACAGTTTGAGGGGTTGTCAACAGACTGTGGTACAGGGACCGGCATACAGCAGAACAACTTCTGTTGACGTCCACAGCTAGTCCCTCCTCCCTCATCAACCCCCCCCCCCCCCCAGCCCCACCCTTAAGCCCTTTAAGGACGGCATAATACCTGTATCCTTCGTCATGAAACACGGATGCAATTCTGGCGAGTCTACATTCATGATGTATCATGCCGACCCTATGGGTTGATACACTCTCGAACGGATCGACATGCATTCATATAGTCCTGGCGAGTATAATGCATACACCATCACCGATAAAGCACATTAAAGCCCTATGTGGTCTTTAGAGGATTAGACCGAACACAGTAAATCACATACCCCATTTTTCTTCCCCTTACCCCCATTTCATTTTTCCTTTTCTTTTTCTTTTACCCCCCCCCCCCCCCCATTTTATTACTCCTTAGTGTTTCCTACCATCCCAAACCAGCAACATCCACGCGTCATGACAACAAAAGGACGTCCTGGAAGGACATTCAAATGTATAAGACTATTAGTGCATTAAAGCACTGTAATACCTTTAAAGGTAGAGATGTTACCGACTCACCTACGCAGTTGTCACACAAACTGCAGTGTGAAGCCCGTGGAGGTCGGAAAATCTTGCAGGTGAAACAGTACTTGAGCTTGATCACCTGGCCCTTGATGACCACCTCCTTAGTCCGTGGTGGAGGCCGGTACGAGTTGGGGGACTCGCCGTTTGGCACCTCTGGAAGTACAGAATATATGCAGTTTGTTAATGTTAATGCAAAACAGAAATAAGGTCATGGTCTAGGCTGGATTCGGGTTAGGGATGGGATGTCTAATGTTTAGTGAGAGTATGTGACACAGATAGAGAGATAAATATTACCTGGTAGTTTGTCAATGCATTTTTTTTTACAAACCCTTGACGTCATTTCTTAAGTACGTGTTTCCTGTTCTAAGTGCAGGCAATGAAAACGACGGTTAATAGATTTGTTATGGAATATGTACTGCAAAATAAGTACAAAAACATAAAGAAATGTTTGTTTTGTGATGTCCAACCTAAATGTTACCACACCCAGGGACTGACTTGACTTTCAGCCCGCCTTAAGCAAATACCAAATAATACCAGATACACCCGTAAAATACCTGCAAACGCATACCATATCACAACTCCGAGAGAAAATGGAAAGGAAATTATCAAAATCCCAGAAATTAAGGAAACAGCAACCACATTGAAAGTTAACGACATAACAACTCTGGCGAGTCTACATTCATGATGTATATGTCACGCGCCATATCGGAATTTGCGCAATCTCGGAACTTTTACATGGCTATAAAAGTCAAGTAAGATAACTTAGTATACCACACACACACAGAGGTAGGGTAAGGGAATGTATTTTCAAAGATGTTTTACTGTATCAGTTGGCTCCTTATAGGTAACCCCCATTGTTTTATCACACCAGAGGAATTATTGCCATACCTTAATAATCACACCTACAGTGAGGTAGGAGATGCATATGGACCTCCTAGTGATTATTATCACACCTCTAAGGTGTGGCACAGCATCCTCAAACAACACTGAAAAATATATTTAAATGCTATATGAGTAGCTAGACTAAGAAAAGTTAGGAATTCTCAAACTGCCCAATCTAAAAAGGGAGCAATTCCGGAATTGCCCTGCGCAGTTCCGGAATTGTGCCAGAGCAATTCCGGAATTGAGCTGGTTCTGATTCTGCGCGTGACATATGTCTACCCTACATGAGACCCTTTGGAAGTTTAAGTTGGCCATAAAAAAGGACTATCCACATTGTTTTATGAATGTACCGTAATATCATCGATATGACATAAAATTTCCTCATCTCATCTCATCTCATCTCATCATTAACCTGTACACCTAGCAAGTACATGTATTTTTTTTATTTGTATACAAATAAAGACAAAAGAAATGTATGGACGACATAGCATAAATTACTACAATAAGACCGTTAAGCCATTTTGTATAGATAGGGGTGCTGGCGGCAGAAGGGCAATGCGCCCAAGCTAGTTTTCATCCGCAAGGATGATTAGATCCAATAAATCCACGTAAAAAACAAACAAATATATCTGAGAAATGTATATTTCTAAGACCTGGTCGCTTAATATGGACCATAGTTTAGATAAAAAGATATGGATGAGGGTGAAGTACCAACAAACCAAAAAGATAAAAAGATAGATTTGAAGGGACAGAAGGATCTCCAAAAGGCTATCTGTGATATTATTTTACCTCAACGTACGAATATAGGAACTTTACGGGTTGTATGCATATAACGCTGTATGCTCCCCAGATTACAATACATACGTGAAGGCAATATATTAACTACCAGTATCATGGCATAATCACTTTACTAAATAAGGTATAGCTACTCAACGAGTCCAATTTCTGTCCAGAATAGCTTCTTGCAAGATGCGGTAAGTTCAAAAATTGCATTCACAGACTGTACACTAGTATTTACATTTATCTCTATTATCAACTGAGATGCCTCTCTCACCTCCAAACATGGGACACTTTTTTTTATTGGAAACCTACATTAAAGGTAGGGAAATGACAATACATGTAGCAGTACTCGTATTCTAGCACCACACAAAAGGGCTGTATTGTGATAGTGGAATGTTGCCAAAATGATTTGTTTTTGCCGATAATGTAAACTGTTATTTGCAATAATATACGTATTTAGCTGTCATATCATTGCTGACTTACCGTCCATTTTTTTTGGATTTTTGTTGTTGACATTTTAACATTTTTAGCCAGAATACTGGCCAAAGTGTTGTAACACTCAACTAAGCGTGTATGGTCTGTATACCGTGTCACCGTATAGGGAACCAACCGACTTAAAAATACTAAAAGAAATGAGGTCAACAGAGTGAGTGACTCACCGTGAGTTCCTGCGGCAACAGGTAACAGTTTATTGTTGAGCAACTCATCTATTACTTATGACAATTGCCCATTTAAAGGTTGCAGAATGCCTCAATGCATTATACATCAAGACGACAAAGGGTAGGATTCTTTGAAACACCATGCTGTCATTGGTCCTTATATATATAAACATGCATGGTTTCGGCGACAAGATTGCCTCTTATGCATAATATATAATCTCAATGTCAACTGTACTGTGGGCATTTTATATCACCATGTATTAAAAGACAAATATTAAATCACCCGAGACAGGCTGAACACAGTTTAAAACATTGCCCTGACGTAGACCTTTCTGGCCTGCAGCAAGTACGTTTATGATACTCCTCATATGGTGGAGTCTTCTTAGAGCTCCTTGGACACTAGCTCGACACTTTTAAGGGCAACAGAGTGATTTACTGTAGTATGCCCTAGGTCGTCATAATGGATGAATGCATCATTTGCGCGTCATTCGGCAGAAATCGTGCCAACTCTCCGGAGTGGATACACTCCCGATGCACGGCCAGTAAGTTACTCACCAATACTGGAACACCATGAAGATAGATGTTGCCAAAGGCAATATGCTGTCCTTAAATGTCTAATATATGTAAGGTGTTCTCAAGAACTTGAGAAATATTCCTATCTCTGATCACAGGATCACAATGGTGCATAGCCCCCCACCCTCCCCAAGGCAATTCCATACACAAAAAGGGAAGTGTTCCGGCCTTCCTTTGACAACAGAGTAAAGTCGAGACATAGGACCTATTCTATAATATCCTTACTTCTTGGAGGAGTCTCAATTCATTGTTACTCCTGGTTAATGCTACATTAGGTAGTGCGCAGTTCCATAGCAGCCAAAATCATTGTCATCTTGGCACGTTGCCGTCACCTTTTCCAAACGTACATATACAGGAAACTTCCGACAGCCATTGCCAATTCTCACTTACACCTGAGTACTGTTTAACCGTTGTTCTCTTTGTAGACGACATTACGTATCTCCGCATTCGAAACAAGATGAATAAAATCACTAGCTTAAGTCTTATATTGAATTTGTACATGTATTGAGGACCAGGGTTAGGGAATGGGGAATGGGAACGGGCTACTTTCACGAAAATCGCTTCGCCCTTTAAGGGCCACATGCTTTGATATGCTATTCTCTTTGTCCAGGTTCTCCTCACACTGCAATGACGCCGGCAGCCTGCCGGCGTCGATTTTACTGCCGCCAGTCTCAATTTATCCCAAAATCATTTTAGCTATCCATCAATTAGAACAGAATTATTCACATTTTAGAACTTTTTTATCCAAAAATACTTTTATACATCAATTTGAAGTGTCAAAATTCTCACATATAAGGCTAACCCAGGTCTGACTGTCATACAAGGCCCGGTTTCTATGCGAAAATTTACGGTGTGATTTTTGAGTCTGTGGAGAACCCTGTTAAGGCTGTTTGTTGCTACGATGCATGGCATGAATGCAGTCCTGGCGAGTAACTCGCCGGTGTTACATTCAAGCACCATACCTACCAGATGGGGTTAAGATACTCCAAAAGGATGGGCATGATGCATTAATGCACCATACAGCCGTTAAAAGGGTTGGCCACGCACATTAAGCTTATTTTCAATTTCGACCAGAACCGACCAGTGTTTCTACAAGTTTGAAGCCCCATGTGACTCACCTATTTGTTTCTCTATCTCTGCGGCCTCGTCAGGTGTGGCGCGGGGTATAACGCCTGGGTCGCTGAAGCTGGTCCGTAGTAATGTCGACATGACGAAGATGAAGAGCACAGCCGCAATGACCGGGATGGCCGGTGTGAGGTTTACCGCCAGGTAGGGACAACTGCAACATAGCAATACCGACACTTTAATACGACATAGCAATACCGACACTTTAATATAACATAGCAATACCGACACTTTAATACAACATAGCAATACCGACACTTTAATACAACATAGCAATACCGACACTGTAATATAACATAGCAATACCGACACTGTAATATAACATAGCAATACCGACACTGTAATATAACATAGCAATACCGACACTGTAATATAACATAGCAATACCGACACTGTAATATAACATAGCAATACCGACACTGTAATATAACATAGCAATACCGACACTGTAATATAACATAGCAATACCAACACTTTAATATAACATAGCAATACCGAAACTGTAATATAACATAGCAATACCGACACTTTAATACAACATAGCAGTACCGACACTGTAATATAACATAGCAATACCGACACTTTAATACAACATAGCAATACCGACACTGTAATATAACATAGCAATACCGACACTTTAATACAACATAGCAATACCGACACTGTAGTGTCAGGTATGACCGGCGAGCCCGGCGCTGCGGGCGCCCGCGTGTTCAAGCCGACGGCGGGAGACGCTACTCCCGCCGCCGGCCCACGCAGGCGCGCGCCGGCCCGCATAGGCGGCGCTCCAGTCGGCACTCCCGTCGCCGCCAGGCGACGCTCATCCCGCACACTGTTTCCCACTGTTAGCTAGGGGGACCATTGTTCCCACAGACCAACATAAGGGTCACCTCCCTTGATGTACACTAACAGGGGTATTCAGACTATGGAGGGGTATTGTGTGACTGTCTCCTTGACAGTTACAAGCCCTCTAACATTGTCTAGACCAAGCTGAGGGCTGGGCCCCTTATAAACCCCAGCCTCCCAGCTACCATCATCACTTCACCCAAGGACAGCACTGAGCAAGGAGCTCCCTCCACTGACTGAGAACAAGGCTATAGGCTATGCCCTACTAGGCCCAACTATCAGACAGTGTGCAGGACCCCTTGACTCTAGGGCATACTTACTAGTCCTATACTATTGTGTGGATAGGTGTAACTGAGTGGAACCTACTTGTACTTACTGTACTGTTGCTGTCAACTTGTAATAAATACCAACTATACTACAAGACCTCAAGACTTAGTCAACTTCCTCATATTAAAGGGATCTCCCAACTAAGGGGATTCCTTGTATGACAAAGTGGTGGAGAAGTCCTAACAAGATCCCACAAGCTGGCAGCACAGACTACCAAGACTCACCTCCGCAGCAAAGGACCAGCTACCCCTGGATCTCTACCCAGCAGGAGGAGGAGACCTAGCTCCAAGGAGTCATCCAGGAGCTCCACTCCAACACCCTCAGCTTCACCACACCACACCACTCAAGAGAGTGACTTCCAAGGCAAGCTTCACCTGGACACCCTAGCTGCCCTGGACAGTATCCAGGACACACAGAGTGACTTGTTCTCAAACGGCCAGCATACCCCAGGATCAGGTATGAGTGACGATGAGACAGTACCCCCAGGCCAGGCAGCCAAAGAGGAGGCTGAGGCACTTCTACTCATAGCCCAGAATGTAGAAACTCATGTGGATAAGACACTTAGGCCTGAACTAACAGCCCTACACACCACACATGAGGAAAGCACCAGCCGAGCCTTAAGGAAGGCCAAAGAGGAACAAGAGAAGGAATTAATATTACTCAGACAAGCCAACCAGGCACTGAAGAACTCTATGGAGACCCAAAAAGCTGAAGCCGCTCAAGCACTACTTGATATGCAAGCTCATCTACAAGTGACAATGAAAAACCAGCTAGCTGAGGCCCTAGCCTCACTCAAGTCAGGTGCACCCAATACCCAAGGAGTGAACCTGACTAACACTGACACCTCCTCAGCACTCCTAGATGCCTTGAAAGAGGAAAGAGTTGCAAGGGAGGCATCTTTCAGTGGGTTAAGGGACCAGCTAAAACGGGACAAAGAGGAAAAATACTGTGATATTCTACAGCCAGAAAAGTTTTCACAGTCCTCTCTCACACAATCCGCCAGGAGGCACTGCACAGACTATGAACAATACTTTGATTCCAGGTATGGGTACCATCCCAGTAACAGAATCAAGTATTTCTCAAACTACCTAGATGGTAAGGCAAAAATTTGGTACAAAGCCTATAGGACAGCCCATCCAACAGCAGACTATGAAGAAATGAAGGCAGCTTTCCTGAAATACTTCAAGAAAGAGGACGACAGATTTGATGCTAAGGCATTGAGGAAGCAAAATCCAAAAGAATCTGTATCAGACTATGCCATGGCCTTACAAAAGATGGCCACAGCTCACAACAAGTCCGAGGAGAGAACAATGGAAGCCCTCCTACATGGTCTAAGGGACGACATCAGTGCAGTAGTCATCCACAGGGAAGCAACTACATGGGATAAAATACTCGAAGTTGCAGAGGAGTATGAGAACCAACAAACAGTCTCCACTGGTAACATTAAAGATGAGATAAAAGCAGAATTAGGCTCAGAACTACAGGAAACAATAGAATCCATGCAGGCACAACTGAAGTCTGTGACACATGTAAACTCTATGCTTGTAAAGCAAACAAAATCACAGAAAAATGGAAACCCCTCAAAGAAAGCCAAATCAGACCCAAAGACAGTTCAAATGGATCACTCATCAGAGGATGAGGACCAAAGCCTAAACCTCATGTCAAATGAACATGTGAGGAGGCAAGAACAAAGGGCACTGAAGGATCAAGGTAAACCCAACAACAGCCAACAAAGGAACTCTGGAAATAACAGAGGAGGCTACCGAGGCAAAAACTTTGACCCAAACTTCAGAAATAGCAACAGAGGAGGACAACGAGGCAGAGGTGGATACAGCCAAAATAACAGCCGAGATCACCAAAGCAACAGTCAGGACACCAACCGTAGAGATAACAGCAGAAGTCGTGATAACAGCAGAGACCGTGATTACCACCGTCATGACCAGAGCAGAGATCGTGACTACAACAGAGGTCGGGATCAAAACCGTCGTGACTACAGCAATAGTCGTGACAGACAGCATGACTACAACCGCAGTCGTGACAACAGCAGAGGTCGAGACAGCTACAATGGCTACAGATCCAACACACAAGGCTACAACCCCCAACAGCAGCCCCAACAGCCACCTCAAGCTATCCAGCCTGACGTGCTTCAACAGATCAAGCAGCTACTAGGATCTTCAAACTCGGGAAACTAGAGACCCACAGCGCCGCTGGGCCAGTGCGTTGTGAGCCTCTCCAACCCCCCATCAAGATCCAAGATCAACAACCCCTAGGACAACCAAAGACAATTGCTAGTATAGCAGAGACAATCCCCCAGTTACATACTGGGAAATCAAGCCGACCATCAGTGATTCATATCACACCTCAACAAGATGCATCGCAAAAGGAAATGGGTGAGAGTACCAAAATTTCTGTTGAACTTCTTAAAAATGGCTGTTTAAATGCAAGATTCTATGAACACACTGAAATACCTTGTTTAGTTGACACCGGTGCCACTATCACCTGTGTCAGGGATACTTTTCTTAGGGAAATTCAGAAATCTCGAGATGTAGAAATCAAAAAGAGAAAGTTCAATGTACACTTAGCAGACGGATCCATATGCCATGTAAGACAAGCAGCAGTATTGAAATTCAAAATTCATGGTACCAGATTCGAATTCCCATTCTCAATTATTCCAAATCTCACAAAGCCAGTTGTCCTAGGCACAGATTTCTTAAAAGCAACACGATCACAGATCGAATTCAATGTAGACCCAGAGCTACAAGTCAAGCCAGTCCGAGCTGTTAGGGAGGCTACAATCCTTCCTTTCACAGAACTAGCAGTTCTAGGGCAAGTCACATCCCTCAAATGTTTAGAAGGATGTGTAGGCACATTAGACAATTTGCAGAGGAACAACAGAGTTCCATACCTAGTTCAAAAGGGAGTAGTAACACCCTCAGAAATGAACAGGCACCCAATCATACTGCTCAATACAAGCCACCGACCATACAAGGTGAGGAAGGGTGATATAATAGCCCTATTCACAGAGGTAGATCCCTCTGAGTTACATCAACCAGATACTGACATCCCTACTGAGGAACCCACACTACAAGTGCTAGACACTGAAGAGAATTGTAGTGACACAGAGTCAGACTGTGCCTCAGTATATGCAGATCCAGATACAAACCGTGGAGATGACACTGATGATGAATTGGCCACAATTCACAGTGAGGCTCATGACATTATGCCAGACATAATGGAAAATGTGCCACCCAAATGTGTACTAACAGATATTGGACAAGAGAGACTCCAAAAGTTACTCCACAAGTATCAAGATGTATTTGTAGGTAAAGACAATGACATAGGTACAACCCACCTATATACACATTCAATTCACATCAAACCAGATGCAGTACCATGTCACTACCTACCATACAGGCAGACGCCTGAGAAGCAAGCTAAGATGGGAGAAGTCTGTGAAGACCTAGTCAGACAGGGCATCCTCAGAGAATGTGCAGAGGGACCCTGGGCATCCAGATCATTTTTAGTACAGAAAGCATCTGGAGGCCAACGTCTAGTCACAGACCTACGCCACGTCAATGCTAATATGATAAACCAAGCTTTATCAACGCCACGTGCAGACAACACACTAGACATGATAGGGTCACTCAAACCTACTGTTTTCAGTAAACTAGATGCGCAACAAGGGTTTTTCCAAATTCCCATAAGAAGGGAGGATCAACACAAAACTGCTTTCATAGCAAATGACAAAAAGTATGTCTATCAAAAGATGCCGATGGGTTTGGCTACCGCGCCGGCAGGATTTTGCCATCTAGTAACTCTAATTCTCAACAAACTGAAATACAAATGTGCCCTACCATACCTAGACGACATTCTAGTCCTATCACCAGATGTAGAACGACATTTTTCAGACCTTGAAGATGTCTTCAAAAGCCTGAGAATTGGGAAACTCAAGCTAAAGAAATCAAAATGTGAATACTTCACAGATAGGATAGATTTTCTAGGAATGCGTGTCACACCAGATGGTTTACAACCATCCCCAGAAAAGGTGGAAAGTGTCAAAACTTTTCCCACCCCAAAATCTGTGAAACAAGTCAGATCATTCACAGGACTATGCCAGTACTTCAAAAAGTTCATCAAAGACTATGCCAATATTGCTAGGCCACTGTACGACCTACAAACAAACCTAAAGGTTTTCAAATGGAATGAGGATGCAGACAATGCTTTCAAAACATTGAAACATGCACTCTGTACCCATGCACTATTGAGATACCCAGACTATGACAAAGAATTCAGTCTAGCAACAGATGCTTCAAATGTGAGCCTAGGAGCTGTTCTATCACAACGCAGTAGTGAAGGAGTATTGAGACCAGTAGCCTTCGCAGGTAGAACACTATCAAAGCATGAAAGAAACTACAACACAACAGAAAGAGAGCTACTAGGTGTAGTATATGGGATACTACATTTTAGGCACTACTTAGAAAGTAGACACTTTCAGCTGTACACAGATCATGCAGCTCTAATACCACTGCTCACAAACACAGGTTTGACCCACAGGTGGGCCAGATGGGCACTGGATATCCAACAATTTGCATTCACAATACAACATGTAAAAGGAGATGACAACATTCCTCCAGATGTGATGTCAAGAAGAGAATATCCAGATGCACCACCAATGACCAACCCCCCACCACCTCCAAGAAGGAAAAGGGCAGCCACCAGAACCAAATTCTCTAAAATCCAAACCAAGATACCATTCAACAGAGATGACCCACCAAAAGTAATTGACAGGCCAAAACCAGTGATCAGAGGTATCTTAAAAGAAACCACCCATTATGTGTTCTGTCATTGTGAAAGGGAATACTGTGAAGAGTATCCAGAAAACTGTTTTACCCCGGTTGAGACCAACAGGATTGCACAGATGGTGAAAGCCACATCCCGTGAACCACCACACAGTGCATCAGAAAATCAGTTGGAAGAAAAACTGCATAAAATTGCTTCAATCACCAAGGTAGTCAGATTTGCAGAAGAACAGCTGGATATGGAGGAAGAACAGGACAGAGACATTTGTGTTGTCACCACACGTTCAAAAGCAAAACAGTCGGTTGCAGAGGATACAAGGTCTAATGACCACCCTCAGCAATTAGGCCTAAAAGCCAAAAAGAACAAAGTGTCAACCAAATCCTCTTTCCCTACTAAATCCCCCATTTCAACACCCAGCACACCCACAGCCAATTTGCAGAAGCACTCAGACAGAGCAGGTACTGCACAGAAGGCTCACAAAAGCAAATCTGACCCCCACCCCAAAAGAACAAAGGCCGCCTCCACCAGCACAAACAGAGGAGCAGCCAGTTCAAAGGAGCAGACAGTCAACACAGACATAGCAGTTGAGCAACCAAAGAAACAGACAAAGACCAGACCTGCACCAAAATCTCCTGAAGCAATCCAGGCAGAGAAAGATAAAGAAAGGCTGGCACAGCATATAATGGAATTAGACCAGATGTTAGACCAAATCCCAGACAGTTCAATCAACTCCACACTGTTGAAAGAAGAACAAAGGAAGGACACTGGACTAATACCCATTATAGACTACCTAGAGAAAGGTGACCTTCCTGTAAAAAGCACTGAAGCAACAAGGATTAGGAATAATGCTCAGCACTACCTACTCCTAGACAACATTCTAGTACACATATCCCCTACATCATGGAGAAAAACAGACACAGTACCACTACAAGTTGTAGTCCCAAAATCTTGGGTTGAAAACATACTGCAACACTTCCATGACTCACCAATGGCAGGTCATGTAGGTACTTCAAAAATGATGTCTTCTCTCATACCTAGGGTATATTGGAAATCTATGATGGCTGATGTCAATCAGTATGTGTCAACATGTGACACTTGCCTAAAAGCAAAAAGGGCAGTGCACACCCACAAAACACCAATGACTGTAAGGGACTATATGCCAACCCCCATGAAGCACCTAAACTTAGATGCTGTGGGACCACTCCCAGAAACAGCCAGGAAAAACAAACACATACAAGTTTGCATAGATTATTCGACTAGATATGTCATAGCATATGCCACAAAGGATCTCACAGCAGAAACCACACAACATGAGTTCTACAAGAACGTCATATGTCAGCAAGGTGTACCAACATCAGTTCAAACTGACAATGGTACCTGCTACACAGGCAGCAATTTTAAGAAACTGATGAACACCCAGAAGATAAGACACGACCTGTCAAGTCCATACAGACCACAATCAAATGGATTAGTGGAAAGATTCAATGCCAGTATAGGAACAGCATTAAGGACTTTCTGTTCTCAGAATCAGAAAACATGGGACCTGTATATAGAATCAATTACATTTGCATTGAACAACACAGAGTCCCAGACAACAGGTTACACACCATTCTTCCTACTTCATGGCAGAAACCCTCAAACCATTGTAGAAACTGCCCTAAACATAGAGGAAGAAATCAAAACAGTAGCTGAGCATGTATCTGGAATGATACTGTCTCAAGATGAGTCTAGAAGAAAGGCAATAGACAGAGTCAAAAAGCTACAACAAGGAAGGAAGTCAAGATATGACAAAAAGCTTACACCACAAGCCATACTTCCACTAGATATTGTATATATCAACATTCCCAGAATTCTGTCGACCACAGATTCAAAGAAGCTTCAACCCCTATTCATGGGACCATATGTTGTTGCAGAAAGACCAACCCCAACCAGCGCAAGGTTGAAGAACCTATCAAATAACCTACTAGTCCCCAGACCAGTACATATTGATAGGCTCAAAAAGGTCACAACACTGAGGAAAAATGAGTTTGCACACAGACTCATTCCCCACACCTCAAAGTTTATCCACAGGATAACAAGGGATAAATCCCAAATCACACTCACCAAAGAGTCAGTTGGTCTAAACCAAATAGTACCCAGACCAGCCCACCACAAGGTGAAAAGAAACTCCAGGCAAGGGAGAATATCTAAGTAGATTACTTTTATATATTGACATGATCATATGGAATATCTATACCCACAGACTATGAATAATAGTCAAATAAGTATATACACTCTATATGAAGGAAATTAAATTTTCCAACAACTGTCCAAATCAAGAACGATAAGTAGGAATTTCATATCAGCATAGGATTTTGAACCCACACAAAGGACAGAAAAGACAATATACACTATATAGGTTACAAAAACAATGTGCACACAAAGTAGAATCAAAGGACAGATTACTACAGGGTTGAAGTCTGAAACCCAAAAGGCTACACACAAAAGCCAAAAGAGACTACCTAAAGGGATTAGCAACCCAAGCTTGAAGAAACCACAATTATCATATTTTGCATCAAAGGCTAGCATCCTTGAAAGAATGCACAATGAAAATGTTTGAACCTAAATCCTGTAAAGTACATGAAACAGAGCGTGCTATGCCAAGAGACTACTGTCTAGACACACCCTTACCCTTCAAAGGACCCACACACCTGCCAGGGCATTCAAACCCCCACAGATGCAGGTAGTCCACACTAATTACCCCAGACATAATTACCCCAGTCAGTCAGCTGACACTGATGGCCGGCACCAGCCATCAGGGAAACAAAGCCAGGCCCTCAATGGATGAGGGTAGGGTGGGCTACATAAGAGGCCCTGACTCCATAGCCAACTCACCAGTTCTACTCCTGCAGCAGTCAGGTACACACCAGCTGGTCCTAGCCATACCAGTTCTCCTATAGCAGGAGGGACTCTGTCAGAAAGCAGACCACACCCACTCTACAATATCATACCCAGTTACTACAAATCTTGGGAAAGGACTCTAGCACAGATTGGACATTAAGCCAACACTAGCTTGATCATGGAAAAAGGTACAGTTCAAACACTACATTGATTATTATATTACTATTGGGACCAACCAGGATTTCTGCTCTCAAAAACTATGTACACAGAGGCAGTGCCAAGTGGATACTTCATATAAGCAAAAAGGATAGCTCACAAAATCAGCAAACCAATTTAAACCTAAGTATATTGCAAAAACACTAGTAGAAGTCTTACTAAGACATAGAATATATTTTATATTTCAGGCATGCTAAAGCCAATCCTACTACTAGTGATGATGGCCACTTCTCAAGCCATCACATATGTGCCCACCGTTAGACAGAACGTTGGAGCCATATATGAGCCATTACCTGAACCATTGGTCAATGGGCACGATACAACAACCATGATATTGGCAATACCATACCATATACCTGCTCCACCAGAGACCGAAACCAAAATACTGGACCAGGTTATGGCACTGACATTTCCTACCCTGCATGACGACAGTGCTACCAGTCAGATATTACAGCAAGCAAGGGAACTAGATCTGTTAATAGACATAACAGACAAGGAAATTAACTCTACCTTAGCATCCATCCATTTGTTCCTATCAAATCCAATTAATAGTCAAGGAAGGTACAGAAGAGCACCACTTGGGTTCCTAGCCCCACTCTTCAGAGGAGCAATAGGTCTTGCCACACTAGATGACGTCAAAGAGGTCATGGACCAGATAAAGAACATAGACGGCATTCTAGAAGCTTTCTCCAAGCAAGACAAAGAAGCAGCTATATTAATTGATAAGGTCACACAACGCCAAGACAAATTTGTCAAGGCATATGTTAAGGATAAAAGTATGCTAGACCAAACCATGAACACTCTAGGCCAAAATATGAATTTATGGGCTCAAAATATGACCACATCTCTGAACACTTATGCAAATCACGAGCACACACAAAGAAGGAAGATCCAAATTTTAACTGATGCACTCACCATTATTGTAGCAAGAATGAACTATCTGCAAGCATTGCAGCGCACCACATCAGCACTCAGGATGCTATCAGCAGGCATTATGACTGCTGACATAGTACCACCAGCTGAACTAACGGAGCATCTGAATGATCTGGACATGACACTCAGAATACACTCACCAGGATCAAAGGTCGCCATAACTGACCTTGACTACTATTATTCCCAAAGAATGATATCCTACACCTATTCGGAACGGCACATATACATCCACCTGGATATCATTGTAGCATCCACCGTCTCCACCTTCAGAGTATTTCAACTGGTAACTACACCAGTACCAATCAACACCAAGGAGACACCTACAAAGGGAGTAACCCAATTAATTACTGATGTCAAATTCTTGGCTATCTCTGAAGATGGTTCACTATTTATTGAACTAACAAATGCAGATATGCTAACCTGTCCAGGAACTAAGATCAAAATTTGTACCAAAACTAGCCCGAGAATCCATAGACATGTACCTACATGCACAGTAGCAATTTATTTGAACCAAGCTCAGCAAGTCAAGGAAATGTGCCAATTTACTATTTCACCCTTGAAGAGACCTATCTCACACGCTGTAGCCATCTCACAAGATGAATATCTTGTGACCACAAATTCTCCCACCTACACAGTTACGTGTCACGGGAAACCAGCTACTACTCACAAAGCACCATCACACTCAATCATAGGTGTACCATGCCTATGTACAGTGAATATAGATCACTATTCACTACCAAATTCTAGGTTGCCATGCAACACTACAATTTCATTTCACTATGCTTTGGAGACCATAAACCTACCTTTTCTCGCGGCTCTGAATGAAATCAAAGAAATTGGACCAGACTCCAAGGCAAATCTGCCACCTTTTCCGAAGGTCAACCTATCCAGGACACTAGATATGTTAAGGAAATCAAGTAATATTGATGAATCAACATTACTAGACCTAAACCCATTCGCAAAAACCCTGCTTGATGATGCCTCCAGCCTGGCTAAGCCACTGGAAAATAGACTAATAGAGTCCTATCTATACAAATTTGCACGGCATCCAGCAGCATCTATCATACCAATGATACTTTCGGTTATAGCTACAATTTTGGGCACATACACCCTATTCAAAATGCACAGAGGATCCACACTACTAGCTTATATGCCAACTGCAAAAGCATATAGATTTGTCACAGAGAAGCCTATGGAGAAAGCCTTCGAAACCCTATACAAGAAGGACACCACCACGGCACCAATAGAACAGGGCCCCACCCCTATTCTAACTATCCATGAGACCCATACTCTTATCATAGCCATACTATTCACACTCACCATTTACTCAGCCTACAGGCTGACCAAATATCTAAAGAGTATGGCAACCAAGCACTGTGGAAAGGGAAAAGTCACCAAGAGGACAAATCCCACAGTAGTACTAAAAGTCTACAAAGGAGACACCAACTTCTCCTTCCCCTTGCGTCCAGTGCCACACGAGTTTGATACAATTATAAAAGCTTCAGCCCCAACATACAGAGATATGATTATCAAAATGTACCCTCTCCCAAGACTAGTATTTAAATGGAATGGACCAGTAGTAATTACTACAAAGAAAGGAGAGACCGCATATTTACTGCCAGAAACTATCAATCTACCATGGCGTGCCAGGTTCAGCATAATACCAGCGCTCAGGGAACCTAACCTAGATTTTGCCATGTTACTACAAAATGACATTTCACCCCAGCCCGTTACCATGGATACCCATGAGTCAAAGCTGGAAAACATTATAATTGACGACCAAAGAGAGAGCACCAATACATTCAAAAATGTACTCACCATACTCACCTAACCACCTACAGCTGTAACTAGTGAGAAAGTACATGGGGAAGAATAAACACAATTATACAGGATTGAGATTGACCAAAACTTTTGTGAAAAGTTGGTTGGCCCTGAAAAGGACCGTTTATTTTTTGACATTTATAGATGCCACCCACTAGTTGTTACAGTCCCCCCATCCCAAGGCCTCCCAGGACTCGGCCAACTCGGCAGCGGCAGGAGATCCAATCCACGTATCTTCACTGAACAGCCACTCGTTCTCCTCCCTCCACTGGACAAAACGTGCCTCCAGAGTAGACAGGGCATGCTCAGCGCTGTCTGCAGCATCACCTGTCACTGTGTAAGCACATAGGCCGACAGCCAATAGGAAGTCCCAGATGACCCCATCATTTCTGGTGAAAAGCAGCCGCGGGTCATATCCATCCAAATCACGTAGGGCCTGAGTTAACAGCTCCAGAGATGCCGCCCTGCGCAGGGAAATCCCGCCAGCACCAAGGAAGTACCAGCCGTGATGACGGCACACCAAAACATCACCAAAACTGGCAATGTCGCGCCGGACTTTATGCAGCCACCGCGTCCTTACTGAGTCATACCGACTCAAAATACTCCTAAAAGGAGTACCAGGAGTCAGCCCCTCCAAGGTGTTTTGATCACCTAACCACAGGTCTAAGGCCTGCATGTCACCCTGCAGCCAGGCCTCAGGGAGATATGCAAGTACCTCAGGTACAGCCTCCAACTCGTCCTCCAAAATTGCCATATGCGCCATACTGTGTTATCTCAAGGGTACTCAAGGAATAAGTGATCCTACTGTGGTCTACACAGCCTTTATAACCCCTCCCCACCCCCAAATGACACTGTTCACCCTCTGAAGTGATCCCCTCACTTCAGGTGACAAGTCCATGAGAGGGCACATGATCTGCTCACCAAAAGGTGTCAACCACCGGTGTCACCGCGGCACACGACGCATCTTGCGCCGCATGACACAATAGCCTCAAGGTGCCACTCAAAAATCTGCTCAAGGTGCAAAATTTTCAAACTCTCACAATCCCAAGGTCAAAGCAAGGTCTCAGTGTGTGTCAGTAGTATCAGGGAATCAATTTTAAGGTATCCAAAAATGAAACAGCCAATTTTGAAAAATTGAAGTTTTACAAAAACAATTGCGTACTCTTAACCATGTCAAAACTTGCTCAAACATGCATTTATATGGATGAAATTGTATTATTACAATCTAAATTGCTAATCAAACATGTTTGTATATAACACTGTATTTGCACTGTATTTTACACTGTATACCTTTGTATTATGTAAGACTATTTACAGAAAAACATGAAGCAAAAAGGGAGATAGTCCGCTGACTAACCCTAGGATACTACACAAAAGACTTAAATCTCACAGCAGCGGCCCACTGCAAAGACATTTCTGATCAAAGTGTAGATCCACAAGTTGCAAATTGCCAACACCAAGAATCTTGTAAGATTCAACTATCAATGCAGAAACAAGATACCGAGTCATTTTTATGACATTATGAACACTTACCCTCCATCGGATAAGGACAAAATATCTGCATAAAAAGGACTGTATTTGTACATACAAACTTACAAACTTAAGTAATGCAAAATGTCAGATGACACAATTATGAACACTTATCCGCCACCGGACAAGCACATAACTATGCATAAAATGTACATTACTGATTGCTATATCACGCAAATCCATAGATAAGCGCTATCTAGAAATAAGAAAACAAACTTCAAGCCGGTTGGCCTACTTTTATATAAAAGTGGCCTTGGTTTTTTTGGTATCAAACAAAAAAGTTTGTAAAAGATTATCATAAGATTTTGCATAATTTGCATTATACCCTGTATATTTGTATTCACATGTGAACATTGATATATCAAAATCCACTCAGTTCCACAAAGCACCTATTCACCAAAGACAGCCTATTACTTGATAACACATTTTTCATCATGTTTTAGAATTAAGACAAAGATGTACCATACTGTGTATATAATTCAAACGACGATTTGAAAAGTGTCAGATAAAGACACAATGTATTGCTACACTGTATAATTATGTGATTAAGAAAGTACCAAATTGGTACAAAGAAGGTTTACATACCTTATAGTTAAGATTACACTGTAGATAATGTAGATGACTAGCCAAGCACAAAACCAAAATTCTCCCCAGACCTTTGGTATTTACATACTCTCACATCATCTATATTACAAAAAAAGTGTACTTCACTACAAAAAAAAAAAAAAAAAAAAAAAAAAAATCAAAAACAAAAGGTAAATTCTATTTGCCACCAAAAATTGTGGACAAAATTCCAAAATTCACCCCAAATTTTTAGATGGAATGACAACTGACGGAGAGTTGTCCTTTTTCCCGAGGGGGAGGCACCTGTCAGGTATGACCGGCGAGCCCGGCGCTGCGGGCGCCCGCGTGTTCAAGCCGACGGCGGGAGACGCTACTCCCGCCGCCGGCCCACGCAGGCGCGCGCCGGCCCGCATAGGCGGCGCTCCAGTCGGCACTCCCGTCGCCGCCAGGCGACGCTCATCCCGCACACTGTTTCCCACTGTTAGCTAGGGGGACCATTGTTCCCACAGACCAACATAAGGGTCACCTCCCTTGATGTACACTAACAGGGGTATTCAGACTATGGAGGGGTATTGTGTGACTGTCTCCTTGACAGTTACAAGCCCTCTAACATTGTCTAGACCAAGCTGAGGGCTGGGCCCCTTATAAACCCCAGCCTCCCAGCTACCATCATCACTTCACCCAAGGACAGCACTGAGCAAGGAGCTCCCTCCACTGACTGAGAACAAGGCTATAGGCTATGCCCTACTAGGCCCAACTATCAGACAGTGTGCAGGACCCCTTGACTCTAGGGCATACTTACTAGTCCTATACTATTGTGTGGATAGGTGTAACTGAGTGGAACCTACTTGTACTTACTGTACTGTTGCTGTCAACTTGTAATAAATACCAACTATACTACAAGACCTCAAGACTTAGTCAACTTCCTCATATTAAAGGGATCTCCCAACTAAGGGGATTCCTTGTATGACAGTAGTATAACATAGCAATACCGACACTTTAATACATGGCAACTTGTACACAGAGACTATAAACATATGGGGATGCAGAGAGCAATAACCTGTACTTGGGGTCTGATTAACGGCACTTTAGTGCTTTAGTAAACTCTGAAACCCTCGTATATTAAAACAAGACAACCCTTTTCTTCTCAGAGAATCTCTTTAGGGGGACACCTAATTTCCGGGGATTTGGACACCTAAAGAGGGGTGGAGCCAGAGAAATTCCCGCGTTACCAATATTTTACCACCAAGTCACGTCCGTCTAGCGCCAATCGTGGAGATGGCCTTGATAAAGTATTATTTCATAAGACTGTTGGAATCATCCCAGAGTATATCTGTCAGCATGCTAGCTAACTAGCCTATGATGAGTTAATGGCCACCACTTGCTGTACATATCACGTTCTTATTATAGCACAAGATCATCAAATAGTCGTTATGCAGATGTTCCGTATACTATGCAAGTGAGACCGTGGTCATCTACGATTCATATCATTATCACTTGTTGCACCCACTTGCCTTTTGCATTTTTTCTTTTATATAGAGAGGTGTATAGATTAATATACATGTACTCTGTATTGGCTACTCTAAAGAGGTGTACAGGTAGTCACGGGAAAGTGTGTTAATTTTCAGATCAGCTCTAAAATGAAAATCGTTGAGCATTACTAGTTGTGAATTTGTGAAAACCTTGTAGTAGGATGAAACTAGACTACCAAGTAGATATGAACCTATCGCCAACGCAGTGCGATATTAAAGGGTCATGTGGAGACCTTTAGACGTATAGGCCGCCAGAAGATCCCATCTGACTCAACTGGCCACCCCATATCATGGTATATCACTGACATGAGATATATTGCTGCCCCACCTGTAGGACTGAGGCCAATCACCAGCAGGTGTACTACACGCTTTAACCCTTGTAGGACGGCATGATGCATCAATGCTATATGTTTGCTTTAAAACGAGCATTATGCACCACTGCATTGCTGGCGAGTAACTCGTCATGCAGTTTTGCATCAGTGCATTATGCCTACCCTTCGGGAGAGTATCATTCATCTAGGGTTGGGATGATGCATTCATGAATCCACCCTTGGCGATCGAGTTACTCGCCAGGGCTACATTCCTACATCATGACGACAAAAGGACACCCTGTATCAAATCACTAGGTAGGCCTTAATTTTTAAGGCCTGCCATACTAAAGCAAACAACAGAGTGAATAAGATAATGTGTAGACGGCATGGTTGCGTCCCAACTCCCCCTGTCCCTCCCACTTAAGTCGCAAATCTGAGACCAACGCAGGCTAACATTAACATAGCCAGAGTCATTTATGATCTAATGATCCACAGGCCCTTGCACGGTAATTGAGACTGTCAGCTTCTCGGCAAATCCCTAAGTAATTAATCACCATATTCCACAGGCGTTCTGAATCAAGACAGTCTTTAGATCATGCCGTATGTCACCTAAAGCTGTAAGGAAGGGATGCACTTCAATTATCAAGGAATTCTTACATTATTTATATTCTGGCCCTCCGAATCAGAATTCTTTTCTTCAAGCTTAGCTAGCTTGCATTGTGATAAATTGCTATACAAATGGTGGGTCCTGGAGGGCTCTTCATTTCACATGCTGCTATAATTATGTAAAGCAGGAATTTACATTTTACATGATAAAAACTTTGAGATTTCATATAAGTATTTGCATTAACATTCCCTTTTCCTCAGTGCAGTATGATTGTTGAGTCTTTCTACCAAAGTACCTTAATTATTCATCCTCATACTTCTGGGCAACCCACACATCGTGATGTTTATTTTCCACGACAGAAAATAATTACATACCGAAAATCTTATGCGGCGGGGAAAGGCGCTGCATTGGTGCATCATGCCGAGCCTACGGGAGTGTATCATTGCCATAGGCTCGGAGTGATTCATGAATGCAGCACTACCAGGCTACTCGCCATTGACATCATGACGGAAAAAAGGGCATATAGTGCATGAAAGTCCTAATGGTCAACATTTCCCGCATCCTAGCATTTTCCTCATATTATGCTGCACATACTTGAGATGGTACCTGGGGTCCACATTTCCCACCTCCCCCCTTTCTCATACTACCCGAGACAGGAGACATAACGACGGTGTGGCGTGATTAGACCACATTGTAAGTGTAGTATAGTGTCTGCTGGCCTTTAAAGACGGTATGTTGCCGTAAAGCAACATTAGTCGTCGTGATACAGGTACCAACGCAGGTATATAACGCAGAATCCCGACCTCTCAGGAGTGCATCAACCTCATAGGGTCTGGAGTAGTGTTTCAACCCCGTGCGGTCGGCATGATGCATGAATGCATTACTGACGAATTACTCGCCTGGTCTGCATTCATGCATCATGTCGACAAATGGCATTAAATCACTATGTGGTCCTTAATGTGTTGACAACTGCTGCATGCAACATTCTGCTGTACGTGTGAAGGCCTCACAAGATGTAGGGTTAAACAAGGTGTCTATAGCCTACGTCTTCCTCCCTATACCAGACGTACATGCCCTACACTGCCATACTGTGATTATACCAGGGTTTTTGTAGTAATCTCCTAGACCCGACACTCTCTGCACCAAAAAGGGACATCACCTGCGTTATCAGATTTTTCAAGGGTCTGAAAATACCCCTTATTGTAAGCGACCGATTTTTTGTTTTTTTAAATAACTTGAAATATTTACATAGAGGCCCCTCAATATAGCTAGTTATTTACAGGTCTTTAGAGAGTTAAAACACTTTGAAATTTAGGAAAAACATATGATACCTCAAGTATTTTAATAGGAACACTTATATGAATTCTCTGCTGAGTGGTTGCATATTGTACCTAAATCTGTATTCTATTTATTTGCAGACAATAATACCAATGAAGGTGTTTCCAGCAGGAGGACATCTTAATTGCCCCCCCCCCCTCTCCCCCATGTTGCCCCATGTTGGAGCATGGAGTCGGTCAGAGACCACCTTCCTCCCTTCACGTCACACCAGAACAGCGGCCGCCTGCTGTGCTGCTGGGTGCCAGCTACAAATCAATGCCCCCTTTTTCTGGGTGAGCGACTCAGTATGACTCACCACGGTGAGCAGCAGCTACTGTATGCACACTGATGTAAGCTGGCAGCGGGGACACTCTCTGGGGTCTTGCTATCCTTTCAATACTTAACCAGTTTTAGGGGTGGTATATGCCGCAGGGATGAAAGTGACCAATCTCAAAAAAATAAATAATTGAAATACAAAGTTCAAATGCAGGCCCCTGAAGAGAGGTCCTACAAGTAAGTACAGGTCTTCGCAACATGAAAAAACTTGAAACCAGAGAAAAACTTGAAGACTTTCATCATTTGTATATTGCTGTAAAGCACTATACCCTTAGTCGGCAAGATGTATAAATGCAGTCCTGAGTCCTAGTAGAGTCGCCGATGCTGCATTCATGTTTCATGACGACAAAAGGCACATTACAGTAAATGTGGCCGTTAAAGGGTTAATCCCTATTTCCATTGATCGGATGAATCCCAACGCGACTAGCGGCTAAATCGAATTTCATAAGAACTCACTTCGCATCATTTCCTCTCACAATTATTGCAATTTGGACGAAAATGAAAATCATGTCAAACCAGGAAGTGATTCACTGCTGGAAAGGTGAACTTCAAGGTGTCTTGAGAAAAGAATTAATCTTTTAAGGGCCGCATGGTGGTGTAGTGTAATGAAACATAATACCGACACTGTAGCATTGATACACTCCCAAAGGGCATAGCACATTAAAGCACTATGTGGCATTTAAAGGGTTAACCTGTGTCATTTGGTACTTATGTGGTCAATGGAACAGTGTCAGCCCATGCCTGGACTCAGACACTCCAAGTGCCACCCCCACATAACTATGAAAAAAATGTAATTAATTAGGGCAAGCCACCAAGGCTGTGTAATTAGGCTCTGGTGGGATAATGATGATACAAAGGTCAACTGATGGCACTATTCACCTCATCGACAGGTCCACCTTCCTCTCTGTTGTCATCTCTGCATGGTGTCGGTCCACTGATCATAGTGTTCACTGGCACAGTTTATATTACATGTAGCAGGAAGCGATTATCCTTATCAAGAAAAATATACAGCAGTCCAACATTATAGCACTCCAATGCACTATATGGATATATATCTAAAACTGGACATCGACATCCATGTAACAGAAAGCTATATTTATTAGAAGTAGAAATCCATGAATATCTATATGAAGGAGAACACCATGTTCATGCCTATATGTCTGTGTGTATGTTCATTTCGAAATTCAAGATTGCAACCATTGATTGAATGCCACCATGCTTTCAATGTAATCTCGAATTGCAGTTGCAGTAGTTTGATACTAATAAAAAAAAATCTATTCTATTTTTCTTTCATGAACAGTTGGCATCCCATAGATTCAAGATGGCTATCACTTATTGAATGTCCCGATGCTTGAAATGAAATCTTGACTTGTAGTTGCATTAATTTGATACTATCAAAAAAACAAATCCTATTTGATTTTTCCTTCATTCAACCCATTCAAGATGGCTACCATTTACTAAATGCCATAATGCTTTCAGTGAAATGAAGAATTGTAGTTGCATTAATTTGATATCTATATAAGAACATTTCTATTTGATACCTTTTTCAAACACAGTTGGCACCCCATAGGTTTAGGATGGCCACCATTCATTGAATGCCACAATGCTTTAAATGCAATCTTGAAATGTAGTTGCATTAATTTTAAACTGTTAAAAACATCCAATTTAGTTGTTTTTTTCATGAAGAGTTGGCACCCCATAGGTTCAAGATGGCCACCAATCATTGAATGCCATAATGCTTAAATGCAATCTTGAGTTGCTGTTGCATTAATTTGATTCTTAAAAAAAAAACTTTCTTTTTTTTCTTTCATGAACAGTTGGCACCCCATACATTCAAGGTGGCTACCAGTCATTGCATGCCACAATGCTTTAAGTGCAATCACAAATTGTAGTTGCATTAATCTGATATTAATAAAAAAAACTAATTCTATTCTTTTTTTTATTTATGAACAGTTGGCACCCCATATATTTAAGATGACTACCATTCATTGAATGCCCCGATGCTTGAAATGCAATCTCGAATTGTAGTTGCATCAATTTAATGCTAATAAAAAACTAATTCTTATCAATTTTTCTTTCATGAATATTTGGCACCCCATAAGATGGCCACCATTCATATTAATGCAAATAGAATGCTTTAAGTGCTATCACGACTTGTAGTTGCATTAATCTGATACTAAAAAAAAAAAAATCTATTTGAATTTTCTTTCATGAACAGTTGGCACCCCATAAATTAAAAATGCACCCAGCACCCAGGTCAACAGCTATATACAGACACGTGTACCTCCCCTGCCTGTTCTCCTTCAATGTACAGTGAAGAGGGTGGGAGGGGGTGACAATCAACAGTGCATAAACACTTTGATTGGATGACAATGCAGTTTTTATATTACAACCTAAATTTGTGCAACGAAAATCATCAAGAAATACTAAGTATTTTTTCCAAAGAATAGCTTTTCTAGAATGGCTCGGTATTCAGGAATCCTACTGCGAATAAAAAAATGTCAAATTCTAATTCTAAATACCTGAAAATTGAGAAATGCTGACGTTCACGGGTTATGTAGGAAATGTACTAAAAACAGCAAAAAAGGGCAACAAAACCCTAATTTTCTCAAAAACTGTTCAGTAGGTTTTTTCTAACTGAGGTTCCACTGTTTTCTACCCTCATATTACACATTGGCATAGAGAATATATTGACACCTAGTCAGGATTTTGCGCTAGGAGCAATCTGTGAGGCGAAAAACAGCCAAAATGAGCCACTGGTCTGAAGTATAAAACTGGGCATCGATCACTATAGAGCTACAAAGAGACAGAGAATCGATGTCCAGTAATTAGGGTGTTATAGTATGCATCTTCATTCTTGTAAGGTTAAGCTTTATTATGATGAATAACATGATACTAGTGAACCATTGTATCGACAACGTTACGGCACGTGTACCTCAGGACCAACTCTGATAAGGCCCAAGAGTATCGGTTGTCTTTTGCTATATTTTGCTAGGGTGTGGTTACCTGAAGCATACCGTTTACTAAGTTTTAGGCTCAAGTCTATTTCACCAATGTCACCCCTAGTTGGCTATATCAGTGATCTGTTAACTATGAACTATAATATAAGTGCGTCCCAGTGATCTTGTCTAAAATCAGCTGCTGCTTGGCCCGTGGCAGACACTCAGGTGTCACGTTAGTAGTATTTAACCCTTTAAGTTAACCCTTTAAGGATGGATGTAGCTAAACGATGACATTTGTCGTCCTCATGCACCAATGCAGCCCCGGCGAGTAACTCGCTGACCCTTCAGGAGTGTATCAACCCCGTAGGGTTGGCATGATGTTTGAATGCAGCCCTGACGAGTTACCTTCCAGGGATGCATTTATGCATCATGATGACCAAGACACCATGCATTAAGGTATTATGCCGCCATTAAAGGGCTAATGGCACCTTAGACATTAAATGCATTCTGCCCTTTGTCATCTTGTACATGAACGCAGCCCTGGTGAGTCTACTTGCCAGGGATGGATGCATTCGTCATGCCGACCTTTCGTGTCTCGGCATAAATGCATCAAAGCACTGAGCTGTCCTTAAGGGGTAAATGCTATAGTATCATAGTGCTGCATCAAAGCACTGTGCTGTCCTTACGGGGTTAATGCTACAGTATCATAGTGCTGCATCAAAGCACTGCGCTGTCCTTACAGAGTTAATGCTATAGTATCATAGTGCCTCCATGTGGCCCGAGGCAGCAAGACTAACCAGCACTTATCCCGACACGCGCTCAAAGGTACTAGTCATTAAGAGTAAAGGTGCAACATCCATCTAGTATACCAAGTATCTATCTACATATAGTTGGGGGTTGACTAACTGCCATGTGAGCATCGAATCTGTCGTATGTATGCCCTGTGTCAATCTATATTCCATCCAAAATAGAGGTAGAAATTCATATCAAACGCGAGGCTTTATAAATATGGTAATACAAATGTACAAACACATTGTATACTCATTGGCATGCAGCGCTGCAAAATGCATAACTAGTGGCATATTATAATAATAAAGGAAGCCCATCCCTGCTACCCATTCACCTAATTCTAACCCCCGGCCACCCCTTTCATCATAAAGCTTTAAGCACAGGGCAGGGCCAGGAGCTGAAGGCCAACAATGGCACACCTCCCAATGCTTGACTATGTTGGCGCCAAATTCAGACACTCATGGCAGGTTACCACTGATATATCCAATGGTTTTGCTTTGAAATATCCGGCGTACGTGACAGTCTTCGTATTCATTGTAACACCGGGATTTTCCACTGAATGGCATTTTAACTAGGCATATTTAAAGAGTCCAATATCGATTCAGTTTGCCCCCAAAATCTTAGCATTTATAATATATACGCGGTAGGTCTGTCTTATACTGTTGTAAGAGCGTATAGCACTGATCATCAAAGCAAAGCTTCATTGGTCCGGCCATAACAGTAGGAATAGATGTTGCAAATTTACAACAAAAAAAAAAATCATTCCTGGGGAAAGGGTCTATGACCTACAAAAGGCTTTTTCTTCAAGGACATGCCTCAGGAATGGCCGCATCTTGGCTTCTCCCTCCTAGTGGTTTCCCACGACACAACATGGCTTCTACCTTTGGGAGAAGCAAGCTTTCTTCTTGGATATACGTACATGACTTCTTCCTTCTAAGCGAGTAACCAATGCTTCTCATAAGACACTTTATAGATTCTTCCTCCAGGTCACCAGGAGGCAAAACCTGAAATAATCATCATCTTCGCACACTCAACATGGCCACTCCCAAGAGAACGGAAATACATCCCCCAGGACATGATATGGCTTCCCTCACCAAGAGAAGCCACAACATGCTCCTCAAACTCGACGTGGCTTCAACCCCTGAGAAGCCACAGCATGTTGCTCAGGCACACTATATGGCTTCTAAACGTTAGGAGGATTAAAGATGCCTCTTAGAGACATGACATGTCTTATTCTTCCTGGAGAGCAGTGAACGTTCTTATCAGTCACAAGATGGCTTCTCCATTCAAGAGCCAACGGCGTTTATGGACGGAAGTGTTATGAGCTTCAGGATGTGCAGTACATGCACCAAACTTCGACCGACTTACTTTGAAGGGTTAAAATACAGAGGAATGAAGGAGACGAAGATTCCTTCACAGAGGATGCCTTCAATGTTATCCTTAAATGATTTCCCTAGATTTCCCTTAATCATGTATTACATTGAGCAAAGGGCGATTATGTTCATTATGACTTTCAGAAGGTCCTTTACACAGGCTATTCTCTATTTAAACCAGAGACTTAAGTTATATTGCTCCTCTGGGGGACATTGGTGCCCCTTATGCAGGTAATTGGTTGTCGGACAGGCTACACTGACACCTCTAGACACTGACAGATGTGCAGATCTTGGAGCTTGGAGCAGCGGGAACGTAGCTGGTACCTTAAGTATCGCTGAAAGCGTTCTTCCGTCTACATATATAAGCGTCACTTGTCTTATCCGGCACATTTGTCACATGTTCTACTACTGGCTGAACCTTAAGGGCTCAATACATTAGGCACCTTGAACATTTGTGATGCACCAACTGGATTATCAACATAACCTCATATTTCAGATCCATATCAGTCTGTCGTCAGGTAAACGAGTGATCTTTAAACCCATGTGTGTACTAATAAGGTATGCATTATTTGATCTGTATTGCAGTGGGGTAAGAAAAATAAAGGGGGTCCCCCCTCCCAATGATGAGAGGGCTCCATATATTCCTATATACAATCCTATGCCCCCTTCAAACCAAGACCCTCCCCCCCCCCCACACCCACTGAGATGATCTCTTTTAATGTTCACTGACAACTATTTCACAGCTGGGATAAAGAGACCTTGTAAATTCAATACCAGATTTTATTTTTCTATTGAACAGCCACATTGACATTTCCAATGGCATGTTGTCACGATTAATTCGAAATTGGTAACTTTTTACAGACCACAGTCTTCATTTTTACCAGGCTCCTGACATTCAAACGAACAGATTAATGTTCTACCAGCAAACTGCGACATGTAAGGCGCCTGCTCGTGTTAATGGCACTAAAATGGCTACTGCCCTAGATGCAAGCTAATTAATAACTTTGAAAATCAAGGTGATTGAAGGTAATAGGATAACAGCATAATGAAAGATGGTAGATGGTAAAAGATTATTTTTTTATTCGTAAAGAGTCTTCATGTGTCATGAAGGCTCTCACATGACCGGCGCGTATTTCATACCAGATTATATTATTTCATAACATATACTTTCAATACCTTTCTACCTGGGCGCTTGTACGTAACGGGTTCTTATTTGAGGTCTAATTTGGTGATCTACACCATACGCAGCGTAGTCTAGCTGCCTTAGGCTTAGGGAGTGATCTTTTTTTTAAAACAGGTGAAATTGTTTTTCACCCCCCCCCCCCCCAAAGAGCGGTCAAGGGGTCCAGATATCTTACCCCCCCCCCTCTCCCCCCTGCCCTTGTTGTTAAATATGATCACTGGGCTCTTGGTCAAACTATGACGATCGTGCTGCAAAGTGGGGATGCTTGTTGGCAGCGTCTTAATGAGGTGTCACTGTAGCCCACACCCAGGTGGTGGACACACCCACACACCCCCAGCACCAGCCTATGTCTGACATGCCGCGTCGGGTATCGGGGAGAGTGGGTTCTCCTGTCCGCACCTGTAACTTAACACCACCTCCCCTACAAATAAGGCCTGGTAATTGGGGCTCCGGTTATGTACTCGCCTACCTGTCACTAGGGCAGGCATTGGCTGGAAGCTTGACAAATGAAGTTAGCACTTCGTGTGTGGGTTTTTAGCACCATGATGATCCTTGGCAGGGTTTGTACAGGGTATGTACATTTACGTTTGTGCATACGTCTTAGTCTTTTATACGATATGGATAATTGTCAGAATCATGATGGGGTGGGGGATGGAAATCCAGATTATATGGTTCTCCAGATGTGGAAGTATGACCCTTTGTGATAATCTTACACCAATGAGAGTAGAATCATTGGCTACACAGAAGGACCATCAGACGTGACAGCTTATACTAGGCTGGGTTACATAGTGCACTGAGAGAGGACTTCTAACAGATCTGTAGCCGCGTTCTGCTTTCTGCTACAACAGATGGTGCCGCATCTGGTCTCTGGTCACTGCACTCCATGCCATACATAACACTACAGGGGCGGCAGAGTGCTTTAATGCACTGTGCCCTTTTATGTAAAGATGTAAAGAATTCAATCATGAATCATGCCGGTCCTATGGGGTTGATACACTGATGAGGGGTCGGCATGATGCACCAATGCTGTACTGGTCAAGTTATAATTACTTGTCAGCGCCGTTTTGGTACGATAAATATGAGCATGAATCAAATGAGGCATCGTCCGCTCCTTAAATACATTTGTTTCGATTGAGGTAAACTTTATCTCCTGGTATTTTCTTCTCTCTTGAGGTAAACTTTATCTCCTAGTATTTTCTTCTCTCATACCTCTATGTTTGCCCGGTATGTTTCAGGGTTCTCCCCACACTGCAATGACACCGGCGGGCCGCCGGCGTCCTTTTTACTGCCGCCAGTGTCAAATAACACCAAAATCGCCGCCGGTGTCATTTTAGCTTTCTATGAGTTTTTGAATTTTGAAAATCTATCAATTAGAACAGAAATTATACCCATTTTAGCACTTTATATCCAAAAGAAATATGCATCCATCAATTTCAATACCTTAAATTCTGCTATAAGCCGCCCTGGAGTGAACACTTGTATAAGTGGCATCCCCCTTGGAGCCTGACGTGTATGTGGCTTATACAATAATTTACGGTGTGATTTTAAAGTCTGTGGAGCACCCTGTGTTTGGTGAGTTGACTTAACCAGCTCAAGGTACGTGTCACAAGGATTGACTGCAAACTTACAGAATGATAGCACCGGGATAGGACCCCTACAGTGTAAGCAAGAAAACCACACCACTCGGTTTCCCCATACTGACACTGATTCCAGTCAACCCTCCCAACCTGCACTTGCCTAGATACTATTCGTCCTACACACATGATCTCCATTCCAAGTAATCTCGATACAGTCAATAATTCAAGTCCTAATAAGCGACTTGCTGGATAAATGGCCTCTTGGTCAGCTTTCTACTGTTATGTGCTGGTATACACCATGTATATGGGCATATCAGTGGTTGCCTTTACTACCGTACATCTCGTTATGGTGATTGCTTCGTATTTTATGGTAAGCGAAATGCATCCAATACATTAATATTTGACATAATGATACTTGCTTTTATGCATGAATCTATATTGTGAGGCACCATAGAGTTGTGAATAATCTGCCCGGCGCTTATAGATTTGGAGGCCAGATTATTCTGTGCGATTATACGAGACGGGTGCTAAAATGTCGACCCTCGATCTAGAGCGGAAGGGCGGGGTGTCAGAAAAATGTTCCCCTTTAATTCAAAATAAGTTACTGAAGTTACTGAAGTTCAAAGAGAAGGGTGGGTGTGCAACCAAAGCGTTCCCACACTGCATGTTACAGTTGTATGTAGGACACATGTTAACATGTGAAGATGAGAAGCACACAGGTGTGCACGGCTCCAGGAGAGCGATACTGTCAGGTATGACCGGCGAGCCCGGCGAGCCCGGCGCTGCGGGCGCCCGCGTGTTCAAGCCGACGGCGGGAGACGCTACTCCCGCCGCCGGCACACGCAGGCGCGCGCCGGCCCGCATAGGCGGCGCTCCAGTCGGCACTCCCGCCGCCGCCAGGCGACGCTCATCCCGCACATTGTTTCCCACAGACCAGCATAAGGGTCACCCCTTTGATGTACACTAACAGGGGTAGACAAACTATGGAGGGGTATTGTGTGACTGTCTCTCTGACTGTTACAACCCTCCAACCACTGTCAACTGACACTAACACTCAAGATGCCATGCTGGTGGCCTGGCCCCCTTAAATAGGGTCAGGTCCCAGCACTGGGTATCTCCATCCTCACTCTACACTTGGACACCACAGAGCAAGGACCTCTCCACTGACTGAGAACAAGGCTATAGGCTATGCCCTACTAGGCCCAACTATCAGACATGGTGTAGGACCCCCTTGGCTCTAGTCCAGTACTAACCTCAGGGTTATTAGGTATATTTACCAAGATCTATATTATTGTGTGGATAGGTGTAACTGAGTGGAACCTACATTGTACTTACTGTACTGTTGCTGTCAACTTGTAATAAATACCAACTATACTACAAGACCACAAGACTTAGTCAACTTACCTCATATCATATTAAAGGGATCTCCCAACTAAGGGGATTCCTTGTATGACAAAGTGGTGGAGAAGTCCTAACAAGATCCCACAAGCTGGCAGCACAGACTACCAAGACTCACCTCCGCAGCAAAGGACCAGCTACCCCTGGATCTCTACCCAGCAGGAGGAGGAGACCCAGCTCCAAGGAGTCATCCAGGAGCTCCACTCCAACACCCTCAGCTTCACCACACCACACCACTCAAGAGAGTGACTTCCAAGGCAAGCTTCACCTGGACACCCTAGCTGCCCTGGACAGTATCCAGGACACACAGAGTGACTTGTTCTCAAACGGTCAGCATACCCCAGGATCAGGTATGAGTGACGATGAGACAGTACCCCCAGGCCAGGCAGCCAAAGAGGAGGCTGAGGCACTTCTACTCATAGCCCAGAATGTAGAAACTCATGTGGATAAGACACTTAGGCCTGAACTAACAGCCCTACACACCACACATGAGGAAAGCACCAGCCGAGCCTTAAGGAAGGCCAAAGAGGAACAAGAGAAGGAACTAATATTACTCAGACAAGCCAACCAGGCACTGAAGAACTCTATGGAGACCCAAAAAGCTGAAGCCGCTCAAGCACTACTTGATATGCAAGCTCATCTACAAGTGACAATGAAAAACCAGCTAGCTGAGGCCCTAGCCTCACTCAAGTCAGGTGCACCCAATACCCAAGGAGTGAACCTGACTAACACTGACACCTCCTCAGCACTCCTAGATGCCTTGAAAGAGGAAAGAGTTGCAAGGGAGGCATCTTTCAGTGGGTTAAGGGACCAGCTAAAACGGGACAAAGAGGAAAAATACTGTGATATTCTACAGCCAGAAAAGTTTTCACAGTCCTCTCTCACACAATCCGCCAGGAGGCACTGCACAGACTATGAACAATACTTTGATTCCAGATATGGGTACCATCCCAGTAACAGAATCAAGTATTTCTCAAACTACCTAGATGGTAAGGCAAAAATTTGGTACAAAGCCTATAGGACAGCCCATCCAACAGCAGACTATGAAGAAATGAAGGCAGCTTTCCTGAAATACTTCAAGAAAGAGGACGACAGATTTGATGCTAAGGCATTGAGGAAGCAAAATCCAAAAGAATCTGTATCAGACTATGCCATGGCCTTACAAAAGATGGCCACAGCTCACAACAAGTCCGAGGAGAGAACAAGGGAAGCCCTGCTACATGGTCTAAGGGACGACATCAGTGCAGTAGTCATCCACAGGGAAGCAACTACATGGGATAAAATACTTGAAGTTGCAGAGGAGTATGAGAACCAACAAACAGTCTCCACTGGTAACATTAAAGATGAGATAAAAGCAGAATTAGGCTCAGAGCTACAGGAAACAATAGAATCCATGCAGGCACAACTGAAGTCTGTGACACATGTAAACTCTATGCTTGTAAAGCAAACAAAATCACAGAAAAATGGAAACCCCTCAAAGAAAGCCAAATCAGACCCAAAGACAGTTCAAATGGATCACTCATCAGAGGATGAAGACCAAAGCCTAAACCTCATGTCAAATGAACATGTGAGGAGGCAAGAACAAAGGGCACTGAAGGATCAAGGTAAACCCAACAACAGCCAACAAAGGAACTCTGGAAATAACAGAGGAGGCTACCGAGGCAAAAACTTTGACCCAAACTTCAGAAATAGCAACAGAGGAGGTCAACGAGGCAGAGGTGGATACAGCCAAAATAACAGCCGAGATCACCAAAGCAACAGTCAGGACACCAGCCGTAGAGATAACAGCAGAAGTCGTGACAACAGCAGACACCGTGATAGTAGCATAAATCGCGACTACAATCGCCGTGATAACAGCAGAGACCGTGATTACCACCGTCGTGACCAGAGCAGAGATCGTGACTACAACAGAGGTCGGGATCAAAACCGTCGTGACTACAGCAATAGTCGTGACAGACAGCATGACTACAACCGCAGTCGTGACAACAGCAGAGGTCGAGACAGCTACAATGGCTACAGATCCAACACACAAGGCTACAACCCCCAACAGCAGCCCCAACAGCCACCTCAAGCTATCCAGCCTGACGTGCTTCAACAGATCAAGCAGCTACTAGGATCTTCAAACTCGGGAAACTAGAGACCCACAGCGCCGCTGGGCCAGTGCGTTGTGAGCCTCTCCAACCCCCCATCAAGATCCAAGATCAACAATCCCTAGGACAACCAAAGACAATTGCTAGTATAGCAGAGACGATCCCCCAGATGCACACTGGGAAATCAAGCCGACCATCAGTGATTCATATCACACCTCAACAAGATGCATCGCAAAAGGAAATGGGTGAGAGTACCAAAATTTCTGTTGAACTTCTTAAAAATGGCTGTTTAAATGCAAGATTCTATGAACACACTGAAATACCTTGTTTAGTTGACACCGGTGCCACTATCACCTGTGTCAGGGATACTTTTCTTAGGGAAATTCAGAAATCTCGGGATGTAGAAATCAAAAAGAGAAAGTTCAATGTACACTTAGCAGACGGATCCATATGCCATGTAAGACAAGCAGCAGTATTGAAATTCAAAATTCATGGTACCAGATTCGAATTCCCATTCTCAATTATTCCAAATCTCACAAAGCCAGTTGTCCTAGGCACAGATTTCTTAAAAGCAACACGATCACAGATCGAATTCAATGTAGACCCAGAGCTACAAGTCAAGCCAGTCCGAGCTGTTAGGGAGGCTACAATCCTTCCTTTCACAGAACTAGCAGTTCTAGGACAAGTCACATCCCTCAAATGTTTAGAAGGATGTGTAGGCACATTAGACAATTTGCAGAGGAACAACAGAGTTCCATACCTAGTTCAAAAGGGAGTAGTAACACCCTCAGAAATGAACAGGCACCCAATCATACTGCTCAATACAAGCCACCGACCATACAAGGTGAGGAAGGGTGATATAATAGCCCTATTCACAGAGGTAGATCCCTCTGAATTACATCAACCAGATACTGACATCCCTACTGAGGAACCCACACTACAAGTGCTAGACACTGAAGAGAATTGTAGTGACACAGAGTCAGACTGTGCCTCAGTATATGCAGATCCAGATACAAACCGTGGAGATGACACTGATGATGAATTGGCCACAATTCACAGTGAGGCTCATGACATTATGCCAGACATAATGGAAAATGTGCCACCCAAATGTGTACTAACAGATATTGGACAAGAGAGACTCCAAAAGTTACTCCACAAGTATCAAGATGTATTTGTAGGAAAAGACAATGACATAGGTACAACCCACCTATATACACATTCAATTCACATCAAACCAGATGCAGTACCATGTCACTACCTACCATACAGGCAGACGCCTGAGAAGCAAGCTAAGATGGGAGAAGTCTGTGAAGACCTAGTCAGACAGGGCATCCTCAGAGAATGTGCAGAGGGACCCTGGGCATCCAGATCATTTTTAGTACAGAAAGCATCTGGAGGCCAACGTCTAGTCACAGACCTACGCCACGTCAATGCTAATATGATAAACCAAGCTTTATCAACGCCACGTGCAGACGACACACTAGACATGATAGGGTCACTCAAACCTACTGTTTTCAGTAAACTAGATGCGCAACAAGGGTTTTTCCAAATTCCCATAAGAAGGGAGGATCAACACAAAACTGCTTTCATAGCAAATGACAAAAAGTATGTCTATCAAAAGATGCCGATGGGTTTGGCTACCGCGCCGGCAGGATTTTGCCATCTAGTAACTCTAATTCTCAACAAACTGAAATACAAATGTGCCCTACCATACCTAGACGACATTCTAGTCCTATCACCAGATGTAGAACGACATTTTTCAGACCTTGAAGATGTCTTCAAAAGCCTGAGAATTGGGAAACTCAAGCTAAAGAAATCAAAATGTGAATACTTCACAGATAGGATAGATTTTCTAGGAATGCGTGTCACACCAGATGGTTTACAACCATCCCCAGAAAAGGTGGAAAGTGTCAAAACTTTTCCCACCCCAAAATCCGTGAAACAAGTCAGATCATTCACAGGACTATGCCAATACTTCAAAAAGTTCATCAAAGACTATGCCAATATTGCTAGGCCACTGTACGACCTACAAGCAAACCTAAAGGTTTTCAAATGGAATGAGGATGCAGACAATGCTTTCAAAACATTGAAACATGCACTCTGTACCCATGCACTATTGAGATACCCAGACTATGACAAAGAATTCAGTCTAGCAACAGATGCTTCAAATGTGAGCCTAGGAGCTGTTCTATCACAACGCAGTAGTGAAGGAGTACTGAGACCAGTAGCCTTCGCAGGTAGAACACTATCCAAGCATGAAAGAAACTACAACACAACAGAAAGAGAGCTACTAGGTGTAGTATATGGGATACTACATTTTAGGCACTACTTAGAAAGTAGACACTTTCAGTTGTACACAGATCATGCAGCTCTAATACCACTCCTCACAAACACAGGTTTGACCCACAGGTGGGCCAGATGGGCACTGGATATCCAACAATTTGCATTCACAATACAACATGTAAAAGGAGATGACAACATTCCTCCAGATGTGATGTCAAGAAGAGAATATCCAGATGCACCACCAATGACCAACCCCCCACCACCTCCAAGAAGAAAAAGGGCAGCCACCAGAACCAAATTCTCTAAAATCCAAACCAAGATACCATTCAACAGAGATGACCCACCAAAAGCAATTGACAGACCAAAACCAGTGATCAGAGGTATCTTAAAAGAGACCACCCATTATGTGTTCTGTCATTGTGAAAGGGAATACTGTGAAGAGTATCCAGAAAACTGTTTTACCCCGGTTGAGACCAACAGGATTGCACAGATGGTGAAAACCACACCTCGTGAACCACCACACAGTGCATCAGAAAATCAGTTGGAAGAAAAACTGCATAAAATTGCTTCAATCACCAAGGTAGTCAGATTTGCAGAAGAACAGCTGGATATGGAGGAAGAACAGGACAGAGACATTTGTGTTGTCACCACACGTTCAAAAGCAAAACGGTCGGTTGCAGAGGATACAAGGTCTAATGACCACCCTCAGCAATTAGGCCTAAAAGCCAAAAAGAACAAAGTGTCAACCAAATCCTCTTCCCCTACTAAATCCCCCATTTCAACACCCAGCACACCCACAGCCAATTTGCAGAAGCACTCAGACAGAGCAGGTACTGCACAGAAGGCTCACAAAAGCAAATCTGACCCCCATCCCAAAAGAACAAAGGCCGCCTCCACCAGCACAAACAGAGGAGCAGCCAGTTCAAAGGAGCAGACAGTCAACACAGACATAGCAGTTGAACAACCAAAGAAACAGACAAAGACCAGACCTGCACCAAAATCTCCTGAAGCAATCCAGGCAGAGAAAGATAAAGAAAGGCTGGCACAGCATATAATGGAATTAGACCAGATGTTAGACCAAATCCCAGACAGTTCAATCAACTCCACACTGTTGAAAGAAGAACAAAGGAAGGACACTGGACTAATACCCATTATAGACTACCTAGAGAAAGGTGACCTACCTGTAAAAAGCACTGAAGCAACAAGGATTAGGAATAATGCTCAGCATTACCTACTCCTAGACAACATTCTAGTACACATATCCCCTACATCATGGAGAAAAACAGACACAGTACCACTACAAGTTGTAGTCCCAAAAACTTGGGTTGAAAACATACTGCAACACTTCCATGACTCACCAATGGCAGGCCATGTAGGTACTTCAAAAATGATGTCTTCTCTCATACCCAGGGTATATTGGAAATCTATGATGGCTGATGCCAATCAGTATGTGTCAACATGTGACACTTGCCTAAAAGCAAAAAGGGCAGTGCACACCCACAAAACACCAATGACTGTAAGGGACTATATGCCAACCCCCATGAAGCACCTGAACTTAGATGCTGTGGGACCACTCCCAGAAACAGCCAGGAAAAACAAACACATACAAGTTTGCATAGATTATTCAACTAGATATGTCATAGCATATGCCACAAAGGATCTCACAGCAGAAACCACACAACATGAGTTCTACAAGAACGTCATATGTCAGCAAGGTGTACCAACTTCAGTTCAAACTGACAATGGCACCTGCTACACAGGCAGCAATTTTAAGAAACTGATGAACACCCAGAAGATAAGACACGACCTGTCAAGTCCATATAGACCACAATCAAATGGATTAGTGGAAAGATTCAATGCCAGTATAGGAACAGCATTAAGGACTTTCTGTTCTCAGAATCAGAAAACATGGGACCTGTATATAGAATCAATTACATTTGCATTGAACAACACAGAGTCCCAGACAACAGGTTACACACCATTCTTCCTACTTCATGGCAGAAACCCTCAAACCATTGTAGAAACTGCCCTAAACATAGAGGAAGAAATCAAAACAGTAGCAGAGCATGTATCTGGAATGATACTGTCTCAAGATGAGTCTAGAAGAAAGGCAATAGACAGAGTCAAAAAGCTACAACAAGGAAGGAAGTCAAGATATGACAAAAAGCTTACACCACAAGCTATACTTCCACTAGATATTGTATATATCAACATTCCCAGAATTCTGTTGACCACAGATTCAAAGAAGCTTCAACCCCTATTCATGGGACCATATGTTGTTGCAGAAAGACCAACCCCAACCAGCGCAAGGTTGAAGAACCTATCAAATAACCTACTAGTCCCCAGACCAGTACATATTGATAGGCTCAAAAAGGTCACAACACTGAGGAAAAATGAGTTTGCACACAGACTCATTCCCCACACCTCAAAGTTTATCCACAGGATAACAAGGGATAAATCCCAAATCACACTCACCAAAGAGTCAGTTGGTCTAAACCAAATAGTACCCAGACCAGCCCACCACAAGGTGAAAAGAAACTCCAGGCAAGGGAGAATATCTAAGTAAATTACTTTTATATATTGACATGATCATATGGAATATCTATACCCACAGACTATGAATAATAGTCAAATAAGTATATACACTCTATATGAAGGAAATTAAATTTCCAACAACTGTCCAAATCAAGAATGATAAGTAGGAATTTTCATATCAGCATAGGATATGAACCCACACAAAGGACAGAAAAGACAATATACACTATATAGGTTACAAAACAATGTGCACACAAAGTAGAATCAAAGGACAGATTACTACAGGGTTGAAGTCTGAAACCCAAAAGGCTACACACAAAAAGCCAAAGAGACTACCTAAAGGGATTAGCAACCCAAGCTTGAAGAAACCACAATTATCATACTTTTGCATCAAAGGCTAGCATCCTTGAAAGAATGCAACAATGGAAATGTTTGAACCTAAATCCTGTAAAGTACATGAAACAGAGCGTGCTATGCCAAGAGACTACTGTCTAGACACACCCTTACCCTTCAAAGGACCCACACACCTGCCAGGGCATTCAAACCCCCACAGATGCAGGTAGTCCACACTAATTACCCCAGACATAATTACCCCAGTCAGACAAGCTAACACTGATGGCAGTTAACAGCCACCAGGGAAACAAAGCCAGGCCCTCAATGGATGAGGGTAGGGTGGGCTACATAAGAGGCCCTGACTCCATAGCCAACTCACCAGTTCTACTCCTGCAGCAGTCAGGTACACACCAGCTGGTCCTAGCCATACCAGTTCTCCTATAGCAGGAGGGACTCTGTCAGAAAGCAGACCACACCCACTCTACAATATCATACCCAGTTACTACAATCTTGGGAAAGGACTCTAGCACAGATTGGACATTAAGCCAACACTAGCTTGATCATGGAAAAAGGTACAGTTCAAACACTACATTGATTATTATATTACTATTGGGACCAACCAGGATTTCTGCTCTCAAAACTATGTACACAGAGGCAGCGCCAAGTGGATACTTCACATAAGCAAAAAGGATAGCTCACAAAATCAGCAAACCAATTTAAACCTAAGTATATTGCAAAAACACTAGTAGAAGTCTTACTAAGACATAGAATATATTTTATATTTCAGGCATGCTAAAGCCAATCCTACTACTAGTGATGATGGCCACTTCTCAAGCCATCACATATGTGCCCACCGTTAGACAGAACGTTGGAGCCATATATGAGCCATTACCTGAACCATTGGTCAATGGGCACGATACCACAACCATGATATTGGCAATACCATACCATATACCTGCTCCACCAGAGACCGAAACCAAAATACTGGACCAGGTTATGGCACCAACATTTCCTACCTTGCATGACGACAGTTCTACCAGTCAGATATTACAGCAGGCAAGGGAACTAGATCTGTTAATAGACATAACAGACAAGGAAATTAACTCTACCTTAGCATCCATCCATTTGTTCCTATCAAATCCAATTAACAGTCAAGGAAGGTACAGAAGAGCACCACTTGGGTTCCTAGCCCCACTCTTCAGAGGAGCAATAGGTCTTGCCACACTAGATGACGTCAAAGAGGTCATGGACCAGATAAAGAACATAGACGGCATTCTAGAAGCTTTTTCCAAGCAAGACAAAGAAGCAGCTATATTAATTGATAAGGTCACCCAACGCCAAGACAAATTTGTCAAGGCATATGTTAAGGATAAAAGTATGCTAGACCAAACCATGAACACTCTAGGCCAAAATATGAATTTATGGGCTCAAAATATGACCACATCTCTGAACACTTATGCAAATCACGAGCACACACAAAGAAGGAAGATCCAAATTTTAACTGATGCACTCACCATTATTGTAGCAAGAATGAACTATCTGCAAGCATTGCAGCGCACCACATCAGCACTCAGGATGCTATCAGCAGGCATTATGACTGCTGACATAGTACCACCAGCTGAACTAACGGAGCATCTGAATGATCTGGACATGACACTCAGAATACACTCACCAGGATCAAAGGTCGCCATAACTGACCTTGACTACTATTATTCCCAAAGAATGATATCCTACACCTATTCGGAACGGCACATATACATCCACCTGGATATCATTGTAGCATCCACTGTCTCCACCTTCAGAGTATTTCAACTGGTAACTACACCAGTACCAATCAACACCAAGGAGACACCTACAAAGGGAGTAACCCAATTAATTACTGATGTCAAATTTTTGGCTATCTCTGAAGATGGTTCACTATTTATTGAACTAACAAATGCAGATATGCTAACCTGTCCAGGAACTAAGATCAAAATTTGTACCAAAACTAGCCCGAGAATCCATAGACATGTACCTACATGCACAGTAGCAATTTATTTGAACCAAGCTCAGCAAGTCAAGGAAATGTGCCAATTTACTATCTCACCCTTGAAGAGACCTATCTCACACGCTGTAGCCATTTCACAAGATGAATATCTAGTGACCACAAATTCTCCCACCTACACAGTTACGTGTCATGGGAAACCAGCTACTACTCACAAAGCACCATCACACTCAATCATAGGTGTACCATGCCTATGTACAGTGAATATAGATCACTATTCACTACCAAATTCTAGGTTGCCATGCAACACTACAATTTCATTTCACTATGCTTTGGAGACTATAAACCTACCTTTTCTCGCGGCTCTAAATGAAATCAAAGAAATTGGACCAGACTCCAAGGCAAATCTGCCACCTTTTCCAAAGGTCAACCTATCCAGGACACTGGATATGTTAAGAAAATCAAGTAATATTGATGAATCAACATTACTAGACCTAAACCCATTCGCAAAAACCCTGCTAGATGATGCCTCCAGCCTGGCTAAGCCACTGGAAAATAGACTAATAGAGTCCTATCTATACAAATTTGCACGGCATCCAGCAGCATCTATCATACCAATGATACTTTCGGTTATAGCTACAATTTTGGCCACCTACACCCTATTCAAAATGCACAGAGGATCCACACTACTAGCTTATATGCCAACTGCAAAAGCATATAGATTTGTCACAGAGAAGCCTATGGAGAAAGTCTTCGAAACCCTATACAAGAAGGACACCACCACGGCACAAATAGAACAGGGCCCCACCCCTATTCTAACTATCCATGAGACCCATACCCTCATCATAGCCATACTATTCACACTCACCATTTACTCAGCCTACAGGCTGACCAAATATCTAAAGAGTATGGCAACCAAGCACTGTGGAAAGGGAAAGGTCACAAAGAGGACAAATCCCACAGTAGTACTAAAAGTCTACAAAGGAGACACCAACTTCTCCTTCCCCTTGCGTCCAGTGCCACATGAGTTTGATACAATTATAAAAGCTTCAGCCCCAACATACAGAGATATGATTATCAAAATGTACCCTCTCCCAAGACTAGTATTTGAATGGAATGGACCAGTAGTAATTACTACTAAGAAAGGAGAGACCGCATATTTACTGCCAGAAACTATCAATCTACCATGGCGTGCCAGGTACAGCATAATACCAGCGCTCAGGGAACCCAATCTAGATTTTGCCATGTTACTACAAAATGACATTTCACCCCAGCCCGTTACCATGGATACCCATGAGTCAAAGCTGGAAAACATCATAATTGACGACCAAAGAGAGAGCACCAATACATTCAAAAATGTACTCACCATACTCACCCAACCACCTACAGCTGTAACTAGTGAGAAAGTACATGGGGAAGAATAACACAATTATACAGGAGTGAGATTGACCAAAACTTTTGTGAAAAGTTGGTTGGCCCTGAAAAGGACCGTTTATATTGACATTTATAGATGCCACCCACTAGTTGTTATAGTCCCCCCACCCCAAGGCCTCCCAGGACTCGGCCAACTCGGCAGCGGCAGGAGATCCAATCCACGTATCTTCACTGAAGAGCCACTCGTTCTCCTCCCTCCACTGGACAAAACGTGCCTCCAAAGTAGACAAAGCATGCTCAGCGCTGTCTGCAGCATCACCTGTCACCGTGTAAGCACATAGGCCGACAGCCAATAGGAAGTCCCAGATGACCCCATCATTTCTGGTGAAAAGCAGTCGCGGGTCATATCCATCCAGATCACGTAGGGCCTGAGCCAACAGCTCCAGAGATGCCGCCCTGCGCATGGAAATCCCGCCAGCACCAAGGAAGTACCAGCCGTGATGACGGCACACCAAAACATCACCAAAACTGGCAATGTCGTGCCGGACTTTATGCAACCATCGCGTCCTTACTGAGTCATACCGACTCAAAATACGCCTAAAAGGAGTACCAGGAGTCAGCCCCTCCAAGGTGTTTTGATCACCTAACCACAGGTCTAAGGCCTGCATGTCACCCTGCAGCCAGGCCTCAGGGAGATATGCAAGTACCTCAGGTACAGCCTCCAACTCGTCCTCCAAAATTGCCATATGCGCCATACTGTGTTATCTCAAGGGTACTCAAGAAATAAGTGATCCTACTGTGGTCTACACAGCCTTTATAACCCCTCCCCACCCCCAAATGACACTGTTCACCCTCTGAAGTGATCCCCTCACTTCAGGTGACAAGTCCATGAGAAGGCACATGATCTGCTCACCAAAAGGTGTCAACCACCGGTGTCACCGCGGCACACGACGCATCTTGCGCCGCATGACACAATAGCCTCAAGGTGCCACTCAAAAATCTGCTCAAGGTGCAAAATTTTCAAACTCTCACAATCCCAAGGTCAAAGCAAGGTCTCAGTGTGTGTCAGTAGTATCAGGAAATCAATTTTAAGGTATCCCAAAATGAAACAGCCAATTTTTGAAAAATTGAAGTTTTACAAAAACAATTGCGTACTCTTAACCATGTCAAACTTGCTCAAACATGCATTTATATGTATGAAATTGTATTATTACAATCTAAATTGCTAACCAAACATGTTTGTATATAACACTGTATTTGCACTGTATTTTACACTGTATACCTTTGTATTATGTAAGACTATTTACAGAAAAACATGAAGCCAAAAAGGGAGATAGTCCGCTGACTAACCCTAGGATACTACACAAAAGACTTAAATCTCACAGCAGCGGCCCACTGCAAAGACATTTCTGATCAAAGTGTAGATCCACAAGTTGCAAATTGCCAACACCAAGAATCTTGTAAGATTCAACTATCATTGCAGAAACAAGATACCAAGTCATTTTTATGACATTATGAACACTTACCCTCCACCGGATAAGGACAAAATATCTGCATAAAAAAAGACTGTATTTGTACATACAAACTTACAAACTTAAGTAATGCAAAATGTCAGATGACACAATTATGAACACTTATCCGCCACCGGACAAGCACATAACTATGCATAAAATGTACATTACTGATTGCTATATCACGCAAATCCAAAGATAAGCGCTATCTAGAAATAAGAAAACAAACTTCAAGCCGGTTGGCCTACTTTTATATAAAAGTGGCCTTGGTTTTTTTGGTATCAAACAAAAAAGTTTGTAAAAGATTATCATAAGATTTTGCATAATTTGCATTATACTCTGTATATTTGTATTCACATGTGAACATTGATATATCAAAATCCACTCAGTTCCACAAAGCACCTATTTCACCAAAGACAGCCTATTACTTGATAACACATTTTTTATCATGTTTTAGAATTAAGACAAAGATGTACCATGCTGTGTATATAATTCAAACAATGATTTGAAAAGTGTCAGATAAAGACACAATGTATTACTACACTGTATAATATGTGATTAAGAAAGTACCAAATTGGTACAAAGAAGGTTTACATACCTTATAGTTAAGTTACACTGTATATAATGTAGATGACTAGCCAAGCACAAAACCAAAATTCTCCCCAGACCTTTGGTATTTACATACTCTCACATCATCTATATTACAAAAAAAAGTGTACTTCACTACAAAAAAAAAAATCAAAAACAAAAGGTAAATGCTATTTGCCACCAAAAATTGTGGATAAAATTCCAAAATTCACCCCAAATTTTTAGATGGAATGACAACTGACGGAGAGTTGTCCTTTTTCCCGAGGGGGAGGCACCTGTCAGGTATGACCGGCGAGCCCGGCGAGCCCGGCGCTGCGGGCGCCCGCGTGTTCAAGCCGACGGCGGGAGACGCTACTCCCGCCGCCGGCACACGCAGGCGCGCGCCGGCCCGCATAGGCGGCGCTCCAGTCGGCACTCCCGCCGCCGCCAGGCGACGCTCATCCCGCACATTGTTTCCCACAGACCAGCATAAGGGTCACCCCTTTGATGTACACTAACAGGGGTAGACAAACTATGGAGGGGTATTGTGTGACTGTCTCTCTGACTGTTACAACCCTCCAACCACTGTCAACTGACACTAACACTCAAGATGCCATGCTGGTGGCCTGGCCCCCTTAAATAGGGTCAGGTCCCAGCACTGGGTATCTCCATCCTCACTCTACACTTGGACACCACAGAGCAAGGACCTCTCCACTGACTGAGAACAAGGCTATAGGCTATGCCCTACTAGGCCCAACTATCAGACATGGTGTAGGACCCCCTTGGCTCTAGTCCAGTACTAACCTCAGGGTTATTAGGTATATTTACCAAGATCTATATTATTGTGTGGATAGGTGTAACTGAGTGGAACCTACATTGTACTTACTGTACTGTTGCTGTCAACTTGTAATAAATACCAACTATACTACAAGACCACAAGACTTAGTCAACTTACCTCATATCATATTAAAGGGATCTCCCAACTAAGGGGATTCCTTGTATGACAATACCCTGTTCGTCAACACAGGTAAATACACTAATTAATAGCTAGGAAGAACTCACCTAACTAGCCCGGGGCCCCACTGGGTGTGTCTGTAAGGTCAAGCACTCTGAGGACTGTCTGGGTCTGTATAACCATACATCACACAAGCCACTCCCTGGTCAACAACCTCCAGGAAATCTCACCATTTTGGTCAACAATTTTCAGGAAGTATAACATGACTCCTGACAGAAACTCCAGTGAATTCATGCAAAAGCAGAAACACTGGCATTTCTGTATAATCTAGCGTCCAAGCCTTATGCAAATCACTTCTTCCATCCATATGACAGTCACAATGCTAATGACTCTAGCAAAGTCTAAAAGCGGAGCGCCTGACAGTTCTGGGACACTGTAGCATTGAAATGGCTTCCAATCTCGTGTAGAGCAGCTTCCGCATAGGCAGGAAGCTGAGCCCAACTCCCATTAGAGATAATACCAACTTGTTTATACAAGACCCTGGAGTCAACTGCACAATATATATATGATATCAACCAGCAGTCTACTCTCCCCCATTGAGAGTTATGAGAACAATCCCACTCAAATGCAAATGGGTGCCCATTTATTATGGCCATAGGAACAAAGCCCAGCTGCTATCATAGCCTCTCAGAGCAGCCTGCTCGTAACCCTCCCTCTTCGATCAACACCATCAAACAATAGCCTCACTTTCTGCTTCTACACTAGATTAGAATGTTTGGTGGGGCAGGAATGTCCTGGAGAACCACAGGCTGGCTGTGGTATCGCGTGATAAGTCACTCAACCACCATGAGGCGTTTTTTTGATGCATAAATATCTGGAAGCCATTCTGGTCCATGGCAACAGATGCTCCAATTTAAAGGCGATACATATATATTAAGATGTATATAGCCTCATTCATATACTGTAATATTTACCGTACATTCACGATAATGAGCCTACTAGTATATGTTTCGATAAATAGAGCACCGATCTTATATTTGCATAGTGGGCAGAAGGGTCTTCAAATCTTTCCTAGACACTATCATGTATAAGAACTTTAATTAGGATCTGTCTTGTATAAGTGCCGTGGTGAATACACCCCTCCTAATTGCAGAGCGTCTGGCGCATTATCGAAACATTACGGTATACACAGTGTATACAAAAAGAGCTCTAGCATATTATATGTAGGAGAGGAGGGACTGGTGGTGTGGAGTGGAGACAAAGAAGGCACGGCCGGGGACCAGCATGTTAACTCCACTGGTGCCTGCCTTCTCTCTGCCTATACATGACAGCCAGGCTGGGTACCTGCGGAGTGTTACCGTTCTCATCGTACCATTCACACTGCGTTGTTACGATATGATACTATGGCACACTGGTACCCCAATGTTATAGTCTTCTAGGCGGGAAGGTGTACAATTGGTAACTTAATGTATTGTGTTAGACGCTTTAGTAAACATGAATTAACTAAGGGTTACCAACAACTGACTTGAAGTTAAACCGACCAGACTGCAAAAAAGCTTAGTTTTTGTATACTACTCATTCTAGAAGTATGGTACTTGCATGTACATTTATATCGACGAATGACGTCCATGTTGTATAACCTCTCTACCAAGTTGTTCATGCAGGTATTTTGATCGGATCAGAACATATCGCATTACTACATATTGCAATGCAATATCTTACCTTTATAAATTAAAACATGCCAAACATGCAATCTGAGACAATGTGACAGCACTATTCCCGTCCATGGTAATGGCATTGCTTCAGTAAGTGTCTTTTCATGTGACAGATCCGGGACGCACCTATGACGATATCCCTGCCTAATTGTGATCGAAATAGAATGTGAACTGATATGCAATAAAGATACCATGCCACCTGAGTGTCTCCTTATGAGATCCCTCCCGCGCAAAGACAGCAGTATAAAGCTGCACTTGTTGCTTTATGCGCTGTGATATATACCAGAAAGTCCGACAGTGGGAATCATTTGGTCCCCTTAGAACTTTGATGAGCCCCCCGCCCCCCACCCTGGGGATGGTCCTAGTTACATTTTAAACAAATTCGTTCGACCAGAGTACATTTTGCAATTGGACAGTGGCACCGTCTATTTTGCAAGGCTTACAGGGATTCATAGTGTCGGACTTTATTTGTGGGCATAATCCAGGTTTAGGTCGCCATGTAAAACACGGATCCTGTTCCTTTAAAACGAAATACAATTAAAATGTATACTGTACTATGTAGTATATTAAACACATTTTAACCTTGTATACTATCTATTGATTTATAATAGCGACCCCATCCCTAGCGACTTAAACCTGGAGTTACATAAAGGGAGAGGGTGACTAAAAAACATTTTAACCTTGTATCCTATCTAGAGATTTCAATAGCGACTCCATCCCTAGCGACTTAAAGCTGGAGTTACATATAGGTCTGGGGTGAATAAAAAACATTTTAACCTTGTATCCTATCTAGTGATGCAATAGCGACTCCATCCCTAGCGACTTAAAGCTGGAGTAACATAATATAGGTCTGGGGTGAATAAAAGACATTTTAACCTTGTATCCTATCTAGAGATTTCAATAGCGACTCCATCCCTAGCGACTTAAACCTGGAGTTACATATAGGTAGGGGGTGACTAAAAACATTTTAACCTTGTATCTTATCTAGAGACTTCAATAGCGACTCCATCCCTAGCGACTTAAACCTGGAGTTACATATAGGTAGGGGGTGACTAAAAAACATTTTAACCGTGTATCTTATCTAGAGATTTCAATAGCGACTCCATCCATAGCGACTTAAAGCTGGAGTTACATATAGAATAATTATATTAAAAAAAGAAGCTAAAAACATCCAAGGGGAATATAATCCCGGGGGAAAGGGTTTCCCTTAAGGGGAGATATTAAAAAAAGATGGGGCTTGGCTTTTTTTGGGGGGGAAAGAAGGTAGGTGACGCAGGATTATTCATATTTATATATAAAACAAAGACAGTTTTGTATGAAATAAGGTTAGAAAGAATAGGTCGCTAGTAGGTGAAAAAGTTTAGGTCGCTAAGGCTTGTTCTGTATACCCCCACCCCTCAAAGTATTCTCTAGAGGTATGAGGCTTATTCTGTAGGTTTTTTAAATAATAGAATAAGCCTAATGTTTGGGTTGGAAGCCACTAGGTGGGGGGGGGGGGGTGACGCAGGATTATTCGTATTGATATATAAAACAAAGACAGTGTTGTATAATATAAGTACAGCCCTGATGAAGTCGCTGACTTTATGGACACTTCTCATAGCCTAACAAATACCCTAGTGGCTTCCAACCCAAACATGAGGCTTATTCTATTATAAAAGGCCTACAGAATATGCCTCATATGCTAGGGGGTACTACATATAGAAGCTAGAAAGAATAGGTCGCTAGTAGGTGAAAAGATATAAGTCGCTAATAACAGAATGATAATTATATGAGTACCCCCTAGAATTATTAGGCTTATTCTACAACCCCACCACTTGTAGTACCCCCTAGCATATGAGGCTTATTCTGTAGGCCTTTTATAATAGAATAAGCCTCATGTTTGGGTTGGAAGCCACTAGGGTATTTGTTATATAAGAAGTGTCCATACACTCAGCGACTCAATCCCTATATAAGGCCTGTATTCTTTATTAAAGGAATTGAATGTAGCATTATATCCATTCCGTTTGCTTTCAACAGGATCCATTTTCCCCTTCCAACCCTTCATTTTGTGTCATTTTATGGGGATTTGACGACCTTATAAAATGTCTGGCGACCTAAACCTGGAGAATGCCCTAAATTTTTTACCCCCCCCGGTCAAGGGGTCCAAATTTTTTACCCCCCCCCCCCCCAAATCCACCACCCCCCCCCCCCCCTGTTGTTAAAAAATGAGCACTCCCTTAGGCCCTGTGCACTGGGGGGTGAGTGGGGGGTCCAGGCTGCACTCCGGTAACGAACCAAGGGAGGTAATGGGGTTAACGTTAGATTCTTGACCACCTACTGCGACTTACGGTGTACTCATCATCGCACTTCTAGTTCCGGTCAAAGGTAATGCTAATGGGTGGTAACAAATTAGTTCCGACATACAATAGACATGATGGCTTTGCATGAGAACCAGCTGTTGTTATACCACGCCTAATTCAATTTAATAGCACACCTAATTAGGTATATGCACTAAGGCTAAGCGTATGTAGTCATTTATTCATTCATGCATTCACTTTGGGATGTTGGGTACCTACTATAACCATATTTCCATATCAAAAACCATTACTCTGCATCACTAAAACTAATATTGTAAAACTCCGCGGCTTATACATGAGGGCTTATGATACCGGTATATATATTTAATTTAGATTGACTCTTAAAATATTTGCAGGCACACAGAAAAGATACCCCACGTGTAGCTGGTAAATCATCCTTCGTACTGCCTGCTTACTGTACACTGGAAATTCGGGACGGTGTTCACGTACGCGCGCAGCCACGCTAGAAGGATGATCCGTGTATTTCAGTGTGGTACACCCTTAATTCTGCATGGCTGCTCCTATATATCATCAAATACACACTAATGCACTGAACTAATTATATATCAACTTTCTGTCGCACAAACATACTGACACAAGTGCACATAGTAGAAAATTCGTGGACACCATCCATTGGTTTTCAATAGAGCCTTTTTAGGAGAGAGCGGCCATATGGGCACACTCATTCCATCCCTTCTCCATAATGAAGCAGGGGGAGGCCTATATTCAATGTAGTACTGACTGAAAGTTCCCTCATCCTACTCATGTATCACGGCATTCACTATATCTCACTACATCTAATTTCTGTAAGGCCCAGGGGAGGCTGGATAGAATAATTTAACGTAGCAGTCATTTATCAGGCGATACCAAATATTATATTTTTTTTGTATAGATATTACATGTATTCATGTGAGGTGCTAGCTGTTACTGTAGGAGGGAACTATGGGAGATACACCGGAGATACCACAGGCGTGTGGGTGATGAGTTTGCTATAGGTTTGTGTGCCCAGGGATGAAAATGACAGACGGCTAATGCAGAGCTGGTAACCTGCTGGCAATGCATTTGTGCATCATGTCGCACGTGTGTTCAATCAGCCCTGCAGGGGTAGCATGATGCATTCACACACACACACGCCCTCCCCTATAAGTGCTGTACGTGTTTTATTTTCAACGGGAAAAGGAGTAGTCTAAGTATGTATACACAGCAGGCAAGGTGTTGACGATCTCCTATGCTTATTCAATCTGCAATTTATTCACAAGTACAATGTATACATTAGTTCTACCTGACATATTACTTGGCCAATATGAAAAGCCATTTACATATTGCTAGTCCCTAGATGTCTGCAAGGCAATATTAATTTATCTTTGGTGACGATGGTTTCTAGGGAAGTGTGTGTATAGAGGGGGGGGGGGGGGAGGGTCTAAATACGCAAATAAATCCAGTTCTGAGACGACAGCTGACAAGTGCAGCCTGAGTTAGTACCAGGAATCCTCAATCATGTGTTCACACCTGCTGTGTCACCCCAGCTACATCTTCTCAGCACTGCTAAGCCCTGCTCATCTTCTCACTCTCAGTCCTGTCTTACCTGTTGCCTAGCGCGCGCCTCTCCTGTAGTATCCGTACCCTTAATGGCCACCAACTTCATATAATAGTCACTGTATAAATTTACCCTTAATACCGGACTATTATGAACGTTCAAGCAGAAATTGCTCTTCTTAGAATAATGACATAATTCACCTCATAGAGCTCCTCCACCCAACACAACCATGTTCAACTATTTTCACCCTTTCCCTATGTTTTTTTCCAACCACATCTCACTGCCCCGTTCTATTTTTACCATACATTAACCTACATTGGCCCTGACAACAACAACATGCTCCCTAGCCTCTTACCCCCATAAACATCCGTGCACGTCAACATGCCCTTATTCCCCCTCTCAGGTAATTGCCCCGTCTGTCTGCCAGGGGTGCACGATCGATTGGAGGAGGCTGGGGCAGAGGCCACTGCCCCAAGCCGCCATGCTCTACGCCCATCTCATAGGCCATACAGTGGTGCCTGCTGATCGGTCGGTACTCTGGTGACCATAGTGATATATTCTGATCGGTCCGTATGGGGTTGACCAGATTAATATGAGACCGATCAGTACTCGCTAAGAAATATGCTGATCGGGCAGTTATACTGACTCGGTGACCAAAGTAAGATGCTGATTGGTCAGTACTCACCTGATGACCAAAGTAAGATGCTGATTGGTCAGTACTCACTCGGTGACCAGAGGAACATGCTGATTGGTCAGTACTCACTCGGTGACCAGAGGAACATGCTGATTGGTCAGTACTCATTCGGTGACCAGAGGAACATGCTGATTGGTCAGTACTCACTCGGTGACCAGAGGAACATGCTGATTGGTCAGTACTCACTCGGTGACCAAAGTAAGATGCTCATTGGTCAGTACTGACTCGATGACTCGAGTAATATGATGATTGGTCAGTACTGACTCGGTGACCAGCGTAACATGCTGATTCATTGGTCAGTACTGACTCGATGACTCGAGTAATATGATGATTGGTCAGTACTGACTCGGTGACCAGAGTAACATGCTGATTGGTCAGTATTCACTCAGACACCAAAATAACATGCTGATCCCTAGATACTAAATTACCCAAGTGAAATGCTGATCAATCCGTAATTGATGACAAGAGCTGAAGGCTCCCTGATACAAATCTGCTACCAAGACCCTTGTCCCCTTGCCCATATTGATGCAATGGATAGAGTCCTGTACTAAGTCTAGACACTGGCCGTAGGGAGGCTGTCTAAGACTGTAGATGCTGGGGTATCAGGGTCTAATCCCTCATAATCCCCTACCCGTCCCTGCTCGCTACCTCCACTCAGGTGAGCAGCTCGGGGGGGGGGGGGGGGGTAGCAGGACTGACTCATCACAATATCATATAGAGCATGCGTCTAAATCCTGAATCTACAAGGTCCCTCTTTAGGTACCAAGTAGGAGGCCCAGACACGAGCCAGACAACCCCCCCCCCCACCTCCTCATACACTCTACAGGGTCAGTGCTGGCTAGGGCAGCATATGTACAGATTGATGATGGGGAGGGGGGGGGGGGGTTATGTGTCACCAGTGGTGGTGCACAAGGCCAGGCGGCCAGGGATGGTACTATAGCTATATACTTTGATGAAGAATTCACTTTTCCCCCACCAGACTCGGCTCTCTCAGACAACACATGGTGAGTCACCCTTCCCGTGTGTGGCCGAGACTCATCAATGTGCTGGGTGTTAATACTATTGACATTAAATATGCATGCATGGCCATGGAACAGAGCTGACTCAGTGTGTATAGCTCAGGTATACTTTGTGTTTTACTCAAGTATGGACCTGAGAGCGAGAGGGATAATCATAAGTGTCTCTATGACTGGCATCAAGTGTCATTTCTCTAACATAAACGCATCTCATGTGCAATGTCCTGTAATGGATGGATAGGTGCATGGATGCATGAGTATGGACTTGGAGGCACTGGTGTGGACATTCTCAATGCTACCAACACATTGCTATGGTCAACAACAAATTTTGCCCTAAATTTCAAGCCGTCAAAGAAATTCTCATTTGATTTCTTACTCATTCTGTCAACATTAAGGTATAAGCTGCTGCATCAGAGGGGGTGCCTCCTCAATATGGGGAACATCTGCTAATACTTGAGAAAACCTTAGGGCTCCCTTCCCCTCATCCTGTCCATAATTATTTCTCATCTACATTTTAGGCATTTTTAAGGAGGTAATATAGTCCCATCCTTATGTTTTGATCCCATATGTGTGCCTCTACATGGGTAAAAATTGACACGGGTGACACGTCCCCTTTAAAAATCGACACGGACGACACGGCCCCTTTAAGAATCGACGGACACAGCCATTTTCATAATGCTCTAGTATTTTCTATATGTATAGAATTCGACCCGATGACGGCCCTTTTGTTGAAAATCTACACGGCGACATGGTCAAAAGTGCGGTGACCCATGTAGAGGCACATATGTATGTCTCACCAATATAAGATATACCACACTACAACCACAGCTGGTGGTTGTGTCTGGTATGGACAGTATCTGACGACTCTAACCATGCGGACACACTGGCAGCTATACTATAGTATTTGAGGTAATCCGCTTGCCAAGTACCGTACTGTATTGGACAAGCACACCGTCACATATCGATTTGGAGGTCAGTTATATGTATACATGTGGCCCTTGTACGAGACAGGCGGTTATTCAAAATCTATTTTAGTGCTTAAAAGAGGTGTCTTTTTTTAAAGCTATAGGCTTATTTTTTATTGACTCACGAGTCACTGCATAATAAGCCAACCAGACTTTTTCTTGTCTTAATTTTATACTTAAAATCGATAAGAAAATCGACAAAGTTTCTTTTCTTCTTTCGAAATTGCATAAGAATTTCTAGGGTCTTCCCTATTATGGGTAACAGCATTATTACAGTATGTGAGAGTATTATGTCGAAATAAGGGAGTGGTCATTTTTTAACAACAGGGGGGGGTTTGGTGGATTAGGGGGGGGGGGACCAAACAAATTTGGACCCCTTGAAGTGGGGGGACCAAAAAAATTTGGACCCCTTCTGAGGGGGGGGGGGACCAAAAAAATTAAACCCCTTTTTAGCGGAAAAGCCCGCGCGTTCCTATAGCTCAAAGGGATCGACCGCGCTCAATTTCAACCTGCCTGGAGGGGGGGACTGAAAAAATGTCGACCCCTCTAGCGGGGGGGGACCAAAAAAATTCTGACCCGCTCGCGCGAAAATCCACTGACCCCCCCCCCCCCCTGTTGTTAAAAAATGACCACTCCCTAAAGTAGACATACATGTGTGTCTTCCTGGCGAATATGTCAGGCCAAATTATTCATGGCGTAATTTTTGTTGTTTAAGACCCCCACAAGGTGATGCAGGGGCGTGGCAATTAACCGCGGGTGCAGACAATCCCTGACTTCTGTCTGATCCCAAAAAGGTCAAACATTAAATATCACGCTGATAAACCTAGCTATGTCCCCTCGTCCCCGCCATTTGAAATTGTTTGTTATGCCCCTGTAATACTTTTCTTAAGTTTGGTAACCTATCCAATGAAATGCATGCGGCCTGTCCACTACAGCCGTGGGAAAACTGACAAGTGTATCATGCTTCTAGTCCACCAGGAAGTCCGTGTCTATTGGTTTTTGGCACTTAATAAATGAGGCCATTTATGTTCTCACACGGTAACAGATTCAGGTGCAAGTTTCATAGACACAGGTGTGTTGGTAACGAGTGAATTGGAGGAAGGTAATCCAGGATTTATATGTCATTCATGTCACGCAGCGAAAAGGGTCTATCCTGAACTTCACCCCCCCCCCCCCCCCACCAGCTATTAACTAGAGATTAGGTGATATTATAATGATAACCACTCAGCACCACTGTTTACCGCTGGAATCACCATGCCGTTGACATCTCTATCGTTATAAAGTTAGGTTGGTTATTAAAACGACCCATGGTTAGAACAAATTGCATAGAACTTGGCACGTAAGACATATGGCCTGATATTGCCAATTGGACTGGCACAAGCTTCTTTAATAAAGACTTTATATTAAAGACGACTAAAAACAAAACAAAGCATGTAACCACTAGCCGAGTCATTATAAAGTATAGTCATGCATCATGTCGGTAAACGGCATAATACATTAAAACGGTATCTGGCCCTGAAAATATTAACAGCAGCTACAACACGGCCATATATATATATACGGTCAGCTAGTCTCTATTCAACCTTTACCATCTGGCATATCTTCAACATCAGCCAACGTCACACCATTAAAGTCATCATTTAATCATGATTCCGCAGAGTTAACCCGATACAAATGTATAGCTTAGTCCAAATTGATTTATTTTACACATAACCTAGATGGGAACGGGATAACAATTTTATGGAATAGTTTGGTTGGGCGTGCATCAATAGTTTTGTGTCGTGTCTATCATTACTCTGTCAGCGCATCGATTAAGCTCTACAACGTAAGTACAACATACTGGTACCTGTAGTATCATTTTCAAGCCATTTAAACTACTTTGATCAGGGTATCGACCACCAGAAGGCATCAACGCTTGTTAGTAAAAAAAAGGGCAGCACGCACTATTCCCTTGTGTCCTTATGGTGCATTCATGCAGAGAATCCAACATGGCGTCGCTAGAGTAAGACGTCCCCGCGGCGTGGGGGAGTAAAATCGCACAACATCGGCGAAAATGTACATTTAGGAAGGATCTAGGATACAAATTACAGCCACTAAATGGGTACAGTATCACTGAATCTCATTAGTTTTTACTTAGGAGCTGTACTTTGAAAGTTATTCCAAATTCAAAATCTACTACGCGAGAGTGAGCGATATTACGCAATCCATCATGGCGGCCCAAGAAAAGGAGGTGTCAGTTGCAGCTGTCAAAGACTTCAAACAAATGACCCATGACGAAAAAATGGATAAAATCATGGCAGATATGTCCACTATGCTGTTGGACATGAAGGACATGAAAGCTAATGCCAGATCCTGGGCAGGACTTGGTCTAAGACTGAAGAAAGTGGAGACAGATCATACATTGCTAGCAGAAAGAGTTAGAGTAGCCGAAAATGCTGTCACAACTGTCACAAGTACTGTCACAGGTTTGGAATCTTCCGCTGAATTTTCCTCTGGAGACATCAAAAAGATACAAGACGACCTAATCTTGAAAGAGTCTAGGATCAAAACAACTGAATCTAACTTGAAGTCGGCCACTGTCAAAATTGGTACACTCCAGGCTGAGTTGGACGCTATGGTCAAATGGAGAGATGACTTCGCGGACCAAGTCATGTCCGCCATTGACCGCAGGGTGGTGGAACACCAAGACCGGGCGTCACGTAAAAAACATCTCATCTTCGACGGAGTACCTGAGGGATACAACCAAAATATCCCTGTCATGATGAGGCACATTTTGTCTCTGATGTATATTACAATAGACATTGCTGACATTGAGACGACGCAAAGACTAGGACCCCCGCCCAGGAAGAACCAGAGAGACCCGAGACCCAGACCAATTGTTGTGGGCTTTGCACACAGATTGCTCCGGGATCAAGTGTACCAGGCCAGGACCAGACTCCGTTCCTGTCAGGACAAGATATACAACTCCATCTGGATAAATGAAGACCTCACAGACGAGGACAAGAACTATCACCAGGGTCTCAGAGGCATACACATTCTGGCCCTTGAAAAGGGGCACAAATCAGCCATCTATGGTGAAGACATCGTCGTGGACGGATATAAATATGTCCGTCACAGAACCCATCTACTCCCAGACCACCTCAACACCCAGGATGCGTTTACAAAACCATCTCCAAAGGGCATTGTTTTCATGGGGGCTAACAGTCCCCTCTCCAACTGGGCTGAGGCCCCTTTCATGAAGGACGGGGTGGAGTGGTGCTCGGTAGAGCAATATTATATGTATCGCAAGTGTAAGCACCACAAGAAAGACGACCTGGCGCAGCTCATCCTACACGAGGAGTGCTCTCACACTATAAAACAAATAGGAGACTCCTTCAGAGCCTCCTCTGAATGGAGGAACATGAGAGATGATGTGTTAGAATCCGCGGTGTACGAGAAGTTCAGCCAGAATCCTGACCACAACAATTACCTCCAGAAGTTCCAGGGGCAGGACCTGGTTGAGGCTACTAGAGACACCTGGTTCGCCGCTGGGGCCTCCATCTTTTCCAAAGCTATAAAAGAAGGAACCTGGACGGGCAAGAATATGATGGGGAAAATGCTGATGCGGGTCAGAGACAGGCTGAAGGATCTGGATACACAGGAGGAAAGCGCCCAGACCCAGCCTGACCAGACCCAGCCTGACCCCGTATCCTGTTGACACCTGGACTAAAAGGTAGGCCTAGGCCTATGCCTAGACCTGCAAAATCAAGTCTGACCACTAGTGAGTACAATATTCATCATTTTACCGAGAAACAGTGGAAAATCCCATTATATTGATTCATATGCGTTGCCCCCGTAACTGAATGCCTAACGACGGGAATTGTAGCAGAGTCACCAAAACGGCGTCTGGATCTGCCGGCCCTGGCGCCGCTCCAGCGACGCGCGCCGCCACGCGCCGCCAAAGGCGTAATGTATCAAAGTAGACGCTGTAAACAAAACTGCCCCGGGTCACTCGGTATGAAAACGTGCGCTACTTAAATATGTGCACCCGGTCAACCAATGAGAGCGCACGCCAAAAACCCACTGGCCAATGGGAGGGTCCGGCGACACGTGCGCCTAACCCTCTCTTGTAAGAGCGGCAACAACAACAACCTCATTCGGACATAGATGCGCCTCTACACAAGACACGATTTAGAGAGAGGAATATAAGACACTGTAAATTAATATTAAGTAAATCTCAAAGACATCCTTTAAAGATGGATCTAGTTGGAGATGACAGCGACTTGGAGGAACAAATCAGGATGGAGATACTGAATGCATCATCCGCTGCAGCATTCTGGGGGACAGCGGGCCTGGGGACAGGAACTCCCCCGCCCTCCCCTACTTCCTCCTCGCCCCCCTCCTCCCCTCCTCCAGGGGCGGGGGGAATGCAAGTCGTCGCAACTGCAACCACATCCACGGATGCTGCCGCTGCCGACCAGGACCCCTGGGGGGTCCAACTCGTCGCCTCACCACCCTCTCCCCCTCCTACTCAACCACTGCCCGCACCTACCCTGGAGGAGACCCGGCCGGTGGGGGCGGAGGGGGGGGGGCTAGGGCTCCATCTAGCAGAGACGATGCAGGACCTCTCCATCTCCCCTCCACCTGGTTTAGACCAACTGGATGGGCGGATCTTCCCTATCACCCTGGAAAGAGTGGTAGTCCTGACCGATCTTAAAGGAGAACTCCTGGGCCCTGCACTGGATCAGCTGACAGGAGAAGAAGGCCTATTCATACATATATGTAGGCCCAGGCATCGCCAACTGGATATGGCCTGTGAGGCAGTAAGCCTGATAGAGGGAGGTCATTGTGATCGAGTTATAATATGGGCGACGTCCCATGACGTCTCTATGTATTCTCAACCTAGAGGGGACGAAGGATTCCCCACCGATATCTTCCCCAGATCATACTCTGGACTGGATCTATCTTTTCAGATGCATTATAAATTGATGGAGGCCGACAGAGTAGTGGGAACTGCACAGAAAGGCAGAATATTCTGGGCCCCACCAATAGGAGTTAAAACCTCCATCCCCTCCCAACCGGCAACCCATGGAGTGGACCTGCAGGGTATTCTAGACAAGGCAATACATGTAGGTATTGACCTAGTCCATGACCTGAATCAGTCACGAGGTCTCCCAACCCCTCCTCTCCACCATCCCATCCACCGATTGATGGGAAATAGATGGGTATCTGACTACTCATTCCTACACTATAATATGGTCCCTACACCAGCAGTTCTAGTGCACTGGGCAAATGTCATCAGTGAATTTGTGGGTCAGATTGAACCCGTCCCCTGCACTCCATGAAGGCCTTATGGTCCACCCTTTGATTAGAATGGTATGCATGTACTTGCCTATGATACAGGTATTTTTCATTGCAATCAATGACAGCTCATATAATGTACAACACTGTATAACAGTTATTAGGACTACATACAGTACTGCTATGTACCTCATGACCGAATGGGAATGGGTATGGACACCGAATCAGTACTCATGCCCTGAGCTCCTCAGGTAAACAGGCATAATGGTTTATATTATATATCATACAAAGTTGAAAAGACTGAACTGTATGACTCTGATAGGTATCTATCAAATAAGATAGAGCAGTCCTCATCCTTGGGGGCCATTATTGGCACTGAACACTGGAAACTTGCTCTACATATCCCGTCCTCACCTTTCTCCAAAGAGCCATGATACCGGTACGATATTGGCCACTAAATGGACAGTGCTGAAGGAATGCGCAGAACATTTGATTTTGTTGTAAAAATGTTAAATGTTGAATAATTGTGTAGTTGAACACTTTGCTCAAACTATGGTGCTGGTTATAAGACACCTAAAGTGGACGCTGTTATATGAGTGCATAGAACACCAACACACATGCTAAAATGTCGTATTGCTCAACTCACCTTTGCAAAGTTGAAAATTTAAAGTTAGAGATGTATAGAAAAAGCTGAGGCATATTGGAGTAAAGTGGCTCCCCCTATACTTAAGGTACTTTGAAACTAATTCTGTTGGGAGATGAGAAGTGTCATGGTACATGGTACACGGTATTAGGTTTAAGCCTTAAACTATCCTGTAGTCTGGTTAATTGCTCATGCTGTTCATGTCAAATTTTGCGGGTGTGACCGCTCAGGTATACATGTTTATTACAGTTGGCGAAGAAAATAAATAGTAAACCTCCTAAGTGGAACTACCGGTCTTATTATATAAAGATATGTCCACCTTAATTATCCGCTATCTCACAACAGTATTCTGATATGTAAGTCTGAGGTCTTCCTATACTATTAGGCCCTACCATAAAAAGGCTAAAATTTAGGCCATAATCTCATAAAAAGATCGGCTAATTACGTTGATGTCTTCTCTTAATATTCAATAACTCCCCCACGCCCACCCTCCGTGACATAAAAGAATAACTCCCACTATGTCACGGATTCCCCATTTGTTATATTGTACTGTCCTGTCCCCCCCTCCCCCCCCCCTTCTCTGTGGTGCGTAATAGTAGAGTGGATACCTCTAACCATTATAGGTTCTAATCAAAACTTTATAATACCGGACAATGTGACCGGGTTTGTAAGACCTAAGGGATTGTTCATTGTCTCATGGAATGTAAGGAGCATGGTTCACAAAAAGGTTACTCTCAGATTTTTCGCATATGAGAAAACGCCAGACGTATTATGCTTCTCAGAGTCTTGGTTGAAAGATAAAATGTCTGACAAAGATCACCAATTTGATGGTTACACCCTCCATAGGTTGGACCGCCCGGAAGGAAATGCTGGAGGAATATGTTGTTTTGTATCGCATAAACACCCACACCTCAGGCTCGGCCACCCTCATTGTAACATTATGACAGAGGATTGTGAATTAATGGTAGTACAGCTTGCTAGAACAGGCTGTAGACCGGAGTTCTTAGTACAAGTATACAGACCTCCGAATAAGAGCGTAGAGAACTTTATTCAACATGTTACAGCAGCTCTCACTGTAGTTTTCTCCAAACATAGGGAACCATTCGTCTATCTTTTAGGGGATTTTAACCTAGACGTCAGTCCTGTAAATCACACAAAATGTCCACTAGATAACATGGTCAAGAGGTACCACTTGCTCCCACAAGTGAATAAACCCTCAAGGCCTAACCACCATCCCACAAATATCATAGACCAAATTTATACTAATTCCCCACATATTTCTGAAAAAGGAACCTACCTAACGGGTCCCAGTGATCATGTACCCCAATACGTGGTCATGAAGAAAGTAAGGGAAGCCTACAGGAGAGCTACATTTCGAGGCAGAGGTTATAGAAACTATAACATTTCTGATGTAAAGCAACATGTACAACCAAACACCTTTTATCCTTTGGAAGTTCATGTCGACCCTGAGTTGTTCTGGGATCAAATTGTGACCAATATTGTTGACATGGCGGATAAATTATATCCTATAAAAAACTATGAATTCGCTCGTGAAAAGCCACCCTGGTTTACTCCCCCTCTCTTAAGATTGATGAGAGAGAGGGATGTTGCGTTAAGGCTGGCAGTCAGAAACCCCTCACAGGCAAACATGGAGAGAGCTAGGTACATTAGGACCAGAGCAAACGATGCTGCAAATTTTGCGTTCTCTGATTATATCAAGGTACAATTAAAGAAGTACTACAAAAACCCAAAAAAATTCTGGCAAGTAATATATAGGATTTTACCTAAAAATCTAGGGAAGTCTCCATTACATCTCTTAGATGATAATGAAACTCCAATACCACCAGAACAGGTCTGTGAAAAAGTCAACAAATTTTTCTCCGAGGTAGGAGCCAATTTAGCGTCTGCAATTCCGCCTGCTCAGTGCACTCACCGTGTTGATATAGTGGAGACCCCACCGGTGCCTGAAGACGCAGCCCCCCAGTTCGAAATAATGCCTTTTACAGCAGCCCAGGTTTTAGATCAAGTTAAGGATATTAATGTGTATAAGTCCACGGGACTGGACAATATGTCGGCGAGAATGCTAAAAGACTGTCTAACAATATTGATAGAACCATTTACAACGCTGTTAAATTTAAGCATATCATCTGAGGTTTTCCCCATGGCTTGGAAAAAAGCAACGGTAGTACCCATTCCCAAAGAATGTAACCCTACCTCACCCAATCAGCTGCGGCCTATATCCCTCCTCGCTGTCCCAGGGAAAATCCTAGAGAGACTGGTACATTCACAGTTATATCCATATTTGGAAAGAAATAATTTACTGACGGTACATCAGAATGGTTTCAGAAAAAATAATGGTACCCAAGACACAGTACTACAAGTTGTTGACTCAGTCCAAGCAGCGTTATCAAGAGGTATGAGTTCAGGCCTAGTTTTTCTCGATTTTTCTAAAGCTTTCGATTCTTTAGACCATTCCATTCTTTTGAACAAATTAACCAAATTTAATTTATCACCCAAAGTTATTTCCTGGTTCAGAAGCTACCTAGCAAACAGAACCCAGAGAGTAATCGCTAATAATACGCTATCAGACTGGAGGGGTATAACTCACGGTGTTCCGCAAGGATCAATCTTGGGTCCACTCCTCTTTATAATATATGTTAATTCCCTACCTCACCTGAATATTGAGTCATCTATAACACTGTATGCTGACGACACCTTGATTTTCTGCAACCATCAGGATACTGAGGTAATTAATATCACTCTACAGAGCGATCTACACATTGTCTCCCGCTGGTGCGACCAGAATAGTTTAACGGTCAACCCAAATAAATCTCGTCATATGTTGGTCACGAGAGAAGAAGATCCGTTTCCATTAAGTTTAGAAATACACAATGTGAAACTACAATCTTGTAAGGTCTATAAATACCTTGGTATAACAATGGATGATAAATTTACGTTTACCAGCCAGTACGATGTGATGGTCAGAAATCTGGCTCAAAAAATCTGGTTGTATAAGCAAATTAGGATAAGTATGGACCAGGTGACAGCATTAATTGTCTTTAAAACAATGGTCCTCCCATTCTTTGATTACGGCTGCATATTTTTAACAGCCCTCCCAGCTCAATGTTTTCATAAGCTCCAAGTGTACTGCAATATTGCGCTCCGAGTGTGTTTTAGAATATCAAATCCCCAAGACCACCCGGTAAAAATGCTCTACAAAAAAGCAAAAATTCTCCCACTAGATCTCAGGAGGATCTATTTTCAGCTATCCACCTCTCATAGGATGGTCTACGCTGGTAAACTGACCACTCTGTATCCAACAGGAACCAGGGCCACGGGAGCCCCAACTATCGCCCTCCCAAGGCATAGACTCACTAGCCTTATTAGGGGCCCGGCGTACCAGGCTGCCTCTCATTGGAACGCCCTTTTACCCCATCTGAGATGGATAGTGAACAAGGACAAATTTAGGATTGAAATAAAAAGGAGACTTGGAAAACTCTTTATAAGAGACTGGAGGCACGAAAACCCCTTCCTCTACTTTGAGGGAGTAGGAATAGTGAATGAGTTTAATGAACCCCCTCGACTAGGTTAGTAACACTTGAACTGGAACAGTGTCACAAGTGGAACCACAGTGACAACTGTCTGACATATATTTCCATTGCGCACTACACACTCCCCCCCCCTACCCCCCTGTTCTTTATTGTATCGGTTACTCGTATCATGTTATTTCTGTGTACTCATTTTATATGTATTTATTTAGTATCCTACTTTGGAGCTAAATTCACAATCATGTTTGAAAATGATGTATTATACCACATTTGGATTCATATCAAGAATGAATGTAACATAGGGTGATTGCTCTCCACCCTGACTGGTTATATTGTGGTCGAACAGTCAAACTGAGACGTATAAACCAGTATAAAATAAAAACCGTTCCAAAAAAAAAATGCAGTATCTTACTGCTGCATTCATACATCATGCCAACCCTACGGGGTTGATACCCTCCTGGAGGGTTGGCGCCATATACCAACTGACCGGTGCATTGGCAATAAATGCAGAACCGTAAGGCATCATGCCGTCAGCCTTTCTCATATGTTGGTAAGAACAAAAGCACCCTGACCCCTGCCAGGAATACCATCATTTGGGCAACATGCATGCCTACCTAATTTAGCCTAGTAGTACCTTGTAATGGCCCCTAGATAAGGCACAAGGCATAAAGCTCAACTGTATGCAAGGACTTTCAACAGCCTGTAGATTATGTTTTGTCTGAAAAGTAAAGGTATCGAGGAATGGACCCTTAGCGGCGGTGCCAAGTATAATGTTATGATAGCCACTATGTGTAGGTCTAAGCCCCAGCCCACCTAAAATGTAGAGGTTGTGTGGGTGAATGGACAATACTAGTATATGGCCCGTTATATAGAGCAAGACATGGACACCAGTTATGGAATAGTATATGACAGGCCTTCTTTCACCATAATATATTGCATGGCAGGCCTCCGAGCAGGATTCTCTGCTTCTCTTTTCTGGGAAGGAAAAATGGCATATCTAATTATATTCATAAGATGCTGATCTCTTGCATTCCTAGCGAAAATCCACCAACTGTATTAAAGTGGTGCTAAATGGCCTGCCATAGAGTCCTGTCATCACCAGTGATTCCTGCGACAAGCACCACACCCACACACGACCACTATAGGCGTCTAGCCGGTCGTATTATCAACCAATGAGAAAATTCCCTGGCCTTCACTGCGGAATTTTTAGGGGGCATTATGTAACAGCCTGTGCCCATTGTGATTGCTGTGTCAGTGCTTATCTCGCCGGTTACCAGATCAAGCAATGGTGGCCCCTACTAAGGAACCTGCAACCTTGGTATAGGGAGGAGAGCCTACATGGCATGGGAGCCGCCATTTTCAATCAGTCCCCTGACTCAGAGCAGTGCATTATGGGTAAATCTGTTATCAGAAATGGCCACAGATAACACTGATGTGTGGCATCCCACCCCTATCTTAATCACCTCCCCATTGTCTCAGGTGTGAAGTGAGGGACTTAGCCTGATTGGGAGAAAATGCATTGAATATACTCTGACAGTCATGACATGTGGTCATCCACAGAGGTGTTAATGCTCTATTTCTCTGAGATTTAAGATATTCATATTGCTGTAAGCTTATTTAATGAAAGGCCATTTAATGGGGAAAAGATTGATCTAATTTATACAGAAGATAAACATATAGTAATTCAGAGTGAACCCTCCAAATTAAAGTTCACAAAGAGGGAAATGGAAGCTTGACACACAACTACCTGAGCCCCCTGGTACATGCCTCTAGAACCTGCATAGGCTCTCCCCGTATACGGGACTAGCGCATTATGCTATGGGGGCCGCCATTTTGGCTTAGAGCGATGCATTGTGGTTAGGCCTCCGACTCCAGAGCAGTGCATCATGGGTGAATTTCTTATCAGCACCTTTGTTGTAGGTGTGAGGGGAGAGGATTAGCCTGATAAGAGATGGAGGTTTAGCCCCGACTACCTGAGGTACCAGGATGTGCTCGTCCCGTATACAGGTGGCACATGGACGTCTAACCTAGACACACGTCCCCTATATTCAACCTGTTATCACAACCAGGGTACAGCCAGGGGTTTATACCACCACACTGACAACTATCTACCTCTCTACATCTGGTTGCTATTGTTTTACACCACTGTTGATGTATCCCAGAGGCCACCACACTAAACGCCAATGGCAGCAAACCACACTCTGGGGGGGATAACCCTTTAAGGGCCGCATAGTGCTCTAATGTGTGATGTCCTTGATCGTCATGATGCATGAATGATGTGCTGGCGGGATCTCCTCGCCAGAGCTGCATTTATGCATCATGCTAACTATGCTGGGTTGATACGACTCACATGACGACAAAGTCAAAGGGCATGTATAAATGCACTATGTGGCCCTTAAAGGGTTAATGTCACAGGCAGCTAACCACACACTGGAGGAAAATAAACATGGCACAGAGTGGTCCCATAAACAGCTAATCCTGCCTCTAGTAATACAGGTCCACACGTGACCCCTGTTACTGCATAGCGATAGGTTATCTAGAAGGGATGTACCGGGTAAATGTATGTCAGTACGAGCCCATTGGCTTCCACTCTTCCAGTGTTAAAGCTTGGAGTGTGTAGGTTGAAAACTCATTTTTTTATGTAACCATTATGAATCCCTGTAGGGAGGGGAGAAGGATTGGGAATACTGACCCTTTCATGGTAGGTACCCAAACAAAGACATAGCCTGCCAATTCAATGATATGACTGTCATCATGATCATATGCCTTCTCCCTTTTCTCCGATCTCAGCCTCCTGGATGTAGAAGGGAGTGGTCACTACATGTATTTCCAAACTAACTAAAGCATGGTGTTTTGAATTTTTGTCCCACCCTAAAGAGGGTTTTAAAAAAAAGCATGGTGAAAAACTGCATTTACACTCCAAATACATTCAAGAGCTGCCATTGAGCCTAATGCTTATGTATGCCGACTACTCTAGTATAGATAGCCAATGAGACTGACTGTATATGTATCTGCGATATCTTTTAATCAATCAAGATGAATGTAAAATTTATATAGGGGTACGGTGTAATCTTAAATGAATCAGACGTTTATGGTTGATCAGATCAGGTAATGTATCGTCTAGAGCTGTATAGCCCTGCTATGTGTATATACTGCAGTGCCTGCGTGTGGTCGCCAAACAAAGTCAGACTTATGTAAACAGAAACTGTACATGTACAGGACAGCATGTGATTCTCCATACACAGCATGTGACATCACCATGTATACACTACATAAATGAGGCACTTGGGACTGCTAGATCCTAGGTAATTTTAACCCTTTAATAGAACCTATGATGCCCAAAGCTTCATGTGCATTTGTGGACTTCTAGTTTGTGGAGCTTTACTATTAAATTAAACATCTGTTGTCAAGATGCAGCATTGCTGCACTGACAAATTGATGCATCATGCCAATACCAGGAGAGTGTATCACCCCTGGCAAGATGCATGAATGAAACACCCGTGGCGAGTTCTTCCGCACGGGTACACTTAATATGCACCATGATGACATTACGGTCCTGGCTGTGTCTCATGAGATTGTACCAAATGAAACGTCTTTGACCGGGTGTAGTCTTTGACCTGGTGTAGTCTTTGACCTGGTGTAGTCTTTGACCAGCAAGTTTCAAAAACCAATGTACACAGAAATGCCGGGAAGTTTGTATATATAGTGTTAAGATATCCATTACCCCCCCCCCCCCCATTTCAGTCTACATAGCCCCCATTTCAGCCCATTTAAGACTTGCTGGTCAAATACTACACCAGTCAAAGACTACACCCGGTAAAGGACGTTTCAATTGTTACAATCTCATGAGACACAGCCTCCTACGCTGCCGGTTAAATAACCATTTGTCCCCATGTATAAATTGAGGCTTCTAACGTCACTTGGGGAATCCCTATCCTGGCAGGCTCCTCTTGCTGCCGTAACGAATGGCCGTAATTGTTGTCATATACAGACATATGACACCGAATAATCTCTGTAATATATCAATGTGACTAAAGGAGCCTTCACTCTCTGTGAAGGTAGCGAGGTGCAGGTATTGGGTCAGGATGTCGGCCTTCTCATAGCATCGATCACCAAACCACCACTGCACTTGTTCACACCTTAGCTGTTAAATGGGGCATGAAACAACCGATAAGTCTGAACCAAGGCAATGTGGGTGGAGGAATGGATGTTGAATAGTGACTCGATTTTTACCCATGTAGATGCACATTATTATGGGTGGTTGGTGGTGATCTTCTAAAATAGCTGTACCTTGGTAAAAGAAAAGGTACATCTGCACATGAGTATGGACTGAATCGACAGAGTGGAGCACTCACAGTGCCATTACTGTAATGGGATCTGGATTATTATATGTTTTGAGCCCCCCCCCCCCCCCACCCACCCTCTTGCTAAGCCTAAGGACTATTCATTGGTAAAATGACCGAAAGTGCTCCGAGAAGATTTGCCTGGACACACGACACGCCTGACACAGATGCCATGGTAACAGATGGGCGGTGGTCCTCCACCCACAGTAATATCAGTCCAACCCAGAGATCTAAACATGATGGTTACCATGGTAACACAACACTACCTAGAGGTGGTACCTCTAGGTAATGGGTTATAAAGGCCGAACTGAGGGTACTATTAGTTCAACAAGTGATGGGAAGAGAAACGTGATTGATGTTATGGTGATGCATGTATATTGAAAGTGGTAAAGAGGTTATCTGTATTTGTTGAGAATATGTGTTTATCATTTACATCTGTTTTCCCCATTAAGGTCATTGTATTCCCTTCAGTGTGTTTGATTTAGTTTTCAATTAGCATGCGGGTATAGGATCTAGCCTAGGTCTAGGGTGCTTTTAGTTTATACATGAGACATACTACAGTGCCACTGACACTAACGTAGACCATTTTTATCTTATCTACCGGTAGTACCCGGTGCTGGGTTAAGTTGTTTTTGTTATGTAACATGCAACACATTTTTGGCCACAGGCACTGTGTCTGATGTGTAGGCCCTACCATGAGTACGGTACTGGGCCTGATGGTCCCACGGACAGTTGGCCCCGCGTCAAATTGGCCACACTTGGGTCTGATGGCCCCATATTTTGGAACTGAGGGCCCCAGTTCTAAGTTCTAATTTCATAGCTCATGTGGTCTAAAAGCATATTTAAACAGGTAGATAACTATAATAATCATTTCTCGATGTCATATTATATAAATCATATGAAAGAAATGTGCCTGTTGACATTTTAAGCTTTGTTTGGAATTATCAATTCTTATGATATAATACAAGTCTTCTCAGGCCTATTGTTATGTCACAGCAGTATATTTTTTGGTTGCAAAGGATGAAACGCAAACATCCTTTGTGGGCAGACCTACCAGGGATGTCACACCCATGTTTTTGAAAAGTAGGAAATCTTGGTCAATTTTCTGTAGGAAATTAGCTCAATTCAATACAGACATTCCAGCAAAAAAGTAGGAATTCCTGCAAAACTTGCCAAAAGTAGGAAAAGTGGCATCTCTGCCTACAATCATGAGTGCATGTCCTCTGGAAGAACTGCGTATTTCTTGTCTAGAAGTGTGTTATTAAAACACTTTTAGACTTTTTAGTTCAAGGTACCCTTCTCTAAGTGTATTCTGTGAAATCGATGGATGGGGCCTGACATAAAGGGCGCTTGGACTTGGCTATTTCTTTTCTCTTCATGACCGCACCAGTAGCCTACTATGACAGTTTATGTTTTGATGGATGTTATAGTCTTATAAGTTATATAGACCTATTTGTCATTCAGATTATCTACCTATTCCAGTATACTACACTCAGTGTTGCCGAAAACTTTTCACGCACACAGGCCAATGTGGCCTGTGTCTTGCAATCTTACACAGGCCATTTGCCTTCTACACAGGCCACATCGACCCTCATTTCAAATAAATGAATACAGATTGTAATTCTTCTTTATTTATAACTTTAAAAATTGCTTTGAAAATGCTTAAATTCACAGAAAAAAGTGCTTTTAAATTGGATAGACCTATCTCAGCTGCCAATAGGAATATTTGAAAAATTCTTTCACTTTTGGAAAGCTGAGATCATGGCCAGCCATTGTGGCTGATGTCTGATGGCCTCACATCGCCCATTACGATTCTACATCGGCAAAAGCCGATGTCATTTCGATAACACTGGTTACTATAGCCTGAGTATAGGGGACAGTAGACTGAATAGTGCCAATACACACTGCATTCCAGTCAATGTGTATTCACTCAGTACGGTATCACTGTATTCCGATTCTATTCCTCCTAGCGCTAGTTAGTTATACTTGTAATAAATCAAGGCTAGACTATACCTATTGTCATAGCAATCATGTCTAACTGCAAATATCATAAAACAGCACAAACCCGAACACATGATAAAGCCTCAACAGGTAAAAAGGGGAGGTATGAATGGATGGAAGTGTTGATACTCACTCGAAGCCGAAGAAGAGTCCACAGGTGACTACAATCAATACACAGGTAAAATAAAAGATGCCCGTCTGTTTGGCCATCATAATGCGTCCGTCACAGCAGAATTTATTTCTACCCGGGTACACTTCCCATCGTCTCATAGGCCTGGGCATGGTAACTAGATCAGAACCCGTGCCGACTACGCGCACTTCTTCCTCGTCCTCCTCGTCTTCCTCGGAGAGTTTGGTCGGCGATTCGGTCGACACTGGCGTGTAAGCACTGTACGGCGACCGATTGACCATAACCGGGGTGGTTTCCGACCTTTAGGAGAGAATTCCGACATTCAAACGACCGCCGACATTAAGCCCGGCGGTAGACACAACCCCAGTGGTTATCCAGTTACGTAGAAAGGGTTCCTTTGATTGTTTTGGGCGTGTTTTGTGGACATTTCGTAAACAGAAAACAAACATCGGCCTCCGGCTGCGACACAATTTTCTCCGCCATTGCGCATGCACCTTGCCGGTTCCACTTCCGGCACTTCCGGTTATACCAATTTCCCGCCACGGAATTTGCTCATGGTTTTCTCCTGGTTCGTCTCTTTATTTGGACTTATTTTATATGAAAAGGTATGTATGAATATATTCGCACGATAGATGAAATCATGCTTCACAGTTGGAATACGGCTTTGCTACTAATCTGTTGTATACCAGGCCTATATTATAAAAAAAACTTAAAAAAACTGCCTGCAAAATTACGGTACCGGGAGTGTTGAGAGGGGGAGGGGGTGTAAAGAAAGTGATGGAGTCTGTGACTTGTAGAACATATGCTTTACTGTAATCCTAGATGGTACAACTACAAATACAAACATGTAGTTAGCTCTGTCCTCGTACGTCGCCCATGCGGTCCTCACACAAAGTGATGACGTCACAGATGCGCGTACACAACATCCCCCTTTCTTTATAAGAAGTTCGAAAGTCTATGATATATAGTTCACTGTGGATATTATGTCGCTGGAAGAAAACTGGTTTATTATCATAGCAATAAGAACATAGTCATCAAACGAGATAAAAGTTCGTTATCTCTACAGTGTTTAATACTAAAATTAAACATGGAGGAGTGACCTCACCTAGGTGTAATGAGATAGCAAGACTCATATGGCTGTCCTGCAATAAATCCATTCTGTCCCTGGGCCTGGAGATCCTTCCGGCTCTAGTGACATATGCTGCTGGTGTCTGTGGTTCATCTGCCTTCGCTCCTTCAGGGCCTCTATCCACAGGTTCTGGCTCGGGCACTGCTCCCAATGCCGCCTGATCATCGATCTCACTGGCAGGGTCGCTGACCCGTGGTGTCTCATTCGACTGCTTCAATAGGTGCCTCCGATTGCGTCGGTATGTGTGACCATCCTCGGTCCTTACAACATATGAACGGGGTGATGCTGGGGCGGGTGTCGCCAGCACGGTGGCATTATCCCAACAGGGTTTGTGGCCAGTGGTGCGCATCCGTATCTGCTCCCCACTGTGTAAGGGTGGAAGATCCTTTGCAGCATTGTTATACTGACGTTCCTGAGAGGCATGCTTCGCCTCAAACATCTCCTCCACTGCTGCCGGGCTCACAACCACTGGTCTCAACTGTCTTTCAGTGTTAGGAATCATGGACCGCAGTCTCCTGGAGTAGAGCAGCTGCGCTGGAGAGGCAAGTCCATGTACAGGGGAAGTCCTCAGCTCTAGAAGGGCCAGGTATGGATCCTTTTTGTCCTGTTGTGCTTTCTTTAGCAAGTTCTTCACAGTTTGCACCGTACGCTCAGCCAAACCATTTGACTGCGGATATGTTGGGCTTGATGTGACGTGTTTAAAACGCCATTTCGCAGCAAACTCTGCAAATTCACCACTGGAGTACTGCGGGCCATTGTCACTGATCATCCTGAGGCATCGGCCATGGCGTGCTAGCACTGCCTTGATTTTTGCTATCACTGATTTGGAGGTAGTGTCTGTTAGGTGTTCAACTTCCACAAAGTTACTGTAGTAGTCCACCACGAGCACATAGTCTCGACCATGAAGGGTGAAGAGATCTGTAGCAACCACTTGCCATGGCAGACTAGGGGCTTGGTGGCTGATGAGTGTCTCCTTCTGATTGGCATTACGGTGTTGCTGGCATGTCCCACAGCTACTGACGGTAGTGTCTATATCAGCATTCATTCCCGGCCAGAATATAGCAGATCGTGCCCGAGCTCGACACTTTTCAATGCCAAAATGGCCTTCATGTATGTTCTCAATCATCTCTGTACGTAGTGCCTTTGGAATAACCATGCGATCACCCTTGAATATAATACCATCAGCAAATGCGAGTTCGTCTCTATAGTTCCAGTAATCCAGAACTGCTCCGGGACATTCCTTCCGCTGTGCTGGCCACCCTGTCAAGATGATGTGCTTCAGCACCTGCATGTTCTGGTCACTAGCTGTGGTCGACCTAAGCTCGGTTAGTTTCGGGTCACTAATGGGTAGTGAGGCCACCATGAAGTGAATGACGGCGTCCAGTTTCGCATTCAGTTCGTCACTCTGTGGTGGAACGGAGCCCACCATCAGGTTTCTGCTCAAGCAGTCAGTCACTGGGATATCCTTCCCTGGCTTGTACACCACGTCAATGTCATACATGTACCTTTGGAGCTCCAAAATCATTGTTTGGAGCCGTTTGGGTGCTGCTGATATGGGTTTGCGGAGGATCGATTCCAGAGGCTTGTGGTCTGACTCTACTGTCGTTTTTCTGCCATATACGTACTGGTGGAACCGGGAGCATCCGTGCACAATAGCTAGCATCTCACGCTCAATCGGGGCCCAGTTACCCTTTGACGCATCTAATGCTCGGGATGCGTATTCAATCGATCGGCCATCCTGCATAAGTATCGCTCCTGTGGCCTTCTCAGAGGCGTCTACCTCCAGTGTCAGTGGCTTGTTGGGGTCATAGAATGCCAGGACCGGGGCCTTTGTGATGATCTCTTTCATCTTGGCGAATGCTATGTTCTGCTGGGCATCCCACACAAACTCTATGTCCTTTCTCAGGAGCTCTCGCATCGGGGCAGTAAGGCCACACTTTTTTTTTTATTTGGGTTACGGACACCTCAATAATTTATCAACGCACGGAGGACGAAATAAAAGAAATAAAAAATAAAATAAAAGTTGGCCCATGGGTATTTTTTTTTATTTGCTATACGGAAAGTTTCAGTATCCCAATGATGGAGGAGAAAATAAAATAAAAATCCACAAAAGAAAGGAAGATCCAATATTTTAAATACAATATTTTTTAAGTGAACAGAAATATTGAAAAAAAGGACTTCAAAAGTTAAGAAAATTTGTATTCCCATTTTACCTAAATGAAAGGTAGATGGTTGTTTTCCTGTTGATCTTAGCTTTCCATTGGTATATCATACAACATATCTTTTATTTTTTTCTTTATTTTGTTTTCTCTGGAATAGAGATCGGAGGGAATAAAAAAAAAAGTGTAAATTCCAAATTTTATTTTTATTCCGATTTTGGCCTTTCCTAGTGCGGCGGGCCCGTAACCCAAATAAAAAAAAAAGTGTGGCCTAATGCTGCTCAGATTAGGTGCAAACTTTGCAAGGTAATTCACCATCCCGAGTATGGTTTGGGGTTCTGCCTTCGAGGTGGGAGCTGCCATATGAGTGATGGCCTCGACCTTCTTGGGATCAGCCTGGATACCTTTGTCAGATATGACGTGGCCATAGTATTTCACTTGTGACACATTGAAATGGCATTTATCCAGGTTGTACCTTTGTGTTCCAAGTGTTCTTCCCGAGTTGTTCCGGCCACGAGTACATCGTCACTGATGCCCTTTACTCTGGCCAGCCCCTCATAAGTCTCATCCACACACCTCTGGAATATGTCTTGGGCACAGTTGATACCGAAAGGCATACGTAGGTACCTGTACCGACCAAACGGCGTGTTGAATGTTGTCAGCCAGGATGATACATCGTCCAGCTGAATCTGCCAGTAACCGCTGCGGGCATCCAGCGTAGAGAAATATTTGCATCCTGACAGTCGGCTAGTGACATCATCCAGGGTTGGAACTGGGTAGTGTGGTCGTTTTATTGCCTTGTTCAGATCTTTGGGGTCCAAGCATACCCTTAAGTCACCATTTGTTTTGTGAACCACCACCATGGAGCTAACCCAGTCTGTGGGTTTGGTGACCTTCGTAACTATTCCATGACTCTCCATACGATCCAGCTCAGCCTTGACTTTGGATACAGCCACCGTGCGGGATGCATGTATGACTGGCTCAGCTCCTGGCTGCAAACTGATGTTATGCTCACCGGGAAACTCTCCTATCCCCTCAAAAATGTCAGCGTATTCTGAAATCAGGGCATTGATAGCAGGGTCGTTACCACTCATATCATGCTCTCGTATCCCAGCTTCCTGTTCATCGATGGACAGTACAAGCTGTACCAGATTCATGTCCACACACGTCCTTAGTCCAAGGAGTGAGGGTGCTTGTGCGTCGACAACATGGAACTGTAAACGCTGCCTATCACCCTTGTGTGTGCATTCTAGATCACAGACTCCCAGTGTATTTAGGGACTGCCCTCCATATCCATGAAGCGTGGTCTTACTCAACATGAGCGGCTGCTGGACGTACAGTTTGTCAAACACAGATCTGGGTAGCACGTTGACCTGTGCCCCGGTGTCTACCTTAAACTTGATGGTCACGCCATGGCATTGGATGTGGACAAAAGCCTGGTCTTTGGTGCACGCCGCTGAGTTGACCACATCTATGAAGAAATCCCCGCCTGCATAGCTAGCACTGTCATCTGGGGATGGCTGCACTGTGTGGACTGCCTGTGCGTGGCAGACTGCTGCAAAATGGTTATACCTCTTGCAGTTACCGCATCTCTTCCCTCTGGCAGGGCAACTCTTCATGCTGGGATGAGGGTCCTGGTTGCACTTAGGGCACAAATCAGCTGTGTTTCTCTGCGGAGCCTGTTTGCCACCACTAACGTTGCCATGGCCGCCATACTTCTGCCTGTTGGGAACCGCTTTCTTTTCGGATATCCCCACTGCCTGGACTCCTGCAGCCTCTGAGCCACCCATGCACTTCAGGTGCCGTTGAGTGCGCTCTAGAGCTCGAGCAATGTTCAGGGCTGCGAACAAGTCAACGTCATCTCTGCTATCCAGGTACCGTTTCTTTGTCTCATCGCTGTTGGTGCCGAGCACCAGTCGGTCACATAGCATTTCATCCACAAACGCTGCTGGAAAAGCACAGTCCTTGACAAGGAGTCTTAGTCCCATGAGGAAACTGTCAACCGACTCAGTTGGCCCCTGCACCCTAGTGTAGAACTTGTGGCGCGAAACAAACATAGTCGACCTTGGCGCTACGTACATCCGGAACTTTTTACATACAGTCTGGAGGTCGGTCTTGTCCTCCCCTGCTACCGCAGCAATAGCGGCCTGTCCATCTGCAACAGGCACAGCTGCAACTGCAGGGGCAAAGTGAAACGTGGAGAATATCTCCCTGTCCCGCTCCCCGGACCATATCAGGATGAAACTAACGCGCTGGTTTTGCTCAGTCTTACGAAGGGGGCCAGAGAAAAATAGATCTGCATGATCTTCAAATTTCTTCCATGCCTCCCTCAGCACTGGGGAGTCCCAGTCCATTCTCGGCAGGTCTACTTGTGATACTGCCATTGGGTCCATGACTATAGATCTATAGTTACTTTGTGTAAATATTACAGTGTGGGCAATGTCAATTTGATGGGTTGAAATGGCCTGTAGGCTTCACTGTCTGTGGCACTCCTGCTACTCAAATATTGAATGTCTACTCACAGTTTGGAGAATTCATCTACCAGGGTCCTTGAAACATCCACATCTTCTGACACCATGTAAAGAAAGTGATGGAGTCTGTGACTTGTAGAACATATGCTTTACTGTAATCCTAGATGGTACAACTACAAATACAAACATGTAGTTAGCTCTGATTACATGTCCTCGTACGTCGCCCATGCGGTCCTCACACAAAGTGATGACGTCACAGATGCGCGTACACAACAGGGGGGAGGGTCCGAGGCCCGCGAGGGGAGAGGGGTCGGAGGGAAGGGGGGGGGGATTCAGTCAAATTTAACCTGTCCTGAAGACCCCGCTATAAGGGTGGTCATTTTTTAACAACGGGGGGGGGGGGGTGTGGATTTTGGGGGAGGGACCAAAAAAATGTGGACCCCCTGGGCCTTGAGGTGTCACGGTACGTCGGTAGGCCTACTAGTTGCCGCCCGCCCCAGTGACGTCACCTGAGGGGGGGGGGGGCCGGGGCCACTCCCTATCTTTTCTATAGTCACTATGTCAGTATGTGCGAACATCACCCCAAACTTGGTACCCTTTAACTGGCCTTATCAAGGGGCAAATTTTTTAAAAAGCATACCCTTTTCTAGGTAAACTTACCAGAAAAACGGACCCTAATTATAAATGACCCTGAAAAATATACCCTAATCACAGGGTGACCCTGAGAAAACATCTGAATCAAGGGTGACCAAGGAAAATAAAGTAAAAAATACCTTTTAAAAAGCCTTGGCGGTCTGAAAATGTACCCCTTTCTCCCCAAATTTGCTTAAAAAGCACCCCTTATCAAGGACCCTCGCAGGTCCGTGCCTAGGACCCAAAAACAGACCCTTTCCCTTGGAATCATGTTCACACATGGTCAGTAATGCCGAGGGAGTGGCCCCCCTGGGTGACGTCACCATCAGCCCTGGTCTATGCATATACCAAAAGTCGGACAACCCATATCTGAATCCTCTATGAAGCAATGTAATTAAAGTTGTGATTATCATATGTTCAAATATGGCAATTCACTTCTAATTTTGACATATTATTGGAAGCATCAATGTCGTTAGTCTGACATAAATGTATATTTTTTTACCATCATTGGTTTTTCTCTAGAATTTTTTGTAGTTAAAATCTTTTCCCTGTATTTCTGTATCATTTTAAGGTAGGTCTGTCAGTAAGATAAGAGACACAGTAGGTGGTATCTGTCACCTCATCCCTAAATGAGCAGCTCAAGTCTCCTGCTGTGAGGGGTTGGTGGGGGAAATAGGGGGATGGGAGTTTTATGGTAGAGGAGGGTCCACTTCAAAGAGATGATGAGATAACTGACTATATATTAAGGACTGGACTATGGTATTGATAGGCCAGACCAAAAAAAAAAGTTGGTCAATGGATTTCGCGCACCTTATTTTCGGAAATGGAAATTTTTATTACTGGAAGAAAATTTGAAAAAAAAAAAAAATTCTCAATTTTGAAAAAATGAGGCGAGCGAAATCCATTGACAATCCATTTCCGAAAATAAGGTGCGCGAAATCCATTGACCAATTTTTTTTTTTGGTGTGGCCTAAGGGGGTGCCTTTGGTCATATTTTTGATATATAGATATATATTTTCACGTGTTGTCAAAATTACCCTGCAAGACCTGACCGAGGCTTGAACCCAGGGTCTTCTGCATGTGAGCCTAAAGCTTTACCCCCCACTCTACTGGGGCTCTGGTAGTATGCATGCTGAAAGCCATACCTGTACCACATCAAGACTGTGTGCTCCATTTATATATTTTTTATTACAAACACCAAAAACCTTTAAAATATGCAGGGGACCATATGTTCAAAATATTGTTTCTGGGTGTAAAATATTACAAACTATATCCTGAGAGAACTATAGGGAAAGTTAATTATTTTAAGATGCTATTCCATGCACATATATACTATCACAATATGATCCTATTACAGATGACTCCAAACTCAAAGCCAGATACAATGTATCTCAGAAACCAGCTGGGGACCCCCTAGGCCTATTTTTTTTTAGACATTTTTTTAATTTTTTGTTAATTTTAGGACATTTTCGGTGTTTTTACTACTAAAATTCACATTTTTACCCCCCAAAAAAAAAAAAAAAAAAAAAAAAATCTGACCTACCGACCCTCTTTTCTTTGGGCCATGTTACCAGAACTCTTTTCTTCTTTTTTTTAGGCCCTATTTTCTTTACACCATTTGAGACTACTTATAATATGGGCCTCATGGCGAAAATCCTGACAAAATCTAATTACTTCTACACCATGGGGACTACCCACCTTAAACAAAAGCTAACTCCATTTCCGATCTTTTAAAAATGTCTGTCAATATCGGAGTCGGATTAGATTTTACGCTAGTTGCCATGGAAAAAGCATAGTCTAAACATGATCAATTTTTCAAGTGCGACTGTGCCCCACCGACCTGTGACCTTGAGTTTGACCTCCAAGCACGACCCTTGGTTACCATGGATACCACAAACTTTTTAAAACTTTTTTAAACCAAGCATTGCCTATCTTCGGGTATGCCTATTATTACTCCCAGTCAAAAATAAGGTCTCCCAGCACTGATTATATCCACTAGAAGTCCGTTTTTAGTAGGGACTATTTGGCTTTCCTAGGTTTTAGTACCATGACACCTTGAGCCTTGAGGGGGTGGGGGGGGACCAAAAAGATTGCACCCCTCTTTAGTGAAAAAGCCTGAGCGTTACTATAGCTCAAAGGGATCGGGTGCGCTCAATTTCAATTTGCCTGAGGGGGGACCAAACAAATGCTGACTCCTCCCATGCCATGGGGGGGGACCAAAAAAATCCACCGACCCCCCCCCCCCATTGTCAAAATTTAAATGGAGCAGATTCAAGAATATCTAGTTTAATCCATACCTGAATTGTAATATTAAAACTGAATCACGTCATGATAATATATATAATCATAGGCAAACACATTTCTATGATATAATGAAGATTACCGTAAATTCCCGCGTACTACCCGCATCTCGCTTATAACCCGCACCCCCAACTTAGGAGAATCCTATAACCCGATTTTGGATCTGAAAATGTCAATTTTAGTACTGTTCTATAGTGATAAAAACCCTCGAACAACCCGCACCCTATATAGGCATGTCTGGTATCAAATGAAAGCAGTTTGGTTCGCGTACAACCCGCGGGTAGTACGCGAGAATTTACGGTAGTTCTCATTTGCATGTGATGCAAAAAAAATTGTTAGTTTCAGGTAAGGCTAAGGGAGTGGTCACCATTAACAGGGGGTGGCGAGATTTCGCGCAGAGGCGCGAACATAATTTACGCCCCCCCCCCCCCTCGAGAGTCTGTACAATGTTTTGCAACCCCCCTCGCCATAGACGGTGAAAAATCCCCCCCCCCCCTTTGGGCTATAGTATTAAATGTGCGGGCTTTTTCGCTTAAAAGGCTAGGGCTGAACCTTTTTACACCCCCTCCCCCAAGAGGGGTTGGAACTTTGTGTGTGTGCACGAAAATATTTCCAGCACAACATTTTTCTCCCCCCCCCCCCCACTCGAAAGGGGTCAGAAATTTTCCAAATACGGGTAGGGCTCTTACTCTTTGTAAGGGAGTGTTCATTTATTAGTTACAGGGGGGGGGTGGTGGGTTTAGGGGGGGGGGCATAAAAAATTCTGACCCATCTTGAGGGGGGCGTAAAAATTTAAGCCCCTTTTTTAGCAAAAAAAAGCCCACGCGTTACTATAGTTCAAAGGAGGGGGCGAAAGATTTTCCCCGCCTTCGGCGAGGGGGGGGGGGGCACAAAATGTTCCACATGCTCTGCAGGGGGGGGGGGGGTGTAAAAATGTCCGCGCCTCCGCGCGAAATCTCACTACCCCTACCCTCTGTAATTAATAAATGAACACTCCCTAAGCTCGGTCACATGGCAGCAGTTGTGCAGGTTCGAACCAGTAGTGATACTGATAGGAACTCTGAAAGTTCGGATTGACTCCATTTTCGGCAGAGACACCTCGTGAGATCCGGATGGCAGCCTGAGGGCGCTTGTGTCTTGGCGATCTCGCCCACACCCATGCATCTGCTTGCCCACATCCACCTGCTCAGCTGAAATGTGATATGGGGTAATATACACGTACTAGTGTGATACATGATATCAGGGTAGTTTTGACCTACAAATACGTTTCTGCTCTCAGAGTTGATAAATGATTCATTGTTCCTGAAATGATTTCCACATTCAATTTTTCAGTCAATCAATTTTATCACTTAATCACCCTATTACCTGTCATTTGTGATGTTAATCACACGTTCAATCTTTCAACTGTGGTGGTGGTGGGGCATTTCTTTCAGAACCACCCCCTTAGACCAGACCCCAAAAAAAAGTTGGTCAATGGATTTCGCGCACCATATTTTTGGAAATGGAAATTTTTTTTTTGTCAATGGATTTCGCTCGCCTCGTTTTTTTCAAAATTGAGATTTTGTTTTTCAAAAATTTTCTTCCAGTAAGGGAGTGCTCATTTTTTAACAACAGGGGGGGGTGGTGGATTTGGGGGGGGGGGTAAAAAATTCGGACCCCTTGACCGGGGGGGGGGTAAAAAATTCAGACCCCTCTTGGGGGGGGGGGCAAAAAAATTCAACCTGTTTTGAGGGGAAAAGCCCGCGCGTTACTATGCTACAAAGGGGCGCGAACGCGCGCGATTTTCGGCCTGCCGGGGGGGGGGGTAAAAAATTTCGACCCCTCTAGAGGGGGGGGTGAAAAAAATTCGCGCGCTCCGCGCGAAATCTCACCGCCCCCCCCCTGTTGTTAAAAAATGAGCACTCCCTAATTCCCCCAGATCAAGCAATCAATTTTTGTGTTAAGGGTCCCCTAAGAATTTTTGTCGGAGGCTAATTTAAAAAAAAAATTGTCGCTCGCTCCAGTTTTCCACCGACAAAATCCATTGACAAAAAAAAATCTTCAAAAAAAAATTCGCTCGGAGTCGCTCACACCATTTTTTTGAAAAGTGAAATCCATTGACCAACCTTTTTTTTAACTTGGGACACCCACGCTACTTGCAGATATAGCGTAGGTATCATATAATTCCGACCTTGACACCATAAGAGTTGAATACACAGTATGAATGTGTATTAAATTGTTTGTTGTCTCCCTACCCTTTTGATGTCTGATGTGTATTCTCCAATACACAAGCCTACGGCCGTATTTTAATCCCTTAATTAGTGGTGATTAGTGGATGTGTATTAGCCAGCCCTGCCATTATAGGTTAGGCCCACTATATAGCCAGCCAATTAGAAATGGATCCGCTTTCGCTCCATTATCTCATTAACATAATCTATATGAGGCTAAGGCCAATGTCGCCCCGAGTGTAGGCCTTAGTACCGTTAGGGTATACTGAGTTACCTTTTTTTTTGGTGTGGCCTTAGTTTGAAATATCAAAACCAGATGGCGCCCCGAATTTTTAATACCACTTCCATCCGCCAGGTGGCATTACTGCTGAGTTCACGTGTGACAGCAGCTAAGCAGAAAGCTCCCAAGGACTCCCTGAACCTCGAGAAAACGTCGATTATCTTGCGATTTTAGGTAAGAAATGGATTAGTTTACATTCATGATTGATCAGTCTACGGGAATAGTGATTCAGTTTTGATTACAATACGCTGACATTCGGGTATAATGGTGTATGAAGTCAAATTTTCTTTGATTATCGCTCAGTGATCACTGATGGGATTGCCTTGACCATGTGCAGCCTGAAGGTCCTGTCTGACTCACTGAACCACTAAGATTCTGATGAAACCATTGATGGTTTATAGTAGGCCTATTGGAATAGTCATTTAATTTGTAAGGTTTGTGTGCTCGGTGAAAATATATTCTAATGAGATCAAGGGGATTGTACAGATATTTATTTTAATTATATTAAAAACCCTTAAAAGTAGGCACGGCAGGGTTTTATAAAAAATAATTCAGAAAATTTCCAAAATGGCATAGGTGGAAACCACACGGTGGTAGTAGTGTGGGAAATTACTTTTTATTATGAATATATATCATTTAGGTAGTTCAAACAGCCAATTGGTGCGGGTGTCTGACACAGCAGGAATCCCAGATTCTGCCCGAGGATTTTCTACAATCATTAGCTTTGTTTCTTCTCTCTAGTCTCCCAGGACCAGCAACCATTATCAATCCGACCTGATACCAAAACTGGAGGTGTTTTAGAAGGCATTAGCACTTGGAATTTTATAAATATATCTAATGGCTCTCTTTTAGCAGGGTGGCAAAGTTGAGACTACCTAGAAAATCTCGGGCAGAAATGGCCGTGCGACGGGCCGGCCGTCTCGTGAACCCTGCCATGCCTATTAAAAGCCTTTTTGTACTCTAGTTGTTATTGGATTTTCCTTTTTCTTTCCCCAAAGATAATATTATGGACAAAGGCTACATACTAGAGCATCATAACACAAAACACATTGACAGGGCTAATACGATTTAACAGATAGGAAATGACGGGACAAATACAACACAGAACATTACTAACATGGTAGACAAAAATGGGGTATAATAGATTTAATTAAACTAGAACACCTTACAGGACCATCATTGACTCACATCCCGAACATGATGAGTGCTTCTACGCAAAACGGGAACGTGTAAGTTCTGGGACATGTCACTTTATACATGTACTTCTTAATGTGGACACAGGACATTTTCAATATTTTAGTTTCCACTTAGGCTTGTCGCCCTTGCTGTCCTTACAATAATAATGGGCTTCAATCTGACATATTCAGATTAAATAGCTAGTTAATTTAGTTTTACCACGTTTGATAGTAATTATGTGCGTGTTGTTATGTTGTCTATTCCTCTCCTTATTGACCCAGGGTACCTGGGTCTCTGTGAGACGGTTTTCCAGCCAAAAATGCAGATTGGTCAGCTGAGTTTAAAAGGCTCTGCTGCCTTCCTTATCTTATATATCTGATTTAAATAAAGACATGGCGATAGATTGGAACAAAGTGTATCTCCCCCTTATATTTATTTTGTAAAGAAAATAATATTTGTAGCAGAAAAACGCTCTTGAAAAAAAGTAAAAAATACCCCTGAAATCAAGTCTGTGTGAACTAATGCTGAAGATAGGCCAGTGACCTTGAATCCTGACTTTAAAAGAGTCACGTTCACACAGACACCCGTAGAGCTCAATGCTAAATAGGAGGTGAGACGTTTTTATGATAATGAGACAATTTTGGTATCATTTCAACCCTAAAGAAAGGTCAGTGGGGACCAGGTGATCTGTAAAGGCCAAATTAGCTGTATAGACATGCATTGCTTAGGACAACTAAAGTGTGTGATGGAGGTCCATGATGGAGGTCCATGATGGAGGTCTACCAACTAGTAGGATTATATTAGTTGTTATTAGAGCCCTGGGTCACATGTGATGTCGATCACACAATTAATCTTTTAAAGTGGTGCTTGAGATCTTCATATCTTGGAGAAAAATCTTTTGGGAAATTTTTTGATTTAATAATACCTCGTTTGAAAGGGAGCTGCATGACCAAACCTGTCATGGACTTTATACGAGGGACCAGTGACATGTAGAAATGACTAACTTGATAAATTCAATTTTTAACCTTTTTATGGACAATAAAACGACACAAAACACGTTCTGTATCATATAATAACACAATGGCCACTCATTGATAATTCACTACCTTAAAGATTTGTCCAAATAAAAAATTAGAATTGACAAATATGGATGTTAAAACCACATCCTGGCGATATTTGAACTTGCATTGTTCGATGTCAAGTGCTTTGCGTGATAAGCAGTGCTTTGTGTGATATCAAGTGTAGGTCCTGTTTGTGGGACAAGGAGCGGCGCCACATGCTTGTGCTGAAAGGGATCCGAGTTAAGTTATTTACAACTGGGGTATAGGTGGGTTTGGGGAACCAAAAATACGTTGAGATTTTCTTTTGAAACATGTTTATTTGGTCTGGTTAAAAGTATCAGCAATACACTCACTGTTCGTCCACGAGATAACCAGATAGGAAGTGAAGCATCTTCCTTCTTATTTCTTGTATCCTGGAAGGGGGCGCAAAAAAAGGCACCCCTCGATGGCAGGGACCAATGTCACCCCCTTTTTGGCAAAAAGTCTTGCACGCCACTAAACAGATGCTGCTTTTCTTGCTGTTTTTGATTTATGTATTTTACATGTAAATTATATTAGTTGCTGCAGAAAGCTATTTTTCAAAAGTCAAAACATATCCACCATTTTGTCATCTCTTTCAACCCTCTCGCTACCCTCGACCCCCTCCCACCCTCCTTTGTCTGGAGTGGAATCCCAATTTGGCCAATTCTGGAACATATCTCGTTAAATAATGAATAGAAATAAGCCATATTAGGGACGTCATACCGCCATAGAAACGCTTTGATGATTCTGTTATGTTGCAGAACCTGAAGCACAACCCCCCTTCTGGGAATGCTAAGACATCTAAGCCGGGGTTTCCAAAAGTTAGCCAACTTTCCAAAGTATAGCCCACCAGTTAGCCGGAACATGTATGTATGCTTGAAGATCGCAGGACCCACATTTTAGCCCTAGTACACGTGTTATAGCTGTCCCCACATTGGCACGTGTGTTTAATATAATCTAAAAAAAAGTTGGTTGGTTTTGTTATATAAGTTATGACTAATAAGTGTGTGCACTTACTTATACTGTTAGGAATAGTTCTAGGTCATGGTTGTACAACCACAAGTCAACCAGCTCCCTGAATTTAGTCAGCTGTATATTAAATATGCATATGGTGCACACGATTAGATTTAATCGTCTTCCTATAATTCATCAAGTCAACGTCAATCTGTTATGCTGGTTGTGGATACATTTCAGATTTAATCGTCTTCCTATTATGTATAAAATCATCTTGCTACTGTAATGTTGGTGGCGCAGATATATTGAAATTACGATTTTTGTGGCTGGTAGACAGGGGGGGGGGGAGGGGGGCAATGGAACTTTTAAAGAAAAACAAGCTCAAATAAAACGTTGACTTTAGTAAATATATTTTCGGGGATTAGAAATGCCCGAAATCCACTGAAAATTGTTTTTTCCTATGAATACAAAAAGTTATTTTGGGGAAGCAAAATCCATTGTTGACCCAGCTCTTAATCGGGTCTGTGGCTTAAAGTGTGTATGTGTGTGTGACTAGATAGACATTCTTCATCTTTTGGTTAGAAATCCTATGGTGTGTGGGTGTTGGAGGGTGGCTGTGTATTCTTTAAGAAATTACAGATTTTTTAGTTGTTGAAAATTAGATGCTATGATGTGTGACAAGATTAACACTTATGTAAATCACGGGGAGCTGTCTAAATGTAGCTGCCAATGCATCCACCTTTTACAGTTCTGTAGAAAGTGTGTCACTAACACTCCCATATCTGATGGTAAAGTTGTCTGAATCACGTAGGACTCTAATGATACGTTATTTCTGGTAAATTATTTCTGGTAAATTTTTCTGCAAGAAAAAATAAAGGGTAGCCGATTCTAAGAATCCATAAACTATTCTTGTATATATAAACTATCCAACATAGCTAACTACATGTAAAATGGAGACGAGTTCATTTTGACGTACATAGTACTGTGTAATGATGTGTAGATACGAATAAATAACCTAAATGAGTAACAACTTCTTTGATAATTGACGGTGTGTGACTGCTTTCCATCTTGACACAACCTTGTCAACTTAGGATGCTTCTAACCTGTCTCCCCTTGATACTATACAAATCTCCCAGCACATAATTGAGTAACAGCCGTTCTCCCTATGTTTATCGCTCATTTAGCCACACGATGAAGTACATTCTGGTGACCGGTGGTGTTATTAGCGGAGTTGGTAAAGGGGTGATCGCGAGCAGTGTGGGCACCATCCTTAAAGCATGTGGCATCCGCGTCACTTCCATCAAAATAGACCCCTACATTAATATTGACGCTGGCACCTTCTCACCATACGAACATGGTAAGTACACTAGATGTATACTCATTACTCGTGCCTACATTTTAGTTTAACTTACTGATAAATCACAGCGACCTCATGATAATTAAATATGGCTGGTTTTAATAGAGCACCAGTATTGATATGTATAAGAGCTAGTATTTTATAAGTTCAAAGGACGAGGCAGAGGGTGCGACCGCTCTCATCTGTGCTACCTTGATGACTGTGAGTAAACACAGTCAGACCAGACCTAGGTCTCCTTAGCAACATGCTGTGACATCACTGTGACATCACCAGAACATGTGTGGATCACCATGGATGCAATGGGATTATTACATCACACTATTTTATAAGGGCTGGGGCTATAGAGCCCTTCAAATATTGCTGATACACTAAAATATGATAAATAAGTCTTGTCTAAATCCCCGGGGTGAGAGCCCGCCAAATCAAAAACCACCGGCACATTATCGAGATAGTACAATATATCTTTGATATTCTGGCATTTCTCCGTGACTAGGTGAAGTCTACGTGCTGGACGATGGAGGAGAGGTAGACCTGGACCTCGGGAACTATGAACGCTTCCTTGATGTTACGCTGCATCGCGACAACAACATCACTACCGGCAAGATTTATCAGCAGGTCATCACAAAGGAAAGGCGAGGCGACTATCTCGGCAAAACAGTGCAAGGTTAGTGTAGTACATGTATACTTTCAGTCATTTACCAACGATTTTTGCCTATAACCCGCAGGCGGGGTCTCATAAAGCACTGTAGTAGACTTTTTTAAATCCTTAAATTAAACAGACAGTATATAAGCCGCACTCCCACCTTGGGAAACCCTATTAGCAATAAGCCGCACTTGCAGGCTGACTCTTACAATCCGCCGGTTCTACGCAACAATATACGGTACTAGTATCATTGATCAGAAATCAGGAATTATTACCAATTGATGGACTGCGATGGGAACCATAGTAACTACCGTATATATTCATATTAAACCGAAAATGACAGAGTAGCAATGTACCTAGTTTTCTCTGTGTGAGATAATACCATTTGTTTGCTTGCCTTCAGTGGTGCCCCACATTACCGATGCCATTCAGGAGTGGGTAGAGAAGGTGGCCAAAGTGCCCGTAGACGGAGACGCTAAGATGCCAGAAGTTTGTATTGTGGAGGTAAGGGATTCGGCCTCGTCTACATCTTGTTAAATTTGTATAAACCATCAAACTAGAAATTTTAATTTTGCATCAATAATTCCGATTGAATTATGGAAGTGGAAACTGGTAAATTCTGTCCAAAATATATAATATTATTATATATTCGAGATACAATTTTATATTGAATACAATGTATTGACATAAACGACAAAGGAGAAACCGACTTGTCATAATCTGGCATAACATAGCTTATCAGCTTGTTGTATTAGGGCTTCCATAACGTTAAGACAGTTCCTTTGTGTTGATCTCTAGTCCATATACATGTACCGGTAATAAAACTCAATGAATTCTTTCCCTGTACTAGCTGGGCGGAACTATCGGTGACATTGAGGGCATGCCCTTCGTGGAGGCCTTCCGGCAGTTCCAGTTCAGAGTGAAACGTGAAAATTTCTGCTGCATGCACGTCAGTCTGGTACCTCAGGTAGGTCGAGTCTGGTCCCACCATGGGCTAGCTATTATCGGAGAAGTACCGCAGTACAAATAGTTATGGTGTGAATCTATAATAAGATAAAGAAACATATCACAAGCCCAGAGGCGATTATATTGCAGGGTAGTAGGTATATATATGTATATATATATATATTGTTACAAATGCCGAACAAGTGTATACCATTCACTCAGAATAAGATTACTTTTATAGATGACTTTAACTTCTACTGCAGAGAAGACCTATTTTTGGGTGTGATTTCTGTATTAAATGTACGATAATTCCCTACAGAAAGATGTTCTGCTTTATGTTATCTCTGATTGTGAGAAATACTATTCATTCATGCATATAATGCTGGATCCAACTAGCATTTATATGTGTTTTGACGGCAGTATGGTAACAATTACGATCTTAATATTTCTCATAGCCGAAGACCACAGGAGAACAGAAGACAAAACCGACTCAAAACAGTGTACGAGAACTGCGCGGACTGGGCCTCTCACCTGACCTTGTAAGTTAAGTTTGCATACACTCAAGATGGGATATTCAGACTAATTTTCACATATTTCTTAGGATAATTGGTTCCAACTATTTTTTTGGGGTCTCTTTTACTGACAAAATTCTCACTCCATGCTCTTTATTTATTGTCTTGCAGATTGTATGCCGCAGTAACACCAAGCTGGCCGAGGGTGTCAAGGACAAGATTTCAAACTTTTGTCACGTATCACCAGAGCAGGTTAGTCATGATTTTACTTTTTAGCTTTTTAATAGTTGATAATTCGTTCATGATCAATCGCTCAAATAACTGATTCCACTTTTCAATGCGTCATACTTGACTCAATGAACATATTTTTATTAGCATTCAAAAATAACTCTCCAGTCGCTAAATATAATTAATTATATATCATATACCGAAGGCAGAAAAACTGGCTGAGGAATAAAAGTTAACCCTCTAAGGACATCACTATGCCTCAGCGGGGTCATGTTCATTTTTCGACAAAATGGCCCAGACTACCCGCTACCGTAAATTCATGTGTATAGTACAACTAATTACTGGACATCGATTCTCTCTCTTTGTAGCTCTATAGTGATCGATGCCCAGTTTTATACTTCAGACCAGTGGCTCATTTTGGCTGTTTTTTGCCTCACAGATTGCTTCTAGTGCAAAATCCTGACTAGGTACCAATATATTCTCTATGCCAATGTGTAATATGAGGGTAGAAAACACTGGAACCTCAGTTAGAAAAAATCCTACTGAACAGTTTTTGAGAAAATTTGGGTTTTGTTGCATATTTTTGGTGTTTTTAGTACATTTCCTACATAAACCGTGAACGCCAGCATTTCTCATTTTTCAGGTATTTAGAATTAGAATTTGACATATTTTTATTCGCAGTAGGATTCTTGAATATCGAGCCATTCTACACAGGGTGTTATTTTGAAAAAATATAAAACCTTTGATAGTGTATTTGGTCTCCGAAATAGAGGGAGTTTGGTCATAGTTTAATTGATTGTTGACAATCCAGTCAAGGGCTATTAGGTTCAGTTCAGTGCAAGTTGCAAAACAAATGACTTGCACTTTTTCACTTGACCTTATGTCCACTATGTAGGTCTACAATCACTATGCATGGGTCTAACCAGAGTCCATCAATGGGATCAGACATGGATGCAGATTCCGCAGCTTTTGGCGAGAAAAAAGTTCGAAATCGCAAAAAGTGAAATTTGCCTATAAACACCCTATTTGGCAAACAAAAAAGTTCGAAATCGCAAAAAAGTGAAATTTGCCTAAAAACACCCTATTTGGCGAGAAAAAAGTTCGAAATCGCAAAAAAGTGAAATTTGCCTAAAAACACCCTATTTGGCGAGAAAAAAGTTCGAAATCGCAAAAAAACGAAATTTGCCTTAAAACACCCTATTTGGCGAGAAAAAAGTTCGAAATAGCAAAAAGTGAAACTTCCCTAAAAACGCCCTACCGTAAAACCCCGCCTTTAAGACGCCCTGATTTTGGGATTTATTTTTTCCCAACTAGGGGGTCGTCTTAAAGGTGGGGTTTTCTTATATAGGATTAAAGAGGAAACCATTGTAAAGTTTTTTCACAAACAGGGGGGTCGTCTTAAAGGTGAGGTCGTCTTAAAGGAGGGGTTTTACGGTATTTGTTCTATTAAGTTCTAGAGTGGGATCTCTATAATCCGCCATCCAATAGTCCGCCAGTCTCACCTACTGCCAGGGTAACAAGGGAGTAGTCTTCGCATATTACCATACAAATCTCACTCTATAAACCGCCACACTCACCATCCAACCGATTTCGGCCAGCAAGGAGGCATGGCGGTTTAGAGATCTGACTCATGTACACCCACACAGACATACACATAGGCATGAACATGGCCTTCTCCTTCGTATAGCAACCCATGGATTTCTACTTTGATGAGACTGAATATAGCTTTCTGTTAGAAAGACTCTGTTACATGGATGTCGATGTCCAGTTTTAGATATATACCCATATAGTGAATTGGAGTGCTATAATGTTGGACTGCTGTATATTTGGTATAATCCTTATCTCACGTATTATACAGTATAACCCTCACCCCCAATATTGCAATATGAATACTACATGACTTGTGTTGACATTGTCAGGTGATCTGTGTGCATGACGTGAGCTCCATCTACCGCGTGCCCTTACTGCTGGAAGACCAGAGACTGGTCGAGTACTTCGCTGAACGTCTCCAACTCCCCCTCGCACTCAATAAGACTCGACGATTCCTCATGAAGTGGCGTGATCTGGCTGATAGGTAGTTTTTACTATTCATCAACTTTCACCTTACTGTTCTGTTTTGCTTCCAAGTTTGTGGAATTTCTACTACCGGTAGTACTGTTTTATAGTTGTAGAATAGATAGACTCAGTATTATCAGGGATGTCCCTTTAGCCCTTGGTTGGTATTGTGCATACGGGTATCTGTTTTAAAAAACCCACCAAAAAACAGCTGTTCTTTAACTCGGTGAGACATTGTCCTTTTTCATGTATTGTAGGTATGACCGCATGTTGAAAGAGGTTACAATCGCGTTGGTAGGAAAGTACACCAGACTAGAGGACGCCTACACATCGGTCGTCAAGGCACTGCAGCACGCAGCCATGGCCTGCGACCACAAACTCAACCTCAAGGTAAACCATACTTTCAATAATTAATACCAGCTTAGAATAAATGCTGTCAGACCTCAGAAAACCATGATGAAATCAATTCATATTCATGAAAATAATATGCCTGCTGCTAGTTGTGATGGCATGTCATGTGGACTGACTCTGATCAATCTATTTTACACCTACCGTAAATTCCTGCGTACTACTCGCGGGTTGTACGCGAACCAAACTCAGCTTTCGTTTGATACCAGACATGCCTATATAGGGTGCGGGTTATACGAGGGTTTTTATCACTATAGAACAGTACTGAAATGTAATTTTTTCAGATCCAAAAACGAGTTATAGTATTCTGTTGGGGGTGCGGGTTGTACACGAGATGCGGGTAGTACGTGGGAATTTACGGTATATACCGTAAATAACGTGATGCACCAACGCAGCGCTTGGTGAGTCACTCGTCGTCATTGAGTCTCTGTATCATGGCAAGAACTGAACATTAAGCCTTAAGGCATTCTATAACCCTTTTAGGACCGCATGATGCCTCAAGGATTATTATTTTGAGTTGGCACTACATTGGTGCATCCTGACGATCCTTCAGGAGTGCATCAGCCATGCCAGGTCGGCATGATACATGAATGCAGCACTGGTGAGTTACTGACCAGGCCTGCATTTATGCATCATTACGATAACAGAGCATAATTCTGTCTTGTTCAGTGTATAGAGGCTGAGGACTTGGAACAGTCAACCCGTGAATCTGACCCTGTCCGCTACCACGAGGCCTGGCAACAACTCTGCTCCAGCAAGTAAGTCATTGCACAACCATAGAGGGACCATGAGAGGGACTTATCCTTGGCTCTAGAATTAGTTTATAGGGGAACAGGTATTTGCTTTACATCAATGCAATATTGGAAAGGCAAATATTCCCCAATAGGCAGCGTTAATTCAGCCTGATGCTGCTGCAGTATACATGTACATTTATAACATTTTACCGGTACCCATTTCTGCTTAATAGACATCGACTGTTAAATAGTGGTAAAAAGATAACTTAGCAATGGTCGTTTTAACATTCATCAGTTTTACTATCAATTTTACAGCGGCATCCTTGTACCTGGTGGATTTGGAGTTCGTGGCATGGAAGGTAAAATCCTAGCTGCAGAATGGGCAAGGAATACAAGTAAACCCTACCTAGGTAAGTAATACAGCATTAAAGCATTTGTATAGCACTTGTGCCACCGCATGTGGCCGGGATATACATTTTGGGGCTTTTTGAAAAACTCATTTTCTTACCGTAAATCCTCGGATATACATGTACAAGAACCAGACTTTCAGTGCGGGTTATACTTTTCGACCAAAGTTCAGGTACGGGTTATACAAAGGTTTATGGAAGTATACTACAGAACTACATGTATTAAATGTGTCACTTTCAGTCCCATGTACCCACACAGTCAGAATGTGGGTTTTACGTGCCATGCAGGTGAAACATAAAAATTCATGGTACTTTATATTGGAAAAATAGATGAGATAAATTGATAGATTTCTGTAGCTAACACTGGAGATTGGCATTATGATAACTGTCTCTTTTAGTATTAAATGAGCTTTCTCAATTTAATACGTTACCATTTCATGCTGTGACAATAATGGGGTAATCTGAACATGGCCCTTGCTTCTTCCTTGTAGGAGTGTGTCTAGGGTTGCAGTGCGCTGTGATAGAGTTCTCTCGTAACGTGCTGAAGATGGAAGGTGCTCACTCTACTGAGGCCGACCCCAAAACTAAACACCCTGTGGTAGGTTCTACCGATATTCTAGTTATTACTCACCAGGGCTGCCTTTAGGCATCATAGCCACAGGACATAGTGTAAGAAGGCACTAATAGTAGCATACTCACAAAACTTTAAATTCCCAGTAAAGCGCCGACCACCCCCTCCCCCCGCCGCCTCTTTTCTACCCCCGCCCAACCTGTTGTAAAAAGAAAGTATCACTTTCTAACGTCATTGTGCCCCATCTCAGAAAATGTGAACTTTTAATCCTGAAGAACCAAAGTTCCAAAAGAGGTGCCCCAAGAGAAAGTCCTAATCATGTTTTCCTCCTATTGCAGGTGATCGAGATGCCGGAACACAACCCGGGTGACCTTGGAGGCACCATGAGGCTGGGCAAGCGGAAGACCATCTTCAAGACCAAGAACTCGGTCCTCAGTGAGTAGCTTTACATTGTTATAGTTGTATATACAACTACCTTTAGGTTCTTAGTTGGGCCATTTCTTGAGAATGTGTCAGTATATATTGTAGCGTCCGCCGCAATGTGGAAGGAGACAGAACTCGTTAAGTACAGTTGAACCGGAGATACTTTATTGCCCTGGCTCTCTTGGCCACACCAGCTAAGTTTTGTCGGAGATCCTCTCTGCTTCAAGCGTCAAACCAGACTGACGGAACCCTCCTTCCCCCCTCCCTTATATAGCTTACTGACCTTTCCTCCGATGCCGGAGACGTTTCGTCATGGGCGGCGGCGAACTTCGCCGACGCCCCCGTTTCGAACGTCTCCGCGTTGGCAGGGATTCCGCTGACGCTAATCAGCGGTGGAGCCAGCCGTCTCCTCCCCCGCCCGGCGTGTCAACTCTTATCTTTATGTACAACGTACACCGGGGCGGCAGAGCGGGTCTGTGAACCTACAGGCCCCCTCTGTCGCCACTACAATATGTATATTTTAGTCCTAAATAAATGGAACTGGATTCACTTCCACCCCGCAAGTGATGGTGTGATTTAGAATAGCTGAACGGCAACTTATTTGGCATTATAATGATAAGCAATATAAACTTTACAGGGAAGTTATACGGAGATGTTGACTCTGTCGAGGAGCGACACCGACACCGATATGAGGTGAACCCCGAGTATGTGGCGCAGATGGAGAAGCAGGGTCTGATGTTTGTTGGACAGGATGTGGACGGAGAGCGAATGGAGATCATGGAGCTCAAAGGTAATGTCAATTAAACTATAAATGAACTAAATGTTGTTTTGATAATTTAAAGTCCTTGACCCTGTAAGAAGAGTTTAATACCCTTTGTCGTCATCAAACGTGCATGTATGACATTTTCATGTAAATTAAATCACAATTCATTAAACATTATAAAAATCAATTACGGTACTATGAAAAATAACGATTTTGAAAAGTTGGGATCTGACAGTTCTGTGTGTTCATTTTTCCTCTAAAAAGATCTCTAAAATAATAACCTGACTGAGATTAAAAGGACATTTTTTGTTGGCAGGTCATCCTTACTATGTAGCAGTTCAGTACCACCCTGAGTACATCTCACGCCCGCTGAAGGCCTCGGAGCCCTACCTCGGCCTGCTTCTGGCCTCCACCGGTAAGCTGCCCTCCTACCTCAACAAGGGTTGTCGTCTCTCACCTCGCGTCGCCTACAGTCAGTCCCCGGCCAGCTCCTCAGAAGAAGACGATGAAGAGGGGATCTCGCAGGAACTCTCGTCACTCCGACTAAAACCAGAAAGCATGCAAATATCCACTCCAGCCAATGCTACCATAAAACCAGTCAAAGTGGTCCCTACAAAAATAGCTGAACCAGTGAAGAAAACAGATGGGGCTGGGAAGAGTTGATTTAGAGTTGTGACAAAGTAGGATTCAGTTAAAGAGTACCTTCATACAGAACTTGCTTGCCAATAGGGAATGTTTACAAATGGTGTCAGCCATCTAGGGTATGTGGGGGATCAGTGGGTTTAGCGACAGATGGGACCCGACCATACATTTGTAAGGGATAAAAGTCCCAAAATAGGTGAAGTCATTTGTGAATGTTCCCAAAGAGCTCATTCCTAGAGCTGACAGTTGAGACTGGGCAACCCAAATATATATAAGCTCCCTATCGCCCAAATGCTGAGCAATGCCCGGTGGAAATTCAATGTATTGTATGCTATGCCCACACCAGTAAGTGTCTGGCGTGCTTAAATGAACATATTTTAAGTGATGTGTGACAAAGAGAAAATTGTACTTACCGAAATGCCAATTTCTAAGAATAACCGTTGATTGTACACTGTTAAAGCTGGACATGAGTATTGCTACAAAAAACAACTTTATATACGAAAATACAGATTTTACTTGACATAAGTGTGATGACAATGATGCGATCTCAAAGTATCTGTGATTGACGTCTTCCAGCACAAAGTGTCCCCAAAATCACGGTTAAATGACACTTAAGCTGATTGATTACTGATCTACTAAGAGACAAGCACACTCTATTCTTATTTTGAAGGTGAAAGATTAAAAACTTATTCTGCTATCTAGAATATCAATATTTACTTTAAATGTGTTGCCCTCAGTTGGAAATATCATACAGGTACATGTTATAACCTTACCATAAAGACAGAAAATATTGTTTATACATAGAATACAATGTACCATCTTTGTTCCTGTGATTTAATAAGAGTGAGCAAACACAACTACCACGAAGTGACCGCTATGTACAACCCTAGAGATACATCCTTAGGACAACAAGCGTACCGTAGTAAAGAAATTGATTATTTTATATTCTAATTGAAAGAAGGTTGATAAGTTATCTGCTGACAGCGATGTACACAGATGCCCTTGATGTATCATCAAGCCCGAGTTGGGCACGCTATATGAGGAGGTATTCACCTTCTGAGTTATTTTTGCATTTATTTCCCACTCAGCTAATACATTTTTTATGTATTGTCATGCCTCTGGTGTGAACAATACATTGTGCTTAATAATATTACTATTATTAGTATTATTACTGTGGATATTGAGACACGTATATAACTATGCTGAAAATCAGAATCTGAGAAGTGTGAATATCGATGCAAAAAAGATTCCCCGAGCATCCTTTTTGCGTGATTGCCTACGTATGTAATTATGTATCGGCTTGCATACAAGTCGAAGTTTCTTAATGGTAATGGACAAGGGTTGTATGTCAGCATTAGCTTCGGGAAGCCTCATGTTGGTTCAACTGTTTCTCAAAGATAAACTTTAATGTCCTTTCACAGTGTCATCATTCCGCGTCCCCTTTTCTGTAATATTATATAATTCCCCTGTTATTATATCTAACCTTTAGCATTACGACTCACATATTTAGTGCATAACATACTGAGGCATAATGATGATATCAGCCCTGGTACCCAGAGGCTGATGCCGAGTAGAAGGACGTATGGATGGATAAGTTTACTTGAGGTTTTTGTTGGTAGTCTAGTGCCATAGGGTGAATGGAAATGCAAAAGATGAATTGACAGAATCAGGGGCTAGAAGTCTCCGACAGAATATAGACAGTATATACGATATTAGTTGGCATGCCCCACCATTATGCTAAAGTTAGGAAATTGTACATATGAATTACATCCGAGAATGTTGATCTCAAAGTACGGTAAAAGTAGTTTACAATTGCTTACAATCGATATTAAATGGATGTTCTGGTTCAGCTATGATGTTGGGCCAACATGCTCTAGATTATAGTTCAAAATATATTCGTTTTCTGCACGTAGATGTTTAGATTGGGTTATGAGACGAGAACAAAACATATTAAAATGTATGTGAACTCAATGAGTGACAAGCTATAGACATGAACCATTCCCCTCTGTATTATTCCTATGGAATTCTGTTTTTTTCTCTTCATAAAATATGATCCTAAACACAAAATATCTGCCTTTTGTGTCACTTATATTAAGCATGCTAAAACAATTATATAAATATATGAAGGGGAGTACTTAAAAACCTTTGGTGTCATTACTGAATATAATCGTAGATAACTAATGGTTTCCAATGTGAAAACTATTTTGGGTTGTCTGTATTTCATAAGATCACAGATATATACGTAAAGCATTGGTTATATAGGGATGTGATTCCTCCTACAGTTGTAGAATAGCCCTACACTTTTGAGCAAAAAGGTCCACCATTGTGATTGGTCCAGATCGTTGAGATATATTTTCAGGAGGTGGTGGTGGCGTCTGTACTCAAATTGTCACAGAGTGAGCCGAATCTATGAGATTAGGTTTCGAAAATTTTCCGGGGCCATGCCCCACACACCCTAGCAATATCACTGAGCTGCACTTGTGACTATTTCAAGTAAAATTTAACTTGAGGGCTACGTTCAGTGTATCTAGATACCTTATATTGAAACTTTAAAATTCTCCTACAGTTTTATAATTTTCAAATCACATCCCTGTTATAAGCAGGCCTCACATATAAACGAGTGTATTTGAGGGCGGGGGGTCGGGGTATATGGGGGAACTGAGACATGCAAATTGCCTTTAAGCGAGGAATATGTAATTCAATGGGCTTTCAGTAACTGCTTATGTATTTTACGTTACAATCTGATTGGTCGCAAACTGCTCCACTCTAAAGGTTTGTATATCGTGTGAAAGTGCATGGAGGACAATCTCATCACAGTGTCAGTGGAACACAAGGCTATGACTGCTCGCTGTACCTTTCTAACTTTTTAACCCTTCTTGATTAAACCCCTCAACAGTCATTGTTTCTTTGTTATTATCTGTCAGGGGACTCCTGTACCCTAAACAACATGTTACTAGACATACTAACACAGCAAACGGCGATTGATCATAAAAATATTTATTTCTGTTCAGAGGGTCTTTCACATGGGTCGTCATAATTTCCTAGGTCTTACATTACAAAATGGTGCATGTACCATAACGATGTCAATTTCACCAAATATGTCGATTTCAACCAAACAAAAGACTACTACAAATGCACAGCCACTGAAATTGAGAATCTAAGAGTATTTAGCCAAAGCACTATCACTGACTGAATGGGGATAGACACTGGCCACATAATCTCAGTGTTGGTGAGTTGGATCATTACCTTAATGCAGCCACTCCCGAGACTCGTATGGCATGGGGACTACACCTATATTCACACTGATTTCAAAAAGCTCATCATCCAGAGTTCTGTACATTTTAGCATTCATGTTTAATGGTATGCTGTGTTATTTTTATAACTGAAGTTTTACGGGAATTTGAACCTCAAATTCTAAACAATATTTTGATAGAAATTTATAAGAAAAATTTGTCGGAGAGTGCAGGTCGAAACTTCTGTAAGGCAATCCTTCAATGGTTATTAGCGTGATCTTAGTTGAGGTTCCCCAAAAGCTGTGTGATACTACAGGGTATACTATAACAAAGTACGACGGTTTTTTTTTGTCATCCAAATGTCCGGATATATGACAAACTGTAATCTGGTCTTATAACACGATTCATTATGTACATGTATACAACATACAACACACGGACCATAACAGTATAATACATCATGGTAATAGCTCAACCCTTTTCGAATTTTCTAAGGATAGAAGTTCTATATTTACATCTATATTTCTGTTGATTTGATATCAGTAATAGCGTCTTACCATAGACTGAATGTATGATCTCTTTTCATGGCTATCCAAACACACGAGCTACGATTAGCACTCTGAAACTCTTGCTTTGTGCGATGATATCATGTAGCTTTCTGTTAACCATGTCATGCAATACACCATAGGCCATACTGTTTTAACATGGCCTCAAACGCCCTGCCCACCGCGATATTTATAATCAGAGTATTACTTGTAGCATACTGATGATCAAACAAAATCGTTCATTTTATTTTCCAAAGCACAAGTTATAAGTCCTTCATGATATGAATACAAAGGACGAGAACGCACTCAGAATATCTATGAAGTTCCCATTCCACTAATACAATGTCCATGCATGCAATATACATCAATGTCCATGTGTCAAATAAATATGAAGGAAATAGGCCCCTTGAGTCAGCTGTCTGACACCCCCCCCCCCCCCCCCCCCACCGCAGTCTATTTAACTATGTGAAGTTGGTAGCACTATATACTGTATTGCACTCAAATACGTCATGCATACACCTGCAACACTCACTTATGTCAAATAATGTAATACTTTTATTGTATTCAGATTCCCAATTTTTGAGTAAGCTGTTTATACACTGTCAGATACATTTACATTGAGGTGCACGCTCTTTTTCATACAAAAAGATTCACATTCAAAAAAGCTATAGACATACACATGAAGGTCTGTGTAGTGTACACACTTTGTACAAAGTATAGGCTCCACCGTAGATATATATGTATCAATCTGCGTATTAGCGGATGTAACAGAATTGACGCCGACTGCTTTCGCGTCAGATCTCGGCCCGACTCAGCCCTCTGCTCCGTGTCTCATACAAAGCCTCTATATTATATATAGCATCCAAACACGACGCACGACAATCTCAAGCACCTCTTTTGAATCAAAGTTTACAAGTCTACCAACAGTGTCCTAATCGTAGTATAACAACGGTGAGACTTTCGGTCGTCGTATCTGTTTTAGTCTCTCATATTCATTTTAGTCTCCTATATTTAGGCAGAACTTAAAGCCATGTTAACGTAATGCTCCTCTGTGCTTGTCTTTTTTTTACACCTCTATATGAGAGGCAGTGTTAATGAATCATGGTCCCTAAGTCCAGTCGCCGCTCCAGTCCAGCCCGGTGGTCGCGGCGGGTCATGAGGCTACGGAGGGGGTTGTGGCGTTGGTGCTGGAGGCGGTTTTACGCCGGATGTACTCCTTGAGTTCTGCGTTGTCCTCCAGGTCCTCCATAGTAAGCGGCACCTGGTTCCCGCAGCCAGCGTACGGACACCTGACAAACACAAAAGGTGGTAACGTTACATGGCTGTTAATATTCTTTGATGATGTTTCATGTATTTAATAGAACAGAAAAATTACATATGTTCATGGTGCATCATCAGTGCTGCATTCATTCATTATGATTCTAAGGTCGATATAAACAATATGATTTATTGTTAGTATATATTCCGTACGGAAGTGTATAAATGATGCACGGTCGGAATGATGCTGGAATGCAAAACTAGCCTGCTACTCGGGCTGCATTCATGCATCATGTTGACAACGCATGGAAACACCAAGCTGCCCTAAAGGTTTAAATCAAATGTTAAACTTCAACTATCACAGTAACTATTAAAAACATGTCTTACTTTGCAGTTTTGTCTGTGCCTTTGGCCCTTCGCCGAGCGATGAACTCATGAATGGCAACCTTTTCGTAGTTGTGGCTGCAATTCTTGTTGCGCACAGGTTCTTTCATCACTTGCTGTGTATACGGACATTTGATTGTTAGTTCTTCTGACGTCATAATGACGTCATCGTCGTCATCATCAGCGGCCACTGGAGCTGGGTCCACGGTGGCAATCTCTGTCGCCAAGGCGTGCTACAATAAAGTGGCAGGGGCATACTTAGTTAATTAGAGGTTTATAATATATTTCAAATCGGTTTTATATACATGTATAAAATGTACACAGGTTTAAGGTGCACAGATATGAAAGCAATTTCCGGTAGAACTTAAATTGTCAAACAGTCATTGAGTGTAACAAACACATTGTGTAGGCTTGTATATCATTCCTTTAAGAGTAAATTTCAAAATAAAGTGTTTTTTTAACTCACCAATTCACTGTACTGGTCCCCGACATAGTCCGCGATTTTTCCAGCTGGAATAGAAATGCAAATATTGAAATGTTGAATTGGTCAGTGTTGAAATCTAAACATCTACTGTTTAACCTTTAAATGCTTTTTCCATAGACATGACATGACATGACATTTGAGTCATTTGCAGAGTTTTTGTGGAACAATTAAAATATTTATTTAGCGGATAACCATGATGTACCGATACCGCGTAGGACAGAGGAGCATTAACCCTGAGGCATCACACTTTCCTTAAAAGATTAGATATTACATGGTACTTACGTGAAGTGCTGGTTTTGATGCCCCTGAGTATCTTGAGGGCGCCCTGTGCGTCCAGCTCACTGATGAAGGGTTTGCTACTTTGTCCCATCAGACGCTTCAGTTTGAGCAGGTCATCCTTCATCTGTGGTGTAACGTCTCGTAGGAACAACACCAGGTGACGCTGTCTTTCCTCTGTACACAAACCATATATGGCCAAATATATCAATGTACAGATTTCACTGAGAAGGTGGTCATATTGTTACAATTTTTTTTTTGTGAAAAAAGCACCCAAATTTTTAAAATTTAATCTGATTTCAAGGGTTTTTATCACTTTAATTTTTAATTGATAAGGGATTTTGATGCGCAATATTGGTCCGACAAAGGCAGAGACGCCCACAGGCATAGGACAGGCTGTTTTTGCTTACCTGTACTGTTGATGTCGTAGCTGGGGTCCTTGGGGGGTTGCTTCATCTTGAGTGTGTAGCGGACACGCTGACAGAAGGCCGAGTTGGGGAAGAGGAACATGGCCGTCACCTTCTGGAAGCAGATGAAGCAGTGCGACAACTCGTCCTCACTCACCGTGAAGCCGCACGGCTCCAAGCCATCTGTGGAACGACAAGAATTCATGACATGTTATTAAATAGTATACCTGGTGTGTATCAAAACGTTTATTATATACAAGCATTAACGATTTACTAAATCCTGCAAAATGTTATTTACAGGTACAAATGTATTAGCAAGGACCAAAGATCCTGATGTTAGATATCTATGATTACCGAACAGCCAGAATAATTGAAGGTTAAATTCTACTCACGTTTCACTTTAAATTGGATGCTAAGCCTGGAGTTCTGGTTCTTGATGATAACTGGTTCTCCTGACTGGGATCTGATCGACCCGACCCGGACGTTGTGACAGTGGAGCCGTAAATCCTCAGACGGCACTGAAACGACAAACACATTAACATATTACTATAAATCACATCATGTTTAGCCATTAATTCATGCAATATGATCACAAAAGGTTATAGTGCATTAAAAGCACTATGGCACGTTAAAGTGCTCATCTTAAAAGTGTTAAACATGAATCCATATTTGACAGTTAGGCTGTGGTGGCTGGGCGACCTCTAGCACACATATCATGAACGAGATGGAAACATCAGAGTTGTCCTGCCTCTGGCTCCGAACTGAAAATAATAATTTAGCCAGCTTTGTACTCACAGGGTATGAAGGTGTTGCCGTTCCACAAGCAGTGGGTGACTCTGCGGTTATCGCCGGGTTGGATCACAGGGTAGACCATGTTCGGCAGGAGTGTCTTCTGAAGGGCTGCAAATGATGCCCCGTCCGCTGGAATGGTGACCGGCGTCGTTGTGGCCATACGCTGCAAGCAGATGGACACATATTTACCACTGTAAACACCAGGGTTCAATGCATAGCCTTTTAACAACTGTTTCAGGGAGTGACTATTGACAAAAGTAACACTCCCTCAGATAATGAGAACTGAAATCTCTGACATCGTTCTTCGTAGTAATTTAACACCCTCCGCCATCATGAGAGATTCAAGTTCAAGATTGCACAGTTCAGTTGAAATATGCCAAAGTTTTCTAGATCATGTAATATTTCTATATTTCATTATTATCTTTGTATATTTTACAATGTATAATTGTCTCAGGAAAGTGTATGCACGTCTTGGTTATAGAAGGTATGTGTGGAAAACTTACCGCTGAGCCGAAGTTGCCCATTGGCATACGGACTCTGTAGGGTAGGGAGAAAAGAGGAGAATCAGAATGACACCTTCCAAGTTTTGTGCATGATAATATTGCAGGGAAAAAAACTTATGAATTGAAATATCCATTCCTTTGGATAAACAGTACAGGTTAACCCATGGTGGCTTTGCTTTACAGAAAAAAATGCATCAAAAAACTCTTGTGCATGTATAAAATATCGTATTCAAGCCAAGTGCCATCATCATACTGAAAATACAAACTATTAAAGACCTAGATGGAAAAACTCAACAATTCTCCATTTTGGTGTAAAGGCCCCACTAGATTGAAGAGCGCTCAGGCGCATTATCGCCAAGTTACAATTGAAGTCTGAAATACAAACTAACCCGGGCGCCATTTGAGGTTGGGGTCGCATCGACTGTAGCATCATCTGACTCTGACTTTGTAGCATATTGTTCTGTATCCGATGCTGTTGTTGCTGCTGTTGATGATGTAGTTGTTGCTGTTGCCGCAGCTGTTGTGCTTGTTGTTGTTGTTGTAGAATTTGTTGTTGTGCTTGTTGTGCTACCTGGGGTACCTGTGGCCGCTGGTACGGATGGCCTCGGGTCGAGTTGGAGCTGACGCCATTTGTCGTGGGCTGACGGGCGGGCGCGCTGGTGAGAGCGCTCGGTTGTGACGGCGTCCTTTCCCCGCTACCAAAGAGGATATCTATGGCAGTGTCCATATCAATGGGGAGCACTAGCGCTTCTAACCGCCCAAACTTGGCCTTCATAGAGGTGAAACTGTGGTTGATGGCATTGGCTTCGTCATTGCTCAGACTTTTGGGGAAAACTGTGATGCACCGCTTTTTCTCCACTGAAAAGTTTAGAAGCAGATATCTTTAAACCATTGTACAAATGTATTTATTTCATATAAATGTTGTCTAGCATAGTCACAACTATCAATGCTACTAGCCAACCACTGCCCTAGTTATGTACTAAAGGGTCTGTTTATCATTCATTTTTCTTAAATATATTTGAGACTATTATCACTATATTGAATGTGTAGGGCAAGCTCGGGGGCAATCTCAAGTATCTGCTCGTTTTATCAATGACTACAGAGAGATCAATGATGATTCAAAAATGAACGTTCTCATATACTTACATGGATCTTTTTCATTGAACTCATCTTCAGACATCTGGAATATGGATCGGATCTGTTTCACGCATGATGCTTCCAATGCAAAGAACAGAACTGGATGGACCTGGCTGAGGTGCGCCTTGCACTTTGTGATGGCCCGGGCGTTAAGCAGTAGCGGTGCGTGCGTGTATTCTGAAAAAGAGTCATCTAATATGAGTCACTATGACTATAAAACTCTGAACCGGGATAGAGATTAGTAAACATTAGTAATCTAAGGCCGTTTAAAAAAAATTATCAGCTTTACGGATACTTTTCTGAAAAAAGTGGTGAGGGCAGGAGGCTTTTTATTTTTATTTTGTTTTTGGTTGACGAGGGAGGTCCTTTTTTATTTTTATTTACTCAATATTGTTTCTAATGTACTATTTCTATATATTACCCTACATAAATCCAATTGTTTACCATGCAATTGATGTGCCCTAGTTAAAGGCATAGAAATACGGAATAATATGCTACTTTAATTATGTTTCTACACCAAATAATAGCTGAGATATGAAGTTCTTTTTTTTTGAGGGAGCATTTTTTTCAGTTGATGCAGATTTTAAACTATTTTTTTAGGGAAAAATGGAATAAAAAGCAGTGATGCGGCCCCTTCTAAGTGATGCGGGCGGTGTCTGTAAAGCTGATAAATTTTTTTAAGTGGCCTACTATTAAATTTTTTCCTTGGAGTCTTATGAGCTTACTAATCATGAAGCATCCTTATGGTCTGAGAGCTGAGCATAAATGGTCAGATGTGACCCCCAGATGGTTATTAGAAACAAAAGTTAATACTCTCAGAAATGGGTTCAATATTGATTTTCCTAGGTAAAAAGTTTTTATACAGCATGAAAAATTTACTTACCACGTAATGTGAATAATACCCCGTCATCCTTGAATACGACGTTGGACGCAGGCATAAACTTTCGTGTGCCCACACGGATCTGGTAAGCCTCGAGCGACACCCTCATACCGTCAGCACCGTTTGTCACCGACGACTGTGCTGGAGGTGGGGCGCGCGACAACTGTTGTGACTGCTGTGGCGGTTGTGTCTGTGATGGGCGTCGTGTGTGGTTGGTAGTGACGGCCTCGGAGTACGGCGGTGGGAAGCCGGGGACATGCGACCGGCCGCCAGCTGATGCGCTAACCGGCACGAGGGCAGGTGGTGGTCCAGGCTGTACAGTGGCTGAGCCACGCAGTCCTGACAGACTTGAGAGGGGAGGAGTGCTGTGGTTGGAAATCAGACTGCGACCATTGGCAGTCGGTAAACCCACAGGGCTCTGCGGTGGGTTCTGCCCGAGCGAGGTGGCGATGAAGTTGGATTGCAGGTTGAGTTGTGGGAGGGCGCTGTTGTTGACATATAAGGCTTGTGGCACAGGTTGTGGCGGTCCCGCACTACCGTTTACGTCCATTCTGTCTCCAAGAGGCTGTGTCGTGGTAGGATTACCACGACTGAACTTACATGAAAGGGGGGAGGACAAGGGGAATTCTGTATGAGGCTTCAGAGACCTTCTTTGAGGTGGAAGTGATGAAGAGTTGAGCTGGCGACCTAGCTGTTGCTCATTGTCATCTCACTCTGAAAATATACAACGAAATAGAATTTCAACACTTAATCACAATGGCTATCATAGCTTAGTTAAAAGCTAGTTTACGAACGGATACACAAAAATGAAAGTGGGGTATCGACAGAATCTGTGAACATTTTAATTTCCTACCAACAGTAGGATTTGTCATGTGTCCATGGACAGGTGGCGCCATCTGAGGATCTACCCCGTCATCCTTGAATACCACATTGGACGCAGGCATAAACTTTCATGTGCCCACACAGATCTGGTAAGCCTCCAGCGACAACCTCACACTATCAGCGCCGTTCGTCACCAACGACTGTGCTGGCGGTGGGGCGCGCGACAACTGGTGTGACTCTAAATACGGCGGTGGGAGCTCAGCTGGGGACATGCAACCGGCCTAGCCAACCTCCAGTACAGAGGTAATCACAACAAAACACTCAAATGGAATACCTCTGAGAGCAGAGAGTCCTGTTCACCCTATGTAGAGAGCACTAAGTTACTAACAGCAAAGACTCAAACATTTCATTGTTTTGATTACCTCTGCATAGGACAAGGATGAGGGTGACATCGACTAAAGACAAACTTTAATAGTCAAACTACTAGACAATCAAATGGCCCATGTTCATCTGATCATGGTTGGCAACTGGTCTGTGACGTCATGTACGGTGATATGACGGCAGGGCCCAGAGGGGGGCATTTACACATCTCAGTTCAATGGCCGGCCTAAGCTATAAAACAGCTGCTGTGGAGCTAGCTAGATCAGACCACTAAACAGCTGCAAATACAACATGTTAAAATGTTAATACACACACTGGATGCAGCATGGATATAATCAGTGTTGCCGAAAACTTTTTCTTAACGCAGGCTAATGTGGCCTGCGTCTATGCATCTTACGCAGGCCATTTACTTATCACGCAGCCATATATATATTTTTTTTTTATTCAATCGTATCACTAGTATATGAATTTTGATATTTCAAGGTACCTTCATAAAATTCATTATAAATTGTTTCATGAATATAAATATTCGATATAAAACAATTTTACAAATATGGCCCTAGCTTCGCTTCTTATTGGCCGATCGGAAAAATTCTTTCACCATTAGAAAGCTGAGATTCTATGCGTCTATGCGTCATTTCGGCAACACTGATACAATATGTGAAAATCACATGTGACTATCACCCTGACTCGGCCAGAAACACCTTCAATTTATTTTTCCTGAAAAAAGTTGAATTCGATCCAGAACTGATATACATGCCCCCGTTTTACACAATCTGCACAAGTACCTTTATCAACGAGTCTATTTATGGCAGCTGATTTGATTATTTAATGTACTCTGTGATGCTACAATTTCCTAAGACGTATAGATGGGGGAGGCGCCTATCCAAGAAGCATGTGACATAGCGTTGACATCTAGCTGGTGATAGTGCCTCAAGGGAACTGGACAGACTGTGGGTGGCATGGGGGTGGGGGACCCCTGTGAGAATGTTGGGTCCCTGGAGTTGGGGGGGGGGGGGCTGCTAGGGCAAGTGGTGCGTTACTAATAACATCACATCCGGTCGGCCTACTAACCTACTTAAAAAGTTGGATGTAAGCCAACGACAGACCTCAACTAGCCTACGCTCACCCAGGCGACCTGGGTAAATGGTCTTTACAGCAGTGATGACTGCAGTGGTTTCTTATCACTGACAATTTACTCAATGCATTCTGTGCAGGGGCCTGCATGTACCACTGCTCAAGGTACTTAGGCGACCTGGGGGCCTTAATTTCCCGCTTAATTTAGGCGACTTTCCGAACTGAGGCGGACCCCTCTGGCTCTGCATCTGCATCTACTTAAATACTAGTAGCCAGACAGGGTGAGGGGGTGGCCCCAGGACCAACTGCCCGTACAGTCGGGAGTGGGAGTGGGGTGAGGGGTTTAACCACTCTTGATTTGCTACCCGCCATGGTGCACTGTGTAGAGGGGGGGGGGGGCTGCTAGGGCAAGTGGTATAGTAAAAACCATCTGTGATTTACGAAGACCATGTCAGTAGGAGTCTTGACTGACTCTCAGTGAGAGCCACCGCGACCAGAGGGGGCAGATTTAGCCTAAGTTTTAGGGGGGGGGGGGGGGGGAGGGGCGGAAGTTTTTTTTGGTAAATATTTTTTTGGGGCATGGTGCTTTATATATATACATATATCTGCCAGCGCATTGTCGATTAACAAGTACATGAGCCACTGCAGGCCTGCTCTAAATCACGAAACTACAACTTACAAGGTACCCAAATTGCCCGAATAAGGGTCGAGGCCTCGAGGGGTATGTTTCTAAGAAGTATTAAAAGTGGAACCAATAATTGCCACTGGTCCAATAGCAATACTCCCTCACCCCCTTCACCCCACACCCGATGGCTAGTTATATAACACATGCCAGCAACTACGCAATTCCCCCCTTAGAGACCCGCCCATATTGCTACAAATATGGGTGTAAACTTGTCAAGGTCTGCACTGCGTTATTCATGACAACCACCAGCCCTGTCGCATGTCTAATGCTTTGTCCCTGGTCGAGTAGTTTTGGCAAAGTGCCAAGCACTGGAAGCTCAATACTAGACTTGCCAACGCTCCGTGCTTATTCCAACATATTGAAGAGTTTGCAGCACATGGCATACTGGGAGGGACAGTAACAAGTCTACTGACGCCCCAGTCTAAACCGGTTTGAACCAGCTGGAACCGGATCTGTATGGCCTGCTACCACCTATAAATAGTGCTGGAAAAATAATCAGAAAATACATTTATATTTCACACTACGAAAGTTCTGGGAACCCCCATATTCTTGGAACCACATAGCTCTTTTGTCACATACATTGTGACGTCATAATAGGTATATTATATATCGTAAAGTTATTAAACATAGCTGAGATAATGAATTTTGAGTAGTTCTGTGGCCCAGCTCATTATGGTGAGCTTTTAGTGTGACATCGTAGATGGTAAAGTTGGGTTTTCTGTGAATTTCGATTTATACCATCTGTGGTAAAAAGTATACCATCTGTGGTAAAAAGTCCCTCATGGTTACTATAAGGAATGTCCAGCCTGGTGCATGGTTGCTGGATACTCACTTGACTAGGCCTACTGCTCGCCTGGGAAGATGTCTAGTTATGCCTGGTCTTTTACCACCCTCCCACCCTATGGCATAACCCTCAGGGAGGCCCTGCTCAGCCATTGGTCAGTTTACAACGTTGCCATGGTCCCCATAGCAATGGCTGAAAACCTAATTGGTGGCGAAGCTTGGAACCTATTGGTACTCTAGACTTGTGGCTACATGTATTTACTGAATGGCCAGTAGAGTGGTGCTTTGCTGGCCTTGTCCTACTTGTACTGGGGCATTGCTGGTATTGTGTGTAATGGTTCACACCACAAGTGACTCAGGCCTGGGGTTGGGGGGCACTTGGTATATTTTGTAAATAGGGGTGTACAGCTGGCAAGGGTACTTTTTGTGCAAAATCCCCCTCACCAAAGGTCCGCATTTCACCAAAATCCCCTTCAGCAATGGTCACTTTTCAACAAAATCCCCCTCAGCAAGGGTCACTTTGCGGAAATTTCAACAAAACCCTTTAGAAAAGGGTCAGTTTTTGGAGTTCAAATACTTTGCAATAAGGGCCACTTCCCAGGTCATTTTCAACCAAAATCCCTCTCACCAAGGGTCACTCCTCGGGAAAATTGGCTGAAACCTAGGCCTTTTTGACCCAAAACCCCCTCATCAAGGGTAAGGGTTGTCAGAGGGCCAGCCACACCCCCGTCAAAATAAAATTGAGTGCCCCCCCCCTCCCCCCGGGGACCCAGGGTGAAGTGATTCATTTAATAAAATTTGAACCAAATTGGGTAAAGCAGCAAAGCGTTAATTATCATGGTGAATTCTGAGTGCAGAAACACATTATAGTGGCCAAAGCAGATGATTGTGACAAAGTCCTTGTGACAAGTTGACTTGCTACTGTTTATTACCTTTTTCACATGACAGCAGGGTTACAGGTGTATAAGTACTCTGACAGATTTGATGAATGTCCTGCTATCGCATAGACACTGGCCACAGGAGATCTAATCTCTTTGGTAAATGCTTATTTCCTATGGTTTAACGCAGTAGCACACATACAGTCCATACACTCCTTAGTGTCTTAAAGTGTTCAAATCTTTGCAAGTCCTTTTGTGAATGTAAATGGAACTGTTAATGATAAATGTTTCAAGTAAATTTAACTGTAAATTTAACTGTACAAAGAATATTGTCTCCTATAGTCCTCGGGTACAAAGTCCAGTTTCAGTAAGTTCAATATAATGCAATGTATACAGGTAACGTAATCCTGGAGCACCTCTGACATAGGTTTCACTACAGCACTGCCTTTTATAGGCCAGGATGATGCAATACACCAACAAGCTGATGTCAGACTCACAGAAATAAGGATGATGCAATAACCAAACTGGGTGATGAAACATACACAGTAGAAAGAGGATGATGCAATACCTCTACCTGATTGCAACAGAGTCTGGAACACACTAGAAGGCTGATGTCAGCACCATAGAAAAGAGATGATGCAATACCCTCACCTGATTGCAACATACACTACACACATTGCTGGTTCAGAACCAACCTCAAATCATGCACTATAGATGCTTTGGGCCATACATCAAATGAATGGTATAGGCAATTGGCATCACATGTGACCCAGGGGAATTCAGGTCTCTGAGGGAGAATTTGGGACTGCTCTCAAAGCGTCTCATATACAGTCTCAGAAAAGCGTTTGCGCGCTCCTCAACATAGAAACGAATGGACCTGACAATCTGGTGGAGGGCAGTTGGTGGAGGTTCCTCCTATACCTACAATGCTGTAGAAAACTGGACAAAAAAGGCCAAGAGTGACCCATTTTCATATGGCTTTTTAAGGCATTTGCAGAAGCCTTTGATAAAGACTGCAGAACCTGGCAATGGGCATTTGTCACGGCTTAAAATGAGGCAAAGAATTGTGATTCAGGAAATTTTATTTACAGAATAAATAAAAGTTAAAGTCATGCAAAAAATGTTGTATAAGACCCTGAGGCACAGTAGAGCCCCTGGGTCAATCAAAGAGGAAGAGTGACTAACATCACAAGGTGAGTCAGGGTTCATAGGGACGGATTGCCACACACTTGCCACGAACACAACACAAACCCAACCCTCAGTGCTTGGGCAGACATAGACCATACGGACAAAGGGCTTCATCGCAGCACCCTGGCCTGGTCATGCAGTTCAATGCAAGTTCATGCAGATTTGCAAGGTACAGGCTCGACAAATGTCTTAAAAAAAGCGTCTCACTTGACGGCTCCATGGACTTAACATTGCGCTGTATACAACCATGTGGTCAATGAAGCTTAGTCCACAGCACATTTACATAGTAGGCTTCATTGCAGACAATTTCAGAAAATTTGTGACACTTCTTGTATTATATTTTTCAATATGATATTGATTTCCGATTTCTTCCGTTGTGTTATCAATCTCTTCGTATTGATGCCATCTATCTTCTTCACCCACCTGCCTTGATGGCTTCCATGACTGCCCTTTGAATCATCGGCACCCTGAGTCAATAATTTAGCTAATATCTTTCAGACTTACTTTTTTTTACAGATGATAAAAATAACAAGTTCACATAAAAAAAGAAGAAAATCAATCCAAACACACATATGTTGCCTCTATTATATGGCTTCAACTAACCCTGTCGTTCAACTAGCCCCGGTCTCCCTACTTATTGGCAGCCAATGGGCCCCAAAGGTATTGCTTTCAAAAATATTGTAGTGCAGTTCAAAAGTGCATAGCTACACCAGGGACTCCACACCCCCCGCCCTCAAAGCTTTGATGCTCACAACAGGTACTAATCTCCTTGGGGCGAGAATTAAGGGTAGGGAGTAATCATTTTTTAACAACAGAGCACACAAATTATCATTTTCAAAATTCTCCCACGCCCCGCCATGGTAAAAAGTTTGTGCGCATGGGGAGGGGGGGCGGGGGACTCTGAAGCATAGTAGCCCTAACGCATGGGCTTTTCTGCTCAAAACAGGTGGAATTATTTTGACTCCGCCCCCAAAGAGGGACGCACATATTTTACACCCACCAGTCAAGGGCTAGACTTTTTTTGCCCCACGTGGGTACCCCCCCTCAAGGGATCGAGTTCTCATTTTTTAATAAGGGGTGGGTGGTGAGATTCCGCTAGGAGTGCGTGAACGATACCCCCCCCCCCCCCTCCTAGAAGGTGCAAAACAGATGGAATTTTTTTTACCGCTCTTGGGAGCGGTCCAAAAAATTCCAACTCCCCTCCCTAGTCAAGGGGTCCACATTTTTACCCCCCCCCCCCCCTCGAGAGCGTGTGGAACGTTTCATGGCCCCCCTCGCCGAAGGCGGCAATTTTTTTTCGGCCACCCCCCATTGGCTTTGAACTATAGTAACGCGCTGGCTTTTTTGTTAAAAAGGGGCTACATTTTTTTACGACCCCCCCCTCTCAAGAGGGGTCAGAATTAGCCTTTTTAACAACTTAGGGAGTGATCATTTTTTTGACAACTGGGGGGGGGGGGGTGGTGGCCCCCGGTCAAGGGATCAACATTTTTTACCCCCCCCCCCCTTTAGGGTCGAAAATCGGCTCGCGCGCGGGCCCTTTGAAGCATAGTAACATGCCGGCTTTTTGGCTCAAAGCAGGTTACATTTTTTTGCCCCCCCCCCCGGTCAAGAGGTCCAAATTTTTTTGCCCCCCCCCCCAACCCCCCCCCCCCCTGTTGTATAAAAATGATCACTCCCTTAATTCGGGTGGATTTAGGGGGGGGGGGGAGATTTGGACCCTTGACTGGGGTTAAAACAATTTCGACCCTCTGGAGGACTATATAGGGCAGGTGTCGCATCTGAGAAGTCGTCCATCTCAGAAGTCGCTACCGGAAGTTCAACTTACTAATTAATAGTCTATATTTGTCCAATAGATGGATATACGGCGTAGGGCATTATCCTTAGGGTTGTGGTTTTCCACCTTTAATAGAAGAGAGGGATATTATCCTGGTTTTAATTGTTTCAAAAAAATGATTTATTTTAAATGATATATGTGGCCCCCATTGACTTTAGCCTAGGCGCGGAATTCTCACATAGAGCGACTTCTCAGATGCGACACGGGGTTAAAAATGCCCCCCCCCCCCCCCTTCCCCCTATTCGGATTCCGCGGGAACGAAAATAGGCCGGCCTCCGGCCTAGACTGTGACTGTGACCACAATCGTTGACCAAGTACAGCACAGTACCGTACAAGTCTAGGCCCCGACAAGCTGATGGCTTTCCTAAGATCAACTTGAATAAACTTGACGCAACCCCTGACAACAAAGTGATAAGTCCACTTTGCAGGCTCGCTGTCAACGGGCACGGCGTGGTCTGTTTCTGTGTCAGTGGCGACGCGTAAACTTCCGCGGTTCGGCAAGTTACAACCAAAACAATAACACGTGGGCTCGCCGGGCCGGTTGACACACTTATGGCCTAATACACACTCACGTATGTCTGCCCTTTCTGTTGTAAACACTAAAATATCGATGGAAATCATGGGAGAAACTTACCGCAGTCGTCCTGAAATTCTCTTCAGTTTGTGCCAAGATAGTTTGCATGTTATAGAGGGCGCTGCAGTCTTGATAACCTGCAAAATAACTGTCAAAACTTTGCAGCTTTTTGTGACGTCAGTTATGACCTGCCAAATGCTAATGAGATAGGCCTAGTTAGAAACTAGGTCACACACTACAAAGTTCATTCCCAGCCCTCTTCTGCAACCAATAGCACCCAAAACATGCCAGTTCACACCAATGTGCTCCATAATTGCATATGTTAGGGGGATGAGGCCGTCCATTGCACTATGTATCTTACATAAATTGCTATATAATGGCTGAAAGATAATCTGTTTGACCTAGTTTTGAACAACAGAGAGCCTGTGCACGCACCCCATGTGTGCGGAACGAAACAAAGGTCTCTTTCTTACTGCAGAATGCATCGGTACACTGCTTTAAACCCCATGATTTCTCGATTCAGAAACAGTTATCGCTGAATATGTTTCTAACAACCATATGAAGAAAGCAATATCATACGGTTTGGTTATTAAGTTATTTATAGCCTGCAGGTGCGTTGTCGGGGCGTCGGTGATAAAGTAGTACCTGCAAAGTGGCGGAGCGATTGAGAATCAAAAATAAATCCTTCTCCAAGCAGAGACAGCAAATTTGTACGGGCACCTGCTAAGTCCCCGCCTGGAGAGCGCGTCAATCAGTGACGCCCCCTGGTGGTTATCAGCGGAACTAAAGTCCCACTTCACTGAACAGTTCCATATATTTCCACCAGGGCCTAGGGACGACAGTATTGCTATTATCTTTTAGAGCGTATTTCCCATATTAATCTGTTATTTGCAGTAAATGCCAACCGCTGCTTTGTAACGTGGTGACATTAATTGCTATTGAACAGTTACTGGTGTTTCCCAGAAAAGAAATGCTGATCCAACCTCATTATCATGGGGCATCAACAAGAGGGAAGGTCAAGGCCGCTGGAGTAGAATGGTTGATGGAGCTTGAGTTGAGGATCTTATTCGCTCTGGTTTCTCTCAGTATTGAGCAATAACGTTATTCCTGAGTCATAGATCTGCTTCACTTGGTAACCATGGGCACAGAAGACGTCACTAGAGCAGTGTGTACGTCAATGAAGGGGACTTACCCTCCCTTAAAACTGCGAAGTTTGTTTCACCAGCAGGTAGTTTGACAACAATTTCAAGTGAACAATACACTCCCATTGCCAGGCACTGGCAGTGCATGAAGACACTGTTGACAGTTCATCTTCAATTGAAAACTCACAACCACCTCCAAAAATACATGTTTAATTGGGATCTTATTGCCAACAATAGTGGAGTGGACACCCAGGTCCTTGGATGGTTCTCCTAAAATAGCAGGAACAGGGACACTAATCATAACCTGAACCTGTCAGTCTCAGTGCCAGTGGAGTTATCATTGAATTGACTCAAGTGAATGAACTGTGCAGATATCATGTTGAGAATTAAGGGTCAATAATATGTCACTGACTCTTGTTAGATATCTGTGTATGAGTACCATTTGAACTCAACAATGCAGACTTATATTCAATAATGCAGTCTGCCACACGATAGACATAAAACCAGAGTCTTAAAATGAAGGCTTATAGACTGTAGTTGACATGGCCACTAGTTTTATGGGAACATCAGCATTGTGGAGTTTGGGATCTACATTGAGACATTCATCAAAGTGGAAGCTTACAGAACCTGACTGAGCCCAGACAGAAGACCAGCAAACTTAGACTCTAGTGCACCTGTGATAGGCCTACAGCACCAGCAGAGTCAGCCTAGCATACCTACAGTAAGGATCAGTAAGCAGGTATGTGTTACAATTAGACAATTAGATCTATATCTAGGTGGGCCCTGCATGGGGCGGGGGGGGGGGGGGGTCCCCCATGTCTTCTGTCGATTTTAAGAAGTGCCTATACATGTCCCATGTCACTAGTATCTTCTTGTTCTTTCTGTTACATGTCACTAAACTTCAAAATGCCCATATGTTGCTCTGTCTTATTTAGTGGTCCAGATCCATATATTATTATAGGGTAACCAGGGTATAGAAACAGTAACTGTAGAGGGATTTCATGTATCATACAATGGGTTGACTTCATTCATTCATTTTAAAATCTACCAGTAGGGCATATATAATCCTACCAATTGTCTCACTGTGCTCCACTATGAAAAATCAGGGGGCACAGTAAAACGCTACGTAGGGCACAGTGATACAGTTAAGGTCATGTTATTAGGTGAATACAGGTATATTTAAAAAATCTATTGGTACCGTAACTCAAACCATATAACGTATTTGATGTAATAAAAAAAAAAATTTCAAGTTGAAAAAATCAGCCTCAGATATTCATTCTAATAAGCGACCCCCATGGCTGCCATATGCAGACTAATGGCCCACCTAAGTTGCCTAGGCCTATACAAGGCTTCTGGCCTCAGATAGGGAATTCCGGGGTCATTGAGTACATAATTAGGGAAAGAAGAACTCTGCAGTAAATACTAGGTGAGTTCTGGGTGGTCAAAATAGTTTGGAAAATTTGCTAAAATTCTGTAAAAAATCACAAATGGCCCTCAGCATATCCTGATTGAGATGGCACCTCAAGATATATGATTATTGCAGGGATAGGCCTATATTTCAATGTTCATTTAGGTTCGGTCTGAAATGAACTTATTCACTGCACATATGGTCAATTATGGAGGTTCATTTATGTTAGGAACCGGCATTTCAGATTTCCGTGAACAAAAACCCGTTTAAATTTTTTATATAGTGTATAAAAGGTTTTCCTATTCATTCCTAAGAGATTTTCCACCAATACCCGGCTGGGAATTTTTTATCGCATGTTACGTTACATTAAAGTATAGTGAAAATTCATTTCCCTGTCTGAGACCTGCACCAGATACAGTTATATAAACTAGAATGTCTGGGGGATTATTGAAAAGTTGATCATTTAATTGGTTTAGCTTAGTTTTAAATGTTTTGGGACAATTAGGCCTGCTGGGGTGTGCAATGTTGGTTGAAAATCATTAAAATCCACCTTTTTTGGGTAATTAACAGCGACAAATTTGCAGATTTCTTATGTTTAACCTATAGAATCTATGAAAATGGACCTAGGTTCATAGGAAGTGCAGTTTCTACTATTGAATAGACCCTATTAGGAGCACAGATTCCATTTTCCCATAATAATCCAGGTTTGGGGCCTGCAGAACAGTTGTCGGTGTGATTTCCTGCGTAAAGTGTAGCTCCGACAGGCTGTCTCCGAGCATCAAGAGTTGTCCATTGGCAGCTCATAGCAAACTACACATTGTTCTGACATGCATATTTTTTTCAATCAACATTGCCCAAATATGTATGCTTAAGAATGAGGTCAGGGCTTGATAATATGGTATGCCATTGGGGTCAAAATGACCACTTTTTTATGAATTTGTAGGATTTCGCAAACAATTATTGCCATCCTTAATACATTGTCATGAGAATATTCACACAATTCAATATAGGGCAATATATGTCTTGCTTGTAACATCATCAGCAGCCAGTTAGTAACCTGCCTGTGCAATTTTATAGCTCTGTCAGCACTATTTCCTACAGAAATTCATGTTTTAGCCTATAGAAGCTCAGTCCAGAGGCTAAGGTCTGGAAACGCTACTATTTAGGTTGGTAGTTTGACATGAACAAGTCTCTGTATTATAGGAAAGAGTTGCTCTGGGCCAATAAAAGTTCATATTCATACTTCAAACACACAAGGGCACATGAAAAAATGTTTTTCAGAAAATATGAAAAGCATGCCTCTCCATGCAGGCCTCAGATAGGGAATTCCGGGGTCATTGAGTACATAATTAGGGAAAGAAGAACTCTGCAGTAAATACTAGGTGAGTTCTGGGTGGTCAAAATAGTTTGGAAAATTTGCTAAAATTCTGTAAAAAATCACAAATGGCCCTCAGCATATCCTGATTGAGATGGCACCTCAAGATATATGATTATTGCAGGGATAGGCCTATATTTCAATGTTCATTTAGGTTCGGTCTGAAATGAACTTATTCACTGCACATATGGTCAATTATGGAGGTTCATTTATGTTAGGAACCGGCATTTCAGATTTCCGTGAACAAAAACCCGTTTAAATTTTTTATATAGTGTATAAAAGGTTTTCCTATTCATTCCTAAGAGATTTTCCACCAATACCCGGCTGGGAATTTTTTATCGCATGTTACGTTACATTAAAGTATAGTGAAAATTCATTTCCCTGTCTGAGACCTTCTAAACACCCCTATGACTTCACACTTGGCTAGGCCTTAATACCTGCACAGGTGCGAAGTGCTCCATCTTACACAAATGTGAGCAGGCAAGCAGAAAGGGGTATCCCCGCGGGATTAGCACCAATTTTAGCCACCAGGGGGCTCCACCATGGTTTGGAATGGAAGAAATAGGCTAATATTTGCTTTTTGGTACTTTTTTTCTGGAGAATTCAGTAGTTTTATACAAAATATTCCATATTTGGTGAAAAGCTTCCTTATTTGGAATGTAAAAAGAACTTTTTAGAGCCTAAATTGGTGTCTTTGTTGATTATGTGTTGCCATGGAAACATGATTTTCATTCCAAAAAAATAAAGAAGCCCATTGCTAGAATGATTCACGAGGATTACCATGGTCAAAACAGAAATGAATTATCATTTCTAGATCAAAATCTATGGCTTATAGGATGAAAATGTATCATTATTTTCTAATTATTCTAATTATGCTAATTAGATAGAGATATCTTGGAAACTATGAGACTTAGAGCTTATTGGGGTTTTGGATAGGGCAATTCCCACCCATATTCATACAGCCATTTCTCAAAAATTGGAAATGATATCTTCTTGTGTAATATACCACTAGAAAGCTTATGATATCAATTTGAAAGTTGACATTTTCGTTGGCTATCCCTTTTCCCTTGCCTGTACACACATGTGTAAAACAGTGACAAATTGGAGGAACACATTAACAAATTCTGGGGAAGATCTGAAAAAGGGGAGGCGCTTATTAGGGGGGAGGGCGCTTATTACGTTGAATATGGTATATTAACTTTAAAACAAAAGAAAAAGCCTGCACTACAAGCGATGGTGTGTATGTGAACTAGAACCCCAGTGTGACTCATAGGTTTTGCCCAAAGTCTAGGTGCGGCTTATACAAGGGTTTTTGCTAGTATCGACTGTAGTAGGCCAACAGTATTCAAGTAGCAGCTTGTCATATAGGATTGCCACCAAGTCAAGGTGTGGCTTATATAATGGTTGGGCTCAAACAAATTTAACCTGTTTTGAGACAAAAAGCCCGCGCGTTACTATGCTTCAAATGGCCTGCGCGTGAGCCGATTTTCAGGGGGGTAGAAACTTTTGACCCCTTGACTGGGGGGGTGTAAAAAATTTTGCACGCGGAAATCCACCACTCCCCCCTGTTGTTAAAGAATGATCACTCCCTAACTTGTGTATAAGCCGCCCCTAACTTAAAAGAATCATATAAGCCGCACAGGTGCTCTGATTATGGCGAGTTTTGTAATGTAGTACCGTATTTGACGTAATGAGCGCCCTGGGCGCTTATAAAATCATTTTTTTATGGCCTTTTGAGTACCTAAGAGTTTAATTGTCTCCAAAATTGGGAAATGTGAGCCTTTGTTCTAGTCTATAAAAGCCCCAAAAAGGGGAGGGGGCGCTTATTAGGGTGAGGGCACATATTACGTCGAATACGGTATACATCTAAAAACTCTTGTATAAGCTCCTCTGTGCCAATCCTATATGCCGCAGCGGTGATCAGACTCTCGTACTAGCCGCTGCTTCTATGTAAGTTTTTACGGTATAAGGTATCTAAGACTGCAGCTTGCAGTGCATGCCATTGGATTATTGTGTTAATGATATCTGTTCACATGCCTATGCCTATATGTCGCATTAGGCTCTGTCAGTGTTGCCAGATGACAGACGGAGCCTCCAATCATAACCCTTCCCCAAATTTCATCCACAATTAGAAGCTAACTGAAAAAAGGGGGGGAAAAGAAAACTAACTGAACATGGCCAAGGTCAATGGACTGCTCCGCTAATTTTCATTTATTAAAAATCGTTCAGTGTGTAATATGAGTTATGAAAATGATTCATTCAATATGAATTGCAATATATTCATTGAAAGCAGTCATGTAGTTCTCCGTCAGTATTGGTGCACTTGCACCATGGATGGGGCTTCCCAAACTTGCTGTTAGCATTCTATATTTAGATTCTGCTAGCTATTTCTGGCCTCTTTACAAACCTAGTTATTTTTAGCTCAGCATGGTCATGGCTGTATTAACTGGTTCTTTGGTTAACACCGATGTATCCCAGCTATAGAAATAGAACAACCAAGTGACTCATATTGACTTAGCCCTCTAGCAATGTCTCAGGGAGATGAATTAGTGCACTCAGGAATAGACAGCAATTTGTAAACGTTCAAGCATATTGTCCTGTAAGCACGGCCATAACTTGATCTGGTTCTGGCGAGATAAGCACTGATAACAGCTAACACAATGGGTACTAATTGTACCCTAATAATTCCGCCTTTAAAAATTAATTCCTTAATGCCCTATACAGCTTAAACAAGTCTATAGAGATTCCACCTGGTCGGACAGGCATCAACTAGCAGTTGGGTATCACTCATCAAGCCTAATCTCAATTATCTCTTTGAAACAGATGATAGATTTTATATGGTATTATGTGTACTGTGGAATAAACATCCCATAGCATGCATTATGCAGTGTACTAGGCTATATAGCTGAGTAGTCAGTGTGGCTCATCCATTCTGACTCAGTCCTTCACGGTGGGAAATACACAGCAACCACTGTGTACATTGTATCTCATCAATGACTATTGGGGTGAGGTGCCCAATATGGCTGCCCCCAGCATCCAGTACAGTACACCAGTACACTGTGTCTAGCTGAACTGATAAGAACGTTGAGTTAGTATACCAGTATGTCTGGGATTCATCAAGAATTCACCTCTGAAGTACTGGCACTTTCCACCATCCACACTCCATAAACCATTCTTAGGATCCAGGCACCATATGTCTTTTTTCTCAAGGATGCCCTAATGTAGTGCAGACAGGATCTTGTCTTCACCACTGCTCTAGAACCTATAACCATCTATATCGATAAGATATTACCGCATGGCTTGAATCTTTTAGCTCGTATAAATCTGACTATTATACAGAGAACAGCATCTCCATGTCGATTCGACGAAGTCTATTTTCCAAAATACCAGATCGCATATTTCCTGCATCTTTCACACTTCCAAAAGCCCTTGCATAACCCACACCTAGACTTTTAGAATATTGTATAACCCGCAGGAGGTTTGGTTTTGAATTTACTCTACCATTCTTTTTCAGGTACAATCACCCATGTCAATTTTCTGAACTAAAGAAATCCTTTGATTAGGCCAAGCTTATGTTCGGATCAGACGAATTAGAGTTGATTTTTTTCTGGTATAAACCCTTTAAAAGGATGGCTTAATGCCTTTAATGTGAGTAACTCGCCAGTGCTGCATTCATGCATCATGAGACCCCATGGGGTTGAGACATAACTGAAGGTCCGGCATGCTGCACCAATGCAGCATTCAGGAGTTACTCGGTGGGGCAGATTTTATAGGTATACTACAGAACAAAACTAAACCCCACAGAATAAGCCCTTAGTGATAGTGCAGGTTAGGCCCGTAGGATCTTCCTTAGTTGGGGGTGCGCAAATTTAAGTTACCTATCAAAATAAATTTTGAAATAGCTGAAAATGTGTTTAAAAGTGGGTAAGGATTGGGGCCTGGATCAGGTCCATTTCAGTTAAAATGGCCACAATATCGTCATTTAATTATGTCTGTTCACATACCTAGTGGCCAGCAGAATATATGAATAGGTCAGAATCCCAGGTTATTAAGTTGGGAAGCCAATGGATATATGTTGCATCTCAAATATATTAGAAAAGATTAATATTCAAAGCTCGCACTTTTTTTTTTCATTTTGCCAATTCACATTGATAAATTGCCTTTCCTTCTCTATTTCAGAAATATGAATGATGAAGGCGATGCTCCCATTGCAGGCCAGGCTGATGACAATGATGACCCCGAAGATGAACATGGTGAAGCAGAGTTGGAGGCTGCAGAAGCTGAGCAAGCAGAAGAAAACATTGAGCCAGAGGAAGATGAAAATCCTGAGGTTGATGCTGAAAATCAGAAACCAGAGGAAGACCAGGCTACAGGAAGTCAGCATGACCTAGATGAACAGGGTGCCAACGCTGACACATCTGCAGAGGACCACTTTGATGCTTCAGATCAACCAGAAAGTGAAGCAGCAATAGAAAGTGAAGAACCAGAGGCAGAAGCAGCCATGGCAGAAGGAGATGTGCTCCAGGCTGAAGCTGAGGCTTCAAACAACCAGGAAGATGAGGACCAGGCATCTGAGGAGCCAGAGGAACCAGAGGCAGATGCTGCTTCTGAGGACCCTGAATCTGAGGCTGCCAATGGAGATGGTGCTGAGGGAGATGAAGTACCTGAAGAAGCAGACAATGCAGATGTTGATGATGCAGTTGAAGCTGACAATGCTGCAGAAGAAGAAGCAGCAGAATCTGATATAGTGGTTGATGCTGAAGGTCAACCCGAAGCTGATGCTGATTTCCAGGATGTGTCCCTTGGGGATGAAGCTGGAAGTGTAGATGATGCGACAGAAGCTGACAATGCTGTTGAGGCTGACGCGGCCGGTAATGCTGTAGGCGGCAATGAAGTTGTTGAAGCTGATCAGGCTGAAGCAGCTGTGTTCTGCTCACCTTCAGATGAACCAGATCAAAATCTTGCCGCTGAGGAAGACCATTGCTTTGGAGCCTCAGGTGGGAATCCTTTGGATGCTTGCTTCGTTGCTGAAGCGGACCAGGGTCATGTGAGAGTCTCTCGACCAAAGCGAGGAAGGATAAGGTCAGATGAGACAGCAAAGAATAAAGTTAGCCAGGAAAAGGCATTTGAGGCTGAAGTTCAGGAATTGGTGGACAAGGAGAGGCTCCTCAGTGATGGTGGAACACAAGCAGCAAAATGTCCATCTCCAGAGCCTGATTCTGCTGAGGCACAGCTTCAACTCCTTAATTACGTTGAGGATGGTGATGCCGACAGTTTAAGAGAGGCACTTGCTGTTTACAGCGGTGACGTGAGCCGAGTTTGCCTCGTAGCAAGTCACACTGGGCGCAGTGTTGCGACGCGAGCAGCCGAACTAGGCCATTTTGAGGTACTGAAGGTACTTTTAGATGCTGATGTACCTTTGGGGGTTCATGATGGTGAAGGTAAAAAACCCATGTATTGGGCTCTGATCAACAACCATTGTGAAGGAATTAAATTGCTTGCTCAGCATGGACATTGGGCTGATAGGATGGACAGATCAGGTGCCACTGCTCTTCATTTGTCTGTTATCAATGGGAATCAAGATATACTGGATCTGCTATTGGAAGAAGCAACCAATGTCAATATACAGTGTTACCAAGGAAACACATCACTTATGCTTGCCATTAAACATGGGGAGCTAGGTATGATGAATTTGCTGCTAGAAAAAGGTGCTGACCCAAATATAGTCAACTACACTGATGATTCCTGCTTGAATCTAGCTGTTGTGACAGGAAACCTAGTCATTGTCAGGGAACTAGTAGCTAACAAGGCAAATATTAACTCCCCTGGAAGGAACCAGTCCCATGCAATTCACCTTGCAGTTCAAACTGAGCAGGAGACTATCTTAGAATATCTAATTTCAGAAGGTGCAGAGGTCAATGTTCGTGATAAGAAGGGGTGGACACCTCTACATCATGCAGTCATACAGGGCCAGGAAGAGTTCATGGACCTGTTACTTGTCCACGGTGCTGATGTCAATCTGAAAGATGATTCTGGAACAAGTGCTCTTTTCTTGGCCATTAAAGGTGGGAAAATGGATATTGTTACCAAACTGATAGATGCTGAGGGTGATTGCAACACACAGGATGTTGCAGGATGGTCACCAATACATGAAATTGCACTGACTGAAAACATTGACATGGCATTGTTTCTACTTTGCCATGGATTGAACCTCGACCTGCAGGATTCACATGGCTGCACCGCCCTGTATGTAGCGACAAAGAAGGGTAACTCTGCCACAGTAGCTTATCTAATAGCCTCTCGTGCCAATATCAACCTTGCTCGGACAAATGGTCGAACACCGTTACATGTGGCTTGTCAACAGATGAATATGGCAGTTGTCGAACAACTTCTTGAGGGTGGTGCCGATCCACTTCTTCCAGATACAGTCAGTGTCACACCCCTACAAATAGCCATACAACTTGACCAAAAAGACTTGGTGAAGCTATTGGTCACAAGCATTAAGGAACCTTCAGCATTGTATAGAACAGCTAAAGTTAGCCATTCTGATGACTTGATGTACCTTAGATCCTGCTCAGTAAATTATGATGCTCAGAACCAATTTGGTTGGACAGCACTGCACTATTCTGCGCTTGAGGGTAGTTTTATCGCTGTCTCCCGCCTTCTGTCCATATACGTAGAGGTCAATGTCCAAGATAACGATGGGAACACCCCGCTACACCTCTCCACTCTTCATGGTCACCTTGATATCATAAATGTCCTTACGTGCTACAATTGTTGTGTTAATGTGCCTAACCGGAAAGGAGAAACACCACTGCTCTTAGCAGCATCCAGTGGTAAAGAGGAGGCAGTCCTTCAACTTTTGTCCTGTGGTGCCACCGTTAACGCAAAAAACAACGAAGGGGAGAGCTCGCTCTATATTGCCATCACCAGGAACTATGAGAAGATTGCACACGCTCTAATCAGATATGGCGCCGACGTCAACGAAGCTGTGCACGAAGGGAGACATCTCGTCCACTCCGCTGCTGCCCTTGGCCGTGCTTCGATTCTATCCATGTTGATTTCCCATGGTGCCTTGGCCTATGCAAAGGAAGCAGTAACAGGAAACACGTGCCTCCACCTATCGGCAGAACATGGACATCTCGATGTAGTGCTTGAACTGATTCTGTCGAAAGCAGACGTGAGTAAGGAGAACGTGTTTGGGAAGACAGCGCTACATCTGGCAGCTCGTGAAGGTCACATCGCCGTCGTAGAAGCTTTGCTTGATGCAGGCACGGCGGTAAGTATTAGTAATGACTGCTTTATCCGCAATATAAATTTCTCAGTTTTATTATATATTTACTTCATATATGATATTATTCAAATGTATGATTCTTCAATATGTATGATAGTCTACATCATATACCAGGACAGATATGGGTGGGTATGAGTCAATTCTAATGATAGCCATAATAAGTTTAAATCTGGTGTAAATTCAATAGCTTATAAGGGATGTCACATAGCATGTGTTTAACGTGGTATTCAATAGAAGTAATTGATTGACAATGAGAAATTCGCACTGTCAATTCATAATCATTGCCGCTTATTCAAATTTGATATTGGCCCATTCTCATGCATGTTCTCTGATAAATAAGTTCTAAAATATATTCAAACATATTCATCTGGTAATCATCCATTGCTCATTGATGTACTGTAGGTTGCTAATCCATTGAACATGCTTACAGGTGACCTTGGAGGACGATGAAGGTATGCCCATGTACGATCTTGCCAAGCACAAAGAGGTGTGGAACCTTCTCAAGGCATGGGCCGTGTCAAACCGGGGTCTTGTACGGCGGCGGTCAGCGAACCGCGCTAGGTTAGAAGCTGGACCCTCTGGTCATGGCCAGTCCCCCCGAGCCCAGAGCCCCCGAGAAGACTTCTTCATGGGCCTCATGGACTCTTTGCTTCCATAGTTACTATTTTACTACTCAATGTACCTAGTCGTGGCAGTTTGTATTATTCAACAATAATATTATAAAGTAATTCCTCTGGTCTAAGGAGGGGAAGCTTTTGTGACATATATTATAGTATCATCTTATATGGGCGTATTATTGCCAATAATTCAGTTCATCATCTTAATTTTTCAGATTTGTAGTTGAGAATTCCACTCAAATATATGTATGCTTGTTAATTAGTTTTGAGAGATGATAAACAAATCTACTCCATTTTGACAGGAGTCTACTATCTGAGATAGATATTCAGCGTTGTCGGGTTAGAAGGTCAACATGTTGTGTAATGGACCAATAATGAAACAATGTGTATAAAGAATGTCTGCACATTGAAAAAAGCAGAGCCTAATGGCTGGGGCAATGCCTGAGCCAATATTTTCCCCTGCAGAGGAATATGTGTTGTGAAAAGATATAGATATGTTCACACAGTTGTAACATAAGCTACTATGTAGTGATAACATAACTTGTGGTATGATGCCTATTTACACAAGTTAATGAGACAAAGTGGCAAGATTCAAAAGATAGTGCAATCAAAACGTATATAAACTGGGTGGTTGATATACTATTGTAGTAAGAAATCCTCTCAATTCAAGTTGATTGGCCATATATGTTTATTATCACAATATTTGTTGCATTCGTTTCAACATTGAATGTTCAATACTAGCTATCTAATAAGCCTAGTTAAAATTCACAGTCCTGTCAGAGAAGAGGGATGAGACACATCTACAAATAGCAATGCAGCATCATAATAGCATTAATTCCACCAGAGTAGATCATCCCCAAATCCCCCCATAATCAGGAGCCATCGGACTGCCCCTGTCACCCCGATGCAACCGGGCAATATCAGATGGATTTGATATTTTTAAATTGATTTGATATTGCAGGAATATATCGGCGACCATTGTGCATACCCCTTACCAGTTATTAATTTCCCTAATAATTTGAATCGGGGCGCAACCATACTCGATTTTCTCATCGACTCTGGTGAAAGGCTGGCTTATCAAGATCAGATTATTTGCAGTCGGCCAGTGTGTGTTTGGATTCATATAGCTAATGTTGTCCAACACATTCTTGATGTTTAACATCCACCCTCCCAAATGTGCCATTAACAGTCACCTAGTGCAATCTGCTAAAGAATAAGAAAACACAAGTTGAACGTAAACGTTGAATAATCCCATATCAAACTAACAGTTCTGAAGATAAGGTAGCGGCAGTGACAATAGTAATAGACATATAGCTGATAGACTGTTGCAATACAAATACGTCTGCTTCCTTATGCCATAGACAAAGGCTACATATGGCAAGCTCAGACGATGAATCTCACTTGCAGATGTGTAAAGTAATTTAGAACTGCTAAGGTATTGTTTATAACTACAAGCATACCTAGTAATATGTACATATAAATATGGTATTTTTCGAGTTGTACATTTGTCACGTCCCGTTTCTACCAGGGGTACAGTTATCGGTGTAATTAGATAAGGTAGATATTGAAGTTTTTGAAGTTTGTGATTTGTCACTGCTGTTGTTGGTATTCTATATGAAGTGATTGCTATGTTAATGGTTTCTCTATGACATAAAGAAGGTAAACTAGTATGTATAGAGTTCTGCTGTGGCTCTTCCCATGGTCGGCAGGTGCTGTACACGACTTTCATGAAGACTCATTGTTTAACCCCTTAAGGGTCGCATAGTACTTTAATATTCAATGCCCATTTCCGTCATGATAGTTAAATGCAGCCCTGGCGAGGAGACTCCAAGGATTCATTCATGATTCATAATGACAAAGGGTAAAACACATTAGAGCACTGTGCGAAAATTGAGGTTAAAGGGTTAGACTTAACAGCTCAATTGTGGCTTATGATTATGAATGCTTTCATTTAATGGGAAACTATGTTTTTCATACCTCTATGTATGGTTATAGATTTGATTTAAGGGGAGGCAACTAAAGGATATGTTGGTTAAAATATATTAATATCCTTTAGTTATTCTTGCTATTGAATATATGGAAACTTTGATTCCTGTAATAATCAGTGTCAGTCTGAATGATGAGTATCAGAAATATCTGAAACAACTCAAAATATCAACACAACTCTCAAATGCCACTAACAATCTTAATCATTATTATCAATGGATACCCTTTCATAATAAGTTGGCCTCTAAGTCTGATGCTACCTAGGTGCACGAATATGTACGCCAACGTTGTTCTGTTTGGGAAAAATGAAGCAAGATAGTAATTCGGAAATGTGGGTGATGCTTATTGGCTACTACCAAAGTTGTTTTTATTTACCTAGTGAAATACAGATTGCTGGACGTATCCTATTATTTATAATAACTCAAACATCTTACTGACATCATGCTATAATAATATCTAAAAGCTGCTGAACCTATTTCGTTTCCAGAGAGTTAATAACTCTGGTATTTTGATTAGTGTGCACCAAAACGAGCACCCATCCTCTTTTGCTATTAGCGCAAAGTGGCCTCACAATATGTTTTGAATATATTGTGGGTTATCTCGACTTACCGGTACTAAACATTAATATTTTAATGAAGCAATTTCTCGTCTTACAGGCTAAAGTTTCACCCAGGAGGCGATCCCAAAACAATGTCAAATGTTAATCAAAATGAATAGAACTTGAGATTAGGAAAAAGAAATGTGCGTACTATGAATTTTGAAATCATTTGATAATGTGTTGTGCCGATTATGTTTCTAACGTGTTGATTAACACATGGGTCATTTCTTTAATGAAAGACTCTTCTCTTTTATCAAGAGCTCTGTGGTTCACGTTGTAGTATGTTGCATGCACTTTTGCTGGTGTTCTCATGCTGCCGAGACTAACAGCCTCTGCATTACATCCATTTATTCGAAAGCAGTGAAATTTGCAATGCAGCTTGATTTATATTTTGCTAATGATACGTTAGCTCTACAAATTCAGAGATACCTTTTCCTATTTTCATAGGGATTCCTTTTGTAGGGATTCCTACCTATTCCCCCCTGGGAATTCCGAAAGCCGGTAAATTATATTAACCTGCTATGCAAAACAGGAGATCTCCTACGTTTTGTTGATCAGTCGTCCATCTGGATTGTATAATTCCACATGTGACAAAAGTTATCGCATTTGTCAAGTCAATAATATATTGGCTTTTACTTTTTACCAAACTGAATGCTACCTCATATTCTTACATTTCTTTGCTTACCTGGCCATGTAATCCTTAGGGCTGTATGTGTTAGAGAATCATCATATTCTCAAGGGGGGGGGGGGGAATGAATTTCCCCCCTTTTTCGCGAAAAGCCTACGGTTTGCTATACATAATATTGAGTGGCCGCGACGATTTTGAACCCTTTTGAAAGACAATTCCAATAATATTGAATGGAACTTGTACAATTCCCCCATTTGAACTCATTCTTCATCTTATAGTTCATATCTTTTATTGCGAACTGATAATCTAAACATCAGTTGCCGATGTGTTGTGGCAGACATCCGACTAGAGTATAGTCTGGGAGCCAGTATTGAAAAAGCCCCTTAAAATGGAAATTCGTTGCACCCCCCCTGTAGCAAGCATTACATAGTATCAAATGAAAGGTAAGACCACAGGCTTTCATTTAAGACCAATGGCCAGTCTGGGGAGGACCAGCATGTCACGCTTATATGCCCGTTTCCATGGCAACCAATATTTTCAACATTTTTAGCAAAATATCAATAATTTATTTTTGATTCTAATTATCTTGAGAACCGTTATAGCTGGACATGTGAAATTTGGACATGAGACTCATATATTAGGCCCCCATCAGTAGCAATAAGATATTTGACCTTGGTCAAGGTCAAGGTCATCTGATTTGACCTTGAAAGTGAAAATTTGCTCGAGATACTCCCCCCTCGTCTACAACCACAGTCTACCTGTGAGTATGTTTTAACTTAAAACAAGGTAGTTGTAGCTGGACATGTGAAATATGAGATGAGACTTACATGTCATGCCCCATTTAACAGGGATAAGTTATTTGACCTTGGTCAAGGTCAAGGTCACATGATATGACCTTGAAAGTGAGAAAATCCATAAAATACTTACAATTTTTCTTATCTGTTTTGAATTATGTTTAGAACTGGAATTGCTAGATTCACGAAATTTCAACATATTAAAGGCAGATACATTGGGTCCCATTGAATGGTAATAAATCATATAAGGTCAAGGTCACATGATATCACCTTGAAGTTGAGAAAACACTTGTGCAAGACAGAAACATGACAATCTTGGAAATTGGATACACAAATAGCAGGTATTTTGAGTCAGACTCAGCTTTCTATTGATACCAACCAGCGGCTCAGCCGCCGGGATACTGACCACCCCCCCTCCTCCTTCAGAGTGCGACGTCCGCGCTCTATTTATAGCTGTCCCATGACCTCTATGTCCCAGAGTGCACCGTAAACATGGCGCCCTCCGACAAGGCCAACCCAATATAGTAGTGTATGTAAACATGCCTATGTAAGGTACGGCTTATACGAGGGCAATTGGCAGTTGGGGTTAAGTCTGGTAAACAAATTGGCTGAAATGGTGTGTTTTGGAAAGCTTTCATCACTGGAAAGATAGGGTATCTCAACGATTCTTGATAAATACCATTCCTGTTTAAAATTATATACAGTACTTATTCCCCTATACATCAAATGGCATTAGTTGACCGCTGGTACCCACCCCATTGAATCTGGCTTGAGGTGCTTGACAGGAACAGATAAACCAAAAGAGGCTACCTAAAAATATGTACTTTTTTCAAAGTTAACTCGATTTTTGTCTCCAAATTTACTAAAAATAATATTTTGGGGTTTTGATTTATGCCCGTATTTCCTGTCATAAACTGCCTAGTTTAAAAGAAACCCCATCTTTAACACCTAATCTCGGCAGAGAGTGCCTGAAAACACAAAAGTATGGCATTTGACAAATGGCCGCCATATTTTTCTCATGCTATGAGGCATTAAATTCGGATACTTATAATAGATAGGATGTCTAATACTACGGCAATGCATAGTTAACCCCCAAACCATTACTGACCTTAACCATCATAGGCCTATATATCCAAATAGTTTAGAAATCTAAGCTGAAACTTCTCTATCGAGCCACTGGGAGAAAATCTGTTTGGAGAGTGAGGTAGATAGGGACGTTTGTAACTAGAGTAATATCTCCAAGCACTAACTGGGCCAGGGGAACGCCGCCCTGTCTATTCTCGCGGTGGGTCCCATCCTCCAGTTGCTGAGGGGGGGGGGGGGGGGGGGGGGTAGGAGGATAGGCCCCAGTTTGCTCTGTAGCCCCCCCCCCTATTTCCAGTGAATTTATGCTTTCTAGAATATTTGTTTCTTCATTATCCAGTGGCCAAAGGCGCAGGTACTTCTAAGACAGTGTTATTGTTTACCTGGCAGAATACTCTAATTAACATACATTGTTTTCTAGCAGCAACAGCACATTTATGTAATAATATTCTGGCATTTGATAGTTATGTCATAATTTAACAGGGATTACCTTAGTCTCAGAGACCACCTGGGGCTGTAGGGGTCAGTAGCATCCTGGGAGTAGCTAGCTATCTCCAGGGGACAACTGTAGCAGATACACACACACATGGCTTCAGGTCCTACACCAGGGTGCCTTTGGGGATGTGGGGGTCTCACCCAGCCTCCCAGCTACCTGTAGGGTCCAACCACCCCGCCCCCCACATGCTGGATAATGTACAACAGTACCAGTCATCATGAGAATAGGACTGAGCCACTTCATGACCAGGCATACTAAGCCAATGTTTGTTTGGGTTGAGGCAGGTTTCCTCGCCTTTACAGGTACATGCTGCAGTGCGGGCCATGCCTGCTGAGGAGCAAGTGCATGTGACTGTGTACTTTGAAGCTAGGTATTTGCAGATAACCAGCTGCAAAAGATGTTGGTGCTGCCTCCAGAGTCGTCAGCTCTGGCATCAGAACTCCATATGTGCCAAGTAGTGAGTACACAATGCATCAACATTTGTGTTTTGGAGACCAGAGTACAATTTACAGATAGACGATAGGTGTTGCAATGTCATTGGTCATTTCTTTGACAGCTGTACCCAACTGACCAAGACACAAGACTACAGGATCCTACATAGGAAGGATATCAAGGCAGCTTTGTTTTTGCATGTAATTTTTCGAGTCTTTTAGAAGTGGAGTAGGCTTTTAACTGTGTTTAATTCAAAGGTATAGATCAGAAAAAATAGAATGCTTCCAGCATTCTATTCAGCACTTAATTATATCAACAAGTTGGCGCCATCTGCAGTGTTACACCAGGAAACAGTAGACCCTGTTAGTAAGATCATCAATGAAAGACTTTCAGGCAGCAGGCCACTCAGTGCTGCTACCTGATGTCCCTTTTCAACACTTAATTATCAAAGCCCACCAGAATATAAATAGCAGTTGGAATTGGAGTCTCGTATTGCACATTATTAAGAATTAAGAAAATGTAGGTTTGAGTGTGCCACATGGTATAGCAGCTTTAATTAGTATCTGCAATATATGTTGTCCAATCTCACCAAATGAACAGTGGTCAGTCCCTATTGAATGAAGCTAGTTGGTGGTGATTGCCTTAGCTTTTGTCTTTTCCATCACAGTTGAAAAGCTTCATTTTGTGGAGAGAATGGAAGGAGTTCATAGTGCATTTACTTCTCACTGCTACAGATGTAAGATATTTTGCAACATCTTCTGGGACTCTCAGTCCTTTAGAGATGTTAGAGAGTTGTTTTAGATGCTGCTTTGTGACAAGTAGCTCTGTGGGCCCCTTCAGCAACTCTGTGGATGCTTCCAGAGCTCTGGAGACCCCTTCAGTGAATCTAGGGACCTCTTTAGCATCTCTGTACACCCTTCCAGTAGCTCTGGAGACCCTCCAAGCGGCTCTGGAGACCCTCCCAGTGGCTCGTGGGACCCTTCCAGTGACTCTGTGGACCCTTCCAGTAGCTCTGGAGACCTCTTCAGTGACTCTGGGTAGAGTGTTCACCCAAGCCTGCTCTGCGTGTCCCCAGTGCGGGCACTGTGTACAGAGGTATACCATGGCACCTACTGGCCAGTATTGGAGTATCCTGTACTTCTTAGGCATTCTTATTTCCGGGCTAATCTATGCTTCCCATATTAAATCTTGTTCACTAGGATTATTCTACACATATTGGTGCATATTTTCATCCCATACCATTTTTTAAATTTCTCATGGTTTAGGAAATATGACAGAAACAAAACTTTCAAGTAGCACCTGGATAAGATAGGTTTAGTTTACAAAAAATTGTATTTTGTCATTTCAAAGAAGCCACATTCATGAATGGAAGGCACTTTTGAATTTTGACATAATTCTTAATATCTCTCCCGGAAATTGACCCTTGTGAGAGTCATGGTAAACAAATGAATACATTACAGTATCATAATTAAAAATGTATCTATGGAAAGGTACTGCATCATATATTTTAATGGCAAGATAATGTATTGTCTACTCTGTCTACTTATTTATAAATCAGTGGTTAAATATCATGGGTTGTCCAGTCTTGCTGTCCTGCTGCATGCAGGGTGTTTACTCACTGCACTGGCAGTCCCACTATACATGTAGTATGAGTGCCACCCACCGTACAAGTTATATATAGAACAGCAGGGGTAAAATAATAAGGACTTTTACAACTTCCCATGGTCACTCTCAAGCACTTAGCGCTAAAGATATCCTTATTCTGATTTTTGCAATGCATTTGTCGATATCTTCTCCCCAGGGAAAGTTAAATTGATATCATATTGAACAAATAATTAATTTTGAATGGAACTCCCTACTCTGGGGACCCCTTCAGCAGCTCTGGGGACCCTCTAAGCGGCTCTGGAGACCCTCCCAGTGGCTCATGGGACCCTTCCAGTGACTCTGTGGACCCTTCCAGCAGCTCGGTGGACCCCTTCAGTGGGTCTGGGGACCTCTTAGTGACTCTGTAGACCCTTCCAGGAGCTCTGGAGACCCTCTCAGCAGCACTGGGGACCCTCCTAGCAGCCTTTCCTCTGGGGACCCCTTTAGTGAGTCTGGAGACCCCTTCAGCGCCTTTTGGCAACCTCCAAGCAGCTGTGGGGACCCTACCAAAGGCTTTGGGGGCCCTTTCAGTTGCTCTGGAGACCCCTTCAGTGACAATTTGGACCCCTTCATTGACTCTGCGGACCCCTTCAGTGATTCTAGGCACCCCTTCAGCCAATCTGTGGACCCTTCCAGCGGCTCTTGGGACCCTTAGAGTATAACTGAGGACCATCCCAGAGACTTGCCCCCCTTTAGTGACTCAGGGGACCCCTTCAGCTGCTCTGTGGACCCTCCCAGCGGCTCTGGGGATCCCCTGAGGTGCTGTGTGGACCCTTCCAGCGGCTCTGGGGACCCTTCTGGTGACTCCAGGAGGACCTTTGCAGACTAGGTGGCACTTCAGGTGGCTGTGGGTGCATCCTTGTTGATTCTGTAAATACCTCTGCTGTCTTTATGACCACCTCTAGTCCTGGAAACACCCATGCCGACTGTGGGTACGTATACCCAGGTGGCATTATATATAATGAATATCCACCAGCTCTGAAAACCTCTTTGCTGGTACCAAGGATGACTCCTCCCCCTATACTAGGGACGGTTAGATCTTTTCCTATACCATGGACAACTCAATCATCTTCCCCGCTACCAGGAACGACTATAGGTCATCTTCCCCTATACCAGGGATGACTAGATCATCTTCCCCTATACCAGGGATGATTAGATCATCTTCCCCTATACCAGGGATGACTAGATCATTTTCCCCTATACCAGGGATGACTAGATCATCTTCCCCTAAAACAGGGATGACTAGATCATCTTCCCCTGTACCAAGTACGACTGTACAGACCTCAGTACCAGGGTTGTAGCTGAAGGGTTCCAAAAGCCACTGAATGGGTCTCTAGAGTCACTGAAGGGGTCCACAGAGCTGCTGAAAGGATCCACACAGCTGTTGGAAGGGTCCCTAGAGCCGCTGCTAGAGACCCAAGAGCCACTTGGAGGGTCCCCAGAGCCACTGAGGGGGTCCACAGAGCTGCTGGAAGGGTCCCCAGAGCTGCTGGAAGCGTCCCTAGAGCCGCTGGGAGGGACCTAAGAGCCACTTGGAGGGTCCCCAGAGCCACTGAGGGGGTCCCAATAGCTGCTGGAAGGGTCCACTGAGTCGCTTGAAGGGTCCCTAGAGCCGCTGGGAGGATCCCCAGAGCCACTGAAGGGGTCCCAATAGCTGCTGGAAGGGTCTAAAGAGCTGCTGGAAGGGTCCACAGAGCCGCTGGAAAGGTCCACAGACTCACTGAAGGGCTCCCCAGAGCTGCAGGGAGGGTTCAAAGAGCTGCTGGAAGGGTCCCCATGCAACCAAGTTTTATTACAACACCTACCCCACACCTTAAGAAGCTCAAGGGCTCTTAGGGGCCCTGCACATCTGCCAGCTAAGCAACAGCCATCATGTTTCTTTATCCGGCACAAACTCCAGACTTATGTTGTTTCCGCTATTTTCCGGCACCCGGTCAGAGCTGGCACCCGGTCAGAGACGAAAACATTGGCCCAAGTTTGTGAGCCAGTGACAAAATGTGCAGAATGCCACAGTCTGACATTTAAATGTTCAATAAGAGTGAGGTAGGACATATCCAACAGGGACATGTTTTTTGATGGTTTTAGGCAGTTTCATCGTTTGCCACCATGTGCCGTATGTGTAGACACTAGCTCATACCTTTAAAGAGTTGCCAGCACCTGTATCAGTGTTGCATGAGTGACTAGTAAATGTTGCAATGCAACTAGTCATTTAAACAAATACTATGGCTGGTGCAGACTAATGATCTGCCCACTGGGTATTTGCTATCTAAAGGAAATGGCAGTTTGGCATAGGCATTAAAGTTCTATCAATTGGACTCCGAAGAGCCAACTGGACTAAATGAAGGCTTGGGCTGTTACCTGCTATTTATGTATTCAATTTGCCAAAGATTGTGATTTTTCTGTGTCTTACACAAGTGTTTTCTCAACTTCATATCATATGACCTTGACCTTAACCAAGGTCATATGATTTATTACCATTCAATGGGGTTCAATGCATCTGCCTTTATTATGTTGAGATTTCATGCATCTAGCACTTCCGGTTCTAACATAATTCACATGAAATTTCAACAATTGCAAGGATTTTAAGGATTTTCTCCCTTTCAAGGTCATATCATGTGACCTTGACCTTGACTAAGATTAAATAACTTATCCCCGTTAAATGGGGCATGACATATGAGTCTTATATCAAATTTTTACATGTCCAGCTACAACTAGATTGCCATTCTCTTTGTTTTGAGTTAAAACATACTCACAGGTAGTATTTGGAGCAAATTCTCACTTTCAAGGTCAAATCAGATGACCTTGACCTTTGCCAAGGTCAAATATGTTATTTCTACTGATAGGGGCCTAATATATGAGTCTCATGTCAAAATTTCACATGTCCAGCTATGACGGTTCTCAAGATAATTAGAATCAAAAATAAATTATTGATATTTTGCTGAAAATGTTGAAAATATTGGTTGCCATGGAAACGGCCATATAAGTGTGACATGCTGGTCCTCCCCAGACTAGCCATTGGTCTAAGTTGAAAGCCTGTGGTCTTACCTTTCATTTGATACTATGTGACACTTGCTACAGGGGGGGTGCAACGAATTCAAAATTCTATCGCACTGGCTCCCAGACTAGTAGAGCTCTATGACTATTGCTTGTGCATATCGCTCCGCCAATGAAGAGACTCTAAATTGTTGCATGTTTAACTCTTAAGTGGCAATTGTATTTGCTCATTAGCAATGTTGTTCTGCATTTAGTATCAGAAGACCTTATAATAAGAACTTAAATCCATGATGCATAGCGCCATATAACAAGCCACATACTTTGGTTTCTAGAATTGTAAGTATATTAATCTACAACTGCATATGATTATCACCACAATGTTAATGTTTCACAGTTAGGTAGGCATTCGACTAAGATATCTTATGCTTAAATATAGCTACAGACGAAGAAATGCATTATATTCAAACCCCATCAGATATGTGTGGTTGTGCTTTGGTGAGGTGAAGTCCTGCAGTTTTGTTGCAATCATTCTGGAGTACAGTGAGTGTGTGTTGATATATTGAAGGACATAGACAGAGTATAAATATAGTTTTTGAAACTGTCGTTTCGGTGTATATATTCATGCATAATGTAAATGAGGTTGATTGTGTGTAATATAGATACATGAATGTATATAAGATATACATATACAAGAGCAGAGAAAATATTGTGTGTGTGTACTGTTAAAAAAATGCACATGGTTTAAAGTCCCTCTGTTCCTAGTAAATACTACATTTTCCCCTTATTTATTCATATTCTAAAACAATGGCAGGTTCTGTACATGTATTATCCATGTCCAAGTCTAGTATATGATATACTCCTGAAATTCAGTATACTCCTGAAGTAGAGTCAACTAGTATAGATTATATTGCAGAATCCAGTTGCAGGGGTACCATTACAATTGGTGGCTATTTGCAATACAAACAGTAACACACACAAAAATAACTGTAGATATGCCTTATAAAGAGTTGTTATGATTTTGAAAATAAGGAATTAAACCAGAGTCACCCATGTACCCATTGTTATATCGAATGGAAGCCATCATGTTTAGTTGGCAGACAGGGGTATATCTAATATATGTTAGAATATATCGCGTTCCTCATGTGTTGATCTCTGCTTCTTCTCCATGACAATATCCAATATCTCTCTGTTCATTGATCATCTGAGTAGTTAATGCTAAGTCCTTGTAAGTTGAGTCTCTATGCTTCACACAGCCTGTAGATGTAACTGTAGTGTTTCATAGAGGGTGTATATCATGTACATGTAATGTTCAGTTTCCTGCATCACCTACTCCATTTCTACAGCACGGTTCATGAGCACACCAGTATTCCACCAGAATTGATTGTCTCCCATTTTAAAACCAGGGATAGCTATCAGATGGCCCCTACTGATGTCGTTCTGCAAAATTTATTTTCATATGTTTGTTGGAGGATTGCAATTAAGAACCATTTGGGCATATCCCTAAAATAATTATATTGGGTCCCAATCAGCAGATTTTTCTCCAATTAGCTTTGGCAGGATACTGGCTTGAGATCAATCTGCAAGTGACAGCGTTGCAGGTTCATCTCGGCTCATGCTCAATTGGTGTAAGTACTGTAGACCCTGGAAGGTAGGTGTGTTCAGGTCTGAGTCATGTATACCCAATACGCCCCCAGAAAGTCTTGGGCACAGACATGTCCGTCCCTCTGTTCTAGATACATTGATGTGCTGCATTTATAAAACAGACTATTTTAATCTAGTATTGAAATACATCTATATTGTGCCTAGCATGTCAATTGTCTTTTGTATGGTATAGAGCAGGTGCAGGAAATAATTGATCATATATTAAAGAAGTATTGTTCATTGTCGTTTAACCCTTGAAGGAATGCATGTTGCCTCAAGGCTTCATGTTCATTTGTCGTCATGATGCACCAACGCAGCATGGGAGCGTCAACAACACTGGTACATCAGGCTGACCTGAATGCAGCACTGGTGAATTACTTGACCGGGTTGTATTCATGCATTATGACGACAAAGGGATAAAGCGCATTACAGTGCTTTGCTGCCCTTAGAGGGTTAATTGATATAACTATACATTATCTCAATGTACAAGTGCAAACTGAAGCTAGAGAAGTGGTCTCCTTATATGTCCCAGAGCAATATCAACCATGAATTCTTCCCTTTCATTCAATGTTTGTTACTACATATATCATTTACCATTTGTTTATGGAAGTTGTTATCATAGGGTAGCTGCTGAACTTTCCAAGTTACCAGGTACTAGACTTTTAATGATAATTCCGAATTAAAAGTTCCCTCCATGTGCAATTTATAATTATACTTGATTTATAGAATACGTGCTCATATTGAGTCTCCCAATTGATTCATTTTAGTGATTTATAGACTTCATATTAATGTTTCATTTGTGCTTAAAGTACAGTGGTAAAGTGGCTTTGCAATATGTATACTAGCTTGAAGAAATTTCTACCATTACAAGTGCATATATATATGTATATTCATAGATGGTCTTTCTTACTCCTCTATTAATTAGGAAAATATGTTCATTGAAGTGAAAGGGATTCAAACTACCGTTAGTTGTATCATATGATAATCTGAGTCAACATGGATATTGCAATTCTAGAATGGAAATTATATGCTTGTGCTTTCAGCAGAATTTTCTGGCTCTCATTCTTTATCAAGTGGAAAATGAAGGAACTTGGCAATAGTATCTTGATTTAGAAACATCCCTGTCCCAGTCTAAGAAAGGCATCTGACAATATCCTCACAGAGTGACTATATATCAATGTCTTTTAACCCTTTAAGGATGATGCCATGATGCCCAATTTTCGTGTCCATCTGTTGTCTTGCAGCACTAATGTAGTGCCAGCAAGTGCTGCATAGGTGCACCATGACTAAAGGCCACAATGCATATAAGCGCTATGCTGCCCTTAAAGGGTTAAGTGTATTCTACACACTCCTGTAAGTGGGTATGGTATATCTAAATTGGGCATTCATCACACAGTGAGTTCAAATACTTGGGGTTAATTGCAGACTAATTAGATGTATGGATTGTTAGCCTTGTGATGCATAGTTTAAAGTCATCAACCTAATTTATTCTTCATTTGTTTAATGATGAACCGACTTATTTACATACAAAGTTATAGTTTCCAAAGGAGAAAGACTTATTGAATGATACATTTTTTTTAATATGAGATGACACTTATTGTGAAGAATTAATGGCACATGCTATACAACTAAAGTTAACTAATATGTGTATTAACCCGATTGTTGGATAATTCCTTTCCTTTATTATTTTCTGTGCTACATTGTTAGCGGGCGTTCCCTCAACTAGATTCGTATTCTATTATCAGAAGAAGAAAAATACTTATGAGAAAGATACTTTTACAGCAGTTTAACAGCATTGTAATACCAGCGCCTCTATGGTACTGTCATACTTGTTTAAATTTGTCCCTAGAACCTTTTATTGCCACATATTATTAATTTAATTTAATCAGAGATGCCACTCATGCCTGATTTGTAAAACATAAACAAGTTCTCTGTGAACTACTCTGACCACTTCCATAGTGAAAACTGTTTGCTCAATGATATAGTGCGTCAGTTGTGGTTAAAGGGAACCCATGATACAGAGGTGTCATTTTTTACATAATAAAACAAAGAGAATATGTTTAAAATGTACCTTGTGACTACTTGAAGGAATAGACTTCCTCAGAATAATAACTGTACATCTGATTCCCCCTCCATACAAGATTCTACACAATTCTATGAGTCCCTCATTTTGCATTGCCATGCCAATCTCATCACTCCATTTGAAGCTCTTAGCTGATATTATTTTTGGTTTCAAAATGGAGCACTACCTAATATAATTAGAGTAGACTATTTCAAGAATTGTTTTATTCCCTATTACCAGAATCAGAAGCCTCGTTGATTATTACCATTAGCATCAGGCTTTGCTGTCATTAGTTGTTGGAGCTGCAGCAACCACTGTCCTCTCTACTTGTGTGGTCATTGTGATACAAGGTTATTGTTGGTTAGACTCCATTACTTAGTGTGTCATAACAAAGTGTTTCTTTATTCAATGAAGCTCTCTTTGTAATAAAGCATCATGAAAGAGATAGAATATGTCTTGTTATTCATTTAATAGTTTAGTGAATCAAGGGAAATTTACTATATTTCTGGATAAAAGTACCAAAGTTGGTTTATAAGTAGATAAATGTGTTACCGTAAAACCTCGCGTATAAGCCTAACTCGCGTATAAGCCGCACCCTGAGTTACGGCCGATCCTATAAGCCGCACTGGCGATCTGAATGTGCAGATTTTAGTACTGTATCATAGTGGCAAAAACTCGCGTATAAGCCGCACCCCGACCATGGGCCGATCCTATAAGCCGTACTGCCGATTTGATTCGCGTACTAGCTGCGGCTTATACGCGAGGTTTTGCGGTATTGAATATTTTTCCTGGCTCCAAAAGAAAAGTGTCATGAAACACCATTTTTGGGTCATTTTCCTGAAAAATATGAAATATGACAATATAACATGACGCTGCTCTGCAACAGCCCATTGCCCCCGTTCACTTAGAAGTTGGAAGCTATGTATGAAATATACACATTAATATAATACAGTAAAATTCCGTTATAACGAAGTGCTCTGGGTAAGCAAAAAAGTTCGTTATAAACGAATTTCGTAGTATCCAAATAGAGCATTTTAGACCACCATAACACTGTTATATATCCTCGGAAATTGGTCCCTGAACCTAAATTATATAGAAAACAAACTATGTAGGAGTAGATCCATATTATATGCATAATATAGATCATGCACTTTGTAAAATGCTTCAGGATTCTGATCATTAATGGAAATACAGGCAAAATGTACCCTGGCTATCGCTCCCCTATGATATCTGGTAGCATGACCCTGCGCCATATAGGCAGGTATAGATGGCCACAGGTGTGTGTGGGGGAGGGGGAGACATACCCTCCACCCTCCCCCATTGCACTCCGCCCAAGATGAGTGTGAGAAGCCCTCCCCACTCACCTAGCTTTGGGCTCCGACTTAGGGGGGGGGGGATCAAAGACAGACAGCCCCCCCCCCCCCCCCCCCACTGTCTCTGCATCCCGCCTGAGGTGAGTGTGAGAAGCCCTCCCCACTCCCTTAGCTTTGAGCTCCGACCCAGAGCAAGGAAATCAAAGACAGACCCCCCACTCCAGCCTCTGCTTTTCAGTACATACCAAAATAAATTTCGTTATAAACAAACCAATGTCTAAGCTAATTCGTTATAACAGGACTTTCTTACTATAGAACAGTATGAGAAAGGATTGTGGTAACACAATCTGTTTGTTATAACCGAAAATTCGTTATAACCGAATTCGTTATAGCGAAATTTTACTGTATGATAAAATAAGTTATACTGTAAACCCTCTCTGATAAACCTAACTTCGTTATAAGCCGACTCCCCCCTCATTTGAGAGGACATTATATTAAAGCCGAATATGAGCCAATTTAAACATGGTTAGACAAAAATTTACTTGATAAAAAACCTCCCCTATAATCCGATCCCCCTCTTTGAAACAATGCTACATGTAAAAGCCGAATGAAGGCTAAAATCACAAAAGAAAGGGTCGGCTTTTCAGAGAGGTTTTATCGAAGTCGTGCAGTCATTCACAATGCGCGACCACATTTCCTTTTCAAAATTGGAAAAAAAAATTCTGTAGTGTGGACCTGTGTTTCTAGATAGGGTCGGGGCTTATAACCATTTCCATGGAGCCACTTTGATTCTATGAGGGGAAAAGTTACCTGAATGTACGTGCACTTTCTAAATTCCTTTTTGACTTTTGAAATGACATATATGAGGATTCAATATAAAGGACGTTTTGAAGTATGAATTGGCTAAGGATAGTCAATTAAATTGGTTAGCTCTTACCCTGCAGTCAAATATGGCCCTGCTGGATCTAACAAAAAAAAGCTGAGGAGTTTGCAGTTATCGAAATTATTTCAAAAACACCATGAATTCAGACAATGTTTTTATTGAACATTACAGACATTAACATGACATGGACTAGCAGTCTGGTCTCTTGTGTGGGTCATTGAGTCATGCTGACCCTTTATGGATATCCTCAAGGCGTCATGATGCACCAACGTAGCACCAGCGAGTAACTTAGTGGCACTGCATAAGTGCATCATGCCGACCCTTCAGGGAAAGCACTGTGCTGTCCTTTAATAAAGGGTTAACACCAAGACCAATAGTAAGAAATGTACGTGCCTACGTCAACAGTAAAGGGGTCTATACTGACGCTGACATTGCAGCATTAACATTTATCAACACTCCTGCAATGGTATGCCAGCATCCAGAACAAGCTATTTCCTTTCAGTTTTATACTGACCTTCAACAATTAAACACCAACAGTTCAGCATCAGATTTGAATGTTGAACTTAATGAAGTATTCTGATATCTGTTCAACAGGCACCGGGATGCAGACAGATTTTTATTCCATTTTAATTTATATTCTGTACTAATAAACGATGTTACGTATTCTGTGATGCAATCGATACTCAATACATGTACCCCATCTAGCAAATTATGCTTTCACTAAAAGTTGATGTGGGCTGAGAAAGAAGAACCATAAAATCATCTAAAACATTATCAACACAATTCGGTGATTAAAAGAACACATTCATTCAACATTTGCTTCTCACAGATTTCTTTTTTAAACAATAAAAATAAATATATAGTGATTCAAATAACATACATAGGTGGTTAGAAAACATCACAGGTAACAAGGGTAATTACATCTAGTTAAAATACCAATATACCTACTCCATTGTATATGTAATATAAGTAACACTGAAATGATAACAATTCCGTTTAGTAGTCAACAATAGTTAAAAGCATACAGCACATGGCCGTATGATGCGTCTTTTCTTGTATTCACAGTGAGAACGTTAGATGTACGGTACTATCAGGCAGGATGGACAAGATTTCAACCAGAAGCATCATTATCATTAGTGAACTGAATGCATCTCTAATGCTTCCCATCAGTGGGATACTTGACTATATGAATGCAGAAATAAATTAAGTACTCAATTTATAAAATATTCCTTAATGTTATTGTCGAACTGGGTTGCCTTCCCGTACAATATGAACGTTATCATGGTTTCTGCAGGTGAGGCCTATAAGTATGAGTTGAACATCTACTGTAACCTACTATATTGCGGTATTATTAGTAAGTCCTTAACCCTTTGAGGCCAGCATAGTGCCTTAATGCACTAATACACCATTTTGATGCATGGATTGGATGCAGCACCAGGGAGTGACTCGCCTGTGCTGCACTCATACATTGTGCCGATTAACAGGATAATGCTGGTCTTAAAGGGTTAAATTGGCTGCGTATCTATTACGATTTTACATAAAGTGTACCTCATTTGGTAAAGCATTACTATCCATATTTCTTTCTCTAATAATTATTAGGCAAGTTGAGAAAACTCTTATACTAATATCTGGGTGACTTATCTAATACTGATAGTCCGTAGTGATGCCATAGAGTACCATGCTATATCACAATCATCCTGTCTGGTAGTCTCAACATTATCCTAATGATAAATACCTGTCTTCGCTCGGTGGCTCGGACTATTCTGGTGGGACATATCATGCTTTTGAATTCTTACATGCAAACATGTGATTGAATGCTTTCTTGTCTAGTACGATCTTAACTCAAACGATGCAAGAAGAATACAATAGAATGAATTGATCGGTTTCATGTAAGAGACAGGCCCATATGTGTGAATATGCTTTTTTTGGTTATCCTGATCACAGGCATACATATAATCTATGTCCATGTCTTGGTCTACTAAACTGGCACACAATATTAAATTGCCAACTGCCTTATTTGATTTGTCTGCAAACATTAACACATGAATATGTTTTGCAAGCTTGCACCATTGCGACTACGACCCTTAATCATCGCTGGTATATTTGCTTAGCGGCCATGGCCCTTTAACTACCAGTGATCGGTTATGGTAGTGGTCGAGATGGGGGCAAGCGTGTGTCCTCTCAAGTACCGGTAGCTTATCCCTGTCTATGCCGTGACAATATGGTGTGTATACATAGGAAGGGGGGGGGGAGGGCATATCTATAACTTTTGATAATATCTAACCCAGCAGGTTTCATATATCCAAGCCAAATCAGTAACAGTATAGTACAATATCTCATAATATATACACAACATACACCATATAACCGTCTCTCAGACATGGTCAAACCGGTGGGCTAGACATAACTTAGTCTGCCATCTAGCATCGAAACCAAGCGCTACGTCAGACTCCCAAGGTCAGTATACCGTAAGAGACGTAATAAGACACAGATTGCTTAACAAGTATTTGCAACGTACATTTTTGTATGTAAAGATTTTGATTGACCACCAAAACCTGACTTTTTTCTCATAACTAATTTGAAATTCCACCAAGAAGAGGGTGTCTCTTGTTAGTTGTTGGAGCTGCAGCAACCACTGAGTGCTACTGTGCAATTATTACGTCAAATACACTACGTCTGTACCCTGACAGAAGTCTTTTACGCTTCCCCTTTTTTTTTAAAAGAGAACCAAGATCGATTTGTAATTTGAAAAATGCATGCAACTTTTAACATTTAGGCACACACACGTGTGGGACCTTGAACTAGATGATTCAGGGGGATTCATCATCCTGGGGATGCAAGCAGAGATCCTGGTGCCAGTCCAGTAAGTTCTTCACCATGCGGAAAACTGGAGCTAGGAACGACATGGTGTCTGCTGAGCTGCTCGCGACCGAGTGGCTCGAGGACAGCCGCGGTAAGACGATCCGGTCCTCACCTCCGCAGGCAGAGTCGTCTCTACACGGACCTGGGCTGAACACAGAGACGCAGATATCTACAGGTGCCTACTGGAACCCGAGGGCACTGCCAGGGACCTGTCACTATATGCAGAGATACCTACAGGTACCTATTCGTGCCTAGTGGAACCCCAGGGCACTGTCCAAGCACGTGTTATTTACTACATGTATATATGTAGATATCTACATGTGCCTAGTGGAAGCACAGGGCACTATCCAGGCACGTGTTACTATATATATATATATATATATATATATATATATATATATATATATATATATATACATATATATATAGAGAGATAGATAGATATATAGATAGATAGATAGATAGATATCTACAGATGCCTACTGGAGCCCCAGGGCACTACCCAGGCACGTGTTGCTTTATATAGAGATATCTACAGGTGCCTAGTGGAACCCCAGGGCACTTCCCAGGGACGGGATACAATATACAGGCGATAACAACACAAATGGTGCTCTGCAGACTGCTGGGGTCTCTCTACACGTGAATGTAAACCCTGACAAGAAGCTCATAGTCTCAATACAAACTCAGTCTAAGTCTAACGCCTCAGCATTACGAGCCTCCGAGTAAACGCAATGCCTTAATGAGGCATCTCTGTCACTGGGCAGTCAGTCTTCCAGTTGGGCGCGAACAGCATCGTCATGTCTGGATGTAACACATTGGTCTCTGGCGAGCAGCTCAGTGTCCAAGGAGCAGCTCCACAACATGTAGCAACATAAGCTCACAACACAAGGACAGTAAGGGAGCCGACTCCTGTCGCGGCCCACCCGGTGTGGGTGGAGGATGGGTTGTGAGTACATCGGGTGCATCGTCTATTCTCACTGCGGTGCTGAACCAAGCGGTGGTAGGACAAAGCGCTCTAGTCGTCGTCACTGACACTATAGGAGAAGCAGGAGCATGTTATCATCATTTTGAAGATTGACTCTCAAAAATTCTTAATTTCTTTACTTTATTCTTATTACAGTATCATACTACAATTGAAGTCTTTGGATGATATTATAACAGGGGGGTGGTACACCGATGCACTATACAGGCGGCCCATAACAATGACAGTTGTCAAACTTCTACCAGTACAAGACGACTGAAGAGACGGCTTACCTGAGTGTACTAGTACTGTCTGAGACGCTACTGTCGTTGAGTTTCTCTACAATGTTGGGGTGGTGTTGTTTAAAGCACTGTAAATCTGTGGACGTCACCTTCTCATTCTTCAACACGTCGTACAACGCTGCTAACTCATTCTCCTTATCCTGTAGGCCAAACAAGATATGTGGTTCATTCATCTTCTTAAAATGTTTGATGTGGTATTTGACTATGCATATATATACCTATGTTTTATATTACCGTTAAAATTAAAGTATTTGGTAGTTTATAGGAACATAGTAGGCTAAGAACTAACAGGTGAACGGTCAGGTGAGTCCCCAGGACGCTGACCCCTAGTGGAGGTTTGATGAACTATACTATGCATGAACCTATATGGGTAATACTGTGTGTGAATATACCACCGTAATTCAGATGGTGAATTACCGTACCTATACCTATGTTTTATAATACTCCAGTGTAGCTACCCCAGCATCGACAGGTAGGGCTGAGTTGGGGTAGGTGCACTGCACACTAACCCGAGACTGCATGACCCATTGGCCCTAATAATCCTAAAAACGAGCTTATACTACACATAAGTTGGGAAGCAAGCTAATAACTCATTATTATGTCATGTCACATTCAATTCATGTTATTTTTTCCCAGTCCATATGAATTTAAACAGAAGCATGTCTCACCATTAACATCTGATAAATACCTAAACTTAATCCTACTGGGAGGGGGGGGGAGGGGCAGTGTCAGACACCCACCTTCAAGGTTCGTTCTAAACTGAGAAGTCTTCTACTAACGGCCACATTTTCTACTTGTTCTACTTCTAGGAGTTCCGTTGCTGTCAGCGCACTGGCCCGCTTTTTCTTCTTGTCGGCTCCATCTAGAGTAAGATTCGCTCGTCGAATATTCTTCTCCATTCTTGAGAAATAATCCGATGGATGTGATGACAAATCTAGATATGAACAGAGAAAGAAGACATTTTATAACTTCATACAACATGTATTGGGAATCTTTGATACAACATGTGTATTTTAGGTGCAGTACACTTGGATACTATTTATTGATGATATTTTGGACCGCTTAGTCCAAAAACCAATGGATTAAGGTCCAAGAGTAACCTACAGTCCACCATCTATTGATTCGGCACTGACCTTTTTATTCTTATTTTTTGTAATCCTTTATTAAAGGATTTAAAATCACACTCAGCCAAACGGAGATTAACCCCCACCCTTTTTACAAGTACAACTATTCTTATCAGACCAAAAATAAAAGGAATAAAAGTTTGTTTCAGGCAACATGGAAAGAGATGCTAGGGTCGGAAGCTCGGTCTTTACTTAACAAAAAAACTACATTTTCTTGAAAACTTCCCATCTACATCGATGAGGGAAGGGGACTGATTGTTCTTCATTGAAGCCCAAGATCGACTCGACTGATCAGCCCTAGACATCTTCACTATCGACTTATGGTAGGGGACATGACTACCATATACTATGATTTAGATCAATCCGAACACAAATGGCTGGTACATTTGAAGGTACTCGCGGGTTTCTAAATCTAGGGTAGCAGAACATTAAAGTTCCCAAACCTCTTCCTTTAGCTAGAATCTCTTTTCATGCTCAAGCATGTTTATTAACTGTCGCAATGCTTAGAGGATCCTTTTAGTTTGGGAATGATCCACCATCCCTGCTGACCATGCCCCCTGCTGACACGCCTGGTCGTTTTGACAGAAGCTGACTCACCTTCTTTACTGCCCCCTGGTGAGACGCTGGGTGTTGTCGCAGACGACTTTTGGCCATCTTCGTCGTCACTTTCACTGTAATATACGTTTTCTGAAACACGAAAATGTAGCATTTATATGTCATGTAGTTACATGGGTTTCATAACAAGTTACACTCATGAAAGAGGGCCACAGTTCTTTCCCACTTTTAACAAGTTCCATTGCATATTCATATTAGGCCTACCTATGGCTTCCTTTTGAGGTTTAATTTTCGTGTTTACTGGTACATATATGACTATCATTAGGGGAAAATCTGGGGAAACAGATGAAAAACGCATCAGGTTTAATATTAAATTGTATCTTACGGTCAGATCTGTGGTCCAGCCGCGGAGAGCCGCCGAGATTACTGTTGGCTGATTTGTACTCGATGGCTGCAAGTCCCATCTTACTCATCCACCTGAAGCAGAGATATGCACATTGAAATGTTGGAGACTTCATGAAGATTCAAGTATATACAATGACATCATGAAGTGCTTAATACCATGAAGCACTTATAACAGAACCATGTTCGACGTTTCATTTTAATAATATTTAAATACTTTAAGAGTTTAATTGTCTCCAGAATCGTGACAATCAAATTTGATTTTTTTTCTCTAGCCTCAGAATACCCCGAAATTGTGTACCTAAGACAACTCAAATGATTATACATGTATATAGATTTGAAACTGTGATGGTGCACTTACTTCCCCATGTCTTCTTGTCTTTCTGCGGCGAAGTAGAAGGTAGTGCCCGAGTGGTGAGCCTTAAAGGCACTGAAAAATGAGTAATGTAATTTAATTACTGAATTATGCAAGTACACATACTAAGACTACACCTCGAGATATGCGGTAGTGCATTGGTTCTATGATACATATTAACAAATATTTGCACTGGTTATGTGCGTCTATCTTAGGATTTCCATAGCATAGCCTATACATGTAATAGTGTCGATTTACAATGCCCAAATTCGACAACTGAGGCATAATTCAGATATCTGGGCTGAAAAAGATTTTTTACAATTACATGTAAATCTATATTCACATTGCTGTAACTTAGTTAAAAGCCATTACAGGTAATTTTAAGACTTACAGTTTCTTAGACTTGATCTCCGGGGCCGGGGAGATCTGGAAACCTGGCATGTAGAGGACACCTTTCGCCCGCAGATCCTCCTGATCCTTGTAGAAATAGAGATTGCTGTGCTTGAGGACAAACCAACGCTTGACCCACTTGCTGACGAAGACTCCCGGTGCCTCGCGCCTCTTCCAGAGCCACCCTTGGCACTCGCCGTTACCGAGGTCGCGACACGAGATGCGGCGCTGGCCTACGAGATTGTGGAGGTCAGCTTCTGTGGTGGGAGCGGCACGGACACCAAACACACACAAACACCAGTTAACTAAACACCAAAACCAACTCAACAGGTGCAGAATGGGGACAACACAGGCAAATCTAACAACTCAAATCAAAATGATTAAAAACTAAAACTGATATGAAGTCTTGTGCGCTATTTTAAAACTTTACAGAATATCCAACCAATATTCTCACAACATCAAGTACTAAAATAATATGTTAATGCTGAACTTGATCATATTAGGGAACATGGAAAATAATGAGTTCATGAATAACTTGCACACAACATTGTGTTATTTCTCTACAAGTATCTCCCTTTTATTAGGTTAATGTTAATCATTCACAATTTGATAAGAATGATATGTTAGAGGATTACATGTTTTAATACAAACATTGTTTCAATTTTCAAGGGACAGCATAACATAGTGGTCATGTTTTTAAATTAAAAATATATTGCATTAGTAATTCTTGTTACAAGACGTGGCTATAGTACTTGCTTCTTCCACATTCTATATATTACATTATATTAAACAATCTCTTACAAAGCTAGAAGACAATGCCTATTACAGGCCTATCCACTTACCTACTCTCTTCATTAGAGCCTTCTTACGAAGCAAACTGTTTGGGGACTGGAATTTAAACGAAAAAGTAAAAATCATTTTGATAAACTAATACTTATTTCCCCCAAAATTGTTGTACAAAAGAGTGGGGATAAATTCAATTAATATTACACTTGATGATTAAAGATCAAAAACTGTGGCTATGGTTTTCTTTGCTGGAAATAAAGCAGCCCATCTAACCGTATAATATAAATATTTGCAAAAATCCAATACATCTGTAAAGCGTTTCTGTACTGGGTGACACCGATGTGTCAGCCTGATCTGATTGGCGTGTGCAATCGTTACTGTAACTCACCCCTGGCGAGTTGTCGCGGCTCTTGATGGGCATCTTCTGGGGTACACCCCCAACGATGCTTACCGTATAGGGCGTCATACTGCAGGACAACAAGAGAGAGTATGTTAGACAACTAACGATGTAATAAAGTGGATAAGAATTGTTTTCTTTTTAAAAATCAATTTTATATACCGTAAAACCTTGGTTATAAGCCGACCTCGGTTATAATCCGAATGTGAGTTTGGGAGTAAAAATTCGGCTTAAAACAAACGTGTTTGAAATTTGTTTTCACTATGTTCCTACATTATTAAAACCTCGCCTATAAGCCGAATGGGAGTTTGGGGCTTAAAATTCGGCTTATAGCAAATAAAAACGCCAAATAAAATTCGGCTTATAGCCGAGGTTTTACGGTAGTATTGTATTTTTCTTAGTTTTTATTGAAAGTTAATATGTATACGAGAAATTGGGAAAAGATTTTCGGAGTATTTACTAACTTATTCCTATTTTTCTTAGTTGACGTGTATACATTGCTACACTACAGTCAACATATGGTAATAGCTAGGCTTCCCTAACCCTACTAGAAAGTTAAAAAGGGATCTACGGTATACTAAATTAGCTCACATGGAATATGAGGTACACATTAGAGAGGAGTGCACTCACCTGTCGGGACTGTCTCCTCTGGGTCCCGGACTGGTCTCCCGACTACTGCCATCGTACCGCAACTCCTACAATACAATACAACAGGATTAGTCATGTTTATTAGGCAAAATGCATAAGATATACATATTGTACTAATCACTACATTGCGACTCTGTTGTTGCTGGTCTTTTTAATTCAACCCTTCAAGGTTGCATGATGCCTCAAGCCTAGTTCGTTGTAATGAGTTGTGATGCAACAATTCATGCTAACCATTGAGGAGATTCATCATGACGAGAAAAACTCTTATCTGAAGGCTTGATGAAATCAGCAGTTATTATGTGTTTGTCTCAAGTATCCCTGTAAGGTTTCATGATACAAAACTGTTCTTAGGTTAGATATCAAACATATTTGATATAAATGTTCTACAGTCATTAAAGGCAGTATTGCACTGGTCTGCTCGTCTGTCCATCTTTACTGCTCATCCGGCAAAGTTCACTACATGTATATTAAACTCTCATGGATAAGAGACAGATTAGCCTCTGTCATTCATATAACCTGTAGTGGAATTCTGCCCTAAGAAGACCCATTCACAAACAGCACCTATTCGTGTACAGGTCCTTATGCTAATCACCTTATAAAATAAGGCGCACCTTCCTGATTTAGGCCGGCTACTTTTAATGAATTCAGCAATGTCAAAGGTCTGTAAACTCCTACAAGATGCCATAGTGCTTTATGCATTATACTTTTTTGTAACCATGACCCATGGATGCAGCTCCGGCGAGTAACTCGCCAGTGTTGCATGCATTCATCGTGCCAACCCTACAGGGTTGATACCCTCCCAAATGATGCACCGATACAGCACCGGGAAGTTAGCTGGCGCTGCATTAGTGCATCATGGCAGCAAATAGGCATAATGCATTGAGGTATCATGTAGTCTGTATAGGGTTAAGCAGACCTGAATAAAGCAGTGCCAAAGGTGCGTTAAGGAAATACTATATTATTTTTGCCGCAGCGCGTGTAGCTCCTGATGAGAGTAAAGGTCGCTGCATCCCGTAGCCGCCATACGCTCTTTTCCTAAAGGAGAGGTAACCATGACAACAAGGCTGCTTTTTGTTCCTATTGGGCGTCTCAGACTATAGGCTGGTCCACCTCTAGGCTCTAAGCCTAAGACGTCTACACTGAGTGTAATATCCAGGTTACAACTGTTTCAGAGGTGGTTACACCTGTAGATCTACTTTCGCATTCATGAGCCACAATTATCTTTGGAAGTACATCTTTCTCCGAATCTCTCAATCTTTCTTCTCTCTCCCGTCCCCTCTATATTTATTCCTATAATGTTCTCTCTTGTCTTCCTGTCTCCCCCTACTGAAAGGGGTAGAAACTCCACTTCCGATTTGTATGGAATTGAGTCACACGCACATCGTCACATTGATAGTTCAAAATGACCTTTAAAAAACTATTTTTCAGATGTCACGGGTATATTAGTTTACACTATATTTTCAAAACAGTACAATTGACATTACCGTATCTTTACAAAAATCACTACCGGGGTATATTCTGAAATTCTGGAACCAACCTCTTCAAATGCCCTGCTCAAGAAATGTGAGAAACACCCTTCCCCTTTCTCTAGGGGCTCATCTCCTTTCTTTTCTTTTTTTACCCGGGTCGTTAATCAATGGCCATTCCATAAGAACTCCCGCTACCATGAGTACCCCCCCCCCCCTCCCGCACCCCATCACAAGGGGACAGAAACATGAAGATATATGAAGGTTTCCCATCTCAGATACACAGCATGATGCTAGTAAAAAGGTAATGTCATCATGGGGTGACCTGATTCTTTACCCTATTTGTGACTTTTTATCCCTAGTACATGTTGGCACGCTATCCTATCAGCACCTGTCACTGTCAGCCATGGAACCTGAGGTGTGGTCCGTGGGTGGAGGGGGTAGGGGTGTAGTCATGGAGATATGTCATCTATACACAACTACACCCGTAATGGAGATCGGTGCCTGTGACCTGAACCTGCATGTATCTATAACCACCATTATTATGATACCAGTCTGGTATGACTGTTCATGGACAAGTTAATTATCAGTATTCTGACTCCCTGGTCCATCCTTTTTTTATACCAAGATAAAGGGGTGGTTTTGTTGTCCTTGTGTTATCCTGGGACAGATTGTGGTGGGACGTGGACAACATTATGCACATTTTTCCAACGAAAAAAGAAGTGTTTACTGTGTATCAAATAAGGAGGATAAGGTTGGGTTTAGTAAAGCCCTCTAGTGGGGGGAGGGGAGTATACCTTAATTTAATACGCGCTCACGCAAATATGCAAATACAAGTCTGTTGTTTAAATAGCCATTCCTTAACTATGATTTGTGCCTTTTGACAACTAGCGGATACTCCTTGTATTATAATATGTGCCTATCGCGAGATCTGTATTCAAAGGTATAGGATACATACGCCCTTTTTGGTCTTGGTGCGCCGTCCTGAGGTCAACCACCCCCAACACAGTATGCACAGGCAGTCTCCACTCTGTAGCATCCTGTAATCACTATTACACACACAGTACCCTGTTCAGTCTAGTGTCAAAGCTCCCAGCAATTAAAATGTGTTCAAAAGCTCAGAAATTCGCGTCCAACGGGGCTGTAGAAGGACAAGTCCACCCGCAGAGTGCTTCCCTTTTAGCGGGGATACCAGCTCAATGTTACCAGCCTCAGTGTGCGTCCGTCGGTCCAATGGCGCTGTAGAGCTCTTTACAGATTCATATTTCACTTAGTCCGATCGGGCTTTTGACTCTGACTGTGTCCACGGGAACCCAGGGCAGTGCGAGCAGCTGAAGGAGTATATTCCAGGGTTAATATGTAATCTGCTCCTCTGACGTAGCAGTAGCTCTGAGCAGCTCAGATACAACGTTACAACAGTTATGTTTGTGTCTCGTTTATATGCTTTCTTGACTGAGGCTGATATCCTGTAGTATACAGAGCACAGTGTCTGTCTATATCATGTGCCTACGTGATCATCTACTGCCCCGGACACCACTGTAACAAATGGCCAACTTGTCCTACTCCCATCTCACCCAAATATGAAGGTAGAGCCTTATGTACTTCTCCTTCCCTCAGTTGCCACTACAAGTGTATCATAATATGAACTTCCCACAACCACATCCAGTGTTCCTGGTGGTATTCTTAAACTTGGCCTCTCCAAATATCCTTGTTCTATTTATGCATATTAACTTTCCAAGTACATGTATATACACAAATAATGTACTTGTTCTATGGTGCACTTGTATGGTTCAATTCTGTGTGATACCGGGTACACAACGGAACTGGGGAGTATACAGCATATCTAGATTCGCCAAGTTTACGCTTTCTGGGTAAAGTAAAATAACTCCAAATGAGCAGCAATAGTTGATCTGCTGCTGCTCTTAACTCCCCTAGATTGCTGAAATCATGTTCAGGTAGGAGTCCTAGTTGGTCCTGTTCTGAGTGCGGTACTCCCACACCTGTTAATATGGGTTGTTTTCAGGTGTTGTTTCAGAGAGCCCTTTACTCCTGGTATATGAGCTGCTCTATCGGCCCCAGTTGAATGATGCTTGTTCTGTGAGCAGCTCATGAGCTGCTCTATACTCCCGGTCTATACTCCTTGTTTTTGGGCAACTTAATCAAATAATCTCTTATTGGTTTGAACAGCTCAAGTTGTTAGTTTGATTGTGTTCCTCCCACACCTGTTCAGAGAGCCCTTTTATACTGGGGCATGTATGAGCTGCTCTGTGAGCCCCTCCCAGTATTATACCTAGTTTACTGAGCTGCTCACAGTCAGAGCTTATTCCGTGGAATAGATCCCGCCTGTGACCCCACCTAGAGCCGTGATGGCGTGTGAGCAAGAGGGGAGGGCACTCACAATCAATTGGCAAGTGGTATACCGGCAGGCCCCACCACGCGGTAGGCCTAACCAAGGCATTAAATTCTATACTCTTTCGTGTAAATGAGGCTACAATGTACAACATCGTCTGTACTTACTCCCCATAAATTTGAATGGCACTGTAGAAATGTTGGGGGTGGAGGGGGGGGGAGGGGTCGTTACCTGCTTCGTGACGTTATGAGAAATTGATGTTAGTCTCGTTCCCTTTACCTAATCAGGTGTAATTTTCACAAGGGATATTACATTATATTCAACACTGGGATGCTATCATTATTTTTCTGACCGATTATAACTATAGTCCTGATTTGCAACAGTATTGCATTGTGTTGCATATAAATGTGTGTAAGTGCAATTGCTATCCGTACCAGACAATATGTCAGTGCAAAAGTTCCTACGAATACTAGGCCCTATTTTGAAATAGGCTCGCAATATCTTTTATGGTACCACAGAGAGCGTGTGCCCCCTCTGCCACTGCCTCCCCACCCAGAGACTTGGCAGCCCGTGTGTGCTACCCTGACACACATACCACATATTACCACACAGGGTGGTGAGGGGGGTACTGATGAGGGGTAACTGACCCATGCATACAGCTTCTATAACTAATATGCACCTTAATGCACCATGCCCTTTGTTTGTCGTCATGACGCATGAACTAAGTTTTAAAGCCAGTGATGTCGATGCTGGAGGTTTGATACACTCACGTGCTCATTTGTCATTGCCGGCGAGTTAATCGCTGGTGCTGCATTGGTGCGTCACAATGACAAATGGACATTATTAAATACTTGAAAAACGTGTGAAGGGTAAAGCATGGAGTAAGTAGTAGACACCTATTTCTGCATGTCTGACTCACATATTTCATAGTTAACTTATAGAGGCGTCATATTGGTCAATAGGTGAAAAATGATCTTTCTTTTAAAAGTTTAATATGAGAGTATGTTTATGTGAAATAATGAATATGGAAACAACAAGTAATCTTTGACCACTAGGACTACAGACGAAAAGTAGCAATTCTTCTCAAAATAGCTGCTAGCCCTTCTTTAACATTCTGCTGATGGCATGTAATGATATGTCAATCACCCCGCACCCCTACATCTCCCCATCCCGCCTAACACACACAGACCCCTATTGGCCTTTTGTATCCCCCCTCCCTCCTTCCCTCCATCAACCATATCATCCAGTACATACATAACCAGGGTACATACACACTGAACCAGTGGTATGGAGCAGTATACTGACGGCCAAATCATGGTATCACATGTATGCACCTCATGTATGTATTGTACTATTATATGAATCAAGGAGGACTACCAGTAGATCGGTTTTAAGTACAAGCATCGTGACATTGGGGATTACATACCTGTATTCATTATAGGTCTACATGTAGTAGTTAAACCCTGATCGCGCCATCATACTTACTGAAGCTCTACCTGGACCTTAGGTCCTGATTGCCTACGTATACCCTCTCCCCCTTCTCCTGGTGTCCATACGGCACCCACATACATGTAGTACACATATGTGTACATTCAATTATCCCTACATGTCCCTCACATAGGATTTACTTCACATCCTCTCCAACTATATCTCTCACATATTATCAGAGTAGATATGTGATGAATATGAGTTTACCTTATCGCCGACCTTACGGCTTGACACCTGTCCACGTAACATTCCTCCAGCTTGATAACCACCACTAGTGTATCCTGCACTTCTATAGCCCCTGGAGGAGGTCACATCTCACCACACACACATACATAGGTTAATACACACTCTCCCCTCCTATATCTGTAGTCTTAGGTCAGGGGCACATTAAGCATTTCACTTTCTGCATGGTTCTGGGTGCATTCATGATGCTGACATTTAACTGGCACCTTCATGGGGCTTGTGTGGAGTACGACTTTCTATACTGGATGGATATGGGTGTCTGAGGCGCAGTGATCAAATATCAATACACTAGATAATGTCCTAGTGATAGACTGTAGTGAATGTAGTCTTTTCCTTTGGATACTGCTGACTGTTGATGGTGATCCAGAGTAAAAATAAAATTCCAAGGAAGGCACATTCAAAACGGAGACAATTGCCTCCAATATTCAATATTGTGTGATCAAATCGTGAGCTCCAATATCAGGATGTGATTGCTGGGTGATCCAATGTAGGGATCCAACCTCAGAGGATCCAACCTAGTTATAGTGACTGCATAGTGAGTAGATGGTAGGTCGCAGTTGTCACGGTCAGTCTCCCTCTGTATCTGATTTAGGAGTGTAGTTTGGGTGTCAATGATGGTGGTATATATAGAGAGAGGGCACGACAGAGTGTGGGGGTGGGGTAGGTTCACAAAACACTGGTCTACTTGGCTCTGAGTAAGAGGGGTGGCTTCCAGAGGGCATTATGTCACACACCTATACATATCTAGGACAGTGTCTATATAGATCTAGTCATGATTATACATGTATGTGTGCATGTACATAGGGACCACTGTACATATAGCACATACTCAATACTATAGTACATCTATACGTGTGTCACGTATACTGGTTACGTGATCAATGCAGGTATCTATTACTATTAGACCTGCCCAAACATATGGTATAAAATGCCATAAACTGAAATTGGGTATTTCAAGTGGGATCTTGATAAAATATTCTGCATAGAGCCACTCTATGTATTTATTCAACTAATAAAATTGTGTAGACAAGAATACAATGGCAGCGATTAATTAATTTTATCATAATAATTATTATATGCATCTATTCCCATGTCGTCAGTAGATTCAAGTCACTAATTTTCAAAGGTTTTGACAAAAAGAGATAACCGAAAGAAAATTGCCCTTTGCACATGTGCCTTTGCTAATAAATAAGGCTTATTACCAATAGGTCTCCCCTAAAAAAGAAAAAGGAAAAAAAGCGTTACTCATTTTCCCAGTCCACTAGACAACCTTTCGAATAATAAGGTTGCAGATACCGTTCTCTTCTTAGTGATTCAGTTAAACCTTTAAGTACCGCATAATGCTGTACATGTCACTGGTCGTCAGGGTGCATGATGAATTAAAACACCAGGTGGGAGTATCAAACCCATAACTTATGGCATAAGGTCAACATGATGTTCTAATGCAGCACTAGTGAGTTACTTGCCAGGGCTGCATTCATGCATCATGACGATAAAGGGTATAGCGCATGAAAAGACTGTGTGACCATTAAAGGGTTAAACTACATATGGTGGTAAAAGGTCCACCAGTTTCCCTATACAGTGTAGTTATATTTAGGGTGATGACCTGTCAACATCTAGACCAGGATCTTCCTAAACGCATAAGGCGAGTGGATACGTAGAAAGGATGCCCTACTCGGGTCGCACTGACCATCCTTTCTACGTAGCTGCTCACTAAATATGGGTTGTAGGTCGTCAACAGACCTCACCCGTAACACACGGAAGTGCTATAAGGGGACATGAGAAACAAAGACTACAATAACACTATATAAATAATATATATAATTTCCCTTTACAAATCTATAACACTGTACATACTATTATAATATGATAGTAGTAACTATCTCATATGTATATAGGTTGAGTACCGTAAAGTGTATTGTACTACCCGCAGGCGCTAGTGCGGGTTATAGGGTTATCCCAATGTCCAGGTTCGGGCTACCCTTTTTCCTAAGTACTGATGTGCGGATTATTTAGGGTCCTTACTTCTATCAAAGTCTGGGTGCGGGTTATATGTGAGGTGTAAATAGTAGCAGAGACGGTAAACGATGAGTTAAATCGACTGTATTACTTTTACTGGTGTCTCATTCGATTGGTCTCACCACCTGCTAAGGTATATTATTCTGGACATTTTTTCTAAATTTTTTTCCTGCAACAAATGTGATAAAACACCACCGCAGACCTACTTTGTCAACAGAGCGTAACAGACACTGTTATTTATCAATGCACCTTCAAGTTTCAAATGAAGACCTACACAAAGTGGAAAGTGTGTATTTGCATTCCCCATTGGTGGCGTCACCCTGAAACCGGCAGTTAATTTACTCATGCATATGGACTTTATTTTAAATACCTCCGCCCACCTCCCATTAAGACATACGTTTGTCCTACACAGGTGCTTCCTTAGGGAGTAGTCATTTTAAACAACGATGGACAGGGGATAGGGTGATATTATTTTGCTCCCCCCCCGCGCCTCCTCAGAGGGGTCCCAATATTTGTTGACCCCCTCTTCCCCTGCAAATGCACCATCGCAACCCCTTTTCCTGTTAAGAAATGACCAAAATTGCTATTGGTAATGTTATTGACAAACACGATATTCCCTAATACAAATATATGTATCACCTCTATGGTTTTCAAGCAGGGTAGTAGGACAATCGATACAACACTCAACAGGGAAAGGTAAATACGAGTTGTCATTGTAGGTCAGGGTGTACATAGGTACACAGTAGTATGGGATGTTAGCCAACTCCCTGTAACTCTAACTGCCAATAGTACATTATACTACAATAGGTCTCTATATCCCTTTGGTGGTAGGATCCACTTAGGGTAGGGTGGCCGAATGGTCTGGATGATTGTTCAGTCCGTATCTGATCCTATGTTAAGTGAGCCTTTTATGATACCTTCCCATTTTTGCTAGGCAGCATATAAAGACTTCTAGTAAGTTGGTATCAAGAGATCTTGAATGGATCCATCATATACCAGCTTGAGTTAGCATAAAAAAATGTATTCCATTATGTAATTCAGGTATAATGCTGACTGTCCATCACATTTCAGGCTTGTTTTGGGCTCTATAACTGAGCATTCCTGCCAACGTATTACTTGAATGAATGTCCACTAATTGATGGTAAATCAATATATCAATGAGATTATTTTTTTGTATGGAGCATCTTGGATGCAGGTATACCATGGGGGGGGGGGGGGGGTCTTATCCCTACTGAACAAAATCATATCCTTATCAGATAAGCTATCTGAAATAAAGATTTTTATACTTCAATATTTTTATAGAAGCCTTCAATTGGCAATTTACGGCAAACTACTGAAGATAGAGCTGAATCAACTGAAAATAATGCATTTGGAATGGAAATAAAACAGCCTGCCGCCTGTCAGCGTCAGGCAATCTCCTGGGGGTCGTGTGTGAATTCTAATCAGTATAGACATATTCTGACACCAGATGGTAGTAGGGTATACCATGGCGTTCTATGGTGGTCATTGGTGCATGAACAGGGCTGAGGTCGTTAGTGTTGTGTTTATAACCCAGAGGGCATACTAATACAGTGAGAACCCCATCTGTGAATCAGGATGGTGGCCACGATACAGATTTAAAACCTGTCAGAAGGTCGAGAGGGGTGAGGGAGTTTCAACCAACTACAAATAATTTCCTATATGTCATATCACCATAACACAAGTAGTTTCTTAAATGTGAATATTGAGGCTATATATAGATGTGTACCACATGTATGTTATATAAATATGTGAAAGTCGTCCGGCCACCCTACTTAGGGGTAGTGCCTTGGGAATGAAATGTACTCAGCTAGGAGACTCATCCTTATGTATATTATTGATTACCTTTGGTGAAATACCTTTGGTGAATCTATTCCCATCAATCTAGGTTTTCAATCTTTGCATATGTCATATATAGGCGGGTAATCATTTTTAAATATTCTATAAGGAAGAATACTATCCGTGTGATTATAATTTGCCAGTTTCATCACGTTAATTATCAGGGAATTGCAAGTTGTTTAACAACAGGGATGAGATGATTTCCATCTTCCCACGTGAGAGGATTCACTTGCTTCCCTTCGCTCCCTCTCCCATAACAGGCTATATTTTTTTCAGGCCTTTAAGAATTCTAATTAAAATGGGTGACTTTCTCTGCGTCACCCCAAATCTACTGAAGTCTCCTCTCTGTTGTTAGGTAAAAGCAGGAAATATGGTTATAAAGTTTGCCTACCTCGATCTCCCCAGCTATGTACCACGTTGAACGTGACATCGTGTTATCGTGTTGGCGATAGGTGACCCTACTCCTGACCAGCAGGTAGATAGAGTACAATATAACAACAGAATCCCGTCATACTAACAGTTCTCACAATCATGATCACTTAGCAAGCCACAGATCACGTATCCAGATCCTACATAACGCACGACACTCGGTAAACACCCAGTCTGATGCAGACGACCTTTATGCTCCTTTCATGTCCATTTGTTCAGTGAAAAGCAGACGACTTTTAGCATCCTTCAATTTTCACTGAAAACCAGACGACAATTGGGTTGCTTCCATTTTCACTGAAGAGCAGACGACACATGTAATCTGCTTTACTAAGAAGCAGACGACTTTTCACCTTCTCAGTCTCCACATGTCTGCAGCACCTGCAGCCTGCCACTGGCTGAGTGTGTGTTTGGGGGATCCTCCTGTGGCTGACTGAGAGAGGTGGGCGGTAGGACGCTCTCCCTGTCTCCCCTAACACACCACCCGGACACTACTGACATAATTAAGTGACGACTTCACAAATGACAACTTCCCAACTGCGACTTCCTCTAGCTGTATGAAAGTAGGTCGGGGAGATGAAAGGTCCGCACTGATGTCATGAATACTAAATACATCCATGTGTAATGATGTGTATATGGCATACTCCTCAATGAGTGTCTAACATTCTATAGCAATATGATATCCACTGTTGTATAATTGGATTGCTACTGAGAGAAGTAACACGGCTACTACCGTAGTACTACATAGATCTGCTATCTATGTGTAGTTATCATTACTGATTAAGGTACAATATCTCTTCCACTATCGCTACCTTTACCTGAACGCATGTCACTATGTACATCTATGATTGAGAAGGCTTCTCACAAGGCTCCCTATATTTATTTTGTCATGCTTTACATATATGGATCCACTCTGTATGTAACTTGTAAGTCTATGTCACAGGCCTTAACGGGACAGCAAATGTTGTAGTACCGGTATATACCCATATATACCAACAGTTTGAGACTCAGATGTACAGTCATCTCTGCATACTAGATGGCTACACTGCCGCCCTTATATGATTGGGCCATTACATATTGAGAGGGGGAGCCATGAGAATGTACATTACTCTCTTTACACTAACACATTAGCACCATTTATCATGTATCTCCCGTTAAACCCCAACCCACCAAGGCTTTAGTACCTGTCCCGGCTCCACTCCACTCCGACTGTTGCTGTCGAGGTCCCAATATGTGGGCCTTATTGCAAATGTTCTTTTGTTGGTATTATACATCAATGCACGTCTGCATTCATGCATCATGCTGACTAGGCAGCGCTGTCACCGTAGAGTAACGGAGCACGGAGACAGAACAGGTTGGGTCTACATGCTGACCCGAGTTGATACACTACTGAAGGATCAGCATGATGCATTCATACAGTCCTGGTGAGTACTGACAGCTCAGTAGGCTGCCCTGTTAAAGCCTGTGCGTTTGAACCAATACCGTCACGACCCTCTACTCTACTAGTCTGGATCCCTGCCTTGTGTGTGACCCTAGATGCAGGCGTGTCTAATAGCAGTAACAATACACCTGTAGAAGATCTGAGTGAAAGGTAAACACTGGTACAGGTAGGGCACACAAGGCAATTCTCATGTCTGATGGGGGAGATACGAGTAACATGATACAGGTGTGACATGTGATAATAGATAGAGAGCATGGTGGTCTGGTAATGAGATAAAAGGGACAGATATATACGCGAGGAGATTACATGATTATTACACAGGTATGATAATTTTACATGTATTAGACAAGCGTATGAAAACCCTTGAAGTGTGATAGGGCACAGGGGCGTGATATATGTGCGAAACATCGTGTACTAGTATGTCTATGGAAATACATACATATGATAAGATGAGACAAGGATAGTAACGTTCCTGGTCAGGAAGGTGTGATCTTTAGGCAGTTGTTGGTATGTGACTGGAGTGTGGGCATGGTTACATTCCAGACAGGTGAGATGGTAAAATTTTCTCCGTCACACCTAGGTGAGCTCTCAGCGCAACTTCACGTATACAAAATGTATTTGTTTTAGCCCCCTTCAGTCCTACCAAGTGTATATATGCACGACTATAGGTTCAGTAATGTCTTACTTTCGTCACGAGTAGTGTGAGATAGTTGATTAATGACCATCTATTAGATACATATATATAGTTTACTTCAGGGAAGAGTAATTATTTAACAATAGGGGGGTCGAGGCAAAAAAAAGAGATAATGGCACTACGTTTCAGGGGAAACTCGTGCGTTTATATACATTGATGGGCTGAGGGGGGGGGGGGGGTCTGAAATGGTTGGATCCCTCTAGAGGTTGGGTCCAGAAAAAAAGAAGGTATGAGCACTCACGCAAAAATCTACTAACGACCTCCACTCCCTCAAAGGCCTTGGACCATGAGTCAATATAAGTATTTACCTTCTAACTTTTAATAGTATGTTTTCGAGGTAATCGTCACACCTCTGATGCATATATGAATGCTGGTTTATGTTTTAAGTAGGTATGTTCCCTTGGGGAGATACTGTTGTCTTAACCAGGTGTCGGCTACCTAGACAGTGACCTCAGAGAGTGTGTAGAGAGCCAGGGGGCACTGGTACTGAGTCCAGTCATGGTAAAGAGGAGGGGGGAAGGGCTGTATGTCAATGGACATCCTATCTATATATTCCATCAATTGCAAACATAGAAGCTTTAGAACCTATTTCTAAGACACATTCAAACGTATAATACATTTTTTTGTATCTTTTATATTTCACTAAAACGCTCTTGGAGGAAAATATTGGTCTATGGTTTACTCACTAATTCCTAGTCCCCAAAAAACAATCTGGAAAATAGTCACTGCGGACCTTTCTAAGCTTTTTTTCAGATTCTAAATATACCGGGGACAGAAAACGCAACGAGTGACTTGCAATGTGTTGGATGGTAGATAAGGAAAATGTCACGGAAATACTCATGACACAGCATCTACTCCCATCATGCACATTACCCGGTTTTAAACTAGTTTCGTTATCTTTTAAAAGGAAAAACATATCGGCACAGTCCCTATAAAATGGGTGAGAGTATACGTGTCAACTTCCTGGACTGGAACGTGTAACTGCTCAATCAACTTGTCAGCATTCTTTGGGCTATCCATCCCCTAAATGGGTTATGTTTTTGCTGAGTTTAACTTAGTAGTATCTATTCTTATTTCGTTTGAATATACAAATTTAATCTGAGCTCCAGGTCTGAGCGATTAAGATGTATTTTGTCAATCAGACTCAATAAGTAAACAGCACATTTACTAACATTCTTTACTGAGGGCTTAACTTATAGTTGTATGTTTGTCCTTTTTGACGCATCTATAGCATATTAATTTGCCTAATAACAGTTGATTTGACCCTAACTCAATAAGCAAACTCAACATCCCTACGCATCCTTTATATGTCCTAATTGAGTACAACACTGTTGTCATAGACTAGAATATGACAACATTGTTGTCATAGTATTAGACTAGAGTATGACACTGTTGTCATAGACTAGAGTTGTACCTCGTCGCCATGACAGGACGGGAAATGAAAGATGTGCATGTTGGTTTGGTATGCCGGCACCACACGTTCAGCATCATGCACAGACTCCAGCATTAAAACGGTCCTATAGTAAAGCACCCTACACACAAAGTCCCTCCTATACCAAGGATTATAATACCTCTTCAGATATTTCCTTATCTTACCTCTTCAGAATCTGTTTCATCAATATAATCCATTGTGCATCTATACCTGGCCATTGTGTACACTATGATTATTCAGTTACCAGGGCCTGACCTAGTTCTTACCCCATGGGCCCTACATATACAGTCAGCATACAGGATTCCAGGCAGTGACGTCACTAAAGGTCACAGGGACGCTGGGTCCTGTCACGTGACTACCTTAGGACACTTTAGGAACATGTGCGCCATGTGTTTTTCATGTCTCCAGTTTGTCTATATAAATTTCAATGATGCTCTTTCAGTGATGCTATTTCAATGATGCTATTTCAATGATGCTTATTTAGTGATGCTATTTCAGTGACACTCTTTCAATAATATGTATGGGTATTTTGTGATGTCTCCCGTGCCCCTGTTGAGAATGCTGAATTGTATATTTCTCTTGTTTTCTTCCCATACTAAAACCAATCATGGGGGTAGGTGCTTAAAATCGACAAGGCGACATGGTAATTTCTTATAATCAACAGGGGACATAAGGGCTAGTGACATACGTCATAAGGTTTAAAAAGATAGAGAGGGGACATGACCATTTCTATATATCGACATGCGACATGAGCAATATGAAGCGACATAGGCAAAGGCTTAGGCCCACCCTTTCTGACTATCATACACAGTACACTGCTGCCACCTGGGTGCAACGTGTAGACCTACAGCAGAAATGTATCTGTGTTTATATTATATTCATCGTTACACAAAACAAGACTGGTATAGGGATGAGGACCTTTGGTTTTGAAATGCAAAATGGCCAGCATTTTAGATATTCAAATATGGTTCAAGGGGTCTAGCCTGAACTGCGACATTCAGTCTTCAGTACCTCAGGTATCGTTTTTGTAACATTTAAACTGTAAGTATTTATGAATAGATGCACTGGGAGGAGGTACAAACATGTACAAAAATCCTCGTTGGATAAGATAAGACTGACTAGCTTGTTATACTCCAGTCATTCGTGACTGACGGATACAAAGGCTGGGAGATTCTCGTACGGGCAACAGAGGGAGGTAGCGTTAGACTCGACTGGATAATTATACTCGGATGTCTCACATAATATATGACACATTTTATTATAAGCCTAAAAGTATAGGCATCTATGACAAGTGACCACTCAAAAAGATCTGCAGCAATAAAGCAGTATACAAAATTTTCTGGCTGGTAGCTTCATAATCAGCTGATTTTAGAAATCAATGAGTCTCTGCCTGTGGAGGTGATATTGTCGTGACGATATCAAGTATGTATCTACCTCCCACGCAAATTACTTTTTGTGAAGAGGGCATTTCCTCTAACGATTGTGACAAATGACTATAATCACGTTTTGTAAATATCTAAATGACCCTATGTGTTTACACTGTATAGTGTTTGACCACAAGTAAATACAAGTATCAGTATCGTACATAGTTTATGACACTTAGCATGCGGCTCATCTAAAGGCACTAGGCCAAAACCTCCCAACAGTGTCTGTATCTATCATCAAGCACACTGTAGATCAAAGAGTAATCTCCATTTGTAAATGTTCTATAACCTCTCCCACGGCTTCTCTCAAAATGACTTTCATGTTTGATGTTAGTCCTATTTTGCTGAATAAGTTTTGTCAACGCTTTACTCACCTGGTAAATGATTGGGTGAAAGGCAAAGGTTTTTTTCACGTTCACAGAATACCCTTGGCTTCCTTTAAGTGTTTTTTTAAAACTGTTATTTATTTCTCTTCAGACAAAAGTGAAGAAAATTGATATATTTTTAGGCTTTATGCCATGATGGTCCCTGATTATAATCTGTCAAATTGAATTATTTAAATTTTGCAGGTTGCATTGGGAGGCACAATAGTCTCAGACTCTCAGATCATCACCTAACACAGGAGCGGATAGGCTCTGGGGGAAATTAGTTTTTTCTTATAGTTATTCCATCAATCTATATATTAAACTCAACAAGATGCTGACCTTAAAACCCAAAAATTAAATAAGCCAAGTAATTTACTGACCCCGTCCGGTGTGATAGGGCGGCGCTGGGAGTCGATCCGGACGACTCGGACAAGCTGGGGGCCCTTCTGGTCTCCCGCTATCTCTTTGGACGCCATCCTGCTGGCCTGGCGACGTTTTGGCGACTCTGACGACCGGAAGTGGCGCTCGGGGCGCCTGTCGGGACTAGGGGAGGCGCCACCTGGCGTGGTGGCAGTGTAGGAGCCGTCAAGGCTGTCACAGGTGGAGGCGTCAGAGACCTGTGGGGTGACACGCCGGTGGTGGGGCTGGTCTGTAAGGGGAGAAAGTAGGGATCAAGTCAAAAGGGTTTTTCCCCATTCAAATACCTAGGTTCTTTTTGTGTATTCACAACTGCAATGAAAAGACAAGATAAATATATGTGTAGCACATATAAAGGGGGGGGGGGGGAGCAGCTATACGGCTGTCAGCAGCTATTCTTGAGGCTATTTTTTATCTAAGTCTTTATAAAAGCAATGTATTACTCTTTTGTACAAATACCTTCATGAGTCAATTCACATCTTTACAAGGGGACAAGTTCAAGGATTTTACGGCAAAGCCGTAGTGGCTTTGGGTTTTTTATAGGATTGTTATGAACTACAGGTGAGAAAACGAAGGGGCATAGATTTATGCTTTTTGGTGTGTCTAGGGTTCTAATGCAATTCATATGTGATGGTTTGCAGCAATACTGCATGGTCAGTTAACTTACATGCACTTAGCTAAATCTTTTTGATTTTTATTGGTTTTACTGCTGCTGGTATAGTTTTTGGAGGCCATCTTGGCAGCCATCTTGGAAATTTCCCGGATTGAAAATCTAAGCCTGAAAATGGATTCTACATCCTAGAAAACCCTATTATCCATGTATCACACAAGGAAATCAGACAATCTTGAGTTTTTGGCGGCCATCTTGGCAACCATCTTGGAAATTTCCCGGATTGAAAATCTGAGCACGAAAATGGATTCTGCATCCCAGAAAACCCTACTATCCATGTATCACACAAGGAAATCAGACAATCTTGAGTTTTCGACAGCCATCTTGGCAGCCAGAGGGAGGGGCAGAGGGAGGAGGAGAGGGCAGAGGGAGAAGGGAGGGCAGAGGGAGGAGGAGGGGGCAGAGGGGGAGTAGGTAACAGGAAGGAGGAAAATGGGGTAGAGGGGGGAGGAGGGGAAAGATGGGGTAGTAGGAGAGGGCAGAGGAAGGAGGAGAGGGCAGAGGGAGGAGAGGGCACAGGGAGCAGGAGGAGGAGAGGGCAGAGGGAGGAGGAGGAGGGGGCAGAGGGAGGAGAAGGAGGGGGCATAAGGAGGACTTGTGTTGGCAACATATTATTTTAGGGTTGTTGCATGTGGTTTCTTGCATGTGTGTGTGGGGTGGGGAGGGGTAATCATGTTGGACTTCACAGTTTGTCTTTGGGCGGGCTTCAGCGATTTCAAGAGCCACCCTGGACCACTCAACTTCTAGTACAGGTCCTGTATGTGCATAGTATGGGAATTGGCATTGACATTGACAGCTTGGCTTGACATAGGAGTCAATAGTTATTAGGCTGGTACCTATCCTTGCCATTGACAGCCACATTAGAGAACTCAAAATATGGCTGTTCACAAGATGTCTAGGCCTTACCACAAGGTACACTGGTACTACATGCAGTAACTGAAAACCAGATGTAGAATTGGGTTGACGTGGAAATGGTTCCCTACCACTACTCCTTCAGTACTAAATCAAGTAAGTTCCTCCAGAAAACCAGATGTAGGTTAAATTAGTCTTGCACACACCTGCAAGGACACATGGGGAACCAGTCCTAGGCAATGTTTAAGGGCCAGCTAGGGCTTAATTTAACAATGAACAAGGGGACCTATGCTAGTCTTTTCTTGCTACTTTTTCCAACTCTCTGTGTGTGGTGTCAATGGCTTTGGGGACAAGGTCCCAAAGCCAATAACCAGTTGGATGTTGGTTTGATAGAGTCTAATACGGTAGGTTTGTTAACTTCCCATTCATTACAGAATGCTGAAACCACAAGTGTCCATACCAAGGTAACTTGTTGAATATCACCCCTCTATAATGAAAGCGAGTGGTGCTTCTAAGTTTGTGATAAGGTCCATTACTGGGGTTTAGGGAGAGCCCCCTTGAGATGCACGGGGGACGCATGGTGAAAAAAATAAACTAGGATTCTCTTATTGAACGCATCAGCCTTGACGGCCATGAAGACGGAAGCGCCGCCTGTCTCCAGTGCCGCACCCTGTTCAATGTAGTACCTATGAGCTTCCATGATTCTAATCCCTGCATCAGAGTAACATCCGGGAAGCTGATATACGTCAAAGAGAACGATTGCATATATATGCTGTATCAGCAGTTTAGTTCACTACCTACTGGGGGTGCAGAAGTCGCCGAAATTAAGGGCCCCAGACCATAAGATCTTTTTTTTAAAGACAATATAATATTATGGCATAATTATTTATGCTCTAGCCAAATTTGTCCAAAATTCACCGGGTCGCTTAAATTTAATATTGTACTATTTCGCCTGGAAAACAGCCCAGGTCACCAGGTCGCTTTTGACCCATCTGTACCTACCTTGTACATATACAAGTGGTTACGACCACCTGACACTCGGTGAGAGAGGTGAAGTAACCCCAACGAGGTCAGTAACTGAAATACACGACTTGACTTTATATGGGATTGACTCTTCTAGGTTCAAACAATAGCATAAGTGCATGTTTACTAACGGGCTTAGAGCGGCACTCTCATCAATAGGCCATGGTGCCCAGTAGTGAACACTGACCAGTAAAGTGCCTCTACATGGGTACCCGTAATTTTGACCATGTCGCCGTGTCGATTTTTAGAAAAAAGGGCCGTGTCACCGTGTCGATTTTTATCCCATAAAATTAGTATACATTCTACTTCATGTGACCATGTCCGTCGATTTTTAAAGGGGCCGTGTCGCCCGTGTCGATTTTTAAAGGGGCCGTGTCGCCGTGTCGCGCGTGTCGATTTTTACCCATGTAGAGGCACAGTAAACCATTGGTGACAGGACCACTTTAAGGAACTAATGTACAATGTAGTTAAGCCTTTAGGGACCAGATTATGGCTCAAGGCTGAAGTTCATTAATATTTTATCATCAGATTGCTCAACTGAGCACTTGGAGCTGCATTGGTGCATTCTGTAGTGTATCGAACCCAATAGGCTGTAGGGTCAGCATGATGCATGAATGTATCACCAGTAGATAACTACCCGATCACGACAATAAAAGGGTATAATGTATAAATGCACTATACCCTATATACTATGCCGTCCTTAAAGGGTTAAGTGTGTTAAAGACCCTGCACGTTTGTTCCACATTAAGAAACATTAAGCAGCTTATCAGCTAATCTAAAATAACGTACCAAAGATAGACTGGCTATACATAATAGTATTTAAGATACTATCAAGAGTGTGGAACTCCCCCAAAGTCAGCCTTTTCCCAACCTTTATGGGGGCTTTGTGATAAATAACAATTTTCTAATGGTTTATAAAAGTACCAGAAAAGCTGACAAGCGATATACTGGGATACTAATATAATACTGATCAGCGTATATTCTGGTGGGAATTCCCATAGTATACCCCGGACCTTTACACGCCTTATTTTACTTCCCCATGGTAACACCAACCCACGACACAGCCTAGATGTTTCTTTTTTATTATTTGCACCATACGGCTGGGTAATCAGCAAAACATTTCTTTTGAGGTATAGCGTTACCCAGGATAACCAGAAGATTTTCAAAATTGCCTCAATTTTCCTCTTTTATAATCTTGCTGCTTGTGATGTTTAAGTATCACATTATTGTATACTCTGGTCTAGGGTGAGCACTCAGCCCTCACCTTATAATTCATACCATCGCTAACACCACCATTGAGCATGTAACAGTTGTCTGGATTATGAGTAATATGTATCACTCCTGCGATATAAAAATTCTACAAATTCTGGCAGCATGCTGTCTGGCAATAAATGAACATATTCATGAACATGATGATTCTCAGTATTGGCAGACAAACGCATAGGTATGGGCATGTAGCCAGAGTATTATCAGAATAAATGTTTAAGCAGCATTCGCACCATGGATTGACGGGTCACCTTTTTAGTAATTTTCTAGTAAACCAACGTCAACGAAGTGGACGGTTAGTGTGACTATACATGAGTGCCCATGGGTGCCCAGATTTTTGGCCGTGTCGATTTTTAGACAAGGTGCCGTGTCGCCGTGTCTTTCGTCTAGTGCATTATGCCCTATTTGACCGTGTCCGTCTAATTTTAAAAGGGCCGTGTCGCCTGTGTCAGATTTCAAAAGTGCCGTGTTGCTGTGTCGATCGTGTCAAATTTTAACTCATGATGTATAGTCACGTTAGTGGTGAGACTGCAGGATCAGATTCAGCCTCTGATCAAAATGTACGACTTCCTGATGACATACTGTACGTTGCTTTCAACTTGCAGGCGCCTGGTTTCAAGTAACCCCAGTCTTTTATAAGCGCGGGATACAGGGGTATTGAAATATCTCCTGAACAAGGGGGCAAGGGTAAGCGGCAAATGGTTTTGTATATCCGCGTCAGTCTTGTATGTATACACGCTATGATATTTAATTCTTGCGTAGAGCCTGCGGTTAGTAACATGAGGCAGATGGGGTCAGTGCGGCTTATATGATCGGGTTCAAGTCAATGGCGGCTTATACGTGAATTTTTGCTATTAACTATAGTACAGTAGTAATACATATACATTTTTATTTAGGTCGCCTCTTTGTAGGTGGCAGCAGTGTGTATGAATGTCCACTGTTGTGGTGTCCGGAGTGACCTCTATTCATGTCAGTGTCCGACCTCTCAGGGTCGTCTCAGGTATGTCCTTTACTGGTGTACGTGTACCCACTGACCACAACACACCAGTGTGTGTGCATACCTCCAGTGGTACAAGCCTGTCCTCACCGGGCCACACCCCCACATCTACTACTACTGTACCTATATCGTGTACTGGTGTTTATATCTGACTATATACAGGTATCCAATTTTTTTACTGTGTCGCTTGTCAAAATTTTAGAAAAGAGCCTTGTAAATTTTTTAAAATCTAAAACATTCTGCTAAATATTTTTCCGTGTCAGTCAAATTTTTAAAGGGCGTGTCGCCCGTGTCAATTTTTACTCATGTAAAGTCAATTATGCCAGCGATGTCTATTAAGCATTTAAGGGTAGCATTGAACCCTCTAAGGGTTGATACATTCCCAAAAGGTCGGCATGATGCAATCATGCAGCCCAGGTGAGAAGACTCACCAGGGCTGTATCATGCATCATGACGACAAAAGGTATACCGGATTAAAGCATCCTGCATCCCTTTATGTATACACTATGCCCTTTTGTCGTCAAGATGCAATGAATATAGTCTTGGTGAGAACAAGTAACTCATCCCGGCTGCATTCATGCATCATGCAGATCTTATGAGGTTTATCCACTCCCAAGGGGTTGGCATGATGCGCATCACGGCAAATACACATGAAGCCTTGATCCTATGTTGAAGTACTGATTAGCCCTATTCCTAACATGAAGTCACATCTAATAGATATGCATTTGTATGCAGGTAGTGGCCTCCTATCTGACACAGGTAAAAATGAATCTCTCAATCTTGGAAACAAACTCCTAAACCTGTCACAGGATGAGGAAGGGTATTGTACATGTAGACGTCACAGCTGCAGTCAAGACGTTGTCAGGCATGACAAATGACGTTATGACGTGATCGATGACGTAGAGACAGGTGGTCCTGACGTCATAACTGACGTAGATAAAACACCCCGTCACAGATGTCTCTCTACACGGTTGCAGGTGATACACAATGCCGTACATAAAGAAGTGGCTAAATCTGAAAGACACTACCGTAAAACCTCACGTATAAGCCGCGGCTAGTATGTGAGTCAGATCGCTGGTGCGGCTTATAGGATTAGCTAAGAGTCCAGTGCGGGTGTGGCTTATACACGAGTTCGGCTTATACGCAAGGTTTTGCGGTATTATTGAAACTCCTTACTTAGACATATACCGGTGCCCTAAATTCTTGTGTAGAACTCGCATCTCGCCTATAACTTGCCCCAAAACCTGGGAAAATCCTATAACCCACCCTGAGGTAATTATGTCTCTTCTAAATACCTCCTATATAAGCGGCACCCCAAATTTTGCAATTGCACAAAGGGGATCTGATTACCGTATAAACTACCCCTTGAGGTAGTATTATTTTGAGTAACGCCTCAACACTCATGAGATATTAAACTGAAACTGTGAGTTTTAGTTCTTCAAACATTAAACATCATTTTAGTTTTAAAACTGTTGTAATTTTAAGACAACCATTAAAGGGTGAACGGTTGGTGGAGTTTTTCCTCCCTTCCACCACTACCCCCTCCCAAAAATAGTGTTTTCCCTGACTGACCCCTAATATCAGAATTGCAGTCTTTATTCTTTTATCTTATTGCCTAAAGGGGATAAAAATGACTCCCCCCCCCTCACTGAGAGGTCTATTGTACCCGTCTCAAATCCAACAACCCTCACTGCATTGTGAAAGGGGAACTATTGGTGACATCCTTGTTGTTGTTATTGTTATGATTTTTTTCTATATATAAACCAGGATTGCTGGGTATTGCGTAGGTATATGGCTTCATCTATGTGAATCATTGGGTCAGATTCCTGTAAAGGCGTCGTGCCAACTGCCTATATACCTGACCCCTCTCTTTCTGGTTGATCTGTGACATGATATCAAAACATGCCAAACGCCAACACCATCCCGACCATCAAGGTGTCAGCGACCGATATGAGCGCCAACTCCGAGCAGTGGCAACAGCTGGAACTAATGAATGTCACTCCCTCTCATCTCCCAGCTAGACGTATCGAACACGAGTGACGTCATAATGACACCAACTACCACGGTCAGCGACATTGACTCGTAAATCAGGTAAGGGTCGCGTAAGGTGGGACGTAGGAGGAGTCTCGCCGTCTAGCGGCCGAGTAATGAACCTATGTTGTCATGACGTACAAGGGCATGACGTACAAGGGTGCTGGGGTCCTTCTCAGGAACAGTGACATGGTGACAGCTGTGCAGCATACCTGTGTGCTCATATTACATACACCCAGTCTACGGTGAACAACTGCGCAGTGCTACATGGAGACCTGTCGTGTTCACGTCATCACACATTGTAATGGTCAATCCAAGCCCCCAGCTCCTGGTTTACTACCCCCCCTCCCCCGCACTCCGTCACACATCGAAAAAGAATGCCAGGCAGTATATCAATGACAAAGCATTTGGACCACCAATGAAAAATCACCTGCCGTAAAACCTCGCGTATAAACCTAACTCATGTATAAGCCGCGCCCTCATTTTGATACTGTACTAAAAACACATCACTTTTGAAAAAAATTAGGGGGTCTCTGCATCATGCATCATAATTTCATGATGCATTTAGGCATATGACCATTTATGCTCAACACTTAGACCATAAAGCTGCATTATGATTTAAGCTCATTACTCCCAGAAAAATCGAACCCCCTACCCCGCGATGTTAGAAAATAACCACCCCCAAATAGTGAAATGTGCCGTTACCATCTTGTTTGGTGTGTCTGGCAGATGGATCCAGGCCCGAGATGGGTGTCGATGGGGGACTCCAGCAGTCCTCAGAGTTGGGCGACCCAATACCATTGCCGTCCTCCGAGCTGGGTGAACTGACGGTGATGGTGTGAGATTTCGGCCGACCGCTGCTGGTAAACTCAGAGATGCGGATGGCAGGGCGCTTCACAGTGGGCGAGCCCCCGCTAACCGTGGCCCGACGATGCTTGGCATCAAGCTGGTAGTCCATCGACCCAGAGTGACTCTCGAAGACATCGCAGTCATTGTCTGTGTCATCGCGGCAACTGTAAAATGGAAAAGGGAGAGAAAATCTGTAGTCAAACTGTTCAGATTCTGAATTTTGATGGCTATACATAATAGCTGCGTTACTCTATCTGTTAAGAAACTTAGTCAAGTAGGAAATTTAAAATGTCCTTTAACCTGTGTAACAAAACAAATAATACAAACTAGAAAAGTTTGTCTCAAGAAAGTTAATAGGCTTCAACAGTATAAGAAACAGCCGCTGGCCCCATGTTGGGATGAGGGACTTATTAGATATCTACTGAAATGGATATTGTTGATGACCCATCAGTTTGCCTTTCTCATACAGTCTATCAATGATACTTGGAACAATCTCGGACACCCATGCAAACCCCATGATATTTGATGCAGATGCTCCCAAGCCTATATTCAACCCTAAAACGAAGTATCAACTAATTCACAAGGCAATGGTACAATATTATATACACCAGCACAGTGTTTCTTCATATGACGTGACATTTTCAGGGAATGGCTCATATACCATGTACGGTCGTCATACCTTGGGAGCATGTCAGCTATCCATCATATAATATTACCAGTGGTTTTCATAGGACTTGCTTGATAAACTGACAAGGAACAAGAAAAAACATATCACCTCCATGCCATTCCAAATTGAACAATCTGAACTGCTTAGCTCAGTTGCTAGCAAGTCTGCCTCTGAAACCAAAATGATTAAGTTCTACCTAGCATTTCTATATCTCTAACCTTTTTTTTGAAAAACATTCTAAAACGGTTCAAAAATACACCCATCAGCATGTCTCCACACACACCAGGTGGAGTTAGTGTGCTTCTAAATATTCCACAGGATAGTGCCACCAGTGTCTGTATAGTATTCTTAAAGGCATAACTTTCACTCTATAAATTCACATGCTAAAACTACTGTAATAACATCTATACCGGTTTTGTTGATTATTTTTATCCCAGACGTATTTCTAGTATGCTAATAACGATTATGTACGTACTGATAAGAGCTTGGGGGTACCATGTCGGGCATATCAAAGAGGAAGGGGGTACTCAGCATGCACCCATCGTGCGATCTCGTGTCACTCCATTTAACGTGCAGAGCGAAATAAAACACGACAGAGACACTGGTCATCCACGCTATACCATAACACGATACAGTAATAGTTTGTATTACAATTTGTCATCTCTATAGCCCCCCACCAAGCGATGGGAATCAGTCTCGTTTGGGGAAACCAGCGTTCGGTAGCCCTATGAACATTTCACAGCCACTACATTAAAAGGCGTTACCTTGAGGATTCAAAATAAATCATATCTAAATCAAGGTAAATGGTCTTACGCTAGCTTACAGTTGGGAAACATGAAAAGCAAAGTGCTAATTATTTATCAAATTGAGGTTTTATTGATCACAGGTGTTAATCTTAAATGTACACTTATCCAGAGTCAGGACTCATATATACAGAAGCTTCATTTTGAATACCGTACCATAACGATAATGCGCCTTGGGGCGCTTCAATCTAGCGGGGCCTTTACCCACAGCGCTAATACAAGACAGGCGCTTTTCAAGGTCCTATTTTGTGCTTTAGAAATATTTGAAGACCGCTCACCTCCCATTTCTTAGCCAAGACGGGCGCTATAATAAGTATCGCAATGGTACGGCATGCATCGTTTGACACCGGGAGTGAATTTTTCAGCTATATAAAGTGTTTGATTGAAAGCAATCCTGATTCTAAGAGAAGAAGTCATTTCAATAATTTTATAAAGTCAACTATTAAATATTACAAGGTACTCCAGTCATTGAACGAGGTCTTGACACTAGTCATTAAGACATGTAAATCCATATGATACATAATGTGGTATTACGGTAGAAAATAGTCATACTGCAATGGTACAGAAACAAGCGGTAGAGGTCATTCACTTATAATATGCTAGTTTCCAAAGGCATAGTCATATATACAATTGGGGTATCCTATGACTAGTTATGAGCTTAGAGTGCAGTTTCTATAACAACCACATCCTCACTCTCCTCCCCATCAGAACACTCGTGTATGACCTCCGAGCACACACTGTCCTCGGGGTCCCAGCGCCGCGCCAACCGCTGCTTATGCAGCTCATGGAATTTGTTGATATTCAGTTTGCGGTTTCGCTGTATTACTCCCTTCGCACGATGGCTGTCAAAGAGCTGATGGCCATTTCTATTATAGTCAGAGTCCCTATAGAGGTGGCCGGAGGGGTGCCTGTTTAGGCCCCCAACAGCACTGAGATCTCCGTTTGCAAGACCGTCGAACCAGTCCTCAGCTTCTATGGCCATATGCACACTGACCTCATCGAGGTCGCTGATATCGTCGCTGATGACTGAGTCAATGTCCTCTAGACAGCGAAAGTTGCTGCTCCAGAACTGGCTGGGGAGTATACGGCCACTGCCGCTCTCGGGAATGGCAAGACTTGTACGGGCGAAGCGCTCCATGCTTGTGCCCGGTCTTCGTTTCTCGTGATGGTCGATCATGAAACTATGTCGATGGGGCCTCGCGGCGTGCAGCCCCATATGCTTAGCTGCGTCGGTATCAGCGTTACATATCTGACTGCGGCTACAGTGCATCAAGAGCTCCTCGTTGAGTCTGTGCCGTAGGGCATCTTGCTCGGGATTACCAGTCTGCGGTACACCCGGGGGCCGCTTGAACTGCTCAGTCTTGACCACCCTACCCCTGCCTACAGAGCTGCTGCTGACAGAAGAGTTGGCAGTGTAGCCACCCATAAACTTGTCCTGCAGCTCATTGAGCACCTCACTCTTCATGGAGTAGCGCCCACTGTCCCTGCCACCACCACCAGTGTAGGAACCATCAGACTTAATACACTGTCTGCTGTTCTTGTTACTCCGCCGGTTAAAGGCAAGTGGGTGATAAGCCTGAATGACCTGCTCCTCATCCCGACTTGGAGAGTTTCCATTACAATGTACCCTAGCTGTATTCCCCACAATAGGCCTGGCTGATTCATTCACGGATGGAGCCCTACTTGGTTCTCTGGACAGCTTGTAAGACTGGAATACTGGTTTGGACATTTCTGACTGGCATCTTGGCCGAGTTGTATACTCAATTTTATGAGTCTTCCTCATTGCAGAATTGGTAGATGCACGCTCTCGCCAAAGATCCAAGTTGTGGGGTATATGGCAGTTAAAATCAGTTGGGGGTTCTGGTTTCAAGTTGCTATGACCTTTCCATAAATCAAGATGCGGTGGTATCTTCTCTTGTGACAAAGATTGTGTATCAGTTTCTCTACAGTTATGCTTGTTCCTTAACTTCACCCTTGGGCTTAGGCGCTGTTGGTTCGCTTTCAACTGCGGGCGCGGGGAGTAAACACCCGCATGGTCCACACGTGAAATGCTACCGTTCTTTTTCACATTATCGATGATGAAATTCTGAAATGCTTCAGGATGAAGGAGGTCCTCATCTTTATATTCTGTCTCCTGTCCAGAATCCTCCTCCCCAGAAGTACCATTGTGGTATCCACTGTAACTGGAGTTGTGCTGCTTGTTAGTAACATTAGGAGGCACTATATCTGCTTTAACACACCTCTCTAGTGGTCGGTGAGTCTTTCCTCTCCAACTTTCCCCTTCAAGATCGAGCTCCTCGTTCTCCCGTATCGTCTCGTACAAGGTCATCGGTGGCTTCACCGAGGTGATAACCCCCTCGGGGATCTCAGCGTTGTAACGGCCATGACCCCGCGACTCCTCAATACCAGAAATCAGTTCCGTCTTCCGAATCGGGTTACTCCCAATGTAATGCTCCCTATGTCTCCTGATGCAGGCCTCCTGGAACCCTGGTACCCAGAACTGATCCCTGGTCCCTGGGCTGTCCTCATCAGCACTGCCCATAGAGGGGTCACCACTGGGAGTTTTAGCCACCTGGGAGTGACCAGGACACTCTGGGCTGTGGCTGTTCCTGGCACCATCAGTAGGGGTAGGGGTGTCACATGGCTGAGGGCTGCCTGGCTTACTGCCTGAGGCTGACAGCTCATGTTCTAGCCGGATCCACTGGTTGACAAACCTCAGGTACATCCTGGCTGTGTGCTGCTGCCTTCCAACTCTTTACCTTGGGTATAACAGAGATGAAATTGACTAATTGCAAATGGAAACACATAAAATGTTTAAATGGAGTCCCCTATGGAGTATTGGTCCTTAAAAAACCTTGAAATTCAGAATAATTCTGAAGAGTTTTATCCCTGGTGTTATACAGGAGCTTATCAATTCTCAAGACCATGTGAGAATCAGGGATATCTAGAGGATAGGACCAGAAGCACCTGGAATTTTCCTCAGTATAAATTCCCATGCTAAATAAATTGTCTCCAGTGACTTCCCCTCTGTGGAGAAGTAAGTGAAATGCAAAAGGTAACTATGATTCCTTTGCAGAATCTTTCCTGTGAAAGGTTGAAAATCCCAGCAACCATTGCAGAGGAGTAATCTATTAATTAGTCTCCTACATCGAAATCATGGTCTTAATCCATGGTTAATTTAAATCACAAGGGCAGTCACACACACACTGCCCAGAGCTGCGATTACTCCATGGTCAATAGTGAAGGCATGAAGAAAGTTGGCCAATCTGCTGCAAGTGACTTAGAGTGGGCAGGTGAGGTAGGGACCAGTGTCCTACTGGAGAAGCAGACAGTGGGAGGGGGCTGTGACCGGACAGTGGCCCTGTGTCTGCGGTCCGCCAGGTTGTCCTCCTGTGAGTAACGACCAGGTGTGGTAACACACCGTAAGGTCTGACACCAACCTTACAGGTTACTCCGTCCCTCCACACACCTGTAACCCCCCCCCCCCCCCCAACACACACACATCCCACCCACCCATACATCCCATCATTAACCCTTTAAGGACAACATAGTGCTATAATGCGCTATCATTGTCATCATGATGCATGAATGCAGCTTGGTGAGTCTCAACGCGGCATCATGCCGCTGCATCATGTTGAACCCTTCGAGAGCGCATCAACCCGTTACGGTCGTCATGATGCATGAGTGCATTCTTGGCGATTAACTCGCCGATTTAAGAGTATTAATTCATTATGCATCCCATAAAGGGTTAAAAGCGTCCATCCCTCCCACCTTTCACCACCACCCACACAAGGATATACACTATAGCCTCCATGTGATGTTTGTTGCATCAAGGGGGCGCTGGGGTATACTCAGTCAACTACATGTATAGGGTCCCAAATCTTTCGATGGCTGTCAAAGGCCGTTATCTCAAACAGAGATGGCGGTACACAACAGTCCTATTCTACACAACAGTGTCGCGTAGAGACCCAAGAGGTGCCTATAGACTAGGCGGTACACCTCGGTACATGCCACACTGGAGGAGGCACCACCTGGGGCCCGGCTACCAGGTGCTGGAGGACGCCCCAGCAGGGCAACAAGTGTGCAGACCCCACCAGGTCAAGGACACACAGGTCACGGGGTCAAGGTTACCTCGTGTAGCTGAGCTCTATTGGGTCAAGGTCATAGTCCCGAGCATGTTGGTGCTATGTGCACGTTTTGGCTGGTTTTGTATTGTATAGGATGATGAACCTAGATGGTCGGACAGAATACTTGGCAGGCTCTTTAGGTTGGTTCACAGGGAGAGTGTTTGTTTTGGTGTACTGCACCACGATTTGCTGCTGGTGCCAGCTTTGTGGCATTGGTATTGATACACTGCAACATCCCATACATTCACACTGCTCAGAGTATGATGCCAAAAATATGAGCATTGTCACAATGGCTGTTACACCATTAAAGGTACTAAAACCTGTCAATTATCTATACTTTGGTTTTGATTTTCAAAGACTGAATTGCTATTCACACAGAAGACTAGCACACCTACCAAGGTCATCATAACTGACACACCCTCCAAAGTGCACCATGACTCCAAACTAAGATTAAACTTTGAGGGCCATGCTCTCCTTAAAAGCTAAACATTTTAAGGGACGCACAGTGCTTTCATGTACTATGCTCTTGTCCTCATGATACCTGAATGCAGCCATTCCGACCCTTCAGGAGTGCATCACCGGGTCGGCTTGATACTTGAATGCAGCACTGGTGAGTAGACTCATGTGGCTCATTCATATTTCAAGCACATTAAATCACTATGCGGCCCTTAAAGGGTTTAATAGAGAAAAGAAGTCCAAACTGAGGAGACGCAGCATCTTGTCAGTGTGATGCTCCTTAACATGTACGGCCACTCTGGTATGCAGGTTATGCCATCCATTTTAACATTTCAACACTGGGAAGACCAGCCTGTGCCTGACAGCCCAGTGGGTATGGAGCAAAGACAAGGCAAAGTCAAAGGTCACACATTTAAACAAAGCAGAAATACAGCAAATATAGTGGGTTTAATATTTCATAGGACATTGCTGGAGCATCAGCTGCTGGGGAAAGAAGTTTTATTACAAGGCAAGAAAATGTGGAGTAAAAAACCTATTTGCCCAAACACAGTCAGATAGCATGACTTGTAATCTTGTAAGATTGGAAAGTACGATGATTAATTCAGTGTTCAGTATTAGTACCTGGAACAAATCGTGCTTTGAATGATGTACTGGGAGGAATGAAGCTACGTATTGCAAGTCATGATACATGGTGATAGATAAGACACAACCATATTCAGCCTGTGTGTACGCTAAGACCTTGGTATTCACTTTGGAAAGATAAACGTTAAGAAATGCTCCATACAATGTTTTCATAATTAAACCAAAGATATCCTTTATATTCCTGTAACACTACAAGTACTTGTAACCTGCGTGGACAAAACAGAAAAGGTTAGTAGACGCCCAAAATTCCCAGCTATATAACACGATCCTATTTTCTATACTATATAGGTATAGGAAATATTGGAATACATGTTTGTATGTGTATGTATCACATTAGGTAGGTAGGAGATGTCATGTTAGTAAAGTTTGAAATCCGGAAACCTTAATGCACCTATGTATACAAGCAGACCATGTCCACCACCTGGAGGCTGTTTCTCACTGCGTGTAGGACTTTCTTGTGGATCTCCACAGCGCATTTGTGGAGACACACAGGCTTCTCCACAAAGTGAGAAACGCCCTCCAGGGTTACTGATGTTTAGTGGACGAGAAAGGTTCAACCTTCGTGTATGATACAGGTATGAGGTGAGAGAACCAGACTAAAACCTTATTGGCTGAAGTAAACTTATGCAACATTAAGATAGGGAAAGAAGATGAAAGAGAGGAACTGAACTAAAAGAGAATTGGATTATTTCATATTGTAACGAATAAGTCGCTCCTAACCAGCGTCTATCAGTTATCTGCAAGAACCAGCGATAACCCCCAACGCCAAGATGGCAGCCGCCACAGGGTGATCCGATATACCACTATATCACTATGGTTACCTGTGTTAGTAAGTGACAGAAAAAGCGAAGCACATAGGTGTCGTGTTAGCCGGGCACGTAAACTAAACTTACGACGTTTTTCCAAAGATGCGTGTGAGATCTGGTACACTTGAACTAAAAGGGAAACACAATGACAATACATATATACACGGACAGACAGGCAATTAACAAAAGCAGCAACATATCGGGTGATTTACATAATACACAAAGGAAATCGATACATACAATTAAGTGAGTTGGGGTTTACATATCTATAGTCGCATCCCAATAGAATGTGTTTTCAAAGATCTACAAGTCTCAGCACTAAATGTTAATATTTTCCCCAAAATAATTAAACTCATACCGCCATCATTTTAACATAAATATAACCTATAATACAACCATGCCGTTCTTTTGAAAGATACCTTACATCAAGTACTAGATCCTTGAGAATGTGATGAACACAAACTTAGTTTAACAGAAAAGTGCTAAACCGATAGAAGTCATCCATGCAAGATGACCAACAGAAATAGGGTATTATTGTCAGAAAAAGGTTATCAAAACTTATGATTGGTACATATATATAAAGCTTTTCTCTTAGAAGCCAATTCATTAAAATTGAGGATATCAATTAACCCATTAAGGATGACTTTGTGCTTGAATGCATAATGCATTAATCCCTTTTTCCCCTGGTGAGTAACTCGCCAGTGATGCATTCATGCATCATTCCAACGCTATGGGGGTTGATGACTCCAAACGGGTTGGTATGATGGACCAATGCAGCAACAGCGAGTTATTCGCCTGGGCTGCGTTCGTGTATCACAACGATATAATGTTGCATTGAAACATGATGCCGTCCTTAAATGGTTAACACCCTGTAAATCATGCCCCCCCCCCCCCCACGCGGTAAGACCATGCAAATTCTGTAATCAAAATTAAAATCGCAATAAAGAGCTCCTTAATGCTTTTTCTAAATTCAAGTTGAATCTGAGCAGGCTTATAGACGATCCGTCTTGTCCCGCATCACATAGAGTGGGGATTCCATTTACATTCTGAACTACCAAAGCCATCTGAAAGCTATCAGATATAGTGCAAGTCGCGACAATCAAAAGCTCAAATCAAAATGTCTAGATTGTTTTGACTTCACCTCTCTGATTTTCATTACAGCTCATACTGGTAAGTCCGATTGTGTGGCAGAAAGTAAAGTTGTATGGTTGTGTCAAGCTGTACTTGAGTCATAGAAGACTAGACCATGCTGTAATACTGTTCCATAAGGTAATAAATTACCCGTAGACATGCTGTACATGATCGATGAATCGGAAAACAAGAAGTCAACCTGACATATTCAATCTTACATGTACTTAGTCCTTTAAGTATAGCATGATGCACCAAGTAACTTGCCGGCGCTGTACTGGTACATCATCCCAAGTATATTAACCCTGTATAGGCTCGTCATGATGCATGAATGCAGCTCATTGACCCTGCATTCATGTATCATGCAGACAAACAGCCATAGTGCAATAAAGCACGATGCTGCCCTTAAAGGGTTAGAAATAGTTGAGTCTGGAACGAGTGAAGCTGAAGGATAATAACGGTAAAGGTGAGCACTTACGAAGCTTTTCCTAGTCGGCTGAGCCTGTTGCGTACATTAGATGAATCTAGAATTCTGTAGGGATAAAAATATTTCGAAGTTTTTCAGATTTTATGTCCCGTATCTGAGTTGTTTCCTCCTGATATCATGGATATTCACCGTACTGCAGTATATTGTTGGTATCACTGAGATTCTCAACAGAATGCAATACTAATTGCACAAAATACGGAGAGTGACTGCATTTTATTATGGTCTTCTCTCTTTTAGAAAAAAATCCATAAAATCTTGAGACAGAATAGGATAAGCCTGAACTAGTTTTTAATATACACATTTAGATTAAAATTAGAATACTGTGAGTTGACTATATCAAATCAATGTTATATTGAAGGAGCGATATTCAGAGGGTATTTTCTCATAATCATCATCAGCCTGCACCCATTGATTCCTTAGATAATAGGCATTATGATAATGAACATGTAATGAGAAGAGGAATTATTTAAAAGATTGAACGTGTGATTAACATCACAGATGACTCAGGGTCAGGGTGATAAAGTGATTGAAATGATGGACTAAACAACTGAATCTGTAAATATTATTTCAGGAACAATGAATTATTTGTCAATTCTGAGAGCAGGAATGTATTCCTGGGTCAAAACTACCCTCAAATCATGTGTCACACTAGTATGTGATCATATTTCAGCTGAGCAGGTGTGTGTGGGCGAGCTGGTGGGTGTGGGTGAGACGGTGGGTGTGGGCGAGCCGGTGTGTGTGGGCCAGCAAGTGCGTCTGGGCAAGCAGGTGGCTGTCGGTATCAGCGCCTGGTGGCGTGTAACCGCCGTTTTACGTCTCGGCCGAAAAGCGAGTCGATCGGAGCGTCAGCAGCGACACCATCTTCGGTTCTGTTTCGCCGTGTCGGCCGGCCGCGGGGCGGCGTGTGTAACAGATGATTAACTCCCCCCAGTCAATTACCACTGCCGACATATCTAGCAGAGGGGGGGGGGGGGTACTCACATTTCCATATAGTCTTTGTAACGATACGTGCATTGTCAGTGCAAAGTGAATCAGGGTTATCACAACACTGATCTGTTACACAAATAATATCAAGTAACCTCCCCTGTAAATTACCTCTAGTACTTAAGTGTTTGATAGATGGGTGAAAAAAAACGTCTCACCTACTCCTCCCATAGAGATAGCATTGGTTGTCACGAACTATCCAAATTTGGGGTTATCGGTTATCTACACGCTCCCATAGAGCTCTATGCTGAAGCAAATTACCAGCAATTACTGCCTAATATTATTTTTCGTTTTTTAGGGGGTTACAGTCGGAATTTGTAAAAAACAAATACACCATTAGATAGATATTGTGGAAAGTGATCTAATGACACCATGCAAGATGCAAAGAGTGAAATATTGACCAAATGGGAGCAATTTCATTTTTTCAAGGAAAAGAGGTGTCCAGAATCGTCTCACTAGACTCAGGGCAGACCCTGAGTCAAAAATAAAGTGGAATAGTTGAGAAAGTCTAGCTGTCTAAATGTTATCTAATAATTTATGAACCTCCACCTTATCTAAGTACCAACTTACATAGATTCTCTGCCTGTGGAGGAGAGGTCCGGGACACTCACTGTTGTGTCTACACTGTAGAAGAGAAAATGCGCTGGTCTATGAATACACTGGGCACCTGGAGCTTAATAACCATTTGTGGAAAAAGACCCGTGTGATGCCATACTGGTATAGGTTTAATCAGTGTTCTATATAATTTCATATTCATGCGATAATGCAGTATAACCGATATAAATTATTTTGAGCAGTATCAGTTCCATAAGGATATATCAATACATTGCAAATATTATGGTTATATAATGGCGACCGCTTAAAACAGTTACAATCTAATTTATTTGTATTTGGTACATCTGATGATGTTCCAGTTCCAGTGTAATATGTTAGATTTATTATATAAAGAAAGGTGGATTTTCCACTAAAATAAGACATGTCTGTTCATTAGTTTAACAAGAATTCTTCACCAGATTCACACCACCCAAACAAACCTACCGTTGTTAGAAAAATAACCAAACTATCCAAAAATGTATATTCAATTCGGATACCCTTAGTTAATTTGAAAAGAAGCTACGTCAAATACAATATATTTACAGAAAGCTGGTTTTGAGAGTTAGTACGTTTTCTGTTACTTTGAACTGCTTATCTAAGAAATCGACAATATTACGTCCACCTTATAGGAACACTAAAAGTTTAGATGTTTGACTTAAAACCAAAAAGGACCCATTGAATTAGGAGTAATGCTGCATGATTGCAGCCATGGTGAGTTACTCGATGATGCCTCTTTTAGCCCACGGGGTTGATAAAGAGTCCTACTCGTAAGGTCGTAATATCATGAACAAATGCTGTCCCTATAGGGTGATACATCAATAGATACCTAGAGGTTCCTTTAGTCACTCATACTGAATCTCACTCCAGACATCATGGCAATGATCTAACATGACTATATTCTCAGTTCTAGCAACTTCCTCATCTCTTTCTATATAGCCAGAGGACACTATACTATCAATCCAAAGTATTTCACTTTCTAGTTATGTTTCACATTGTATCATACAACTACACTTGGCACACTCTGATATGGTCGTTTTATACTCCTAAGTAATGGGAAACAGGGCAGGGTACGCTACTTAAGACGATGGTGTAAATATCGGTGTCTATGTTAATCGTATGATAACTCTGTAGATATATGTGGGCTGTTATACTTTCAAAAGCAATTGTAATTTTGTTCCATTTTTCAGATGAGTAAATATCAGTTCCATAGACCCCAATGTTAAGAAAACACATGGGAAATCGCCCAGAAGATATCAGCTATATACTGAGATCCATGCTTTGTACAAAGCTAGAGTCTGATGGCATCATGCGTAAGATTATTCCAGTGTACAATATGTATATACATGGTGCATTCCCAACCCCTGTATACCCACATCAACCATCTTAGTATCCTCTCCACCTCCAGGGGCTTTACACGATATGCTACAGTGTGTGAACATGAGTAAACATGATACACAGGGTACATTCATGATGCGGTGGTGCAGTACTTAATTACCCTTTAAGACCAGCATAGTGCTTTAATACACCATGTCTTTTTGTCGTTAAATGCAGCCCTGGTGAGTAACTCGCCTCGCCTCTGCTGCATTCCTACATCATGCCAAACGTACGGGGTTGATACACTCGTGCCAGGTCGGCATGATGTGCCAGTGCAGCGCTGGTGAGGTATTTACCAGGCCTGCATTGATGCATTATGACAACAAATGGACATGAATCATTACGGCATTACGCGGTCTTTAAAGTTATAAGGCGTGTTATACATGTTAGTCGTCTCGGTTAGCGCTGTACGGCTAGAGGCGTGCAGTTAGTACCGGTTAGACGGTAGGACCTTACAGGGTACTTACATACTATCAATCAGGTTACTCAGTCCGGGCAAAGCTGGAAGGCTACAGTTCAGAACAGAGTCGCAATGTCAATGAAAAGGTATGGTGGTGGATTTGAGGTTCGATGGGTGTTCTTTGGGAGAGGGCAAATCACACACATCTTCACAAGTAGCACGTTGGGTAAAGTGTCAAAAAGAACATTGGGAGGAAGCTTTCACAAAAATGTCTTGTATCAATTCTCTTGTATGGTGTGCCAACGGAAGACACAGTGTTTCTTATAATGGTCCTAGCCCATACATTGGGGGAAAACCTTAAAAGGGAAAAGATTGATATCATGTCTTTTTTCTATAATAGTGTAACACCACTGAAAGAAAGGGAAACTGTGGAGAGCTGTGGAGGGGTATCTAGAACCCAAAGGAACACCAACGTCAATCCTTGTCCATCTTAACATATACAATTCAACCTTGTGTACCATTATTACCAATGGCAAAGTAGACCACCGTAGCAACGTGCATTTGCAGTCAGAGGACTATGGTAACAGATAGAAGGGCTGGATGTTGCATACATTCAAGTGAGAAAGCAAGCATAGATCATAGGTCTAACATATTGCCATTCAACTGATGGCAATTTCAATGTTTTATGTTCTTTTCTTTTACTCATATGTAATCCGAAGAAAGACTGAGTAAGGTATACACTTATAAAAACATGTATAGAAACATATATTCAACTTCACGGAACGATGCCTTTTGAAGAGCAGAAAGTTTTTATACGATTTTATAGGATTGATTCTAGTCTATGTAAATGACTATTTGTCTGAGAATTGTCAACAATTAATTCAGACTACCGGTAAATCATTTAGTCAATCAAATTTTCAAACCACACACTTCTGCTAATAAGAAAATCCCCACACAAAAAAGACCACCATAGCAGACCGCACCAACTATCCCGGCGAAACCTTACATTAACATCTTTTCATTTACCATAACGCTTGTAATATAAGCGTTATCATAGCGCAGTATGTTTAAATCATGCTCCCAAAATCAAAACCTTTCATATCGACTGCCTACCTTTTGCAGCATACAAGAGCAGAAGCTTTATGAAAAATGTGAGATATTTATATAATTAAATACTCAAGTTTGTGCAGTTGACGTATATTGTGTCGTTTACAATCTATGGATATAGCGCGGGGAAGGATAAGGAATCGAAGGATGGATTCAAAAATTGTAAATAGTGTCTGTAAATCATAATGAAAAGCATTGATTTTCGAATTAATAAGGCAGGTCTAGATGAGGGAAGAACTGTGAATCATCACTTAGAAAAAAACATGGCAAGAATAATCTTCATTCTACCTTCATTATTGATGGTAATTGTTTTTTAACGGTTATATCCAATGACAATAATGCAATTTCATGCATCATGCTGACCATACAGCGTTGATACACTTGCGGAAGGCTGGCACGATGCTCCAACGCAGTTAGTGCAAGTTACTTGGTGACAAAAGATCATGAAGCCTTAAGGCATCATGCGGTCATAAAGAGTTCATAACCGAGAGACTTGTGATCCAATTTACTGTTTTAATGTTACAATAAACGCTTTTCAAGTGATGATTGATTACACATTTCTCCCACATCTCATTTGCATTCCATTTGATGATAACTGGTAGGAAAGGTGAAAAGGTGGGATGGGTGTGCATACATTATTAATAAGTTAGAATCTACAAGAGATATATCGCCTACCTCTCAGAGAAGGGTTCGGAAGGTGGCGGGATAGCGCTGAGAAAGTCGGTGAGTTGAGACCGGCCACCCAGCGTAGCCCCATCACGAGACTTGCGAAGAGATTTGGGGAAGGTGGATTGTTTCAGTTTGTTGGGGATCTTGCGCTTGTTTCCGTGGAGACCGTAGGGGTTAGCATGACGTGGACGCTTTTTAAGGGTAAGCGTCACCTCCTTAGGGTTTTCTTTGATGACCGACACAAGACGCTTCAACTGCCACCCCACCTGAACCAGTGAGAGATTTTGGATAGGGATAATTGAAGGAAGATGTATTTTGAGGAGTTTTTAATTACCTCATTTACTCACATAAATGCAGGGTTCCCACAAAAATTTCCATTTGGAATTCCATGACATTTCCATGACATTCCATGACAAAAATCTAAATTTTCCATGACATTTATTACATTGTCGTTGGGGGTTAGGGGGCTTGGCCCCTGAGAAAATTTCTAAAATCTAGAAAGCAAATGGTACGTTCTCAGAGATTTTGTAATATTGATTCTATTATTTTTCATTTTCCATGACATTCCATGACACAAAGCAAATTTCTATGACAGCTTTCAGATTCCATGACATTCCATGATTTCCATGACTTGTGGGAACCCTGTAAATGGCTTGATTAATCTCTATAGGGCCAGAATTATATACCTTTACATAACAGCCTTAGTCTGCCAAACACCATGAGGCATTTATACAATAGCCGATTATCAAAAATATCAAAAACTATTTTTTGTATTCTTTTCGTAATATATATTGGAGCCGTTTTTATTACTGTGAGCGAGAAAATCTAAAATTACTCAATTTAATTAAATTCAAATTTTGTTATCGCATGTTAACGTGCAGTATTATCAGAGTACATACCACAGTCTGGTAGTTGACTTGGATGACCTCGTCTCCTTCCTCTATCTTACCACAGAGGTCGGCGGGTGACTGGTCCTCCACAACGCGGATCACGTGAACCCCGTTGTACGACGACTGGATACGCATACCCTGCACAGAGATGTCAGATCAAGTGTCATTGATGAAGAGGTACTGGAGATATTGAAGTAATATTTGACCCTTGAGATTTCCTTAACCCTTTAAGGACAAGATAATACTTCCAAGATTTATGCATATTTGTTATGATTCACCAAACCAGCATCAGCCAGTGCGGATAACTCGCTAGCACAACATTGTGCATTATGTATCAAACCATCATGATGCATGAATGCAGCACTGGCGAGTTACCGGCTAGGGTTGCATTCCTGCATCATGTCTTTCTTTTTCGCTGCAGAAATAATGCATGTATCATACGATGAAAGAGCGCATTGCGACACCTTAAAAGGGTTACTCTAAAGAGTCAGCATGAGGCAGCAAATCAGCATTGGTGCATCATGACAACAAATGAACAAGATTCCTTGATAATCATGCTATCCTCAAAAGGTTAACATTAAAACATGGGTACTGTAAGTAATTGTGAACTGACCAGTTCGTCTTCAGGTTTCTTGCGGATGGTGGTAAGTTCCAGACATGATGGCTGTATGGTGAGTGGGTCCGAGCTGCCCGTGATGAGTGTCTCCGCTATAGCAATCAGCTCCACGCACTGTGGTCACACATAAAACACAAGTAATTGGTCAATATGTAGAGGGGATCATACTTTGACCAAAATGATTACATCATCATAAGCACTACACTACAGTGAACATGTCACCATGATGGAAACTGTGCTAGTTTTGCGTTATTAAGGAACTTCTTCTTATACTTTTGTGCATGTACATGTATCACTTTTTAAAAATAAATATAATATTTTCCCTATGGGAATTCTATATACATATCATTGATTTTTTTTTGCGCAAATACTTTTTGAAAACTGACTCACTATGCAAATATAGAAGTAAGATGCCTCACTTTCTGTAATGGTTATTTTGTGGTCTAACAAACTTGAAACTTATAGCGGACCAAATAAACTTGTCTATGAGGTGGGAGTTATGAAAATTGAAATACCTTAGTAGCTGATATGACTTTTCAATATTTTCAATATTTTCAATATGTCCTTATATGTTTTATATAGGCCTATAATTCGTCCATTATAGTGTACTTACATTTCTCATGACCAGTTCTTGGGTGTGGAGGAGACTGTCGTTCTGAGCCGCGGCGATCAGGTTCATGCCGATAGTCACCAGGTTGTTCCGCGTCTTGGTGTACTGCTCAGATTTTTCAAACGGCGGCCTACACGACAAGAAAACACAGAATGTAAAGGTATAAATATACAGCAGTCCAACATTATAGCACTCCAATGCACTATATGGATATATATCTAAAACTGGACATCGACATCCATGTAACAGAATCCTTGCAACAGAAATCTATATTTAGTAGAAGTAGAAATCCATGAATATCTATATGAAGGAGAACACCATGTTCATGCCTATGAATATGTCTGTGTGTATGTTCATTTAAAAATTCAAGATTGCAACCATTCATTGAATGCCACCATGCTTTCAATGTAATCTCGAATTGCAGTTGTAGTAATTTGATACTAATAAAAAAAAATCTATTCCATTTTTCTTTCATGAACAGTTGGCATCCCATAGATTCAAGATGGCTATCACTCATTGAATGTCCCGATGCTTGAAATGCAATCTTGACTTGTAGTTGTATTAATTTGATACTATCAAAAAAAACAAATCCTATTTGATTTTTCCTTCATTCAACCCATTCAAGATGGCTACCATTTACTAAATGCCACAATGCTTTCAGTGCAATGAAGAATTATAGTTGCATTAATTTGTATAATTCATATAAGAAAATTTCTATTTGATACCTTTTTCAAACACAGTTGGCACCCCATAGGTTTAGGATGGCCACCATTCATTGAATGCCACAATGCTTTAAATGCAATCTTGAAATGTAGTTGCATAAATTTTATACTGTTAAAAAATCCAATTTAGCTGTTTTTTTCATGAAGAGTTGGCACCCCATAGGTTCAAGATGGCCACCAGTCATTGAATGCCATAATGCTTAAATGCAATCTTGAATTGCAGTTGCATTAATTTGATTCTTTAAAAAAATACTTTCTTTTCTTTCTTTCATGAACAGTTGGCACCCCATACATTCAAGGTGGCTACCAGTCATTGCATGCAACAATGCTTTAAGTGCAATCACAAATTGTAGTTGCATTAATCTGATACTAATAAAAAAACTAATTCTATTCTTTTTTTTAAATTCATGAACAGTTGGCACCCCATATATTCAAGATGACTACCATTCATTTAAGATGCTTAAAATGCAATCTCGAATTGTAGTTGCATCAATTTAATGCTAATAAAAAACAAATTCTTATAGATTTTTCTTTCATGAATAGTTGGCACCCCATAAGGTGGCTACTATTCATATTAATGCAAATACAATGCTTTAAGTGCTATTACGAATTGTAGTTGCATTAATCTGATACTAAAAAAAAAAAAATTCTATTTGATTTTTCTTTCATGAACAGTTGGCACCCCATAAATTAAAAATGCACCCAGCACCCAGGTCAACAGCTATATACGGACACATGAACCTCCCCTGCCTGTTCTCCTTCAATGCAGAGTGAAGTGGGTGGGAGGGGGTGACCATCAACAGTGCATAAACACTTTGATTGGATGACAATACAGTTTTTATATTACAACCCTAAATTTGTGCAACGAAAATCATCAAGAAATACTAAGTATTTTTTCCAAAGAATAGCTTTTCTAGAATGGCTCGATACTCAGAAATCCTACTGCGAATAAAAAAAAATCAAATTCTGATTCTAAACACCTGAAAAGTGAGAAATGCTGGCGTTCACGGTTTATGTAGGAAATGTACTAAAAACACCAAAAATATGCAACAAAACCCTAATTTTCTCAAAAACTGTTCAGTAGGATTTTTTCTAACTGAGGTTCCAGTGTTTTCTACCCTCATATTACACATTGGCATAGAGAATATATTGGCACCTAGTCAGGATTTTGCCCTAGAAGCAATCTGTGAGGCAAAAAACAGCCAAAATGAGCCACTGGTCTGAAGTATAAAACTGGGCATCGATCACTATAGAGCTACAAAGAGAGAGAATCGATGTCCAGTAATAACGTTGTATAAACTGTTAGTACTGGACATATTACATTATTTGTACAATCATGATCCTAAGGCAGAAGTCCCGGTCCCGGTAAGAATTATCGTGATTATCTAAAAAAAGCAATTTTTTTCTTCTACTGCAGTAGAAGGTACACAACATTGAAAAAATCAAACGTGTAATAGTAATATTGTATTTTTTTCTCAATACATGTAGTAGTTTGAAAGGAGGATTTAGACCAGGTGTCATAGACATAGTGCATGCAGCCTGCGTCTTGCAGAATGTTAGTTTATCGTCTACCTCTACACCGACAACTTAGTGTGTCCTCCTTACAAGTATTACTTCCTTGTGGGGGCTCAACATTGACATAGTCAATGTTGACACACACTCAGTAATGAGAATACAATTCAATTTTTTCCCTTCTCCTCTTTATTTTCTTTAATAGCTATTCAATCTGAAAGAAGCTATACAGTGCCACTAGCTTTAACTTTCTGCCCTAGGCTAATCCTATCTAGAATAGAGCTTGATAATACATCAGTATATTACTAGTATCACCATGCAGTTCAATTGTAACGAATAAGGCGATTCTAATGCATACATGCAATTTTACTTTCCCCCCCCCCCTCTTTTTTTAAAAACCAAACACTAATAAATCCAATACAAACCTTTCTAGCCATGAGACGAGCTGTTTGAGTGTGCCGATGAGGTCGGAGGTGGCAGTTAGCACCAGGAGTGGGATGCGGTGCATGGGGCGGTGGTCCATCATGTTGCCGTTGACCACGTGTAGCGGTTCTATACCCGCCTTGGCCACCTCACCCTTCAGGCTGTGGGCCTTGCAGCTCAGCCGCAGCGCCAGCGACTGCACATTCTCCGACTCCAACTCATAGTGCTGGAAAAGAGGAGGACAAGAAGCTATTTTTTATTTATATTTTTTTTGTGTGTTTCAACTTTGTCACATTATTTATATGATTTTATGTGACTGCTAATATTGATACCAGTAGTTTTTGAAATGATTTTTTTTTTTAAATTTAAAATTCATACCTTTCTAGGGGATTGATTGTATGCATCGGACTTGGGGCCACATGAAAGACTCTTTTTCATATCTTTTAATATCTGAATATCGAAAACCGATTGGTTATTTGGTTATGGTAATGGCTGATAGAGTGAATGTGTCTGTGCCCTCTAATGGCCGCATGATGCTTCATGGATTGATGTTTGTTGGCCGTCATTATTCACCAACTCGCCAGTGCTGAATTGGTGTACTGTGCTTCCTCGGCTTGTATGATGCATAAACGCAGTATAGCACTTGCGAGTTACTCACCAAATCCGCATTCATGTATCAAGAGTTTAAATTAGAATAGCGTATTAAAGCAGTACGCTGCCCTTAAAGGGTTGATGTCTACCTTATCACCAGGAGTACTACAGTTAATGCCCCATAAAACTATCATCCACAGACTGACTATATGGTCTGCGGGGTCAATAGTAAGGCCCTCACAAGATATGTGTAGCACTCAACCCGGAACAGTGTATTTATTCTAGATAAGCAGTAATAAATACCTGATACGTAGAGCACCCAGTACACAACTAGTGCAGTACTAGATAACTAGGCTCGCTAGATAACTGCCCAATACCTTTTGATTCATTTTATTGGGAATCCTGCCAGAATGGTGTATCTACAGGTTTAATGTCAATGTAATTGAAATACAAGTTGAATAGTATTTTATTCCGCATTTCTCATGTTATTGATGGGTAGTAAGTAGGATGGCTCTCTTCATAACGTACACTGGGCCACCCTTCTCTAGAGTGCTAAAGGCCGGCCACACCTCTTCTTCTCTGCTCAAAAATACCCAATCAAACTGTCACTGACTGTTGGACCTCAGATGTCGATTGTAGTTACGATGGGATATGTCGGATCAGCTCAAGATTGAAAAGTGTGGCAGGGCCTTTATGAGTCAAGCCTTTATGATTTAATCCTTTAAGAGCAGCATATTACTTTTATCAATTCATCAGTGCTAAACTCATACATCGAATTAAACCTATGGGGCTGGTGCACTCCCATAGGGTGTGCATGATACACCATGACAGAGCCAGCTAGGTTTTCTCCAATTCTGCGAGTAACTCACTGGTGCTGCATTGGTGAATCATGCTGACCCTTTTGGAGTGTCTCAATCCTGTCGGCATGGTGCTTGAATGCAGCACTGGCGAGTTACTCGCTAGAGTTGCATGCATGCACCATGCCGACCAAGAGCATGATGCATTATGGCTTGATGCCTTCCTTAAAGGGTTAACCCTTGGTGGTGCTACATACCAGGGCGGTGAGGAGTCGCACGGCCTCCAGTACCAGCTCCTGATGCCCCAGTTTGGTGATGGTCAGCTTCCGCAGGTCGTAGTGCGTGAAGCACAGCAGGCGCTTCCCTGTCACTCCAGCGTTGACGAAGTTGGGGATGTACTCTTGTATCACATCATCAAGCCCTGCAACATAGAATTAAAATGATGCGAGTGACGAGAAACATTAAAAATAAAAAACAACGGTGCGGTCGGGCTGAAACCCAGTAAGAGAAAAAAAGGTTCTCTTTACCATCAAAAACATTCGGTAGATTTAACCATTTTTAAATTGACCAACCGACCCTATGTTTTTTTGGCCATGATAGACAACTCTATTTTTAGGCATGATCTATCACATTGTACACATCTCTATCTCAGAAGTAGAGTCAGGATTCATTTTACGCTGAGATAAGAATGCTTACTGAAGGACCTATTATTAGGTAATAGACCGGAAATCCTCTAAATAGACCTCCGTGGACTCGTGTGTATATTCTGCTCCAGCTTTATAGTAGCAGTAGTGACTCATCGTGATGCTATTTATAAATAACCACTCTACACCGTTTATTGTAGGTGGCCCCATGCTGTGGTTTATAGTCCATTGGCCTACTTGTTTACTCATGCATGATGTTGATATCGTTTTGCTTACATTCTTATACTGATATGTTCACAAAGATCACAGAGAGACAGTACCGGTACCGGTAGGCTTAGGCCTACTGGTTAGGGATAATTTATATGGCATAGGTCATTATATTTATTCATTATTTTTATGGATCCAGTATTGGATACCGTATAGACACGAACAAGTGGTACCTGGTAGAGTAAACATGTAAACACCCCTACCCAAAATTGGGGGGACACCTTGATTTATTTTTTATCTGGAAAACAGGCCCCCTGACTGTAGGCCCACACCACACATGACCCCCACCCACACTCAGGCCTACCACAGGCCCTCTCTCACGTCCAACCCCCTTTCTCATGTCCAACTCCCTTTCTCACGTCCAACCCCCTTTCTCACGTCCACTAGCTACCACCTCCTCACGTCCACTACCACCTCCTCACTTCCACCAACTTCTGCTCGTGTCCACCACCTTCTCCTCACGTCAACCACCTCCTCCTCATGTCCCACCACCAGCCCCTCACATACACCACCCTTTCCTAACGTCCACCACCACTTCCTTACGTCCACTACCATCTTCTCACATCCACCACCTTCTGGTACTGGACGCAAGGAGGAGGAGGTGGTGGACGTGAGGGAGGGGGTGGATGTGATGGAGGGGAGGAAGTGGACATGAGGGAGGGTGGTGGACATGAGGGAAGTGGGTCCAGAATCATTTATAATATTTTAAACTAGACTGGAAGGTTGTAAACGTGATACTACAGGGTTGTATGACAGAGGTTGGTCAGGGTACCAAAAGACAGGGGGCCTGAAATCTGAAGGGTCTGAGCCTGAGGCAAGAGGCCGCGGGGTAATCAGGTGGGGCCTGAAGGCAGGTTGCCTAAAAAAAACAGCTGTCTAAATTTTGTGTACCGTACCGATAACATTTACTGATTAAACAGGCCTATACCAATTACCATGAATCTACATTGACGTCCATGATTGGGATGTGACATGAAAGAATTCGAAATTTCAACAAGCCTGGCCCTAGGGCTAGTCTATACTATAGCCTATAGTATATAGGCAGTAGTCTGCTAGTAGTAGGCTACTAGGCACTAGCCTATTAAACTAGGCTAGCCCACCCACTCTTTCAGTCATTGGATCTGAATTGATTCAATCAAGTTATTAGGGAGTGCTCATTTTTTAACAACAGGGAGGGGGGGGCGGTGAGATTTCGCGCGGAGCGCGCAGAATTTTTTCACCCCCCCCCCCCCGCTAGAGGCTCTAGCGGGGGGGGGGGGGGGGGTGAAAAAATTCGACCCCTCAGGCAGGCCGAAAATCACGCGCGTTCGCGCCCCTTTGTAGCATAGTAACGCGCGGGCTTTTTCCCTCAAAACAGGTTGAATTTTTTTCACCCCCCCCCCCAAGAGGGGTCTAAATTTTTTACCCCCCCCCCCCCCCACTCCCTTAAAACGTCACTCACACTGTGACTGTGACTGTGAGTGTGACTACAAAAATAACCACAAACTCAACTAGATGATGGAATTAAATCTTCCAGAGGGGAGTCCATGTAAAATATACTTTCGAATGGCAGCACCCTAACTGTAACATTTTTGAGTTAATGATTGTCAACGGGGGGCAAAAGAAACACAAACGCCTGAGCTGGGCAGATTCAATCAAGGCAATGGACTCCCAGACAGGTCCAAAACAACAGCGAACAGGTGTCCGCTGTCTGAGCGCCCACTCACCTTTCAGCCAGTCCACCACTTGGTCCGTCATCCATGCTGTAATGTTTACAAAGACCACGTTCGACATCTTGATCCTGTCGATGAATAACACCAATATAGTAAAATCTAGGTCGCCTTTGTTACGTATTCATTGAAAAATCATCATGATCCAACAGCTGGGTGTGGACTCGCAGCTTAACAAAATGTGATTACCGCAGACTGGTTCCAATGTCGCAAAATATGTGTTTATGTAGTGCGTGGTTTTGACGCTAGGCGACAGCACTAGGTGGATGTTCCCGCGCGTTCCCGCCACGAGTTTTGCTCAGGGAGGCATTCTCTCCCGTAGGACTACTGCTACAAAGCAGTCTATAGCACTGCAAATAGCAGTCATTCTGAGTTTGCATGGAGTAAACTTTAAAAAATATGCTTAGATTAACATGGAAATATGTCATTTACCATGGAGGTCACCTAGGCCTAGTGACACGGGGGGGGGGGGGGGGGATTCCCCACCCCTAACTGTGTTCTGAGCTTTCAAATCCAAATTTTCGCCAAATTGGCCCATTATGATTAATAGAAAAAAACATGTTTTAATATGAAATTGAGATGATATCAATGATAAATACATTCTAGAAAGAGAATTCTAGAGATTTTGGGAGATTTTGAGAAAAATATTATTTCTCAGCGGAAAAAGATCTCTACTGAAAATGCCTTTGTGTATCAGACATGTATCCTCCTTGACCATATGATATTTAGATAAGAGATTCACCTGGAATGAGAAATATTCAAGTTTTTAAAAGCGCCCATACTTAAAGCATACCGCGCCGTGGCTTTCTGTCCTGATTCGAGGGTTTTTGTAACCTACTAAACTCTGTTGTAACGGGTTAACTGATGCACCTATTGTCTATATTATGAGCTCCTGATATAAAAAAAAACATCTTAAGAGGTATGTAACGACGTTTCATGGATAAACATAGTATTACCTCATTGCAAAAGCATCTGAAAAACTAGTCTAATATTAGCCCTACAATCATCTTTTGTCAAGGAAAAGGTTTTACACTTTTTGCATGAGGATGGGGCAAAATGGACCCCCAGCATAATCATCATGGTAAAAGCCTTATAGATAACCATGCTGATATTTAAAAACAATCAAAAAGATGAGCCAGGTTTATCAGAACAAAATCACCAATAAGCCAATACATTTGTAGGCCTACATGTCGCCATGTCGAATTAAAGGGTATCGCTACAAAAGTAGGTGCTGGAACCCTGTGGATGTCAGAGAAACGACATTGTACTATGTAGCTAGTGCTGCCCTCTTGTGGCATATGTCAATAAGAGATGTATGAAATAATAGCACAACAGTTCTTTAGATCTCCACAAGAATTTGTGGTGTAGTGGTTATGATGCCTGCTTTGCAATCAGAGGATCAGGAGTTCTATCCCACAAGGTGCCATGACCTTTTCTCGAAAAAAGGTATAGTTATTCTTTTTTTTTGGGGGGGGGGGATAAAATAAAGGGGGGAAGGAATCTTGCATTATGGTCTAATTTTCACATAGAGAGTATTTAAGCAGCAACGTCCATTGCATGGGCTATAGGGCTAGATTGCCTCGCAAAGGGAAATAATTTTTCTTTAAATGGGCATTACAGAAAAATGAGCACCACAACATGTAATTTTTTTTCCATTTTCTATTTGATTATTCTGCCAACTAATCTAATCCAAAGTGATTCGAAGATAGCAATAGAAGAACATGGTCATCTGACCACAAAATAAAAGTTCTCTTTTAGCTTAGTTAAGAACTAGCTTTTTCAAGTGGCTTTCCCATAGAATTGAGCACTCTACCATGCCATTTTCTTTACTTTTTCTAGTTCCTAATGTATTGAACTAATATTATACTAAGTTATATGCAGAAATCAATAGAATATCTAGATCATCGAACAGGTAGCGATACCCTTTAAGGGGTCTATAGGGGCATATAATATGCAACCCAAACCGTTCCCGCCCACACGGGGGAGCTACAGTGCACTGCAGCCACTGATCTGGGGTCGTTTTGACATGGGGAACTACCCTGGTTTCTTTGCCACACTGCCTCCTCCCATCTAACCCACACTTTAAGCACGGCACGGAGAGACCACAGGCGGCTTGTGGTGGGTGTGGTGGGTGCAAGCACGTGGCTGCCTGGGCGTCTGTTGTCGGTGATCATAGCTTCCTCCAGGGTGGAGGGAAACTCTCCTCCCGATCCTCCTCCTCCTGATCCTCCCAGCACCAACCTGGGATCAGCCCATTCCTCCTCCTTGAAGACTACAATGACACAGGTGTCTCCCAGTCAGACCCTTTTAGACACCCAGGAGTTACCACCATGATTACCTGAGGACAAACTGGTCAAATAACCACATCTATAAAGTACGTGCTGATACCTATAAATGAAGGACCCAGGGAATCACATATTTTATCGCTATTTTATCTGCACAGTTATGTCAATGTGTGTTTCAGTGCAGACATGTACAGCCCATGAGGACACAAGTCATCAGGATAATTATTGTTATTAATATTTCCCTCTGTAGATATTAATCCCAAGGAAGTCATTGTGATATTTCCTGATTAAATGATGGGATTACACGGTGCTCCATAGGACAGTCTGTCAGGTGTTTTGAACATTGCCCTTAGATGGCCTTCACCGCACCGACCTTTAGGGTTATTCCATGCCTCACCAATAGTTGAGCAATGGACTGGAGCCCATGTAGAGACAATTTCCATTAAACACCTTAATAGTGAAAATAGCAGTCGTCATTAATAATTCCCCATGTATTGCTCCTATATGGTATGAAAATAGACATTCACCAGGAGCCACCTAGAGTGGTGGACACACCCACTATATGAAGAGGATGAGCTCAGGTTCACTGATGCCTTTATAAGTGCCTCCTGTGAATCACATTGCCTGCAGCTCCATAGTGAAACCCTGGAGTACTTCCCCAACCTATGGGCACTCCATGGCTCAATGGTGAATGTATACATACAGTAGGCTGAACAGGAGGACGTGTGCACAATGTGTAGTCATGGCTGAGGGATTACAGTAGAGAAACTTGATTCCCAGAGTACTTACATCTGTGTGTTTAGACTGACCACAGACGCGGATATGATATATAGACTGCATGTGTAGTGGCCCTGGATGCCTGTCACTGCCCATATAGCCAGGAGGGGGACTTTGAGGAACAGCCAACACAATCAGTATACTCCACAACCTATACTCGTTAATCTGATTATAGGACAACAATAGGTATGTAAACAGTTTTTTGTGACATTTATTTTTCTATTAGGTTTCTCAAGAAATAGGTGTCCCCTTTAGCGGGGGGAGAGGGTCCAGGTTCAAAGTTTCTATAACCCACATCGTGGTTTGAATACGGGTATACATGAATATGAATATATGCAGAATGTTCTAAAGCAAAAAAAAGACTACTAACTTAAAGGTGCATATGAATGAGAAAAAACACGCACACTTACATCACAATGAAGTTTTAGTTATGTATTAAAGTGCAAAAGTTATCAGACTACTTAGCCTAAACTGAGTTTACTCATGATAACTCACTATATAATAGGCCCCATAGCTATAGTGACAATATTGCCTAAATGTACCCATTATATTAAAAATACAGTGACATTTTCTACTTAATATAGTTTTATGATATTAGTGACCATACCCTCCTGTATTCATCTTTTTTGGCATGTTCACACCGATCAGGCAAACAGGGAGCATTGCCGGAGATCGTTAGGCCATATAGGACCTGTTTACACACTCCTAGTAGGCACGGTCCATCCATTGATCCTACATACACTGTCTGTATGGGGACAAATGATTACCTTAAGCATAGAGAGATACTGAATCATTATATTTGTGGTAAAACCAAGCCCTCGAAGACCACCCTGTTTCCCTTAGAATGAATAATTGGGGGAATGGCTTTTTTTATATGTAAGTTGTAGTGACAATGGATGTACTCTCCCCACAATCATCGGATAAATATCCCCCTCAGGACTTATTCAATGGTAAAGGTTCGTGCACACACAGCATCCCTGTGTAACAGCAGATCAAAGTGCACAGCTGGCACATCTATCACACACATGGTGGACAGGTGATTCGCACAGGTGCCTCAGTCAATAACCCTCAATAAACACCCTGTTCCACACCTATGGGACTAGTGTATGGGTATAATGGCCCCCTACAGGAGCTGGTACAAGTGGTGAACATAAAGTTGACGCTACTGGTTTTCTACCGCAAATTGGCAGCACACCTGAAGAATCACTACCAGTATCATTTTTGAGGTATCAGAGGTAATCATACGAAAGTATTATATCATGAGAAAATAAATTTAATTATTCATGACCTCGCCTCTAAGCCTGAAATGTCACCTGTGTATAAAGAGCCAAAAAAGACCTCACCTTTGGAACAAACACACCCACACGGTACAGGTCCCCAGTCACATTTGCCATGCATGACAGTCCAATACTGGAACTGGGGAAAAGGTGACAGGCACTTGACATGGAAACTGTAATCAATGCACTGTGCCAATTGTTCATCGGTAGTGCCCTGTAAGAAATGTAGCTGACATCTGAGGCGGATACTGGAGCATTTTTTAAAGTCTGTTTTCTCACCGGAAAGATGAGGGTGGTAAATACTTGAACCTCTTTTACAGCTCACTGCTTGATGAGACAGATTAACCAAGTGCATCCTGTGATGAGAGGTGGATGGGTCTGGGCTTTGACAATATTAAAGCATTGATGTGGATAATCTGTCAAAAAAGGTCATTAATCCCTAATTGCTGTCGGTGGGTCTTACACAGGTCATCTACCAGACAGACATTGCATTGAGTGGGACACAATAATGTATTCTGGAGCTGAGATTGGCTCTACTTGAATACGGATTGGTTCATGAAACCTTCCAGAATGCTCCGGAGATCCTAGTCACAATAACCAATGATGGCAAGGATTGCAACTTTGTTTGCCCTACTATATGATGACAATTCAAATGGCTTCAGGATTTGAAACCCCCAAGTTCTTCTATAGATGCACTTCCAGTAAATATAACTATATATGATTTTATGAATATTCATTCTTCTGCAGGCTTACTGGTCACTCTGAAAATTATTGTATTAAGTTGACACAGGCTCTTCCCCAAATTACGTCAACATATGATATCATTTAGTCATAGGTAACTCAATAGATTATCAGGCCAATCTGATGGAGCTGGTGTATTTCATGTGTTATGAAAGTATCTGGTAACTTTATTATATTAATGTGTCCGCCCAGTTTACTTTCCAGGAAACAATATCCAACAGCTTCTGATATTCAGTACTGCAGGAGAATAGAAACATGAATATCAACTCTTCTGTTTATTTTCTCAACGGTGAAAATAAATGAACAAGCCAAAGACCTGGGTTCAAGTGGAACTTGTGAAATGGATCAAGAGTATTTCATAGCTATATTTATGATAGGTATAGGTGGTGGATATCGCACAGTGTTAAACCTCCCCAATGTACACTAATGTTTCTGGTCACATCTCTGACTGCTGGGCCAGCACCTACTTTATCTCAGTAGACACACTATAGGCACCGCGACCTAAAGGGGAACACTGCAGTTGTCCTTTCTATTCATGGAAAGGAAGAGGAAAAAAGAAATACAAATGCAAGAGTATGATATACCACAACAATTAGTGGTACAAACAACTGGAAGATGACAAATCTTACCATGGCAGCAGCTATCTAAAGGAGAATTTACTTAGGCACTAAAACATCCATCTTAACATTCCAAATATTTAAAAAACGGCATCTATTTGTCCCTAGTGGGGCCCCTGCTTCCCCCAAACCCCATGGGCAGAATATTTTTACCCGGATCATACCTCTTGGACGGAACAACACTGTAATGATGAATATTTTAGAGGATCACTGGCATATTAGAACAATAAGAGCATTCATTTTCTGTGACAGCATAAATGTATCTCTGCCATAACAGTGGCACCTACCAAAATCCTATGCTACCAATATGTTATGAAGGGCAGACATTGTACAGTAGTTTAAAATGTGTTCTAGCTGGCGAAGCCAGGCGTGTATACTGTTGAAGCCATGTGGCTTACATACATATAGGCATAGTGGCTCCCTTCAAACTACTGAATATGTGCAGGCCAAGCCAGAGGACTGCCCCTCACTATTGCCTATGTGATGAACTTGTTGTGTTGGTCTAGCCTCTGAATTGCCTTATTCGGAAGGCTGGCCATAAACTGCACACCAAAATTAGCATTTAAACATTGTTTGCTATGGGCATGAATTCCCTGACTAAACATGCTAAAACTCCCTTACGTTAAGGAGAGCTTCGTTTTGAATTATCATCACCAGGAATCTTAAGTGATTTAATGTGCATAGCTCGTTAAATTGAGATGTGATATAAAAAGACAATGCACATCAATATCAATTTTGCACACGGCTGGTCAGACAATGTGATCCAGAATACTCAGCATTCAATCCCAGTGAATCAATTAAGTCAGAGTGAAGCTCATTCCTGGACACCCTAGCTGAATTTCCCTCTATAAACATTACTTAGGCCAATGCTGGTGTTTATATAGCAGTACTATCTATGCATACCAAAATAGCTACCTTATTGCTACTGCCTTTTTCATTTATTGGAAACACCATAATACAGTTGTATTTTTTCCTGATAGCAGAAGGCACCATTGTTGTGGCTGAATTGCCCATGGATAGATCGTTTCCATACACTTAATAACTCATTTTGCCTCTGCTTATCTCACTGGCTATGCGATTATAGCAAAACTACCTATTCACAGCCACCAACCACTCGATCTACTTCATTGTTGTGGTTAGAATATCCCTTGAATGATTTCCTTTGCTAACAAAAAATCGGAACCCTGAACATTCTGACCCTCATGCTGAGTCCTTCATGCTATGCTGCCATGTTGGATCAAGGCCCATGTGTGGGTGCAATAGTTATAGGGATAAAGGAGCTCATTCAAACTGCCTAAAGAATAATTGGCTCAATATCCGGAAAGGAAAGGCTATTGGAGCCAAGAAACCCCAGGATGTAGAATCCTATAATGATAAGAGACCCTTCTTAGTGCTGGGTGCTCAAGCAGATATTTCAATTTTGTTTGAACAAATTTCAATTAAACCCATATCTATGGCTGTCAGAATGATGTATGGGTGGATTGATGTGTGGTAATTCCATATCTACTTCATCATATTTGTGAACATATTCCAGGGGGATGAAGCGTCAGAGGAATGGACACATGAGACAATGGAGAGCTATGCCTGCCATATTATGTATAGTCTGAAAGTTATGAAGATCATGGTTTACAATCAATATCACTGATGGCGTTATCGTATTACATTATTACTTTCCTAGTTGCTGGGTTGCACAATTTCATCAGATGGGGTCACCTGGAAACATGAGTTATAGAATAGATCCAACAATTACCTTTTCTAAAGAGGGAGTGGTAATGATCATTCAGAACATGTTTTCATACTTTCCCTTCAAGGGTTCCAATCCAAAATAGTTTTCCCTCTCCAACGACCCCTCCCGCCTCATGCAATTCAACTTGCAACTATAATGTTGGAAATTAGCTTTGGAAGTAAGATTTATGGTTTATAGAAGTTGTATCACAGATGTACCCACCTCCTTTTTTTCCTCATTTTGAGACCAAGAACCTTTCTCTTATAGACCACTATCCAATTCACGATGGCCATCATTTTGAGTGTTATTATTTAGAGAAATACAAATTAAAACATCTCAGCATGCATGAGATAGAAATTGAGAGTGATTCAGTTGGCACCAAAAAGTTTATGCTTATGTCATTTTCCAGGATACTTAAGCACAAAGCAAAGCTACGATGCTGACATACATACAATTCATTTATGTGAAACGCTCTCAGATCAAATGACAAACAAGAGGGATGTATACTGATTATAGCTGTAACAGGTCTGCAGCCTGACACTAAGTTACACTTGTGGCCAGGAAAACATGCCCCCAGGGGGGGGGGGATGGCTTTTCAGAGTTAGCATTGCAGGCTTTAAAATGAGATATCTTGAGCTAAAATATCCCAGGTAGTTTTGCCGTAATTGCTTGTCGGAGCTAGGTTGGTGTGTATGATTGAAAATTGCAAATAAGCTCTAAATCCATTATTTCCTTAATACTGATAATGCAAAAAATACAGTCTTGTTGAAAAAGAACCAAAAATGTTTTTCATCATAGAATCTGAACATTGCCCCATCAAAAATTAGCCTAAAGCATTTTTTAGTCAATGTTTCAGTGTTTTATCCATATACTGACCCCTGGTGGCAAAAGAACTGTACTAGAAATCATCCCCCTTGGAGGCACGTTTTCCCCCAATGGCCCACAATTTGTGGTTCAGCATAATATATCTTCTCTAGACCTAGATATGCAAATCGCTATTGGATAACCAAGCTGATCATACTTACCCCAGGGCACAGGGCTTATGGAGAGTTCCTCCAGCTTCACATGCGAGCAGCTCAAAGAGATGCAGGCTGATAGCATGGCAGTAGATGGCTCAGACTGCTGAGCTGCTCAAACTAGTCTGATTTACATGAGAGCATGTCAACTGGGAACATATCATCTGGTAGGGCAATTATTTCTAGTATAATAATTTAGTCTCTAATCAAAAACCGATGTTGTCTTTTTTTAAACCAAAACAGGGTAGATCAGGGGATTTATAAACTGCTTAATACATACTCTCCATATTCATTGACATGATTAGACTACCCAACTTTTGAATTAACACTTTCAATCTCAGTTTATATCAAACATCATACTGTGGGATTATGCGATATAATGGGTTGGCTGGGGGACCCCCAATGATTGCACAAGCTCACCCTTTTTTGCTGGGAAGCTCTCTTCCTTATAAGTATTCATGACTCCACCTTTCAGCCTTAAATGTTACCTAAGAATGAAGACCTCAAAAAGACAAACAAACTTGCATGCCTGTCTGCCCTTCCAGTACATCAATTGGGAAAATGTGAGTGGAAGAATGTTGCTGCCTTTCCCAAAGGTACAGTGGCCCAGGAGGGTCAAATATTTTTGTAAAATTGAATTTTCAAATTTACTTCAACTTGCAAAAATACAACTTGAGTTGAAAGTGAAAACTCCAACTTCAACCACTTACTGTCACCTGTCAACTGTCAATTCAAGTAAAGCAACTTGTGACTGCTATCTTTCAACACTACATGAAACCAAAAACAATTCAAATGTCAAAGTTGAAGGTGAAAACTCCCAACTTCAGTCGCTTACTGTCAACTGTCAAGTGTCAATTCAGGAACAACAGCTTGTGACAGGTATCTTTAAGCACTGTGGGTGTTTCACAAGGTGTTCCTCTGGGTGTTTTCCCAGGTGATGCCCCAGTGTTCCCCTGGATGATCCCCCAGGTTATCATTTGGATGTTCCCCTTGGTGCTCCCCTGGGTGTTCTCCTGTGATCACCTGGATGATCACTTTGATAATCATAGGATAATCACCTGGATGATCAACTACACGATCACGTAGGTGATCACAAGGATGATTTGGGTGTTCACTTAGATGAGTATTTGGGTGATCACCTGGGTGATCACCTGGGTGATCATTTGGGTGATCATCTGGGTGATCATCCGGGTGTTCACCTGGGTGATCACCTGGGTGATCACCTGGGTGTTCATCCGGGTGTTCATCTAGTTGATCACCTGGGTGATCATTTGGGTGATCATTTAGGTGATCATTTAGGTGAACATCAGGGTGATCATTAAGGTGATCATCTAGGTGATCACCCGGGTGATCATTTAGGTGATCATCTAGGTGATCATTTGGGTGATCATTTGGGTGATCATCTAGGTGATCACCCGGGTGATCATTTGGGTGATCATCTAGGTGATCACCTGGGTAATCATTTGGGTGATCACCCAGATGATCACCCAGGTGATCACCTTGATGATCACCCAAATGATCACCCAAATGATCACCCAAATGATCACCCAAATGATCACCCTGGTGATCACCCAAATGATTACCCGGGTGATTACCTAGATGATCATCTAGGTGATCACCCAGGTGATCACCCAAATGATCACCTGGGTGATCACCCAGATGATCACCCGGGTGATCACTTAGATGATCACCCAGATGATCAACCTGATGTTCACACAAATGATCACCCAGATAATCACCCAGATGATCACCCAGGTGATCACCCAAATGATTACCTGGGTGATTACCTAGATGATCATCTAGGTGATCACCCAGGTGATCACCCAAATGATCACCTGGGTGATCACCCAGATGATCACCCAGATGATCACCCAGATGATCACCCAGGTGATCACCTAGATGATCACCCGGGTGATCACCTAGATGATCACCTTGATGATCACCCTGATGTTCACCTAAATGATCACCCAGATGATCACCCAAATGATCACCCAGGTGATCACCTAGATGAACACCCGGATGAACACCTAAATGATCACCTAGGTGAACACCTGGGTGATCACCCAGGTGATCACCCGGATGATCACCCAAATAATCAGCCAGATGATCACCCAAATGATCACCCAAATGATCACCAGGGTTATCACCCAGATGATTACCCAAATGATCACCCAGGTGATCACCCAAATACTCATCTAAGTGAACACCCAAATCATCCTTGTGATCACCTACGTGATCGTGTAGTTGATCATCCAGGTGATTATCCTATGATAATCAAAGTGATCATCCAGGTGATCACAGGAGAACACCCAGGGGAGCACCAAGGGGAACATCCAAATGATAACCTGGGGGATCATCCAGGGGAACACTGGGGCATCACCTGGGAAAACACCCAGAGGAACACCTTGTGAAACACCCACAGTGCTTAAAGATACCTGTCACAAGCTGTTGTTCCTGAATTGACACTTGACAGTTGACAGTAATCGACTGAAGTTGGGAGTTTTCACCTTCAACTTTGACATTTGAATTGTTTTTGGTTTCATGTAGTGTTGAAAGATAGCAGTCACAAGTTGCTTTACTTGAATTGACAGTTGACAGGTGACAGTAAGTGGTTGAAGTTGGAGTTTTCACTTTCAACTCAAGTTGTATTTTTGCAAATTGACGGTTGACAGGTGACAGTAAGTGGTTGAAGTTACAGTGTTCACTCTCAACTCAAGTTGTTTTTTTGCAAGTTGAAATGAATTTGAAAATTCAATTTTACAAAAATATTTGACCCTCCTGGGCCACTGTACTACAGAGAGATGAGACTAAAAATGCCTGGACCTTCGTTCTACAGTGAACTGCTTCATGGAGCTGATGAATAACATGCAGGCTGAGGTGGGAGGTGGGTGGATCTGGTCTGGTCATTATTCTTAGAATCTATCTTAAAAAGCTCATGACTCCTGATGGTAGTTTTTACAGAGGTCATCTGCTAGACAAACATTGTGTTGAGTGAGGAAACATGTATCTCAACTTCATATACTTCCTGTATGGCACTACATGGTATGCCCTTGATAAAATATAGCATCAGCGTGGACCCAGCCTTGGTAGTGGTTTTGGTAACTAAGAGTCAGTGAAACACTCCATAAATAGTTTCCCAATATACGCTGATATGAACAAATCATATCGGGACGTGTGATGTGTGCTTCTGCTATTACATCATATAACAAATGTAGATGATTACATTAGTGGTCCATAAATCACACAGCCAAACCTCCACAATGTACACTAAGGCCTACCTCATTAGCACTTCTGGCCTTATCTCTGACTGCTGGGTCAGCACCTACTTAATCTAAGTAGACACACCAGGCACCATACCCATAAACGGGCACTGTAACTGATTCTCTACCAGTAGAAAGGAAGTGAAATTACAAGAAATACAAAAGCTTAAGTATGCCATGCTGACAATTTCATTTTTCTCTTGATAATGATAAATAGCAAGAGCTATCTAGTACAATAACAATTCAGGCAATGAACCATCTTTTTGATGTAACAAATGCACTTCTTTCCAATCAGTTTATAAATGTGATTAATATAGTAGGGTGACATACCTTGTCATCCCCTCTATAAACATTGATTACTATGCTGGCCCTTCTATAGCACTACACTATTCTGCATTGTCATGAAGAGTACATTTTTTGTAGACTTTATATGGAAGTAAATATACTACATAATGTATTCTAGACGATTGGGCAAAGCCATGCTTTGACTGCGCTGAAGCCATATTGCTTACATACATTGGCAGAATGTCTCCCTTCAATCTAGCGTCATATTTGGTCCCCAGACCTGGGGCCTATGTAACTGCCCTCCCTAGTACCTATGGGATAAATGTGTTGTCTATGCCCAGCCTCTAAATTGCCATATTTGAGAGGCTGGCCACGAACTGCGCACTAACATTAGCATTTAGACGTTGGTTGCTCCGAGCAATGACTCCCTGGCAATACATGTTAAAGCTCATTAGCATTAAGAGTGCCTTCATTTTGTCATCATTTGGTTTGTCAAGTGATTTGATGTGTATAGATCTCTCTAGTTAAATTTAGATGTAATACAAAAGAGAACTCACATCAATATTTGTCCATTGATGTTCACACAATGTGCTATAGAATACCCAGCGTTCAATCCCAGCGAGTCAATAAAGTCAGAGGGAATCTTATTTCCTGGATACCCTGGTTGGATCCCCTCTATAAACATCGCATTATAATGCTGGTCCTTCTATAGCACTTGACTACTCTCTCTGCATACCAAAAATAGCAAACCCATTGCCACTGCCTCCCCGATTTATGGGTATACTACACTGATTTTTAGCGCAACAGGCACCATTGTTGTGGCCATCTTTGTCGTGGATAGACCATTGCCGTAGATTTAATCACTGTTATTGCCTTTGATCATCTCACTGGCTATTCTATTACTTTGTAGCAAAACTGCCCATTCACAGCCACCAACCACCAAATCTACTTCATTGTTGCCTTTAGAATACCCCTTGAATGATATCTTTTCTGACTAAAGCTGTACTCTTAACATTCTGATCCTCCCCACTCCTTCATGCTCTGCTGTCATATTGGATCAAGGCCCATGCTTGGGTGTATTCAGCCATAGTGGTGGAGGAGCTCATTCTAGCTGCCTAAAGAATAATTGACTCAATATTCAGAGAGGACAAGGCTGTTGGAGCCAAGAAACCCCAGGCTGTAGAACTGAGTAGAGACTCCCCTTAGTGCTGGGTGACCAAGCAGATATTTTCAAGTTTGTTTTGACAAATTCCAATTAAACCCAGGCTATGCTTGTCGCAATGATACATTGTGGATTGATGTGTAGTTATTCCATATCTACTTCATCATAATTGTGCACATGTATGCTCCGGTGGAAGGAAGGGTCAAGAATGACAGGTGACCATCGAGACCTGTATTTGTATTGTATTTATATATTTATTAAATTTCTCCGTGTACAATTACGATGAGTTTTTCAAACATAAGCCAAGTCACCTTCAAAGAGAAGGGTCGGATAGATAAAGAGTTCAGAGTCAATATATACAGTTTTCAATATAGATTGTCGTAGATTAACTAGTTGTTAGTCTTCTTTAATGCATTTAAGAAGAGTCTGTTTGTAGCCTTCTTCTGAGTGTCAGCGGACAGGCGGTTCCACGCCTCCAGACCTCTCATCAGTGGGCTTTTGTCACACACGTCACTCTTCGATCTCATTGTCTTCAGTTTGAGCTGATTGATACCGTGACACAAATGGCTTCTTTAGGTACATCGGTATGGGGATCACATCTTAATACCAATTCTAATGGATACCCTAAAACCCCACGTATAAGTTTAAAGGGGTATCCTACAGTTGTCCACGCACACCACAATTCACGCAGCTTGCAGGTATAGGCACATAGAGGGGAGCACACACACTGGGTACCTGTGCCTACCACAGACAGACAGGCAGTGGCAGTGGCTCAAACTGAGCAATACTTGAGTGATATGTTTCATATTGGGAATATATGATCATGTACATGCTTGAATCAGTGCAGGTATACATTATAAACCTAAATAAAGTTAAGTCATTATTTTTAGAAAGAAGGAGTTGGTAGCCAAATCAACCCCTTAAACTTATCCTTTTCTCAGAATAGTCTTTTCTTTGGATATGGCACTTTTGTGGAGAAATGAATACTGCAACATGTCATTTTAATGCTTTATGTTGTGCAGGAGGGTGTTTTGCTTCAATATTTCCAACACGAATAAAAAATATGTGTAGGATCATTTTTATTTCGAATGCAATGCAAAGGAAATCTGTTCTTTTCTTAATTATTGGACTTTGAAGTAAAAAATTGTTATATTTTTCCATAAATGTCTTCATATCTATATGTGTCATGACAAGTACTGATGATTTGATTCGTGTACAAACCAAGGATAGAACAACTGTATACATTATGAATATGTAAGGTATAGTAATCTCAATAATCTGACACAAGTGAACATGAACCACTGCTCTGCTCTGGTCATTTCAACCGCAAGGTCCTATTTTTTCTCACTTTTATACAGGAAATACATGTAGAAATCGTCTGCTTTAATCCTGTGAAAATATGTGTGTGGGAAATAAAGTGTAGGATACCCCTTTAACTCGCATATTAGCCGCACTCCTAACTATTAGCCACAGAGGGGTTCTGAGCTAAATTTGCCACTTTACTGTAAGCCACACCCAATAAAGGCATGTTTGATATCAAAAGAAAGCTGAGTCTAACTCACGTACAAGCTGTGGCTACTACGTGAGGTTTTATGGTAGTAGTAAACAGTAGTGATTTTGACCAGAAGGAGACATAGGACCAATATAATTTTGCTACCAGACTTTAGGCACAATCATAATGGCATTTTCATTGGTAAAGAATGACATTTTTGAGGCGGTCATTCATTTATATTATAGGAGACTCTGATTTTCATATTGAGGCCTTCATGGACTTCTGGAATCAAAATTTCAAAGGCATTTGAATTAATGATTTCCATAAGTGTATATATGTATGTGGGAGAGAACTCGCAATACTATACTTAAACTCATTTGCATTCTAAAAATATTGTAATTTAAGGATAACACAAAAAAACACCTCATGTTTAGCGGCCAAAATCTCAGTAAGTGATGGGTGCTATATGCTATAATTTTACACATGTTCATGAACTACATAAATCTTCATGCAGGTAGGAAATGATTACTCTTTGGTCCATCATGGCTATTGTCAAAGGCAGTCTGTGCGATGTTATGTAGGCAATTCATTTAATGTAATCTGTTAATGTTACACAGGTAGTATGTCTTCTTTTTCCGTCTCCTGTTTTGAGACTCTGACATTTGTGTTAAAGTGTAGGATTAAATGACGATAAAACAAAAATGTTATTTAGGTCTTTATCCTATGTCTATATAGACAGGGTAGACCCACTTTGTGGTTCACCATAATATGATATGTTCGCTAGACCCATGATATGCTAAGCAATAATGGATGACTGAGCTGATGTTACTTCCACTGTGGCATAAGGATTATGGAGAGTTGCTCTAGCTACATTGTGAGCAGCTCAAATGTTGCAGACTGACAGTTGTCCCCAAGGAGTATGGGGTAGACTGCCCAGCTGCACAAATTAGCCCAGATGACATGGGAGCATTTGACCAGGATCGCTACATAGGCCCTAAGCTGCTGTAGCACGACTCACGACTTATTTCTTATAATTATGATAATGAGGCATGTCTCCGATCAAGGACCAAATATAGTTTTGGCCAGAAGCAGGGCAAAGCGTGGGATTTATGTGAGAGCATAGCAGTTTGCATGAAAAACATAACATATTGTTAGCATACATAGTGTGATAAGGATCTCATGACTTATAATTAGGTGGTCAGTATCTGCATGGTAATTTTATTCATTTAAGAATGGGCATCAAATGCAATTCGTGAAATTCATTTTTTAATTCTTAAAGGTGAAGGGGCTCTAAATCATGCTGTGCATTTTTCGCATTAAAGGCGTCCTTTCCCTGCCTCACATGTATACATATTTATCTACATAGGCTATACGTGCAGCCTTTAACCATTAACATGGATAAAACACAATTTTCATATTCATTGGTAGGAGAATTATGTATAACGTATATCATGGCAGGAAGCTCTATTCACTCTGAATTCTATAGCGATAAGTGATTTCTTTAATCGTTTTCTATTATGAAATATTGTGCAAATGATTCTAGCTTTTTCCTATGACAAATCAGAGACCTTTATAATGAGAATATGTGCTGGAGAATACACCTCTTCGTGACCCAGCATTTAAGCTTAAAATTTGACCCCAAAAGGCAAACCTCAAAAAGACCTTACCTTTAGAACAAACACACCCACACCTACAAGCCTGTCTGGTCATGACTGCCTTGAGAACTTAAATTGGGGAAAGAGCATCTGACACTTGACAAAGAAACTGTAATCAATGATCTGAGGCAGATTCTCATTGGTGGTGCCCTGTAAGAAACATGTCTGACGTCTGAAGGGAAGGATGCTGGAGCAGTTTTTAGCCAGTTTTCCCACTGTAAAGATGAGGCAGGGAGGAAATATTTAAACCAGTTTTACAGCTCACTGCTTCATGGAGCAGATGAATAAAGTGCATCCTGAGATGAGAGGTGGTTGGATTTGGTCTGTGACAGTATTAAAGCATTAGTCTGGATGCTTTTAAAATCTGACAGAAAAGGTCAGAAAGAAATCCTTAATTCTGACGGAAGGTCATCTGCCAAACAGACATTGTGTTGAGTGGGGCACAGTTCAAGGATGGCATCTTCCTGTGCACTACAAAATGATGGCTATTTAAAAGGATTTAGGAATTAAGAACCCCATGTCTTGTTATTCACCATTGTAGTATAGATAACTGCCATCTATTTACAGTATCGCAATTCAATTACACAAACCAGCAAAACATTGTCTTTCCAATATTGATTTACCAGTAATGCCAATAAATGATGACAGATTCATTCTACCACATACAAACAACTATTTATGATTCATGGAATACCACCTGTACTTATAAAAGGTGGCATTCCATAGTTTTATACCGCCTACATTGTAAAGTAGGCTACTACTAGTACAGTTAGAACTACATTATAACATTCTATTTAGTGAAGCCAAGCACTGACTCAGCTGTAGCCATGCGGCATCATACATACATCGGCACTGTCGGCACAGTGGCTATACCGCTGCACATTAATTTTGTGGCCGGGCCATGCCTATGCCACTGCCCCTTCCTAATGCCTATGGGGTAAGCCTGCTGTATTTGCCTAGCCTCTGAATTACCTTATTTGAAAGGCTGGCCACGAACTGCAAACACAAATTAGCATTTAGAAATTGGTTGCTATGAGCAAGGATTCCTAGACAATGCATACTGTAAATATTGATATTAAGGCTGGCTTCGTTTTGAAATATCATCATCAGAACTATTAAAATGGCTCGATACCTTTGGACCAAACACACCCACACCAATAGGCCTCCCTTCCCCCCGCCATAACTGCCTTGCATGACAGTCCAATACTGGAATTGGGGAAAAGTTGACAGGCACTTGACACAGAAACTGCAATCAATGCACTGTGCCAATTGTTCATTGCTGGTGCCCTGTAAGAAACGTGACTGATGTCTGAGGGAAAGGATGCTGGAGCATTTCCTCTGACTGGAAAGATGAAACACTCGAACATGACTTGTGCTTTACAGCGCCGATTGCTTGATGGGCCTGATGAATTAAGTGCATCCTCAGATGCGAGGGTAGGTGGATATGGTCTGTGACAGTATTAAAGCTATTGGCTGGTCATTATTCTTGAAGTATGTTTGAGATGGTCATGAATTTTTAATCACTGATGGTAGGTCATCTGCCAAGCATGCATGACACTGGTCGGGGCACAATGTTGAGCATTAGAATTATCCTCATATCACAATACAGCTCTTCTGTTATGAATCATGCAATCTTACACAATGTCCCATTTGGTGGTTGTGATCTCACAAGACTGTGCTAGCCACTGTACCCAATTTCATTTAAGGGAATTGAATAATGAATCTTTTCCCCTACTTTATACTGACTATTTCTAATCCTACTTTGAACACTCACTATATATGATTGGTAACTATTCTCAACAGACAAAATAAAACATACAAAGCTCAAGCAGCAAAATTCTGTCTCCAATATCGTTATACCAAATATACCAGTGGATACCAAAGTATTCCTTCGTCTGCATCATCTTCCTCGGTTTTCTATCTATTTCTATTTCTGCCAAACAGACATTGTGTTGAGTGGGGCACAGTTCAAGGATGGCATCTTCCTGTGCACTACAAAATGATGGCTATTTAAAAGGATTTAGGAATTAAGAACCCCATGTCTTGTTATTCACCATTGTAGTATAGATAACTGCCATCTATTTACAGTATCGCAATTCAATTACACAAACCAGCAAAACATTGTCTTTCCAATATTGATTTACCAGTAATGCCAATAAATGATGACAGATTCATTCTACCACATACAAACAACTATTTATGATTCATGGAATACCACCTGTACTTATAAAAGGTGGCATTCCATAGTTTTATACCGCCTACATTGTAAAATAGGCTACTACTAGTACAGTTAGAACTACATTATAACATTCTATTTAGTGAAGCCAAGCACTGACTCAGCTGTAGCCATGCGGCATCATACATACATCGGCACTGTCGGCACAGTGGCTATACCGCTGCACATTAATTTTGTGGCCGGGCCATGCCTATGCCACTGCCCCTTCCTAATGCCTATGGGGTAAGCCTGCTGTATTTGCCTAGCCTCTGAATTACCTTATTTGAAAGGCTGGCCACGAACTGCAAACACAAATTAGCACTTAGAAATTGGTTGCTATGAGCAAGGATTCCTAGACAATGCATACTGTAAATATTGATATTAAGGCTGGCTTCGTTTTGAAATATCATCATCAGAACTATTAAAATGGCTCGATACCTTGATCTAAAAGTAGCCAGATTTTCATCAGGTTTTGCCATGCAACCTTAATAGCATGTAAATTCCAAAGAGGCTGAGAAAATAGGGGGGTTCGAGCCATTCTTTGAGATATTCAGGGTTTAGGTTTATGTATCATGTTACAGATCCACATGAAATAATATTGCAAAATCACTGTATAATTCTCTTTTAGTATTTGCTTTAATGTTCTCCACCTAGAAAATGTATTTCAAACATATTATGTGGTCCTACGCAGGTAGCGAGCCACCTAAAGTAAAACATGGGTATAGATTAAATTTTCTCTTACTTAAATTGAAATGCAATATAAAAGAGAATGCACACCAATATTTGCAGACTGCTGGTTAGACAATGTGCTATAGAATACCAAGCATTCAATCACTGCGGATCAATAAAGTCAGAGTGAAGCTCATTTCCTGGACAACCTGGTTGGATCTGTCTCTATAAATAAGGACTTTATATAGCACTGCTCTCTCTGCATACCAAAAATAGCAAACCTATTGCTACTGCCTCTATGAGCTATTGGGGATGCTATAGTGGTCTTTTAAAGCAACAGCCACCATTGTTGTGACTGTTTTGGATATGGATAGCCCATTCACATACATCTAATAACAGATATTTTATTTGATTAGGCCAAAAGGTTACATAGTCTAAAGATCTAGGCTAGGTAGGTCGGATTTCTTAAAAAAAACACTTTTTGCTAGGTAGGGCCGAGTTACCAGAAACACACATTTCTATATAGCCTTATCCCCGGTGATTATCTCACTGGCAATTCTATTACTCTGTAGTAAAACTGCCACCAACTGCCCAATCTTCTTCATCCTCACGGTTAGAATATCCCTAAATCATTTCCTTTCTGACAAAAGCTGTACCCTTAACATTCTGATCCTCCCCACTCCTTCATTCTGTGCTGCCATGTTAGATCGATGCCCATGCGTGGGAGTATGTGGCCACCAGGGTGGGGATGTTCATTCAAGCTGCATAAAGAATAATTGGCTCAATATCCAGAAAGGACAGTATCTCTGGTACTCAGCACTAAATAATAATCATCATCTATGTAGTATTATGTAACACAGGTAGAAGTTGTCATTTTTCAGCCTCTTGTTTTTGGAATCTGACATTTGTGAAACAAAATATGGCATAGATCAAATGAAGAGTAAACAGAACATCATCAAAGGTAACTTAAATCTAGATGACATAGGATAGGCCTACTGTGTTGTTCACCATATAATGGCTATGAATTTCTACTTATTCTATCAGGTTAGGTTCAAGTAGAACTTCAAAGCTATATATATATATATATATATATATATATATATATATATATATATATATATATATATATATATATATATATATATATATATGCCTAATTTATATCGAATGTGTGAGAGATTAGAAGGAGGCCAGCAAATTAATAAGTGAAAAAATATTATTGATTAAGATGCAATTGTTGTCTCCACTTGTTGGGACAACCTTGTAGACCGTGCCTCTATATTTACAAATGTGCGTTCTCATGTAGAGGACCGGGCTGCAAGGTAGTTCCTTCTTGTGTTATCTACAACTGCAGTCTACCCCCTCTCCCATTCACCCTTACACCTTTGGTATGATTTATAAATATTGTCAATGACCATTGTCTCGGAATTATTGGCAACCGTCTTGTACTGAGATGCATGGTATTAACATCTACTTTAAGCGGGATCTCTTCTGGTATCGGGTGATAGCTTTAGATACCTTGTCGCTCATACAGCATAGCATGACTAGTAATCGAGGCAGGTCTGAGACATGAATATCATGGGAAAGTTCGTCCCTTCTGCTATAAAAGCATGGTCAACACTAAAAATATTTACCAGATGTCGTATGTGTACAGCTGTTTGAAAGGATGTGTCGGACTAAGACACAAACAAATCTCTTACCATTTCGCAAGCACATTTACGCCTAGCACATTCAATTCAGAAAAAAAGATCAGGGTTGGCGCTAGCCGCTCGCCAGATCGCTATTGGCGAATTAAAACTTAATCTGGCGAACCCAGAACATATTAAATTCGCCAGACTGGCGAATTCCTCACCAGAATGTTATTATCATGACTGGGAATACCTTGTATGACATATCGTTTGAAAGCTAAGATCAAGAGAGAAAGAGCCGTGAAAATCAAATTTAGAACTATGAACCTGAATTTTCCTAATTTTCTTAAAGAAAATAGTAAAATTACCAGCATCTTTTTCTCCCATTAATAATTTTGATTCGACCCCTCTGAACTGACTGCTACAGTCATTCTAGATGCCATTTTCTCAATGTATCCAACCACAAACAAAACTATCCCTTCACTGGTGATTAACAATTTTGATATGTACATGCATTAGGAATATAGACTCCCTTCAAAATTTTTGACTCAGGGTTACCCTGAGTCTTGTGCGACGGGTAGCGATGGCCTCCTCGGCGAAAATATTAAAAGTCCTTTTTGGTTTCTATAGATGCATTAGTACATAGAGTAAATGTGTGCTGGCGCTGTAATTCCTATTTGAACGCTAAGTCCGCTAAAAAGACAAAATAAATTTTTTCTAAAATATGGTGGTAATTTGCTTCAACATAGAACCCTATGGGAGACTGTAGACAACCCTTGACATTGAACGATTACATATTGAACAGCTCAGTGCTAAGTCTATGGGACAGATCTCGGCAGCCGACCAAACCGGGGTGAGACGCTTTTTTTCAGACATCGTTTACTGAATCCGATGGTAATTTAGCACAGGGAGGTCACTACTGAACTTAACTGTAGTGTAAGCACAGTGTGTCCATACTCTCTCTTTTATTCCTCCTACACGTCCTGTGTGCATCTGTTTCAAATATCAATATAGTACAACATGATATTGTGATATATCACCTTTATATAACTTATATCAATGTAGATATATCCAAAACAATTTTGATCCTGACATTTTGTCACTCGCTGAAACTGATCTATCCCACTGCAATGGATGCCCGGTACTACTGAAAAGTGTCAGGATCGAGCTAAACGGTGCACTTAATCCACCTGTTAACTGTCCTATGTTCCATCATATTACAACTGTGTCGTATAACAGTGTAATATACTACAGAAATTTGTACAAATCAGTGTTTTGCAGCGCCAACTCGTCTGTGTATTCGGTCATGCACTGTTTCCGAAAACAGACAGAATCCTTTGTTCTATGCTAGGCCCAATATACGCTGCACTACGTTTGATACCGGTACGGTAATTGAATATATATACTGCTGTCCACTCTTGTTCAATACATAACAAATATTTTGAGGACGAAAAAGACAACCCTGAAGTAGGATATAGCTCAGAGCCTGCAAAGCACTATTCGCTGTCATATCATTCTGGCATGAATGTACCATCTAACAGATCAAAATACCATCTAACTGAGCTGAAATGCCCTCTATAACATTTAAATAACTTAAATTAAATTCATATCATACCCTGTGTATACCAAACAGAACGATCACTTTTAGTTCCCGTACCACCCGTCTTCTACATGGAGGCGCCACAAGTATTTTATTTCCACCTGTGGTACCGCTGCTACTCACAAGGGGGTGTGTTGGTTGGACAGAGGATTAGTATACCTGCACTTCACAAGGCGGCTCTGTGTCGTCACCTATTGCCGCGCTATGTACGTCACAGTTGGTAGGCGGTACATGCCCGCAGCCGGCGACTGTCGCCCACACCCACCTGCACACCCACACCCACCTGTTCTCCCACACACATCTGCTCACCCACACCCACCTGCTGGCCTGAAATTGAATAACATACATGTATGACACATGACTTGAGGGTACCTTTAAACAAGGAATTCATTTCTGATGCCAGAATTGACCAATAAATGAGTATAAGGGAGTACTATATCTAACTGCACATGATAAGCTACAGACCCAGGTTTGTCGAAATGGTGTTAAACATCCATTCACACACCCAGCTTACCCTGAGTCATCTGTGAGGCCACTCACACGCTCAATCTTTAAAATGTGACTTTGTCTGGTACTTTGTCTGTAGGCCAAAGTACCCAAATTTGTTTTTGTTTTCTCTCATATTTCTAGGGGAAATACTTAGCTATAATTATACAAACATTATTAGGCACCTTTTAATTCTGGACACTGGGTCTGAATTGCGGACACTATGACAATTCTTCAAATACCCGATGTTCATGTACTACTCATCTGAACCAAACCCCTTAATTTCAATCACAACATTGTTCATACCTTCTCATACATGAATAGGAGCTAGGTTCTTTCCATTGAAGAATATTACATAGAACTGCTGTTTTTATCATTTCAATTTGGCGAATTCATAACCAATCTGGCTATTAAATCAAATTTGCCTGAAATTCGCCAGACTGGCTAACCTATAAAACGTCCTAGCGCTATCCCAGAAGATACAATAAACATGGTCACATAATTATGTGAAGCCTATATATTTATGAAGCCAAACCTATCCTATACATATAGCAACTACCTACTATGGCAAGGGAGACCTTGACTTAATGAGAAATATTATATCAGAAGAAATAATCAATATTGCTATCAGCCGTAACGAGATGTAACGACACTTTTGCTAGCCACATACCATGGTCATATGCTTAGCACTAATGAATAATGAGTTGATCCTACTTCCCCTGTGGCGCATCGATTAGGCCTTTGGGGAGTTGCTCTTGCTACACATGTGAGCAGCTCAAATGGTCATACGCTGACAGTTGTCCCCAAGGAACATAGGGTAGACTGCTCATCTGCTCATATTGCTCCTGACTGTTTTTTTATGGAATACAACAGCGTCATCAGCTCAAAATTAATAAGGAAAGCTGTATTTTATACCCACTTAAAATAACCCATGCTCGTATTTCACGACTCTATAACATCATTAAATTGGCGGTTTGCTTACAATTTTATGTCCTAGAATGAGGCTGTTTTAGGCTCCCCCTATCATAATTTGGTTAATTTGAATTGGAGGAGATAAACAATAAACACAAAGGAACTCTTGTTTGACTTGTTGACCCTTGGGCCATATTTCACTCGGCCTATGGCCTTGTGATCGATCCTTGAACATTTGTACATAATTATTTACCCACATACATTAGGATTTCACAGATTAGACTGGTTAAAACATAATATTCATTGATAGGAATAATATACTTGACTCACATTATGGCAGGAGGTTCTCTTCTATTTAATCCACAACCATTTGACTACTGGATCGATAAATGTTTCTATAACAGTTTTTATTGGTACATAATTGACCCCTATACAGTTGGTCAACAAAACATTCTATCCGTATAATGTCAAAATCAGAATTTATGGTGAGAGCAGGTGCTGGAATATATAGTTTCATGACTGAACCTGTAAGCCTAGAAATGAAATGTGACCTGTAAATTAAGCCATCTAAATGCCCTCACCTTTGGACCAAACACACCCACACCAATAGGCCTCCCTTCCCCCCGCCATAACTGCCTTGCATGACAGTCCAATACTGGAATTGGGGAAAAGTTGACAGGCACTTGACACAGAAACTGCAATCAATGCACTGTGCCAATTGTTCATTGCTGGTGCCCTGTAAGAAACGTGACTGATGTCTGAGGGAAAGGATGCTGGAGCATTTCCTCTGACTGGAAAGATGAAACACTCGAACATGACTTGTGCTTTACAGCGCCGATTGCTTGATGGGCCTGATGAATTAAGTGCATCCTCAGATGCGAGGGTAGGTGGATATGGTCTGTGACAGTATTAAAGCTATTGGCTGGTCATTATTCTTGAAGTATGTTTGAGATGGTCATGAATTTTTAATCACTGATGGTAGGTCATCTGCCAAGCATGCATGACACTGGTCGGGGCACAATGTTGAGCATTAGAATTATCCTCATATCACAATACAGCTCTTCCGTTATGAATCATGCAATCTTACACAATGTCCCATTTGGTGGTTGTGATCTCACAAGACTGTGCTAGCCACTGTACCCAATTTCATTTAAGGGAATTGAATAATGAATCTTTTCCCCTACTTTATACTGACTATTTCTAATCCTACTTTGAACACTCACTATATATGATTGGTAACTATTCTCAACAGACAAAATAAAACATACAAAGCTCAAGCAGCAAAATTCTGTCTCCAATATCGTTATACCAAATATACCAGTGGATACCAAAGTATTCCTTCGTCTGCATCATCTTCCTCGGTTTTCTATCTACATTTATCATAACGTATTAAGTTGAGATAGACACATTATCAAATTAACTTGGCATAGAGCGTATCAGTAATTCAATAGATCGTCAATCCAATATGATGCCCAGGGCTGGTGTGTCTCATGTTTTATAAATGAAATTGGTAACTTTATTATATTTTTCAGTCTGGACTTCTTTCCAAGAAACAATAACTAAAAGACTCTACGAATACTATCATACTTCATAAGTTGAGGTGTATAGAGACGTGGATCTCAATTTAATATCCTACCTGTATACAACACAATGTAGGTCAGTTGTGTTCATGACACTACATTAATCTTTTGTGGGCGAGCCATGGTAGGGCGAGCATCGACTGTAGTCATCCGAAATATATGTGATTCAGCAATGCCTTTTTCTCAGGGAGAATTACTGCAGAAATTGTCGTCCTCGCAGCTAGCCATAACAATTTTTGTTTGGTCCTCCTTAAAGGGTTAAAGCTTTCTCATTTTATTTAATCAAAGGGTAAAAGGGTTGTGACATGATTCAAGGAGTCATTCTGCCATTGTCAAATACATGAAGAGTATTCATGGCTAAGCACTCCTAGGCATACCAGGCGTCTATCTTCCCCATCTCTTACATCAGCCGGTTACATAACCTACACTGGACTCCTGTACCCCTTTCTTTCTTAGTCTCCTGGTCACCACAGACGCTCTGGGTGTCAGGTTCCTTTACCCAGCTCAGGTCAATCCTCATCTGGTATGCCTAGGAGTGTAAGGGGTGTATTAGTGCCAGATACAGTAAACATGGTGAGCCTCTACAATGTTCACTGCCTCACTTACGTTTCTAGTCACATCTCTGACTACTGGGTCGTCACCTACTCAATCTCAATAGACTCAGCAGGCACAACACCCCATGGGGACTAAGTGGTTCAGTATTGTGGTCTGTTGTACATTGTGTGAAGGAACACTGAACATTATCCACCATTTTCGCAGTAGAGACAAAGTATAAGTACAAGAAATATGATTCAATTAGTCTTGGAAGGAATTCAATACAAAAACACCATGATATACTTTAAACGTCTATTATCATACTATGGGCTTAACCGCATGCCCCCATGCAGTCATTATTCAATTCCAGAGGAGAATTGTATCAATGCTAGTTTATTAAAAACACGTGCGAGAATGACTCATTTAAGCTATATACTAACCACTATTATTTTTACTATGGGGCAAAATAAAAACCAAGTGCTGAAAGTATTACGTTTTTTTTAGGGGAATCAATGTTATATTGGAACACCAGGGGCTCGATCCATAACAATGTATGACAGTCAAATACTATTACCACAGAACAATACCATTTCTCGTACAAAATAGGAGGTGTAGTACATTGTCATATGGGTAAGGTAACGATATGTTCCTTTTGCAGTTGTAAGGTGATATATAGTGAATTTCACAATGCAGTCGTAAGAATATTAGTGCTCATGAAGTCGTACAAAACAAGGGTAATAGCTGGTTGTAAGTACGTTTTATGTCATTTCACAATCAACGGCTGAGACAGGGTCGAAACTCATCTCAGCCAATGATTTTTTCTCCATTTCAACGTTTATACATTCCAAACCCGGTTCAAAACAAAGAGAAATATGTACTGCACTATGTGAATGTATTGTGTATTATAATATCATGCTACATCATGTGAATATAATATATATAAAACACTGGTCGTTATAAGAAATCGTTCTGTAGATGGTATAAGACATGGTGTAGTCGGATAAGATGATATGGGGATAGAAAGCAAATTTCCGACCTGCTTTATTTACTATTTTTATTTAGCTGTTCCGCTTGAGTTAATTTAATTATGCATAATACATCCCATAATTCCCTGGTGTGTATTTTCTGTATGACTAGATGGGAACTCCTATCCCCAAATGACGTCATATTTACGGGAAACACCCCAATATTGCAATAAATATTGAAATAAATAGTTTTCCCCTACATTGTACGACAAGGGTACATACGATTTCAATTATACTTTACAACTGCATATGTTCCAATCGTAAGTACATTTACTTATGACTGTGGTTGAACAAGTTACTACTTCCTGTTGTGAAACGGGTGTGCAATCGTTTTTTCTAAAAGTTGTAGCTTTAGTTACGACTGAGACGGAAAAACTAAGGCAGTAGTACAAGCTTATGAATCGAGGCCCAGGTATTGGAATTAGCAGATAATTCTGATACTTTCTTTTTGATAATTTTCTGTGGTAAAACCAGACCAGTACAAACGGTGACAAACCAAAGTCATGTGCTACCTCACATGAAGGGCAGACCATATACAGTGGTATTCTGTGATTTATCTTGTGAAGCATTTACTGAGCTGAAGCCATGTGGTACAGTGGCTCCTGCATACTGCTGCATATAAGTTAGGGCTTGTGGCTTCATGGCAGCCTTCACTAGAGCCAATCAAATAAACTTGTTGTATTTGCCAGTACTCAATGAGCCATGATCTACACAGACCATTAACACTTACACATTGGTTGTTGTGTAGAGGAGTGGTCTAACAAAAAATACTGAAAACCCTTATGGTTTAAGAATGGATTTATTTTGATTCATTGGGTGTCTCATGTGATTATGTGTACAGATTTTTCTCATTAATAAGGCAATGAGAAATATACACCAATATTTTATACCATGATGGTCAGACATTATGCTATAGTATACCCAGGTACAATCACAGGGGTCCATACAATCAGGGTAAAGCTCATTTCCCAGGGCACCCTGGCTGGATCTCCTCCTATAGATATTGAATATGCTTACGTTTAATAGAATTGCTCTCTATGCATACCAATCGTAGCATCATTGTTTCTAGGGTCCTTTCGATTTATTGAAGATAGTATACTTGGTAGAATAGTAGCTCAATTGACGTCGTTCCCATGTCTATGATATACACTCTGAATGATATATTTTCTGACAAAGATATACCGCTTACATGCAGATCTTCCCCGCTCATGAATTCTGCTGCTGTGCTGCAATATGTGCGTCACCAAGGCCCATGTATGGATGTGCTTATCCATAAGGATGGAGGAGTTCATTCGGCAACCATATCCATAAGTGGCTCAATATCCAGAATGGACAAGCCTACTAGAACCTAGAAACCCCAGGCTGGAAACCCCTGGCTATGAACCCTATATGATGCGTAGTGCCATTTAATGAATAGAGGCGTTCCTTACTGTTGCCTGGCCAAGCTATTTTGAGGTATCCTCTACTGGCAGAATCGGTACTTTAGACGTCCTTGATGAGCACTATAGTTTTGGCATTAAGATTGTGTGTGAAAATGACATGGGTTAGCAGATTTACCTTTCTGGATGTACTCTTTCTGGTTTACCTTTGAACGCTCCTGCAGGTACAATAGCTTATCTTGGTTAGTATGTTACTATTTTTCTTACATAATTATTGTGGCGTATTCATTTTCTACACTGTAACTGTATTATATGTAGGTTTACAATGTAAGCATACATGTATGGATATAAACAGTGTACATAATTACACAGAACAAGTCTTCAACAATTGCTATTCCCATTACTATGCCGAATACGAATAAATAGTTAAGCAAATCCTACTTCCCCTGTGGCACAGTGCAGAGTTACCACTACACATGCGAGCAGCTCAAATGGTAGCCGACTGGCAGTCATCCCTCAGGGGCGTTGTAGACTACTGTGCTGCTCTAAGCAATAGATATAGATGGCTACTAGCAGCCATAGTATACTAGTATCTGCAATTATTACTACTAAAAATATTAGACATGTCTGGCTTGGGAGGCTAAGTGGTCCAGTTTTGTTTAACTGAAATCAGGTAAATCTAGGTTCCATACGAGAATTTCTCATGAGAAATAGAATAATGTAACAGTTCTATTTGCTATTAGAAAATAAGCTAGGATTCCATACCAACATGTGTTAGTGAATAGACCTATATATGAATAGTATGTGGCTCATTTGATAGTGATCTAAAGCTTGAAGTCCCAATTTTATATCTGTTATGCTAGAAATCCATCTTCTATTTGAGATGCTAGCTTAATGGTGCCATGATCATTAACATTGTTAATACTGATAGCAGAATGTTTATAATCACATGGAAGGAAATGGAATTAACCAAACATCAACATTACATTAGTTGGCAGATTTAAATAAATATCATTTGGAGAATCGTTGAAAATAAATCTGCAAGCTTCATGTTTCATCCCTGAACACAAGCTCTACCCTCACATGTGTGACTCCCAGTGGAAACATTAATCTAATGTTGGTTCCTGGCCTTTAGTCCTCACTCTACGAAATACTTGCCTTTCCCATACCTTTTAGGTGTACACATGTGTCCTCTTCATGAGACATGTGACGAGAACACGTTCCTAGGAAATATTACTCAGGTAGAACTGTACAGATGTTGACAGTCTGGCATGCGATTCACCCATTGTAAGTGATATTTGCAAAGCAGTTTCCTTTTTTGGACTCAAGGTATACGAAAAGCACACACGGATTATATTTCCAAGGAAAGGTGAAGCGTTGTTTATAGGTGAACAGCACGTCATATCTGACAGTATGGAACTCGTAGTCTATAGCATATATACATGACGATACCTCATAAATCGTGTGAAATAATCCTTATCATTTGCTTTCTATTGTTATGTTAAGTACATTATGGCCATCGTAATTACCACTGCATTCAGAGTGTAGTTATGAAGGGGACGTTCATCAAATCGGAAATTAACTTGATATATTAGTGGCCATTGTTTGATAAAACATGTAGCAGGGTTTTATGGGGGTGGATCAGATGGCAAAGGAATCTTTTAAAAGCAAGGAAATTCTACACATTTCAGAGAATAGGTCAACGTTAATTCTGCCTTACGATCCGAGAGGGGTTTGGTAAATTTAGACTCTTCTAGAGGAGGGGTCACAATCTTGTCTCACACTCACATGAAAATCCAGCAAGCCACATCCACCTGTCTGTGATACAGTAACGGACTGCCTCAGTGATATAATTACAGGTCTCTCAGAATACATCACATTCATGACGGGCTTCTTTTACAGATTAAACTGATTCAATGCAATCTCCATATTCATTGACGCAATCAGTTTACCTCACTTTGAATTCAGTGACTGTCAGTTATAATGAGATATTATCGAAAGAATATGGTACACACCATAATAGTAGGGAACTTTCCTCATCAAATTCATCAAGAGGTATAGCGAATTTAAATGTGTTTCAGTATGGAAATAACAATGATTGAGGGGGGATATAAATTTGTTCCTGAGAAAACGTTGATTTTCTGAATGTTTCCCTTTGGTAATAATATTGCAAATTGAAAACCAAAATAGCCTCAAATTTCAACTGTATGTTTATTTGGTATTCACCGAGGGTATTCCATACATAAGTACCGGGAAATGTGCACACCCCCTTCACCTCTTCCTTTTCCACTACCTCACTGATATGCTTAAAGACTGGATGAAAAGGAAAATTAGATAGGATCAATGCTTTGCTTGTTGGTTTAACACACAGTGAAGCCGACAAAGTGATTCCTGTAGGTTACGACTTCAGAGATGCCCTCCATGATCTTGACCTCAGTGAGAGTGTGGGGCCTTTATCCCTCAAATTGCCCTTATCCCTCAAAATGGGACCCTTTTGAGGCATAAAGGCCCTGTCAGGCCTTTATCCCTCAAAAATGGTGTTAAAGCTCAAAAGCCTTTATCCCTCAAAATGTTTGCCTTTATCCCTCAAAAGCCTTTATCCCTCAAAATCTATACGAGTCCCAGCTGTAATTGCCTTTATCCCTCAAAACCTATAAAATTCTGTGACCTGTTTTAACGAAATGGGTCGGAAGTCGCACATTTAAGAGCCTAGATATGGGCATTTCAAGTAGCATAGTGTGGAAAAAATATTATTTTTGAAAAATGAGTTTTTGACATTTTTCTAACATATGAATAGTTATCTTCTGGCAAACTAAGTTGAAAAACTAATTTCTACCCCCATTTTCCCTAAAACCATGGCCATGGGATCTACAATTGTATTGTATGATATAGTTAATATCTAATTTAAATGTTAATTATCTCAATTTAATTAATTTCCATTTAAATCAACAAAAAAGTATCAAAAATATCGCCAAATTGTGAATATTGGCCAATATACTACTTGTTACATACCAAATGAAAGCTCTTGATGAGCTGTACACGAATATAGCAATATCAGAACATTTTATATGTGCGACTTCCGACCCATTTCGTTAAAACGGGTCACTATTATGCTAGTCTCAGAAACCAATCTGCACTCATTGACTTGCCTTTATCCCTCAAAACCTATATACTGGTCTCAGGTACCAATCTGGTGTTGAATGTAAACTTGCCTTTATCCCTCAAACCTATATGCTGGTCTCAGAAACCAATCTGCACTAAGATATTGACTTGCCTTCATCCCTCAAAACCTATATACTGGTCTCAGGTACCAATCTGGTGTTGAATAGAAACTTGCCTTTCAAAGGTTTTGAGGGATAAAGGCAAATTTATATTCAACACCAGATTGGCACCTGAGACCAGTATATATAGGTTTTGAGGGATAAAGGCAAGTCAATATCTGAATGCAGATTGGTTTCTGAGACCAGCATATATGTTTTGAGGGATAACGGCAATTAAAGCTGGGAATCGTATAGGTTTTGAGGGATAAAGGCTTTTGAGGGATAAAGGCAAATAGTTTGAGGGATAAAGGTTTTTGAGCTTTAACGCCATTTTTGAGGGATAAAGGCCTGACAGGGCCTTTATCCCTCAAAAGGGTCCCATTTTGAGGGATAAGGGCAATTTGAGGGATAAAGGCCCCACAGAGAGTACTCTGCGTTCTCCCCAGGTGGTGGGACCAACATCTGGTCCTTGTCACTTGTCATATGGCAGGTGAGCTGACTCTCCAAGCTGACTCTTTGAGGAAATACCTCACATACAATATTACCAAACATATGCCGGGAGAGTGGCTCCGAGATGGATCATGCCGGTATCCCTATACATAATACTTTCCATATGGGTTTCACCATAGATGTTTAGCTGCTATGTTTTACCTCCCCCTCTCCCACAGACATCTGACTATTAGCTAACATAGCAATAAAATGTTGTGCCTCAATTACTCTACTGTCTGCCCTATATACAAGGCAAATCAGGCAAAAACTCAGAGTGGTAATGTTGAGCTACAAATCAAATAGCCTCTATTGGAGCAATATGGCTATACAATTGCCACTATGTTTTAAGAAGATATTCTATGGCTGACAAATCACTGGATAGACATTCTTCTATCACTAATCTGTTAAAATGTATGATAATAAACTTTGACAGATGAGCAACAGATGAGCGTCGATCTGTTGATTTGTAAGCAATGTAAAACCCCTCTTATCCCCTTCACAGTATTTAGAATCGCTTACAGATCTGCATTTTGTCGCCATTTCCTTGGTCAAAAACACAGTCATACAGTATTTAAACAAGCTTGTATTGTCAAAGGTTTGTACATTTAAAAACATCATTCTTTTGTGAACTTGTCAGAGAGCAAACCAATTTTCTTTTCTAGTGTCAGAGATTGTTTTCAAGTCAATCCTATCTGATCCAATCCTGGGCAATAAATCTGTGTGATTCTCAGCATCCCACAGATAATGTCAAGCACTCTGTTGCCTGAAGTTGGCAATTTCCCGTAGATGACATTTATGCTATTCCTGGAGGAGAGACTGATCTTGACTAACGAATGACATCACATCTCTAAACAGGAAACCTAATCAGTCTCAGTACATAGTTGATCATGCCCTGGCTTTACACACGCCTGTATTATTGATTATGAATTAGAGGCTTCTCCTCCTGGCCACGTCTGGCTATGCCAAGGATATACTTTCCTGTCATTGACCTTGCTGTTCTTAAACACACAATACCTGTAGAGTAAAGGCACCCAAAGGCGGACAGACCCTAATTCCGGACACCCTGCAATCATGTGATGATTGTGGTACTAAGTACATACATAATTAGTTATGTAACCATACTTGATGAATTCCCTACATGTTACCTGACCACAACCCAAGAAATTCGAACGTAGCACACAGGAAAATGTGATTAAAATCCATTTTACTTTTAGTTTGTGCCAACCCAAGTCTACACACCATGTTCCTTTGCATGGATTCTAAGTACAGGGACAAAGTTTACCAGGTTACATTGTGTTCAAAACAAATGATATATGCACAACTCTACCAGCTGGACACATATAACATAGACCTTTCATGGTGTCCAATGGCTTTCAAATATTTTCTTTCCTTGATAGCATTTTAGGGTGTCCGGAATTAGGTACCAAATTCATATTCAACTAATCAGGCCTGACCCATATTGCTGAGGAGGCAATCATTTGTAACCTAATGCATTTTCATAACAACATGTTTGCCTTTCATATGCACCTATTCTGGCATTAACAGATAGCTCCTAACCAGAGAAATTTATACATGTTCACTTACTGTCCGGAACTAGGGTACTTTACTCTATACTGACAGAGGACCTCTGAGAAATATGAAATCTCCCTTCAAGCCATGCTATCTGTTAGAAGGTAGGGGACAGGAATAGCTTGTTGGGACGCACTCCTATAGTGGTCCTGTCAAATAGACGATACCAGTATACTGAAATTGTGTATAGTTCTGGGGGTATACAATCAATTTGGTACATATGGTGTGATCATTAGACCACCATTAGGCCATGGAAAGGTCTGCAGCTCCCTCAGTACCTTATCTGTAATCACAGAACAATGGGCATTATCTATACCAACACTGAGGGTATGGGTTAAAGGAGAATCACACCTTTTCTCACGATTTTCCCTATTTCTAACATTACCATTCCATTAAGGGATAAAACCAAAACACAAAGTGATAGTATCCATAAAAAGTATTAATATTCTTGGAAGGAGATATCACAAGCTATGCCACTCTAGATACCAGTTAATCCTTAGCACTAATAATCATCAAAATAATTATCTAGTGCAGCTGGTCAGGCCTGAAATAAATTGTCATTGTATACAAAACGCAGCATTCTTCTTACTAATGCACGAGTAACAAATTGTTTCTAGTACCTCACTGTTGTGACGGTGTGTCAGGTATTTACTTAGATATTACAAGACTGGGGTGTACATTATAACATTATAGGAGCCCATTTAAATTAGACAGACATGAATGATTAACCTTATATCAATATGCTATTAAAAGGAATGTAATGAATACATTAGTTAGGATTGAATTCAAATTACATGTCAGTCCACTGAACCTACCAGCTTTCAATTAATTAAATATATTTTCTAATATGTAGACACTCAAAAACTGAAGCTTGGATTTAGGACTACCCCACACGATAGTCCTAAAACCAAGCATATTCCTCGTAATACTAGATTGGCGGTGCCCTCTAACTATAGTGTATTTGAGCCACATTCTGATGATATTTTCTAAAATTCTTTAATATAGACATTACAAAACGTAAGCTATGACTACATACAGAAGGATATAGTCATATGCTTCTTACATATGAAGTTAAGACATAGTTCAGTACTATACGCAGCATTCTACTTTGCGAAGCCATGTATTCACTGCTCTGAAGCCATGTGGCTATACATTGGCAGCGTGACTCCTTTCATACAGCTGCATACCAGGAGCGCAGACTTCGGGCCTATCTGGCGTCTCTCCCCATTGCCCGTTCTTAACCACCAAATATTCAATACAGTGAAATCTCGTTATAAGAAAGACTGATACCAGGGACTTTCTGTTATAAGAAGCACATTTTCAAGGTCCCGATTCTCTATTCTCTATATCTTTAGTGTTGGTTATAAGAAACATTGCTTGTGAGGAGCACATTTGTCTGGTAGCAAGGTCCTCTTTATAACGAGATTTTACTGTATTATTATACCCTCTGCATGATGCCTTCATTGACACTTAACCCCTAACGTTCTGATCCTCATACACTCTGTCATGATGTGCTCCCATACAGGCACCAGCATGCATGGATGTCTGTATTCCTATGGGTAGTGCCAGTGGAGTTCAGTGACTCAACATCTAGAAAGGGTAAGCCTACTGGAGTTAACATCCTTTTTGCCAGTTTGGATTAAAAATGCCAACCTTTATTGGTGGGTATACATGAATAATATTTAGTTCATTGAAGAGTACGTGACATAGATACAACAATGGGAACTGGAGCCGGAGTTTCATGTTTGTTAAGCCCCCCCCCCCCAGGAAACCAGGGCGAGCTTGGGCGCGCCGTGGGCATACCCAAGCTAACCCTATACGGGACTAGCGCATCCTGGTACCTCAGGTAGTCGGGGGCTAAACCCCCATCTCTCATCAGGCTAATCCCCTCCCATCACACCTAGAACAAAGGTGCTGATAAGAAATTCACCTATGATGCACTACTCTGGAGTCGGGGGCCTAACCACAATGCATTGCTCTGAGCCAAGATGGCGGCCCCCTTAGCCTAATGCGCTAGTCCCGTATTGGATTGGCTTGGGCAATGCCCATGGCTTCCCCACGCTCGCACTTATTCACTGCGCCTGGCCACACAATTAGGCTCTTCTGAACAAAGTCAATACCACCAGTCAAGTCAGTGTTAACTGGTCTGTTCTGACCAAAAATGCAGGTTCGGTCAGTTTTCATACGAATAACAAGATATCTTTCATAGTACTAGTATGGGCAGAAGTGGTTTTAAGCAATCAACCTAATGCATGTTATTTTGAGAGTGGGTAATAAAAGTAATTCTACACTCATCTGTCACTTAGGAGACACTCGTGTGACTTGCATGACTCATGTGACTCCAATTTGCAACATTGCCTGCATGTAATGCTCACACCTCACAGGTATAAGGTCCTAAACGTGTGTCCCTTCTACATGGTTGACATGCGATTAACCCATTGTAATTGACAGTTGCAATGTAGTTTCCTGTTTTGGGCTTGAGGTTTACGAAATAGCGTGTATGAATCATGTTTCCAAAGCACGGTTAGGCTACTGTAAGAATCAATGCTGTCAGATGATCACAATCAGTCAGTATACTATAACGATTTGACATTTTGGCTGGGGTTTAGGCCCAAAAATAAGTTATTTATTTGAGTAAATGCCCATTTGGCTGGACCCCCCTCCCCCTTTGGTGCGTATGTAATTTATGGATGTCCCCTAAGTGACATGATAACAGGTCTATCTGAGTACATCATGGTTTATCCTTCTTTAAGATGATTTCCATATTCATGAACAAGATATCATGAAAGGAATATGATGTATATTGTAGTAGGCACTTGCTGTCCCCATCCCGCCTCACACAAATATTACCAGTTCTATTAGATATATTGTGCTTGGAAAGTGGCCCTGAGATGGATAATGGCAGTACTCCTGTATGATACTCTCCATGTGGTTCAACATAGATGTTCAGCTATGCCCCCCCCCCCACATACAGAAACAGACATCTGTCCATTTGCCAAAACAGCAAGAGCTGTTGTGTCGCAATTACTCTACTGTATAACCTCTATACAAGGCTAATAATGAAAAAAGAGGCAGAAGTGCTGAACTACTATCCAAATAAGCTCTGCAGCAATATAGCTGGACATTTACCTTTGTTTCTTATACAGTATGTCAAACAGCATACAAATCAATAGCTTTTCTGCTTCAGTGGCATGTAGTAGGGTTACTTCATACCTAATATAATCATAGATGATAATATTGCACAGTTCCCATATAGTTCAAAATGATTAGAACCTTTTATATGAATTCTTTAACAAATTAAAGGTAACATAACACATTAAAGGCAAGCTGCATATGCCCAGTATTGACTTACAGCAGCGTAAGTCGATTTAGAAAATATCAGAAATCAATTGTCCCCATTGTTAACAGTGTTTCCACAATTTCATGGTTTTGAACATGTTTGAATACCCTCATATTGAAAAAGACTTCTACATCTGAAAGTATACAGCTGTAATACCATTTCTTTTGTGGCCAACTCAGAAAGCAATCCAAATGTGCACTATAAGTTCTGGAGATCATTTTCAATTCCATCCTATCAGATCCAATCAAGAGCGATAAATCTGTCTGATTCCCAACATCCCACAGATAATGTTTGCCAAGAGCTCTGGCGTCTGATGTTGGCAATTTCCTCCTGACGACATTCATGCTATGCTTATACAACTGAGACCGATCTTGATGAATGGATGGCATCAAATCTGTTAATAAGAAACCCAATCAGTCTTAGTACATATTTGATCGTGCCCTGGCTCCACACATGCCCATTTTGATTATGAATTAGAGGCTGCGTCTCTCCTTCTGGGCACTTCCGGTGTTGGCAGCTATCCCAAGGATGTGCTTTCTTGTACTTGACCCTGTTGTTCTTGAACACACAATGCCTGTATACTGACAGAGGACTTCTGAGAAATATGACATTTACCTTCAAGTAGTGCTATCGGCTAGCCATATAGTCCATTGTGCAGTGTTCATTGAAGACGGAAGAACTGAGTATCCAATAAAAAGGCAATGCAATGACCTACTTGTTGGAACAGGCAGGAGGAGGGGAGTGGATGGCTATATTTGATCTCTACCCTAATGAGAGAGAGACATATTATAACAGAAAATGTACTTTACCCCACTGTCCGGATAGGAGACCTGTGTAGTTTTTTTTACTACAAACATGGACAAGCGAATGGCGACAAAAATGTTTCACTCCCATGTGGGGACTATTACATGGGTGGATAGCAACAGGTCTCACACTGTGCTTTAATAGATATAGGAATACCTATCTTTATATGAGTAAAAGCCAACATGCTTTTAACTATATAGCAACATATCTGCCTGTACTTTAGCACTATACCCATGTTTGTAGGGGTAAGGAACCAACCTGCTCACATTTAACTGTTCCTTCATCTGACTTCCATAACTACTGCTGAACAAATGACTTGCATTTGTAGCCATATCCATCTATGGCAGAATCCATTTTGTATTGGAATATGGAAAGGGATTAGCTGTAGGCTAATATGGTATTCCATACATAAGGTATACCAATACCCGGACACTCCTCCTTTACCTATTCTATTCCCACCAGACCCACACTCAGCCATATGCTCGAAGACTGAATAAAAATGAGAAATGGATAGGATCAATGATTTGCTTGTTGGTTTGATATGCTCTGAAGCCGACAAAGTGATTCCTGAAGGTTACAACTTCAGTGATGCCCTCCATGACATTGACTCTAATGGAAGTACTTAGTGTTCCCCCCAAGTTGTGGGCCCAACATCTGGTCCTTGTCACCTGTCAAATTGCAGGTGTACTTTTTTTTGCTGAGCTAACTGTGCAAGGAAATACTTCACATGCAGCATTACTGGTTTACTTAACGTGTGATAGGAGATGGATCATGGTAGTATTATATACTTCCTATATATTATGGCTTTTTCTTTTACCAGGGATATTTCAGCTGCTATGTTCTTCCTTTCCCCCACATACATTTGTCCATTAGTCAACACAACAAGAACCTCGATTAGTTTATTTTATGGCCATTATGAAAGGCTAATCGGGGAAATAATGCATTATGGAAATGGTGAGCTACTATCCAAATAAGCTCTATTGTAGCAATACGGCTAGATAATTACCTTAATCTCTTACAGTATGTGAAACGGCGGATCTGCTTTTGCTTACAGTTTTTCATTTTTAGTTTCGTGAGCTTAATCACTGCATACATAATCATACTTATGCAATAATCCTCCACAGGGTTTTCATAGTTGAAAATTATCAGAACTAATACGAATTCCTTATGGCCACCATCCACCTTGGGGAATTTCGGCCGATTAAGCCCATACACTTCCTATTATAACTTCGGGCGATTAGAGCCCAGTGGATGGTGACCATTAAAGATAAAGGCCACGAAACTGCGACATGATACGCATTAAAGCCAAACTACAGTGTTGGTCAATTCAGAAAATAACATAAACCAATTCACACCATTTTTGACTGCATTTCCACACGTTCATAGGTTAAAATTTGCTTGAATACCCTCGTATACTGGCAAAGATACAATATTTGAAAGCACACAACCGTAACACTATTTCTTTTGAGAACTTGTCATAAACAAACTGAATTTGTATTGTAAGTGCCAGGGATGGTTCTCAGTTTGATCCTGTCATATCCAAGTTTGACAATAATTCTGTGTGATTCTCAGCATCAGACAAATAATATTTGCCAAGAGCTCTGGTGTCTGATCTTGACAATTTTCTACAGATCACATTTATATGCTATGCCTACAGATGGAACTGATCTTGATGAATGGATAACATCAAATCTGTTAATAAATAAGCAATAAGTCCTAGTTCATACTATTTAATCATGCCCTGGCTCTGCACATGTCCATTTGGATTATGAATTAGAGGCTCTCCTCTTGGCCATATCCGATGTTGGCAGCTATCTCAAGGATGTGCTTTCCTGTAGCTGACCTTGTTGCTCTTGAGCACGCAAGGGTACTATACTGACAGGGGACCTCTAGGAAACATGACATTAAATTATCTTCCTGCAGTACAATCAGTTAGCTATAGTGCCCCTCAACAGTGTCCATTTTATGGATAATACAACATCCAAAAAAAGGAAATGTGTTGATGAGTCCTTTAAATTGACGCTTTCAAAATTCTTTGGTTGGCTTTGCTTCCAGGGCATTTGCAATATTCTTCTAACGCCCCTGTCCTAATGTCAGAAAAACAATTGGAGGGCTAGTCTAATGCAATAGGGGTGGAAAATGGGGTACAACGGAAATCTGGACTCAATCTCTGACTCCCATGTGGCAGACTATTACATGCGTGGGTAGCAACATGTTTGCCTGTTCTTCCATGAATGTGCAGTGCAGATGCTGAAATAGACTTTATGTATAGCCCTCCCACATGCCAGTATTCCTCCATCTGACTTCCATGAATACTGCTGGACAGATGACATGCATCTGCAATCTAATTTCCCGAGCCAAGGGTGGCATAACACATTACCATTTTGTGTCTGCCATAAAAAAAAGTTAATTCAATATAGACTGAGCTTCTCCTTCTGAGAAGGCAATTCGAGAATGTTTGGTGGTGGTGATGGTGGAGGGGGTAGCAAGTTTTGTAAAGGTGTCTTGTTCCGATTGGAATCTCATCATCTCAATTACAAAATGACACCTGACGGTTGGCATTTCCCACAATGCACGGCTGTTGGAAATCTGACTGCGCTGCTAGTTCCCAGTGCCATCTGCTGAAATGAAACCAGCAAGGCATGGGGCTAGACGGTCCTGGTATAGGGCATATTAAAGCTTTCTGTTTTTACCCTTACCCATTTTACAGTTAAAGTGGTTATGTCTGAATTCAGTTTAAACCCGTTTTCTGTTTTTTCTGTTTTATACAGTACTGAAAAGGAGCGCCATTGGAAAAGCCATGCTTTTTATCAGCTCTTACAGTATAGTTCCAGTAACCGGAATTGAGAGTACATTTAAGAGGTGGAGGATAAATCTGATAATATGATAAAAGAGCCAAGTTATAGGGAATCAGAGAAAGGAAAGCTAGGAAAGGAAGCATGGTCTACTGCATACCTTTGTGTTCATTTCTAAGAATATTAACTTGTCAGAAGTACTCACTTCAATATCTATTATCTGTGGCTGATTTGTAGTCTACATCTTCACCTACGATTGGCCAATGCTTTTGAAAGCAATCGCCAAAAAAGTACACCGCAATGCTGAGACGTTTTGTCGTGCTAATCTGACCTCAGCATACTATTATATTTTCATTACCCCTGCCAGAAATGAATTGATTCAATAGTAAACTCATGCTTTCAACCGCAATAGATAAAATATTATATCCTCTAGATCCCCTGCCCAATAGGTTATACCACCTTGAATATTCATCATACTGTGTATATGTTAGTGTATATATCGTGGTTACTGACCATTATGTTGAATTAGTTCTCCCATTTTACCACTGCATGGAGCTCGTCTAATCCAACAGGAAGTGGGGTTATTTCTTGCTATACTGTCATGTTAAAAAATCTAATCTCTGAGGATAGATTTGCACACCGCATCAGTACAATTTACCTTTCCATGTGTTTACACCTTTAAGGACAGTAAAGGGTTTTCATGCACTGTGCCAAGTTGCCGTCATGCATGTATTTTTTGGCGAATCACCTTACTGTGTTTAGAATCTGGCTATAGATATAGAGTCAACTGAAGTTTATACACAGAGAGAATCAAAGGAGTATGAGTTACTCTCCTCTTTAGTGGAAAGTCAACTATCAGACAAGATAAAAATCAGAATCTAAAATTAATTTCTACAACATGCAAGGGAGTCAATATCCTTCTCACATATATAGAAAGATTGAAATTGATTTGTCTGTTTTCAGGGGTAGAGCTTTGCGAAAGGGCGAGTTATTTGATGTTTGAACCTCTCCCACCTTTTGCCAAGATAATTAAAATCGTTTGACACTGTTTTAGTACCATAGTTAGTTGAAGGACAGAGCCTGCCTGTGCTAAACAGAGGCATGACGACAGATTCCCAATACAATAGACTCCACGTAGATATACGATATACCTGCAGTACATCACCGCTGCCGGCCCTTCACCCTTAGAAAAGTGACCGTCACTGTCGCTGAAAGCACTCTCACCTGAAAGCTAGGCAGTGCCAGACTTTCAGTTGAGAGTACTTTTGGCGACAGTGGCACTCACTTTTCTGAGGGTGTTCCCTACCCCAGCTGGCTGTCCACAGGGATCATTATTCAGCAATTACTACAGTAAGAAGAGCCCTGCCAAAAAGAAACAAGAACCAGCAAATCCTGAGAATGCAAGCCATGCAAAAACTAATTAAGAATCAGCTGTGGGGACCGGAGGTAAAAGGAAATGTAGATAATGTCGAGCTAGGTTTTGACCAACAGCAGCTGGACTCCTGCAGCTTGCATGGTAAAAAGTCTTAGTGCATTACAATTCATTGTGTTATTCCCAGCAGTGCATTGTAAACTTAATGTGATATCTCATCCGTCTTACTGTCCTCCTCCTTAAATGTATTTTACTAACCTGTCGATATCTTTGTATTTTTTCAGTTGCTGCTTCAGGGATATGTAAGTATTGATGCCTTACAGTTCATTTGTGGTACACATGGGGCTGAACAGTAAAAAGTTGTAAAACTTTAAATCAGTTTAGTTAATCAACTCTATTATGCAGTCAGGCAAAAGGGCATTCATATTCTTTTGCATAGTTCCGCATAAATTCCTGAATGTACTACCAATTCTGAATAATTATCTGGCTTTTACAAGACCAAATCTCATTATTTCGGATGGTCTAAATACCCATCTTGTTCCTATTTTTCTTCTTATTTCCTAACTACATAATATAGACGATATCAAATCTGTCGCAATATGCCCAATTACTGTAACTGCATAAATTTATTTTGTATAAAAGCAGTAAATTGCAACCTTTTCCCATACCGACTGTCTGTGGATAAACAGTACTAGGCGATACTACAATGTGTATCTGTGGATCAGTATGGCTTTGGCCCTGTCTCCTTGGGGACGCCATCCATCAGGCGTGTACTGTAGTTCATATATCTGTGTGACAGAAATCATTGTTCAGCAATCACTCAGCTGTCAGTCTGTAGACATTGAGCTAGTACCCTCCTATCCCGCAGGCACCATCTTCAACGACATCCTGATATATCATACCTCAGGCCTATACACCGGGTGCCAGTTACTCATATATACCCGTTTCCTCTCTATTCCATTTCTCATAATCACAAACTCCTATTGTACTTTCCATATAGTAGCATGTGAGGTGGATACTTACCGTTAATTATGTCTCCCTTAGAGACCAAACTGCGTCTCCTGTTATATTTTTACTGTGCTCTGTCAATTACAATATTATGTCTCCCAACGCATATAATGTTATGGTGATATCCCAGGGAAAATATTTATCATTTTGTTGAGGCCTATAGGTAAACAACATGGTTTGCCCCTTTAAATCTCTTTGCTAGAATGTTGTATGCATAGCATACCTGGCGTTTGCTCTCAGAGTCTACAAAGATATGAGCATGTCTGCACCCATGCCTCCACCCTGAGTTACTTGTGTTTGTGATGAGTGCACGATGAGCAGATCGCGTGTTGCTCCTTCCAAATGTCGTCTGCCTGCGAGTGACTCATTCAGGTATTATGGTATTGGGGACTGCTCTCCAGTCAGATCTCTGCAACGGACTAACAGTCTGAGTGGAACCAGAAAACTGTTTGAAGAGTGTAGACAATGACTCAGCTGAATACTTAACTAATGCGCTTCATCTTTTGTATGTTGGGTAATGGCAGTTTCACATTCAGCTGATTTAGTACGATGACCTAAAATTTGGAAGAGATCCACAGTCCTCCATATATATTTCTCATTCCCGATAGATATTTACCAAGAGGACCAACATACAATTAGTCCCAACTCGAAAGTATCAACCTGATTTGAAATACAAGGGTGGATTATGGTCAGCATCCACAAAGTAGATTAGGGCAAGAAAGGCGTCTTGTTTAAATATTATGTGACTGAAAGGGATATTGTAACAAATCGAGTGATCAACGTATTTCAACGATCGTTCACTTGGCTAGATAGTCTCCTACATAATGACCCTAACACCATAGTGCTATTACATGTAGGGTGTGGCCCCTAGCACAGTCGAGTGAGGAAATATCTAGAAATATAATAATTCAAGCACTTGGCCGGATATTCTCCTATACATGTATATAATACAGATCGTGTTACAAATGTATAACGTTTAGGGTGTGACCCTCATTACTAGTTAACACAAAATGAAATGCGTCATTGTCGTCAGAATGAATCATTATTTTTTTCTAGATGAGTCGAAGAAATTAGCTGTAATGTAAGCCATCTATATTACATCTATATATGGGATAATGATGCTGTTTGGAGGTCATAACCCCTAGGCCAATACCCTCAAATGAGATAATTAGCTGCAACAGAAGAAGTATTGAAGTTTTCAGATGCCATCAATTAAATGCCGTCTGCTTAAAAATAATTACCGGTTATACAATATCTAATGTTTGGTGATTTCAACTTTTGTCTCTGGTTTGCCATAACCCGTTAAAGGTAGCATGATGGCTCATGGCCTCATGTTCATTCATGATGCCGCGAGTAACTCACCAGCACTATAGCGCGTAAGCCAAGCCATTTCCGACTGCCAAATTGAGAGTTTGGTCGCCACCATGATTTTTAGATGGGCATATATATAGGGTATCAGAAAATATGAGGTGGCCTTGCCTCAGGAGTAGCTTAAGGTCAGGGCAGGGCTTCAAGGTCAGAGAAGTCTAGAAAAATCTGAAAATTATACTAGATTGGTGTTCAGCACTGACAGTACATTGTAAGTAGTATTGTATGTATCGGAACGGGACTATAGTTAAGTACTGTTTATTACTCAATCGACCTGCAGCCAATCAGAGGCCTCCCTTTTGGCGGGAAATTCAAAAGCAGCCAATGAGAGGCCTCCCTTTTGGCGGGAAATTCAAATAGGTCACGTGACCGGAAGTGACCTACTTCCGGTCACGTGACCTTTGGGCGGTAAATTCAAATAGGTCACGTGACCGGAAGTGACCTACTTAAGAGGGTCACGTGACCACCATGTTGGCGGGAAATTCAAATAGGTCACGTGACGGGAAGTGACCTACTTAAGGGGGTCACGTGACTACTAGGTTGGCTTTCAAAATAAGTCACTTGAGATTTTGATGGATAAATAAATTTAAAAAAAGAAAAAAAAAGCAAGCTGAAAAAGCTTGCTAAAAAATAATTTAAAAATGCGGCTCTTTTTTTCTAGGGGGAGAGGGGCACTCTGGGGGGCACTCTTTAAGATGCATGGGGGGGGGAGGGGGGGAGGGGGGGAGGGGTAGAGTTTTTTAAGAGTGAGACTCGCTTCTCTGCCCTCTCTAAAAGAGAGGGCAGAGAGGCGAGTCTACTTACAATGAAAGGTATCATGATCGCGTTTATGATGATGTGCATCTCTTGCTGGCTAGACTTTCAAGCAAATTTGCTAAAGTCCAGCCCGTTATTGAATGTCCGGCCTAGCCTGACCCTCAGTAGAACAGTCCTTGACCCATCTATTATAGTCTAGCAGCGCCTGACCCTTGTATGAGAGTAGTATTGGCGACATTGGCTGACTCTGATATTTACCTGTGTGTACGGAGAGAGGAGAGGGTTCACAGCCACAGCTCTCTTAAGGCAAAGCTTGCGCTTATAGAGCACTACTAGTGGAGGTCTGGATAAGGAAGCTATGGCGGTTGTCTTCAAAAAAAATAAAAAATAGCCATGGCACATGTCGATGTCGCTTAATTATGCTCATATCTCGTGTCGATTTTAAGAATTGCTCATGTCACCTGTCACTATGTTTTTCAAGCTTCATGTCAAATGTCACTAGACCTCATGTCGAATGTCGATTCTAAGAAACAGATATGTCACCATCTCGAATTTAGCGGTCCACATTGCTGCTGCTGCTGCTGCTGCTGCTGCTGCTGCTGCTGCTGCTGATTTGCTGTTGCTGCTGCTGTCGGTGCTGCTGCTTGTGCTGCTCGTGCAGCTGCTGCAGCTGCTGACAGCTGCTGCTGCTTGTACTGCTCGTGCAGCTGCTGCAGTTGCTGACGATGTCACGGATGCTGTTGACAGATGCTGCTGCTTGTGCTACTCGTGCAGCAGCTGCTGCTGCTGCTGCTGCTGACGATGTCACGGATGCTGCTGACAGATGCTGCTGCTTGTGCTGCTTGTGCAGCTGCTGCAGCAGCTGCTGCTTGTGCTGATCGTGCTGCTGCTGCTGACGATGTCACGGATGCTGCACGAGACCGAGTAGCCGCTATTACTAATGCTACTAATACTAGTATGAGAAAATACATTTAGTCAGTCGACTAAATCAAGGAGGTTTTCTGACTTCAGTGGATCGTTTAGCCATCGGCCACAGGCAAAACTTGAAACCATTTTATACATGGGACAATTGGCAGAGTCGAAACATGTTGGTACGATGGGGTCGATCATGTTCATCATCAGTTCAGGCAAAGGAAGTGTGTCGACAGCACGCGAAAACTTCATGTCCGGATGTTTCAACACAACACTTTTTATCACACTCACACAGCTGCTTTGAAGAGTGAATCCTTGACCAAACTTGAGCTTTTCCAACACAGCTTTGGCCTCCTTCTGTGCAGTAAGGGATCTCTCTTTCGGGGTCATCGCAGTGCTGGCTAGCATGTCCTCAAAGTCTTTAACATAATGTTCCAACGGGCTACAAATGATGTACTCCAGATCATCGTCCGCATATGTCGTCTCCTCGCACCATACTTCTTTTGTTTCGAATTCCGTCATTTTCTGAACAATCTCCTCGTGAGTGCGTTGCATATATCGAAGCTTCTTCAAAGACCAGATAACTTGTATGCCGAACGCTGAAAAACCTGAAGGAATTTCACCACTACAGTCACGCCAACTATACGGAGCTAAGAAAAATAGCTCCAACAAAATTTTCTCCCTCTGTCCAAATGAAACTACTTCCGTTCCGATGAAGTTGAAGCATGCTTCTATCCATTGCTCCTTGGTGACGTCCTTCCAATGTTTCTTTACCTCACATGCATCATAGGGCACTGTTTCTCTTCTTGCTTCTAGTGGGAGTTGCTTTTTCTTTCTTGGACTCATTTGGAGAGTTTCGATGCTCTGTAGCGTCGACACTTCGATAAGAAAAGAAGCTGTAAAGGTAGAAATAACCCTCATAACATGCTGAGCGAGCGTGGAGTGGACGATGCTACGATGATGAAGGGCGAGTCGAGAAAGTGTGATGAGTGAGAGCAGCGTTTCACTCCTTATGTACCCTGTCCTAGATAATCCTCTTAAACAGCTGAAAAGACTCTCTCAGTACAGAGTCTCTACTCAATTAAGTGATCTGTTAAGTAAGTTTTCACATGCTACTTGACTACTGCAGGGGGGTTTAGACTTAAGCAGCTTAGTGCACACACGTGTCTGTTAGAAAGCTACCTGCACACCTGCCTTCCTTTTTCACTAGTATTTACCCCTTGCCGACTAATAAGGTACCTATACACGTGTCAGCCTCCTTATATACGTCATTCTTCCTCTCGAGAGGAAGAAGCGTGTCTCTTCGTTTTTTTTGTTTAAGAAGTGAGAGTCTTTAAGATCACGTGCCTGGAAGCGACTTGATGAAGCAAGTGACTAGAAGCGACGACGTCACATGCTTTTAATGAGGTGATCAGCTGTGACTGGCGGCGGCGGCGGCGGTGGCAGCGGCGGTGGTGCTGGTGGTGGTGGTAGTAGACGTTACTGTGGTCAAAGGTGATATGTTTTTTTTCCAACAGAAATCAGAGCTTTTATACAGAGGGAGTTTAATCCTATTTCCAACAGCACCCCAGCTGTCCAGCAGCCGCTCCGCTCCGTAAGAGCTTCTTAAGAGCTTAGATGACGAGGGGCGTGTCATCATCATCTTTGGTGGCCAGCTGAAAATGGTGTTTTTTCTTTATCCATTAGCCTTACCTCCTACTCCCTACCTGAGGACGACTCTCTCCCCCTTTAGCATTCATTGTAACAAACGTCAGAGGTCAGGTGAAAATCTGATTTTCATGCACAGCCTTAGTCAGCTGTCACTCCTATTGAACTAGCTAGCCGCCGCCGGCCGGTCTACTCACCCCAGCTGTCCAGCAGCCGCTCCGCTCCGTAAGAGCTTCTTAAGAGCTTAGATGCCGAGGGGTATGTCATCGCCATCTGTGGTGGCCAGCTGAAAATGGTGTTTTTTTTCCTTATCCATTAGCCTTACCTCCTACCCCCTACCTGAGGACAACTCTCTCCCCCTTTGGCATTCATTGTAACAAACGTCAGAGGTCAGGTGAAAATCGGATTTTCATGCACAGCCTTAGTCAGCTGTCACCCCTATTGAACTAGCCGGCCGCCGCCGGCCAGTCTACTCACCACGGCAGGAGGCGGTGATTTTTTTTTGTTTTACACTTAAGTCGCTCACCACATGCACACGACTCTACTCACAGACAGACACTCCCGTCTTAGGGGGTCCTGCTTCACACTACACGCCTCCTGTAGTTTTTTTGTATACACACTCTAAGCTCATGACTGCTTAATCCTTTATACAGCTAATGCGCGTTGAATTAGTACAGTCGGTACACCGCCCGCTCATGGCAGTCCATCTCTCAAAAAAAAAGAGGGAGGGGGGAAAGAGATCCAGCTGAAAACGTCATGACTTATGTCTTTTGTTTCTCTTTGGGAATGTCCGCCGGTCAGCTGGCGGCAGCAACTGCTTAATCCTTTATACAGCTAACGCACGTTGAATTGCTGAACAAGGCAGTAAGTAGCTTAACTCGTGTCAGTCGATCTCTCAAAGGGGCGGGGGAAAGGGATCCAGCTGAAAACGTCATACCTTATGACTTTTTGTTTCTCTTTGTGAATGGTCACCGGTCAGCCGGCGGCAGCTGAAGAGAGCTGTAAGTAGCTTAGCTCTAGAAGCGAGAAGGCGTATATAAGAGGCCTGGAAACACCCGTTCACTCACTCAGTCTTTTGCTGCTCTCTACAGGCACCACCATGAGCAAAACACAACAACTACTGTCGTCCAAGGATCTAATCGAGTTCAACAACAAGAAGAATACGCAGAACGGTGATCGTTTACTGTCAGCGTCTCCTCTTGCTACTGAAATTGAGACTACCGCCGCAACCGCTTGGTCTTATCACCCTCCCGCTGTAGCGAGCGCACACAGCAGTAGTAGCGACGTTGTTACACTCGCGACGGTTGTTGCTGCTGAGCACGCTGCTGCTGCTACTGCTGCGCCTGCTGCGGCTGCTAGTGATCCTCGTGCTGCTAGTGCTGCTGCTACTGCTGCTGCTGCTGCTGTTGCTGCTGCCGCGCCTGTTACTGCTGTGCCTGCTGCTGCTGCTGCTGCTGCTGCTGCCGCGCCTGTTACTGCTGCGCTTGCTGAGGCGGCTGTGCCTGCTGCTGCTGTGCTTGCTACTGCTGCGCCTGCTACTGCTGCACTTGCTAGCGCTGCGCTTGCTGCTGCTGCTGCTGCTGCTGCTGCTCCTGCTGCTGCTGCTACTGCTGCTGCTGCTACACCTCTTGCTGCGACTACCGCTACTAGTACTGACACGCAGTACGTTGCACAGAACCTCTCCACCGCTTCATCAACCGACGCCATCAACGCTGCTCGCGCTGAGACTTACAGCTATTCGGACACTCAGCCCCAGCAGCGCGTAGTAGACATACATGTCCTAAAGCAACAGGGTGAAACAGAGAACGACGCTGACGACGAGGCGTACGAGGAACCCGAAGGGTCACGGGCGCACAGTCCGTTTTTCGACCTCATTTCCACTGGTAGTGCGTCCGGTCCGTGGCGACTGCCCTCACCAATACCTTACGAAGTCATGTGGTTGCCCTGTTCCGACAACGAGTCGTCTGATACCAGCGCAGACGCTGCTCCTGTTATTGGTTCTGCTGCAGTAGTACCTGTATCATCATACTTCAAAGCAGAGCCGTTAGGATACTTGTCAGACGCTATGCTACTGAAAATAAGCGGTAAGTTGCCGACATCAGATTACATACGGTTAGGTTCATTCCTTGAAGTGAACTTGAAGGATATGGGATATCTCAGTTGTGAGACAAGTGTCATAACTCAAGCTAGAGAAATGTTCACTACTTGGTACCAGAAAAGTTGTACTAGTAGGTGGAAGGACCTAGCCGCCGCCTTGGAAGAATCTTACCGTATGGACCTCATCAAATTCTCACGTGAGTACATGGACAAGCATGACATGTGGGATGGCTTAGAGAGTGGAGACATGGAGTGGAAAGTGCAGAAATATTTCTCTCTTTTAGCTGAGCTCTGCCCTAGAGACTGGAAGACCATAGGGATCTACTTAGGGTTGACTTCTCATGAAGTAACTTCCATCTCTCAACCTGTGCCTTCTGACAGGACTGTGAAGAACCCTGTCTATGAAGTGCTGAAAGCTTGGAAGTACAACGAGACGTCTGAGCCTATGGCTCTGATGAAAGTGTTGGAAGACTACATGGGACGCGGCGACGTCGCAATGTATGTTCAAGGGTTGTATGCAGCTGTACCCAAAGAAATAAAAGTGAGCTGTGACACACCAGTGTTGACGACTCTCGTCTGATCCCTGCAGTAAGATGGACATCTGTTGAAATCGATCCTACACTACAGACGTCTTTCACTATGCTAATAGCATCGTGTGGTAAGAGGCGTCTAGTATTCGAAGTGATAAACAACGTTTATTTTTTTAATATTTGGTAAATAAGTGAAAAAAACAAAAAAAAGAAAAACATGCCGCAGGACGTTTGCGAAAAGTGTTTCAAAATTTTTAAAAGACCGTACAATCACGAGCGACCCGTAGAAAAATGAAGAACGATACCTAAGTTTTGCCCTCTATGCAGCGATGTCGGCTAGCGTCGCATACGACTTTCCGGGGTAGGAGGGGCAGCGTACGTCAGAGAATCCGACGCAGATTCCGACCCCTTGTTAGACCGAGTTTAAAATCACATAAACGAGAACGCCAAAGTCATCGAGAAAGCTGTGCTAGAAGTTTACCGACCAACCTTAGCGAAGTTACATGTAGCGATAGGTGAAGCTCTCCTGCTAGAAGAAGCGACATTCACCCCTTCTCCAGGCGGCTTCGCTGCAGCTCACACCAGACAACCGTTAGTTCAACTGAAGAAGCGGCTTCTGAGATACATCCGTCAAGCTCCAGTCGTACGCTTCAACTCGGAGAGTTACGACTTGAACCTGATCAAAAAATACGCCTTCACTCGTTATTTGCCTCCGGAGACCGAAGAAACCAACAATTCAGCGTCATAAAGAAAAGCAATCAATAGTTGACGTATGACGTAGTAGTCAACTTTTTTAGCACTTGGTTACAGCTACGCGAATTATTTGCGAGCTTTCACTACAAACGAAGAGAAAGGTTGCTTTACTTACGAATGGATGACGTATACCAAGAAACTAGTAAACAAAAAACCCCTGCCACCGAGATCGACTTTTGACAGCGAACTGACGGGCGTCAAAATGGCCGAAATCCGACTACGCCACATGTCAGAAAGTTTAGTATGACAAGAAGAAGCAAACTATGACAGATTACTTGATCCACTACAACAACGAAGACGTCAAATCTTTCATAGAAGCTTTTTGAAAAAATCACGCTATTTTTTTCCAACATAGCAGCATTGTCATGTTGAAAGACGCCATCTCTCTCGCCAGTTTGACTTTACAAGACCTCTTCCAAAAACCCTATAAGCTGTGTTCACAACGTTCCCTCCGTTCGACGCCGTCCTCCACGCTCTGATCAAAGAAAATGTAGTCAGTGGTCCTTCCATCATCTTCCATAGATTTCACGAGAAAGAGTGTATAGGTGTCTTATAAGTCGGCAGAGGGTGAATACTAGTGAAAAAAGGAAGGCGCGTGTGCAAGTAGCTTTTTCTAACAGACATGTGTGTGAACTAAGCTGCTTAAGTCTAAACCCACCTGCGGTAGAAGCTCTGTACTTAGAGAGTCTTTTCAGCCGTTTAAGAGGCTTATCTAGGACAGGGTACATAAAGAGTGAAACGCTGCTGTCACCAGTCACACTTTCTCCACCCGCCCTTCATCTTCGTAGCATCGTCCACTCTACGCTCGCTCAGCACGTTACGATGGTTAGTTCTGCTATTTTCTTTGTTTATGAAAGTGTTGACGCTACAGAGCATCGAAACCCTCTCGAAATGAGTCCAAGAAAGAAAAAGCAACTCCCACTTGAAGCAAGAAGAGAAACGGTGCCCTATGATGCATGTGAGGTAAAGAAACATTGGAAGGACGTCACCAAGGAGCAATGGATAGAAGCATGCTTCAACTTCATCGGAACAGTAGTTTCATTTGGACAGAGGGAGAAGATTTTGTTAGAGCTATTTTTCTTAGCTCCGTATACTTGGCCTGACTGTGGTGAAATTCCTTCAAGTTTGTCAGTCTTCGCCATACAAGTTATCAACTCCTTGAAGGAGCTTCGATATATGCAAGGCACTCAGGAGGAGATTGTCAGGAAAATGACGGAATTCGAAACAGGCGAAGACACAATATGGTGCGAGGAGACGACATATGCGGACGATGATCTGGAGTCCATCATTTGTAGTCCGTTGGAACATTATGTTAAAGACTTTGAGGACATGCTAGACAGCACTGAGATGAACCCGAAAGAGAGATCCCTTACTGCACAGAAAGAGGCCAAAGCTGTGTTGGAAAAGCACAAGTTTGGTCAAGGATTCACTCTTCAAAGCAGCTGTGTGAGTGTGATAAAAAGTCTTGTGTTGAAACATTCAGACATGAAGTTTTCGCGTGCTGTCGACACACTTCCTTTGCCTGAACTGATGATGAACATGATCGACCCTATGGTACCAACACGTTTCGACTCTGCCAATTGTCCCATGTATAAAATGGTTTCAAGTTTTGCCCGTGGCCGATGGCTAAACGATCCACTGAAGTCAGAAAACCTCCTTGATTTAATCAATTGACTAAATGTATTTTCTCATACTAGTATTAGTAGCATTAGTAATAGCGGCATCCGTGACATCGTCAGCAGCAGCAGCAGCAGCTGCACAAGCAAAAGACAAACGCCGTAGTCTCCTCATCCAGACCTCCGCTAGTAGCGCTCTATAAGCGCAAGCAGTGGCTGTGAACCCCCTCCTCCCGCCGTACACACGGGTAAATATCAGAGTCGGCCAATGTCGCCAATACTACTCTCATACAAGGGTCAGGCGCTGCTGACCTATAATAGATGAGTCAAGGACTATTCTACTGAGGGTCAGGCTACGCCGGAAATTCAATAACAAGCTGGACTTTGGCAAATTTGCTTGAAAGTCTGGCCAGCAAGAGTCCGGCATACTCTCCCAAGAGTTCAGCATTGTCAGACCATGGCATGAGGATCCCGCATGGTCAGACTTTCAAAAGCAAGTTTGCCAAACTCCAGCTTTTTATTGAATGTCCAGCGCAGCCTGACCCTCACTAGAATAGCCCTTGACCCATCTATTATAGGCCAGCCGTGCCTGACCTTTGTCTGAAGGTAGAATTAGCGCTATTGGGTGCCTCTGATGTTTGCCTGTGTGTAGTCAAACCTCGCCTGAGAGAGACATACTTCAGAAAGAAAAGAAAGCGGCGTGAGAAGGTGACGGGATCCCAAGTGTCAACCCTAAGACTTACATTTGCTACGATCAAATCAGCGGCACCAGTGAAAGAAAATCTCAAAAAAAGTGTACAGAAGTAGTCGTCTTCTTAAATGTTTTCGAAAACGAAAAACTCTCCTTGCGGTAAATATAAATTTCAAAAGTGGTACGAACCAAAAATGGCCACTTACACCATAGAGAAAGATGACGTGCGCTACTTGTATTATAAGCGTCGCGTGCATTCTAACGGTGTGACAACGAGTCCTTTAAAATATGAAAAAGTGTGTTATTGATTGATTGAGCACATCTTTTCAAAAATAGAGTGTTATTAGAATTGAAAAAAAAGAAAATAAAAAAATAAAATAAAATTATTGTTGTGTTTATTTTCATACGTCTTCTTTTATTAGTAAGTAAAACAATTATAACAATTAACTAGCGTGTCCTCTTAAAGTGACACTTCCTCCGGTCGCTGCTGAATCGTCTAATTAAGGTATGTGTCGTCGTCACTTCTAGTCACGTGACTCATCAGGTCACTTCCGGTCGCGTGATCCTAAAATCGATCACTTCCTAAACAAAATTAAATTAAGAGACACATTTCTTCATGACCCAACCAATCAGAGGTCTCCATTTGACCAGAAGTAGGCCCCTCATTTGCATAAATGGGTCACTTCCGGTGTACCAGCCAATCAGAAGCCTCTAACTAAGTCAAAGTCACTTGACGTCACTTCCGGTATGCCCTTATATGTACATGTGAAGGTCACATGACGTCACTTCCGGTATGCCCTTATATGGGCGTGTGACGTCACATGACGTCACTTCCGGTATGCCCTTATATGGGCGTGTGACGTCACTTCCGGTCAAATGGAAGCCTCTGATTGGCTGAGTCATGACCTTGACCTCTAACTAGGTCAAGGTCACGTGACGTCACTTCCGGTATGCCCTTATATGGGCATGTGACGTCACTTCCGGTCAAATGGAGGCCTCTGATTGGCTGCATGTCGATTGAGTAATAAACAGTACTTAACTATAGTCCCGTTCCGATACATACTATACTACTATTGTACTATAGTGCTACAGGGGCGGATACAAGATTTTGGAAAGGGGGGCGGGGGGCGTGAAATAGGCAATGTACTGTGGGTATTTGAAATTGCCACATTAAAATGTACACAAAAATTTAGGGGGGGGGGCGAACTAAATTACATGCTGCCTAAATCCGACCCTGCTGAGTATAGTACTGAGTGGGAACTCAGAATATTCTCCATAATAGGCCTACTACATCTAATTCTTTAAGAAAGCTGTTGGTCTATTCAAAATTAGATACTAAGTTACACAAATACATATTAATATTTGTTGGAAAGAGAAGGCAATAGTGATCATTTTGAGATTATTATTGTCAAAATCGGACAAGCGGAAGTCACCATAAAGTTCAATGATAAGTCATTAGGATAATGGTACATCACTGCACTGGTGGCCACCTAGTGGCTGTTTATGACACTAAATCCCCGCAATGGTACGCTTTCTCCTGTCGTGTCACAAATATTATATGCTTTAATATGTTGTTGCCTTGGTGCTGGAATCGGAGGCTTATTGAGCGATAAAATACCACAAATAGGATACTGATTAGCTGCAACATTATATTAGAAGAGGAATTAATAGTCAATTATTTCAGGTGTCGTCCAAAAGTATAATACTTGGCACGTTGGCAGTCCTTAATATGGTTAGACCTAGTGTTTTCTACAATGTGTCTCTAGTTTCTACAATGTGTCTCTAGTTTCGTGCCGGTATTGGCCATTTAAGAAAAGCATGCCGTTTGAATGCACTCTGCGCTTTTGCCGCTATGATGCATGAACGCAGCCCTGTAATGTAACTCCTCGGTCTGTGAGCTGCTCTCTGATTGGCTGATGCTGATTGGTGTACCGGGCGCCGATTGGAGAAGCCTTGTGAGTAATATAGCTAGGGCCTTCTTTTATTGCTATAATGCCATATAAAAGGACACACTCGAAATGCACAAGATATAGGCTATGCAAGTTTGTAGGCTGTTCATGAGGTCGTCTACGAATCGAGCGCTAGACTCTATAGAGAGGCCTGCATGCGGGTAAGTCTGGTTATAATTTTATAGTCATAGTCAATTTTATAATGCATCCATATCAGGCCCACATTTCCTTATATATAGGTTAGAACCATAGAGGTATCAAATATTTTGTCCTTGATAACAATCAAATCGATGTGTTACCTATGCATCATACAGCCTTTCACTGTTTAACAAAAGATAAATGGGATAATCTGTTGTGATTTATGGAGTGTGCCAACTTTACACTTTACGTGTGGATTCATGCATGTCATTGATCTGGAATGCATTTATCAATTTAGGCGTGAGTAAAGCCTATTAACTTAGCTGTAGGCCTACCTATATATAAACCCCACTGTAACCGATTACAGCCTATGATTTATGAACGAATTCAAACTTTATTAGACATAAGTGATTATAGTCTCACAGTAATTTACAATGTTTGGTGGTAACTCGAATGTGTCGGACATGAACAAATGTTTTGTCAAAATATGATATGACTTCATTCAATTCATAACACTGTTATTCACAGAGATGATTAGTTTGATTTGAAAACTCATCGTGGGGCTAATATGTTTTTAGTGCTACCACGTTTGTGCTAAAAACATTTACATGTATAGGTTGCGTCTGCGTTTGATGGGCTACACCTGAGGTCCCTAATACTATTTCAAGCATTATGTGCCTATACACATATATAATAATGTCCAGGGTTCAATATCCAGAGGTAGATTATGATATGGTGGGATCATGTTGGCACGTGTCATGGAATCAGCAGTACACTGGAAATGGAATACGCTTGGACCCCATATTTATAATTAAAATTTGAATAAACTCTTAACTGTGAAATAACACTGTCATTTTGCCCATCTTTCAAAATAAATGTTAGTTGTCAAGAACTTTAGGTCTATAATTATAGATTAATCAAGTGTTCTTATCGTAACAATTAACAGCTTACTGATGTTATAGATAAAGAAAATATATCAGCCAGACTATCTAGTGCATTAGCCTCACATAGGCCTTTATGTTTGTAGTGCTACCACGTTTGTGCAGGTTCGGTCCGTATGTGCCCTGTGGACCTGCTGACCAGCCTTCGGCTGTGTTGGTTTCAAAACTATATCACGTTTGTGTTTGATGAGGTATGAGGGTCTCTATTAAATAATATAGGCTCAATATATTTTTTGTAATAAAATAGGATGTGAGAAATAAATTCTTCACTCAGGATATCGTAAAATCAGGGTAGCGTGGCCGAGCGGTCTAAGGCGCTGGTTTTAGGCACCAGTCTCACTGAGGCGTGGGTTCGAATCCCACCGCTGCCAGTAGGATTTTAGTCATGTAGAGCGGGGTCGGGTTGAGTGCCCCACCTGCCTATCACTGCATGAGTCACAGGCAGGTAAGCTAACCCTGGAAGCTAACACATCATACCTAGGTTATGGGACGTTGGCCTACACGTGGAGGAGAGATGCAAAGGGCAAGCTGTATCAGAAACCGATTAATTTCCTTGTCCAACTGCCTTCAATTAATCTCTTTAGTTATATATAATAGCAACATTTCTATGTTTATTGGGGGAGCTATGTGAAGCATTAGCCTACATAGAAAATAGGATATTATAAGTCCACCCATTGAAGATCAGTCTCGGACCCCGACTGTATGTATACAGCCTGACGGCTGCAATGGGCCTGGAGGGCTCGAGGCTGATTGAAGATAGGCCTACCTGTGTTCATGGGACCCTCTTAATTGCCTCTTATTGTCCATCAATGATATCTTATTGTGGCCCATCCTCCAAATAATTATAACTTTAAATGTAGAATTCAAAATATGGAAAAAGAAATCGGACCGTGCCATGTCCATGCCACTTTAAGGGTCTACCCCGGGGGTCTACCCTTTTGAATAGGATTAAATGCAAGCTTGTAATATTGTACATGTAATAAGCTTGCATCAACCTATGAATGAATGCGTTTCTCTTAGAAGATTATCACACTTTACACCTATTGCACCCTATTACCGTACCTATTAGGGACATTTAGCAACCACGTAAAAGAGCATTAAACGCAGACGTATCCTATCCTTTCAGCACTGCTACGTCTGCGTTTTATAAGCTTTTACGTGGTTTGCTAAAGCTCCCTAATATTACACTTTTTATCACAATAGTTATGGGTTGAAGTGGGAGATCAAAGAAGGTCAGAAATTGAATTGCATCACCTCTCATATTGACTATCAGATAGCGTGGCCGAGCGGTCTAAGGCGCTGGTTTAAGGCACCAGTCCTTTCGAGGGCGTGGGTTCGAATCCCACCGCTGTCAAAGCTTTTTAATGCCACACAATCATGCTACACATTACCTATATGAATTATGATAAAGGCCTATAGATGCGGCCATTACAACCTACTGTCCAATGGTTGACTACACTGATAATAATGGCCCTGGAAATGTTAGTCACTACGGACTACATTTCTATAGTCACGTGAACGTAGAAAAAACGGCTATACCAAGTTAGTCGCCTATGTCTATAGTAAGTTAGTCATATAGTCATTAAAAGAGCTGATTTGGGATATATAGTCAAGTGACTATGAATTTAATGCTTTCATGCTCTAAAGTAGTCATACTGACTAATAGATATAGTCCATCATGAGACGGCAGGACAATAAGTCAGGACAAGTACCCCCCTGGCATCTACCCCCAAGACATCAACCCTAGGGCCTTCTATCTACCCCCTAGGACATCTACCCCAGGCCAACTACCACTACCTAGGACATCTAATCCCTAGGACTTATACCCTATGGGCATCTACCCCTTGGAATTTTACCCCCTAGGACTTCTACCCCTTAGGACATCCCCTGGCTTGGAACCTACCCCCAGACATCTACCCCCTGGACATCTACTTCCTGGGACATCTACCCCCTTTACTCTCTAGGACTGTTACCCCTGGGAACATCAACCTCCCCCCTCTTCCCACATAACCATATGGTTCAGTCATATCATGTGGAGGGGATAGATTTCCACAGGGACATCAGGCATCTACCCCTGGACATCTACCCCCTGGGAATCTACCCCCTTGGACATCTACACCCTAGGATTTTATCCCCTTGGAAATCTTTTCCCTGGACTTTTGCCCCCTTAGGACTCTACCCCTGGACATCTACCCCCTGGACATCTACCCCCTAGAAATCTACCCCCTAGAAATCTACCCCCTTATGACTAGGATATCCATCCACTGGACTTTAACCCCCTTCTTTTACCCCCTAGAACATCTATCCCCTTGGATGTCTACTACCTTTATCCTCTAGGACTTCCACCCCTGGGGACATCAACCTCCTCGAAATCCCCATATGGTTGAGTTATATGTGGAAGGGGTAGATTTGTCCAGGGGTAGATGTCCCAGGGGATAGATGTCCTGGGGTAGGTGTCCAAGGGAGTGGAAGTCCTAGGGGTAGAATCCTAAGGGGGTAAAAGCCCAGGGAATCAATATCCAAGGGGATAAAAGTCCTAGGGAAAAGATTTCCAGGGGGTAGATGTCCAGGGGTAGATGTCCAATATCCCTTGAGAAATCTCCCTCCACATGATATTGGTGTCCCCAGGGGTAGATGTCGGATGTCCCTGGAGAAGGGGGGTAGATGTCCAAGTGAGTGGATGTCCTAGTGGGTAGATGTCCAGGGGGTAGATGTCCACGGGTAGGTGTCCAAGCTGTTGGATATCCTAGGGGGTAGAGTCCTAAGGGGATAAGTGCCGAAGGGCATAAAAGTCCTGGGGGTAGATGCCCTAGGTGGTAGATTCCCAGGGGGTAGATGTCAGGGATAGATGTCGGATGTCCCTGGAGAAATCTACCCCCTCCACATGATATGACTTTAATATCATGGGCATTTGGAGGGGGTTGCTGTCCCCAGGGGTATAATTACAGTCCTAGAGGGGAAGTCCTAGGGGGTAGATTTCCAAGGGTAGAAGTCCAGGTGTTAATGTTGTGGTAATGTTTAGCATGCTTAGCACATCTACCCCTTGGACATCCATCCCCTGGACTTTTACCCCCTTATGACTTCTACCCCCAGGACATCCATCCCCTGGACTTTTATATCCTAGGGGGTAGATTCTCATGGGGTAGATGTCCAGGGGCAGATGTCTGGGGGTAGATGTCCAGGGGTAGATGTCCGGGGGTAGATGTCCGGGGGTAGATGTCTGGGGGTAGATGTCCGGGGGTAGATGTCTGGGGGTACCTACCCTAGCATCATTGGATAAAGTAGATGAGCATGGGCCATATGCCTGGCACACTATAACCCTTCACACAGTCTTCTGTATAATCTAGTCTGGAAGCCTAGAGATCCACAGTTACATGATCAGAATTTGAACAAAACCACATGATACTTCAATCAAAATTGAGATTGCATGTGTCCTATGATGCCTTAAGTAACTATACTCAACATTAACACAAGAGCTAATGCACAGGGATATGTTTAAATGAGTAGTTTAGCTAGAATAAGATGAGCCTACCTGAAGTCAGTTGAGCATTCAATTTTGAATCCTAACTGTTTCCTGTGCACACATTCCTGTGACATCATCAATTTGTGTGATCCACATATAGTCACTCCTGACTATCTTATGACTAATATGTGACTAACATATGTATTCACCTGACTACGGGGGTCAAAATATGGTGGCATAGTCAGTACTGACTATAGGTTTTATTATCAGTGTATGCTGCGCCTATATATAGGGCCTACATGCAGCAGCCACCTTGACAATAAAAGTAGCTATCAGGTTCTATAAAGATGGATAGATACCATTAACAGTCGACACTAAGGTCAATCATGACTGTAAGTATAAGAGACTATAGTGTAAGAAGTATGAGATCTCTGCCCTTAGTCTCCGGACGTTGGCTGGAAGGAAATTGCCTACATAATGGAAGAGTTCCTGCAGGTGGTTCATCTGTACAACGATGGGAGTGTGATGCCTCAGACCATTCCAGCACTCTGGTGGTGGAATGGTATATTTATGCCATCATCATCTCTTTGGGTAATGTTTCTGGCTTGGATGTGATCGTATACACAGACTCCCGCAATGCTGTCATGGCTGTTCCTGACTACCACATCCGGGACCGCATACTACACTTATTGGCTTGGAAGGTCCAAGAAGAGGTGGTCTCGAGGCTCACAGCAGGATTTAAAACCATTAGGCCTATACACTGGGTCCACATGGAGGAACACTTGATAATGACTTGGCTAATGAGGTAGCACATAATATTATTATATAGGGCAGCTCTTAGTGATGAGGGAATATTCTGTCACGCCCCACTTCTAGGCGCCAAGTCAGAACTATACTGTGGAGAACCCACTTGGCGAAAGTGGAAACCACCAACAAAGAAATTGATGTGTTGACCGCCTATACGTGTCCCAGTCCAGAGAATGGCACCTTAAGGTGCAAACTGCTCTGGATCTGGTTCTGATGACGCTGGGGTGGGTAGCCCACCGGTAGCCCAGACAATGGTTGCCAATTTCCGCATAGAATTCCGGTGGTAGGCTCACTTAAACCCAAGCGTACGGACTGTGTCTTGATGTGAGCAGTTCACTGCTGTCCACATACTTACATCCTGCTGGGAGGTGAACGACAGGGCTCTCCTTAGAATGCCACCACCCTCAAGAGCTGGCTGCTTCCTGTCCCTTGAGGTTTTGGCTTTGGGCATGATTAAGTGCACAGCAACTGAGGTGACTGCATGCCCGCAAACTGCTGGATTTGTTCCCCTGTTCCCCTGCCTGATGGGGGAGGGGTGAAATACATTCAGATGGGTATAGACCCCTAAAATCGACATGGCGACATGGCCATTTCTTAAAATCGACATGGCGACATGGCCAATTCTTAAAATCGACATGGGACATGGCCAGTTAAGTGACATGTGACATGGGCATTTCTTAAAATCGACATGTGACATGGGGCTTAGTGACATGACAAGAAAATCTCATATTGAGTGCAGTAGGCTATCAAACCCTTTCTTCAAATTTAGCCCCTGTGGGTTTTCAAACTCCTCAATTTTCCTTGGGCCTGCGGCCCCAAGACCCCCATTTATAGCTCTCTACATTCCCCTAAATTATTTTTCTTAGTGACACTAGTGACATGGATTTTTCCTTAATGACATGTGACATGGCCATTTCTTAAAATCGACATGCGACATGGGGACCCCCCCCCATCTACCCCCCCATTCAGGGCTGAGAACTAGCTGTCACTATCTAATTTGTCCCATGTCAGTAAGACTTAAAATGGTCCATGTCGCTGTGTCGAATTTAAGGGTCTATGGGCCATACTGTGTAGAGTTCAGGGTCAGGATTCAGGGATATAAGATGATATCGTTTTAAAACCAACACAGCCGAAGGCTGGTCAGCAGGTCAACAGGGCCCATACGGACCGGACCTGGAGATTCAGGGTCTAGCTGCCGGGTCTATAATAGGCTAAGGCTGCTTCACGTGGGGTCTTCAACAAAAACCACACTATAGGGACCCCGGAGCAGGGATATAGCAAAATGCCTCTCAGGTTGCCTCCGTCTTTATAGTGGCCTATAGTGTACCACACTGTGGGATGAATCTGTTTATTGAGTAACCAAGGCTCCTCTCTACAGGTCATGATTTCACTCAGCCGCCCCACCCCTCACTCCACCCATTCCCCACCCTTCCCTTTGAGCTGCACCCGACTGCCTGACCCCTGTGCCCCTGCACGGCTCCCCCATCCACTTACCGCCCACCCTATTTACCCTTCTTTTCTCAATAAATATATACCGTATTGCCCCGTGTAAGCTCCCAATGACAGTAGTATATAGGGTCTAACTTACCCTGTCATTCATAGGTCCTACTAGACTGGCACTCAAGACAAGACATTAGTGCATTTACATAATTTCGATATTTCTCGACCCCAGGTGCTAATAATGTGTGAGAGTGGCGTTTATTCAAAGACCCAGCGCTTATACCGGTCAATAAGGTACTTCTCTACCAGCAAGCCAGAGTAGTTTATCTCATGCAGCTCTGTCTGGGAGCCAGTGGCATCCAGAGCCTCCTCCAGAATTGGCTTCAGAGGAACCTCGGAGGGAAACAGGTCTATCTGCAACTGTGGAGGTTATAAGCTCTACTTATTCACTTTCAGCGGGAGGTCAATGCTGGGCAATAAGACACTCAAGCATGCGCCTGCTATATTTCTTATTTCTTTGGTTATTTTCCTTATCAATAACTCTCGTTCTCTTAAGTACTATAGGAATTCCTGCGTATTGAGTATAAGATGTGGCATAATGATTTTATATGTGTAGGCAGAAGATCGACTCTCGACACCGGCATGTCCCCATAATTATTAATTGAAGATTGCGTATTTGCAGAAATCTGTTTATAGTTTTGTGTTTTGATCATTATCTGCCATCCGAAAGTATTTTGGAAAGGTGAACAGCTTCATTTTTGTTTACGAAATACAGAATTTGCCGAGTGCGACCATTGGCCTGTAACTATACATCATTGCCCGGAATGGGTTTTGAATGTTTGGCAGGTTTTTCATTGTAACAGGTTTCACTTATATTAAGTGGCGTATATTTACCGTATGTTGAATAGCATCTACCAGACAGAGAAATGCCCAGACAACCACAAAAAGGTTGTGAGATAGACAAAAAATGCGATTTGATCTCATCATCCTAAAATTAGGGCACTGTGGCCTTTGGCAGTGCTTTATTGGGATGTTCTTAATTTAGCTTAAAAGAGTATAGGTCACGTATTGATAATGGTGTGGATTGGCATTTTCGTATCCACGTAGTTCGGTGCAGACCGTTTATTTGTTTATCTAATTTATTTAGGCATCGAACTCTTTTACTATTCCTGGTTCTCTAGACAAAGGAGTCTGAAAGTCAGAAAACTATCTAATAAGGAATAAAAGGTCATAACATTTGATGGAATATCCACAACTTAAACGCTAATTAATTCGAGTTCTTATACCTACCACTAACACTCCATATCTATCCTCAAAACAGATTAAACCAATTTATCTTATTGGAAGACAAACTCCTTAATTTGGAACGCATTTTTCTGTTCCTCTCATCGACACCACAACGTTGACCAAAATGCCAAATGATTATACTGTTGAAATTCGAAATTGGCTCCCTGAAATCCTCACCAAATTGTGTGGCATTGATTAAAAATGAGATCATTAAATTGGAAAGCCATTATTTGTTTGCTTCCACATCCACTGGACATTTAATTCTCTTTTTCAATAAATTGAGATGACGTCCTCCTAAATGCCACTGAAACAAATAAATGTTACTATCACCAACTGTTACAACACGACAGAGATGGATTTTAAATTATTATAAATTAGGTGTTGCTCTTACCATTCTTCTCTTGACCAGATATAAATAGCCTAATTTTGAGATGTAAATGATTGTGTTTGGTCAATCAGTCCCTAATACAAGTTTACCTTCGAGGCTTCCCGTGCATAACGGCGCACATCAACATGGTGGGATCCAAATTCCCAATCCTGACAAGTGGCGTAAGCCGGCAAATGAACTTCTGGTTTGCACTGCCTGATCCCTTTATTTTCATTGGTATCCACCAAGAAATAGGATCCTAACACTGATTGCGTTGTCATGGTAACATCCTAATCTTGAGGCCATTAGACCCACGGCCGTGTATCCGGACAGGCAGATGGCTGTGCCAGAATCCATGATGAGCAAGAAAGTGGAGATCGCTGGCATCATTAAAAAAGTACCGATAGGTCTGGACAGCTTAAAGCGTCTAAGAATATAAGAACTTTTGACACTATGCTCCTTTTTATCAATATTGTTCTATTACATAATGAAGAAGCATTGTGCATGATTATATAGGAAAACACAGAAACTAATCGATATAGTATGACCAAGTGAACATAGCGAACCCCACCCTTAATGACACCGACGTCAGCACTATAATAATGCCATTAATGCATCCCTACCTTTTATCGAGCCATCACTTCCCTTATCAAATTTATAATACAAGATGAGTGATAGACTGCTAGGTTACCTAACACTGATCTCATCTGTAGTCCCCTAATGGCTGAGTGATTTGCACAAAGAGGGTGTATGAACCATTACGATCAAGAACATCGAATTATATAAAAGGGCAGCAGTGATAATTAGCATAGCATTAGCCTGATAATGTACTTCAATGTGTGTAGATTATCCGGTTATGTCCCCATAATTATAATAACATGAAATCCCTGAATTTAGGCAGTCCGAAAGCTGCAACTATTTCTGACTTACTAATTATGTATTGATAGCTAATATAATGGCGCATATGATGGGACCAGCGCGGGTGAGAGATATAGCAGGGGGTGGGTAAATTAGTTTATATACTCTTATATAACTCATTTCCTAATGACTTGATCAAAGATCAATATCTATTCGTAAATACATATTTGAACCAAGACAATGTCATACTACATAAGATTGTTTGAAAAAAAAAGTCAGATTCGTTAACTACGGATCAGCCCTAAATCCTATAGGATTTAGGGCTGATGCGTAGTTAGCCATTTGCATCTAGGCTTACTTTGGTCGATTACTGAGTAGCTTTTGAACTATTTGAAATGGTAGGGTAGGGGCTTAAATGTACATTGGTGTATATTTGATTGGAGGCATTAGGAAGTAGCCGAGATCATCACGCACCACCACAGGTAATTATATAGGCAAAGTGTCAACACCTACATAATTCTGCTGCTCAGCTAGCTTCCTCCCTTGTGGCGTAGGCAGCTCTTTAACTCTATATTTAACTATTGTTTACATGATCTACCAGGGATTCCCAGTAGCTGGTGGGAGAGGTAGGGTAGTGGTTGAAGTGTAGAGCAGGAAATAAGGGACCTCAGTGCAGGGAGCACGCAGGTCCCTTACCCTGGTAAATGTTACCTATGTTGAATTACGTGGGCATACTAACACTACCTGATGTCGCCTGCTATGAATTATGCAGGTTCATATAGAGTACTTTCGTTATAAACATTGGCCCCTCACCTTCTTTTTCGAGGTACCATTTATCATTTTTACAAACTGCTAGGATTAAAGTTCATGATAAGGCAAAGTGCTGATTTACACCCATTTCAAAAGTAATCTCAATGTTTATATCAAGAGGACATTGGTCTATAAATATATAGTCCTTAAATTAGAATTATTAAAAAAAAGAATTGTTCCTCCTCTGTCACCATTCCCAATGATATTCTGCACTGTGCTCTGGTGTATAGGCCCATAGGAGAGACAGCAAGAACATTATTTTGCGGCCCATAGCTTTGTCCTTGGGTTAAATGATAATTTGTAAAATGTGAGAGACCCACTGTTCATTGGAATATTCTGCATTCCATCATAACCTTCCATAGACACATCCCTATCAGGCAAACAGGAAACAATATTTGAAGATTATAGAGAGAGGGAATTTTGTTAAGAAAACGGTTGCCATGGCAATCAATTTGCCAAATTGCAGCTTTAGTGATATCTACCTGAGAAATGGAGTTCTGTTAGTTTTGTTTCCACCTTTAGTCTGGAATGTGAGAATCTAATTTCTCATTATTATTATCTGTGATTTTGATGTCTTAGACATTAACCGGTTAGTTCCACTTAATTCCACTTAGTTCACAGACAAAGACACTAGATGCTTTATTTGGGATCCACTTCAACAAAAAATACTACAACACACAAATACAAAGAAGGCGCTGTTTCAATGGCATGCATAATCCACACCTGTTACTAGACTGAAATAGAATCTCTCAATTAAAAATAAATTTTCCCGCCTATAATCAGCTTTCACAGGATGTGATTTCAAAGGTCCATTTCCTTAGGGAAAAGAAAGAGGTAACATTTCACTGAATTTGATCATACAAATGACTATTCAGCAAGAATGTATCGCGCTGACTAGGTACCATGTCCTACATTGTACACTTTTACCATGGATAATATTTCTCCCTGTGTGCATCGGTTCTACATGTCATGATGATAAAGTGTGTTTTACCGACGGCAAGTTTTGTCAGTTTATAAAATACTTCAGTTGAGTTGTTGTCTTAATATTAGAGCTTTCAAGTAAGAGCATATATTTTTACTGATATAAACGTACTCAAGAATAATACTCCGTACATATTATATACACAGTCAGAGTAGGACCTTACTCGGTTAGGCATTAATTGGAAGCTTCATATGTGTTACACAATTTGAACTAGGGTCATTAGACAGTTCCATGCCTCTCCACACTCTCGTTCCCAAATCCTTCCGAAGGAAGGCTCTGGGGACAGCCAAATGACCTTGAACTTAGGATTCTGCTGGGTCTGGGCAACCCCTGCTGGTAGGCTTGAACCAGTGAACAGGAACAGGAAATGGAACCAGAATGTATGATGGTAGTTTTAGGTAGATTTACCATCAGCCTTTCTGGTTCCATTTCCTGTTCCTGTTCGCTGGTTCCAAGTTACCAGCAGGGGTTGCCCAGACCCAGCAAAATCCCAACATTTGGCAGTTACCAGAGCCTTCCTTCGGAAGGATTTGGGAACGAGAGTAGCCTCTCCACTGCTCAATGCATCACTTCCATCTTTGAATTGGGCAGGGCCAAATAAAAAAAAAGTTTTGTTTCCGGTCACCCGACCGGGTCTAGCAAAACAGTGCCGGGTCCCCCTATTTTTTTTTTATTTCTAGAAAAATTTGCTATTTTCCAGTTTTTACGGTTTGCAAATTGGACAATTATTAAGGATTTTGCGGGGAAAACTCTAAAAACAGGCCCTAAAAAGGTGATAAGCAAAAAAAAAAAAATTAAAAAAAAAAAAAAAATCCGACCGGCCGGGTCTGCTTTGCCAGACCATGTTACCGGAAACCAACCTTTTTTTTATTTTGGCCCAATCATAAAACCTCACCCACTGCAATAAGATGGCTGTAAATCAAGCGCTTGTTCAACTTTAACTCTCGTCCTTTGGTCAATCCGTCCCTGAGCAACTGGTAGGCATACTAATTATTGCGTAATGCTGAAGGTAAATGACAACATGCAGTCGGTAATCATACATCTTTTGATGTGGCTTTGGGGGAGCATTCTGAAAGACATCTAGGAACCATTTAAAATGTAATGTTATGTATAGCAACATATGTACCATTTCACTTAAGGACTGAAACGTGAAGCATTCATGGTTAACCTCAGAGACATCTGAAATCACTTTCTCCATATCTCCTGCGTGTGGTGATCAAATGCCAGATTGCCAGAAGCTATATTTTGTAGGGAGCCTTGTCTACATGATTGAACTGTCAAAGCAGCACATTGTCCTTCAGCTCTTCCCATCTCTGTGGTTATAAGACCATCACAAGGTACCTTGGCTATTTCAGAGTTATCACTGATATCATGACAAACAGATAATAACAATCAATAAAGAGTTTGTTTTCTGTCAGTAAAAGTGACGTATAGACGTGACGTAAATTGGTTTTGGGCATTACCTTTTTGTTGAGCCTGAGTTTACATTATGAACGGTGTGTCTTTTACTCCCCACAGTAGCGATTGAACTGGTCAGGTAGCTGCCAAATCAGTGTCATACACTGCAATTTGGAAAGGATTCTGCATCAGTATGGTGACTTTTGTGTGCCATCCTGTCAGCTGTTCTGAAAAGTAAAGTCAAATTATCTTGCAGAAAATACCATTGATTTTTAAATGTACTACAGAGGGAAGGCTAGTCTCCTGCTCTAAAGGGCCGGAATTGGGTACAGAGGATCAAGCCCTCAATTGTGTTGATTATGGGCACTTGGTTTAGTATTAACTATCCAATTTAACAGTCACTGTATTTGTATAATTTAAATACCAGAGGTTCATCAGACAAAGGTGTCTGGCACTCCGTGATAAGGATTAAAAGGCAATAACATGTGATGAAATGTTTAGAAGTTGCAAGCTTATTGATTGGATGCATGGAGTTCTTACATCGCTGACACTCCATATTAATTCGAAAAATAAATTAAACTAATTTATCTCCTTGAATTGGTCCCTTAGACGGGGTCCTTGAATTGGAACACATTTTTTTTCCATTTCTCTCATTACCACAAGGTTGACCGAATAATTAAATGATGATACTCTTGCAATCCAAAATTGACTCCCGAAAATCCTTGCTAAAATGTGTGACCATGAGTGAAAGTGGGATTATTAACAAACTTTACCGTTTAGTGTCACGTCGTCTTACGGGTATTGAATTCCCACTTTACAAAAGATTTAGATCATTGCTATTAATTTTTAAGTTTGCTTAAAATTGAGTATGTAATTTTCATTTTAAAACAGTAATTAATTGTTACAACTTCAGAGAGGAGCATTTTCAACTAATTTACACCAATTGGTACATTATATGGGGCTATTTGAATTGGGATGGCAATATAATGCACTCCTTCATAAATATGACTACTGATTTAAGGTTCGCCTAATAGAGAACATAAGCATGGGGTACAGACATTCCTAATCTGGATAATCACACCCACTCAAATCAACTTCTTCCTTATATCATCTGATTCTTTTATTCTAAGAAACAAGATCCACTGATTGCGTCGTCATGGTAACATTCCAATCCCAATGAAGTTAGACTGGAATTATCATAAAAGTAGATTTGACAGTTTGAAACACTATAGATCAATTGACACTTCATTATTTCCTTCCTCTAATGTCTCTAGGACTAGCGGTAGATTGCTTGGTTAAGCCAATACTAAATTCAATACTCTCCGAAATGGTTTTCCCTGGAGTGATTTTCCCTAAATTACCTATGTATAGGCCTACTATTACAATTTATCAAAGAATTCCATTCATTTAATGCTTAATTCAAACCCTATATTTTCAGGTCCGCAGCTACAAGTAACTCAGTAAAGAACACATAGCATATACCTGTAATGCTTAATTTCAGCCCTATGCTGTTAATGATGCAACTATATGTAACTCAATATAGAACATCAGGGTATATCCCTGTATTAAGATCATATCCGAGCTTAGGCACTTCAAAGGATGCAGCCCCCAAGGATATGGTCCATAGGTCAGGGGGATATCATTACATTTTCCAATATTTCAGGGAGATGGTCTATAAGTCAGGGGGATATAAGTACACTTTTTAATATTTCCCCTCCAAATAATTCCCTTCTATCACTTTTTCCCTCCTAATAACCTGTCCCTCTGTAAAGACTAAATTGAATCACATCAATTACCCAGAGGATGGACTATCTGGACTGGTAAAGGTATAGTGAGTGCTTTCGGAGGGCAAATTTGATTGGAGGCATTAGGAGTATATCGGAAATAGCCAAGATCATTATGGCCCGCCATAGGGTATGAAAAACTCTCAGAGGTAATTAACCAACGTGTCAGCACCTACATAATTCTGCTGCTCAGCTTCCTCCCTCTGGTGCACGCAGCTCTTTGACTCTATATTTAAACCCACAGGTGGGGGATAAAGTCCTGAGTAGGCCTACTAGTGCCATCACTCTATTGCTTACTTTATGGCCTGGTATGATGGTGGTGAAGTCAACCTAGGTCATGTTAAAGCAGCACTCTAAACCAAGGGTTAGATTCGTGTTCTAGTCATCTAGTCATCTAATGCAAATGGTACTGCTGAGGGTCCAGTATCTGAAGTAATCCCATTCTATATATTTATTATTAATGCCTTCTTCTCATGTTATTAATTGAATATCAGTGATTTAGATACACATAGGTTATAACCAATTTGCCCACAGCTCACTCATTTTTACACGTCGCCCCAGGATCTATCAGTAACCACAACAAATTATGATGTTCATGATTATCAGACCGTCTTTGTATATTAATGGGTTGTTTTAATCTGTAGTTATTCTGTTAACCCAGTGTGCAGAACATTGAATCAACATTGGCAAATGGTTCTTCAACTTTGATCAAGCAATTAGATTTAATATTGGATCGATTTTTATGTCCGCTGGGAAGGGTCACACTTTATGGGTCTGTTCTGCTGTGTCAGCGTAGTTATGCTATATATATTTAGTATGTTATGTCGTTTGCAGAGGCCAAGAAGTGTCCCTCTGTCCCTCATATAAAACCTCGAGATTTCCCTAATGCAAAGATATGGTGATGTGTACACTGTCCATGACTGTATTTGCAGGATGGATCAGAATCTTGAGAATGTGGCCACCGTAGTTGATGTACTATTCTGATAATAATGGACCATCGTGCTGCAAAGACCAACCATAGTATGGTACACATGGCAAATAGTTCTCTTCAAAACTGTGGTTACACATTTTTCCCTCTATGTTTTCTAATCAATGCTACAATAATCAGGCCTTCCCGAATAATCTTATTAGGTATACATCCACACTTAGGTTATTACTGGACACACAGGCGGATGTCTGAAGATATATTAGTTTTCTGGAGACAACGCTGCAGGTTTAACTAGAAGGAAGGATGATTTGACAAAGGCTACATTCTACCTAGTACGGGTATTAATCAGGGTAATAGAATTAATATCAGTAATATTCTCAATCTCCCGCAATAATTCTTTCACCAACTGCACTCTGCCTGGATTCGCAAGGGTTTACGGGTGGGCCATTATGGGGACCAAAACATGTTTACAACCTCAGGACGCTAAAGGATGGCGGCAGAGACCCCTGTACGTTCCCACGGAACAGGGCCTCTGCTTGGAGAATGTAACCTTCTAATTAGGCTAAGGCAATGTAAATGTGCCGTAATAGATCCCTTATGGTGTATAATTGTGTAATGATTTATGTCTATTTTATGTTTGCCACTACCAGTATTGTCAAGAATACAGCCTTGGTATATCCCCTACGATCTTACTTGCAGCAGTGCTGTTCTGTCCTTGCAAGCAGCTTTCGGAAATAAAGTTAAACATAACTTTTTATCATAACAATAATATATTATATAAAGATAATTATATCTACAACAATAGATTATAGTATGATAATGCTTAACAACGTAATGGATGTGGTGGCTACGCCTGATGACTTTTACTTTGATTCACCAACCGTCTCACATCCACATAATTACATTTAATTTAATGCGACACACTCTACATATTCTGAACCATGTGAAAATTGAGCTGTGGCATTGTAAGGAGCATTGTGATTCTAACTGAAACAAATCAAATGTTAGGGATGAACTAAACACACTTTATAGGTGAACGCTATAGCAAGATCTGCTGTACCACCCTTCAGGAAACAATGCTTTATATATACAAAGTAGTAGATGTAGACATATATGCCTGCCGGGATCCTGAATGCACATTTCACAGTGCCTTCATTTACAGCATCCCCCTTCTCATGTATGTATACATGAGCCAACATTACCTTCGAAGAGGGGTATTCCATACCTAGGATGAGGCCCATTGGTCATGTCTTTAATTTCCCTTAATTATTAGGCTATATTAGTGTCAGCATTGCTGTTCATGATACCACCTTATACACACATTTGGTCAAACTATCAACATAGGATATTCGAGTACCAGAAATATAAATTATATACAGTGTGGACCCACTGAGGTTGGTCATGTCTGGTCATAACCACAATAGACTATGTAAAATAATGTTATAGTGACAAGGTGTATAGGAAAAAGTTACTGCTATAGGTCTAAGGCCCCACCTGTGTTCTGTCCTTAATAAATACCCCTTGTGTGCTCCTCTTCAATAGCTGATTGACAAAGAGGTCATAAAGTGAGAGCTGAGGAAATGCTTACATATATATTGCCACATGAATACCACAATACGCCTACAGACAGCAAGTACAATGTACAATAAAAGCATAAGATTTGCTTCGAGCATAATCCAAACCTGATGTCAGACTGCAAAATGATCTCCCCTTTGAAATTTCTTGTCCTTCCCCATGTAGGTTTCAGACATGCAATAACACATCCTCCAAATTGGTATTAGGTTCATACTTGGTATGCGATACATTTAATAATGTGGGATTGGATTTCATGAGGCCATTTCCTGCGGGGAAAAGGAAGATATTGTTTAGGATTTAATGCCAACTCAGCAAGAATGGATAAGGCTAACTTAGTACATTCTAGTTTTACATCCTGTCAAAAATGGAATTTGATAGTCATTAAAATGAATTAAATCTCAAAAGCACTAAAGTCTGATGTTTTATTGTATATGAGTATTTCTCTTAGAAATAGAGAGTAAATAAATATTTTATTTTACCGCAGGCTTCGTGGGAATATGGACTACTCTTCTGCCCTATAACTTCTCGATTACAAGTTACATAATTATGATTTAGATTTAATTGATGCCGAGAACTTAGCAACCAGGCTAAGAAGGGACAAAAATACACACACAAATAATTTTAAAATAAGCTGTTAACATGTACCTATTTGCAATTCAGGTCCATCTTCTTGGCTTGAATTTGACTGATAGATATAAATGTATCGAAATAAATGCTCTGATAGCTGCCATACAATTTGAACTAAACTTTGGAAGCAAAAAAGATGAAAGAGGCTTGTAATCAAATAAATTATTGCTGTGAAACAAGGGGTGACTCATCAACCATATATATCGATTCCAGCGACTAAGTTAAGAGAGTGGGTAGGGTAGGGGGGGCACAAAATACATAGTGCAGAATGTGATGCTTCCCAACAAGACTGTGCTGAGTTCCTCAGGGGTCAGTGTAATAAAAAGACTAGTGAGTAAATTATACTATTTCACTTTCAGACTGAACGCAGTGATAGTGAAGGATTCGAGGTTGAGCATTAAACTCACATACTGGAATTGCGTCCAGCGATTATTTACATATATCATTTTTGTGCTGCCGAAGTGGTGATGTGATTTATCCAGAGTTAATTAAAGGTCAACTATGCAGGAGACTGTTACCTAAGAATACCATCATGATATCACTGAAAGTATTATGTTGCATAGTTTTATGCTGCAATCATGAGCATAAAAAAGAACACTGAGGTCCTTCTGAAAGAGCCTTGGGGAAAATAAGTCATTACTCCAAGGCAATTCAGTTAGGAATGCGCTGTTATCACAAACAACCACACACACTTTTGGAAATTAGGAGATCACCTCTTTTTACAGCTTGCATTTCATCCTTATTTCATGGCCTTGGCAATGTTACAAAAAGGCAATATGGGGCTACTTGGAGACACACCTATAAAGGAGTGGAAGGATTGCCAGCCGCTGTAAGGAGATTCTCCCTGCTTCAGCTTGTTCCCTCTTTAAGAGCAGCATTCTAATTCAATATACTTTGCTGGTCATAATGTATGTGAGTCTACTTTGCAAGGGCCGCATCCATACACCATGCTGACACTTCAGTACTACTTACCACATAGGCTCGGCATGATCGCCAGGTCTACATTCATGCATCATGACAATAGAATACACTGCACATTAAAGCACTATGTGACCCTTAAAGGACTAAAAGCAGTCCTCCCTCCTTCACTCGAAAGCAGCACCTGTGCCCTTTGGCATTTTCCCCTTTGTTTCATGGGAATGTGTGTTCAGAAGCTTCACCAAGCTCCTGGAAGGATTAGGTGAAAGCTGATAGTGGTTCTCATTGATCTCAGGGGTTAGATTTATATTACAAACTATGAAACTGTACAGAAATAGATATTACTATATCACTGAAGAGAGATACTCCAAGGTATTCTCAACACAGTAGGAGCAGTCCTAATAGCCCTATACTTGATTCTATAACATTTTGGTGAGAAAACTATACCTTTAAAACTATACCATTATAGTAGAGCTTAGGCCAATGAGCCCAGTATATGGAGATCAGTTGACAGTGGGTTCATTAAGGATCAAACACCCAGTTTTGTCTCTGATGTTTCCTTGTGGGGTTGAACAGGTGGAGATCCATACAGAAGCAGACCCTAGAGAGGCATCTCACTGGAGAAGCGGATGATAGTGCTGTTTGTTTAGAGTGGTGAGGGACATGAGGAGCAAATACTGCTTATTCCAGCACACTCACTTTCAATATGATTTATAGGATTGGACATATAACAGGAGGTATTGGATGCCATATTGCAAATCATCTGTATGCGTACATGATTGATTAACACTGCTGGATATTGTGTACAATGATGATTGCTCTTTTATCTACTTTTCTTATACAGGTAGGTCACAAGGTGTTTATACAGGGGCTCAATCAACTACATTTAGGCCTAGATCACTTATAACTGTGACCTGTACATTGTGCACAAACATCTTTGTTTCAACATGGATGCCCTGTACTACAGAAAGCTGGGCAGACCCCACCAGCACACGCTTATAGATGCCATCCCCTTACTCAGCAAAAATATGATACACACACCCTCAGCAGTTTGAGCCTCCCCAAGAGACCTGGTCTCGTGTAAAGCCAATACATCTGGGAAAGCCTCCCGTGTCCTATATGAGGACAGAGGGCTCATTGACAGTAATAAACCCTAACAACATGAGCTGCTCATGGCAAAGCAGCTGCAGGAAGTGCTCAGATAACAGCCATAGTATAGTGTACAGTTGCCCTGTTGTGGGCTAACATTATGCTTTTTGGTTTTATATACTATTCCGGGTATATGCCACAAGAACCATTAATATAGAAACTAGGGAAAGGGAGAATTTAGCAGACTGTGGAAATTGTAGCGGGATCGATATAATGGATACAATTTTGACCATCACTGGTCTACAGGCATTATGGGTGAGCTACCTCTCCCACCTACCGTTGCGGAACTTCCGGGAGTGTATTGTAGGGTTGCCATGATGCATGAATGCTTCCTTGACAAGTTACTAATCAGGGCTGCAACCATGCATAATAAATGGCACTGTGGATTGAAGTATCATGTCATCCTTATGGGGTTTAACACTGGCAGGATGGCCGATAAACGTTAACAAAATGATTGCAGCCAACGGCCAGCGAATACCCAGAAGTCTGCTTATGGCATTATGATTTTGTAAACTTTTGAGTGGTATATCTCTGTGATAGTCTAAATGAAGTAGGATGACAATTTTGCCTACTTGTGTGGCCCCAATCCACTTAGAGTAAGTTGCTTGTTCATTCTAATGGATTCAACATTGCAACATGTAATCTGTGTAATAAACAGCAATTGACATAACAGTGGCATAAAATGTATGAGTTTAATGATGAAATGAATACTAGACAAATAAAAGCCTGACTGGTTTAATTTGTAAATTTGTAAAGGGTAATTGGAAGAACGGAACTCTCTTAGAGGTGCCCCCCTAAATGTTCTGTGATCGGTTTCATCAGTTTAATCTAAACGGAATGAACCATCCTTGCTTGATGACACTTATAATGGGCTATGCAACGCTTTGAGGGTGAAGATGTGTGATGAGGTGATAATACTAAAATAGTTCATAACCTACCAGTGAAGGAAGAAAGGCAGGCCACAGGCATGGGGAGATTGTTGAGGCATCCAATCAGCAGTGTTAAGGGATTCTCAATAAAAATGCTTTTATAGACTTTTATCAAGGTACATTAGATATAGTATGTAACCACATACAATTCAAATTCTGAACTTCGGATTAATCCGATCCGCCGTTCGGTCCTTCTGTTGTGTTCTGACTTTATATAATACTGTAAGGGCATAATGCGAATTTGTATACAGTATTGTGTAAAGGAGTATGGTATACATGCATCTACAATTTCTTGACTCAATTGCTGTATTATGTTACTCTGGAGCATCCCAGATGATCCTTCTATACATCCAAAGCAGCATGCACCTATTAATTGATTATTAAATCCTGTGAAGGCAGGCAAATCAACTAATATCTAATATATTATTACATTCATTCCTTAATTTCAGCAGAATGTTCTGGTTGTTTATTGTATCAGTAGTTGGCTTACTTCATCCGATTCCCGCCTTCGAGGACACAGTGGTCAGGGAGGCGGATGGAAAGCACAGACAGGGGAGAGCTAATAGAACATAATACCTCCTGTTGGAAATGATCGATGTTACCATATATGGAATGCTGCAGGATAGTACTATATCAAATCCGAGAATAATATCCTTAAAATAGGAATGCAGCAACAAGACAGCTATCCCAGTGGGCACAAAATTCAGGTCAACGTTGAATCAATGTTGAATCAACATTGATTCAACATTGACAACTGTTTATCAATGTTGATTCAATGTTCTGTGCCCACTGGGATAGGCACATGCAGAAATGTCTATTGGAGACAGCAATAACATGTTAAATTATGAGGGAGGGACCAGCTTTCCAAAGTCTGGGGCTGAGATATGTCCTGAGTTCTAGAAGAAAGCAATTTATCCCAACTACTCTCAAAGTGATATTACTCTTACAGTAGCACGTGATAGGTCTGCTCACCTTTTTATGCTGTAGCCCACTGGTGATTCTATTACAACTTATCTTATGCCAGCCAGGGAAGAAGAAGGTCAAAAGCAGTAGGGCCCACAATTTCCCCCCTTTGAAAATAGGAACTTACCTCATGCAGCCTTCTAAGTCAGGATCCAGGGTGATTAATCATCCTGGTCATTACCCTGTCATTACCTGCTGCCATGTACAGTCAACAACTCATTAGACACACATATCAAGTACCCCCATTTCCTGATTCATCTATCTCTGACCTATACCTCCAAGGTTTTTACTCCAATTCATTTTGCTCTTTGTCTATGCCTCTTCTGCGTCTATCAGAATCTTCTTTTGAGCTCCAATACTTCTTTCTTTTCGCCTTCCTATCTACCATTCAGCCTTCCCTCAATTGAATCCCCCTGGTGGAGATTGCACAGCTAATATCGGGCCAATGTAGTTATGATTGATGTTGGTCCAACATCAGAAATGATTTGATGGCCCTGAAATGTTCCAACTCTGGGCCAATACAGGGTCAATATCACCATCTGCAAGCATGGACCAGCTCTGGGCCAGCGGTCAACCCAGCAATGGCCCATTCTTAGAATTCCAATGTTGGACCAACATTAAATTTCACATTAGTACAATGGGCCATGGTTGGTATAAGGATTATGATGGAGCTGATGATTGCCAACATTGACCTATACTCTTGCTACCTGGGATGTTGCTTTGGAAACATACATAGTTAGAGGCTTTTACTGTCAAGTCATGCAATTTCTCAGATTCTGCCAAATCAGAACTGATTGGGATTTCTCTTTGCAAAGGGGATGTAAAAAATGGGCACATTTTAATTCTCCCAGGTACCTGTAACATAATTATAATTATTTTTGTAAACATTATGGCTTTCTGTATAGAATGTAATATAATCTGGGTTGAAAGAAAGAGGACAGAATTCAACTAATTGGACTCTTAAACTGTCTCTTCTGATAACAAATTGTAGCCAAACATACATCAGCTGCATAGTGACGTCAAGCATCAAATTCTGGTATTGTAGAACGTTGGAAGGGATCTACTTGCATCGTCCCTGCCAGAAATTTAAGAGCCAACAGTTGAACAGATCATTTTACAGTCATAGTATGCTGTTCTAATCAGAGCTCTGCTCCATTTCCATACACTCCTCTCAGGTTATTGCACTTCGCAGCTCTATTCAAAGAACTCCTATGCTCTTTAGCGCAGTCTATAGACCTACAAAATCTTTTCTTACTTTAGGACTTCTTCATCAAATGGAAGTGCTGAAGTACATACTTATCATATTGTTGCAGGAGAGCATCATGATAGTCCGACTCCTCAATCCCTCAGGCGAAATAAATTAATTTACATGCATATAACATTGTTTTGGAAACCTATTGATTAATACTCCCTCGACGATGAAGAATTCTTTACTCCCACTATGAAAATTGAACCACAAGGTTAAACCAGCCTTCCAGTAGACCATGTCCTAAGATCTAGGAGAAGAGAACATGCATTGGGTGCTACCATTGTGATGCATTATGGTATTTATTCATAGGGCATGCTCTAAGACTTCCGCTCGGAAACCAGAGCAAGACTTCCGGTTTTCAGTGGGGTTATTCATAGGACACCCTCTAAGACTTCAACTGGGATATCTGAGCAACGCATCCGGTTTTCAGTGGCAGTGGACAACTGGCATATCATGGTTTGACAGGGTTTTTGTCCATGCCTCCACCTGGGACTCAGCAGGGTTGAAATATATTCACAGATTTTTCTTCATTTTACACTTCACCAAAACTGTGAATGACTTTGGAATGTAAAAGACATTTCTTAAATCATATCTGGATGATAACAAAGGAAAGAAATAAAACAATAAGGATATGGTATATTTGCTACTTCTCCCAGCGATCAATGTGACCAAAGTGTTAGGGTTCTGGGAGCCTCCCAGTAGTGAGTAGTGGCTTATTGCAACAGCATGGCGTCTGTGGAAGAGCTGCTGATTACCCACATGTACCAGGACACCCTGCTATCAGGCATGTGTCAGACTGGGTACCAGCAGAACGCCTACAAGCTCTCACTATATATGGTCACATTCTGAGATGACATTTATCACCAAATTTGTTTACCACTCCCCCTTTCCTCTTGCATCTTAGTGGGGCAATCCCTAAATCCTCCCACTATATTCATAGATATATACTTGGGGTATTTAAATACACAGAGGTACACTAGTATGACAGTTTGATACAAATGTGGAACCCTACTGTACGGTGGTATTTAGTGCGAGATTTAATAATACACTCTAACTCAAGGAAATGGTGCATGATTGAAATAAGAGTTGAGTTGTACAGTCCAAAACAGCTCATAAGGATATAAACTGTAACCAAGTCAATCCAGGGGTTAGGTAAAGAATTAAATAAGGAGGGGTTAGGTAAAACAAAAGGTGTGGCACGATTCACACCTCCATACACAGAATCCAATTAGGTTAAACCGCCCTAATCTGTCCCAATCAGGTAGATGTGCTTAACATTGAGGCTAGTTGCTACCTCTTTGGGCGATAATCATATGATAATTGATTCAAAGAGCTTATGAAATGGGGAGTGATTCGTGAGTATATGGGCCTACTTATGACAATCTACCATCGATTAGTCACAGTTCAATCATCGGCCACTGCTGATGGTATGTATATAACTGCATTTAGATGACATTTCGTCGCAGACATGAGACCAACACACACACACACTTTCAAACCCTCCAGAGCCAGTGCCGTCTCTGTATTTGGTAAGTAACACTACGGCTTGTTATTTTAGACTGTTCACTATAGTGAAGATCACACGTATCATCCAAATCCCAGTCATAGGCGTTATGTTCATTATAAGAATAACAAGAACGAACAACGCACATGTCAACAAGTCCACGGCGGGAGAAGGACATCAATTTCTGTGTAAAAACGGTTTCGCACCTCTGCCGCTCCTATTTCACGACCTTGCCAGATCTTCATGGCTTCATGGCGCGGCAAAAAGGTTCCTGTCAGAAATAAGAAAACGGTAATCTGTAGTGTTCCATTAATTTATTTATCCTTTTTACCTTTTAAAATGATAATCATTATAGGATCTCTGTACACATAAGCCCCGACTCCACTAGGGCAACACAGGTATCTGCGAAACATGGTGCAATCTTTTTAATGTTTTGTTCTGGCACATTTCCCTGCATTTTGCGACATTTTGCGGCATTTTGCGGCAGTGTCGCCCTAAGTATTGCCAGGAACAGGGCGACACTCAGGGTGGCTAACACTACCACGGAATGCAGCAAAATGCAGTGTGATATACCAGGACAAAGGATTGGAAAGAATGCAACATTTCACAGGTACCCGTGTCGCCCTAGTGGACCCCGCGCTATTACGAGAATATTGCTTTACACAACATTGTCAATGTGTCCTCCACACATTAGGCAGATTTAGGTAGATTAAGTGCATGCACAGTCAGAGGCATTGGAAGCAAATCTTCATTGGGAGGTTGGAGGGGGCCAGAAAATTAAGGGTCTTGAAAATTTTTTGGGGAGGGGGATGGCCCAAACATATTCACCCCCCCCTTCTCAGTGATAGGTGGGGGGGGGGGGAGCACTGGGCCCCCATGCCCCCCCCCCCATTTTGCTACGACACTGATAATGTATCCCAATAACTAGCATCGGTATGACGCAATTGTCTGGTTTTGTACGCATTTTGGAAGTTCAATACTTTTAACTGATCTCCTCGGGAGATTTATTTTCATGCAGTAGATTGTATTCAGCATTGCTACTGGGGAGTTTCTTGAAATACACGGTATTATCTCGAAGAAAGGTACCTTATGATTCCCGTTTTTTCATGATACATGTAATCAGGTGTCAGATGCACCATCTCATGATATTTTTCTAATATTGCATAGTAGCTGAGGAAATGATAACTGTACCATTTTGTGAATTACTTTTTGCAGACGTCAATTCTTCTCTTTTCTTTCCTTTTGTACATTGACAAGAATACTTTTCCATAACTAGTATGAGGCACATTGTCATTGATTTTTTCCAGCATAATCAAACCTGATCCCAGACTGCAAGATGATCTCCCCTTTGACATTTCTTATCCTCTCAAATGTAGGGTTTCTAGAGTAGCAATAACAGAGCATCCAAATGGACAATACATTCATACTCAATATATAAAGATTTTGATAATGCAGGATCTGATTTCATAAGGCCATTTCCTGGAGGGAAAAGCCAGATATGATTTCACGAAACTATACCTACTCAGCAAGAATATATTAGGCTGACTATGTACACTCTGATTTTACATGCTGTCAGACGTATGATGAATCTTGTGGATTTCAACAATCTTCATAATGCACTAAATAATGAGAGGTATTGATGTCTGCTTGTATTTGAGCCATCTTTTTCGATAAGGCACTGGATGTAAATGTATATCATATGACTCGAAGCAATGGTAAACTTATGCAACTATCGGCAACTATTTGCAGGTTCACAAACTGTTTCATTCATTAACTGTGACAATATTAGTATTATACCCATAATCATAATGATAATTAAATGTAGTTTATTGCATACAAGGCATATTATGTGTTTGACTTAGGCCTTTATAGTACGCCAATGTTGGGCGGCAACATTGGGCTATATAGTTTAATACAAATGAATCTGAAAATATTACACATCACCATCCAATCTCATATGGGGTGATAGATATTTAGCGGAAGTCTATTCTAGTGCTTATTAAACAATTTAAACTAAAGCATTCGAGACAGAGCAGATGAAAGAGGTTTGTAATCGAATCAATTACTGTGGAACAAGAGGGTGACTCATTAAGGTGGGTAGACCCCATAGTCTAGAAGTAATTAGATTTTGTCAAGATTTTCGCCATGAGGCCTATGTTATAAGTAGTCTCAAATGGTGTTAAGAAAATAGGGGGGTCCCCAGCTAGTTTCTGAGATATCTGGCTTTGAGTTTGGAGTGATCTGTTATAGGATCATATGGTGACAGTACATATGTGCATGAAATAGCATCTTAGAGTAATTAACTTTCCCTATAGTTCTCTCAGGATATAGTCTATAATCTTTTACACCAAGAAACAATATTTTGAACATATGGTCCCCTGCATATTTTAAAGGTTTTTGGGGTTTGAAATAATGGTATATAAATGGAGCACACAGTCTTGTTATGGTACAGGTATAGCTTTCAGCAGGTCTACTACTAGAGTCCCAGTAGAGTAGGGGTAAAGTTTTATACTCACATGCAGGAGGCCCTGAGTTCAAGCCCCAGTCAGGTCTTGCAGGGTAATTTTGACAACACATGAAAAAATATATATAATATACAAGAAAATGACCAAAGGCACCCCCTGGTGTGTTCAGAGACAACTACATGTGCATATGCGCAATGACCTGCGCAGATGACATGTTTACAATAGGGTCTAGCCACCTTAACGCTGTATTGACCTTGACATTCTGTCAGTACCATGCCTTGTGTAATACAACTGCTCAACTGTTCGCTTTCATCTTTGAATGAGGCAATCATAAAACCTTGCTCTCTGGAAATGATCTCTCAAAGGTTGATTAGGGGCCCATTCTGGGTCAATTCATACTTATATAATTATGTTTTAGTTTCATGATGTTTTTAATCATATGAATTGTTTACCTTTAAAATCATTCTGGTAGTTATCATGTTCATAGTGACAATTATGACCCATCTTTAAATGTCTTTTGTTTTTGTCCAAGTAAATCTGTGCTGTCTACCTCTACCTATTCCTTAGCCCAGATTAAATATGAACTATAAAAATGTACAATAAATGGAGATATCTGGAGGAAAATCAGATGTCAGCATGTTTTGAAATATTTCCAATGTAGTTATTGGAAAAAAAGTTTACCTGGGCTGGCCCATCTGGGCTCCCACTGGTAGCCCTGGACAAAAAGGACCTCAACCCAGATATGGGCAAGCCCAGCTGGCCCAGGTAAAACACATATGGGCCCCAGGGACCAATGCTGGCTGGGCGGGGCTGTCTTCTGGTACGCTCCGCTCACCTGCCTCCTATACTTGGTTAATTATCAACGAACAAGTTGCTGGAAGGTATATTTTGTGGACAGCTGAGAGCATAATTATTAGATACAAATCAAAATGTAAACACAGCAGGTTGCCCTGCAGCTCTCTCTGCTCTACCCATCTTTCTTTTTGTCAGCTCATTCCAATAATGTCAGTTGGCCCTTCTTGCAAAAAGTCATATTAAAGGGTTCGGTGCATTCCTGAAGGGTTTATTACTGAAATCAGAGAGATATAGGAACTCTCTGTAAACCGGTGCTAAAAATCAGAGTATAAAATTAATGAGTGGTAATCCGTCAGTAAAAAATATGCATATGCTAAACTTGCTTATGGCTATTACTAAGTCTTATAAATGTTTTTTTTTCGTGATGCACAAGTGATGATGACCAAGCTATTTGTGGGATTTCCCGTTCGACAAATCAAAGATGTAGGAGTGTGAAAGAATGTGCTGTTATCACAGACCACCACACACTCTTTTGGATACAAGAAAGATTACATGCTATTACTCATCCGGGTTTGCATTTTTTAAACTTGTGCAATGTTCCAAAAGGCCAGGGGCTACTCGGAGACACAAGTAATCACACATAAAGCAGTAAGAAAGATTGCCAGCCGCAGTTAAATGGACTCTCGCTCCTTCAACTGATCATTTAACCCTTTAAGGGTTAAATGCTTTCATTTACTATGCCCTTTAACATCATGCTGTATGAATACAACCCTGGTTTCCCGGCATGCATTCATGTATCATGCGGACATTTCAGGAATGTATCAACCTTATTTTCGTCTGTATGATGATCCATGAATGCAGCTCTGTCGAGTAGATGTTTCGGTGCTGCATTCATACACCAGGACAACAAAGGGCAGAGCACACCAAAGGACTATATAACTCTTAATTAAAGGGTTAAAGGGGGTCCTCCTTCCATCACCTTAGAACAGCACCTCCCTTTGCATTCCCTGCATAACCCTGCCCATGAAGATGTGAAGGCTGATAGTGGTAGAGGTAATAGTGGTTCCCATTGATCTGGCGTGGATTTATAGTTCTGATTGTTGACATAGGTATGTGGATAACAATAGCACTACTATAGAATGAGGAGAGTCACTACATAAGCATCCTCAACACAGGAGGATTTGCTAAGAGGATTATGTTTCTAATCAGTGACGACAGGAAGTCCTTTATGGCAGGGATTAGGTTCATGAGATCCAGTCTCCAGAGATGGTTCTTAAGGATCAAACACCTAGTTCTGTCTTTGGTAGTTACCTAGTGGGTATGAACAGGAGGAGATCATCACAGGAGGAGCCCCTAGAGAGGCATCTCACTGGGGGATGGGAAGGGTGTGCTGTTTGGCTAGTGTGGTGAGGGACAGGAGGAGCAAATACTGCCTATTCCAGGTCAGCAAATGCACTACCCCAGTACCAATGTGATTTATAGGGATTGTATATCAAACTGAAGGCATTGTATGGAATATTACAAAATACATTAAACACTGTTGTATAATGTTCTATGATCACTGGTAACTATGCTATCCTTGTCAAGTAAGGTACGAAGCTTTCACCATCTCTATCCTTTTTATACATGTATGTTTCTTTATTTTGGTAATGTGGGCAATCTTATTATTATATCATTACTTGTATAAACAATACATTATGCAAAACCATCTCTTGTTTCAACACGGATGCTCCCACTAGGACACACCCATATATTATATGCCACCCCTACAGTCAGAAAGAATATGATATACACACCCTGAGCTTTGTCTATCCCAATAGACCAGCTCTTGTGTAAAGCCAATACATCCGGTGAAAGCCCTAGATAAGGACTGAAGGCTCATTTACAGTAATAAACCCTAACAACATGAGCTGCTCATGGCAAAGCAGCTGCAGGAAGTGCCCAGAAAACAGCCATAGTATGGTGTAGCTTGGGAAGTACTTTCTTCATAAAAATACGCTTTGATAATCATCTGAAGAGAATTAAGGACATACTGAAGTTAAATATTGTACATTTTTGTGGTACCATTAGAGAGGGAAGGACAGCATGGGTGGATCCAGGATTTTTAGAAAGGGGAAGGGGATGTGATTTCTGCCAATGGATTTGAGGAATCTTAATTTGGGGTCACATATTCCATGAGCTAAGCAGAGTGACCTTAGTAGGGGGGTCTAGGATTATGCCTCCCGGGACATTTTGAAATCTAAAAGGCAAATGGTGCATTCTGGTGGATTCTGAGAGCTCCACTGACCCATTTATTTACAGGTACCAGAGTCTATATGGGTGATTTCAGGTTCTTCTCAGAAGGTGGGAGGGTAAGGCACTGATATGGCTCAGGTTCAGGAGTGTATCAAACCATGTGCAGTCTGCATGATGTTACACTAGTGAGTTACATGCCAGGGCTGCATTAATGTATTGTTATGACAAGGGTTCTGTATGAATATTCTACTCAGTAGGAGGGGCAGGGGGCAGGCCCTCAATCAGAACCCATGGGACAGGGAGAGGGCGTAAATGATATGTATTCTCTTCTCTCTTTCTTTCCCCCTTTTCTTTTCTCTTCTTCCTCTTCTTTTTTCTTTTTTTTTGACGGGTATGGGAGGGGGGGGGGGCAAGGCCCGTCGGCCCCCCTAGATCCGCCAATGTTGAGTACAGGAGCTAGAATGGGAAATTGTAAGACTGAGGCCAGTCTAGTGGTATTCATGGCCACAATTTAGGCCATCGCTGGACCACAGGCATAATACGTGATCTACCTCTCCCACCCCACATTTTGATCATGTTATCTACTTGATGTTGGTAAATGATAATTATGATACATAATATCTGAGAACTATGCTTTCTCCCAAGATACTTTGACATTAACTATAGTGGATGGCATCTCTTGATTCAATACATATTCAATAGTAAGGATTATTTTTTTGATACACTTGAGTATTAAATGAAGGCATAGAATAATCACTTCCCCCATTCACATAAATGCAGTTTATTCTATCACCCCAACTCCCAACTTTCCTGCAGCAGTGAGTGTTCATATATTGAACCAAATCCTGCCCTCCACAACACCTCTCGAACTAGAGCTCTCTCGCTGCCTACTGAACCATTAAAGCAACATTTGTCAGCTTGAGGCACCATAATGCTGCTCCCTTGTAAGCACCAGCATGACACTATTGAGTTACTCGCCAGGGCTGTATTCATGCATTGTGAATATAAAGGACACACTGGATTGAAGTATCAGGCCGTCCTTAGAGACAGGCAGGATACCCAGCACGTCCCTGTGGATGTTCCGCTCCTCCAGCTGAATCAGAATGGACTGTTTTCACGAGGCGGAACGACAACACGTCGCCGAAATGAACGGAGCACAGGGAAAACCTACCCGCAGGGGGCTGCTTATGGCAAGGTTGTTTTTTGAACACTTTTTAGCAAGTGTGGAGAACTCTGTGATAGTCTGAGTGAAGCAGGGTGATATACTATACCACTTGTGTGGCCCCAATCCATTAACCCTTTCACCACAATAATAATAATGGACTAATTTTGTCCATAAATTTAAGCCTCATTCAGGAATCCAGTGGTGAAAGGGTCAAGAGTAAGCTGCTTATTCATTCTTATGGAGGCAACATTTCAATGTTATATTAGTTTGTCGAAATTGACAGAATTATTGAATACTATTGAGAAGTTACACTCATTTCATGAATATAACTATGACTGAAGAGGTTTATTTGATAATGCTGTGAGGGTCATTGGTAGAATGTAGCTTTCTCAGAAAGGAGTACGGGTCAGCTCTATCATTTAATTAATAACTCGGAGTAGGGTGAGGCCCTACGAGTCAGTGGTCTAGAAAGACTATCTTCCTCCTCTGTCTACAATAAATTACCACCCCAAAACCTATGGTATAAAAATTAGAGGAAAGGAAATTATTCCTTAATGACATTTTAAATGGGCTATCATTTTAATGGTATGACGGCGGAATGGTGTGAACTACATCATAATGGTATATGACGGTGGTAAGATGGCCAACCAGGGAGGGTTATGGCCTCCCAGTATAGGGGTTCACCAGATACTTCGGTCTTAACCATAATATGCTCTGAAAGAGGCAAATAGTTGCTAAACGGCCTGCCATACACACAAGGCACCACCATGAGCTGCTCCTTCCACCTATTTATATCCCATTGGGGGAAGGATTCGTTTAAGAAGAGGGGAGCAGCTCTGTACATAATGGCAGTAGTGAATGGCACTGCTGTAATGGCTTCTTGGGGTAATCCATTTACAAAGTGCCCTCTTACAATCCTCCAGGCTCCATCTATTGGTCACTCCTAAAGCTTCATATAGCTGTGTGTTGAGGGGACCTGACTGAGTGGAAGCTTTCTCAGACAACATACCAGTGAAGGGGTAAAGTTCTGGCAGGCCACAAGCTAAGGAAGATATCAAAGCATCCTAAGGCCGCTTTCAGTAGTTCAGCCGTGTTAAAGGATCTTTAGTAGTGGACTGTGTTTGAAGTGCAGAAGAAGGTGTTTGATACGCAGAATATTGTGAACAGGCATATATGTGGAATGGTTACAAGGCAGTCTATATGTATACAGATTCTGAACATTTGTGTTTCTAAGCTGCCATATCATGTCTTTTCAAACTGTGGCAGTTGATGCAACAGGACCTCCTCATTGAAACAAATATCACTGCAGTCTCTGTGCTACAGGGATATTTGAACCTTTATACAGTATAACAGAAATAGTGTACATTTACAATTTCTGAAGTATTTCCTATGATGTAGTAGCTCTGTAGCACCGTAGATGCTCAATTATCATTCCATAGATTCAAAGCTGCATACACCTTTTCATCAAGTGTTTCATCAGTGTAGGCAGGAGACAGTAATATGAGTTCTGCATGTATTCGTCCCTCACTTTCACTAGAATTTCCCGGTTTTCTATTACAGTATTTGGACTACTTCATCCCACATCTGCCTGCAAGTACATTGTGGTCAGGGAGAGGGGATAGATAATACAGATAGGGTTGGATATTAGAACACAATACCTCCATCTGTTGGACATGATTAATGCAACCATATAGGGGTATGGAGGGATAGACGCTTGTTATTGCCACAGATAAGAGCTGATTGATAAGACTGGTGTCCATGGTTTGTACCCTTCATGGCATGTATTATCTGTGATTTTAACCGCAACCAGCAAAGTTTAGAATTGCACACTCATCCGGTATGACTTTACACTCCTATATGAAAAGCTGCAATTCTACATTAGATCTATGAATGATAACCATAACTACATAAAAGCGCAAATAAATTATTCATTGAAACGACAATGCTAGCTTAGATGTTTATGAATTATTTCTCGCCATTATTTCTTGTCTTTTTTGGGTGGGACAGAATGAGAAAGGGCCGTTGTCGGTGCCAATGTAATAAGGTATTCAAATGTCATTTTAAAAGTAAAGGCTAATGCATCTTTGCTATGTGGGAATGATAAATGTTTAAACTTCCCTATGTAGACATGATATACTCTCATTTCCATTTAGAAACATGCAGAGTTATCTGCTTTTACTGTCAACATACACCAGCCTCACAGTAATGAGGTGTATACACTTGTGGTATTGCAGAACGTGGGTGGGGATCCTCCTACAATTCTCCTGCTAGAAACCTAAGAAGAGTCAACATTTGGACAGTTTATATTACTTTCATTTTAAAGGGAATTGCTAGTTCCTACACAAAAGCCACCTGGTGGCAAAAATCGAAGCTCATGAAAAGTATTCTCTAAGCTGTATTCATATTCCTACATAGACGAATTTCCCTAAATCAACTATTTGTATTTGCTATTTGGAGAGTACACCTCCATTGTTCACATATATTCACTGCTAGGACCCCCATAGGATCCTATGTTTAAGGCAAAAGAAATATCTTTCCAAAATTCATGCCTTTTCATGCTGTTTTCCCATTTATTTCTTTAGTACTCCTTTGCTCAAATGGCCGTATCATGAAAATTAATACCATGACATGGCAATTTCTTTTAATTTTCTATTAGATAATACATCAAACTAACATAATCCTGAGTTATATGCAAAATCCAATAGAACATCAGTTAATCCTGCGACAAGTAGAACGTCCCTTTATGCTACATTCAAAGTACTTGTCAAGACCCTACTATTCTTACCTCGAGACTACTTTATAAAATTGCAATGCTCGAATTCATACTTGCCATATTTTCACGTGAGATCATGATAATGATAACACTACATAATATGATGCTCTTACTCCTACTTTGAAAAATAAACCACAAGGTTAAACCAGTCTTCCTTCCAATAGATTATATAAAAGAGCCCGGCAGAGGAGAACAGGCAATGGCTGCTGCCATTTTGATGCATTATGGTAGTTATTCAAGCACTAAGACCTCCGTTCAGAAACAACCCTGTCATTGTCTATCCCCCCCCCTCCACATCTGGGATTGAGTAGGCATGACATATTCTGAAATACTTCTTCTTTCACACTTCACCAAGGCTTCAGGTGGCTTTGGAATCCCGGTTTGGAATACATTGAACCCAATGGTATTTCTGCAATGGGTTTATTTTTCAGTATAAAAAGGGAAAACACGAAATATTAGGGATTTGATTGATTTGTTACTTACGAGTCCAAAGTGAGCATCCCAGTAGTGAATCGTGGCCATTCGGAGGAGTGTGATGCCTGTGGGAGAGCTGCTGATTACCCACATATACCATTTAAAGGGCACCCCACTATCAGCCTTATGTCAGACTTGGGTACCAGCAGAACACCTACAAGCTCTGACTATATGTCACATTCCAAGATGAAATTTACCACCAAATATATTTATACCCCTCACCTATTCCGTTTGTGTCTAATTGGGGACTCACCCTCAGAAAAGTGAGCGTCACTGTCGCCAAAAGCACCCTGACCTGAAAGTCAGGCACTGCCTGGCTTTTAGGTGAGAGTGCTTTCAGCGACAGTTTCGCTCACTTTTCTGAGGGTGTAGAACCCACGTAGTCTATATAGATATATAGGGTATACTAATATATTGACATCGTTTATCTGCTCCAATCAGGTGCTGTCCACCACCATATTGACACACCATAATGGATATCTAAATCAGTACATCCTTTATACACATATATAGAAGGCATAACTTGGGATTTCAGTTGAATGCAACAATACCTGTTGAAGGGTACAATAGGACTTATAGCGTGACAATAATTTAGGCTTGCTGGAGCCTGTCAATCAGATACTTGTGCTTAACACTGATGTACCTAGTTATTATCTCTTTATTAGATAAATCTACATTTTAACCAAAGAGCTCATCAAATCGACAGTGAATCACGAGTAAAATGGTCCCTCTTATGATAATTGAGATGAATCACAACCTGCTGCTGAAGGTATGTATATAACTGCATTCAGATGCTTTTGGGATAGGTTTTCTGTCCATGTCACACAAGCCAACTATGTATGAAAGAAATGTACTAAGAATTGAATACGAATGTCCCAGCTGTAAATGAGCTGATCGGACTAGTAATACTAGCAGGATGGCAATAATTACTGACATCAATCACCAAGAATGCCCCCCAGCATTTAATTAGAATGAAGGATTGTCAACCCTAATTACTTGAACTCAATCTCAATCAAAATGGATTGGTGTCTTAGAGGAAATATTAGGTGTTTGGTGCCTTTTGTCTCCAAAGTTACTTGTCTTTACTATTTTGATTAAAACTAAGATCCTGTGAATATCATCATGATTAAAATATGCTAGACAAAACTAGTATTCTTTTGCTTTTGTTCAGCAATGTCCAATGGCTGTGGATTGTGGAGGAGCGTAACTGTTTGAATTAAATTTTCAATTTCACAATGATTGTGAAAGCGTGCTAAGTATTTTGTTGACAGTCTTTCCATGGGATTACTTTGGCTAGTACAGTGATCCATGATATAATTATTTGAACTGTCCTTCACAGATTCAGTACGTGACTTCTGTTGGCGCAGATTCTGTATTTATTTCTTAAAATAAAAATGTAGTAAAATAAGTGATCTTTAATGTAACTATGCCGAATGAGAGCTATTCCTTTCACATACCCCCCCCCCCCCCCCCCACACACAGAATTTCTGTAAAACAATTTGTACCACTAATGAAGCTAAACTGTATGGTTGGCAACAGTATCTGAATACTTCATTCTGCACTGTTAGTTTTGTATATTTAGCACATCAGATTAATTGGAGCTAGTTTAAAGGAATATATTTGTTCATTGTGAAAAGATATATAAATGGAGGAGGCTTTACATTCTGTAGGGCCTTTCTTTCTAGAGCTGACGCTTTCAATAAGACCAACCGTTCCACCCATTCCCCTGACAGCAAGACTGTCAGGATGCAATTTACCATTGACAAAGACATGGCCACAGTGCACAGTGTGCACTTTCACATTGGAGCAATATATTGTCTATTTGTAAACCATGCACAGGTTATAATATATATGCTGCCTTTTATTTTTTATGTTAGCCTTTGCTTTAGGGAATAGAATAAGTAGGAGTTGGATGTGTCAGAAAATTCCCATCAGTTCATTAATTAATAATCTTTTTGATCTAGTAGGACATCTTGCTTGGTCTATGGTAGTTCAATGAAAGACATTATTTTTTTGCTTGGGGACTTAATTTAGAATTTTCTCCTGAATAAGTGATAAACATTCAGATCTAGACTACACATGTGATACAAATCACAATTTATCTCATGAAAGATTATCTACAAATATCCGTTGAATCAGTTATGTGCATTATATTACATAACATTGTATACACACCTAAATACTATTGGAGTTAGATTTCCGAAATGTTATCTACCCATAACACTAGCTATAGTTCATCATGTGAGGGAGCCTAGAGATGTGAATCTTGAAGTGATGGTCATGGCTATCAACCTGAAACCCTTTTCCATAAGGGCACAGCTTGGCAAGGCTCAGACCCAATTACAAACTTAATCACATCTATGTGACCTACACTCACGCCATCTGGATCCCACTGGGGTTTATTTCCTACAGAATGAGGTTCATGGAGATTCTGTAGTTGGCAATGCCTGTAGAGAGAGGGAGAGATACAGATCTAGAGACAGACAGAGAACACGAGAGAAAGAGGAGAGAGCCCAAAAGGAGACTGTTTGTAGAGTTCTATCGATGGAGCTAGTTGGAGAAAAATCTAAGGAACGTACGTGATCTGCATCAAACATTGAATCATGTACAATTAACATGACAATTGTCATTATTAGTGGATAACATATTGGCAGTGTAGGGCATACAGTGGAATAGTATAAGTAGGAATAAGCACAATAGTTAGCGAATGCAGGATTTCAGTTGGGCAGCCTGGCAAGGACACCTGTCCATTAAATGGCACTCTCCGTCAGATTTTATTTCATTATAGTCAAGTAACCGTGATTAAATTATGCTTATGGTTCTAGAGAGAAATGGCCTCATTGAATTAGTATGAAGCAACATAGCGATCATGACCTTATGATGAGTAATTAGATTTGCTGATTTCCTAACTGCATGAATCATTGCATTTAAGTGAATTATATCTACTTAAAAGAACACTTTAAACATAAATATTAAATTCGGGTTAATGTCACTTTAAACCACTTAAATGCCCTTATGATCTTTGCCGGACATTTACATGGTATTAGTGAAACAAAAGTCACTTAAATTGATCCTCTAAGGCGCCCTACGTTTGCTTAAATGCAAACATTTGTGCAATTCGTGTCTGCATGCAAATGTTAAGTACAGATTCTAATTCAGAATAGGTCTGTGGTTAAATAATGGGTAAAAGGCAATGATCAGAACCTATAGCTCTCCCAGCACAATTTAATGCACAGTCCTGTTGGGTAGACAGAACAGGGTACGTCACTCTGAACTATGTTGGTCCACTACCTGATGGCTGTAGAATAAACTATTTGCTGCCAAATTTCCCATTTGATACTTGCTTCATGATCTAAGCAGCAGGTCATTTCTTATCAAGCTACACTTCTGCCACCTCCATTTTTTCTGTACCTGGGTATGAAATAAATATCTCAAATATGCTACTACATTCTTATGTCCATGTGGTTCCAGCCAAGGACCATCAATAAATCTAAGCATTATAAGAGGATAATCAAGTGTAGGAATAGGGTGCGTCACTAGAAGTCCCCCTCTCATTTGAGTGTCCAGAATGGTCGCATTTGGCCTACTAAAATTGCCTATCGATGAATGAACTTTCGAAGAATTTTATTTAATATCTATTATCTTTGTTCACAACACGGCTATAATTATGTCCGTGGTGTTTATCCCATGGCACTTTAAGCTCATAATTGACAGTAGAAAAATCCAACTCACATGAAAGATTTCATTATCAAACTATTGCAACTGTGGTAATCTTCACTGAAAAGCTTGAAACTATCACTGTAGTATGTGTATAGAAATATTGTACCTGTGTACAAGATTAATGTGAAAGATGTAAAATTATGACATTGTGAAAGTGTGTGGTATGCATTTACATCTTCCGCAATTGTTACCTTTATTGTGTGACTTTGCACTTTGTAACCAGCACTTTGTAACCAGCCTCCTATATATCGTTGATGCAGACAGGGTTATCTTCTGTATTTATGCTGAGATATAAAGTAATATCAGTGCAGGATAGAATGACCTTGTCATCAAGTATCATTGCTCAAGAGGAAGGAGAGATTAGAAACTGGAAACTAAGATTGGATCTCCAAACTGCCATTTAATTTAGTTTTGCTGGTTTTCTATGACGAAGTTTGGCTTGTGTCATCCATTGTCCTCCTAGAAGTGATCAGGGTGACCAAATGATTTACACAGGGGGGAAACACACATTTGAACACAATACCTCAAATACTTGCACAATATTTCAAATACAGCAAGCTTTGGAATAAATTGACAGCAATTCTCTTTAGTAGAGAAAACAATATAAAGTTACCATGGGTATCGCTCAAAATGTTTTAAGATTGGCAAAGAATAGGTTCCTGAGCTCTGATTGAGGTGGTTGGTCTGACATTTGATAGAAAAAGAACATTAACCTGCTCTTAAGGTGTAATTCATCACCCTTCAGGTCTGTTAATTTTCTCCTGCTGTAGCCCGCTAGTGATTTTATTACAACTGATCATAATAACAGGCAATAAGAGGAGCAAAGCAGGAGGGCACCCTTGATACTCCTCTTGGCCTATATGAAATAACCTGATGCAGCCCTCTAAGGCAGGATCTAGGGTCATTTATCATACTGTTACCCACTGGCATGTACAGCCTACAAGTCATTAGGACTACAGACCAGGTGCCACGTTCCCAGCCCCATCTAACCCTGAACTATACCTCCCAAGCCTTCACATTCTATCACATGGCTGATACAACGGTCTCTAGGTAAAAGCTCTGTGAGCTACGTATGCCATAACATATGGTGTGTCTGTATGCCATAACCTGTGACAGAAGGGTACAATGTCTTGGTGAAATTTTATCCACCTCGACCAGCCGAATGTTTGACTATCTACTGTGGTGAGCTAGCCACCGAGGTAGTCATGCATCCAGCCCTAAGTGGGAGGGGGGTGTTTTTCCGCAAAAGCCCCACAGCCCCGTCCACTGGTTCGCCCGAGCCAGTTCAACAAACCTGTGACAGAATGATGCAAAGAAGTTCAAAGTATTTTTTCTAATTTTCAGACCATGATAAATAACGTTCCACCCATTGGCATACATTGTCTTGTGGGATACAGGATAGTTTTAGCTTATGGAATACTTATTTATAAATCTGTCAAAGGTAATGTCTATTTATTTTGCATTGTGTCTATGTCTGCTTGTGCCTATGTCCATAATTCATGTCTCTTTCATTCTTTCTTCTTTCCTTCTCTCCCATGCTTACTTAAAGAACTCACATTCTATAAATTTGCCTTCTAATCAACTGTTCCGCCTATCCTGTATTCTCCTATTATTCCTTTTCGTTTTGTGTTACTCCCAATCCTTGTGTAGGACCGTATGCATCTCAAAAAACATTTCAATGTGTGCATAATACTGCTAAATTGTTCTTTGCATCCTAATTCATTTAACTGATTGCTTCCTCATGAGGACCCACGTTAGTAGCACTGAAAACTATTATTAGTTTTGGCAATATTTAAGGATAAATTGTTTTGGATACACCAGGTTCGGTAGTTATCCATGTCTGATTGGAACAGTTTAATGGCTTATTTTGTATCCTTTTCAGCAGTGTAGATAACAGTTTCGTCAGCATAAAGTCTTACCCTTGTCTGGACACATTTTACCCCGTCATGAGCGTAAATTGAAAATAGGAGTGGCCCTAAAATGGACCCTTGAGGGACACTGCAGACCACTGGTAGCTCATCAGAGACCATGCCATTTGTACTAATACTTGTTTTCTCCCTGTGAGGTAGTTTTCAACCCAGAGAATGTTCTTGTTTTTAATACCTTAATAATTCATTTCGTCAACTAGAATAAAGTGGGGTACGGTGTCAAATGCCTTTCTCAGGTCAATAAAAGACGCAACAGTGTCTTTAGCCACATTGAGATCACGTTAGATATCATCTGCAAAGAGAACAAGGGTGTCCACAGTACTATGTCCAGACCTAAGACCTCCCTGTTGGTCAGTCAATATCAATTCCCTAGACAAGAGGCTGTAGATTCCCATCCTCAGGGGACCCTCTAGAGTCAGTAAGGATGCTATTGGTTGATGCTGGTGTCCAAAACTTTGTAATAAGTTGAAATGCCTCCTCCTCATACCCCTCAGCATACCATTTTAGCAAGTTTCACTTTGTATTTTCTAAGTAGTTAGAATTACTCCTGGGTCTGGGCGGACTGAGTCTTGTTGTGGTTTTTCCACTCCATTTGTAATGACCTGGTCTCTCCGAAGCATCGGTAGGATGTCCAGAAGATTAAGGTCGGGATCAATGTTTTGCTGTGTAATCTGATTGGCTTGACCTAGATGTAGGCCACAGCTCCACGGAACTGATTTTGTTGCCTCGTAAAGAAAGCCCTTTAGTCCTGTCAGGTAGGTTTTTCTTGAGGGTTCAGAGAATTCTATCGTGAGTATCTCCGTCATATCCTCCTCCTTGGCGTTTTCCCACGCGTCAGTCTTCTTGCAGGCCTTGGCTGCAAACATAGAATCAAGCGGTGTGTCAGCAGATAGTACTTATTTTAGTATTTTAAAACGTGGACCACTTTTTCACCATGAACACCCTCTCAGGGAGTCATAGGTTTCCCCTTCATAATCAATGTTGAATTCAAACAGGTTTGACAGTATTGAGTGTTTACTCTGAAAGGCCAAGCCGTCAGGAATTTTCACAGTTTTAGCTCTGGCTAGAGTGAGGTTGTTTGGTAGAGTGTCAATTTGATGGTATCTATGGGGAGTGTTGTTGACAAAAATGGTAGTTCCCCTAACCTACCACTATGTGGTAGGGTATACGTAGTTACCCTAACATACCATATACCCAAAATATTTTTCCATACTAATTCACAAGGACTGGAAATGGCCTTGAAGTAGATAAGTAGAATCCAGATATTTCTTCAATGCCAAAGGATGTAGTAGTAGATGATAGCATATAGAAATGACCAAAGTGTTAGGGTTCTGTGAGCCTCCCAGTAGTGAGTGATGGCTTATTACAGCAGCATGGTGTATGTGGGAGAGCTGCTGATTACCCACATGTACCAGGACACTCTGCTATCAGGCATGTGTCAGACTGGGTACCAGCAGAACACCTACAAGCTCTGACTATTATGGTTACATTCTAAGATTACATTTACCGAGAAGCATATTTAACACCTTCTACTTGTACATCTTATATTCTCAGTTGCAAATTGCATTCATCCTATTTCGGAATCCATTTGGTATACACTATTCAATCATGCACTGCTCTTAAGATATCAGAGTTAATCATTATGCAAAATAAAGTGTGTTGTATGAATCATTCCAGAAGCCTTAGACAAGGGCAGCTGTAACAGAAAAATCATTTGTAATAATTATATAGTTTGATGTTAGCACTTGACCTCAATCAGATAGAGGGTAATTTACACATATTTCCTGCATTACATTATGATATTCTCGGAATTGAGGCAAAGAGGACATATAAACAGTAATTGTGGAAAAGATATATAAGCCTACTTATATTGATTGACACCCCATTAGTTCAATTTCCTATTGAAAGGCATATTCAGAAATTAATACAAAGTCCCAGCTGTAATGAGTTGAGAAGCATTAGACTTGAAGTAAAAAATTAATTCTACTTTAAGATGTACAAATGACACAAGCCAGTGTCCATTCCCTTCAGCAATGTTAATTTCATGTATGTGCTGTGATGTACATACACTCACTGAATTGATTGTCCTTTAGGAATATAACATGCATTACTTTTGCCATGAATACAATCATATCCATTGGACACATTGACAAATATGTAATAAGAATTGTAAAATGGAAATGATAATATTATTTGCAGTTACCACACATGATCTGAGACTTCAGCACCTTTTGATATTCTTATTTTGGCAGGACCCAGACACTGCATATTTGGAACAACGGTGTGGAACACAATTTTTGATATAGCTCATAATGCTGATAGTCATAGTTTTTCCCCTCAATAGATCGATACAAGTGCATTTTACCGTAAAATAATTCATAAAGGTATTTGCAATGATTACTGAAATCAAGCACTAGGATTACCCCAGACGCTTTATTAGAAAAGGAGGTTGACAGACTCAATTAATTCAAGACGAATGTCCCAATCAAAATGTATTGGAGCTTTCAAGAAAGTATAAGGCGTTTGGTAGCTCTTGTCTTTATACATGCTAATTTTGATTAAACAAAGGCGCTATCATTTACTATAACTAAGAGGGTAAGAAATTAGTGTTGGTCACTTTACTTCTGCCCAGAGGAAAAGGCTAGTGCACTGTGGATTGAGGATAAAAGAACTGCGCGGATTCCTTTCAGGATTGCAGTGACCCTAGTATTAAATATTCGATTCACCACTGATTTGTCAAATTCACTCTGTCACTATAGTATAGAATTCCTAGGAATGTAAACACTGGGATTTTCATTGTAATGGAAGACTGAGGCAGTCTGACATAGAAAAGGATCTAAATTCTTCATTCTCTCCAAATAGTTTTGTGTATTTAGTTCAGCAAATTGATTGAAGGATGTTTTTAAAGACCATGTGTACATTTAGTAAAAATAAATGATGGAAGCTTTACCTTTTTTTTAAAGTTTTTTTTTCGCCTCACAACGGGAATTTCAATAAGACCAGCATTTCCAATTTGCTGTTCGTTCCCCTGACAGTAAGATTGTCAGGAGGCAATAAGTCGATTACAAAGACATGACCACAGTTCACAATGCGGGCCTTCACATTGCAGGAATAGCATATCTATTAATGCAACATACGGCTTATACAAGAGGATTAATAAAAACGGGGGTACATTGAAGATTGAGATTCTAGTGACCAGCTGATCACTGCATTCAGTTCTATTTACAATGTTGCGGTATGTAGTACATGTATACTCTCTTTGGTATAACGAAGTACAATGATCTTCGTGGTTGTTTTCAGTTCAGTACCCTAACATTTTGGACCAAATGTCTTAAATGAGTGGAAGCATCATCACGACGGTACGTACATGAACGTCAGTACCTGATAGTAGGGACCTTTAGCAAACCCGACGTAGCTCATTAAACGCAGAAGTAGTAGTGCTAAAGGGATAGGCTACGTCTGCGTTTAATGAGCTTTTATGTGGTTGCTAAAGGTCCCTAGTTCTTGACATTCAACAGACGTCCACATTCGCCATGAAATTTACAATGTGATACAAGTTGTAATGAATCTGTCAGACACCCCTTGCTTAAAATAGCAGATGTATACCTCAAGGAATTTCTATCAATGAGTTTTGGTTGATCTACACAATACCACAATATCTGTAGTTGTAGTTCTATTCTTCAATGACGATGCTATGGCCGATGCTATCCGCACGCCAGGGGTGTGTGAATAGCAGCCGTTATTCGCACGCTCTCAGCCTTCTATGTATTGGTGGTTGGTGTAGACACGTTTATTTGCTGTTATGCATGCTGAGATACACATCAATATTAGTACAGGATAGAATGACCTATGGCTTAGATCATCAGTTATTATTTCTCTAGGGAAGAGAGGATATTAATTTGGAAAGTCTCTCCTTTCTGTTTGGCTTATGCCATCCTTTGTCCTCCTAGAAGTACAGGTGACCAGGGTGACCGGATGAATAACACAGGGGGGAAGCTATTAGAACACCATACCTCTGACCCTTGTATATGATTAATATTTCCATATATGGCAAGCTCTAGGATAAATCTATATTAATTCATAAATAACGGCCGTGATTATGTACAGAAAAACAAGCAAAGAATAATAGGCAGGTGCAATTGTGTCCAGTAGAGAAACAATATAATGTTATCATATGTGTCCGTTGGCAAGGAATGGTGTCTCTTAGGTCTGATTGCGACAGCTGGTCTGAGATTTAGTAGAAAAATATCGTTTCTAATCTACTTCCAAAGTGCACAGTATCACCCTTCAAATCTGATCACTTTCTTATATAAATGCTGTATAACTTGCTAATGATACTATAACTTAGAATATAACAGGGATGCAGAAGATAAAAGCAACAGGGCACCTGAAATACTCCTCTAGATATAGGTCTATGTAGGAAACTACCTGACGCAGCCATCTAAGTCAGGATCTCGGGTCATTTATCATACCATTAGCCACTGACATGTACAGCTTACAAGTCATTAAGCCTACAGGTCAGGTACCCAATTCCCTGATGTATCTGACCTATACCTCCCAAGCTGTCGGTTTATTTTTTGACCGTTGTGTAAGTCTTCTTGTGCCGCTGTTCGTATCCCTATCCCAGCTAACATAAAAACGTTATTTTACGTTACAATAACGTTTTAAAACTTAACCCTAATCATAACCGTATACCATATTAAGGAGCCTTAGAGAAACGTTATATAACGTTATGAAAGGTTGTGTAAAGTTTTTCGTTTACTGGGTTTTCTCCTTTCATATTTTAGAACTCCCATTCTGTTGGCCTTCGTATCTATACTATTCTGCCCTTTTTCATAGCTCTTCCATTCCTCCTGTTATTCCCTCTCCTTTGTGTTACTTCTATTCAGGTGTAAAAGTGTGCATGCATCATAATTTAGTAATCAATTTGAATTGTCGTCCTTTCATAGGGGCCCACACTTTGTCACACATTTTATAGAAAGGGAATATATAAATCATGATTAAACACTTCCGGCAGGTGGGGGGGAAAACGCACCTCTGTGGGGGATTTTGGTTCATGTTTTGACCAGCCGGTGATGACCAGGGGGCACCAGGATGACAAAAGAGGCCAGAAAAATGCTGCAGGGTAATTTTTGATGTAGAAGACGAAAGGCCTTTTAGAACTTTTCCATCATTGGTACAAATGCCCTATATTTGGACTGAGAATATAACGTGTTCTATTTAATATTGGCATATACAGCACTTTCTGACACAATATCAAACTCCCTCTGCTCCCCTGGAGAGTGTGTCACCTTGGTCAGAGTAGACCAGCTAGGGTCCCAACATCAGTGTCAGCACCTCGCATGCAACCTCAAGGGTACCCAAATCAAGTCAGATAATAGAAATACAGAGTAGAATGGCAATTTAGGACCCTGTAATACTGGCGGACACCTGTCATATTGATATGGCAGTAGAGACAAGATTGTTCATGCAGGACTGCCCATATCTTGTGTATGGCTGATTATATAGTTGGTTGGTGAAGTCCAACAGGCAAGGAACAAGCGATCAAGTGGATAACGCTCAATGTTGAACAAAATATGAAGGCTTTTACACCTACCACTGTTCATAATGCTTGGATGATGGGTTCACAGTCAAGTATATCAGAATTTACCATCTTCCTCGAGAGAACTGTTTGTGTATTTCCTTGATAGAAATCTCTGATTTCTCAATGCCAAGAGAAAGTAAAAAGGGCGAGAACCTTCAATTGTTCTAAATGCTATTTTATAATAACTACAATTTTATCCACAGAAGGTGTATGCAAGCCTATCCATGTTGCAGAAAGATGCGGTAAATTGGGCATTTAACCTGTTTATTCACATACAGTGTTCTGGTAACCCCTCCCTTCTTATCCAGTAAATCTATATGATAAGTGCAGACAGATAAATAAAGCTGTCTTGTATACATTCATGGTATTTCAGAATATAGGTGTGGCTGGTTTGGCAATTTCATGAATTGAACACAAGTGAAAGGCGCCAACTTAAGGCTTTATATTGCCATTGCAATGTTTTTTCACGGTTCCCAGCTTTACAACCCTCTCAGGTTATCTCATTTTTAATGTTCATCCAAAGCACTATATTATGTTTGGTAGCCTGGAATACTGCCCAATGGGGCTTCTCTTATTTCAGGAAATATATTGATCAATACTCCCTCCACCATGAATGATACTGTTACCCACACCATAAAGTTTGAGCCACAAGGTCTAACCAGATTTTTGATACATGGTGTCCTAGGGTAAACTGTTAACTGGCCTCTGGCAACATGATGCATGATAGTTGTTCTGTGTCTGACATACTCATTAGACTTCCAGCTTGAAAGCAGCATGGTACTGCTGGTTAACAGTGGAAATATGCAGATGGTGGGGGATGACTTTTGTAAGTGCATGCATTACCTGGGATGGAGTAGGATTGAGTAGACATACCAAACCCTCAATGTGTTCCTCCTTTATAATAATTATACAAAGGCTGGGAGAGGCTCTCAACTAAACAAGTGGAATCCAAGTCTGTAGGTATACATTATTCAATCATGCACTGGTCGTCAGTGCTAATCATAGCTATACAGAAGAAGAAAGACACGAGAAAAGGCGTTGTATGGTTCATTCCACATGCATTAGATAACTGGAGCTATAACAGGAAATCTATTTTGCGTAGGACTATATCCCGCTCTAGCACATGCCCTGCGTCAGAGGGAGGGTAATTTACACAGTGGTTTATTTCTGTAGCACCTTGAGATATATTCAGAATTGAGTTAAAGAGTTTCAGAGACCAATAGACAGTAATTGTGGAATATACAATGTAATCTCACTTATCGTAATTGACCCTCTGTTAGTCACATTTCGTATTGCAAGCTGCCACTAAAGGTGTATCTAACTGCATATAGATTTCATTTAGGTAAACATTTTTCACATGGTTCCTCTCAACATGTGTTTACCGTACCACTGAACTGACACAAATGTCTTCTAGCCCTGCAGTGCTATCTTTTTATATATAGGCTAAGGCTTGTTGTTTGGCTTCATTTTATCCTGTAGTGATGAGTTGGCAAAGGTCACCAGCAGGTTAGAATTAGAAAAACACGGAATACTAGACCTAGGTTCTCTCGTCATTGTGACAATACTACCGAATTGCAATGTATATATATATATATATATATATATATATATATATATATATATATACATATATATATATATATATATATATATATGTATATATATATATAGATATAGATATAGATATATATAGATATATATAGATATATATAGATAGATAGATATATACATATATTTATACATATATGTATGTATATGTACATATATATATATATATATATATATATATATATATATATATAATATATATATATATATTTCATACTCCGCACCATCCATCACCGCGGCATCCATGCAATCCTCCCCGGCATCATCAAGGTCCGGGACCCTGACTGGAGGCACCTACGGCTGGGGCCCAGGTAGCGGGGACCTTAAGTTGAAGGTCCGCCGGTGTGGTTGGGGCTGGGCGCCATCTTGTTTCTCCGGCAGGCAGGACATCATTTGGGCCATCATGCCCTCCATCTTCGCCATCCTTGCATTCAGATCAAGAGAAAGTCTGTTAAATTCCTCCAGGACCCCGGATAAGTCCTCCAGTTCATGCAAGGATTGATCCAGATCAGTCTTCGTAATGGACTTAGGTTTAGCCCCACCTGCAGCTCCTTCTGTGGGCGCCGGCAGAGTAGCCTGCTTCTTCTCCTTCTCCTGCTCCTCACGGTCACTTTTCCTCCTCTCCTTTTGCTCCTTGTATTCCCGATCGTCTTTGCACTATGGACAATCCGCCCTGCGTCCGTCATATTCTTCCTTACATCCGTCACAAAACTTCGGCATTGTGAACGGATAACTGACGCACTTAGTATAGGAGAGAAAAAATGGGCCGTATCCACCGGCTGGCTACCACAAACTGACCGAGCGTTGGGCGGAAGGGGAGTGGGGCCAGCTTGGGGTGACCCCTGGAATATGTATAGCGAACTAGCATTTGCCGCCGCTTGATAATATATTATTGTTATCTGGTTAGATATCATACATATATATATATATTTCATACTAGCTGATAAGACCAACTTTCTTTATAATGGCATTTAATTATTCTTTCCAGTGGGTTTCTTCTTGTTCTTTACATTATTTAGAGTTGATTTTCTCCATGTTACATTATTTGTCACACTGTTAATCATCAGAAAAATATAGCAGGCTTAAAGTCTGATATATTTTTGCATTATCCTACAAAGCTATCAAGTACAACATACAGTCATTAAGGCACATATTTCACTCCCAATCCCGGTGTATTAAAGAAGTATTATTAAGAAACTAATACAACAGTCCCAGCTGTAAATGAGTTGAGAAGGATCAGACTGGAACTATTAGCATGATGGCATTAATTACTGACATCAATCACACAGAATGCCCCGATCCTTAATAACAGTCGGAGATTGTCAGACCTAATTACCTCAAAACAAGGGTCTCAATCAAAATGAATTGAGGCTTTGAGGGAAATATCAGATGTTTGGAAGCTCTTGTTCCAACACATACCTAGTTGGATTGTTTTTCAATAAACAAAGATGCTGTCACAATCAAAACCGATGAGGTATGCCAGAATGATGGTTGACAATTTTAGTTCTGGCCACAAAAATTTGGTGTATTGTGGATTTAGAGAGAATGTGATTGCTTTAGCCTTCTCCCACTCCTTGGTGAGTTAGGTTAATTGTGAACATAGAACCGGAATTTAGTCGTTCTGTGTATTTAGCTCGGCAAATTAATTGAAGGATGTTTAAAAATATCGTTTGTACATCATAGTTAAGATGAATGACAGAAGCTTTACATTTTGTAGGTGTGTTTTTCCGCCATCCAACCATCCAACGACGCTTTTACGTCTGCAACTTGCTGCACATTCAAGGTAAGATTGTCAGTAGGTCATCAACAAAGACATGGTCACAGTACACTCTGTCTGCTTCCACAATGCAATAACAGCATATATGTATATTATTTATTGATGAAACATGTATGGCCTATATAATTATGGGAGGGTCATATAGGGATAACTTGAAGGTCAAAATCTGGATATAATTGTGCTGATTACTTCCTTAGTTCCATCTAAAACATCATTCGGTATATATGTTTCGCTTGGTATGAGGGGAGAACAATGAACGCATCAGTTGTGTTGGGTATGGTACTTTTGGGCCAAATTATAGCCTTAGATGAGTGAAAGGTGTTTAGAGTTGTCCTAATTAAATCAAGGTTATATCAAAATGAATTTGATATGTAGAGATGGAGTAGACAGCCATGCCTTTTCCCCACGTCTATCATTATCTCCCTACCTGATAGTGGTCCTGATACAGACAGCTGTACCAACTGAAATATTTGAAACATGATACTTCCTCAAATGAATCTGTCAGATACCCTTTCTTTAAAATGTCGGGCATATATGCAAATGTCAGATTTATAGCTGATGTATGAGTTGTTTGAGCTTTATTTGCAAGTTTTATATGCCTTCTCCTATCAATATTCCCTCAGAGGCTTTACTGAAAGAAATAATTCAGAATTTCAGGAAGAGGCAGAAATGTCAATCTGTGAGGTGATACCCATGACCCTCAACCTGAAACCGCCCCCTATAAGGACACAGCTCGGCAAGGCTCAGAGAGAAAGAGATAAAAATGCAGATAAACAGAGAAAATGTGAGCTCTAGGTTGAAGCATCCCTCTAAGTCTATCTCGTAGTATTTATAAGAAGGATCTGTGAGAACGGGATCGGCTTCAAATATCAAATTCTGTACATGTGATACCTGAAATGTAATTATTTTCAGTGGTTTCCAATAAAAGTAAATTACAGACTAGCTGCATGGGCAGAGCGGTAGGCCTATTTTTAAATCAAAACTGTACAGTCGTAAGACTTCAGTTAAGCAGCCTAGCAAGGACATGTCATGTATATTATACTTATACCTACTCACAATTCCTATCAGATTATACTTTACTTTAGTCAAGTTGTAATGTGTTCGAGATAATGTTTCCTGTCTACAGAGAAAAACGTCATTGCGTCTACCACAAGAGGATGTTGATGTAGATATGATAATGACCTTTCTGTTATTGTATCTCCATTTAGAAGCCCCACCATGAATATGAGTAGTAGGGATGAGCAGTAGCTAGATTTATTTTGATTAGTTTCTGATTATGTCATCATTATGGAGTGATCAACCTTTTAGCACAGGGGTGGGGACATTATGCGGCACGATCTGCAAAAGTTGGCCTTAGTGCAGGTTTCACTAAGGTACCTATTCCCAGTATATGTCAGTTGGCTGAGAGAACAAAAGAAATGGCCTGACAGTATTTTACATACATGGCTGTATGTTGATGTGGTCCATTGACACTCTCCTACTATGAGTGTAAGTCAGATATGATAAGCATGACTATAGGTGCATACGTGTTATAGGCCTTGGACAATGGTAATTATCCCCGGCTGGCGCCTTGAGCAATTTCCCTGTCCTTGGCTCATAACACTTATACAGAAAGTCACCTGTATCATATCTACTATAATATTATGTCTTACAGCTTTCCACAGCTTTGTTATATCCTGGATACGTGTAAGCAGTATGTGTATGCACCTCTTTATAGCAATGACACATTACCTATACTGGTGTATCCATAGGTCTTACCCATCTCCACCTAATGTCAGTATCATCTGGCGCGAGCGTTGTGTGTCGGTAATCTGTTCTATCTCTCCTGTACCGATCCATTTTCACACCTGCCAGTGAATTGACACCACCATTAATTGACTGCCATGCAGGGTCTAGTCTAGTGTCGCACCGCCAGCCCCGATCTAAGTCTACTTACAACAGTGATGGGAGCCGGGTCTGAGCCTATTCCTGTGGGGCTGTACATCATATTATGTGTATGAAGGCACAGATTAGTGGTTGATTATTTTCATGAACTATAAATAATCACCAACATGGATATATTCTGCCTCCACGTGTAAATCGCCATATATACAGCAAACACTTGTGTATGCTTTTCAATAGCAATACTACCGTATACCCCCGGGTCTTCTACACTTCCGCCGCTTATTCTCGACTGTGTTTCAGTCACTTAGGTATACACCAGGGTCTACGCCTACGGCACCTGGTGGCAAACCATGAAACTACCCAAAACTATGCTAAAAGCATATTATCTCCCTTGTGCATATCACCTAACTCACCTTTACTGACCCTTTAAGTGCCTCACTATCACATTCTACACATCTTGTCACTGTTTTTCTCTGCTTCAAAAAGCTGTGCCCTAAGCTATTATAGGTGTTTAGGCTAACTAGAAAATATTTGAATAAATCCCAAACTGTTTTTAGTTATCAATGAATCACTTGTTTTTTTGTTGTAAAATGTATCTTTTGATCCTATGTACAGATGGCTAAGGTTTTAATTACGAAATGTTGGCCAATTTTTTTGTCTGTGTTGCAAAATGTAGAGAAAATAGAATTATTTTAATTTTGTCTTTTTCCCTATATCAGTCATGGCTCTTTGGTTTCACCTATGACTACCCATTTTCATGGATTGGTTGTGTTGCTTATCATCTCCTCTAAAGATCTGAGAGGTTTGGTTGAGATACTATGGGTCAATCTTTCAAAAAATTGAAAAACATTGACAAAATAGGGTTTACCCATACACTGTCATAGTTAAGGGTGTGCTATCTTCAAATGTCTATATATCAAAATCTAGCACTTTGAGGTATTGATTTCTTTGCTTCTAATACATCACCATATATCAAACTAATATAATCCTAAGTGATTAAGAGATATTATGGGTAGATCAGAATTGACCGAACCCTGGTGTATGCCTTTAAATTCAATGCAATAACATGGACTGTATCTATTGTGCTTGTTATGAGAGGATGCAAGAACTCACCGCTTAGAACTGTTCATTGAAGTATACTAAGTCTTACTTTAGGCATACTCATACATTTCCCATTCAGAATAAATGATAAAATATAATTATAGAACTAACAGAGAGCAGAAAGGCAATCACAGCATGTAGATGAATTAGATAATCAGTGATAATGAATACACAATTGTGGCTACAGGTATGCAACAGGCCCTCCACTTAACATCTATGACACCCTTAAGTAATCAATCTCTATCAGCATCTCAGCATCTACCTTAGCCGTTTAGTGCCGCATACTGCTTTAATGTAGCATGCCCTTTTTCGAAATGATGCATAGATACAGCCCTGGCGGGTTTACCCGCCAATGCTACATTCATATGCATCATGCCGACAGTTAATGAACCTATCGACCCCGTGGGGTCTGCCTGAATGCAGGCATGGCGAGTTACTAACCAGGGTGCATTCATGCTGCATCATGGAACTCACTCAGTGCTTCATTCATGCATCATGCTACATCATGAAAAGCTAGTATATAGTGCATTAACATTTGGCGCTATGTGGTTCTTAAAGGGTTGATATCTTGGGCCTCGTTTAGCTTAGATATCTAAGTGGTGAGAATGTGTAATTGTCATTACAATCTATTACTGAAATACAGGAAGCGACAAATTACCCTCGTGTTGCAGTCAATGTCAGACAGATTCATTATATGTATACGTGTATATGATTTATTATATTAGGATTTATTACCACATAAATAGCTGAAATAATATCGTAATGTTATTAATTATAGTCACCATCATTTCAGTAATGCCATACCATGTAGGAGTAAGAGTAAGATGCCTTCCTTTCCCCTTCCTCTATTTGGCTCTGTCTCTGTCTGTCTCCGTTTCCGTCTGTATCTATCTAATTTAGACAATAATTATGGTAAATCAACAAACATATATACGGTTATTCTGCTCGTATAGCACAATTCGTGGAGCCCAACTCTGCCGTAGATGGGTTAAATATACCCTGTAATCGCGAGATATAGCACTATAATTATATACCCCATGCTGTGATTAACGAGTATGCTTACCTTTAGACCTCTTCCTGAAATTATCAACTCTCTAGTGGCATAAGTCAGATAGACAACCCTATAATGTAAGTCAATGATTAAACACAGAAGATTGATTAAGGCTATGGTAATTGGTTGACAAACGCCGTACCTAATTGTGGTCGGCAGGCGCTAGTTACTGGATGCTGTTGCTATTAGTCACGGCTCATGGCTCACCACCGAGACCATTTGTAGGGTGGATTTGGTAGATATTTGGTACTATGTCCCTTTCACAGCAGGATAGTGCTTTAATCGACTATCTTTGCATGGCATGATGCATCAATGTAACTCGGGCAAGTAACTCGCCAATGTTGTATTCATGCACATACCTGGTCTACAATGTTGATACACCCACAAAGAGTCAGCATGATGCACTAATCCACTTACTTTAGAGTTGGTGCATCTATACAAATTGACATCAAGGGAGCATGTCGGCATTAAAGGGCGTTAGGGGAAAGGCTTCCAATATCTTGCATTGCAATGAGTCAACAACATATTATTGCACTGGGTGCTGAAAGCTTCCCATTGCCAGTGCAATAATTCAAATTGCTACTGCCCAACAGTCTTATCTGGATTCCGTTTGGATAAACCTTTCTTTTTTACCATACATTTAATGTGTGCGTATAAGAACCTGATAAGTTACCACCCGGACTATCGATCGTTACGCGTAGGGACACGTCGGATGTAATTAGTCACGCTTATCAGTTGGAAAAGGGAGAAACAGATTCCTCTTTCTGTCGACATGGCTTTAACCCTTTAAGAGATTCATAATGCCTTCATAATCTTTCATGCACCAATGACGCTCTGGCGAGTAATTAGTTGCATTGGTGCATCCTGGCGAGCCTTTGGCACTGTATGAACCGTATAGAGTTAGCATACTGTATGAATGCAGCACAGGAAAGTTACTGACCATCACTGCATTCATGCATCATGACCACAAAGTATAGTGCTGTAAAACACTACGCTGCCATTAAAGGGTTACCCACCGAGTGTCATCAGCAGCTGGGACCATGTTCCCATATGTTGGCCAATTATTCAACTCTCAGACGTGCACCAAAAAAACAGTACCTGGCTGTGTCTCACGACCTTGGGCCAATGTTTTTGTCTCTGACTGGGTGCCAGCTCTGACCGGGTGCCAGCTCTGACCGGCCTGAATAAAAACGGGTTATTTAGGGCAGATTATGATAAAAATTGGCAACTAATGACTAGTTTAAAGAGTTATAACATCCATTAACCTTTTCAGCCAAATTCTATCTCCATCTGCCCTAAATAACCCGATTTTATTCAGGCCGGTCAGAGCTGGCACCCGGTCAGTGCTGGCACCCAGTCAGAGCTGGCACCCGGTCAGAGACGAAAACATTGGCCCAAGGTCGTGAGACACAGCCACCTGTATTTCTGCAATGTCACTTCTATGAGTCATGTGAGAGCAGATTTTTCACTTCTTTTAGATCTTTACTTATATTTCCTAAACTTCTAAAACTTCAAGGGTGTTAAGTTTCGTTTAAGGTCTGGGGAGCCAATCAAGAAAACAGGTCATGCTTACAGGTGATTATCACAAGCAGGTGATCCCCATACTGTCCCCAATCCCTGTAGCATCATTAAATTGGGTTGCAAGTATAACATGTATAGCTAATACTAATTTAGCGTCCATAAGAGGTATGCAATTCTCACTACTTGTGGATAGGACAGACATCCCTCCTGTATCACCAGCTATCTAAATGCACATTTCAACATTGCTGGGTGGTCTTTCAGAACAGATTCGTCAGTTGTCATAATGAGATTTTCGTCAATTGTGCAAAATTCTCAATTGACGAGGGCGTCAATAAAATGATATTTGCAATATTTCTGTATAGAGTTCAACAGGATTTCTTATCACGACCCTCTACTCATCACGTCAATATTTGCCTACGAGTTTGACACTTGTTCTGAAAAAGCAATATGTTACAAAATGGACTCGTGAGCCATGCAAGGGTAGGTTTTAGACCTCGTTTACAAGTTTACTTGCACTCAGAGCAAAGGAACCTCTCAGCCTTCAAAGGGTGTTAGATTTGCCTTTGATGTCTGAGAAATTAATAAGCAATTAGGAAACCAGGTCATGCTTGAGGTAGTTATCAGGTTACTCCCACACAGCCCTCCATGCTCGTCAAATAATTAAAATGTTTTTAAGTACAAAATGCAGTACTACTATATCGTTCGTAAATGTGCAATGAACCTAGCACTGTAGTTCCTTAAGATGTTAAATACTCATTCTAAAACTGGAATTCTTTCAGAACAGGTCACTAATTCATAGGAAATACATCACGCGACGTGTAGGGAGAGGGGCCCTGATAACTGTTTCAAAAGAGATTATATAAATATCACTTATTGATGCTCATGAGTGCCATTGTCAATTCCAAATAATATTATTGGCCGTTTGGCAAAAATCTCATTATGACAACTGACGAATCTGTTCTTAAAGAACTAACGTCTTTCAGAACTCATGAAAATCAAATGTCCCTCTCAACCCTACCAAAAAAAGCACCTACAATTTCGTGACGTGTTCTGCCCAGCCAACATTGCTTAGTGGTACCCATATGTGTTTTTACGTGGGCAAGCTGATTTGCCCCTATCTGGGTTATGGTCCTTTTTTGTTCAGGGCTACCAGTGAGAGTCCAGATTGGCCAGTCCATATTCAAAGTGCCCAGCTCGAGCCAAGATTAAATATGAACTATAGAAATGTACAATAAATGGTGATTTCTGGAGGAAAATCAGATGTCAGCATGTTTTGGAATACTAATTTTACAATGTATTTATGGAGAAAAGTTTTCCTGGGCTGGCCCATCTAGGCTCCCACTGGTAGTCCTGGACAAAAAGGACCACAACCCAGATATGGGCAAGCCGGGCTGGCCCAAGTAAAACACATATATGGGCCCCTGGGACCAATGCTGGCTGGGTGAATGACGTCTCAGGACAAACTCCTGCATTACCTGTGGCATAGAGCCCAATTACCCTGGGCCTAAAATTATGTGAGGATGACCATTATGATATCTGATAGAGAAACACAATTTAGACACCTAATTAGTGCTAAATATCCCCTTACAGACTGTTGGGACCAGAAGGCATGAGCAAAACATAAGTCTAGTCTATTCCTGTGGTTGACGGGCCAAACCAAAAAACGGCAAGCCTTTCTCTGGTCGAATTATTTGTACCCCCTCAGGACCCATTTACCTCAGCTCTCCCTTTGAGCCCTCTACCCTAACCACCTCTCCAGACTCCTTGCATTTAAGCCTTCAAGGCCAACATGGTGCTTTGATGCAATATGCCTTTTTGTCGTCAGTGGGTAACTCACCAGTGCTGCATTTATGCATCATACCAACACTATGGGTCGATACATTCTGAAGGATGTCCCAATCGATGCTGGCATGCAAGTAACTTGCCCGTGCTGCGTTTGGTGCATCATGATGACAAATTGAAACAACCTTTAGGCATCACGTTGTCCGTAAAGGGTTAACTGTGGCTGCTGATGGCACCGAGGTTCTTATCCTGCTAATCCTGAGGAAATTGTGTGCTGTTGCCATGGTGATCATTAATCCCGCACTGAATTCCACACAGCCGAGTGATTGGAGGGCCGAGAGGTCGCACACCAGAGGCTGCCTATACTCTAGCTAAGGGCACTTTCGTTCCTCCCGGCATTTCCTCACTTGAGCCCCTCGCACCGAGGCCCTACCAGCTCTTGTCACCCACCCCTGCCCACAGTCTATCCCATCCTGCTGGAATGTCATCTAGAGGATTGGGGCTCTAGTAGGTACAAGTGTCATCCCTGGATTGGGCTTATCTAGCACGGGTCATGTCCTTGGTCAAAGTCGCCAGCACACCACCTCCTATTGATCGACATGAGAGGTGCACTGACCCTTTCAAAACGCCAATTCTTATCTAATAATGACATACCTTTAAAAAGACTATTGACCAGAGAACCATGTAGCAAAACATGTTCTGCTGTATCAGTTTAGAACTCCTTAACATATTTAAAACTAGACGTTATTCGCGTCTCAATATCATAACAGCTAACCTAGCAGATTAGAAAAATCAATACTATTCTCACCTGGACTGATCACGTTACGATTGTGATCCATCTAGGACTTCTTTTTAGCAGATTGCACTGAAGCAGTACTGCCATATAATATGGTCTTCTGAGTCGACTTGTGAAATCCATAAGGGATTAGTTATGATTAGTTATGCACATTACTGGATGGCTAAATCCATACATTTCAGTTTTCCAAATAAGCGTTGGACAATTATTATCCATCCAGAAAGGCATATTAGAGGCTTGGTGAATGATGGAAATGAAAGTTGCAATATTTACCACTTCAAACTGTGGCAGGCTGCCTCATGTTACTCCCAACTACAAGTTGGGTCGAGAAGGATATAGTATTAGCCTGAGTAGGGAACCATTGCGTTTTCACTAATTTGCACTGCATGGTCGACACTATCAGTTTTAATCTAATGCATCAGCTTTAATTTAATACGAAATATTGGCCCACTTTAATTGTCTTTTCTTTTAGAAAGAGATATTGTGAAAAATAATAATTTTGTAATGAACATAATTTGATATTTCAAAAATATGGCTTTGCTGTAACCCGCGGACAATAGTCATGCAGTACATGACTGTAATGATGGAGTATTGGCATACACCATACACTATAGAAAACATGGTGACGAGATCCTGATGTTCTTTCTAAGGGGCGGTCGTAATGCGGGCTGAGGACCTTGTATTGACCTTTGACGTGACACGAGGTATTTGAGTGGAACAGAATGTCGCATATTAAGTACATAAATAAGCCTAAGGCTGCTCCAATGTGTGTGAAGTGTGGAGGTCTATGTTAACCCTTTAAGGACGACATGGCGCCACAAGTAATTACGGTCATATATGTTGTCATGATGCACACTCAGCTCAACACAGCTCAGAAATGAATCGATGCATCATGCGGAACCTTTGGGAATGTATCAAGTCAGTGGGCTCTACCTGATGCATGGATGTAGCATCAGCAGTGGTACTACTCAAGCATTATGGCAACCTAATGGCATAGCGCATTAAAATCGCATACTGGACTTAAAGGGTTAAGTTCCAGTTCGTGTGTACATCACATAAAGCATGAGTTCTTTATGTACGTTAAGGTTGAAGCTGCCAGAGGTGTGTGTCTCCACACTGGAGCCCGTCATAATGATAGACTATGGACACCATGGGTCAGGGACCACTGCCCAGGGAGCAGGGGGAGACACTGGAGGAAGTCCCTTAAATGACAAACACCATGTTATGGAGGAGTATATCACACAGGATTGTGTCGTCTATATTAGCGACAGGACAGAGGGAATGTATGTGCACATATTTCATACAATACACTCATTCCCAACGTAGGCCCTGGATCTATACATCAGTTTTCTGCCAGAAAATACAGGGGAGCTATGTAAGTCTGATTCTTTGTTCTGCCTCCAGATATTAGGTACCTTCGTGACTAACTATTTGTCTGGGCAGTCAGACATAACAGGTAATTCCCATATTTATCCAAATACCCTACATGCATCAGAATCGTCACGGATAAGCGTGCACACACATTGTATTGATAGAAGCTATAGATGCAGCATGTGCTCAGGGTGCTCTTTCAGAACACTTTAGAAAATTATACTGGTACTAGAAGGACATTAGTCTTAAGCTTCCCTTGGTCAGTAATGTCGAGATGACCTAATTACTACCTCTATTTAATTTGTATAATAAGGGCAGTCCATAGCATGACAACCGCCCAACGGATTCTCTGCACTGGAGGCTCTTACAGAACAACTGACGTGATCGTAGGCAAATGATGACGTCACGAAACCTGTTTGACGACCACTAGTAACATTTCTTTCACAAGATTTACTGTTAAAATCTATAGAAAATTAATGTAAATGCCACATTTTGCCAACTACAAATACCCTAGTCATTTGCAAATATTGCCCTCTAATATGGTCATGTAGCCTGAGAGAAAGACTGAGTGCCAAACAAGTAGAAGAAGAAAGGACCAAGAGAACTAAATAATGGAGTTCAAAGAATTATTATTGAGTTGGTGCACTCGTGTTCATTGACCCTGCATCATTACATGGGTGGGGAAGTCTGCTATTATCTTGCGGTTTTCATACACCGTGAGTCATGACTCAATTACTGTCAAAAGTCAAAAGTATTATGAACTCAACTCAAAGACCTTTTAGCAGACGACATTCGAGCCGTGGCAGTGTTTGGTGCACTGCAGACCGTGTTGGAAAGTACAAAGAAGGAATAAATCATAAACTGATGACAATGTGGAAATCTCACACCGACCGAGGCCATGGGGTAGTCTAGTATCGTTTATTCAAGCAAATTTGAGAACTACATCTTATTTCCATGAGACACAATTACCAAGCGGAAAAAATAAAGCCACCAACTCTTGATTACTGGAGAAGTTAATGCATCAGGACCCAGAAGGGGTAAGGACCACACACGGTCCGCGGTGAGCACAAAAATCGTCTGCAAAACGGCAGACGCCGACCAGACGCTGCATGGCAGGCGTGGCGGGAAGCAGACGACATTTAGCCATGATTATTGTGTCAGTGAGACGCCGACCTCACTGCTGAGTGGCCGCACGTTGTCTCTATGAGGAGTGTGTACACACAGGGGTGGACACCGCTAGTGCCACGTTGTGCAGACACAGCAACACATGGGATTAACTTTCAGCTCATCCACTTCATTTCACCTCCAGGTGGGAAGTCAGCATTTTATAAATTGCACACAATACTGAAGGTAGGGAATTGACATTGACTTGTTCTAGTTTACTGTGTTCATAGATCTTTAGATAGATGCACATGATTAGTGTTGTTTATTATCTGCTTTGAAGTTTGAGTAATCTGAATATGCTATCAGGCACTTGCAGTCTTTAAGCTGTACGTTTATGCAGTAATGGGCAATTTAGTGGGGTACGGTCTGGTGATCTGAAAGCTAGTAATAATTATGGTACCGTCGAATATAGAACTCTATGTGATGCTGTTTTGTTTTTATGTGGCTTTTAAAAGCAGGGAACAGTAGCATACACTATTATCACACTTCCATTTATACCAGTTAAATACAACAAGCCTCAAACACCCTGTCCAGGTGTGGAACACACTCACACTAATATACAGCGAACACACCTAGCCCCTCTAATAATAGCAGGTGAGATAACTGTAAATGGAAACATCTCTGAAAATATCACATCAGTCTAATATGTCTAAAACGGCATATATACTATTTATTGAATGTAAGTCGGAATGTATGCATACTTCGGCAAGCATTTTTATACAATAATAGGTCCTTCAAACACTTTAGTTGTGTACAGACAACTCTTGGAATGTGATCCATCTAGGTCTGCACAAGACATGATCTAGGTCTGCACAAGGTTAAATTTGTCTACATCCCGCTTCTAATTAAACCAACTGTAGGCACGGTAAAACACCTCCTGTGTACATTCACTACGTAACAATGTCACATGTTGTCTGCATATATGCAGCCCTGAAATCGTTAAAATGCAACGATTTTAAAGATCAAAGTGTCTGTTCTTTGAATCAGTGTTTTAGCATTTTATGCATTGTCCTGCCATTTCATAACGGCTAGTTCTACAGCAATTAAATTACTCTTTCAGTGCTCAGATGTGTACCTCGCACGGTGCACCTTGTTCTACTGTTTAGAACGGTTGGCCCATGTGAAACTTAATCTTTATATCTTCAGGTCGTTTTTCTTCTTCTCAATATAAGAGTGTTTAAAGGCACATACTTACCTGGTGTATATGTCCTGTGCCAAACTGGCATTATCTTATTTGTTGCCATCATTTGGGCACTTAACTGATAAATCAACAGGGATCAAGACTGTGATTGTTCTCTCACTACAGTTGGCTGGGAGAATAAAAAGAACGGCCAGTCTGTATATTGCGTACATGGTTGTACATTGATGTCCTCCAACTTATTATGTACGTGGCTGTGTCTCACGACCTTGGGCCAATGTTTTTGTCTCTGACCGGGTGCCAGCTCTGACCGGGTGCCAGCTCTGACCGGGTGCCAGCCCTGACCGGCCTGAATAAAATCGGGTTATTTAGGGCAGATGGAGATAGAATTTGGCTGAAAATGTTAATGGATGTTATAACTCTCTAAACTAGTCATTAGTTGTCCATTTTTATCATCATCTGCCCTAAATAACCCGTTTTTATTCAGGCCGGTCAGAGCTGGCACCTGGTCAGAGCTGGCACCCGGTCAGAGCTGGCACCCAGTCAGAGACAAAAACATTGGCCCAAGGTCGTGAGACACAGCCACGTATATCTTCTATCCTGAGTATGATTAATTGATCTAGTTTTAGGACCAGTTTTGTTATTCTAGAGACGTCATTAGCAAAAAAGAAATGCCTAAGCTATATAGAGTGGCCTAATTCGTCAGAATCTAGAGGGTGGAGCTTTACAGGTACATTTAGGTCTCCCTGTGAAGGTCCACTGCCTCACTTAAAGCTTCTCTTAACTTCAACGCCGGAGGCAAAGTCAGGAATGTCGGTTTACCAGAACAATCAACTCGTGCATTTGTGGCTTTTGCTGAGAAACAGGGATCACGTACATAGGCTGTTTCCCCCTGTAATGAGGCCTGTAATACACTTGTACCTTACTAATACACAATATTGCTAGTGCTCTCTCCCACCCATCTGTCTCTGTCTCTCTGTCTCTCTGTCTCTCTGTCTCTCTGTCTCTGTCTCTGTCTTCAACATCACCTATTATTACTATATTAGTCAGCCCAGTGACAGGTGGGACTGGGTAACCCACTCAACCTGTATGGCTGTTAATTGGTCATTAGTACTAGCATCATGGTGTTTGCTCATGCCTGTATGAGGTGAATCTGGGATCGACCTTGCATTAACAGTAACTTGATTGGCAAAAACGGGGTTCTTATATAATCATATAATGACGTTTCGTTCATAAGCGTTTCTCACGTGGGTGGGCGAGAGCTAGTTCTCCCTAAATATCTACCTCTGCATAATACGTCGCCCAGGGGTATGTTCATGGGTTAGCATAGAGCTATAGATTGACTTATTTTAGAAAGAGATCGTATAAAACAATGTCAGTACGTCTCATGTATGTTGATACAATTGATGAGATATCTCCGCCCATGGGACACAGAGGTGCAGTGCACTTGTCCGTTAATAACAATTTTGATATGATTTTGTAGGGTTATCTGTGCGTGAATATATTATAATGATAATAATACTATTTTAATTGTGAATGATATCAGTGTGGCTTGAAAGGTGTTAAAGCCTTTATATGAATATCTCTCCCCCCCCCCCACTTTCCATACTCCAGTGTACACACCCTGTGGTGTGGGCATTGGTGGGGTGTTGCACTGGTGCGGTCAGCCATCAGGCCATATCTGAACCTTTGTTCAAAGACGGGCAAACAAGACTCAACCCTAAATTTTGAAATATGATATACAAGGGACTTCATTAGTCTCTTTTTAACAATTTTGTTTTGATGTTATGTTTGTGTAACTTGTAGACATCCCTGCAATGTGTAGTACTGTACACATAATCAGGGTGGCAAGGCAGGCATCAAGAAGGTACCTTGTGTGCTGTAGTCAGGGTGAGGGAGCTGGAAGACAGGTTTCAAGTGGGCACCTTGTGTGCTGTAGTCAGGGTGAGGGAGCTGGAAGACAGGTTTCAAGTGGGCACCTTGTGTGCTGTAGTCAGGGTGAGGGAGCTGGAAGACAGGTTTCAAGTGGGCACCTTGTGTGCTGTAGTCAGGGTGAGGGAGCTGGAAGACAGGTTTCAAGTGGGCACCTTGTGTGCTGTAGTCAGGGCGAGGGAGCTGGAAGACAGGTTTCAAGTGGGCACCTTGTGTGCATTAGTAAGGGTGAGGGAGCCAGCAGGCAGGCCTCAAGTGGACACGTTGTGTATTATAGCAAGGGTGGGGGAGCTAGCAGACAGGCCCCTATATAGTGGGTACCTTAATAATATGTGCTGTTGTCAGGATAAGGTAAGGGAGTTAGCAGACACGCCTCAAGTGTGCACCTTACGTGCCATTGTCAGGGTGGGGAGCCTCCCCATATACTGCCTGGTAGCCAGCATTGGCAGCATGACAGGTGCTATGTCATATTGGTCCCCGAGCCAGCCACATGGGACCTACCCAACATGCCCTATATCTAATTCTCTAGGCTTAACCAATAGGCCTCACTGTCCACAATTAGTTATTAAAGGCAGTGGATATACCTTCAATATACCACGTTCAGATTTGCCTAGCATTGAAACAGGTTGGTTGTGTATGTATTGATTGTATAAAAATGACCAAAAAATAAAACGCAACCATTTCTATATTGGCCAAAATGGAGCATTCATTGCGTTAGTCCATTCAAATGGTTACCAATCACAAACAGGCTTATATTAAATATTTAGAGGCTTGTTCCTAATAGTTATATAACATTGGGGTAATGTCATCTATGTATGCACTTTTCAAAGCATATATCTGGACAGATTAACAAGACAACATATAGTTCTTTGACCTAAAAAAACATGTTTATATATAAAAAATTAAATTGTTATTCCACTATTGCAAAATGTCCGTTCAGATTGTTTTTGAATTAAAACTGTATAAGCACAACATATTTATTGACAACATTGGGATATGACCCTTTTTCATATTCAACTTTTTACAGAAGGAGCCCGTCCAAAAAGAAAAAGATGTCACCGTTAATTGATTTATACACGAGTTATAGTTTTTAACACAAAATAACCCCATTATGTTCGAGGTCTATTATCATGTACAATAATGTGGGTGGTCCTTTTACATGATTCCATTCTGGGGTAAGCTTGCCATCCCTCTACATAATGCATGTTTTCGGCCACTGTCCTTGCCTGACTCCTGAGTGGAGCCTGTGGTATAGGGCTCTACCGGAATCGGACTTGTTCCCGTGACCCTCTGTGTACATTGACACCAGCAATCTCGTGAGACCTTGGTTCTGCTCTCGTATTGCAGCTTGTTCCCCGGAAGCTATGGTGTGTGAGTGTTTGGTCACTGCCTAAGTCTCACGATAAATTGCGGGCTCAGAACTAACATGGCCGCCCATATGGAGAAACCCGAGCCATCGCTATAGCACAGGTGGCCAGTGTGTTTGCTCTGCACTATATGTTACTACCTGCGCGACCTGCATGTCTGTGGTCAAAGGTAGCATATTATATTTTTAAAGCTGACAATTTGGGACACATTTTACTGTTGATATGACACAATGGATTATGATTTCATGGTTTACTTTCTAGCGACCCTAATAATTATCCAATTACAAGTCCTGAAAACTGACATGGAGCTAATTATCTCCATTTTCAGGGCAGCTAGGGTGGAACTTATTTGGTCAATCAGGGCTGGGGGGGGGGGGTTGTTCGAAACGATGACCCCCCTGGGTATAGTTACGTGGTGTTCTCACATCCCAGGCTTGGGAGTGTGGGGTGTCACTGGCGCCCCCTGGTGAAATATGGCAGCACTAATTCATACAGGTCATACAACTTTTACACATGTATCAATTTCCTGTAACCACCTACCTCACTTCCGCCCTCACCAAACTCCGGCATTCCAGCCGGTTCCTCCAAACCCTCTACACCTCCGGGTCAAAATTGGAAGGGACCCCACGGCCATTGGAGACACCATAGGCCCCTGGAATACAGCACGCAGCACCCACACAAGGCTGCCACGGTACCACGGCCGTCACGGAGTGACGGACGGCTCCACACGTACAGGAGCAGGGCACCAACACCACACAACCGGCCACGGACACTCACCTGGTCAGCGCCAAATTCAAAATGGCGCGCCGCCGCACACGAGCACAGCAGGCACGGGCACTCACTGACGAGTCGCGCCAGAGCCTGAGCGACACACAGGACACGGAGGATATACCCACCCTCAGCATCTACGACGACGACAGGGACGACACCCGGGAGGACCTCGACATGCCATCTCTGCACACGCAGGGCTATGAGACCGTCGACGATGCATCCATTGACCCCGAGGTAGACTTCCCGTGCAACACCACAAGAAGGTCCAACTCTACAAGACGATCGGCGTCCATGTCACGCACAAGGTCACCTGCGCGGCGGGACAGCACACTTGGCCGCACACGCAGGTCAGCCACTCAGTCCCAGGTATCTGGGCGGTCATCTTTCTCACAGTCCCGCATTGAGCGGGTAGAGGATGACATGCACGCCCTGCGCTGGGATGTCAGGCGCATGACACAAAAAATGGACTGTTTTTTGGCACACCAACTGCGGCCCATTGGACACAGCACCCCCTCGCGCACAGCAGCACAAGCAGCAACCCAGGACGACAGTCAACCCCTCGCCTCCCCCTCGGAGGACGAGGACGCAGCAGCACCCCCCAGGAGGGCCCGGCCCCGGACCCGCCGACCCTCAACGGTGCCCCCTCGGCCACACAGGACAGCGCCAAGACACCACTCACCAAGAGCCATTTCGGCCATGCCCGCACACACAGATCGCCAGGGCAGGCCGTCACGTCGGCAGGAGGCACACATTGCCCCACCAAGGCGCCTCAAAGCTACACCGGGAACGCGCCAATTCATACAGGAGGAACTCGAACAGGAGGAATACAAGCATTCACACCAGGGTAGGCAAAATGTTCTATTCAACCCCCTTTGTGATAACCCCATATATAAACCCTACATGTTTGTGAAACGACACGGAATCCACACCATCAGGCAGAAGCTTGACATTAGGCCCAAGCTCACATCCATGGAATACATAGAAGCCATGATGGCCCTAGTCAACCACAGGGGCGCATTTGACCCCAAGGACAGAAAACCGTCAATGGGAAAACGTCCTAGAGTGGTCCCAATGTGTATTGGACGCCATAGAAAGGCAGGACTATGGGTGGCACCAATACCAGGCAATACAGAACGACAGAGTACACATGTGTTTTGCCCAACCAGATACACGCAGGAGGAATACGGCAGACACAGCACTCGCCACGCAGGACGCCCCCTCGCGCCAAGCCCTGTGCAGGGCCTTCAACTCCAGGGCAGGATGTTCAAAGCCCTCTCACCACGACGGCCTACTACACTACTGTGCATACTGCGATGCAATGGGAAAACAGTGCCATCACACACTCACTGGGTGTGATCGTAAAGTGAAGGATATAAAAGGTGAATGGCCCTCGGGCAAAAGGAACACCGACAGAGACCGACACCAGGACAAGGCTCCAAAAAACTAGAGAGCGGCGCCCCCTCCTCCAGGGTCGGGTCGCCGCCACCCCCATACATACACACAGACAGTAGCATAAAAACACACGCCAGCCAGCACACAGCTATACACCCGCACAGCTACACACCCCGGCAAGACCCACATCATACACCGCCAGCACAGCCGCCCGCCCGGCACACGTGTGACAACATAAACACCCAGCCACGTGCTCCGCCTGTTTGTAAACACGCACCACGTGCGACGCCACCCAGCCACGCCCCCTTCTCGGCCAAGCTCACGCGCCCTCACGCGCCACGCGAGACAACAGGCGAGAAGCAACATGGCAGCCACAACTTCACAGAAACACCGAGCGTGCCCGCAACGAATGTAAATAATCGCTCGCACACGGGCTCATCACAATTGTCGGATAGTTTCTGCACAATAGAAGGAAATACGGGCCCGTCCCCCAACACAGAGGAGTCGAGGGACGCCCACACAACCCCGCCATGGCGGCAGACACGACAACAAAAAGAGACCGCCCCGCACCCGGCCACGGACGCCGGCCTGCCCTCCGAGGGAGCCCCGGCCCACCACCAGCACCGGCCGGTACACACCGCTGCCACGCCACTCACCCCCAACCCGGACTTCGCCTCACTTAGGAAAATATGTAAGTCTGATTCCTCTGACCATCCATTAGACACCCACCCTCGGGTGTTTCAACAACACAGACAATTATTTTGGCCAGACCTTTCACAAGGATCCACACCCTCGGACATAGCCGACATATACAGAGCAGTAAAGCAGACCGGGCTCCCCAACTGCATCAAGGCTCGGCGCCCCATTCCCAGCGGCCTCAACATTCCAGCATGGACCAAATATGCGCCTACAATTCCCGGGGGGGAGGAGCTGCTCGACTTCATTACATACGGCTTCCCCCTCGGATACATGGGACCCACATCACACGTGGACCCACAAGTCAACCACCCCAGCGCTGAACGGTTCCCTGACCACATACAAGCCTTCCTCAAGAAAGAAGTAGGTCCCCTAGTAGCAAACACACTGTGGCCCCGAACGGGGCCAGACTGTGTTTGCAAGTCTGGCCCGGAGTGGGCTAACCGACGGGCTCCCGTCGGTTTAGGGCACTGGGCTTTGGTCTGGCCCCGTGCGGGCTTCCCATGTTGGGCGCAGATCGGGTTTTGGTCGGGAAGCCCACTTTGGGCTCAGATCAGTTTTTGGACGGGCTTCCCACTTTGGGCTCAGATTGGTTTTTGGACGGGCTGAAAGTGGGTTCTGATCGGTTTTAGGACGGGTTGAAAGCGGGCTTAGATCGGTTTTTGGACGGGTTGAAAGCGGGCTAAGATCGGATAATTATGGCTTTTTAGAATCTATTCAATCATTCTCCAATGATTTCTTGTATTTGTTGAACCAGATATCCTAGGTCCTGCTAATCAACCCAAGGCATAATCATACTCTTCCTACCCAATAATGGAAGTATCAAGCAGGCCTATTATCATCAGGTTTGAGCCACATGCAGTGGGGACAAGTGTCTATGGTGCACATTGGCCTTCAAAGCCATAGTTCATACCTACATGGGGCGCATGAGTCTTGTATTAAGATTGTAATGCCACAGAAATAGTGTTTACACTGGATAGCTGCTTAGAGAACCTCCTTTTTCATCACTCAAATATATATTCTATCTTATTTTTAAACTGTGAGAACATCTATTTATTGTTTCCTATTCTACATCACTTTAACATTTTATTGTATTATCATATAATGTCAATTTCATCTGGCTTTGTTGGAAAACTCTAGATATTGTATAGTAGTGACATCTGGTGTCAATCATCAGAACTATTAGACCAGTTGCCCTGTCCAAACCCAACCTCAGCCCTCATCGGCCAGGAGTGGGCTAACCGACGGGCGCCCGTTGGTTTAAGGCACTGGGTTTTAGTGTGGCCCCAAGTGGGCTGCCCGAATTGGGCTCAGAACGGGTTTTGGACGGGTTTCCTGTCATCTGGCCAACATGAACCCAAAGCGGGTAGCCCTCTTTGAAACTGATCTGAGCCCAAATCGGGCAGCCCGCTTTGAAACTGATCTGAGCCCAAAATGGGCAGCCCGATCGGGGCCACACTTCAGCCCAGCCATCTGCCCAACATGAAACCCAGCTCAGTTTTGCCCGACTTCAAACAGCCAATCCGAGCTAAAACCAAATTGGCCCCGTGCGGGCTTGCTACTAGGGTCACGGCTGTATGTTTGGCCCCAGCCCTGCGCCAATATTCAAGCAATGGTCACACAACTCCCCTCTCATGTCACGCCCCAAGAGGGATCAAGAATCACGCAGAGTCATCACCGACATGACTCACCCCAAACAACAATCAGTCAATGCCTATATTATAAAGAACTCTGTATTCGGACAACAACGCCAGCACAGCCTCCCCACAGTTGAGGCCTTTGTCAAGGACCTCCAGAAGGTTGGCCCCGGAGCATACATGTCATCATTGGACATTTCGAGGGCCTACAAGAATCTGAGAGCAGACAGCCTCTCATGGCCTCTGCTGTGTCTAAAATGGAGGGGAGAATACTACCTGGACATCTCACTACCATTTGGGTGCCAGACATCCAGCCTACACATGCAAAGAGTGGCAGACGCCATCACCTCCATCCTAGCAGCCGAAGGAATACAGGGACGCATGTACCTTGACGATCTCATCATCCTATCAAGGGACAGAGAACAAGCATGGCGCCACTATAGGCGTGCACAACAGCTCCTGGCTGAACTCGGCCTCCCGGAGGCCGAGGACAAGGCTCAGCCACCTGCCCCAGTAGTCAAGTGGCTGGGCATAATCATCTCGGCCCCGGACATGACACTATCTATTCCGGAGGACAAGCTGGTCGAAGTAATCAAGAAGGTCACCAACTTTAAGAAAAGAACAATGGTTAATAAGAAGCAACTACAGTCCCTCATAGGCTGCCTAGTCTTTGTAGGGAAATGTGTAGCCCCGGCTCGCCTCTTCATTAGCTGCCTGCTAGAGGCACTAAGGGGCATGACATGCAACAAAACCAGGGTCACCAGACCCATGAAAAGGGATCTCACCTGGTTCGAAGAGTTCTGCCAAGACTGGAATGGCATCTCGGCCATCCCCAGCCCCACTCCACATAGAGAGATTACGGTAGACGCATGCCTCACCGGGATAGGGGGCTCTGACGGACAAAAGGCCTACTCAGCCCAAGTAGCCCCAATCAGAGACCCGGTCAACAACATTACTGAACTAGAGGCCATCAACATACTCATCGCCCTCCACACCTTTGTCACCGAACGAGACAGGGGAGGCCACATCCTGATATGGTGTGACAACCTGGCGGCCGTCCAAGTCCTGCAGTCTGGCCGCGGCCAGAATGCAGTGATCTTGGAGGCTGCCAGGGTTGCATGGATGATGCAGGCCGTGTTCAATATTGAAATCTCATACCAGCACATCCCAGGAGTACAGAATGAGATAGCTGACAGGCTTAGCCGGGCTCATCTCTCTGACTCTGACAATAGAAAGGCACGAGACATAGTCAGAGACCACGGCCTGTCAATCATCACCCCGTGTGTTAATGCCCTCGATATGTCAGATTCCCCAATCTATTGCAGATCCGGCCATAGACTCGCTGCTAACACAGGCACGTCAGCGGCAGCGCCAGTCCAGGGCCCCGGCGACCTGGAAGGCCCACGAGAGCGCCACAGCCACATACCTGGCATTCGCCAGGAGGACAGGCTTCAACTCAAGGCGCCCATCCCATCACATGCTCTGTGCATACATAGAGTATCTGGCGAAACACCAACAGGCACCAGGGACCATAGCCAACAGCATTTCCCACGTTAGGCAATACATAAACCTGGTGGGAGGGTGCAGGAAGGGTGCATACCACCCAAGAGTGAAGCGTGCCCTGGAGGCCATCATGAGGAACAAAAACTATGTACACAAGGCGCGCAACCCCATCGACATAAAGTCACTAAAAGCAGTGATAACCCAGTGAACAAAAAGACGTTTTCTGACGTTTTTTAACGTCATTTAAAAGTTTGTAAACGTTTGATACGAACGTTTTCTAGCGCTAAAACGTTGACTCATTCTAACATTTTTTTACATTAACATGAACGTTTATATCTAACATTTTTTAACGTTTTTTCTATTGTCTTTTCAACCTTTTTCAATAATAATTTTGGGCAGATTCAGGTACATAAATGTAGGATCAATATAACGCTATGATAAGTATATATAGGATCGTAGGTTAATTCTGAAATAAAATTAATTCAAACCTGTCACCTTTTGCTAAATTATTGGTAAGCACTTTTGGTCCGATGTGGCGGCTATCTCAGTGTGATCTTCCTGCCAGGACTTATACCACCATATATGATAGACATAAAGGCATTTAATGCACTGTTTAATCCATAAGCGGAAGTCACCTTCACTCAGGACTGGTACAATTCAACTCTTACAGCCAGGGGATATACATGTATGTCGGTTTGCCACACAATGGGTATCTATACCATCAGAGCTACTTTATAAAATATATTATGAAGTTATCTGCTGTTTTCTATTAAATTTATATTTAGAGTAGTTCATAGATGGTATAATGTATGAATCAATACAGGATCAATAGTATTTTGACACATTTGAACAACTTTTAAGAATGGGACCTATCAAATATATCTTCTCAAGCACCGAGCTGCCATCTGGTGTAAAGATATGGTATTATTCAAAACGTTAAAAAACGTAATTATAACGTTTCTTAAGTCAAGAATAAAATAAAAACACCAATTATCATCTTCTGCAAACAGCAAAACAAATAGGTTGGCAAACTAAGATAACAAGGCCTGCTAAATAAACATGAAAAAAATTACATAGATGAAAACAATATAATTGCCTGGGTTAGGTCTAGATATATAGAAATCCTATGTCAACCATAGTGGTTCCAGCCCAGAACAGATATTTATGGATAGTGATTGAGTGATCCATATCTCAACGAATATTCTTGTCATATTCAAGCATGTTCGTAATAGGTATTCCATCAAGACCTACATCTTCATTTCTTTTTATCTCAGTTACGTAGCAATCACCATTTCAATTGTCTATGGGAATTAACACTGGTTTGTGATCATGCTCAGTTTGTGAAACATATAAACAAAGATAGGGTTGGTATCAAATAATATACAAAATATGACATGTAGGTCACCATGTGGCAACAGGTCATACAATATAATGGTGTATGTTCCAAGCACATTGCAGAACTATAATGTTCCTTGAGCGATAATGGGGAGCCACATGTTACAGAATAATAAGAAAATGTTTAAAAACGTTCAATGAACGTTTACAATGTAAGTAAAGGTTAAAAATGAACATTCATTTAAAAACCTTGATGAACATTCATGAATGTTTGTTTAATATTCTTTCCATATTAGAAAATATGATGAACAAACGTTCATATCTCAACCTTCTTGAAACATTCATAAACATTTAAAAACGTTTAATCAATGTTAGAAAATGTCAAAAACAAATGTTTGTTTTTTAGCCTTCAGCAAACGTTCAAAACTTTTTTTGAATGTTCGTTGTTCACTGGGAAGGCACATCAAACGTGTGATGGGGAACACTCTAGAGGCGGCAGCGCTCACAATCATGTTCTTCACAGCAATGAGACAGTCAGAAATCGCGCCGAGACGCGTCAAGGGCTTCGACCCAGTCAGGAACCTCACCAGGGGGGACGTGAAGATCAACAGACACTCAGCCACAATCACTATAAAGGCTGCCAAGAATCTACAGCGCGCGGGCGAGAAGAGGGTAGTATCTGTCCCCCTGATCCCGCAGTCTTCAATGTGTCCAGTAGCAGCCATAAGATCAATCTTGGCAGAGGCACCCACAAAGAGCACAAAAGACCCATTCATAATGTTCAACACTCGACGTGCTCTTCCAATCTCGCACATCGTAAATACTTGGAAGGAAGGCCTCAAGGGCATACACAAGTCGCACAAAGGCTGGACCCTACACAGCATAAGGAAGGCAGCAGCAACACAAGCCCACTACCAGGGCTGTGATGAACTATCCATCAAGCAATTCGGCGGCTGGAAGTCCGCCGCACACCAGATCTACATTGACACCAGGCGTCACAGAGTGTCAAGGGCTCTGGTCCGCTCCATCAAGAAACAGTGACTCACTTATTCACAACATCCAACTCAACTATAACGGAAAAAACTTTCCCAACCCACCCACTCCTATATACTTGGCATTTTGGCACATTCTATGTCATATTGCATATATATTTCACATTTGTTATAAAACCCACATGTAACAATTCAAGGTAATCATACATATTGGATTTATCACTTATTAAATCTAATAACTCCAACCTTCGGTATTGTTGCTTATTTCGCGGGTGCGCTAGTGGTGTTCTCACATCCCAGGCTTGGGAGTGTGGGGTGTCACTGGCGCCCCCTGGTGAAATATGGCAGCACTAATTCATACAGGTCATACAACTTTTACACATGTATCAATTTCCTGTAACCACCTACCTCACTTCCGCCCTCACCAAACTCCGGCATTCCAGCCGGTTCCTCCAAACCCTCTACACCTCCGGGTCAAAATTCCCACCCACCACCCTATTAACTTATGTTAATCAACAATTAAATATTATTTGTAATATCATATACATTAACTGTACTTCGTATACCACATTCTATGTCATATTGCATATATATTTCACATTTGTTATAAAACCCACATGTAACAATTCAAGGTAATCATACATATTGGATTTATCACTTATTAAATCTAATAACTCCAACCTTCGGTATTGTTGCTTATTTCGCGGGTGCGCTAGTGCCTACTTTCACTGGATATTCATTACTGACACATCTCATAGATAACAATAGATTAATCATTTCACTCACATAATGCCAGGTGATAGAAAGACATGATTTCCTGCAGGGAGAAAAATCTTAAACACACATTCCCTAGGCTATGAAAAACAATTCATAAATATAGGGCCATAGCAGTATAGACTGTAGCCATTATTGCAGCCATATTTTAAGATGTCCGCCACTGAATAAATTTCTAAATAATTTTTCTCCTCTTTTTATCAACTTAGAATTATGATTCCAAATGTTAAATATACATTTCTAGGGCCAAGGAATACAATGGTGCTACTTCTGAGGAGATGGATGGCAGCCATCTTGGATTTTAATTTTCATCAACCTACTAGGATGTTAAAGATGACCCGTAAATTGGGACTTGTTAAAAACGAGCACAAGCAACTACATTTTGGGGTAATTGCTTTAAGTAAATGTGGGGCCATTGGCTGATGAGCCTCCAATTGTTCTAAAGTAGATTCCGATAATTAACAGTTGGTACTAAGTACGAAGGCGTTGAATGCAAAACGAAATTAGGGTCACACGTCTCAATTATCTAGCCATTTAAAGTGTACTTCCAAATACTATAGGTTTATATCCTTGTTAAGTGTAGGATTTATGAGCAGGAATAACGGCGTAAACGTAGCTAAGTATACATGTGGAACATACAGGGGTGTAGCTTGTTTTTAGGTTAAGTGGGAAATTCAATGTCAATGTATGTCTTCCCTGATGTCACGCTCAGTAGTGAATTTGCCTAGCTATCTATTATCAGGGCTACTGCTTATGGGTAGCAATGCGAGCACAATGCTTCGTGTTGTTGTACTGGAAGTGGGTAGGTATTAGACTTAATTAAGTAGAAAGATGGAGGAGGCAACCCAACCACCGCCCCTTTAACAATGCCCTCCTGAGCAGCACCACACCTTATACCTCAACCCACAGTGCCGTTTTAGAGGAGATCCACCAACACGTCCCCAACCAATCTCTCACCAATACCCACACCTAATTACCTTCACCTTAACCCACTGCCACATCCCACCCTATACACCAGTAAACAGGAAGCTCTCCCTGCTGGTCAAGGTCACTCTTGTGCTCCCTTATTTGGACGCAAATGTTATGCTCACCTGAAGTGTCTCCATCTTAATGATGGCCTCAATGATATTGACAGAGCAGGGAACTATAATGTAGTTAGTGTCTCGACGGGTTACTTCGTGCACAAGGATAGAGCATGGATTACTGTTGCTATTTATAGTGACATAGTTTGAGGACAAACTGGCTGTCCATATGATGACCAGTTACAGCACCGAAGGGAAACTAGCTCCTACACCACTGATCCCTCCCACGCCCCAGTTTTAACCCTTTAGTGACCACACAGTGCTTTATTGTGCGCTGTCCTTTGTCATCCTTAAAGATTGATGCCGTTATGGCAAATAGACTCATGCATGAATACTTGAAGCAGAACCTTCGGGAATGTATCGCCCTGATGGTGCTTAGATACAGCCCAGCCGAGTCTACTTAAACCAAGGCTACATTCATGCATAATGACAACCAGGGCATTAAAGCACTGTGTGACCCTTAAGGGGTTAAAGCCTACCACTGGGACACAACCCATCTCTTAGACACACCCACGTCCTGCCTGTCATGGACATGGGAGCCTGGCCATACATCCTCCATGGTCCGCTACCTGCCAGTCCTGCTGCCTCCATTACACGGTCAGATCCCAGCCATCTTAAACAATTCACCTCCAGCCCTCTGGCCAGGCCCGGCTGAATTGTAAATGCTGAAAAATGCTCGATCGCGATTTCATCCTCTTTTTCTCCTCTATCATTTTTATGTTGTTCATTGGCTCTCAATTCATAGCTATGGCAGTACATAATTGGCCTTTCTCTACATGATGGGTTTGTAGTTTCCTGGCATTGGCTGTCATTTCCAAGCAATGGTTAAGCGGAGCACGGGAGTTGACCCACAAGGCCAATGACTGGACACATGCAGGCAGAGGGCAAGCCCCACTATTTAAGTGGATAACCTGAAGGGTAATGGGTACATAGTGTGCCAGGCCATGAATAACGATCAAGTAAAGACGAATTTAGCATTCCAAATTCAAGGGCATAGCATTCTTCCATTTCTCAGTGGGCACAGGACATTGAAGCAACGTACATTGATGAATTGTTATCTATGTGTGTTTCAACGTTGATGCAATTTTGATTCAACATTGAACTGAATTCGTGCCGACTGGGTCTGAGACTGCTTTTCATGCCCAGCAGTGATGACAAATACATTTTAACGTAGAAGAATGGCCCATAAACTAGGATGAGCTAGGAGCGCTTCTAAGGCTTCGGAAGGCTAAGAACAATGAGGCAGGATTTTAACTAATGCTAGCGGCACAGTCTGCCTTGAAATGCATAAATGTATTCACTGGCAAAAAAAACACGTTAGTACAAGTACAGTTCAGCGCACAGGAGGGCTTTCCTTAAAGGGGCAATAGCAGCAGCATTCAGCATGTGTGTGGCTGACATAGGCGTGGTTGCCCTGGAGGTCCTTGGCCTGTGGCACCATGTTCTGTGTCATTTGTAAACTTGTCTGTGGTGGGGGAAAAGGAGTAACGTCTTATGGCGACACTCTGACAACCCATTTGGTGGCATACTATCGTATTACTGTTATAGTAAAAGGCTCTTAAAGGTAAAACATTTCTGAGGCCTTCTGGAGGCACTGCACAGTAAACGCCTCAGAAACGCACTCTCTCTCTCTCTCTCTCTCTCAGTCAACCCAATCCATACATTGAGAGATTAACGTAACTGTGCATCAGGCCTAATCCATAATTCATAGAGGCACCGTCAGATAGTGTTCACACTTGCTTCTATCCAGTTGTCTGTGAACATGCTATTCTTGTCTGCAAAGTGACAGGCTCGTGGCAGTAAGCAATTAGTGTTCTAGTTCTTATCCATATCGATATCGTTATGCTCTGTTAGAGAGATAAAGACACCCTTGGAGGAAGTGAATCTAGCCCGGCTACATGATTATTGCCTATATTACTTGTAGTTGCATCGAATCAAGCATTTAGGAATTGATGAGTTTGTAGAATGATAAATCATTCATAGTGTCTGTTGTTGATGGTAAAGTACATACTTCTAATTTCCAAAATTGAAAAAGAATTATAACCTTTTGGTGGTATGCCCCAAGGGCCCCTGAATACATTCACACTATTTCAACCATTTTGTGGATAGTATCGGGAGTGGCTTTCAGGTGGCTCCCAATCATCTCTGATTTGAAGTATGGAACCACAAGTCATGGTGGTGGATTGGGACAGAATTATAGAAGGACAAAGAGTAGTGTATAATATTCCAGCAGTAGGGAAAGAACTGATATTCCTCCACGTGTAGGCAGTGTACAGCATACAGATGGATCTAGAGGTCACAGTCCCTACGTCACCTGCAGACTGATGGAATAGAAAGCAGCAATAATTGTCTTGTGATAGCTTGGTGCTTTGCAGGGGTAATTTGGGCTGACATTGAATCCCTCTGAGCTACAATCCTGGCCTCCTAATCCTGTCGTGAGCAGATAACCAAGCATTTCCCTCTCTTGTCTGTACCCATTACGATGCCTGTTAGCCATAAAAAAGAATACTGCTGGTCAATAAGGAATCAGCCAGATGAACACCCTTCACCCTCCAGCACCCTCCAGCGGTTGAAGGTATGTGGCTGCCCTGGAGGGCCTGGGGATGTGCCTCCAGCTTTTGTGTCATTTGTAAACCTGTCTGTAGTTGAAATAAGGACGTGAGTCTTTTAAAGGCACCCTGACAACCCAAATTATGGTGGCATATTATTAAGATTAATATCTCTATGACATTGTGTCCTTCTGTATGGACTGCATGTCCAATACCCCATGGTGAATATTCTGTGGTTCCTCACAGTTCGCATATCTAGGGACTAGCATAATAATTATTGCAGATCAGGGCTGATCTGTTATCTCCAGTGGCCTCCATCCTGCTCTCTGTGAATATGCTATTATTGCCTACAAAATGACAGGCTCGTTGTACATTGTAGTAAGCAATCAGTGGTCAAGTTCAAAACGATGTCTATAGCTCATGCTTGGTGGGAGAGATAATGACACCTTGGCGTTGAGTGAATATAGCCGGAGCAATTATTGACTATTCTGCCGTGAGTGGGAGTTCATAAAACCCTTTGAAGGAGAATTTTGTAGACTGGTAAATATAAATACACATCATGGTGTCTATAGGTGATATCTATGCATGTATTTCACCGCAGTTAATTAGACATCAGGGATGAGTATAACCTAATTTCTTTTTCAAAAAGTACGGAACCACATGCTGGTGGATTGAGGCAAAACTAACGATGGAGGAAGTGGAGACAACACTGCAGCTATTCCAGCTGTATGGACATTATTTAACAGACAGATACCTAAATACAGCCACTAGCAGACTAGGAAGTGTAACATACAAATGGACCTAGAGGTCACAGTCTCTACTTCACCTGCAGACTGATGGAATAGGAAGCAGCAATAATTGTCTTGTGATAGCTTGGCGCTTGGCCCAGGTCATTTGGGCTGACATTGAAGTCTTCTGAGGGAGCTTCCCTCCTGACCCCCTAATCTCCCCATGAGCAGCTAACCAAGCAGCTCCCCACCCTGGCTGCACACATTACGACGCCTGTTGGCCATAAAAAGAACACCCCTGATCCATAAGGAATCAGCCAGCTGAACACCGGCAGGCAGCACCTAAAACATCTTTTCAGGCCTTCCGGTCACACAGAGTCCTTCAATTTGGGAACCGGAACCAAATTCAGGGACCATCATTGCGGTCCTACTAGGGGTCGCTGCCTGGTGCCCCCTGGTGGGGGTTTGATGAGTTATGAGCGACTGTAGCGCTTGCTTCAGTTTCTGTGGTTATAAACAATCTTTAATGATCTCATCTATTGGGTGTGTATCTGAGAGAGGGTCTGCTGGTCTATATGGTATATTGGGTTGTAACTTGTGAGAAGCACCGCATAAGTTATAGGGTACTGTCATTTCTCTTTATCATGTTGTGTTATGCCAGTCAGGGGAGGACAGGTTTCATTATCAGGGTATTGGTTCGGTCATACTACCTCTCCATGAGAGGAACAATAATTGTATCATGAATCGGATGTCACCCGTGAAATAAATGGGGAGGAGGATTAGGGTAGGTTCAGAGGTTTTTTTGCAATGATCATACATCACAGTCCATTCATTTTTCTATTTTAAAAATTGTGACCTTTTCCCGAAATCATGAAACCACTAGTGATATGTGTCATAATGTTGGAGGCACAATTAAGTTATATTACCATCTAACTAAATTTATTACAATCATTGCACACTCTCCAATGCAATGCCTGCTGAAGAGTGAGGACAGAATCAAACTAAGAATAACTTTGTGATTATACAGTATAAGCTACAGTGTTGACAGAGGGATGACCACCATCATCATTGTTGAATTATTCTGTGGAAGTCCCTCAAAACATACAGGAGTAGTGGTTTTGGGCCTTTTAGGATGGCATGATGCCTCATTGATTCATACACATACACAAATGAAGCGCCAGTTAGTAACTGACATGGGTTCCAATGGTCATCATTCCAAGCTTTTAGGAATATATTAACCTTGTAGGGTGAGAATGACGCATTATAACTAATGCAGCGATGGTGAGCTAATTATTAGGATTACATGCCTCTGGCAGGTTATGAGTTCTTCCAGAGCTTGAGAAGAGTAAACTGAAATTATGCAGGATACCATTGAATAACACAAGCAACAAAGGCCGCTTGGGAATAAATTGTTCTCTGACACAAAAAGAAGCTTTTTTGGTACCGGGCAGTACACAAGAGAGATGTCCTTAAAGGGGCAATTCTTACCCGTTTCCTCCTCATGCACCTTCCAGCATATTGAGTTAGGTGGCTACCATGGAGGTGCTCGGCCTGTACCACGGTCCTTTGTGTGAACCTGTCTGTGGTGGGAACAAGGAGCTAGTTCTGATAAAGGCACTCTGACAACCTATTCAGTGGCATACTATCGTATTACTGTTATAGTAAAATCCCATTAAAGGTAAAACCTGCTTGTGTCCTTTAGGAAGCGCTGCACGATGAAAGCCTCAAGAAGCTTGCACCTTCTCTCATCCCTCTTAGTCTATAAATGCAATATTAACAGAATTATAGATCAGGCCTGATCTATAATTTCTGAAGGCACTGTCAGACAGTGTTCACGCTTACCTTGGTCCTCCTGTCTGCGAATAAGCTATCATTGCCTGCAAAGTGGCTCTAGGAAGTAAGCCACTTGTCTGCTAGCTCAAAAACATGTCTATATCTAATGCTCAGGAAGAGAAAGAAAGAAACCATGGGGTGGTGTGAATCTACCCTGGGTAATTACAGCTATTATCGATCGTAGTCATGCAGAGGTAATCATTTAGTAAACGAATATTTGCAAGTATTTCAGTAGGTGTTATATCCATGCGATAGGTTTAGGGAGATTTAAGGAGTTTCCTAAAATGATTGATAATTAATCTGTAAATCTGGGAGGAACATAGTAGCGTCTGCAGTAGATATTATCATTACACATAAGACAACCGTCTGCATGTACACGTATACAATTGTGCATAGAAATGGTAGAGGAAGGCGAGAGAACTCTGGATGATTATATATTTGAGTTGCAATGGAGGAACTGCAAGATTCCTTATACATCAACTAGCAGGGAGTACATGTATAATTATACAGATGGATCTAGAGTTTGCAATCTCTAGTAGACTTCACTGGCAGACTGACGTAATAAGAAGCGGCAATACTTGACATTGAATAGCTTGGAGATTAGCGGGCGTCATTAGAGCTGCCATTTAAGGTCTAACCCTTGAAGGGCAGCATAGTGCTTTAATATTGTCATATACTTTTGTAAGTAACACGGCTGCATGTATGCATCATGCTTACCCTATGGGTTTGATACACTCAGTCCCAAATGTAGTGCAGGTATTGCATTGCATTGGTGCATCAATATCATAAATCTAAATCATAAGTCTAAATCCTGGTGGACGTATAGCTGCCATAATTTAACTAGTAGGAGTTTGAGTTTGAGTTTCCCTGTGACTGGGTGGGGTTTTAAACAAAAAATTACGAGCGGAATTTTAGAGTGGGCACAAAAACAAGCCTTGAAACAATCATATCATCCTTAAACGACGAGTTAAGCAGAGGGAGCTGCTCTCCTGACCCCCTAATCTCCCTGTGAGCAGCTCATTGAGCAGTTCCCCTTCCAGATCGTGCCCATAACGACGCCTATTGGTCATGATAAAGAGTACCGCTGATCAATAAGGAATCAGCCAGATGAACACCAGTGGGCGTCACCTAAAACAGAGATCCAGGCCTTCCCGTTACACAGTGTCCTTCTGTTAGGGAACCGGAACCAACTCCGGTATCTATCACTGCCGCCCACTTTGTGGGCAATGCGTGGTGGGGGTTTAGTGAGTTATGAGCGGTTATAGTACTTGGTTTTGCCTCTGTGTGTATAAACCACCTCTAATGGTCTTGCCTACTGGGTGTGTAGCTAAGAGAGAGTTGGCTGGCCATTCTGGATTGTAACTTGTGCAAAATGAGAAATGGTTATTGGGCACCGTCTTTCCTGTTTACCCACCCCTTATTTATGTCTGTCAGGGGAGGACGATCTCCATTTCCGTGTTGGTCGTATTTCCTCTTCATCAGGGGAGTATTTATGATCGGTTCAGATTTTATTGGATCGGTCATTTAAATAGTGTTTCATGCCTTTTTTCATTATTTCTTTTTGGAACAAAAATAACGATATTTCAGCTGTTGTTAGTTTCTGATCCTGCAAAGCTTGCTCACTGAAACCAGGGGCTCGATTCATAAGTTTCTACTACATAGAGGGCTATTTTACTGCTACGACCACTGCTGATCGTCTAGGGGTCATATTGTGTCAAACCTACGACAGATGAATAATAGTTGTAAGGGTGGAGAAAAATAACCACACTTACCACCAGCTTATCTCATTCGACTAGCTTATCTCATGAAAATTGTAGAATGCTGTAGTACAAAAAAAAGGGTGCATTTCAAAAGAAAATTGGAGCAAATTTCCCAATTGTCCTATTGCACGGAATACCTGTATATGGTGGTTGTAAGGGAGAAAATGTCCATTTCACAACTCACGGCTGAGAGAGACTCTAAACTCATCTCAGCCATCTAAAAATTCTTTAATAATGGTTTGTTTTGTACGAAACCAAGATGTAATAACTGATATTTATATGTAGATTACCTTGTAAGAATGAGTGCCTCATATATTCACAATATTACCCATTTTTTGAAAACTGTTATTTAACAATTTACCCCTAAATCGTAGTGTGTGTTATATTCTTATGTCCTTCTACAATGCAGTAATTTATTTTCAGGTTACTTATTGTTACAATCACATTTTACTGGGTAGTGGTATGATTATGTAATGGACCTGTGTTCTACAATTTCATTGTGAAATGATATCAAATTATTTGTACCACAGCCTTGGATTTTTCCTTGACTACTACCAATAGTAAATTACGATTTGCTCTCTTTTCCCTACAGACATGTTATTTTGTAGTCGTAGCCTTTCTGAGCTGTCGCACATTGTTATGAATCGGGCCCCAGGGGCTCGATTCATAACAATGTACGACAGCTCAGAAAGGCTACGACCACAAAAAAACATGTCTGTAGGGAAAACAGGGCAAATCGTATTTTCTTACAGGTAGTAGTCAAGGAATAATCCAATGCTGTAATATAAATAATTTGATATCATTTCACAATGAGATAGTAGGACACATGCCCATAACATAATCATGGTCTGTTGTGCAATGGCCATTTTCCCCCCTTACAACCACTATATACATGCATTCTGTACAATAGGGCAGATGGGAAATTTGGTACGATTTTCTTTTGAAATGCACCCCTTTTTTTGTACGACAGCATTCTACGATTTTCTTGAGATAAGCTGGTCGTATGAGATAAGCTGGTAGTATGTGTGCTTATTTTTCTCCACCCTTACAACTGTTCACCAAGTGTCGTAGGCATAGCATAAAATGACCCCTGGACGATCAGCAATAGTCGTAGCAGCAAAATGGCCCCCTATGTCGTAGAAACTTATGAATTGCCTCCCTGAGGACATTTTATTTCACGAAACCACCAGTGGCACGTCCCATAAAATCTGAAAATCTAAAAGCGGAGGCCCAATTGAGGCAACAAGTGAGAGTGGTCAGAACGACTGAAACCTTCACTGCGATTCTGTCTGATAAGTGGGGACACCAACACAGTATGTGTTTTGACATTAACTTTGTTTATCTCAGAAAACACATAAAGTTCTAATTATTAATTTATCAAACCTTATTTCAGTCGGATAAATGTTATTGTCGTTGGGTATGGTCTTGAACATATAAATAGAATCCATATATGTATACCTCTTTGCCCCAAATACGTGTCTTTAGGACAATAGATGGTGCCTTGTATTTTGTGAAGGATTGCCAAGCCTATAAACGGCATCAATCCGTTATATGATATCAGCAGGAGTAATGACACTGCCACCATGCAGTCATGATATATATATATAACAGTAGAAGGGAGTTCAGATAAATGACAGCTGGTGGTGGCGTCTATACTTAGGGAGTGGTTATATTCTAGCAACAGGGGGGGGGGGGGGGTGGTGGATCTTCGCGCAAGCGGGTCAAAATTTTTGGTGCCCCCCTCAGACAAGTTGAAATTGAGCGGGGCCGACCCCTTTGAGCTATAGTAGCACGTGGGCCTTTTTGCTAAAAAGGGGTGAAATTTTTTTGGTCCCCCCTTCAGAGGGGTCCAAATTTGTTTGGCCCCCCCCTTCAAGGGGTCCAAATTTGTTTGGTCCCCCCCCCCCCAATCCACCAACCCCCCATGTTGTTAAAAAATGACCTCTCCCTTTAAGCATGCATTAGATGCGCATAGGGATATACTGTGTTGCATAACAGTGTCAATATGGGTACGTGTACAAAACATGCTACATGGCTGCGATAGAATCCGTGAGTGTATTATAAATGAGAATTTAGTTTTGTCACTGGCTTAGTATGGTAAGGGTGGACCACTTATAGTGACCTAAGAAATATTGCGAAATCAAAATCGAAAAGTGAAAAATCGAAAAATGTCCCATGGAGGTGAGTTCTACTGGTTGTCATGGCATGATCTAGCTAGTCACGCTCACCGACGTATGTCCTTATAAACAATCTAATATTTATGTTATCACCTGGTGAAGCCTAATCTTGATGAAACATTGTGATCTCTGAACCGTAACTGATTCCCAAATAATCTTGCCACCATGTACACCTTGTAGTTGTATTGATCATCATGAGATATAGATTGAGAAAACATATACATGTATCATTTATTTACGATTGTCATTCAGATGAATGTTAGGCATGCTAGCACAATACGTTTTCTAACCGTGCAGTCAGAAGGCATCCCTTTCTATACTCACATGAGTTAGGTATAGATATCACTACAATGTGCGCTCAGCAAAACTAAAACAATGCATTACAAATTCTCCATCTTTATTCATTCCAGGCACACAGACGAGGAAGTGGGACTACAAAAAACTCGTGGTGGAATGCCCAGAAGGTGTAACAGTACAAGCCCCCATGTGTACCAGGGTGTATCAGGGGGATCTTAATGTGCCATAATGTGGCGACTTCAAGTCGGTACACTAGTGGTTACCTGGAGTAGCGTGACTGTCAGGTAACATGCACCTCCCCCACCTCACCTGTCACTCATCCTGTACGGGTGGGGAGTGAGGGTGTCTCACGGTACAGTGAGTGGTAAAGCAGACTGGTGTATTAACCTCGACTACTTCTTGTAGGGTATTCACCAAGGTTACCGTGTGGTGCACCTCCCACCTGCTCTTATTAGCAACATGGAATGCCTTCACAACCACGGGAGGCCACAGTTAGTGGGGCACTGTTACTAACTACCAGGACACCCATCCTGTATCTGAAGATCTAGACAGGATCCATCACCTTGCTAGTGTGTAAGGATAGATTAATATCTCATATCTATAGAGACTATCAACTTAAGGGATTGCCAACTTAATGCTGCACTGGTTATTAATTAGACTCACATACAAAGCCTTACTCCTGATGCAAAAAGGTGTTATTGCACAAGTTCCTACCTGGATTTGACTCTATGGATACCCAGTGAACCTGCTAGGTGCACAGGGGCTCCACCTGCCTAACTATTATACATTGATACAGATCTATACAGATTAGCACCAGTGTTAAAGTAACATGAGGTGAGAGCAGGAGGTCTATGACTGACAGGGCACCGAGGAGCAAGTAATACTCCATAATTAACTTTATCAGGATAGTAGCAGATCCAATGGTGACAGCATGCTATTAGATATACTTTAGAGAGGGTCCAATGCCTGGAACCATATCTATTTTGTGCTGCCAAGAATCCTATCTATCGTGACCTGGAACTGTTGTAGGATAATTGAGGAAAGCTCGCTACAGAACCTCTGCCTCAGGATAAAAGCCCTCTACACCTTCAGATCTGCAGATAGCAGTCATATTGGATATCAACCTCAAAGGGACCGTGCTCTAAATGTTGGCATTAATGACACTGTTGAACTATATATCAGACAGTGTGGAGATGAGTCCCTTATTCCATAACTGACAGTGATGCCATTTTGGTAGTGGCTGTTATCACTTGCATTTAACAGAATATTATTACTAATTTGTTGAAATTTACTCGTGGGACTACGAAACAACCTTCACAATGTTTGACCGCTTCTGTAGTGTGCCAATGGGCGATCAGGCGCCCATCGGTAATCAGTCGCTGAACGACTCGCTTTGCTCATCGAACATGACCTTTGAAAGTAAAACTCCAAAAGTATCGGACTTCACCTATGTGGTGGAACTTTACTTCATCGGAATAGTCTGCCTCATTGGCTTACCGGCTAATATTGTGTCCATAGTGGTAATGCGGAGGGACAGGGAGCGGAGAGGAGCCTTGTTCCTCCTGCAGGTGCTAGCTGTGGCTGATGGCTTCTACCTCTTTGTGGCTCTGCTGAGGTACCCCTTAAAGTACATGATCCAGAACAGCCTGGCCTTCCAGACCATGCAGCTCTATGTGTTCCCGCTGCTGAAAACCGCCCAGAGCATCGCCATCTTCATGATGGTCTTCGTCACAGTCGATCGCTTTATTTATGTCTGCGTGCCTTTGCGGGCGCACAATTTGCTCAATCGAAGGAAGCGATGGATCGCGACTATCGGTATATTCATCTTCGGGTTTATTTTCAATATGCCACGCTTCGTGGATGTGTGTATTCTGCGGTTTTACCGCTGTGGGCAGGTGATCATGGCTGTAGTGGTGTACACGCATCATTTCAATCACATGCTGTACTATGATATCTACCAGTGTGCGCTGTACATCATTGTGCTCTACGCAGTGCCTCTGGCCATTCTGGTCATCCTCAACCTCAAACTGATCAGTGCGATCCGCCGCTCTAGGCGCCGACACCGCCTGCACCTGCACATCAACCACCACCATCACCACCACCACTCCCGCAAACACCACCACCATGCCAACGAGCACTACGACAACAATGCCACCATGGTGCTCGTCATCATCGTCCTCATCTTCTTGATTTGTGAGACGCCTGAGCTCGTCTTCAGGGTGATCACCTCCATGCACAGGGCCCTGAAGCGCATGGAGAGCAACATGAACATGAACACCCACTACGACTTCGCCACAGTGCTGGAGCTGCTCATGGTGATCAACTCATCCACCAACTTCTTCATCTACTGCATCTTCGGGCGGAGGTTCCGGCAGGTGATGCGGGAGACGTTCCAGTACAAGCCGAGCACGGCCACCGTGCTGACCCACGTGCACGAGACGGTGCCGCTCCAGCAGCAGCTCTACCAGGGATGACGAAGGGTCTACAGGTGCGTGCGGGTGGAGTCTACTTCTACCACCTCCACGCCACCTGGTCAGGACGACGAGCACCTCCACAACAAGGTCACCGAGCACCCGGTCTGACGGCGACCGCCGCGCCCACAGACGGCGTCCACACGGCTCAGCCCCGCGACATGCTCCCCCTGCCCCCCTGATGCCGCCGCCGCTGCTGCTGCTGCTGCCGTGAAGACCCCCGTCTTACCCGCCGCCGTGGGCGCGCTCCCGTCCTCTCCCCCTGCCAAGGGCAGACACTATCAGGACTACTGCCGCTTAAGGTATTAAATAGGGGACTGGTCATGCTACCACAGGGATAGGTGTATAGTTACTAGTCCCTATATAAAAGCGCTATAATATAGGTATTGAGCATTATGATATGATTATGCCTTTCAAACTCTAGCCCTTGGTGATATGACTGCATAAGAGATAGGTACTGAAGAAGTTCCCCAAAGATTCTCCTTACTATTTCTACTTGAAGTATAGCTATTAAGTAGGTTACGACTGGAAGGACAGTCAATACAATGATATACTATACTTAAAGGCATTGGCAGCCAAACCTACGCAGCTTACTGCTATGCCGCGATTTGTCATAATGTCCCCATGCCATTACAGTAGGCTATGGCCTAATTAAAGAAACACCTGAACTTCTTATTATTAGGCTTTCTACTGTTATGTTGCTACTTAGTGGTAAACCACACAAAGTAAGAATCAGATGCGCATATTATGCTCCAAGCAAGAAAAAACTGAATTCAGGGTACATTTAACGGTTTGGAGTTTTATGCCAATTTGCCTCTCTATTCTATACAACATCTTGCTCTCATGGGCACCATGAGTGGTAACTAGACATCCTATGTATATTGATTCATTGAATACAATGTATAAAAACCTTTCTGCATTTGAAGAACGATGTAAGGTAGCCAATGCCTTTAAGGAAAATGTGTGACTATACATGGGTGTCCTCATATATGACCGTGTCGCCGTGTCGATTTAAAGGGGGAGTGGCGTGTCGCCGTGTCGATTTTTATTCTATACATTCTGGTCTATTTTTCTGTGTCCGTCGATTTTTAAAAGGGCCGTGTCGCCCGTGTCGATTTTAAGAACCCCCCGTGTCGCCGTGTCGCGCGTGTCAAATTTTACCCATGTATAGTCACAAATGTACCATATAATTATAAGGTTTGTATTGTGTATATTGAGAAAAATGTAAATATGACAAACTTATAGCTGAGATGATGTATCTTATTATGATACATCTGGTTTGAACTTCTCTATTCAAAAAGGTGTGGATAACTTCGAAATGTGGAAAAATCCGATGTGCTGTACATTCCCGTCTACTAATACGGGACGATCCTATTTATTTTAAAGCATTTTAAACTATCAATGTCTTGTATACACCCAAAGTCTCCTTTCAAAATTAATAACATTTTATTGTTTTCGGAAGAAGGCCAATTGGGTCATGTATTCCGTTTCCAATAACCTTTCTGTTTTCAAATAAGGTTGGGAACACTCATTATTTTCAAAATTATTGGTTGACGTGTGGTGCTCGGCTGGCAGGTTTTATAGATAGGCCTACTACCATGCAATGCATTTCCTTTAAGATAAAACACATTAGGGATCAGTCATTATTTAAGAACAATGGGTGTTGATTTGGGTGGCGGAAGCACAAAAAAAGAGTATGGAAATTGTTGACCTCACCAGTGTGTAAGGGGACTGAACAATTTCCGAACGACAGGGAGAAACTCAACGAACCCCACCCCTGTTATTGAATAATGACCACTCCCTCAAATTAATTTGGAATAGAATACTTTATAAAACAATGCCCGAGAAATAGGCACATTTTCATTTCATTCACAGTATCAGCTTATTTCAACCAGATTGATAGCAAAAATATGAGGAGTCATTGAAGAACATTTTTGCCTAGAACAACACGAGGGTCTGTTCTTTCTTCAACAGTAATCAAACAAAGCTGTTAATTAATTTGAACTGCTGGAGGCTTCTTTCAATGAATCTGCATGTGTTTTTGTTGGGAGTAGCGATCCTTATGTAAAGAAGAGAATCTCCTATTCCATTGGATTGTCTCTTTTCTTATCTCAGAGTTGAATTGATTGCTATGCTGTTCAACTTAGGAGTTTACCGTCCTCCACACTTAGGCTGGAAAATATCATGCTCACACACACGTTCACATTGACAGGATCCTCTACTACAAGTTGTAATGCTGACAGAAAACAATCAATATAGCGTCGACATTTTCTTTTCTTATTAATTAAGCAGATCCCATTCTAATTGATTTAATTTCGTCCTTCTATTCACCGCCTTATAATTAGGAAGCCTTCAGGGTCCTGGCATGAAGTTACCACAGATTGTGATAAAGACGGTTAAGGGAGAAGCTGCTGATCATATATTAATTAAACTTCACAAGAAGACAATCCCAACAGTGCTCGTTATTTGGGTAGCATCCTGTCCCCAATCTCCCAATGCTATGTTTTAAACCGATGATCCCTATCTCAGTAATGAAGTTGTGTATTTTAATCAGAGTGAAACCGGCCCCACCCAGGGAGGCTGTAGGTAGGGTATGTGAGATCAAGGGCAGATGCCTATAGCAAAACACAACACCCGTCAGTAAATATTGATGATACCATAGTACTACAGCACATACTATTTTATATTATACATCATGATTCAGTGTTCATATATTCCCTATAATATTGAGTTGGTGATGATGGGTACGTGTAATGCTGTGTGAATATAGACGACTCTTTCCGCCCATATGACACACGAAGAAGGTAGTTAGATCAGATGAAATATGTGATATATTATTATGTCTGCATTGTGTTGGAGGAGTCAGGCACAGGTACAGCTGGTTTGTATATGTGACTGACCTCAGTCTCTTAATTATGAGAGTGTACAACACATTATTTCTGTATGTATAATCTTAATATATAATTATTATTCCTAAGTTGTATAATCTTATATAATTATTATTCCTAAGTTGTATAACATCTTGCACATGTGGAGCATGCGGCAATCAACCCCTATAGTGGTCTACCTCTAATCCCTGCACTCAGCAGCGAAAGATAACATCTGCCTGCGTTTCCCGATATTATTGAAATCCCAGAAAATGTTCATGTATCAACACTGTCTGACAACCGCTGGGTATCATAAAGTAGTTGAAAGTGAGATGTAGACATTTTTAACTCGAATAGTCCGCATTGCGAAATTCTCAATAATCAGGAGAAATGTGATGTTTCTAAGAAGTTGGAATCCAGGTGAATGTGACTTTGGCTACTGAGTGTGGGGACCGGTCTAGGATGAATTATTGACGTGTTAAGGATGTTTATCTGACCAGATTCAAGTATGAATGAAATACATGGACTTGGGATGGGGACCAATAAATGTGGTTTCATTATGATAGTTCATGCCAAATGCTGGCCACTTTATATTGTGCGTTGCCGAACCCTTGAAACAGAATGTTGTTAGGAATTTGAAAGGCTCTTATTTATCATTTCTGAGCAGTAACCTAAGTTGAATATAATCCAGTCACTGCTACTGTTGTTATATATGACTTTTATTATAGGTGTATGTAAGTTAGGGGTGTTGCAGGAGAAATGTACTCTTATGAGATTGCAAACGCCGATGTAAATGTCTAATATAATAATATCATTATTGTGAGTATCTAAACTTATTTTGTAAGAGAAGAATATTCATGCATTTAAATTTTGATAAGTCAATGTAGAAAGAAGACTGTCAGGTGCAAATACATGTGTGCTTTTTTTCATTGCAATGCATGAATCTGCAAACTGGAATCAACTATCCAAAATTCCTATTTCTTTATTAGTCATGTCATACCTCTTGAACAATGCTCTTAGTCTTACCATCAAGGCCGTTAAAGAGTATACAGTCATAATGTTTCAGGGAACATGGTCAGCACATAAAGTTCAGATTAGTCAATTATGTATGGCAATACATTCAAGCAATTATTTGGGCAGATATTTTAAAGGAAATAAATAAAATTCATTAATGATTTTGCTGCACTTTCCTCCACTTGAAGAAGGAGCACCAGGAACCGTCATGCCCCTTCAACGTGTCCATGCTCAAATTAGGAGCCCCTAATATACCATAAATATATCAGGTATCCACAAGATTAGGTCAGTAACATTAAGTTTACCAGTCTGCAACACTTATTTTACCACAGCCATTTCCTAATTTTATGTTGATACCATATCCCCATCTAGCTGTTGTCCCAGTATCATGATGTGAATGCACAAGGACCATGGTAACGCTTGAAGACTGAGGCTGTGGGTTGGGATACCGGGATACACCGTGATCTCCCAGAAGTGATACATTTGTAGCAGGTGTGTGGGGGGCTGGTGAGGTATGTACGGAGCAGTAACTCCACATTATTCAGCCACAATAGAGCAGCTCTTCATGTACCATTTCTACACATTGTTGTGACAAAATTCGGATATGTATCCATGCTATGTATGTGTGGGATATTATTAGTATTATCATGAAGGAGAATGTGAGTATTCTGATGATTAAAGATTCTTTATTGTGCAACAGAATTGCTGGTGTCATGTGTTTCCTTTGCACTCTGACCTCGCGTCTGCATGAAGGTGCAACGTAACGTGAGCTTAATAATCATCCTACAAAAACGAGGATAAGGTCAATTCAAGCATCAATTGCAAATTGACAAAGGATGATCTAACAGAATGCCCTAAATTAACCTTATGTCAGTTTCTACATAGCTGATAACCATAACATTCAGTAGATCACATATTTCCATAACCAGTCTCACAATGCTGACCTTTTCAGTGGAGAACGTTATTCCGGCGGGAATCAGCAGTCGATGCTCATTGAGATACTGCTCATTTGTCGTCTGCTTTGCCGACTTCCGGTCACATACCTCATTCTGTCTGACAGTGGGATTCCGGCGATCTCAGCCAGGACCGGAAGTGACTTTGTGAAGCAGTTCTCTGGGGAAAAGGCTATGGATAATGGTATCCATTTCTAGTTATACTGCAGATCATTGTTTCTTTTATGTGAGGAAGAGTGGGGGCAGTGGCGGGGGCAGTGGGTGCAGTTGGGGGGTGGTTTTGGAGGATCTCTTGGAGTCAGAGTAAAGGGCAACGGAAACGGCACTCACAATCATACAAGGATATCTCTGTGTGTCTTTATCATAGTGTATGAGGTGAATCTTTACCTTAGATACCTGGTTCTTGCTACCCCTATACAGCAGTAGCATTATCCTTTACATACCACAGGTTCGCCTATACAAAGACCTTTCATTGACTGCATTATAATATTATGTAGGTCTTTCACATATGCTATCATGGATTGCGTACACATGAAAACACTAGTCCCCAAAAATGTCAAATCTAAAACAAAAAACGCTTCAGAAATGGTTATTCAGTGTATGGATTTCGTAGGGGATTTGCCGTGGCGAAGGTAGACTATGAAGGCTATGCCTGCCTTTATCAACTTGTCGATTTAGATTGTATCGAAATCGTTAACTGTCATAGGCCCCTTGCGCATAATGAGATCTATCTATCCCGGTAATTAACAAGTAGGCGCTGACTGTAGTGAACGACATAACCCCATCTCTCCGACAATTACCGGGTATAGGAGGCTTCATTTTCATTTTCGGAAAGAAAGTAGATTTCCAGTCCAGAAAGCATGAGCGTGCCTCGTTAGAAGGTAGTTGTATATTAAATGGGGTTTTGACAGTTCACTCTGACAGTAAAAGTGTGAGTTAAATTCGCCTACAATTCCAAGAACATGGGAAAATATTCCTGAACACGTAGAGTTGATTCAGGTAAAGTGGGACACCTAAGCCATACTCTAAGTTTATGTACCATTCACATATTTAGTACGAAGAGCAGAAAATGTCAAACACATCAAATAGGTTCAGTTTTTATTCCTTTAAACAAAAATATAAAAAAGATATGAAATACCTCAACCAATGAAGCCTAAATAGCCCATTTCTTAGAGATACTATTTCAAAATTGAAACGTCCGACTTTACTTGTATTTTTGGTAAAGTGGGACACTTGCTTCATGTAAAGTGGGACAATTGATAAGAACTGACCCCCATGCTTTATAATCAATATGATAAAAATGGTAAATGTCAATTTTTGAAGGTGAGATACATATTTTGATGCACTACATCAAAAACATTAAGGAAGTTTTTGGAGAGTCCTTTACAGGAACGACTCTAGTACAAGGAGTATACATGTAAAACTGCCAAAATACTGTGCATGTGGGCCTAACTGTGGGCTAGCTACACTGCATTATGTCACATGACAATATATTTGTATTTACTTAACTGAATCTCTATCCTCAAATTATTTTTACAAAGTGCTAATTACTTTTATGCACAATTACTGTATTTCCCTGTGTATAAGCCGGGGCCCGTGTATAAGCCCGCCCCGTGTATAAGCCTGTGCAATAGGTGACTTAGTGTTGTATAAGCCGGGCATCGAGTATAAGCCAGGGGGTACACCATATACTCCATTTCTACTTGGAGTATTTACATAATTCTTTTGGCTATGTGACCCCCATTTACTCCATTCATGTCCCTAGCTCTTTTAAAGAGAAATAAAGCTTAAATTGGTAAGAAAATTATAAGATATGTTCCAGTAAATGTGTCGGAAAAGTACGTAATTCTGAAAATTGTAATAAGATATCAGAGTGTTTCTACAGCTAAAGAAATATAAGCCTGCCCCGAGTATAAGCCTGCCCCATGTATAAGCCTGGTCAGTTTACCACTTAGTACTTAAGCCCGGGCTAATACACGGAGAAATACGGTATATATCTCATACTCTTAATTGTAAGCATCTAAAATGAATGTTTTGTTAATGAGGTAGTAATGCAGGAGCATTTCAGGGGCATATTAATCCCTATAAATAACTATAAATGGCAATAATTTCTGTAAATTGTAAGAAAGTAGTATTGGTGAATAATTTCTATGGATTTATCCACAATATATATCAAATAGCAATTCCAAATGAATTTGCTATAGATTTTACCATTCAACATCATAATGTATGATTACTGATGATTAAAAATCATGAAAGGTAAGAAATCTTACAATAATTATCTAAATTATGATGGAAGTTAATGGATCCCTGATGTAAGTCAATGGTTCGCTCATCTAAATAATGATCATGAGTTAGGGCACTAGATAAACCACAATCTGGATCACTAACAAAGTACTGTAATGAACTTTTCTATGATATTTCTTCTCACTATAATTCAAAATGTGGGCATATAGGGTAATGCTACTCTGAGAAAGGAGATTAATAAAGTGTCCCACTTAACTTGAATTTGCCTGTCCCACTTTACCTAACACCTTCAGCTAAAATGGGACACTTGCATTTAAAGTCTCAGTGTACTTCATTTCAATATCTGACTAATCAATATAAAAATATCAAGATGTAAAGAAACAATATATGTATATAATAATGCATACATTTTGAAATATCATCTTATTATTCTTAATACCACTACTAACAAATAATTGTACTTTTTCTTATGTACTTCCTAATTTATAGTAGTAAAAGGTTTCCAGCCATATCATGTTGAAATTTAGAAGGTATAATTACCCCTTAACTTTAGTCTGACAGGTACAGTTAAGAGGGGTTAAACATATATTTCCAAGAAAAAAAAAGAATTTTACACCCAGGAAAGAAAATAACCTCTAAAAACGGCCTTAATGTTAATTGTCCCACTTTACCTGAATCAGCCCTATATCTATATTCCATAGTTAAACCCCTTAATCAGCAGTATAACTGGTATTAGCCGTTTAGAGACAGCACAGTTATTTGGTGCTTTATGTCCTGTGTCATGATGCATGAATGCAGGCCTGGGAAGTAACTTATACCAGTGACACACCATGATGATTTTATACGGGGTTGCTACACTCCTGAAGGGTCGGCATGTAGCATTTAAATTAACAAATGAAATTGGAAATTTAGGCATCATGCCCTCATTGACATTTTTAAATTCGCTAAACAATCAATAAATCTGACCAAAGGGCTTTTCATACAGTAGGTTTATCACACGATGTGTCGTTCATTTAACAATGAAGTACCTATATCATTTTGCCTTAGTGGGCTCCATACACGCAGACATAGAGCTTTCACCAATTTCAAATTAGAGCAACATTTTCAGGGATGTTGAGAAGCTGAAATTTTCTCTTTCAACCAGAAATAACGGCTAAATAATGTTTATCGGCCAACCGGGATATTCCCCTTTATTTCATATAGTTCGGTGACATGGCGTTCCGAGAGGGAGGGGATTAATGTTTTTCTAAAAGGGAGGAGCAATTCGTGATGACATAATCCATCAACATTAACAGCCAACAGCTAACAGCTAATCTGCTAATATGAATATCAATTTATCTTTTGCTATACTTACATCCAGATGCGTTATATAATTCTCAACGACACCGACCAACCTTGAATACATAAGTGAGATATGTTTGTAGTCATGTACGTGTAAAACTTTACAGATAACCTACAGTTTTGTTAGGTGCATAAAAGATCCTAATTGGGGGCATGTACATGATGAATTACACGTAGGTTCATAAATACATAATCTAGTACAACTATTTGGCTGGGTTCATCATCTAGTAACCACAATAATTCAACCATAACATGAGTGACGTGCCTAGTGAGAGCTAACCTCCCTACTAATGAGTTTGGACCGCCATGGCGCATGTTTCTTACTTGATATTTTTGGCCGCTTAGAAAAAATATGATTATACACGTAGGCCCTAGGCCATGTGCATCTCGGTCATATCAATTGCCTTGCATGATAGACAAATGACTATATCAAATTGCTACCCTATACTATTAATCTTTCAGTACCAGAACAGCTAGTGGCATCTCGCATCCTGACGGGCAGATCGCCCATTCTCTACCACTGAAACATGGCTATAAATGTAAATATTTCATGGTGACTCAATTTAAACCGGTAAATATCGCTAGCAAATACACTCACGAGTCCATAGATATCCATGGTTTGTTTGCATGATTAATATTAATGGTTCTAGGCCATGAAACATGATTTGTCCCATAGCAAATAAGCAGACTCGCCCGTCAAACGTGAGCGATATTGGGTGCATTTACCTGTAGTGCCGCCTTGCATTATGCGGGAGAACCGCTGGTAGGTCAATAGTATAATTACCATTATCCCATCTCAATTCACCAATTTGAAAGACACATGTGTATACCCAGGTCACATACGCATCACCACAGGAATAAAACTGTAATCATTTATGATCAATAAGAAATAAATCGCACACTATGGGTGTCTGCCCTGCGAGGCAAAAAGCCTAACGCCTGACAGTAGTTGGAAAGCACCTGTGAATAGGCAGTGTCAGGTAGCCCATCCAATAAAGTTGGACCTGCTTCCTTTTTTCTTTTTTTAAACAGGGCAATGCTCACTCTACTTCTTTAATACAAGTTTTATAATACATCTACGTTGCTGATTATTTTTTATGGGTCACAGTGAGTGGGTTATCACTACAAAATACCTGCTCCCTTTTCTATATCTTTTTTTCAATTCTTTTCATTTGATCAGATAGCACAATGTCTCATCGCCTAATTGAATTCATGTGCTTTTATTTTTTATTTTTGGATATTATTGCAATGAAGAATGCCATCATACCCCTTTTCCCGTGACGGTTTTAAATTGATAAAATTATCCCGATACAAATAGGAAACTAACTTTCAAAGGGATTTTCAAATAAAAATGAAATCGCTTGACAAAACTTTCAAATTTTATCATCATAAGATGAAAATAATAATGATAATAAGAACTCTTTGGGTATTCAGGTAAGAGCCCTATGGTTCAAGACAGACTCTCGGAGTCTCAATATGATTAGCGGCCATATATATACATCTACAAGAATGATGAATCAGAGTTTTGAGTTTTTATTGATTAGTAGTGTGATATCATGACCGAAAATAGTGATCTGTTGTCCCGGTCTGTTGTGTTTGGAATTCAAACCCCGAGCGGCGCGACCATTATGAGAGAAAACTGTTCCAATGAGACAATTTTCAAATTGCAGTAATTGGTAATTCTAACTGTGTAACACACAATAAATAACTTAATAAAATTACTATTTTGTATAATGATTCTAGTTTCAGCGCAACTATAAAACAATGTCATGAAAGCGTGCACAAGCAATGTATGAACCGTTCTGGCTTGGGGAAATTTGTCATTTGGTTAATTCTCATGCAGACATTAAATTTTACATACTACGGATCCCCAGTGAAGAATTATATCCATCATTGGCTCATTAATATGCTAGCCTCATGAAAATAGAAGTAATTATAGAGGCTAAACATTCGGTGTGTCCTTTTGTATCACAAACGAATTTGATAACTGATATAAGTATATTTGTGAACAATTATGGTAACAACTTAAAATCGATTATCGCTTCTGCTATGTAGTTTGTGGTTTAATTATTTATTTGACTATAAACATCACAACGTGGGGTGCTTTTCATCACAGTCAAAGAGAGTACACAAATCGAGCGATCAATGTAGATAGTCTTATACTAGTTTACTGATTTACTGAAAGTGTGATCATAATACAATTGTCCTAATTTATGGTGATACTGATAGTCTAGAGCAGCTAGGCTCAGTATTGCCATGTTTTAGATGGCCTTCATGAAGTCCTTCTTCAGCACCATATTCTGCACCTCGTCATCTAGAGCAATCCAGAGGGTGCCCCCTTCTTGGTGATGCCACGCAGCATTCTGGTCTGTGCCACTACCATCGCTGGTGTTGCATATGGGCTAGTAGCTGTTTTCGTCGTGTTGCCTCCAGGTAGGTCACTTTGTGACGCTGGTGTAGGTCATGCACATGTAAGTCTGGAGCAAATCTAATCTGCTCACACGTCCTGAGAGAGTCATTTTGCAAGGTCTGCAATTTACGGGATGCCCACACAGGGCCACTGTCGGCCATAAAGTCACAGTAGTCAGAGATAGGTCTGACCATGTGCTTGTAGACTTGCACCGTTGTAGGTAGGTCCGTCTTGCTTCTCACCGCCTCAGTTGAGGTAGCTTCATGCAGACCAGTCGGATTTGTTTCTTGAGTTGGCTCGCCATGTTTATGAAATATTCACAAGTTTCAATATATTATGTTAAATGAATGTATTTCAATCAAACGAATACGTACAGTTATAAAAACTCCAAAAGGAATTAACCCTGAAGACCCTCCCTACTAGTGAAATAGTGTGCTGCTTCCCAGGAGCCTCGAAAAAGTGACATGAAGGGACCTATACTTAAGATAAGTCCCACCAGACCGACTGATTTTTTTAGGAGGCCCTAGACCTCCAAAATAAAAATCCTAAGTTTAAGGCCTATACTTAAACAATAATTTAAGACCATTTACAGTCTGATTTTGATTCTCAGGAATTAGAATAAGATTTTTTATGGCATTTTTGGAATTTATTTAGCACCAAGAAAACCTTTTTTCTTATGCCAAATACATTTCCCCAACAGCCCCTTGAGCTGTGGGACCGCTTTCAATTTATTTTGAATTTTTTGGACCTGTCCAAACTATTTTAAATATTTATTTCAAATGCAGTCTGAAGATCCCCTAATAGGGGATGAGCCAAAGCCCCATATATGAGACTCATTTGGGGGGGCAGGGTCTATCAGTGATTTTTAGTAAGGTATATATGTATAGAGCTGGAAAAAAATGTGATAGACCTGTAGAAGTGGTAGCTTTTGCTTTCTAGCACCATGTATGTGCACCAACTTCTGCATGGATATACTCCTCCCCGCAATATTTAGAATGGCTCTGAATTTGTCAATAATTGAGATAGAGATTTCAGAATGGAACCAAATGAAACCCCATGCATTGCTTCTCGTCCATGTATGCCATTGGTATATGTAGCTCATTTGCATATATTACATAATCAGGGACATAAAGGTTTTTAATTGAAATTGTTTATTATGCCTACCTAACACAATGCAACATGCATATATATATAGTATCATCTAAATTATGCAATTATAGGTCAGAGTAGATGCCACCTATGTGTTGTTCAGCATAAAAAGTGTTTTGGAATTATGAGCTCACTGTTATCATATAATTTTGAGCTCTTCCCACAGTGAGCATTTGTTTCAAGCAGTTGCGGAGGTAATGGAATTAGACAGCGCATTCCTAATAAGTTTCTCACCTAGGGCTGCAACAATTTTTTTGTGAATTGATTCTTATGCAGTTTTTCCCAGGGAATCCAAATCTGCAAGCCGCCATTATGGATTTTGATTTATAATACCCCTAATTAGCATATTATAATTAGGTAGGCAAATTATCAGCTTGGACAGGCTAAAAGCATTGTAAAAATCCGTCCAAACCTTCTAGGAATGATTTGATGCCTTGAGATATGAAAGATGTTCAAGAATGCACTCTTTCATGATTTTTGATTGAGGCCTAATTAGCATAATTTATGCAAATATTGAGATAGCAGCATAATTTGACTCTAAAATTATCAGTTGACACACTCATCCCTTGAACATAACAGCCAATTTCAAATACAGGATCATAGCAGATAATGGCTGTGGCCATTATTGTAGTCATATTTCAAGATGGCCGCCTATCTATACTTCTACATCAGTTATCTCCTCTTCTAATCAACTTAGAACCATGATTCCAAATGCTGAGTATATATTTCTGAGGGCAAGGAATACAATGATGTTACTCTTGAGTTGATGGATGGCAGCCATCTTGGAATTTATTCTCAGCCATCTTGGAATTTATTCTCAGAAAACTTATCAATAAGTGTATTCCTCTAATTATTGCCTCTCTAGTATAGATGTCTTTGCCAACTGTGTTGATAAATCAATAACCTGCACACATACATTATTATTTCAGAATGTATTATAGTTAGGGTAGCAATCTAGAATTTGTTTTATATGTTTGCAATATACCAAATACTTGTCAGTGGCATCACCTGCCTTTTTGCCAGCCCATTTTGACTGGTTTTGTTAAGTCGACACTCAAGTTATGTATCCCCTTTAGACCAACCACCCCACACAAATTGCCTTTTGTTAGGCAGATCTAGAGTAAATCATGGGCTATCAAATTCAATGTAGAAAACTCCCTCCAATGCAACCAAGTTTCTACTGCAACCATCTTGCCCTGCTATTGAATAGCTATCCCAAATTTTCTTCTAGTATTGTGATCAGTCTGTCAGGAGAGTGTAATGCAATGCAAGAACAATGTGCAGTAAAACTTTATTACAACGGGGTCCCTGCAGGCCACAGTAATTACCTGCTTGTAAAGGCCTTGACTATTGACAGGTCCAACTGTCATTAACAGAATATATAGACAAAAGTGTACGAGTAGAGTTTCTCACTGAGGGTTATTTCACGCGACAAAGCCGCGTAAAATAACCCTCAGTGGGGAGCTCTATGAGTGCTCCTTTGTGTTTATTTCATGTCATTATTAATTATATTCGTGTAAATTCAACTTAATTACCCTGAAGAGCCTAATTTATAGTGGTTGAATCAACAATTTTGATAATTTGACAGGCCGTGAAATATGGATGAGGGTTATTTCATGGGGGGTGTTGAATACTGCCTATCTTGGTTAAGTCAATGGGAGTGCCGTATTCACCATGAAATGGAATTCCCTTATTGACAGTTCAAAAACTGTCAATACCAGGATAGAATTCCTGTATTGACAGTTCAAACCGTCAGTAACATAAAAAGATTCCCTTGAAACTGCCGATAAGAGAATTTTATTCTGTTATTGACAGTTGGGACTGTCAATAAGAGAACTCTTTTCTGGTATTGACATTTTAAACTGTCAGTAAGAAGAGTTATTTCGACTATTGACAGTCTGTCCCATCGATAGCCGACCCATCATGATTTTGCCTATGATTGTTCAAACTGTCAGTACTGGAAAACTTTTGACAGTTTAGACTGCCAATAATGGGATATTTCTCTTTTATTGACAGTTCAAGCTGCCAATAATAATTATTACACTGGTATTGACAGTTCTTCACCAAACTGTCAGTAGTGTGAATTCGTTCTCTTATTGACAGTTCCTTGCCATCACAATGGGAACCTTTGCAATCCAAAATCTATTTTTAGTGGCAAACAAATCTTGAGTGCAAGTCAATTTTGAGGGCAAACTGTCCAAATCAGATTTTGAGTGCAAAACAGTTTCTGAATGCAAAACAGTTTCTTAGTGCAAAACCGATTATGAGTGCAAAACCAATTTTTGAGTGCAAACCAATTTTGGGTGTAAAACATTTGTTGAAGGCAAGACAGTTTTTTGAGGTGAGAACTGCAAATTAGGAACAAATCCTCCAGTGTTTAATGTGCTCATAGAGGCATTAAAAAGGTGAAATAGGGGTTCATGTTATTGATTTATCAACACAGTTGGCATAGACCTCTATACTAAAGAGGCAATAATTAGAGGAATACACTTATTGATAGGTTTTCTAAGAATAACCTAGTTAAATTCCAAGATGGCTGCCATCCATCAACTCAAGAGTAACATCGTTGTATTCCTTGCCCTCAGAAATATATACTCAGCATTTGGGATCATGGTTCTAAGTTGATTAGAAGAGTCGATAACTTATGTAGAAGAATCGATAGGCGGCCATCTTGAAATATGACTACAATAATGGCCACAGCCATTATCTGCTATGATCCTGTATTTGAAATTGGCTGTTATGTTCAAGGGATGAGTGTGTCAACTGATAGTTTTAGAGTCAAATTATGCTGCTATCTCAATATTTGCATAAATTATGCTAATAAGGCCTCAATTCAAAATCTTGAAAGAGTGCATTCTTGAACATCTTTCATATCTCAAGGCATCATATCATTCCTAGAAGGTTTGGACGGATTTTTACAATGCTTTTAGCCTGTCCAAGCTGATAATTTGCCTACCTAATTATAATATGCTAATTAGGGGCATTATAAATCAAAATCCATAATGGCGGCTTGCAGATTTGGATTCCCTGGGAAAAACTGCATAAGAATCAATTCACAAAAAAATTGTTGCAGCCCTAGGTGAGAAACTTATTAGGAATGCGCTGTCTAATTCCATTACCTCCGCAACTGCTTGAAACAAATGCTCACTGTGGGAAGAGCTCAAAATTATATAATAACAGTGAGCTCATAATTCCAAAACACTTTCTATGCTGAGCAACTCATAGGTGGCATCTACTCTGACCTATAATTGCATAATTTAGATGATACTATATATGCATGTTGCATTGTGTTAGGTAGGCATAATAAACAATTTCAATTAAAAACCTTTATTTCCCTGATTATGTAATATATGCAAATGAGCTACTTATACCAATGGCATACATGAAGGAGAAGCAATGCATGGGGTTTCATTTGGTTCCATTCTGAAGTCTCTATCTCAATTATTGACAAATTCAGAGCCATTCTAAATATTGCGGGGAGGAGTATATCCATGCAGAAGTTGGTGCATATACATGGTGCTAGAAAGCAAAAGCTACCACTTCTACAGGTCTATCACATTTTTTCCAGCTCTATACATATATACCTTACTAAAAATCACTGATAGACCCTGCCCCCCCAATTGAGCCTCATACTTGCCATGGCTCATCCCCTATAAGGTGAAACCGCCAGTTCCTCTATTTAGATCCACTGGGGTCAAGAGGTCAAGTAGCCCGGCAACCAAACTTTACCTTGGTTACCATTCTACTGTAAACAAATCATGAGCCAGCCCTGCTGCCCTCTGATTGGTCAACACAGGTCACATGTCACACACTATAAAAGGCCACTTCAACTTTGAACGGTGTCCATTCCCAGCGGTAACTGTTTCAACACAGGAACCCCGTACCGACCAATCAAAGGAATACAGATACAATCACTCATCTCTGGGTGAATATATTTATTTGTGGTATAGAAAGTCCCGAAAATATAGAATTTAATCATCTCCAGTCAGTGTCTATGAAAAAAACATCTTCCACTTCACACATAGTTTTTTTCTGATTTACTTTGATATGAGCAGGCCTATATATAGTGTGGTGTGAATGCAATGGGATACAACATTTATGGATGGGTCTCATGCATATTGTATAGATGAGATCTGGTCGACTGATCAAAGCTTGGCATATTTTACCTGTTAAAGTGCTACAGGGTCAACTGGTAAAAACTTACCCTGACCGATGTTTCACCTCAAGACTCGGGTGGCTTGTTTCATTCTGGTGGTTTCCTGGAAGGTTACATATCGGGTTTCAATATGGAGCTCAGAAAAAGGTGCATAAATACACTAATGAAGTGGGAAACTGGGTGCCCAGAATGTAGGTGGGTCACAGAACTAATCCAAAGTCGCAAATAAATCCCAATTCCTGTTTTTAGAGCGGCTCCTCGCTGAGTACACTTTACGTGTGCAATGACAATCTGGACAATCTGGACAACTCTTAACCATTTTAAGTTAAGAGCGCAGCAGCAAAGTTCTTTAAAGCGCTATGCCCTCTTGTCATGATCGTCTTGATCCGATTTTGTATATAAGAAAGATAGATGTGTGTGTATGTAATACGAGATTTGATTTCCTGAGGAGCATTATTGTTCAAACTTAAACATTAGATATAACAGATATCACTTTGGAAGGCACCTCATAAGAGATCTTTCATGTACCCTTCATGATCGTGTTATCTGTGGATACGTTATAGGCCCACAGGTGACTGAGTGAACCTTTGGTCTTTATAACCTTGTTGCACTGTTTTAGTCTTGAGCAGCAGCTCCACTGCCTAAGAGAATTATTGGCGCGGGAAAATTGCGCAGCAGCGTTTGTCTGCCCCAGAATACTGCATGGTGGAATTATATCATCCTCGCAAATAGGGTCCGAGTACTGTAACATTTTCAATCTCCAACTGTGAGTCCAAGGTAGAACTTATGACGGGGCCTGCTTTTTGATTTCATTCATTGTTTTGTAGAACTCACTTGAAATGATTCCCTTTTTCTGATGGCCTCCTCCCACACTACTCCTCAGAGGCAAATATTATGCTGTAGAAGCTGGCTCTACAGCATTATAGCATGGCATATAATTATTTGCTCACCACTTTTTAATGTTTGCTGTCAAATCCTCTGCCCAATAGCACCTCTTCTGTTCTCCGCAGTCATATTATAAGGTATTTCTTTCTTCTCCTCAATCCCTGCCAGACAAAAAGCAAACGAATTTAGTCAACCCTTTGCAGGAAATGAACAAAAATATCAATTACAGAACTTACAGCAAAAAGAAAAGAAGGAATTCCTGTAAAATCAGGCTACGTACCATCTCTGTTAGGTGTATTTAACTGTGTTTTTCTGTGGAAAAGGGCTTCACCTTGTCAGGAGCCACCTTGTCAACCCGACCTGAGAGCCTTTTTTCTCTAATAATTACGAAGTTTCCGGGAGCCTGTTCCATATCAGATTCTGTGATGGATGAACAGAATTATTAGGACAATGTAAAATTGTAGTATAAATTTCAACTTTAATTCTTTTATTGTGACTCTACTTCTTGGACATTTTTTGAAAACCTGTTCGCTATCTTAATTCATTGGTTTTGTATATTCAGATATATGATATGTTTACATTATGCTCCTCCTTCATTGATAACCCATGACATTGATGTACCTTGGGGACTTACGGTTTGAATTCACTCATCAACATGAGTGGCTCTACAGGTCATAATTATTTGCTTCTCTCAGGGTGCATCCAAAAGCAGTGTCAGCCTACCATTGCTTTTTCCTTTTGCCATTTATCTCATATTGGGCTCTTTATATTTCTAATGTCTTACAGGAGAAATTCCTAAATCATAGTAGGCCCTAAATGATCTGTCCAAAAAGAAATTTTCAGCTTTTATCAAATTAACTATTGAACTTTGCACATTAGCAATCTATTTCAGATCTGTAATGCAAGGGGCTATGCATCTCTACAGCTATTTATATGGCATTGTACCAGCTCATGTACTGGTCTGATCTGCTCTCACATTAATACAACAGAACAGCTATATGTGTCATTAACACCACAGCTAAATGACTTTGGCACTTATGGAGATAACCTTCACGGCAATGCCACACATCCTTAGTATAAGTCTGACAGTGGGATGGCCCAGCTTTTACTTTCTGCTTTTCATTTTTATCATCTTAGATAATGCCAGGTCCTCTGTCAGTGAAGATATAGTTTGGTATTCCAGATCTACTGTGCTGATCAGTGAATGCACTTAGGGAGGAGGGCAGAGAACAGGTGGGGAGTGGGACATGGATGGGACTTCAAACACATTACTGGGAATCAGCTTTCTCACAGAAGCTGCACATCAGGGACTCAAGAATCCAAACACATGCGCGGGGCGCCCATCACCCCACCCCCTCTCAATAAGAACAAGACACTGCAGCAAAAATAAAATGAAAGGGCAAAGCTAAGCAGCATCGTACACTGCAGCAGCTTTTAGTACTGCCAGACTGCAATGTAAAACTGCCAAACTGGGGAATAACAACCTGATTGAATGATATCACACATATTCTGGCCCAGAATATTTCCAGCCCCCTTCCCCTCTATTGTCATAATTTTTTTTTGTTTCAATGAGCTCTAAACGAACTCGTTTATTAACATAAATCACGTTCGAATCGCGGTATATTTTATGTCAACAGATGAGACAAAATCAATATTGTTACAAGTGTATGAAGGCATGTACTATTTTGCGTGATACACAATATTTTCGGTTTCATCATACAACATGTAACAATCATTTGGTTGGTTTGATGAATGAGTATATGGGTAGAGTAATGGAATGTGATAGAGAGTCAGAAGAACACAGAGAGTACATCAATACAGACAATATAATACGACAAATCAAATTAGATAATCTCTCCTGTCAAGTCTTTTCAGACTAACACGAGGCAAGTTCTATGTTACTGTGTACCAGGTAGCATTTGCATCATACAACATATTTATTCATTGAACTCACATTAACATAATGGTAACATGTATCAATTGGCTTACACATCATCTCCAACTTAACTAACTATTGGATGGGTCACGCATTAGTGATCCTTAGGATATTTCTCTCGCAAGTCTTTGATCTTTTTCAGATTGCGCTTGAACTGTGCCTTGCTTACACTGTCTTTCAGCCACTCAGGTTGGACATTCCAGAGCAGATTTCCTCGGTAAACCGGGGACTTTCTGTAACCTTCAGTGATTGGTCTTTTCATCACAAACAATTTCTTGTTTGCTGAGCGGGTTTTGGCTCTGGCATGTGCAGGGGCAGCATCCTCCACCAGGGTAGGGGACGCGAAATAGTACTTGCGCATTAGGGTCAACAGCAGTTCATCCCAACGTCTAGCAAGTCTAACCACGCCACCTTCAGAGTGAAGCTCTTCTACACTGTGCACCATGGTGCTGGTGTTCAGGCAGGTTCTGAGTCCCCTGTTCTGAAGGCGCTGCAGTTTCAGCAGACTGTCACTGGAAGCAGACGCATAGAAGAACGAGGCGTAGTCAAACAGCGTTGCTATACTAGTCCTGTATATGATCAGGGCAGTGGCCTTGCTGATCAGGTCTCTGATTTTAGCTAGATTGAACAGCCTGGTGTTAACCTTCTTTGACAGGTCGGTCACAGCCTGCTCAAAGGTCAGCCGAGAGTCCAAGGGGACACCTAGGTAGGTGTAGCACTTTACAGTGTCTAACCCTGTTCCATCCAACTTCAAGGAAAGTGGGGGACTCAACGGAGACCAACTACAGGACGAGTACAGGACACATTTGCTTTTCTGGACATTGAAGGTCAGTTTTGATGTTTCACACCAAGCCGACACCCCGTCCAAAGCCCGTTGCAGTCGTTCCTCTATCAGACTGATTCTCTTGTGCGATGTATACAGTGCAATGTCGTCCGCATACATTATGATTTTGCAGTTACCCACGTGTTGGGTAACAGAATCGATATAGTAGACGAACAGTAGCGGCCCCAGGACAGAACCCTGGGGCACGCCAAAATCTACTCTGGCCGTTGAGGAAGTCATGTCGCCAAAGCAAGTCCTTTGACTCCGCCCAAACAGGTAGTCCCGCAACCAGGCCAGGTTGTTTCTGGATAGGCCCAGACGTGCTAGCCTGTTTAACAGCACACCGTGGTGGACGCAGTCAAAGGCCTTGCGCAGATCTAGGTAGGCAACACCAGTGTATTCACCCTGATCCTTAGCTTCGTTGATGTCGTTCACAAGTTTGTAAACGGCATCCACAGTCCCCTTCCCTTGCTGGTAGCCGAATTGGCTGTCACTCAGACCTCCAGCTTCTTGGATGGCAGAAGTGAGATGATGGTGCATCAAGCGTTCTGCAATTTTGGATGGCATACTCAGCAAAGAAATGGGTAGCCAATTGCTCACATTGGACTTGTCCCCGGGCTTGGGTATGGGAGTGACCCTGGCATCTTTCCATGGAGAGGGAAAGACTCCAGTGTCAAATGAGTTTTGCAGGAGTTCTGTGAACTGTGGGACGACACACCGGAGTGCATGCTTCAAGACATCTGGCCTGATATTAGGCAGACCAGACGTCTTTGAGGTGCTCACCTCTCCCAGAAGTATGTCAACCAACTCAGGAGCAACTCTCAGGCTACTCACCTTTTCCTCATACCCCACCCCAGGCTCGACATAGTCATCTGTGGCTGGATCATGGGTGAACTGCTCGTTCAGGACACTCCCAATGCTGGCAAAATAACTATTGATGTACTCAGGTGACTCCGCAGGATTTACAGTGTCACCTGTTACTTGATCTTTGAGAGTAGGGGCCACATTTTTAGTGGAACCTTTAAACAGTTTGTTGATCTCTCGCCAGAATTTCTTGGGATTGTCCTCACATGCCGCCACCATGTCTTTGACTGATCTGGCTTTGGCATAGCCACATTGATGATTGATCCTATTTCTCAGAGCACGAATCATTGCATACAGATCGGGACACTTCGATCTTCGGTGTTCCTTTAACATGGACTCACGTTCTGAGATCATTTCTAGGATCTCAGCAGTCATCCAATCTTTGGAACCCGATTTTATTTTGAACTGCTTTAGAGGACAGTGGTAATCCAGGAACAAGTCAATTTGCTCATGGATAAATCCCACTGCGCTCCAGGCGTCTCCAAGTCCCAAAATGTGTCCCAGTCTGCATTCAACATCCAGTCCGACAGAGCTTCAGGGTCGTAATTCTTGTAATTACGAGCAACTATAGTACAACTAGTACTTTCGTTCACTGTTTTCTGTCTTATACAGAACACAGGAAGGTGGTCACTCAACAGAGCTGCAATTACACCTGACCTACATACATCCAAAGAGTCGGTGAGTATATGGTCTATGCACGTTACACGCCGACCCCAGGGTCGTGTGCAAGCATTGATGAGGACCTTTAGACCCAGTTCTCTACAGATTGTGAATAAACGCTTGGCATATATATTGTCAGAGTCCAATGTGTTGATGTTAATGTCCCCTAGGAACCATCTTTCATGACCAGCAGCTTCTATACTAAGGGATACAGACTCCAACTGGGTTATAAACCCAGCTAGGGAGCCATCTGGTGGCCTGTACAGAGTGGTAACCAACATAGGTTTACATCCAACACGGCGGTAGCTGACTACCAAGCATTCAACATCTGGTGTACTAACGCACAGAGTGGGGACCAATACACAATTACTGACCAGGTGGTCAGAGATATAGCATAGAACCCCCCCCCCAGATTTTTTGTGCGCAGTTTTGGGCCTGTCCAGTCGGAACAGAGTCTTGCCCGGCCATTGAAGCAGTCCTTCACTATAGCCATCATGTAGCCAGCTTTCACTGACTGTCACAAAATCAAAGTCAGAGAAGAGTCTGAACACCTGGTGCCTTTTTCTATAGAAACTTCTAGTGTTTAGATGCATCAGTTTCAGACCCCTCTCACCTTCAAGTTCCTTAATACTATATGACATCTTGGGTGTGTAATTCCAAGATTAATACTTAAATCTAGCAATTGACAGTAATAGTTCAATCAAGTCGAGACTTTGACAGACTGAGAGAGACAGTAGGTCCACTTTAGCACTTATACAGGCCAAGTGGGTGATAAATCTTCAGTATATGTTGACAGCCGGTAACTGTCAACTGAATACGAGGATTTTGTTACAGAATATTATTATATTTGGCTCCTAATACAGGACATTTGTCAGTGACGTAATCGGTTTAAGTGAGATCAATTGAAAAAGGAGGCTACCCTTACTTCGGATACATGTAGTTATATAAATGATGCTCATTAGAATTCAGTATTTCAGCAATAAGCGCTTAACTTTAAACTCAAACATAAATCTGGGCGTAATACTAAAACTGAAACTGAAACTGAATCTAAATCTGAACCTGGAGGTGACCGTTCATTATTATTCAGCTAAGCTTAGCAGATAAACAATGATTTGAATGTAGCAATGAAGATATTATCGTTGGGACACATCGACAGCACATGCTAATACTACGTTTGTTGCTTGTAAATAGATATCAATCTATGGAATGGAATGCACATGGTAAATTCATCATGTCTTGGCGACATTAGAATGTGACGTCTGGTTGTGAAATACACATAGACATGCAGATCACTTGTTACATGCGTATCATGTTCCTAATATACATAATTATAGTGAAGTAATGATAATGAATGCTCATATAAATGCATATTCAGCAGAAAAATCAATAAATCAATTCTACCGTATACGCCTTGGCATTAATTCTTATAATAAGAACACCTGGTGGGGGGAGTAAGTGTCTTTTGATTAGGCAAGTTAGTCAAAAATAGGGGGGACTATAATTAAAATTAGAATTATTCAAGTTAAAATTTCGATCCAATTACATTAATACAGATGCTCCCTGTCCATCATTGCACAACAGCAGACTGAGAACAATTATCAAAATCTGGCAGGCCATTGCACAACAGCCCGCCATTTTGACCTGTATTAACTAGGTTAGGTTATCAATCCTAATCCAAAAGCATGTTTAATATAAAGGTGTTGCTAAGGGAACAGGTACATACAAGTATACAATTATGTCGTTAACATGGGGCATAAAAGTCTAGCTCCTTGTAACCACAATTGAATATTTTCTGTAATCAGTATAGTATGATGATTCAAGTACCTAGTTCACAGTTTTAATGTTATTGGTAGTCTTAAGTATTCACTGTTCACTGACTACCGGTATACCGGGTATACATGACTCTGTTTCAGGGTGTTCAGTTTGAAGACTCTCACAAACTGCGCTGCCCATAGGGACATTAGTTTGTCAGTGAGGTGTAATCCGTCCCTCAATAGACTATATTCATGTTTATATTTTCCGTGTCGTCTGTGGTGTACCGCTCGCTCTAAATAAGGATGCATGGCCCCATTTGTTTCATTTAACTGTGTCACTAGGATGTTGAACTGCAAGACAGCTTCATTAATTATGGATTGTTGTTCAGGGGTTGTCCCCGGTAGCCTGGACTTCAAGTTCAAACCTACCAATGGACATAGTACTATGGTGGCGTTGGGGTGACTGTCTCTCAGCCACTGCATACCAACTACCGTATAGGCCTCGAGGTGTTTAAATAAGTCTGATGATGATTTCCACATAAAGGACACCGACTGCCCTTTTTTCGTGGTAATATTGTTAACTCCGCCTGCTATGTAGACGGTGTCACTAGGGTGGGTGGTTAAATGAAAGTTGGCCATGCTGATAACCTGCTCTATCTTTATGCCGGGACACGCGAACACACTGTAATCATTCCTGTTTGGATCCTGCTTACGTATATGGGCATACAGGTCCATACTGCCCTGTTTATCGCCGTTCCCGCGACTGTCAGTCATAACTACATGTCTTGGCGCTGGAACCCACCTCCTTGGGCCGGGTTGACAGCCAGCGGGCCAGTTCATGTTTTTCACGGTGGCCATTAAAGTTAAACTAAACTTAACGTTACTTGTGGCACTACTCACGCCTTCACGCCGCTTTAATGCTTTCAGGCTGGGACACTATCCTCTGGGTTTCCTGCTTTTGCTGCTTTTTCGTCCCGAATAGCGGTGCGTATTCCCATGGTGAGCTCGCCTTGCCGGTTCTTTCCGCGAAGCACTTCTCCCGAGTTGTAGGTTTGATGCCCATAAGGGGCACCGGCACCCCATGTCTCGTTTCCGGTAGATTCTAGTAGCCGAACATCCCCGGTCTTGTCAAGCTTCGCCCACTCTTCTGGGTTCTGTGTGTACTTGCTGTACATCAGGTCTTCCATGTACCCTTCGTTGAGAGTGTACCAGATGTGCTTTTTGGGGATCCTGGTGCCTTCACCGAACTTTTTTATCTCCTTGCCGCTGGACATCAACATGACGGCGTCAGCCTTTTTCTGAAGGCCGAATTCCACGAAGCGGATATAGAAATATCCCTGTTCCACACTGTTGAAAGTGAGGTTTTTCCCCTTGAATTCGTGCATAAAATTGCACGGGTACCAATTACTAAGGTAGGCTTTCTCACCACAGTAGGTGAGTCCAGCCTTTGTCATTTGGATGTGGGGTTCATCGTCTTTGACCTTGGCTCTTGTGGCTGGCTTTTTGGGGTTCTTGAGGTTGTTGCTGGCCCCTTTCCCAACACCTTTGCTCTTGCCACCTGTGGAGGCAGTAGCTGTGGGTTTCCTCTTGGCTGGGGGTTTTCCCTCGTCAGCGTCTGACTTTGCTGCACCTCCTGCCTCATTGGCCTTGGGGCTGGTGGGGCGTTTCCTCTTGAGGTTGGTGTCTTCCTCCTCCTCCATGTCTGTCTCACCAGCAGTGGAGACAGTAGGGCTATCATAATCATAAGGTTGCCGCAGGAGAGGCTTGGTGGAGTGGTACTCCTTGGGGATCTTGTCCAGCTCACTGTATAGGAATTTCTTCCCATCTATGATGACCCCGTCGTGGGTCACTTCAGTTTCAAGCCCAAACTCCTGCTTGGCTTTGGCTGCTGCTTGTCTACACTTTGCTTTTCTCACCCTGGTGGGTTTGGGATCGTCGTCAAGGATCCAGAATTCCCTGTGTTCAGGGATGACTGAGTCACTCAGCTTGTACTTGTTCTTCATGAACTTGTCCTTTAGCCAGACTGAGTCGAAGCAGGCTATGAGAGGTACCTTTTCAGGTACTTCAGCCTCTTCGGTACGTCCTTTGGCCGGACGTGGTGGCTTCTTCTTGAGTCTGGCAACTCTGAGCAGGTCTTCCCTTTTTAGAGGGATGCTCATGTCCTCTGCCAGCTTGTACATGATGTCCCTGATGTTGGACTTAGATGTTGTCTCAACACCCTGTAGGACAATGTTCCTATCCCTGCTAGGTCTGCCATGTCTGACAGTATCTGGTAGATCCGAGGGTGCTGTGGAGCTGGGCTGTTCCGTGCCCACGTCCGTGGAGCTTGTAGCCAATGCTTGTTGCTTGTTGCCTTGGAGGTCTTTGATGTAGCCCATCAGCTCATCATACCGCTCGTCACTCTTCTTTTTCTGTGTTTGTAACCCCTCATCCAACGTCTTGAGGTCTGTGGTGACTGTTCCCAGATCGGTTCTGACTGTTCTCAGATCTGTCTTGACTGTTCCCAGTTCAGATCTGACGGTCGCCATCTCCGCTCTGACTTGTGCAGTGTTGGAAACACATTCCCCCACATAGGTCTCCAGTTTGCTGATACCTTTTGTGGTGGCCTCATGCTGCCCTGTTAGTATCGACGCCAGTTGGTCCAAACTGGTGATGCTTGTTGGTAATGTAGATAAGTCCGGGGGCTTTGGCTCGGTAACAGCTGTCTGCAGTCCGTTTCCCAAAACCCCCTACGAACCTCCGATCTCTGCTGCGGCAACTAGGTCAACGCGTGATGACGTCACCGCAGCCGTCCGTTCACAGGGGATTCCCCGCGGCGACGGGGGAACCCCTCTCGTTGTCGGGTCCGCTTGGGAATCCTTAATGACAACTATGGAATCATCACTTGTAGAAGATACACTGGTGTTCCCATCTTCAGGGTGTACTTTCACCCTTTTATCATCGTGGCTTGAGCCAGGGCTACAGTTTTCACCGGAACTACTTTTACGGGGGCGCTTGCTTGGAGTGTGTGTGTCGGCCATGATGTTTTGTTTTTTTGTTTACCGTGTGGCGTGGTAACTAGGACATGTGTATTACTACGCGCTGTCAAAATCTGAAAAATTATGATTGTGTCAATACTATGGCGGTGTTGGTGACATCCCGAGGGACTGGAGCTACTTTGCCCACAACGTATGATGAAAAAACATCCGCTTGTAATGTACTTCCTGCAGAGAATATGCTGTAAGAAGACCTTTTAAGAGTCTGCTAAAAGCATGTAAACCACACTAAGCTAGGCCATGTCTAAACAGTGGGACATAGAAGAACATTGAGAGAAGAAAGGAGGAGAGGGGAGGAGAGGGGAGATGAGGAGCAATTGGGAAAGGAGATGAAAAGAAAATAGATAGAGGGGAAGAGGAAAGGAGAGGAGAAGTGAAAAGAGAAGAGAAAAGGAGGGGAGAGTTCAACTTTAGTCAATTCACTATATTGGTCTATGGATAAAGCTGATGATATGCTGTCCTCCTCTAACTCTCCTAGCCCTCCATTCTAGCCTGAATACAGGTCATACCAGACAACCTAGGCGTTGAACAGGGTTTAAACGCCTCAGAAGCTCCTACTCAGAACCCTTCCCCTACCCACTCTTCCACCTCCTGTGTGGCCCACCACCACCAGGAGACACTTACCACAGGCACTGGAGGAACACCCACCAACTGCCAATCACTAGACGGCATATACGCAAGGACGGATGTAAACATCTTGGGAAAGAACTGGCATTATGATTTGCTATTTTTGGTAACTGCTTGCTTGTGGTCGCGTGCAGACTGTGTGTAGTGGACAGAACTGCTTGTGTCCGCACAAGTGGGAAATCAAGTTTGCCCAACTGCATTGATATGAATGTAACGTCCAATGAGAGTTGACATCACACATAACAATAGAATTGGAGAAATTGTATATTGGTACTGTGCATCAGAAAAAAATTAGCTTGTTTTGTTTATTGTGATCTGTCCAAGATTCCCATGAGCATTAGCAATAAACTAATAATTATATTTCTCTGCCAAAATCGTAACTGTTTTCAAATCAGTCAAAAATGTATAACATCACAGGCCAAATAGAGATAAAATCTGCCTAAATGTATTTACAGGGGCTATAGCCATGTCACACACCAATGGCACATGTGAATCTTTGGTATCATGAACGATCTTATAGAATAAATTATAGGCCCTACCTATAAAAGATATTGTGAAGTGAAAAATACTGCTACAAACTGGTAATATATTTAATGAAAGGAATACACTCATATATACATTATTCAGAGAGGTCTCATATCTATATGTGGTGAAGGGGCATTGCCATAGTAATCCACAATGACCTAATACATGTAATCCCAAATCTCTACTCAATATTGACAGCTAGTATAATGCTTCATATAACCTCTGCATAGATACCCTCATGGAAGCTGACCAGTGGTCAGCCAATCAACCACCAGGGCACCCAGGTGTAGGGGAGATTTGAATTGACCATGAGGACCATCCAGTGGGATACGTAAAGTCAACTCTCCCACCTCCCTCATAATCAGACCCACGAACGCATAAGCTCTATACCATTGACATGTCAATAGACAATCCATTGTTGTGCCAAGTCACCTCTTCGTCCAATTGATAGTATCATGTGCACTGAAGAAAGATTCTCATAGCTTTAAATACCTGGAATTGAATGTATAAGCTGTATCTGCCAGGGCTTTTATTGCGGCTTATTATACGATCTTGGCTCTGATCGTGCTTTTTAGGTGATATTCCTGTTCTGATATTCCTGCATACCGCATGCTTTGCAAGCAGAAATCGTGCTGATATTCTGGATATCAGAACGATTTCATGGATATCAGAACGATTCTGGCGGAACTCTCGTCAGCCATAAAATCCGAGGTTTCATGGTGTTTCGAACATGGGACCCCAAGACTTGGAGTCCAATGCTCTACGCACTACGCCGTGGAGGCGCTGGTAGAGGGAGGTGGCTAAACAAGGAGTCTACAGGCGGATTTCCAGCCCTGTAGGACCATTATTTACCGAGTTACAGAAGAAAAGACATTTTTTGGTATAATTTCTTTGAAAATCAATATTCTTTTATAATTTCTTTTTTACTATAAAGGTAGAAGTTTGATTTGACTTACCCATTCGTTAAAATAATTCTAGGGATTTTTTTTCACATACATATAGGCACTTTAAAATTGGTACGTTTCCACCCAGATTCGATCCTGGGACCTCTGGTGTGTGAGGCGAACACGCTAGCGCCCATGCCTATCTGACCATGGTAAATGCGGAGGGAAACGCTGTATATAACTTAGGCTGACCGCGCCCCAAGCTGGCCCCCTTACAAATTCTATGTTGGACTCAGTGTTGGAGATTGAAAGCATGACGTGGCCAGGCTCCACCAATCAGCGAGCAGGGTTGGTGGGATTGTCAAAACAACATGGCGCTGCTGGTGTCCGTGATATTCATCGTATACTCCCAAAATGGCGAAATTAGGACATATATAAGGTAATTAAAGACATTTGAATGGAATAATCGTATAATAAACCTAATAATATATGGATATGGGAGCACTCAGGCTGTGTATAGATGAATAACAACCCTTGTGCACCCATATCCATATATTATTGGTCAACTATTGTACCCATGTATATGGTACCTCTGTCATGACCAGAAAATGGAGAAATGTCATGATGGGGAACAGTGGGTTGTTTTATGCCACTGTGGTGTTGATCAGAACAATATGGGTTCTCTCTACCTTTGTCCTTTTTATTGAATGCATCAGTACAACCACAGAACCCATAGCTGGTGCTATTGGTCTCAGTGCTGAAGGCCATTTTTTACCCAGTGTTGTTGTTTTTTAGTCATCTATCCAAGATTCCCTGTTGTTTGGGTGCCGTATATTATATCATATAGGGGCATATGCTATGATAGCATTTCACAAAGCCCTCTCAGTAGCCATGCAGAAAGGATGCCCCATGCAGTGTCTGCAAAGCTTTCTTTCTGTGCAGTCAAGGTGTTCCCCCTATTTCTCAAACAGCCCTATTCTGTCTGCAGCTGTAGTAGAGCTGCGGCCGACCCCCCAAAAGGGCATTATTAAGGGAGTTACCCCCAACCCCTGTTCAACAAGCTGATTCTGACATATATTGAAGCATTTTTCATGGGCTTTCAGAATATGGATGTTGCACCCGCCGAAAGTGGTGCGAACACCGCCATTTTGGACGGTTTCCATGGCAACCATGATATTTTTCTGAGATTAAAAAAAATTAACTTTTTTTCTCCATATTTTTCGAACCGCTAGAGCTACAGTGGTGAAATTTTGCAATGAGATAGGTATCTGGGCCTACTATCCTGAACATCAATATTCATGACCTTGGCCAAGGTCAAGGTCACCAAATTTGACCTTGAACTTGTAAAAAATCACCAAAATACTGATATGTCTATGTTTCAACTCTTGTCAACATTCAGAAAATGGCAATTCTCACCATCTTAGGCTTCATATAGTGGGAGGACATCCTTGCTGTACTAGATAGTTGATAAAAATGGGATATAGATAAACTGTTGCCATGGTAACAGTCAAGGTCATTGCAATCATGATAATTTGCTGAGATTTTAAAAAATATACTCTTTCCTCATATTTTTCCAACCGCTAGAGCTACAGTGCTGAAATTTTGCAATGAGACAGGTATATGGGCCTACTATCCCGAAAATCAATATTCATGACCTTGGCCAAGGTCAAGGTCACCTGATTTGACTTTGAACATGGAAAAAATCACCAAAATACTGATATTTCTATGTTTCAACTCTTGTCACATTCAGAAAATGGCAATACTCACCATCTTAGGCTTCATATAGTGGAAGGACATTCCTTGCTGTACTAGATAGTTGATAAAAATGGGATGTAGATAAACTATTGCCATGGTAACAGTCAAGGTCATTGCAATCATGAGATTTTCTGAGATTTAAAAAAATAAACTCTTTTCTCCATATTTTTCCAACCGCTAGAGCTACAGTTATGAAATTTTGCAATGAGACAGATGTATGGGCCAACTATCTATGGTTTTAATATGACCTTGGCCAAGGTCAAGGTCACCAGATTCGACCTTGAACATGGAAAAAATCACCAAAATACTGATACTTCTATGTTTTAACACTTGTCAACATTGAGGAAATGACAATTCTCAGAATCTTAGGCTTCATACAGTAGATGGACATACCTTTTTTTGCTAAATAGATGAAATGTTACCATGGTTACTGCCAAGGTCATCCATAGTAGCAGTCAAGGTCATGTCAACCATGATATATTCCCTCCTGCTGTGGGTTTTTACCCCTCCTGCTGTGGCCCCCATACTTGGCTCCCAACCCTCTTCCCAGGGCTCCTGTCCCTCCTCTTGGCGCCCCATCCCTCCGCCCAGGGTTCCCATACCTCCTTCCTAGGCCACCTTCCCCCCTCCCCGGGCCCCCATCCCTTCTTCCAATGCTCCCACAGCTTTCTGGGCTCATATCCCTCCTCCAAGGGATCCCATCTCTCCTCCTGGGACTCATATCCTCCTACAGTCGTCCTCATCCCTCCTCCCAGGACCCCCATCCCTCCTTCGGGGCTCCCATCTTCTCCCTTGGCCCTCATCCATCCTCCTGGCACCCTCAACCCTCCTCCCAAAGCTCCCACAGCTCCTCTCTGGGCTCTAATCCCTCCTCCCTTAGCCCCTATCCCTCCTCCCTTAGCCCCTATCCCTCCTTCCATCCAGGGATTCCTCATCCTTCCTATGACTGCAAGTGCTCCCACAGCTCCATCTGGGACTCCCATCCCTCCTCCCAGGGCTCACATAACTCTGTTCAGGGCTCTCAGTGCTCTCAGAGCTCTGCTCATGGATCCCATCCTTCCTTCAGGGCTCCCATCCTTCCTTTCCATTCTTGTGGGAACAGAACATTGAATCAACATTGATTCATGGTTGTCAATGTTGATTCAACATTGTTTCAACATTGAACTGATTTCTGTGCCCACTGGGTTCAGGGCTCCCATCCCTCCTACCAGGGTCCTCATCCCTCCAACAGGGTCCCCTTCCTTCCTCCCAGACCCCCATCCTACCTCCTGGGGCCCTCATCCCACCTCCCGGGGCTCCCATCCCTCCTCCTGGCACTGCCATTCCTCCTACCATCACCCGATCCCTTCTCCCAGGACCCCCATCCTTCCTTTCCATTCTAGTGGGAACAGAACATTGAATCAACATTGATTCATGGTTGTCAATGTTGATTCAACATTGTTTCAACATTGAACTGATTTCTGTGCCCACTGGGTTCAGGGCTCTCATCCCTCCTACCAGGGCCCTCATCCCTCCAACAGGGTCCCCTTCCCTCCTCCCAGACCCCCATCCTACCTCCTGGGGCCCTCATCCCACCTCCCGGGGCTCCCATCCCTCCTCCTGGGGCTTCCATCCTTCCTCCCAAGGCTCGATCCCTTCAACCAGGGTCCCCTTCCCTCCTCCCAGGGCCCCTATCCCTCCTCCCAGGACCCCCATCCCACCTCTTGGGGCCCCCATCCCTCCTCCCAGGGTGCCCATCCCTCTTCCACAACTCTCATTCATAGGTCTGATGGAACGAGGACTGAATTTCTTATGGTCCAGCGCTATAACCATAAGCAAAGGGCACAATAGAATTTAATACGCCACCCTTTGCTCTGAGTGATGGCATTCTGTACATCATGTCTCAGTGGTATGTATAAACACTGTGAGTGTTCCGGATACGCCCTCTGCAAGCCTACTTGTTTGTCCTACTCAAGGAAGGGATATGGGGGAGGTGTATTGTGCGCAGAGATTTACCAAATTGACTGATCATCAATAAGAAACATGATGGAACTTCTTCTAGACTCATACTGAAAGTTATGCAGGTATGGGGTGGGGTAGTAGACAGTGCTTAAGGGGGAATATAGGCCTATTATATACGTTTAAGCAAAAGCATTAAGAATGGTGTAAATACCTGGATAGGTTCATGTCGATCAGTTGATTGTATCTCAATGTGACAATACATTTTTACTATCATAATGCATTTTTCTTCATGATTCACCCGTGCAGAGTTAAATTGGTAACAAAATATAGACCACTCAAGAAGTATCTCACCTAATTTATACACAGTTGTTTGGTTTAACGACATAACGATTTGATTAGTATGAGATACCACATATTTTATTAGTCATGGCCCCGATTCAGGGTAAAGAACATAAAGCACAGTCACTGGAGAAGGGCCATGTCTCCATAGCAACTGCCCTGGGAGACCTTACACAGCACATACACAATGTTGGATCAGGCCCCCTCCTCCAGGAACACACAGAAACCCTCCAGTGTCTCCAGGGTCCACACAGTGAGACGTTCACAAATGGTGTCACCAGACAAGGACCACTCCGACTATACCTATTGTTACTTTTTTTCTAACAACGTTCCTAGATGAAATTAACAGGCTCACTATTGTAACTATTGTGACCCCATTCTCCAGTCCATCGACTCGTTAATGTGATTTGTGAATGTTCCCCAAGCAGGCTGCCTGGTTTTGCATAGCGCGCACAAACTGCCAACGCAGTTATATCGTCTTGCTATAGAGTAGATAGACCTAAAGGAAACCATGCACATTGAGATGTCCACCTTGATTATGTAGTTATTCATGTATGGTATAGATTGTCTTTACTTATCCCTTGCTGGAAAGAGTGTCACTTAAAATGTACTGTGATACACGAAAACAGGGCTGATCATGTATGAATGACTACATAATTGAGGTGGAACATCTCATGGTGCATGGTACCTTTAGGTCCATCTACCTTACATCAGATTCTCTACCTAGAGCTGAGGAAAAGCTGTTTGGAAGAGAATTGTCTTAATTTCAGATAATCTTCACTTCTATGCATGTACTGACAATATGGGTCTTTTTCGATATTTACATACAGGCTCAGTTTGATTGGTCATTTCATCCAAATTGCATTGATTTCCTGTCTCTTTGGATTTTATGAAAACTAAAACAATCTGATCAGTCCCTTTCCCAGGAAACCAGTGGAGGATATAGCAGAGTGAGTAAATGCTTATGACTCCAGTCATGGGAAATCCTAATCATTATGAACCAGACATGCTTTGAAGACAGAAAGTCATTTACTTTGGATTGTCTCTTGGTTCTGTAATTCAGAAGGTGTCCTGATTTTGTCTAAGGATCTCTCAGCAGAGTAATTACAGTGAATGCTGAGAGCAACTACAGTGATGATTTTCAATGATAGTTACCAAATTATATACACTGATACAAGGGCATAGTAGAACCAGCAAATATATAAATTCAAAATATAATGACATGTGAAATATTAAGGCTGTCTGGCCAATCTGGACTGGAGTGCTATATCAATACAGAATAATGTTTACAACCTGACATGAAGGACCATTACAGTGAAGTGGGGAAGGCCTGTGTCCAAATAGAGTAATTATACAGTAGGCTCTTGAAGGAAGGTCCTCTTCTGTCTGCCCAGATTTTGAGACAAAATATTTAATAAACATTAAATATTGTCTGCAGTATCAATGCTTTAAAGACCACAATGATGCCTTAAGTTCATGTTTATTTGTTGTCATGATGCACCAACACAGTGTCTTCAAGTAACTCACTTGCACTGTATTTGGGTATTATGCCATCCGCCCAGGAGTGTGTTGGCAAAATAAATGTGGCACTGGTGAGTTACTCAAGCTGCTGCATTCATGACAAAAAGACACCGATTGCACTTTCTGCAGGAGGTTTTACATATAAATTCTTGTAAAACGTATTTCATTTACTCCGGAAGGGTATTCGGCTATAGCTTGGAATTGTGCGCGTTTATATAGACTTAAATCTATCTCATAAGGTGGATGGATGCTTTGCCATTTGACTTATGATACCAGACAATGCCCACACCGCCTGAGATGCCAGCTGCGGATCTTGCCCTTACAATCAAGATAAGCCAACATCCTGGTGGAATGGCACCTGAAAGCTTCCGTAATAAGAGCCCACTTCTGCTGGTCTAAAGCGAGTGGCAGCATTATAACAGAAAGCTGCTCCTCTTGCTATGAGACAACCAGACACTTCCACCGGTGAAGACAGCTAATTTGTATGGGTGATATGGATGGGAAAGGACTTTTACTTTACAGTGTTATAGAGCAGCAACACAGTCATCCCTCATTTAAGATATAACGAGTTATCTTAAATATAGATGGGTATCACTGTATGGTTTACACAACAACAAAATGATCTTCTCGAAGGCTTCTTGGTATACAAGAATGTTGTTATGCCGCCTAGATTGGAAGACGATCCTATTACTCTCTGAAATAATTGGCTAACTTATATTCCTATAGACAAATTGAAAGGTGTATAGGAACAGACACATCATTAGATTAGGGACTATTTTCTCGAGATTGAAATTTGTTCTCCTCATCTCTTCAGTACCCAGCTAGCAAAACTCGTATGAATCACGTTATCTTTATGTCTTTTCTCAACAGATATTTACTGCATTTGGTTACGTCAGAAAGTTGCACCCATTATGTACTATGTGCAAATCTTTAAGACGTGTTTTTGACAATGTAATATCCATGTAAAAATGTCATGTGTATTTTACGTAATTAAGTTATATGATGTAGACATCATCATCAATTATACATATGATATATATATACACAATGTGATTTAGATGGCCATGGGTGACATTAATCTGATCTCAGCATAATTATGTTAAAAACATGTAAAACTAAAACATTATTTGCACCTATTTTCTCTGTGTGTGGTACTCCATCAGAAGCAAGTAACATACTAGGCAATCAACATAATCAAGGTTTTCTTGCCTTTAGACATCACCAATAGTCCTACAGAGACTTAGCACATTGGCCAAGATGTGATGCCAGCTCATGGTCAGTATTTTGATTTGAATAGTTGTAGCAACCACAGAAAAGGTGTGCACATACCAATCTCCTGGTTCTCCTTTAAACAATCATTCTACAGGAACAAAAATAACATATCATACATTCTAGACAAAAGTTGGTCAAATTTCATCTTCTTTGGAAATTCATTGTGCTGAATAAATACTCCTTTATGGTCAAGGTATTTCCAATGTAGATTGGATTCTATCGATATTGGTTAAGGGAGACATCTTGTGTTAAAAGAGTGAACCACTCGAAAGCTAAAGTACAGATGTGTTATAGACGTCATAATCTGACCAGATAAGGATGTACCACATTTATAAAGTATACGCAATATTGATGTCAAATTTGTCATATCATTTTAGCATGCATATCAAGTCATGGATTTAACATCAATGTATTACGTGTATAATTTCTCCAAAAAAGATGTAATATTCTGATCAAGATTTAACCACTCAATATGTCAAATAGTGACCACATTCAAATGTATCCATGGATGATATCAAATGACTAATGTCTCTTTCACATGGCCATTTAAATATAAATAATACGTAAGTTTCCTGTCAAACTACTATACAAATTGATTTACTCCCTCAAGATGACCAGTAAAAGATGTACTTTTTACATAAGGTGCTAGCTGGGTAACTGATTTTAATTGAGACTTTAGTAACTAAGGTCAAACCAGGTTGCATCCAGATAGTTCACTAGGCTTAGTGCTGTCTCTCGTATTGTGTACAGGCTGTGGTGACCCCTTGGTATTAAGGACCAGGAGGACATAATATGTCCTTCATATTATGCTGACAGAGAGACAGGACACATGACCTCCAAGTAGGATCCCTTCGTGATAACAGGTCCCCCAGATACCCCACCGTGTCAGTCCGACTTGGGGATACAGTAATGGACTTTGGTGACAATGGTCACTTTAAATTAATGGTGGGGTGCATGGAGGAGTTTGGAATTAGCATGGGGGTTGTGTTGAGAAACGGTTTCTCCCTTGTAAATTGGAGTTAAGTAATAATTTGCCTCATCCAATTCCTAATAAAATGTACTGAAAATGGAGTATATAATATGTTCATGATTATGTTTAAGGAATAGATTGTAAATCAAATACAGCCTAACGTGAACATCTAAAGGTTTAAGAAAACATAACATTCTGATCAACATAATTATAGGGTCTTCCATTCAACCAAGATTCCCCCTTCTGCTCCTCCTTCAATCTAGGTCTGCTTGATAAATCCTTCATCTCTGGAACATGATGGTACCTTGAGGGGTCTTGGGGTTAGGGCTGGACAACGGCATAGTAGGGGCAATAAGCCTCAGTATTTGACCAGGATCTGTGGCTCTATAGACCAAATTTGCTTCTGTTAACCTACGTAAATTATAGGAAATGTTCACGTAAACCTTAAGCTTCTTTCAAAATAATGTATCTATATTTTTCATCAGTGATTCGTTTCAGATCTGTATTGCAAGGGGGCTTATAATTATGTCTTCATAGATATATGATATTGTAGTGTCGTTGTAGCGTAAGCTTACGTAGCCGTCTGAGATGTTCATAGTTGGGGATCCAAGCGGGAAAAATGTCATTATTTAACTTTGACCTGGCATGGAGACCAATACTTGATATGAAGGTTTGATTAGGGTAATTTGAGTATGCTGAATCCGATTCTGCCATCTGTTTATTTGGCAACATAACACATAACTTGATGTATAAGATACCTAACTTTTACCTGGATTTAATACAGGGATTCAAGCATAGCCCTGTGTCATTTACATTAAGAAATGGATTTAATCTAATTATACCATAATGGAATTAGTTTTGGCCTTATTGAGGCTTTGTATTTTTTTCATTACCACTGATGTGGTGTTTATACAAAAAAAGAGTCGTAAAAAACATAACAAATGCTTTTTTTTTATCCCCAAATATTTATGAATAAATATTCATTTGTGTGTGGCTGATATGCATTATATCAAATTCATATTCATTAAGATTTTTACTGTGAAAAACTACGAATTTCAATGTAGATCTACATAGTTATGTTACGTTCATCTACGTCCGAATGAGGTAGATAAACGTGAATTAAACGTTTGTAGAACGTAAATAAACCTTAATGTTTTGACGTTCATAAATCTTGTAAAAAGTCGAATTTCAAACCTTTGGTTGGAAATCTACCTACAGAAACCTCTGAGCTACGTTGGAATTACGTAGAGTGTTTACTGGGTATAGACATATTTGTATTACCTGCATGTGCATAACAAGTATTATCCATGTCTAAATGACCTTGAACCTAATCAAGGTTAACCATGATGACTCAAGTACTGACACAAGATGAATAGCCTTAGTATTTGTCACACAGTGTATGATCAACTGTTTAATCCAATATGTGACCTTTGACCTTATTTTTGACCTTGTTCGGACCTAGATATGTTTTCTAACATGGCAGAAATGGAATCAGCACCCTCAAATTACCTAAGTCCATTGTTCATACCTAGTATTGGTTGACATGTCAGCTCTTCCCCAGGCTCCCAGACTGGCTCCCCAACTATCAGCACTAACATGGCATTACCACCACAACTAAATGAATCTGGCACTTATGGAGATAATCCCCATGACAATGCTAACTTTGATAGGCTTAGTATACGTCTGACAGCGGAGAAAGGAACAAAGCACGAGAACACCGAGTGAGCAGAGAAATTGATCACAACAGCATCATAGCCATAAGGAATATGTTACATCTGCCCCCGCCCCAAAAGGCAACGGTCCATCCTTTTCCGCCCACTGGCATCCCAAGGCTCCAAAGCAGAAAAGGGTGACCCAACCAAATCTCGCTTATTTTGCTCTTCAGCTAAAACACACAACTGTGACATTAATAACATCCTTATTATCTACAGACAGATAAAATGTCCAATACTTAAAAGGTTGGTATTCTTTTGATTATGAAACTCTTTGGAATCACGATTACTAACTTTTTGAAGATTGATTGATGTAGAATATGCTAAAACACATGTGGCATTTGCCACAATACAGATGCTAGGATACATCGCTACAAAAGGAACTAATTCAGAACATCAGAACTTCTTGTTTCATAATCGAGAGGGATACTTCATAACATACTCATATATGGCATGAGTGACCAACCTTTGAAACCTAATAGGTAGGTGGGTGGTCCCGTTTTCGTCAGGCTACCATATTCAAGTTCTTGGTAGTTTCCCTGGATTTCCCCTTGGCGTGTACGTGACCAGAGATGCTGATGCCACATTGTGATAATGTGTACCATTTATCTATCCGAAATCATTATTGTAGTGACAAGCACGTTCCAACCTGTCTAATACCTCTCTAACTAGTCACATAGACACGTGCCATCCCACGAACCTCTTAGGGTTGGGAAGATGCATGAGGCTGGGCCAATGTTTTCGTCTCTGACCGGGTGCCGTCTCTGACCAGGGGCCGTCTCTGACCGGCTTGGAATGATAATGTATAAAACTCTAAATCGTGTAGAAGGACATTAAAATGTAGTATAGGAGGCTAATTATTATTATATAACAACCACCATGATTTTTTTACAAACGCTTATATAGTCCTATATCAGTCTAGTTTAAACCCTTTTTCGGACACACGGTCAGAGACGGCACCTGGTCAGAGAAGGCACCCAATCAGAGAAGGTACCCGGTCAGAGACATTCACATTGGCCCAAGTTTGTGAGACATAGACATGAATGAGTTTGAGTTTTAAATATTTTTATTTGGCAAAAAAATCCAATAACCGGTATTGTCTTTCGATCAGTGCCTAGTGTGCTTCTCAGTAAGGCTGCGTCATGACAACTCGGGGGCATTGTGAATTAAAAACACTCTGATTCTTTAGAACATATTATATATCATATCTTGGAATGCTAACAGTTGTCTTTTGGAATTACTGGCCTCCTTTACATGAATGTAACCTTTGTCTCATAGTACATGATTGCAGCCCTGATGGGGCTTATAACAAGTGATGCATTCATGCATCATGCTGACCATATTGGGTTAATGCACTACAGTAGGGTTCCCATGATGCACAAATGCAGTGAGCTACCTACCCCGGCTGTGTTTTTGTATCATGATGACATGAGAAAGACCATTGAGGTAACAGATGAATACTTTCTGACTCTCTCCCGGACCCGACGAGGGCTTCACCAGGAAAGAAATCCGCTATAGTGAAAAACTTCAATTTTGGGGTGCAGTATAATGGCAAGTGTTACATTGAACCATCCTAAGCAACAGTCTGGAATGGCTCTAAGGAGAACTCTTTCAAGTTGTCGGCTTCAGCCTTAGAATACTGCTATAAGTATACTTTTTGTTAATCCCTAGCTTAGTAAAAATGTTTTCCTTGCAGACTAATAGATGTTTACAGTCAGCCCAAGACCAAAATTAATGTCCATCAATTAATCCAAGACTATTGCTCTGCAACTAACGAGGTCTAACCATATCTGTATAGAATAAAACCCTCTTCATAATGAGCCCCATGTCATTGAGTTAATAGAAGTGTGCTGTGCCCTTCTTAATAGCCTAACAAATAGATTTAGAATATCCAATTTCTACCATGATCACCAACAATGAAAGACTGCATAGCAGAACATAATATATGATAAACATGTTACCATTTTACATCTCATTATGATGAGAGCAAATGAGAGATAAGAGACTCTGCCACAGTACTTAGCCAATCAACCCATACTGCCCAGAAAGATTCCCCTTAAGGAGGACATGCTGACGACTGTGAGACAATCCACATTCCTCCCGTAAGATAGAGCAGTGTACATCGCTCTTGTCGCTATTGTGTAGGTCATGGACTACACCTTCGTTTAATTTAGTTTTGCACCGTTTGGAATAGTTTTGCTCTCATTGTTTATACATGCATTTCAAAAGCGTGGCTGCTGAGCACATTGCAGCGAATACCAATTTAGGGGAGAACAACAGAACATATTGAGTATTTGATATTATCAATTAACCACCGCACAGCGCTGGAACATCTCACTGGGATCTCCTGCCCCGCCAACGACAGTTTGGTTGACCTCACGTGCTTATCGTTATTGCCCCGGCCATCACATTTTCTACTATACCATGCCCCGCACCTGGACAATCCCTCTGTATAAATCTAGACAGCTCCATGTTTGTGACTGATTTCTATGCTGTGCCCTATATATGCGTTAGGTTTTCGTGTGAGACCACAATAGAGCATGTTTTATTGAGTCAGCCAATCATCAAGGAATCTGGGTTGGATTACTGCAGAAAACACTTGGTAAATTATAACCGTCAGCAGTGAGACCCATGTTACTATTTGTAATTATGCATTCAATAAAAAACGAGACTGGCAGAGAGAAGCCATATTGTTCTGATAAAAGACAGCAGTGGCCTAAAATGTGTCCACTTTTCCCCATCATGATAATTATTTCCTCATTTTCTGGTCATCACAGCAGTACCCTTTGTATTGGTACAAAAGGCATTGATAAATGCCCTCGTTGACTCCGCTCGTAAACTCAATTCCAGCTCTTGTCCCTTGGTTTCTTTGTAGCTAAGTAAAATAGCATACTTGTTTCTGTATGATCTTTCTCAAATACTGGTTGTGTGCCTGTGCCTAATTATAAGCTCCTGAAGCGAAATGTTGATATTGGGGGAGGGGGCGGGAGACTAAACCATTCACCTTTGGATTTATCACTGATTATCATCTGAAATGTATAGTTCCCAATTTGAAACAATACCAAAGTTAGAGAGGTCGCACATTTTCTCCCTTAATTGTGTTGTTAACATCGCAGTTCTGCACTTTCTAGCAGGTGAACAAGTTAACATTAATTTTGGTTTAGTTACCTGCTATGCTGTTGATCATTCCTGTGCCAGTGTATGAGAAATGATAGACCATGGGGGGGGGGGGACCAGATGTTCCTTATAATTGTCAGGTTGTTGTGATCTCTTCTCTGCTAACTTTGTGTTCTTCTGTTACATACATGTCTGTGGTGCACTCTACGCAATTGAAACCTCAGAATGCTTGTTTGTCCCTTTCCATGGGGATTGTATATCAGGCTCAGTCTCATGAGTGTGTAACATTTCAAACGTCTTTGACCGGTGGCGTCTTTGACCGGTGGCGTCTTTGACCGGTGCCGTCTTTGACCGGGTATGTGATTAAAATGAAGAAAAAAGTAGTATATAGTAAAGAAATTTAAGCTTCAACTTCTTCATGTAACTAACAGTCTATGGTTGTTTTACCCAATTAAAAAAAAATAATTTTAATGCACATATTAAGGGCTCCTTTTGGGCTTTTTTTCTTCAGCTGGTCAAAGACGTCACCGGTCAAAGACGACGCCGGTCAAAGACGTTTCAACTGTTACAAACTCATGAGACTGAGCCAGTAACATAAATATATGAAATATATCAATTTTAAATAATGCCTTGAAATGATGTGTTATAACATATTGTACAAAAAATTTACCCATTTCTTTACTCTACACTACTTTTTTCTTCATTTTAATCACATACCCGGTCAAAGACGGCACCGGTCAAAGACGGCACCGGTCAAAGACGGCACCGGTCAAAGACGTTTGAAATGTTACAAACTCATGAGACTGAGCCATCAGCTGTTTAAGGGTGGCTTTCACATATGACGTCAACCTACCTGTCGGCAACATATTCCCGCAGTGTTTAGATATGTATAGACGACATGATTATCCTTCATCCCTTTGTCTGAACCATACACCAACACCCTGCCAATTAGTTACCCTTTAATGCAGCATTGGTGCATTATTTTAACATTTGGGAATGTATCAACTCATAGGGTTATCATGATGCATGACTGCAGCACTAGTCAGTTGTTCACCATGTGCTGCATTCATGCACTATGCTGCCCTTAAACGGTTAAGGTATGTACGGTAAGGGAAGCATGGTTGGTGCGAGTGAGCAATACTGAAATGATATTTCATATAAGGATAGAAAGAAAAATATAATTCAATTTATAAGCACACCTCAAATACCTTTATACATAGTAGGAGATCTAGGAATGTATCATGTGACAATTGAATGGTGAAATCAAGTGACATGACATTTCCCTCATGTCCAGAGACATGATTAGTCGTCTTTATGATTTACAACGTCTTAACCGCCTTCTGTTGTCGGATATTGTAAATATTGCCATGAATTTACTGTACTGTACAGATGAACAATACTTCAAATCCCCCCCTTGAGGTTATACACTATTTAGAATAAATTTTACATACAATAGGGCGTAGAAAATGGTTAACTCATGGTATTAGCAGCCAACCGTATACTGGTGCCATCCCGACATTACTGCTAGGTCTCTGCACTATTAAATCAGCCACCTGACAGCACCCCATCCAGCCTCCTGATGTGTTAACCAGTGGTGTGAGTGGCCCCTAACACTGTCCTCCCTTGCCTACATTTACTGCCACAAGCTATGTGAGGGAAATGTTGGCACATCCTGTATAGCTCACCGGAGTGAAAGGACAAACCTTCTAAGGATTACCTTATTCTCTGTCAGCAATCTTAAGATTCATGATCTTAACAACACTCGAACCTTATGCTAAGATTACTACCATTAAATTAAACGTATTTTAATGAGAGAAATCTACATTTTTATAGTTAAAGAGTTGGAACATTCAAGAAAACTCCTTCAACATGTATGATACTATTGACCAGACAATGCAGAGGCTTAGTACAGCAGGGGATTGTGTATTGACATGCAGAAGGTGTAGCTCATGTCTTTCCATCCGGTCCAGTAGGTATGGCCATTGGGGAGGTGGGCGAGACGCCTATATCTAACCTGGTGGGTGGCCCCTGTGGTCAGTCCTAATCTACCCTTACACCTGGGTGCCCTGGTGGTTGATTGGCTGACCATTGGTCAGCTCCCATGGGGAATCCTTATGCAGACATTATATGAAGCGTTATACTTGATGCCAAAATTATGTAGAGATTTGGATTCGCATTAATTAGGTAATTTTTGATTACTGGTGTAATTGTTCTTTCACTGTACATGGATACAAGACCTCAGTAGATCTGTAGTATAGTGAGAGGAGTATTTTGTTCCCTTGTCAAAGATGTATAAGGGGATGGTCATCTTCAAATAACCAGAGAGGAGTGGATGTGCTGAGGGTCGGAGACTCTAGAAGGGGGGTTAGCCCTAAGATGTTGTGCATGCTCATGCATGAATCCACCAACCCTCTGTTGTTTACACTCCCTTATTCATATGGATATCTACATGACAGTTTATGCCTTCCGTTTATATGTGCTGCTACAACTGGTACAATGCTGAGACATTCCTGAGTTCAGCAGTCCTGTCTAATTTCCTGGTTGGTACGTCATTCTCCGGGGTCACTCTTCCTTAGCACCTTCATTAAGTTGAGATGTGTAATTCTACAGTTTCAGATTCTTTGGATATTTTATTCTGAAGGTAGACATTGTATAAGCGTCCACTAAGCACTTTTGTCCCAAATGATGTGTTCACTATTTTGTAGTTGACAATAGTTAAAAAGATTAGTGGTATGTTTTGCATGACCAGGGCTCTATATGAGTCTGTTGAAACTTAGGTTGCAGCATGCTTTATATGTAAGATGTCTGGATGTTGATGATCCATTACCACTGCTTGAACGTAATGGCGATAAATGTTGCAAGTATTCTTTGAGCGAACATTTTAGTGGCTTATCGGGGAGCCGGAGGAGAATATTTGTTGCACCACGCCCCTAACGCAGCCTGCCTAGAGAATTGATCTAGACCACTAAATTTGACATGCGCCAAGGGTTCCACCACCCAGGGCTCCTAGAGGGTGGCCGAGAGGGATGGATAGACATGGTCCCGAATGCCACTAACACATACTGACTAGCTATTGGCCTGGGCATTGTGATAGGCATACTGTCGCTGGTGAGGATATGGCTTCCTATGTGGCTTCCCATGAACCTATAGGCCTTGCAGTACTGTCATGTCTTTCCATTCTGACCCAAAACCTAACTAACATTATAAAGTACTGCCAACAGAATATATTGTGACTTCAAAAATCAGAGTGCATTTCTTGGGATGGTGGACTGGGCACTAATTATCATTTGGGAGGTAAAATGTTTGGAATACAATTTGTACTGGGCGCAACCTATGAAAAGTACATGACACAATCTATGCCTACGGTACCTAGTGGCAAAAAAAGGAAACCACCGAAAACCATGACATTTGCAGATTTCCCCCACTTAAATGTCATGATCTTCCTTTATCTACCATTCAAGTGCTACACCTTGGCATTCTACACATCCTGATCACAAAATTTTGATTAATTCAGGATAATTTCATTTAGACCGTGACCCCCCCTTTTTTTCAACATGTTTCTAATGATGGTCATATAAATGTATGCCTGTATTTTCATTGAGATATTGTTGGGGAATTGTTTTCTATGTGGAAAAATGTAGAAAACTACAATTTTCTCGGGAGGGCCCATATGTAATGCACGTAAAATTAGAATACACTCCAAAAGGCAAATATACCCCATGACATAGCTTTTTTTTCTTTTCTTTGTGTTCCGCAAGCATCAAGCTCATATCCCTAAGAGTCATCAAGAAAAATGCTGGTCGATCTACAATCAGGTAGACAGTGTTAAGTACCTTAAGTCCATATCCTGTGAACAGATTAACCATAATAAGTATCGACCTCTTGTGTTATCGGGGCCAATGGAATCAAATAGAATTGTATCTATAATTTTATGTTTATTTCGATCAGCAGAGTGAGAACCTTGCAAATTGAAATTGAATTGCTACTTCTTCTTTTTTTTGAAAAAAGATGACCAAATGTCATTTTCTTTTGTCATCTGTCAGCCGGGTTCTTTGTTCCAAACGACATTAATTTGATTTGATCTATGATGTTAAAAAATATGGTGACTGCTTTAAAAATAGGAATCATCTTGGAGGAGGCATATTTGGTCTATCATTATACCGTTACCTGAATTGACTTGGTAAAATGCCACTAGTTTCTTTTTTGACTCTGAGCCCTAACAATCCTGCCGAAAATTGCCAATTGCATTGTGATGTGTGAGGCCAGCCATCCCTGGAATGACATTAAACCCATATCAATGCTGTTTGCAAACTTGATTACCCACTTGTGCAGACATGAGCAGGTCACAACTGGCATGCAGAGTCTGCACGCTAGCACAAGCAAGCAGTTACCAAAAATAGCCAATCACAGTGCTTGTTCCTTTCTTAGATTAGGTCTGTTATTGTACATACATGCCACCTTCAGATTCACAATCGGTGGTTGTTCCTCCCGTGCCTGTGTTAAGTGCTGACTATAGTGGCGTTGGGCCACACCGGAGGTGGGAGAGTGGGGAGAAGAAAGTTCCAAGTAGATTGATACTGAGTTTAAACCCTGTGCAACACTTACATTGCCAGTGTGGAATGACAGTGGTATTGAGGGCAGACTTGAGAATTAGTTAGCAGAGTTTAACATACCATAAGCTTCATTCATAGACATGTACAAAGTTTAAATTACAAAAAAATACTTCGCTAAACTATCCCACGGATCTCACCTCTCCTCTCCTCTTAATTGGCTCATCTTTTATCCTCACTTCTCAAACTATTTTATGTTCTCTCTCCTGTCCTGTCCTGTCCTCCCCTCTCCTGTCCTGTCCTCTACTCTTCTCACTTCTCTCTTCTGTTCTGTTCTCCTCTCTTCACTTCTCTCTTCTTTCTCATCTAAGTCTTGGCTCCTCATCTCAGCTCCCATTGTCCCTCTCCTGCTCTCATCTCTGAACTACTTTCTACATCCCACTATTTAGACCTAGACAAAGTATAGGGTGGCTTACATGCTTTAGCAGACTCTAGAAAGATCTTACAGAACCTTCTTTGCAGTAAGTACATTACGGTAGGATGTTCTTACCATTCGAGACCATTTGTCAGAACTTTGTAACCAAAGTAGTTTCAGTCCCGATGTCCCCAGATGTCCAAATTGTAAAATGCCACCATACTAGTGATATGTCATCTATATGATATAGCTCCTACAGAGATAAAACAAGAAGGGTGCAAATTATTCAGATGTTACGGTGCTGCATACCATGCCATAATGAAGGGAGATAGGAAGGCATATATTATGGGAGTGATATACATTTTTGAGTGTATTGATAATGCTTTATTAGCTATGGTCACTACAAAATAAGTAATTTCAAAGTATGCATAAATGTAATGAGTGACTAATTAGATAACCACAAAAAAAGCTGAAGAAACCAAATTGAAACTCAGGATTGATTAGACCCTGGAATCTAAAGCAGAACTAGGTGTGATATTTGATCATGTGCAGGTTCTGTGAGAAAGCCGATTCCAAGGAATGTGTTTGAAGTCAAATCTATTAGTGCATTCCCTGATCAGGAAACTAAACCATGTCATACTCATAGAAGCCCCCGCATGATCTAAGATGTTGATAATTTAAAAAAAGGCTGCAGATGGTAATGATTTGTTAGTGCTGTTAATTGTCACATGTACACCCACAGAAAAGTGAGAGTCGTTGTCGCTAAAACTACCCTCACCTGAGGGTCAGGCACTGTCTGACTCTCAGGTGAGGACCCCGTAGTTTTAGCGACAATGACTCTCACTTTTCTGAGGGTGTAGGGCTTCTCTGGTGTGTTTGTGTTGAGCAGCTCAGACCACTACTTGTCCCATATGGCCGACTCTTTGGATTGCAGATCTAAAAGAGATTGTTCATATGCAATAGCGGAGCTGAATTTTCTTAGAATTTTACCTCTTTGATATAGATGTTAGGGTGATTTTACTCTAGTCAATCTTGGGGCTTGGTTATATCACTGTGCTGCCCCAACCCTGAGAACCCTCAATATAACATAGTTGTCAGGGGTTGTCAGAGAGACCTAGATTGAAGCAGGAGCAAAAGGGCAGAAAGGAAAGCATCGCTGGAATGGGAGACTCTAGGGCAATGAGTTGGTTGGGGAGCAAAATGTAATGAGGAGGATTGGAAAGGACAGGCGGAGGACAGAGAAAACATGGGAGTTGGTGTGGGTTGGGGTAATAGGATGGGATGAAGAGGGGAGTTTGGACGAACAGGTCATTTGCCTTGACCAAAAAGAAAATAGATGCATACTTAAAGTTGTTTAAAATATAAATCGACGGTTGAGGGAAGTAGCATATTCCGTTTCTCTTAAAGCAAAAAATTGACTTGTGACGGGTTTGTTAATGTGCTTTCTTTCTTTTTATGGTGGGTTTCTGTTTAAGATTTAAAACACAACAAATGTAATTCCTATTACCTATATGGTGATATTCAAACTGCAATCTACCCCATAAACAAAATATCATTGACATTATATGTACCCTTGAAGCACATTTCAACGAGGCAACTGACGAGTTTGTCCCAATGTGCAATCAGGAGATGGTTCCTCCAGCCCCTACAATCCCCAGTCTAATCCCCTCCTCCGCCATGCACCACCCAGGGTGGCCCTTGGCACCAAAGCCCATTATTGCACCCTAAGGTCGGGCTGACAGGGCACGGTGCCTGGGGGACCTGTCAGCACGAAGGGATCCACTGTGTGTCCTGAATCACTGTTGTGACTTTAACCGTGGTAAAAACGCCCAACATGCATCATATCGAAGGGTGTTGAGTTGAGACATATTTAGGGGTGTTTTATGCATCTTAAGAATCTATACCTGGTTCATATCAATGCCCTCTTCTGCTATGTATTATGTATACAACAATTGGATAACAGTACATTATACTGTGGACTGCAACAATACTGACCACTGTATTAAACCTCTGTGTGTTCACAGTAGGTGAGTCTGTTCAGGAGCAGTATGTGATACTGAAAACCAAAAATAGTTCCTTTTATACTATAAATCTACGGTGGATCTAGTTGTGCAACTACACTGATTTCTGACAGTGTAAGGTCTACTTTTAAGGTTAATAAGGTAGGTGTAAATCACTCAGACAAATTACCACTCATCATCACCGAAAGTGGCTGGTTGTCTGATAGTCAAGGGGAGCAGCTCACTGGTTTACTGCTGCCACTCCATGTGTTATGCACCACCGGAAATGGCATCATATTATCGGCTGGTGTCAGGTGCCGTACCATCTGGATATTACCTTATCTTGATTTTAATAGCAATATCGGATCCATTGCAATTGCCTCTCAGGTGTTCTGACCATTGTATACTATCATGTACTTGTCATTGGAGTGGGTAAGATTATGAGAAGGTCAAACCGATTATAAGTGCATGGCTTGAGTTTACAAGAATGAAATACAATTTGCAGGATTTTTGCTTGAATCTCATTTTTAATAAAACTGAGGACTTCTGACAAGAATAAACATAGATATATTCATAGTGACACCTTACAGACACCAGATAGGAGAACAGAAGAGGGGTTCTTATTGGGAAAGAATTTGCCAGAAAACATCGTTGTGTGGTGAGTAAATATGTTTCGTGCTATTTATAATGGTATTGAGGAACAGTGTGAATATTATAGTACTGTCATGATTAAGCGATGGGCATAGAAACAGCACCGTTCTTGTATATTAACGTTGGGGGTAGAGTTTGAAGTTCTTAATCACTCTTAAAGATGGCCAAATTAAAGACTGCCTCGGTGCCATTATATTTCAACACCATGGTAATATGGGGAGGGGGGAGAGAAGGCCATAGCACAGATAATATCATCAGTGAAGTCCAGGTGTGTTCAGACCTAATCTTCTCATTAAATTGAGAAAACAGTGAATAACATAAGCTCTGCTAAGTCCTCTGTCCTACAAGGTTCTCATAATAATAATATCCGCATTAGCCTTTTAATTATGATATGATAAGAGAGTAGTATCATCAGATGACAAGGCTAACAGAGCCTAGGAGTGGCTTGCAGTCATGAGTGTAATTGGAACTAGAAGCTAGCTAGAAGTATAGGATAGTAGTACATAAAGTTGGAGGGGTTTAAGTTAGGAGGCAGTGGGTGGGGATGTGATGCTACCAGATCAGGTGTTAGCCTGAAGCCCTAGGTGACAGACGTGACAAGCTTGGAGCGGATCATGTGTTAATATCGAATTCCCTTTCATCCTTTTATGTACAGGCCCATTATGTCCGGCTCCTTCTGTTAATTACTTGTAACACCAAAATGTGATCTACAAAATGTCCACTGTGTGTGGCTTCAGTAGGTGTGTGGTGCCAAGTTCAGTAAAATGCCATGGAGAACTTATTTAACCTTTTTTCCTGGCTGGAGAACTGTATCAACAATGCAAAAAAGGCTGAGGGTTACACTCAACTATACTACGTCACCTGTGAGTTTAAAGTGTATTCTTACCTAAATGGGCATGGCATATATAATGAGATACCCATGTGAAGCATTTCGAATGTTGTAAGAGTGGAAACGCTTCAGCTGGATCCTTCAAATAAGCAGTGGCAAAACCAGTTAGTAAGGCGCGATCAAACGTCAAGGCGTCTTCTCGGGTCTAATGATTCTCACCCATCCACCAGTTGATGTCCCATTAGGGTCCGAGCAACGTCCCTGAGGGCAAGTGAGGCTGTTTAACTAAACGGGTGTGGGTTGGACTGGTTATTTACTCGTCAAGGCAGCATGATGCCCCAAATTCCTTAATTGCTGACATAATGCACCCATGCAATGGCAACGTATCAACCTCAAATGTTTGGCATGATGCACAAATGATGCACTGGCGAGGGTTGCATTCATCAAGGGTAACCTTTAGAACTCCTCAGATTGTCATAATACAATCAACAGAGATCAGGCTCAAAAACAATGCGGATCCATTGGCCCCTTTATTTCTAGAATAGTCTTAAAGGTGTGACCCACTTACCTTCTGCGCACTCAGCTTTGTGAGCTGCTTGTTGAAACCCAATTTATATCCTTCTGAGAAACCACCAGATTGAAACAAGGTACTCCAGTCTAAAGCGCATGTTCCAATGTATACATAGAATAATTGGTTCGCTCATTTGGTCAGGGTAAATTATCAACCTCTGATATTGTAATGGGTAAAATAGTTTAAGCCCTCATATCAGTCAACCCGGTATTGTCTTGCAAACTGTTTAATGTATCAGTGCTAATAACTAACAAGTGACACAGTCCAAAAAGACATTATTTGATGCCAGCAGATTCAAAAGCAATAAGATAAACATGATTATTGGGGCAGCACATGTGCAGTGGAAGAGGGATTTTCGACACCACTTAATGGAGATGATTAGATTAGTTGTTTTCTGGCCTTTCTACGCCACAAGTAAACAGATTTCCACTGAGAAGAGCACCTGTATCCACATGCCTCAAATCATACACATTTGTTTGTTTTGTTTTAAACCAGGTATTTCCCATGATTAATCCATATTTCTCAGTTATCAACCTGACAACTACTATATCGTTACAAGAGGTTGGAATTCCTAACTATTATATCACAGGGAGGGGAGGCCAATGAAACGGTGTTTGTTTCAATATCCCACTGGTAAAATATTATGTTTACCAAAATGACATCAAACTACTCAAGTTAAATGATACAGAAATACACTGTAGACTAACAAGCTCACTTTTTATGTTTTCAGGTTGGAATTCTATGGTTTCTGACAAAGTAGTTGGAAACTCTTTCAAGATAATAGTTCTCTCTACGGGCCAGCCTAATCACTCAACAAGCTCTTACCCCGGCCCAATGAGCAGCCCGAGGTGTGAGCACACTGAGCAGCTCATAGCTCTACCAAATGCTGATATCGGCATAGCAAGCTTTTTTATGTAGAAAACAATAGGCAACTTTAGAAAATTCCATCTCTTGTGAATGCCTTTCATATTTGGAATGTAAAAAGAACATTTTTTGGCCTAAATTGCTATTGTTGCACATATTGGTTACATGGAAACATGATTTTTATTTTCGATTGAAAATCTAAAAAAAAGTCAATTGACCATTTTAAGATCAAATGCCATGACCAAAATGCTTGAAATGGTTGGATATTTGGTAATAGGCATAATTGTGCTAATTAGATTAGAGATATCTCTAAAACAAAGAAAGATAATTATAGCTTATTGGCATTTGAGACTGAGCATGCTCACCCATGTTCAGGGGGTCAGTTCTGAAAAACTAGAGGTGTAAAGATCTGTTAATGAAATATATCATTGGAAAGCTGATGACATCAATTTTATAATTGATATTTACCTTGGACGGGACCTTTTCCCTCGACTGTACACAGATATTGTTCATGGATAGATAAGTATTTGTGAAAGGGTATGAGGGTATAGTATGTTGAGCTTCTGTGATTACATCTTTTCCCTTAAGGCTTAACGCTTTGTGATAATCATATTATTTTGCATATGAGCTGTTTAACTTATTATATGTGAGTTTTATCAACGGAAAAACTTTCCCACGTCATAAAAGGTATTTATTGGTTGTATCATAGGCGCTAGACACTAGAATTAGTATACAAAATAAACAATTTGATTAAGAAACTTGTTTCGTGTTCAATCAAGATTAGAAGTAATGCAATCTGTTTATTTTCTTTGAATGGTAACAGGGTGTAATTTCATTTTAATGTGCTTAGAATATCAAAGCTAGGGGCCAGAAGCAATGGCAAACAACAAATGTTGCATGGTTATGTTCATCGTAATTCGATGCTGGGACCGGGGGGATCTAGAGTCCCACGTCATTCTGACTATTATCAGATCAAAGTAAACAGGTACAGGCAATAATCACAAGAAACTTTCTGTTCGACAAGGCATAAACTGTACTGATTAATGATAATCACTAACGTATTGACATCATCAATGTAACTGTCTATAAGGTTTTGGCCATTTCCTAACAGCGGTTCGGGGGGCGGGGTGGTGTTTTCATTGGTGGGGGGGCAAAAAGAATTGGACCCCTTGAGGGAAGAAACAAAAGAAATGCACGGGGGACGGCTTAAATTGTCATTACGGCCAAAGCAGTTTATTCGTGACTCAATGTCATAAGGCTCAATATGAATGGTGTTCTATGCCGTACATGTCTAGACCTCATCAGTTGCACATACCTGGACCAACAGTCTCACAGAGAGAAGTAAAAGAGTCGCTACGACTCTGACAGCCAGAGTCGCAGTTTGTCTCCCACTCGACACCTGTAGAGGAGAGCCAAATGAGTTTGACCCTCCATTCCTGAAGAGTCAACCACAGTTGACCCATCAAAGGAGGGGGAGTCAAAATTGCTACTTGAATACATGAGGGTATGCAGGCCAGGTGGATTGTGTAATTGTGTCAGGCTAGGCTGGGGGCAACAGGTGTATACAATTAGTGGACAGACCAGGTGAGGCCTGTGAAAGAAGTGAGTAGGTAAAGTTATTGCCCAAGAGAGGTCAATAACAAGACATGTTGTCATGTCCACCACTTCTCCTTATGTGAGAGGGCTAAGTCTTATCTGCCTAACACTGCACTCTGCAGACCATTGGCCACAAACATCAAATTAGATGCCAATATCATAGGTCTATGTGTAGTATTAAGCAGTGCTATACATTATATCTCAGACAGTTAGTGCCCAGCCTTATATTTATATCCCTTACCCACAAATATGATGGCTAAGCTCTATACTGTTGATGTTCTTGGAATGTATTGTAAAGTTTATCATCATATTTGATTCAGGTAAGTTACTCGGAAAAGCTTTTACATTGGCATTCCTTAACTAAATTATTTAGACAAATAAAGACATAGTGTACTATTCTATAAAGGACCAAAACTGTTTGGCATGTACCAAATGTCTGAAGTATTGATGGTGGCTCTAGCCTGTGGTTGCCACTGGTACCAAACTAGTGCAGGTTGCACCATCATGTGGTTTCATATACAACTATTATCAGAGTCAACATATTTTTTATTTGACTCTTCATGGAGAGTCAAACTATGTATGACTCTGCTGTGGGCAGAGTCAACGACACTAGACTCTGCACTGAAGGTAGAGTCAAGTTGTACAACGTCCAAGGGGTATGACTGGAGTGGCTGTGACACCTCCACCAGAGTCATCACGACTCTGCTACAAGAGTCAACTAGAGTTGACTATGGCAAAAGAGTCATGGCGACGCCTTTACTTCTCTGTGCTTGGGATATGAGCTATCATAGGCTGTCTTTAATGATGTCAACAACTTTTAGTCAAAGAAATACTACTCCAATCTCTCTTGCTTTTTTTTTTTACCGAAAACAAGTCCGCTACAACAACTCTTTTAGCTCTTGAAAGGCATAATTGATCATGATGGCGAGTGAACATGAACCTATCAAACGGCATTAAATGTTTATCCTAGAAGACAACATTTTTCTCAAACATAATAGGACCTTGCTTGAAGGATCAACTCCAGCCGCCTTGAAGCTTGTTCTACTCTATTGTGAGATTCTTTATGTCAGGTTACATTTATGATAACACATTTATTAGATTATATGGTAATATTCAGAAAACCAATTCAGACAGCCTCAATTCCTTGCATCACCTCAGAAATAACGATGTAAAGTTAATATTGTACTCATGTATACTGTAAAGTAAATGCATCAAAATACTATAATATTTGCTGGTTCTGGTGTTGGATATGGTTGCTCTTTTGAACGATACCAAGATGAATAGTGTGTGTGTTTTAATACATTGTACAACTAAGAGATAATCCAAAGAAATTGATTCCGATTCAAGGCATGTCTGTTTCATAATGATCAGGATTTTCAATTATGGGATGAATAAGCCTCTAATCATGCTACTAAGTCTCTCTACGTCCTCAGCTGGTTTCTGAGAAAAGAGCCTGAGGAAATTGTTTCAGCTGTCTTGAGGTCTAGCACGACCCTTCTTCATCAGTTGATTCAGCATGGAATCAATATTATTTTGTAACAAACAAGGCTATATATGAACCAGGCAATGTTTATATGATAGAATAATGTAGGAGTAGCTTTTAGACAATAGATCTTATGTCTGCATATTCAACTCAAGTCTCATGTCTAATAAACATTGAATAATGTGCATGCATGCTTAAATCAATGTTCAAAACGCCATGTTGTTAACAATTCCAAGTCCCTGTAGTACATCGATTCAATTTCAATTTGTCACGCGTTTATTCTGAAATTGCAAAAGAAAAAGCACAATATGATTACAATTGTTTCCATTGAATCACAGGAGAGGTTGACACTTATAATGAAAAAAATTGATTACATTTGCATTCTCATTACAGCACCTCCATTTCAATACTACAGTATGACTAACGGAAAAAGCGAAGGTTACCTAAAATTAAGAAATTCCCTTTCAAAGTCAGACAAACAGCTTTACCTCCGTCCTAGGCTGAGAATTCAATGTACAAAAATGTATAACAAGAAGATCTGTGTGACTGTGTCACCAGTTTGTGCCCTGTTTATGTACCATATATATGTATGCCTTATTGCATTCGAAACGGGTGGAGAAGTAAAAAAAAGATGTGATCGCAAATTATTGGCTCAAAGTTTGCAGCGCCATATCAAGGACATAATTATCATACTGTGGGGAAGAACTTCACTATGTACCCCACACCACCTTCCAACATATATGATAAGATTCCTTGCTAAAATATGGAATATTGCCTTTCTTTCCCTTCAATGTTTGGAAAGTCAGCAAGTCATTACAACCTTGTTAGTCATTGTTCTCACACTACTCATTGCTTGTAGTTTGTAATGTTACAATAATATGTTTAGGGACATTCTTTGGAAGACTCTTAGCACAATACATCTCACTAGGACCTCACAGCCTGCAGTAGGGACAAATACAGAGGACATATTTCAGACAACATCCTGTATACTGACTGTGTTTAATCATACGAAATGCCAGGGGAAATATGACAGCATGCCATTGCTCAGAGCAAGAAATGATGTATTCAATTTAGTTGTGCTCTTTTTTTGCGCGTGGGGAGAGAAATCACCAGGTTTTATCCGGTTGTCATCCAACGTACAACAACATCATACTGACATCTAAACCGAGTTATTTAAAAGAGGGGAATAACGGACAAATCATGTGAGAGAGCAGAAATCCCCACACCCCTGTAGGCCTATGGGATATATCCTTTCAGCGCGGCCACTTACATCTCTTTGTGAAGTGCTATCACAGCATTATGTGGCCTAGGCAATCTGTGGCCAATACAATACCAATTGTATTAATTCAATAGGCCAGAATGAATGCCTTCACCGATTCAGCATGAGCACTCGATTTCAGTAGTTTAACTATCGACTTGGTCTCCTTGTAGCAAAACCAGACTGTGTCTCACTTTTACAAACAGAAATATAAGTTGGTATGAGCCTTTGGGTGCCAGTGGATGAAAGAGGCACCCGGTTCCTGCACTCTGATACCTATAACAACATCATCCATATTATGAGGTTTGAAATAAATAGACAGAGCTGCACGCTAAAGTGACTGAGTGACTAGTTATTGCACGAGTGGGAGTAGGCACGTATTGCACGCTGGCCGCAGGTATATTCATGTTTCTTTACTTCCGCGGTGTTTGTTTACTTCCGTGGTGCCACCATTTTGAATTCCGTGCAGGTCACATGACCCTCAGTAGCCTAGCAACTCCACGGCGACCCCATGGCGACCCCTGGCGACCCCTGGGAGCGTGAAATACGGGCAGAGCGTGAAATATGCCCGAGGGTTATTTCACGGTTTACTTGCATATGGCCCTCCCATTGCCTTTGCATTGATAGGCCGTATTCACCATGAAATAAACCCCCTTACCACCGACTTTTGGGTGTAAACTGCCCTCCTTTTAGGATAAAAATGCAGATTTTCCCTTTTTGTTATTTTCACTGAGCTGATAGTATATTCACCCCTTTTCTGACTTTTCTGACCTTTCTGAGTGTGTAGGACATTTGCTTTGTCTTCTAGGTTGGGAATGAGGTGGGCAGGTGTCATATGTATATGAGTTTGTTGTGGTCAGTTCTCTGCTGACTCTGCGTTCTCATGTTACATGCATGTATTATTGTACACAATAGTCTGAGAAGCACTTTATGCAGTTGAAACCTAAGACTGCTAAATCGCATTGTTTATTTGCCCCGGGGGGGCCACTCCCTATCTTTTCTATAGTCACTATGTGTGAACATCACCTCAAATCTGGTACCCTTATCAAGGGGGGAAATTTTCAAAAATCATACCCTTTTCAAGGGAAAATTAGCAAGAAAACAGACCTACATCACAGATGACCCTGAAAAATATACCCTAATTACGGGTGACCCTGAAAAAAATTCCCTTCTCAAGGGTGACCAAGAAATATTATAGGGGAAAAAAAGTAAAAATGACCCTTTAAAGCTCTGAAAATGTACCCCTTTCTCCCAAAATTTGCCTAAATAGCACCCCTTATCAAGGGCCCTCGCGGGCCCATGCCTAGGACCCAAAAACGGACCCTTTCCCTTGGAATCGTGTTCACACATGGTATTAAAATCTGAGGGAGTGGCCCCCCCGGGTTATTTGCACGGATTGTTGGGGTCTATTACCTGAGCTTAGATTGGTCTAGTAAATTGCTTTGTTTGTCTCTTTCTATGGCTATCGTATATCAGCTCATAATAATGGTGGCTTTCACAGACGGATGTCAATCTAATTGTCTGAAACACATTCCCACGGTATCAAAATCCTTAAAGGGACTTGATACAGTCTAAGCTGACAGTAGATCAACCAACAAGTCTTTTTCTAAATGACTCTCAGGGAGAGTAGCCTGATGTTTATAGGAAACATAAAGAAAAGGGAAATTCCAACACGTTTAAGTATAATTGTCTTTTGGAGCGCATTCATGTACGGTCGTCTTGATTATAAGACCATGCTTCTGATTCTGGGCCGCTATATCAATTATCAGTGTCAGAATGTGGAACTGCACAGGCACCACCCATTTCCCAGTTACCACTTACTCATTCAAATAAAACTACATGTACCACTTAATATATACAAAGTCAGGCAGAAACTTTCCATTCATAGTTTTTCACTGATATGCCCATAATGATGGCTATTGGAGATAGTTAAGCATAAATGGTATACATGAGTGTGTACAGAATGGAAAGTATTTGGCTATGCTGTGGCGGGGCAGTCTGACCACGTAGAAAAAGCTTCAGAAATGTTGTTAGATGTTCTTGATGCCCATGCAAATGAGATTCTTCTTGGATGTTGATGATCCATTTCCGCTGCTGGGACATTATGGAGATAAATGTTTCAAGTTTTCCTGGAGCGAACATGTCAGTGGCTGTTAGGATAGCCGGAGGAGGATGTGTGTAGGCGTACATCCGAACCAGGGTCCCTATATAGGGTGGATAGCAACATGGATGAAAATGGCCCCCCTAATGCCACTAACACGTCCCGATCAATTCAATTCAATTCAATTTAAAAAAATATTAGTCTGAACACACAATCTACAAATCAATGCAGTTATCAACAGTATGCTCAGAGGACTGAAGAAGATATCACACGTCCTAGAGTTATTTGACAAATAAAGAATGATACACAAATATCTCCTTTTAGCTTTGTTATAACAAAAGAATTCAATAATTCTTAGATGATATTACTGGGGGGGGGGGGGGGAGATGAGTGATGATAATTGGCACTGCAGTTGTGAAAGGCATACTGTATCTAATGAAGATATGGCTTTGTATTTCCCATGCACCTATACTACTAGTGATTTGATTATTCAAGAAAATTTGGTTCATATGCATTCATACAGCCAAAATCAGTTTCCAAGCAATAAAGTATACAAATCAACGCTTTTTAATCTTTTTGGGGGGAGGAGGGTTAAACATCAGCCTTGAAAGTAGTCAGAAATCAACTTGCGGATCACAGGTTTCAAGAGTCATGGTTACAGTTAGGTTGACTATCACAAGAACTATAATATGACATCACAAGATAGCTTATTGTCGCAAATTAGAGCTTAAATGTTATGGTCGGCCCTGTTATCTAGCATGGGTATTTTGGCTAAAAATAATCACCACACTTATTTCTAGGCTACCTATACGACCAATCTCTCAGTCACTAGTACCTAACCTAGTTAGTCATTTTTTGGCTCCCTATACAACCAACCTAGGTAAGTTAATATTAAGTACTGACCAACCCACCTTAGTCTTTTAATTTCTAGGAGGAGGCACTGAGTGGTCATTATAGTATCTTATAGGTGGCACCAACTAGTGGTATACAAATACAACACACCAATGATGAACCTTGGTTAGCCACTACTGACTGACCCCTCAGTCATTTTTGAATAGGATATAGTCAGAACTGACTAACCCTTTCAACCTATGGATTTTCAGTGCGGTTTGTGCAGGTGAATGTCATGTACTTCAGAAGTTGTGGCTGTGTACGTTGACATATTAAATCAAAAGTGAGATAAATATCATCATCTACAGGATAGCAAAGATACCAATATAAAATTTAATTAGTGTGTGTTCATAGAGAGGATTACCAATATGTGAAGTTGTAAGACTTCCCATGATTTAAGACGTACCGACTGCACACAGAAAAGTAAAGTACAGAGTCAATTTTAGTTGACACTGATCGTACAGAGTCAACTCAAGTTGACCCTGCATATAAGCAAAATCATTAGCATTTTGACTCTCTATTTTGCCAGAGCCACGTGGGAGACACAGTTGACACTTTTACTTTTCTGTGCGTGCTTTGAAAAAAATGAACCAATGTAGGGGGGGGGGACTTTTAGTTTCCTAGCAATGCATGCCAAAGGTCTTGACAAAATAATTATTATGAGATTCTATTTTGACTTGTAAGTCCACACTTCACAATTTCTAGTTACATTGTGATGCCAGCTGTCCTGGAATGGCATTAAACACAGTCATATTGATGTGATTAAGCAAACTTGATTTCCCCATTACAGGACAAAAGCACGTCACAGCGTCCTTGTCGCCTGTGCTGAAGTGTTGGATCAGTCCTCCTCCTCCAGTTCCACACAGAAAACTCTCAGTGTCTTCAGGGTCCAGGGCACAAACAAGGACATTCAAAATTACAACAAAAGTTGTCAATACAGCAAATCTTAGCATGTTATGTTAGACTCTTGTAGTAATGGGCAAGAGAGCATGGAGTGATATGGCAACTTAGACAAAGAAATATTTTCTTCGAATAGTTGTAAACAGTTTTCTCTCCGCAGATTCTCCACCTCCTACTCTTGATCTTTATTGTGTAGTTGTTGAGCTTGCATTTTATAGATTTGGCACAGAATCCGATGTTTAAAAAGAAGTAAATCTTTAAGTCAGGCATATGATCTTTGTTCCCAAAGGGCATTAATACCTTAAGGCATGATACCATTGTGTCGTCATGACGCGTGATTGTAGCCGTGATAAGGCTATAGAAAAGTCAAATCATGCGAATGATATATCCATGCTCACTATCCTGAAGTGCACCAACGTAGCACCAGTGCGTTACTTGCCTTGAGCTGCGCAAGTGCATCATGCGGCCAAATAAACAAAAACATGGCGGCATCAGTTGGTCTTTAAAGGGTTAAAGAGCTGCCAAAACAAAATCGGTTTGGTTTCACTGTCTCTAGATGACTCTGACCTATTCTAGTAAGGTTTTATGTATAGAGATATTCTCCAGACAAATGGTGCATCCTCATTACTAAGCAGCTATTCAGAGTAGTTTTATCTCTCCCCCTTCCCTTAGCCATAGAGTATTTCTTTATATCACGCCCATGATTAACACTTTAAGGTCAACATTCTGCTTAAATGATTTACGTTCACTGTAGTCATGATGCACCATTACAGCACTGGGGCATAACCCGCTCATGTTGAATCGGTGCATCATTCTATTCAAAACGTAGTGTATCAACCCGGTATAGTTGGTAGGATGCATGAATGCAGAATTGGCAGTGTACAGTGGTGTACTCACTGGGGCTGAATTCGTACTTAATGATGGGCACCTAGGATACTTCATTCAAGCACTATGCTGTCCTCAAATGGTTGATAGGCACGCATGTCTTCAAATGTCGCTATCCCTAGTTGATAATGTACTCTAGGATTGAAAGTCAGTGTTACCTTTTGGAACTAAAAATCTCAATGGCAAAACAAAAGGTCATGCATAGGACATTAATGTCATAACAATTTCCACATCATAATGATAGTTATGATTACTTTCCCTCTTGTTTATATAATTGCCATCAGCGTAACACTTATTTTAAAAATAATTAGTATGCTTACATGTACTATCCTATCTGCAATAATTTTAAGTCTCTACCTGGATTTTATCATTGGCAGATCCAGGGGGCAGGGCGAGGGGCCTTGCCCCCCCCCCCCCCCCCAAGAAAAAAATAAGTTAAAAATAAGTTGCTAAGTTTGAGGGGTGGAGCTTTGTTACTTCATTTGTAATGAATACAGTTGAATCCCAACACAGATGATAGATGCTAGTCTTATATATTTTGCTTTCGAAATGCCTGAGAATTCACCATTTGATGTCTAGATAATCAAGGGGAAGGGGAGAGGGCATGCCCCCAAACCCTCTAAATCCTTGCTGTGCTTCAGTTGTGATTCTAGATTTCCAAAGTTTTCTTTGAATGATTATCAAGGCATTTTCCCTTAAAAAGGGGATTTCCAAAACCAAATGACAGAGACTAGGATCTAAGTATAATAACATGAACTGGGAATAGGGACCTTAGTGGTCTCTTTTCGCAGATAGTGCCATTATTATATTGTTTCAAAATGCCTGAGAATGCACCATTTGAAGTCTAGACCATCAACATTTTCTTGGGGGGCTTGTGGTACTTGGGAGAACAGATAGCCATTCTAGATTCCCACTTCCCTCCAGACAGTCCTGTATCCGCCACTGATTATAGGGGCCTACCAACATTTAATCTAATTGAGTTATGAGCAACCGGTAGGATCCTGTGGTTTTGAGCATGCAAGTACGAAGCATATTTTTGGCCAGATGTGGGAAAACATGCCTCCAGGGGGGGAATGGCTTTTCAAAGTTTATGTTACAGGGTTTAAAATGAGATATCTTGAGCTAAAATATCTCAAGTAGTTTGGCTGTAACTTCTTGTCAAACTGGGGTGGGTGTGTACAACTGAAAATGGCAAATAAGCTCTAAATCCACTATATCCTATAATGAATACTAGTAATGCAAAAAAAACCTGAGTTCCTTGTGAAATTTTCAAAAACATTTGTGGCAAAAAAATCCCCATTTGGAATAATGGAGTGTTTCCATGGCAACCAGAAATTACCATTAATGCCAATTTTCCATGTTGCTATGGCAACAAATGTTCCTTTCGCAATCCAAAAATGGAATGTTTTCAGACGAGATGGAATAAATTCTAAGCATATCACTGGATTCCCCATGAAAAATTGGACTCTAGCATTTTTTTGTAAATTTTTCAGTGTTTTACCCATATACGGCCCCCTGGTGGCCAAAACCAGTACTAAAGATCCCCCCTGGAGGCACGTTTTCCCCGGATGGCCCACATTTTTCATTTATCCAAATAACATTTTAGCCAGAGCTTGCATTCGATTGTACTCCCAATCTGTCAGAAAGGTCATCTATATTGCACAATTTGCCCCAAGTGCCAAAATGATGGATTTAGTTTATTTCTGAGAGTAAGTTGGCCTTTTTGCCCCACTGGGCCTTTCACTCTAACTTACTCTACTGGCTACTGAAGCCGACGAGGGCCATAGACATGCATCATGTCTCTCAGTGATACCATATGTAGGCTGTGATACATTATGCATGTTTGCATTGCTGTCAACCATGAAAATCTTCTGTCAGTCTGTGAACTTCTGTCTTTCAGCTTGCTGTTAAGGAGAGATATTTGCTGTATGTCTGTCAGCTACTTTTATTGAAGCTTCTGACAGGCATCCTTTAAGCCTGGGAGGTGGAAGGGGTATGGGCAAATGTATGGACGGGAAGGGCATGGCAGAGTGAGGTGTGGCATGGTATTGTATGACAAGGCATGACAAGGTATGGTAGGGCATGGTATAGCAGGCTGTGGCATGGTAGAGCTTGGCATGCAAGGGATGTGATGGGATGGCAGGGCATGGGATGTGATGGGTTAGCAGGGCATGGGATGGGATGGCAGTGCATGGGATGGCCTGGAATGACATGGCATGGTAGAGCATAGCAGGACAGGGTGTGATATGGCATGGCATGGTAGGACAGGGTTCTGCAGGGCAGGGCAATGTGTCAATCTCGATCAAAACTCACCCCTTCCCTCCCTCCATCCCTGACTCTCTCCCTCTCTCCCTTCCTCTCCCTCACTCACTTCCTCAGTCCTTGACTCACTCTGTCCCTACCTTACTAACTCACTCACTCACTCAACCACAGCTTTGACCTTCCCTGTATCCCTCATTCATTGCTTCCAAGCTTAAAGGATACCTGTCACAAGCATCAATAAGGAAGTTGACAGACAGGCAGCTAATATTTTCCATTGACAGCAAGCTAGAATACAGTAATTAACAGACTGACAGCACATTTTTACACATGACAGCCTACACACTAACAGATATATAGTAGTAGTATTGTATGTATCGGAACGGGACTATAGTTAAGTACTGTTTATTACTCAATCGACCTGCAGCCAATCAGAGGCCTCCATTTGGTCACGTGACCGGAAGTGACCTACTTAGGGGATTAGTGGTGCATTCTGGGTGACCTACTGACCTACTTAGAAGCTCTCAGCCAATCAGAGGCCGGCATTCTGGTAACCATGGTAACGTGACCTACTTACGTCACGTGACCTACTTAGGCTCAGCCAATCAGAAGCCGGCATTCTGGTAACTAGGGTAACGTGACCTACTTAGGGTTTGTTTGTAAACAACACCACGTGGCTCTCTTGTTTGTAAACAACACCACGTGACACGTGACTGTTTGTAAACAAACAATTCGACTTAGTCTGACATTTTCAGCTGTCGCATGCTGACCTGCTGCTATCATAAGAGAAACAAAAGCCCTAATCACGCTTTTCAGCTGGATCCTTCCACCCACCAGACATGGATCCAGATGGGAGGGTGGTTTAAAATTAATCCGTGTACCGACTGTCATACAATAGTGTAATTAGTTGAACACGTGTTACCTGTATAAAGGATTAGCAGGTCATGGGCTTAGAGTGTGTATAGAAAAACAACTACAGGTAGCGTGAACAAAGCGACCCCCTCCCTTTCTGTCACTCTGTCTGTGACTAGAGGGCGCGCGTGTGGTAAGCGGCTTAAATCTAAAGAAAAAAAATCACCCTCTCCTGTCGTCAGCAGTCAGCTGGCCGGCGGCTGGAAAATGCGATTAGAGGGATGATGAGCGCGGTTTTTTATATTCAATATATTAGAAGTGTGCTTTGTTGCTTATATAGTTCATTATGCGTTTAAAATGTTCGCGAGTATCGTAGAAATGTACAAAAATCCTATTGTGGCGCCATCTGACGAAAAGAGCGGAGAACTATACTAGGGTATGGCGAGCTAGACTAGAGCATGTAATCACCGGGCGGCAGAGTGGTCAAAAGACAATCTCGTAGTAGTAGGTCTACTTGGATCTTGAGTAGCCACCCTTGTGGTTGCAATTACCTAGACTAGTTGACCCTGCCAGCCTGGTCAAGTGAAATTAGTAAGGAGACCGCACATTAACGCGCTCCACAGTCTTTAGACAGTTAAGACTACAGTACCGTAGATTCTACTGTGTACTCACACTAACTATTTACAGTGCTACATATTCATACCCGTGTTCTAAGTGTTTTTTTTAGAAAAAAGCGATCTACTCACCCATTTTTTTTAGACAAACTCCTATTAGCAGGTAACCCCTGTATAAACCATACTGCAAAGATCTGCTACTTCGAGCGTCTGCCTCGTGACTGATAGTGTACAACAAGACGAAGTGGGCAGAGGTGAAGTACTGTTCCAAGAAAAATTGAGGCTCTTTATATAGCTGAGAGAGCGGCTAATCCGGATGTTCTAAGCTTGTTTTCACCTAGAGCCCCACCCTCTTCCAGAGAGGAATCAAATTGCTTTTCACCTGGACCCTTCCACCCCTCATCCATCAGCATGAAAAGAGGGATAACAAGTGTAACGTGCGCTACATGTATATGGGATTATAGCTGGTGAAGAGATAAAGCCAGGTCAACTGTGTATACAACGACTACAGGAGGTGATTAACGACAGGTGTGACGCGCCAGCCCGTGGACGGATTATCTTCTAAGCTGACGCTTATTCAACTAGCCAGCTGCCGTCCGCTCCACTCACCACGGCAAGAGGAGGTGCTTTTGTTTTACACTTAAGTCGCTTACCACATGTACTCGTCTCTACCTCACAGACAGACACCCTCTCGCTTGCTTCACGACCCCTGTAGCTTTTTTTGTATACACACTCTAATCTCATAACCCCCTGATCCGTTATACAGGTAACGGGTATTCTCTTTTAAATAGCTGCCAGTCAGCCTGCGGCAGCTGAAAACGACGGTAAGTAGCTTAGCTCTAGAAGCAAGAAGGCGTATATAAGGAGGCTGACACGTGTATAGGCGCCTTATAAGTCGGCAGGGGGTAAATACTAGTGAAAAAGGAAGGCAGGTGTGCAGGTAGCTTTCTAACAGACACGTGTGTGCACTAAGCTGCTTAAGTCTAAACCCACCTGCAGTAGTCAGGTAGCATGTGAAAACTTACTTAACAGATCTCTTAATTGAGTAGAGACTCTGTACTGAGAGAGTCTTTTCAGCCGTTTAAGAGGATTATCTAGGACAGGGTACATAAGGAGTGAAACGACGCTCTGACCCATCACACTTTCTCGACCCGCCCTTCATCATCGTAGCATCGTCCACTCTACGCTCGCTCAGAATGTTATGATGGTTAGTTCTGCTATTTTCAGCTACTTTTCTTATCGAAGTGTTGACGCTACAGAGCATCGAAACTCTCTCCAAATGAGTCCAAGAAAGAAAAAGCAACTTCCACTTGAAGCAGGAAGAGAAACAGTGCCCTATGATGCATGTGAGGTAAAGAAACATTGGAAGGACGTCACCAAGGAGCAATGGATAGAAGCATGCTTCAACTTCATCGGAACGGAAGTAGTTTCATTTGGACAGAGGGAGAAGATTTTGTTGGAGCTATTTTTCTTAGCTCCGTATACTTGGCCTGACTGTGGTGAAATTCCTTCAGGTATTTGTTCAGTCTTCGCCATAGAAGTTATCAGGTCTTTGAAGGAGCTTCGATATATGCAAGGCACTCACGAGGAGATTGTTCAGAAAATGACGGAATTCGAAACAGGAGAAGACACAATATGGTGCGAGGAGACGACATATACGGACGATGATCTGGAGTACATCATTTGTAGCCCGTTGGAACATTATGTTAAAGACTTTGAGGACATGCTAGACAGCACTGAGATGAACCCGAAAGAGAGATCCCTTACTGCACAGAAAGAGGCCAAAGCTGTGTTGGAAAAGCTCAAGTTTGGTCAAGGATTCACTCTTCAAAGCAGCTGTGTGAGTGTGATAAAAGGCCTTGTGTTGAAACATCCAGACATGAAGTTTTCGCGTGCTGTCGACACACTTCCTTTGCCTGAACTGATGATGAACATGATCGATCCCATCGTACCAACATGTTTCGACTCTGCCAATTGTCCCATGTATAAAATGGTTTCAAGTTTTGCCCGTGGCCGATGGCTAAACGATCCACTGAAGTCAGAAAACCTCCTTGATTTAATCAACTGACTAAATGTATTTTCTCATACTAGTATTAGTAGCATTAGTAATAGCAGCTACTCAGTCTCGTGCAGCACAAGCAGCAGCATCTGTCAGCAGCATCCGTGACATCGTCAGCAGCAGCAGCAGCTGCACGAGCAGCACAAGCAGCAGCATCTGTCAACAGCATCCGTGACATCGTCAGCAACTGCAGCAGCTGCACGAGCAGCACAAGCAGCAGCAGCTGTCAGCAGCTGCAGCAGCTGCACGAGCAGCACAAGCAGCAGCACCAACAGCAGCAGCAACAGCAAATCAGCAGCAGCAGCAGCAGCAGCAGCAGCAGCAGCAGCAGCGGCGGTGTGGACCACTAAATTCGAGATGGCGACATGTCTGTTTCTTAGAATCGACATTCGACATGAGGCCTAGTGACATTTGACATGAAGCTTGAAAAACATAGTGACAGGTGACATGAGCAATTCTTAAAATCGACATGAGATATGAGCATAATTAAGCGACATCGACATGTGCCATGGCTATTTTTTTTTAAGACAAACGCCATAGACTCCTCATTCAAACCCCCACTAGTAGTGCTCTATAAGCACAAGCTTTGCCTTAAGAGAGCTGTGGCTGTGAACCCTCTCCTCCCCCCGTACACACAGGTAAATATCAGAGTCAGCCAATGTCGCCAATACTACTCTCATACAAGGGTCAGGCACTGCTGGACTATAATAGATGGGTCAAGGACCATTCTACTGAGGGTCAGGCTAGGCTGGACATTCAATAACAGGCTGGACTTTGGCAAACTTGCTTGAAAGTCTGGCCAGCAAGAGTCCGTTGAAGGACTATACGGTAAAAAGGCTGCTGTTACAGTCAAGATACTCATATTTCAAGCCCAGAAAACTGTAATTAGCTTTCCAAGTTGTTTATTTAACAATATCCTGGCCTAGCAAGAAGCTGTCAGATGACATCTAAGAAAAATGGGGCTGTTAATTGATCAAGAGAGCTACATTGTTACAGAGTCCTATTCCTCTTTTGAGGTGGGACCAAATTTGAAAAAAGAATAAACTCAAAAAAAAAGCCTTAAGATTGAAACAGTTGTAGATGACAAATTTAATGAGGAAGTCGTATTAATTAGTTTACAAATAGCCGCTACGAGCAGCACAAGCAGCAGCTGACACTAGTGTCAGCTGCAGCAGCTGCACGAGCTGCTTGTGCTGCTCGTGCAGCGGCTATTTGTAAACTAATTAATACGACTTCCTCATTAAATTTGTCATCTACAACTGTTTCAATCTTAAGGCTTTTTTTTTTAGTTTATTCTTTTTTCAAATTTGGTCCCACCTCAAAAGAGGAATAGGACTCTGTAACAATGTAGCTCTCTTGATCAATAAACAGCCCCATTTTTCTTAGATGTCATCTGACAGCTTCTTGCTAGGCCAGGATATTGTTAAATAAACAACTTGGAAAGCTAATTACAGTTTTCTGGGCTTGAAATATGAGTATCTTGACTGTAACAGCAGCCTTTTTACTGTATAGTCCTTCAACGGACTCTTGCTGGCCAGACTTTCAAGCAAGTTTGCCAAAGTCCAGCCTGTTATTGAATGTCCAGCCTAGCCTGACCCTCAGTAGAATGGTCCTTGACCCATCTATTATAGTCCAGCAGTGCCTGACCCTTGTATGAGAGTAGTATTGGCGACATTGGCTGACTCTGATATTTACCTGTGTGTACGGGGGGAGGAGAGGGTTCACAGCCACAGCTCTCTTAAGGCAAAGCTTGCGCTTATAGAGCACTACTAGTGGGGGTTTGAATGAGGAGTCTATGGCGTTTGTCTTAAAAAAAAATAGCCATGGCACATGTCGATGTCGCTTAATTATGCTCATATCTCATGTCGATTTTAAGAATTGCTCATGTCACCTGTCACTATGTTTTTCAAGCTTCATGTCAAATGTCACTAGGCCTCATGTCGAATGTCGATTCTAAGAAACAGACATGTCGCCATCTCGAATTTAGTGGTCCACACTGCCGCTGCTGCTGCTGCTGCTGCTGCTGCTGATTTGCTGTTGCTGCTGCTGTTGGTGCTGCTGCTTGTGCTGCTCGTGCAGCTGCTGCAGCTGCTGACAGCTGCTGCTGCTTGTGCTGCTCGTGCAGCTGCTGCAGTTGCTGACGATGTCACAGATGCTGTTTACAGATGCTGCTGCTTGTGCTGCTCGTGCAGCTGCTGCTGCTGCTGACGATGTCACGGATGCTGCTGACAGATGCTGCTGCTTGTGCTGCACGAGACTGAGTAGCTGCTATTACTAATGCTACTAATACTAGTATGAGAAAATACATTTAGTCAGTTGATTAAATCAAGGAGGTTTTCTGACTTCAGTGGATCGTTTAGCCATCGGCCACGGGCAAAACTTGAAACCATTTTATACATGGGACAATTGGCAGAGTCGAAACATGTTGGTACGATGGGATCGATCATGTTCATCATCAGTTCAGGCAAAGGAAGTGTGTCGACAGCACGCGAAAACTTCATGTCTGGATGTTTCAACACAAGGCCTTTTATCACACTCACACAGCTGCTTTGAAGAGTGAATCCTTGACCAAACTTGAGCTTTTCCAACACAGCTTTGGCCTCTTTCTGTGCAGTAAGGGATCTCTCTTTCGGGTTCATCTCAGTGCTGTCTAGCACGTCCTCAAAGTCTTTAACATAATGTTCCAACGGGCTACAAATGATGTACTCCAGATCATCGTCCGTATATGTCGTCTCCTCGCACCATATTGTGTCTTCTCCTGTTTCGAATTCCGTCATTTTCTGAACAATCTCCTCGTGAGTGCCTTGCATATATCGAAGCTCCTTCAAAGACCTGATAACTTCTATGGCGAAGACTGAACAAATACCTGAAGGAATTTCACCACAGTCAGGCCAAGTATACGGAGCTAAGAAAAATAGCTCCAACAAAATCTTCTCCCTCTGTCCAAATGAAACTACTTCCGTTCCGATGAAGTTGAAGCATGCTTCTATCCATTGCTCCTTGGTGACGTCCTTCCAATGTTTCTTTACCTCACATGCATCATAGGGCACTGTTTCTCTTCCTGCTTCAAGTGGAAGTTGCTTTTTCTTTCTTGGACTCATTTGGAGAGAGTTTCGATGCTCTGTAGCGTCAACACTTCGATAAGAAAAGTAGCTGAAAATAGCAGAACTAACCATCATAACATTCTGAGCGAGCGTAGAGTGGACGATGCTACGATGATGAAGGGCGGGTCGAGAAAGTGTGATGGGTCAGAGCGTCGTTTCACTCCTTATGTACCCTGTCCTAGATAATCCTCTTAAACGGCTGAAAAGACTCTCTCAGTACAGAGTCTCTACTCAATTAACTCTTCCTTTCCCGATCGCGCATTTATGCGAATTTTCGGCCGATTTTTGGCCGATTTTGAGGCCCCTACCATTTTCTCAAAAATTGCTTCAAAGCTTAGATCTTTTGAATTCTCACTATTTGGAATATAGTCTCCAGGGATCCAGAACCATTAATCTCTAGTAATATTTTCCTTGATATGGTTTGCTTGCCAACTTGAGGGACAATCAACCCGATTTTTACCTATATTTAATCGATTTTTCAGGTAAAAATCATTAAAAATGTAGGATAATATGATTTTTTTTTGTGAGAACCTACTTTAGAGAGTTTTTCAAGATTAAAAAGATGGTCCTAATATTTCCCATTATTTTCGGTGTGATTTTGATCAAAATATCCGTTGCCATAGCAACAGATTTGCTAGAAATAGTGATTTTGTGAATTATTGGTTGCCATGGTAACCATATCAAATATGGCCGTCATGACCATTCCACATACAAAATCGGAAAATACCTAACAAAACCTACAATATGGTATTTATTCCATCTCAATTGATGAAGGCAATCCTGAAATATTGCAGTTTGAATATTGGTTCAAGATACACTTTTTTTTATATCATTGCTATTTTGATAGAGCCATATCTTGCTTATTTAAATAGATATTGAATACTAGGGTAACGCCCTTTTAAGTCAACATCCTTTGTTCATAGTATCACTACTCCACTTGTAGTTTGAATATTTACATAATTCCAAAAGTTTTAGAATACTCATGCCATCATCTATAGTCCAAAAAACACCCAAAAATGATCTGGGAAAGGAAGAGTTAAGAGATCTGTTAAGTAAGTTTTCACATGCTACCTGACTACTGCAGGTGGGTTTAGACTTAAGCAGCTTAGTGCACACACGTGTCTGTTAGAAAGCTACCTGCACACCTGCCTTCCTTTTTCACTAGTATTTACCCCCTGCCGACTTATAAGGCGCCTATACACGTGTCAGCCTCCTTATATACGCCTTCTTGCTTCTAGAGCTAAGCTACTTACCGTCGTTTTCAGCTGCCGCAGGCTGACTGGCAGCTATTTAAAAGAGAATACCCGTTACCTGTATAACGGATCAGGGGGTTATGAGATTAGAGTGTGTATACAAAAAAAGCTACAGGGGTCGTGAAGCAAGCGAGAGGGTGTCTGTCTGTGAGGTAGAGACGAGTACATGTGGTAAGCGACTTAAGTGTAAAACAAAAGCACCTCCTCTTGCCGTGGTGAGTGGAGAGGACGGCAGCTGGCTAGTTGAATAAGCGTCAGCTTAGAAGATAATCCGTCCACGGGCTGGCGCGTCACACCTGTCGTTAATCACCTCCTGTAGTCGTTGTATACACAGTTGACCTGGCTTTATCTCTTCACCAGCTATAATCCCATATACATGTAGCGCACGTTACACTTGTTATCCCTCTTTTCATGCTGATGGATGAGGGGTGGAAGGGTCCAGGTGAAAAGCAATTTGATTCCTCTCTGGAAGAGGGTGGGGCTCTAGGTGAAAACAAGCTTAGAACATCCGGATTAGCCGCTCTCTCAGCTATATAAAGAGCCTCAATTTTTCTTGGAACAGTACTTCACCTCTGCCCACTTCGTCTTGTTGTACACTATCAGTCACGAGGCAGACGCTCGAAGTAGCAGATCTTTGCAGTATGGTTTATACAGGGGTTACCTGCTAATAGGAGTTTGTCTAAAAAAAATGGGTGAGTAGATCGCTTTTTTCTAAAAAAAACACTTAGAACACGGGTATGAATATGTAGCACTGTAAATAGTTAGTGTGAGTACACAGTAGAATCTACGGTACTATAGTCTTAATTGTCTAAAGACTGTGGAGCGCGTTAATGTGCGGTCTCCTTACTAATTTCACTTGACCAGGCTGGCAGGGTCAACTAGTCTAGGTAATTGCAACCACAAGGGTGGCTACTCAAGATCCAAGTAGACCTACTACTACGAGATTGTCTTTTGACCACTCTGCCGCCCGGTGATTACATGCTCTAGTCTAGCTCGCCATACCCTAGTATAGTTCTCCGCTCTTTTCGTCAGATGGCGCCACAATAGGATTTTTGTACATTTCTACGATACTCACGAACATTTTAAACGCATAATGAACTATATAAGCAACAAAGCACACTTCTAATATATTGAATATAAAAAACCGCGCTCATCATCCCTCTAATCGCATTTTCCAGCCGCCGGCCAGCTGACTGCTGACGACAGGAGAGGGTGATTTTTTTTCTTTAGATTTAAGCCGCTTACCACACGCGCGCCCTCTAGTCACAGACAGAGTGACAGAAAGGGAGGGGGTCGCTTTGTTCACGCTACCTGTAGTTGTTTTTCTATACACACTCTAAGTCCATGACCTGCTAATCCTTTATACAGGTAACACGTGTTCAACTAATTACACTATTGTATGACAGTCGGTACACGGATTAATTTTAAACCACCCTCCCATCTGGATCCATGTCTGGTGGGTGGAAGGATCCAGCTGAAAAGCGTGATTAGGGCTTTTGTTTCTCTTATGATAGCAGCAGGTCAGCATGCGACAGCTGAAAATGTCAGACTAAGTCGAATTGTTTGTTTACAAACAGTCACGTGTCACGTGGTGTTGTTTACAAACAAGAGAGCCACGTGGTGTTGTTTACAAACAAACCCTAAGTAGGTCACGTTACCCTAGTTACCAGAATGCCGGCTTCTGATTGGCTGAGCCTAAGTAGGTCACGTGACGTAAGTAGGTCACGTTACCATGGTTACCAGAATGCCGGCCTCTGATTGGCTGAGAGCTTCTAAGTAGGTCAGTAGGTCACCCAGAATGCACCACTAATCCCCTAAGTAGGTCACTTCCGGTCACGTGACCAAATGGAGGCCTCTGATTGGCTGCAGGTCGATTGAGTAATAAACAGTACTTAACTATAGTCCCGTTCCGATACATACTATACTACTTATAGTCTCTATACTACTATGTATGACTTGTGTGCAAACTTACTAAGAGACATAGGCATGTCTACATGGGGGCCCATGTCGGCTTCCGTAACTGGCTGGCCCCCTCCCCAAGTCGGCTTTGACGAGTGTCACAGTTTATGTTAAAGGTTTCTGGGAATACCAGGGCAGCCTTTACATTGAACAGTTCCGAAAATGTGACAATTAATTTTATTCCATCCTTTTACCTGTGTGTTTGCTATAATTACAGAAACTCAAGGTAGAGAGATGTATACTCATTTTAAGCATGAGTGGCCTTGTTGCAATCTGATGGGTTCTCAGAAGGTCACAATATCATGTTTCAGCGTATGTCTCAGGAATAAGGTCCAGGCCAGTAACCTACAATCTTCATAAAAACACTAATAATGTGATCAGCCAAATGCGCAGAAGCCAAGTGGGTAGGGCCACAATTCTAAGACTCATCATTATCAAGGCATGAAAGCGGCAAATTAGTCTGAATTCCTGCTCCCTGTTGATTGGACTTTGGGTGATATTTACTCTTGAGTCTCGCTGAACGTTTGGTTTTGATACACTTCCTTGAGTACATATCTTGACATGTTGTGTTGGTGCATCATATTCACTTCAGAGTCTCCAGGATAGTAGATCTTCAGTGAATTGCCCAAATGTGAACAACCTCAGGATTGTAGGTCCAGATGGAGGGCATCCATTGGTGAACAAGTGACAGGCATCAAACCCTGGAAGACGACCATCTTTCCAGTGACCCCTATTCTCTGGTACGGCCATTTGTTTTAAAAAAAAGGCTCCATATAATTATGAAGCTATTCCACTCTTTCAGCATTGTGAATGTTCCACATCAGCAGTATGTCCTATTCTTGTATTATTTTTTCTTCCCCATTCTGTGAATCCGAAACTTATTATTGTGGTAGACTATCAAGTGTTATACACGTATTTGTACATGATGTATTTCTTCCTGTATTAGGCCTATTCATCTTTATATCGCCTGTATAATACTAACAGTATGTGATGTCAATGATTGAATAAAACACAGTTGATAGGATCGTAATTCATCATTATAATCTATAACACATGTTTTTCACTAGTGATTTAACAATAACATTTTTTTCAAAACCATAAAACAGGGTGTGTATAAGACTCGTCGTTATAAACATGATCAGCCAGTACCTACGCTAAGATTGGCAAGCCCAGGTAGCAAGTTGAAGTTGGTTTAACGTTGGTCAAACGTCATTTAAAGAGTGGAAAAACGTGTATTTCACATCTAGCCTAACTCCATTTCGTGGACTCAAGTCAATGTTAAATTAACATTGAGAAAACGTTGATTTAATCCCCCAATCTAATGCAGTATGGTTCATTTACTATCATGTTTTATGTTATTATTGTTTCTTTAAACTTACACGGATCAGGTTACAGAGAATACAGACCACTACTAACGTATTGATTCATACAGACCTCTAAGGGATTATTAGAATACCCTTTACTTATCTTTCAATAGTAAGGTTATACAGGGCTCTTAAAAGGACCACACTCTACTGTTTGCTTCAGCAAGCCAGGGTAGCTGCCTTATATACGGGCTCCACATGTCAGCTGGGTATTTATCTATCTTTCAATGTTATAAAGTGGGTGTGTACCATAATATTTATCGTTATATGGGCTTGATATCATTATCTTAACTGATTATTTAGCATAGATATATCTATACACTAAATGTTGATGTACAAGATGATATGAATATTAAAACTATCATTATGATAGCCTATTTCAAATGAACATAGGAGGGAAGCATCGACCCTAATTCCATCAGCAACTAAACTGCCATCTGGTAGGATAGCTTTGAATCACTAAAAAACGTTAAAACAACGTTTATACAAATGGTTAAATCAACATTGGTTTGAGTCCACGTTCTGAACATTGATCAACGTTGATTCAAAGTTATCTGGAAAACGTTCACCTCCCTACTGTATGCTAACGTTGAACCAACGTTTCTTCAAATAACGTTTTCCTCAAAACATTATCACAACGTTAACACAACGTCATTCAACTAACCTCTTTCAGTTAACTCTTAGTTAACCATTAATGAACGTTGGTTAAGGTTCAGTTAACGCTCCTTGTTACCTGGGAGGGTTAATATAATGGTCATACTGCCGTCTGTGTACTTGATCATGGGTATCCCACTTTAAGGGTAAATGTATAAAATACATCCAACACGGGTCGGGTGAATGTAGATCTTTCTCCACACCAGAAGCGGACGAATGAGCACCAGAATTTACAATCCTCTATGGGATTTAGCAAAGCTTTACCTCATGCTGAACGAAATTCCGTCCCCATAGCTAACATATCTTAAGGATTAAGATGCCATTGTGAGACATAATTACCATTGTAGGGGTCTCATTACGCCATTCCTCACATCTCTTTGACATGTTTATTTCAATTATTTACAGGACAGCAACTGCTAATGGTATTTTCTCATTAGGGAGTGGTCATTCAACCGGAGGGGTTGGTGGAATGGGGGGGGGGGGGGGGGACCATGGATCCCTTATAGAGGAGGAAACCAACAAAATCGCCCGTTTTTTTCAGAGAAAGGGCCTGGCAAATAGCTCAAAGGGGCTGGCTGCGCTTAAATTGCTGGGGGACAGAAAAGTGCACTCGTGAGAAAATCTCTCCCCCCCCCCTTGCTAAAAGATTATCAACCCCATAGTCTTATCCTAGATCAATATTTACCCACTGAGAATATTAGATTTTGTCCTATGGCCTCCTCCTTCCCCATATTACTCACATTACTCATCTACAGTATAATAGAATGCTAATAGAATGATATATACTTACTCACTACTCAACAATGTCTTACACATCCTTTCCCCAATAATAATCATATTTCTGTTCTCAGTTCATCAAGGGTATATAATCCTTGTTGCTTTTGGCCGTCAGGCATTGTAGCTGTATTTATTCTCCTCAGAAGTATTGTATGGCCTTCACTTCTCTTGAGAATCAGGTGTGTCTACAATCTGTGCCAGATGTGTGTATGGCAAAGATACCTACTCCCTGGGGGATAAAAAAAGCAGAACTAGTGGCATCTCATGTAGAGTTTGCGTAGCTTATAAATATGCCCATGGCTGCCCATCACACACTAGTGATACTTCTGGAGCAGAACCAACAATTCACAAGATTGCCTGTGTCGGTGTACACAATACCGTAGTCCTAGGAACAGATTCCCTTTTGTTTGTTTGCTGTAGAACTTTACTTTCTGTAGACACCCAAGTACATCCAGGCCATGTGCTCATTACCTCATAGACTGCAATGATAACTATATGACACCAGCCAAGAGAACCAGAACACCTGAGAGGCAGTCAGCAGCGGATATTGCCCTTACAATCAAGATTAGGCAATAACAGGCCACTTCCGGTGGCGCATGGCAACTGGAGTGGCAGCACTACGGCGGCGAGTTGCTCCCCTTGACATCAGACAACCAGCTACTTCCGGTGGTGATGACGGGTAATTTGCATAAGTGATATGGGTTTTTGCCTTTACTCCTGACCTTAAATTTGGACAACACATCCCCCATTACAGATAATGACTAGTTATTCTATATAGATCGATGCCCAAAGGGTATGCTCTAATAAAACAGTTTTGTCAGTCACTTTGGTTCCAGTAGGCTGTTATGCCAACTAGATCTAACAATGCTATTACTCTCTGAAATCTATATCCTATACAGATAAATAGAAAGTGGAAAAGACACACCATAATAAACTATTTCCCTGAGATGGTGATATGCTATGTGACTCTAATTGCCTCCTTACTCAATAATATAATTGGAGCATTTCCTTGTGCTAATGGAAAACTGTTTCTAACCCCTTAAGGGTGGCCAGAAATGAGCCAGTGTTCGCCCAGCCATATAGTATCCATTATAGCTAATGCCCATAAAGGGTTTAGTAGCATTGCATCGGGTAGGCTTTAAGGGTGAATTGTATCTTGTCTGTGTATACCTTCTGCCTTTAGACCCAGGAGGACCGAGGCCACAGAGTCAGGACACGTGGTTTCAAGGTAAGGTGGACATCGTCATGATGATAGGTCTCCCAAGGGACACCGTTCTGTTAGCCCAACCTGCAGGTGCAATATTGAGATAGGATCAGACTTGGGGTTGTGGGTGCTGGGGAAACTATTTCTCCATCACAAATCTGGACAAAGCTGTTAGTTACCTCGAATAAAATATATTGAAATGTAAATGCTTATGGGGAATAGCTTTTATTTTATTTTGTTTTGTTTTTTCAAAACTGCAACAAATGAGATGGAAAGAAGAGAAAGCCCCCAATATATAACCAGATTTGACCAATTTTTACAGCGAGGACATATCCTTGATATGGTAATTTGTTAGTTTAAGTATTGTGTTTATTTGTGTCTTTGGTCAAGGCAACTTACCAGTTTGTCCAGATACCCTTGCCATCTCCCCCCCCCCCCATTAGCCCAACCCACCTCTGCTCTCTCCTCCACCTGCCTTTCTCAATCCTCCCCATGCCAGTGTGGTCGCCACCTACACATCCCACCAGGCATCTCCTTCAATCTAGGTCTGCTAGAGAACACCTGACAACGATGGTACCTTGGAGGGGTCTTGGGGTCAGGGCAGGACAGTGCAGTGTTAGAGGCAATAAGCTCCAAGATTAACTCTTCAACATTTGTGGCTCTACAGACCAAAATCATTTGCTTCTGTGAAAGTGTTGTGATTCACAGTGGCAGCCTATAATGGTGCCATTCTTGTGATTTCTTTACAATGTATGACAGTTTGTATACAGACAAAAGATGTGTAACTTTCTTTCTAGAATCATCGAAAAACATGTAAAATTGCATTTTTTTAAAGAATAAAACACAGATTCTACCCAGTGGGCACAAAATTCAGTCCAATGTTGAATCAACCTGTTTGTTGGATGTTGATGTTAAACCAGTTCATCTTGTTGGATTGTGGCAATGTCGTTTGGTTGTACCTCCCCCCCCCCCCCTTTTTTCCCCTCTACACTCAAAACCTCTACGTAAACCTACTCGGTATTGGATACCAGCAGTTAAGTCGTCAATCGTTGTACCACCTCATCCATTTGTAAATATCATCTATATGTATGTAGTTTAGTAACAGACTGTCACCTAAGCAGCAAAACCGGGTGGAGCCAAAAGGTTATCTAAAATTGTTAAAGCGTATGTTAAACTATGAGTATCTACTTTACTGGATGGATTACCCCTGTAGAATTAACCGGGAAGACCTTCATGTATCACTTGTTGTATGTGATGATCGGTTAAATAAAAAAAAATTAAAAATTAAAAAAACACCTTCAATCAACATTTGTGACCTTGACTGGGAATATGGGTCTTATTGGTCCAAACATGGATTCAGAGGTTAAGGTTTATTCTCAAAGCAAACTGTCTTGGCTTTCAAAAAACACTCCTATCATGGGGACCTGGTCATTATATGCTGACCTATGACTCAACATATGGTGCATCATGCCAACTGGATGACTGGCTGGGTGGGGTTTGGCAGACCGAAGGGTAAATTTCTCCCTGCAGTTTACAGTAGAGTGATAGCCACATGCTGCCTCAGCCCCCCCCCTCACCTTCCCCCCCCCCCACTGTATTTCATATGGATAGCCCTTGCCACCAGCTTCAATATGCCACCAGTCCCATGTCTCTAAGACCATTGGTTCACGAGATAGAAATTGATATGTTCTTCTCCAATAAAGATTGCGAAGATTATTTGCCTCATCCGCAAAACTTCAAATCAAGATATTTCAGCAACCGCTGGTCCGATTGTCTCGGGACTCAAAGCGTTGGAAAGCAAATATTGTCTACTTTCTGATGAAATGATCATGTAGCCTATAAACGTGATGTCTTAAGCTTTCTAAAACTGTTTGAATTGCGGGAATCGGACACTTATTGGCTAATCTATGAGTCGATATGTGAATGTTATAAACTTTTTTTCGGTCCGCAATCTTTAAACATCATTTTCTGATGGTTGGGACTCAGAAAAATAAGACTCGTTTTCCCTGTCAGTGCCACATTTAATCAACAATGACAACCATGTATTAATGTAGATTCAATGGGTATTGAATCTCAACATTGAATTGTCCCTTTGTAGGTCTGTAAAGCAAAGTGCTATATGGCACATAGGTTCAGTTTGACAGGTTTCATTCTGCTATTTCAGTAAACATAAAAGTAGTCCTATATACTATTACATTTGTTTCCAATGAATAACAGAAGAGGTTGATACAAATATATGGATATAGGGTTAAACTACAGTATTGAATGCAGCACCTCAATTTCACATTTTATGAATGAATGATCAGGATACTATCAGTTATGGTGATATTACTTGTTTACTACATGATCAGCTGAAGAAGTGGTCTGAGCTTCTCAGCAGCAATACACCTGAGCAGCCCTACACATGGCATTTATGTAAAAACTAAATAACGCTGGCACCTATAGAGATAAAAACCATGTGAATGCTACACATCGAACGGCCCAGCTATTACGTTCTGCAACCTTTTTATTTTATTTTTGATGTCTTAGATAATGCTGCCCTTCAAGCAAAACATAGATTATTGGTATTCTAGATCTGTGCTGATCGGTGAATGCAGTTATGAAGGATGGCAGAAAACAGGTGGGGACATTGATGGGACTTCAAGCAGATTACTGGGAATCAGCTTTTTTCACAGAAGCTGCACATCAGGGAGTCAGGAATCCAAGCACATGCCAGGGGCCCCCATCACCCAACTCCCTCTCAATAAGAATAAGGCACTGCAGGAAAAAAAACTAGATGGGATTTTTTGTGTGATATGCATCACCAATGACCCAGGGCAGAAATTCTAATGATAGAATGGCGACTGACTGACCAGCATACATTGTGATTGACCAACATAAATTATGACTGGCCAAGACACATAGCAACATATACCAACAGATGGGACCTGACTGATACTAATAACCATGCACCACACAGTCCTTTATGACCAGTTAAACCTATAATGTTGGCATCTAATTTGATATATGTGGCCACTGGTCCACAGAATGTAGTTTGAGCAGATACAACTAAGCCCTCACACACAAGGAGATTTGGTGGACATGAAATATGCCTGTCTACTAATAATATACACCTCTTGCTCTCAATCTACCCTGATATCAGTATGCGATATCCACCTGACCTGCATGCAACTAATGAATTCAAGTATCAATTTTGACCTCCCCCCCTCTTTTGATGGGTCAACTTCTCTTGACTCTTCAGGAATGGAGAGGTAAGCTCATTAATTGACTCTTCTTATTCTTATTATTTTATCCATGGTACAGTCTTCTCTCTTTGGCCGTTTTATCTGGGCCGTTTTTCTCTTGGGGACGACCTCTCCAGTTGCTCACCCAGATGTAAGGACCGACCACAGGGCCCAGCCAACATGTTAGTTAGATAAAGCTACCACTCCCACACAGAGAGAAGAAACCGAGTCAAAAGGGAGTCCAGGCTTGCCTCCAGAATGACTCCCTTTTCTGACTCTCTTTCTGACTCTCTTGATGAACCTGACTCCCTTAAAAGGGAGTTATGTGACTCCCTTAAGAGAGCCCAGGTTTTGCCTCCAAAATGACTCCCCTTTATGACTCCCCGCTACAGACCAGGTCCAGAGTCCAGGTCTATGCTGCAACTCCCTTTAGAAAGGGAGTCTAGGCAAAGGATGGCTCCTTTGGAATAGAGAGTCATAATTTATAGGTAATTCCTACCCCCTAACCCTCTATATAACCATTTCAATAGCTGTCTCCCTAGCTGATGTTTCTACATTGTTTTGGTGCAATGCCTCACAAGGAGGAGGGATCTCAGAAAGATCCCTCAGAGCACATTAGTTAATATACAAAAGAACATATGAGCTTTTGGGATTTAACTTTCTCATGTTGCTACAAATTGGGTGTCTTTACCTTATACATCATGCTTATGCTACACTTTTGAATTAACTGTAATTATTTAATAAAATGTAGTTCTGACATTACATGTTGATGCTACAATGATATACACATATCAGCATAATTATCAATGTCACAAATAAAATGGATCTAGAGATCTGAGCATGCAGAATATTACCATTTTAGGTATAGTGCTACGACCTAGCAGGCTTAACTGTAACTAACTGTTTGACTCCCTTGGGGGAAAAGGGAGTAGGGACCCTTGACTCTGATTAGAAACAGAGTCAGATGGCTTCTTAACATATATGCTAGATGGCATTACAGTCATTGTACAGTAGTGTCACCTAGTGGGTTTCCTATTTCCGTTTTGTATGCTCACCTCTGTGACTCCCTTAGGGAGTCCAGGTAACCATTGACTCACCTCAGCTGACATGGACTCTGTTTGATCTAATTGAAAAGGAGTCAAGGCTGTTTGAAGGGGGAGTCAGACAGTGTGAAAAGTGAGCCAAAGGGACCCTGGCTCTCTTTTTATAGCCTGGACTCCCCTTATGACTCGGTTTCTTCTCTCTGTGCACCCATCTCCCCAATGACTAGACCTACTGGCCTGGATGGAAAGACATGAGCTATGTAACCTCCCACATGTCGATACACAATCCTCTTAGACTGTCTCAGACCTTTCCACTATTATTATACATATTGAAGGAGAATTCATGCAGGTGTCTGCACTGAAAATATGTTTCATATAAATACCTCTAAATAAATGGTAGTCCGAGATGGCACTCCCACAGAAACATCTACATTACAGCACCACCTGCACAGTACCATCAATGTCGATACCCTATCTCAGGACAACATTATATAACTGGTGTCAGTAAACTGCTAAGACAGGTGAGGATAGTGTCAAGGGTCACTCATACGCCTGCCTAACAAATCAGGTGGGTGGGTGGAGTGTTGTCAGCTGCTGATTTAATAGTGCACAAAGCTAGTGGTCGTGTGGGTATGCTACCAGTACACAAAGGGACTCCTGTGGGGTGTTTCACAGGGGGGACATACAATTAATTGTAAAATAAGTGTTTCTATAGGAGTTGTTAGTTGTATATAACCACTAAGACTGACATTTGGTTGTATCAATTGTATACTGCGTATAAAAAGTGTTTCACAAAGGTCTACAACCAAGATGTTAAGTCAGGGTCTTTGGCCTACAATCTAGATAATGTATAAGTGTTTCACAATGCATATTAGCGTGGATCTCATACCATGCCTGCTAATATTTTCCTCAGAGATTTTCATGCAATATATGTGTCATACTACACACAAGAATACCTGCAAATATCTGTTTATTCAGGATGAAAATAAACTGGTCATACACATTTAAACTACACTTATGTTGATCCTATGTGATCATCATACAAGGGGAGCGTATTTAAGATTAATGCTACATGGTTATTAAGGTTGACTTACTTTTACCAAATGTTAGTCTTAAGTTGGTGTTTTACAAGCCGCATCATTATCTTCAATTGTATCTAAGTGTAACGGTCGCGGAAAAATCGTCTGGAGAAAGCGAGACTCGAACCCACGACCTCCTGACTCCGGAGCCAAGTGCTCTACCACTGAGCTACTTCCCCGTTTGACAATCTGACCGCGCCATACGTTACTGGGTTGGTTCGGTGCGCGGAAGGGGGTGGTAACCACATCCCTTACACAGCTCCCCCAGCTTCTATCATGTCCCTGCAGCAGCCAACGATAGAAGCTCACAGCGCCGAACCGATCCAGCCAATTTGTTGACTGGACTCCATGCTGAACTCCAACTGCCCGTACTGGGGACCAGCTCTTCACTACCTGCTCCTACAACTACCAACTGCCACTGAGCTACTTCCCCGTCTGACAATCTGACCGCGCCGTACGTTACTGGGTCGGTTCGGTGCGCGGAAGGGGGTGGTAACCACATCCCTTACATAAGTATAATGACCATAGATACAATTGAAACTTGTGAAACACCAAGATAAGATTAACATTTGGTGATATTAAGTTGGTCTTGGAAGACATGTAAAATGAATTGTATCTATTTCCACCTTGTGAAACACCCCACAGTAAATCCTGCCTACTGCTACTATATGTAAACTTTACATAGACATCACCACTTGATAGACAGGGACACCAATGTCTAAAGTCTGGACGCATGTGTCAACTTGTCAGCTATATGCAGTACACTGAAAATAATATCGATTGAAGACCGATAGTATATCTGAAAGTGATAGAAATGTTCTGTCACTTGATTTCATTTCCCACCATTCAACTATCATGTAATACATTCCTAAATATACTAGAGACTAATGCTATTCATGGCAGGACATGCAATAAATAAAAATCGTGGTGTATGAATGCATACCTGTGGAGTAACTCACTAGTGCTCCATTTATGCAGTGTGATGATCATACAGAATTGATACACTCACTAATGGTTGACATGATGCACCAATGCAGCACCGCAGACTAACTCACTAGTACCACGTTGGTGAATCATGCTGAGAAATGAATTAAGGTTTCCTGTTGTCCTTAAAGATAGGGACTATGTTTCAGTCAGGTAGGTTGATATCTGCTTGTGAAAGCCATTGTTATACAGCTGATATACCATAGCAATGCAAAGGGACAAACAAGCAGTCTAAGGTTCCAATTGCATGCATAGAGTGCATCTCAGATAATAATTATTTACAATTATATACATGAGAATACAGAATCAGCAAAGAAGTGTTCACAACAAGCACTATCTTACACCCCCAGCCATACAAAGACAAAGCCATAGGTCTATCCTTTCCCCACAACTGCCACCTGAAGGATGGACAACAAAATATAGGGACCCTGACCTAGTCTGGATCTGTTCCCCATCTAGCTAACATAAACAAAATAAAGTTGATATTATCTATAACAAGAAAAGGCTGAATCATCATTATGGGTTCGGGTCCCACTCCAATCAGCTATATGCTTTTCGTATCATTATGAGGAAGGAAAAAAATTATAATAACTTTTTTAATGGCGCGAAACAGAGGCATTGATTAAGAAGAGTTGTGCTGGGGGCTTAGGCCCATCTGTCTTACGTTTCTCTATGTTGCAGAGGTAAGGTTTGTGAATAGTGTTTATCATAACATCTATCATAGGGCAAATCTTAGGTGACCCAAACATGTTCAGGGCCTGCCTCTTGTGTGATTGGGGATCCCATGGCCACCACTTTACGTATGCTACTGCTTTGTGTTTACTAAGATTACTTATGAGGATGGATTGGTATGGAAATATATCATTCTTTAAGCTGATCACTACTTCTTGCTCCATAATGGAAAATAAATACCTGGTAGGTAGTCGACTCTTTATCGGGTTACCCGACACTTGGATCCTCAGTAGTTTTCCTGGATTTCCCCTTGAGTTGTACGTGACCAGAGATGCTGATGCCACATTGTGATAATGTGTACCATTTAGCTATCTGAAATCGTCCTTATGGTGACAAGCACGTTCCCACCTATCTACCATCCTCTATAGCTAGTCACAAAGACACGTGCTATCCCAAGAAGGACCATTACCTAATGTAGATAACATGCACACAGCATGTTTTTTCTGACAGACATTGACTGAAAAATGGAAATACATCAACGCAGAATTATGGTAAAATGATGAATTGTCGATTGAATTCACTCAGAATATATGAAACGCTATTTTTTTATGACATATAGCAGTGCCAGACCGCCCACCTCTACCCCCCCACCCCCACCCTCTTGCGCACACACAGTCAAACAGAGTATATTTCTACCCCCATCCCTTAAAAAATAGAAGGAGAAATTCAGGGAGGCCGATTAATAGGCTACCTTTCCCCCGAATCATCCTAATTGACATACATAATTGCGAATGCCCCAAGCTGGATGCTGTGGTTCCCCTAAATAAATATTTTGCTTCCTATGAACACACAAAGAGGCCATGGAACAACTGTTATTGGCTGAAATCAAGTTAATAATTTATGCTGAACCAGCGATGATACAAATTCTGGCCTATTGTATCAGTACAAATGCCACCTCTGCAACAACTGTGCAAAATGGAGAAATGGCTTGTTTTGGAAGGGTGGGAACAATACCGTATTGTCTCTCCCTTTCTCATCATTTCACATGTAGCATTGAGTGCATCAGTACAACCATGGTATACTTGAGCTCACTACTGACAGCCATTCATTTTTCAACCAAGTATTTCTATTCTGAATTCGTTAAAGATTCTCTGTCATTTGGGTGCTATACGGGGCTGTCATTATAACATTTCAGAAAGGGCTGTGAGAAGCCACATACCGATCATGTTGGGCTGCTTACACTCTTCCAACATAATTATATCCTCTTTTGTCCACTATTAATATTCTTAACAACCCAGTTTTTGCCTGAACGTGGCTGTCAGTGTGATGCTGTTGCTTCCGAAATGACCCCGCAAAAAAGGCCTAGTCTCTGAATGGCACACTGAAATTGTAAGCTCTGAGTTATGGAATGCTGCCACATCTGTGCTGGCGAGGATATGAATAAACAGTCAGCATTTTGGATGAAGTCTGAAATACTTTCTCTCTAATTTGTCTTTACTGCAGAGGGGGAGGGGAGGTGTATTGTGGGCGGAGGTTTCTAAAAATGACTAATATCGATCAGAAATTAATGAATAATTGTGTGTGTAGTATGTGGGAGTATTCAGTGTCATATGTAATGATAGAGAGTTGGGTAGGGATGGGGAACAGTAATTGGGGTATTATATATAACCGTATCATTACACTCAGCGTCCCAGACATTTTAAACATACACTGAAAACCTCAGGGTCGTCATTTTGACAATGCCAAAACTGACAACTTTAGGTAGTCAAAGTGACCACCTTAGGTCGTCATTGTGACTATCCATCTGAGCCATTCAGACCAAAGTTGTCATAATGACGACCTTAGGTAGTCACAATAATTAGGTAGTCAGAATGACTACCTTAAGGTTGTTAATTTAGGTATTGTCCATTTGAAGACCTAAAGTCATCAGTAATGACAACTCTGAAGTCCTAGGTTGTCCCAATGACTACCCTATGGTACATAATTCTATTCCTCACTTGCTACTTATGGCACACTAGTGCCACCTGGTTTTAACATTTGCATAACTATATCTGTCGTGAGATATACACTGGTGACAGGGAGCAGAGTGGTCTCTATACCTTTGGGGCCATCATTCTCACCCATTGGCAACTTATTTATAACAAGTAATGCTACTTAGTTCAATCAAGACTACACCAAATATGTGAAAAGGATGCCTCTCATTAAGAAGTGAACTAATTAGAGACTATATCCATACACCATTCTCCACTCCATCTGCCATTATTCATTATGACTACCTAGGTCGTCATAATGACTAGGCTCCTTGCTCTGGGTTTTCAGTGTATAAATCAAACCGTTCAGAATGATGCAAAGGGTAGGAAAGGCTGATGCTTCTAATCAATTGGTTATATTTCAACATGATGATAAATCTCTAAACCTCTTTGTTTTTATGATGTTTGCTTGTGCTGAATTGAATTATCAACGACAGTATGAACTGTAACAAAGAAAATAATGTCATCAAGCTCATGTTCAGTGTCCGCGTTCAATGGTAATTGGATTAGGAAATATAGAACATGAACACATGCTTTATCTGGCATGACCCACAGTAAAGAACCTCTAGTGTGGACGCTGGAGAAGGGCAGGTCTCCATAGCAACTGCGCTGGGAGATCTTCACACAGCACATAGATCATGTTAGATCAGCCCTCCCCCGTCAATTCCACATAGAAACCCTTCAGTTTCTCCAGGGTCCAGGTCACATATATAGGAGAACGTTCACGAATGATGAGACCAATACTGGGAGATAATTTCTTATGGAATACAGCAATGCCAACAAGGTAGAAAAATAAACATGACTAATTGCTTCACTTGGTGAACGTCGGCCACATTCCCAGGTCCACTCAGCCCTGGGGACTAGTTGGATATGGTGAATGTTCAACTCGTGAAATAACCCAGTCAACAGACAAAATCTCGTGAACCTTTGTCTATTTATAAACGAACCATGCTAATCTTCCTACACATGTATCTCAGTACATATAGGAATCGGGTAACCTTTTTTTGGAATATTCTCCAAATAAGCTGATAAATTTTGCTCAGTGTGCACATTCATCATACTTCTGATTTATGATATAGGCAATAATGTCACCGGAGGCAAAGAGCCTTATCCTTATAGTAGAGTATACAACGAGGTTGTACAGTTGTAGCCGAGTCCTTTCTGTAAAAGGCAAGAATGGAGTGGCATGGTAACTTAAGTATAGCCTGCAATACCCATCGTTGTGGGTATAGGCTACAGGTGTCAAGAAACCTTTGGAAATTGGTACCATTTGCGAGGTGACTTTGCTTCGCATTCCCATGGCTTTAATAGTGGATATATAGACTCCTACATTTATCAGTAATATCTTAAATATATATATATATATATATGTATACTATAGATGATTCATAAATTGAATCATGAAACACATTTCATTTCCACACATTAGATCACTTTGATAGGGGTATAGACTAAAGACAATCTTTAGGCCCTTGAAACTCACTATTGATTGGTCTAGACACGGCTATGATTACCTACTAGTAGTTGTACATTTCACCTCATTCAATTAAGGCCTCAAGTAGCATAACAGCCACTTACAGCCTTTTTGATTGGGTGGAGAAATCTACATGATTGGTTGACACAAGGCAATCAATAGAAAACTGACCCTTCTGTCCGTAACTCCCAGACAGCCCATGGCCCCATCTCAGAGTTACAGCCGCAACTAGGTAACTTAGACAAAGACAATTCAAGTCTTAATTATTTCTGACCAACAGTTGTCTTTCACAATATTCCCAGCCTCCACTCCCAGTCCTAATTGTGTATTAAATTTTGTTGAGCTTTTGAAATTTTGTTGAGCTTTTGTTGAATCCAGCACTGGTGAGTGACTTGCCCGGGGTGACTTGGCAGAATTACACTCATGCACTGTGCTAACCATATCTGGAAATGGGGTTGGTAAAATCGCAAAGAGTAAGCATGATGCACTAATGTAGCACTGTGCTTAGATGATTGAATGACTGCCAAGCAGCTAAGGTAAAACCAGTTTGATGTAGCTGGTTCTAAATGACTCTGACCTATTCTAGTAAGGTTTTAAGTGAAGAAAGATATTCTCTGGACCCATCATCACCTTCTAATTCTATCCTCTTTAGTAATCAGCTGTACAGAGTGATTTCTTTTCTTCTGACGTTCCCTTTCCCTAGCCATCTTTCACATTCATGTAAAAGATAATTATCTTTTTCATGCCACTTACAGCCTTTTTGATTGGGTGGAGAAATCTACATGATTGGTTGACACAAGGCAATCAATAGAAAACTGACCCTTCTGTCCGTAACTCTCAGACAGCCCATGGCCCCATCTGAGAGTTACAGCCGCAACTAGGTAACTTAGACAAAGACAATTCAAGTCTTAATTATTTCTGACCAACAGTTGTCTTTCACAATATTCCCAGCCTCCACTCCCAGTCCTAATTGTGTATTAAATTTTGTTGAGCTTGCCATTCATGATAGAGAATCTGATGTTTAAAAAAGGTGTAACAATCATCATTAAGGCATTCATCTCTTTGTGAAGTGGAATGACATTTGTCCCCAGTAAAGATGCCATAATGTGTTAGGGAAATTGTGTTATTGTGTGGGTACATGAATGCAGCACTGGTGAGTGACTTGCCCGGGGTGACTTGGCAGAATTACACTCATGCACTGTGCTGACCATATCTGGAAATGGGGTTGGTAAAATCGCAAAGAGTAAGCATGATGCACTAATGTAGCACTGTGCTTAGATGATTGAATGACTGCCAAGCAGCTAAGGTAAAACCAGTTTGATGTAGCTGGTTCTAAATGACTCTGACCTATTCTAGTAAGGTTTTAAGTGAAGAAAGATATTCTCTGGACCCATCATCACCTTCTAATTCTATCCTCTTTAGTAATCAGCTGTACAGAGTGATTTCTTTTCTTCTGACGTTCCCTTTCCCTAGCCATCTTTCACATTCATGTAAAAGATAATTATCTTTTTCATGTCATACCCATGGATAAGCCTTCAAAGGCTTCTCAAGGCCAAATGTTCATTTGTAGTCCCGCAACAGCAATGCAATGCCAATGAGTAACTAGCTGATTCTGAATTGGTGCATCATGCCTCCCTTAGTGACGTATCAAACTGGTAGGTTTGGCATGGTGCATACATGCAGTTCTGCCAAGTAAATCACCAGTGCATCATGACAACAAAAGGGTGTCCTCGAAAACATCCATGCCCCAATGATGGTACACTGAAGGAATATGCTACCCATCAGGGTTAATAGGCATGCATGTCTTCAAATGTCACTATGCCTAGTTCATAATCATTGAACTCCCAGGATGAAAAACCCAGAAACGTGTTGAAGCAAGAAACCAAATTACAAACAAAAAGTAATTTATCGGATATTAATGCCATCACAATTGCTAAATCTTAACAATAAGAATAATAACTTTCCCCCGGTAGAGCAATCCTGGCTGAAATGAGTGCAAATAAGACTGAAAGGACGGTTTGAATCTTTCTATTGAAAAGCCAGATGTATCAACCGGGACTGTGAGAATCTGCATTAATCAAGTCCGAGAGATTTGTGCAGATAGTTCATACATGAATGCAGTATTGGCGAGTAACTCACCAGTGCCGCAGTCAGGATTCTGGCCGATCCTATGAGGATGAGGATGATACGATCAGACCTGTCAACAGATGTGGCATCATGCAGTCATTGAAGGGTTAACTCAGGTAACTAACAGTCTGGGCTGTATTTAAGGAGAACTGTCAAATGTCGTCTGCGCAGCCTGAGAATACTGCTAGAAGCGTACTTCTTGGTACTCCCTGTATTTGTGTAAAATATTACAATTTTCCCTTGCAGATAAGTTTCCTCAAGTCCAATGCCAGATGTCTATAAACTAATCGCAGGCTATAAGGCCCAGTGTGTGCAACCTACGAGGTCTAGACTAAAATTTAGGCATAATATTCATAAGTGTTCTTCTAGAAATTTGTTGCCATGACAACATCAAATAGTGATGCCTGAGTAAGGACTTACTGATCCTAAAGATGAGATGCTAAGATTTGGGTTCTTTAATTATGTACACTTTACCACTTGTTTCATATTTGTTGTGCGATTGGCATAATAAACATGGTATTTACAGTGCACTGTGGAACCAAATATACGTCCATTCATATTAATGTACAGTGTACAATCACAAGTTCAATATACACTATCCTTATATATGTGGAGAAAATCGCTGGTCTGGCATATTGTCAGCACATGTAAAAGAAGAGTTGACAAATAAACCGTCGAACGTGCTCAGCCATTTACGGAGAACGAGAATTATCACAATTAAGGGTCCAAAACAAAACAATTTAAATCTAATGGATGTTTGATTACCTAAGGGGAATAACATGTCGTGTTGAAATGACAGGCTTTTACTGAAGGAACAATTCACCATCATTATGCTAAAATGGATCAATTAGATATTAATTATAACCTCCTAATCTGAGGCACCATACCAAAATGGACTGCCTATTAATGCAAATTCGATGAATATAGGAGTGTTTTATAGACTATTTTATATATTTACCTTTCTATAATTATATGACATCTATAGACAGTAAATTAATTTGATTCACCATTTACATGGAGAAACAAAAATGAAAATAACGATTAGACACGGTTACATAAAATGTTATTTCACATGAAACTAGAGGAACAGCTTACTTAGTTTATAAAGCATGAATGCCTTTTCACTGCAGTCCATGTAATTGTCAGGATTGGGTTTTAGTGTTCAATGCATTAATGGAATCATGAGTCACTGACTGGCACTGGATTGGTGTATCATGATGAAGCTATTGCTTTGAGGCATCATGAAGTCAGCGAAATGTACAGAATCAAAACCCTTTAGAATGAACCCTATGACATTGTATGAAGAAAACTGCGCTTTGTCTTCAATAACTTACAAATAACATCTAACACTACCACCAACAATGGCAGACTGCGTAGAAGAAGAAGATATATGATCGCAATAACCTCTGCTGACTTTTTATTTCTTCTCCATGATAGCCTTTGAGTGATGAGGGGCTCAGACGCCGTAGCCAACCAGCTTACACTCTCCAGACAGATGCCCAATAAGGACATGGCAGTGGCTCTAGACCCACTGCTAGGTTAATGTGAGGCCTTTGTGAGGCAAAGGTCGGAACAGTCTGGGTAACACTATCTAGACAGGAGGAATAGTAACCCAAGGTAGCAGGTTGACACTCATCCGTTATTCTACTGCAAGACGTATTTATTTTGTGGATGGCCCGGAATTCAATTAAGCTTATGAGTAAATGATCAACACCAGATATTAATGGATGTACCTACATCGAGCGAAAATGAACAGTTTAATAGTTTCTATATTCACGTGGGCATTGGGAGATTCAACATTAGAGACCTGCTACCTTGTTTAAGAGATCTTTGCTGATAGGTTATCGTCCTAGTGAAGACAATTGCCCTAAAGTACTGCAGATGCACAAAGGTTGATGTGCTTGTGTGCATCAACGTTGCAATAACATATAAATAGTCATGAAAATGTCTGTGGACTAAACGGCACCATTACATTTTGCAACATTATAGCTATAGCTAAAACATGATCCTAATATCCGATATGGATCATCTTTACTAAAGTCGAAAACCTAGGGATAGACTCATAGAGTACAGCTGCCTCCATTAGGTGTCTTACCCAGGGGCAGCACTGTCCACTTAGCCTAGCACCCCCTTGGGCTGATATGATCACCTGTCCTCCCGGGAGACCAGGGTTACATGAGAGGTGGGTCGGTGCCAGGGGCTAGGCCATGGGCTGCATACCTAATGAAGGGTGTGGGTGAGGTTAGACCTGTGCCATGCTTACAATACTCATCCAGGTCTAAACGACTGCCCCCGACTGGCCCGTAGCTAAAGCACATAGAGCTAAGGAGAAACTATAGTCTTAAAGATGCATTCTCACCAACGGTCTGACAATCACATTTCTAGTACAGTTGACTGTGCTGGTCTATAATGTGGTGAAGCATTAGTAGGTAGAATGGAGCTGTTAAGGAGCCAAGATAGGAGCTGCTAGGCATTTGTGTCTTGAATATTGCTAAAATATTATCTTCTCCAACAGCAATACACATACAAGTTTAGTTGAATTCCAATATGTATGATCATGGCACCCTGTGTTTAAACAACACCCTGCACCCTTTCATTGCTGCAAAGGTTCCTCCAAGTATTACCTATAGCCCATGGAACAGGCCTAATTTCTTTTACACTGAGCTAGGAAACAGCAGGGGAGGACAGATTGAATCCCTACTAGAGTAGATTATGGATAGGACAAATAACCAGGTTTAAGACGGTGATGTGAGCCTTTGTATTCACAATCTAAAGAAGAATTGCTGCTTTATTCACTTACTCGTAGCTATGCCCAGCCGAAGCCATATCCTTCACACTGGGGAAGGCTGAAGCGACAAATCTGAAAATGACATTGAACCAAGCGAGCCACAATATGCAAAACCCTCTTCCATCAATGCACTTCCTTTTAAGTCGTCTAAAAAGCAGTCCTTTTATCGAATACACACACACTCAGAAAAGTCTGACTTTTCTGAGTATGCAGTAAAAGAAACCTAAAAGGGTTCCTAAGACCCTGAATAACAGAGCGAAAGCTATAAAACTAAGGGAACCTTCTGGGTGTGAATCCATCATTCAATTAGGCATGCCCGTATTGAATGAGACACCCATGGCACCTACTGTGGGGAAGTCATTGGATACCCACACAAACTTCAGTCTACAAATTCATCCCCCTAATGCCAAGGCCTAATGCATGGGGTACGCGGATTCGATCCTCTTGATGAGTAGCCACGAGCTGAATATTTGGCGGTCCTGGTTAGGTTAGGAGTAGCTCGTTGAATTGTGAGCAACTCAGCGTGTCTGAGAGCAACTCAGGGGAGTCCATGGCATTTTGCTTTGTTACACTACACGGGCACTATACACCTTTTTCATTTCACTGGCGGCGTCACAAGGGTAAATATGATATCAGCGACGGGAGGTACTGGAATCGCGCGAAAAATGAGTCTCTGTTGGAGAAACAAATGAGTCGTGCTTAAAAGACTATATAGAAACCGTCGGAAATGGGGTATGTAATATGTACAATGTTAGAACATGTTGCTTATGGCTACATCAAATACCAATGTAGATATGGCAAGTAATTCTGTATGAATTCCGTATGAATTCAGCAATAGCCTACAGAGAAATACGGAAGCAACATAACGATGTCTCTTAGTGAAAAGCAAATATACCCTGAATAAGTTAATGCATTCAATCCATTGTCACAGTCAGTTCCTTCCATGTCTCTTGTGGTACTCCCAATGCATAAGAAGGCTGTGGCTCTGCCATATTTAGAGTGTTAGCAACCCTCCTAGATTCTTTGAGTTCGTTATTTGATAAATGGGAATGCGTTTGCGCGTCTTAATTTCCACCCTAAAGATGGCATAGTGATTTAATGGGCTTGATGTCGGCCTGATGCATTCATGAGTGAAGTGCTGACCCTATCTGGTCAATACACCCAAAGCCACCAGCAAGAAGTCTGCACTGCTTGGATGCAACACAAATCAGCATGAAATATCTTGCATTTGCAAAAGATGGTCTTGGATATGGTGGATATAGTCTTTGCTATGGTGGATAAAGTTTGGACGTGCTGACCATGGTTCAATGACATTTATAGCTTTTCCCTCCTATAATGTCAAAGGTATGGCTTCGGGTAAGACTAAGTGAATAAAACTGCAGTTCTTCATACTGTAGTGCATATGAACGCCCACATCACTGTCTCACTCCGGGCCGTTTGTCTTAACCATAATCTACTCTAGCAGGGACGCAATCTGTCCTCCCCTGCTGTTTCCCAGCTTGGTGTAAGAGGAACTAGGCACTCTTGGAGCTTGAAGGAACTCCTTTCTTATATTGAGCACTATAAAAAGGGTGCATGGGCTGCTGACTAAACACAGTATGCCATGATTATATATTGGAATCCAACTAAACTTGCATGTGTTGTCATTGTAGAAGATGATAATTGTAATTATTGGCAATATATTAGCAACAAATAGCAATTTTCATTTTCCCTTAGAGACTAGTTAGACCATAGGTTTATATGTGACGTGATCTGCAAAAAAGACCCTTAGTGAAGGATAAACTAAGGTGTCTTTTCCCAGTGCATGTCACATATGTTATAGCTGTAAGCTACAGGGGGCAGTCGTTTAAACCTGGATGAGTATTGTTAGCATAGCACACTCTTGTGGAGGCATAACCTCATCAAACTCCTCCATTAGGTATGCAGCCCATAGCATAGCCCCACCAGGGGACCAACCTCTTATGTACCCCTGGTCTCACAGGAGGACAGGTGATCATATCAGCCTTAAGGGGCATTAGGCTAAGCAGACAGTGTTTCCTCCTCGTAAGATGCCTAAGGGAGACTATACTATTTCTCTAGGTTTTTGGCTTTCTTGCCAAGAACTCCAAAATTGCGCCCTGTAACAACTATTATATATGTATTTTAACTGACCCCTGGATTGCTTAGTGTAATTCCAGGACCAAATAAAACACAATTTCATAGGCTTTCCAACGATACCAGATGCAATAATATTGTGATAAGCTGTGTATCTGATCCTTGATTATAGGATAATATAAGGAGTTGAATAATTATTATCTTCAAATGCCCTTACAATGCGCGCTCTGCAAAAAGTAGGGTGGATAGATTACAGAAATATTGATAGAATCGATGAGAGCAGTGATAAAGAGTGATAAAAACGTTTTAATGGGATTCTTGGGATTCCTATTATGATATTGACAAACTTCTATTCGTTATACATATGCCTTCATTTGGAGCCCCAAAATAACGTTTTCAACGCCCAGAATTAAGATATTATTAGTACGGTGGGTCATATTATATGAAGGAAAAAGGTCATTCATCATATGACACATTAACCGATTATGTCATGTAAAAGCCCTGTGTGCAATATAAAACCCGTTTAAAGGGAGCACTATATATGACACTATTTCGCTGTGGACAAGATTCGCTGGGGACAAGATATTTTCACCACATAGCTTCAAAGATATCTTACAAGAATGGCTCACTGCTGGAATGCTATTTCTGAGTGGAGACAGGACACAAAGTAGCACAAAGGGGTGTTTATTGGGACATACAGTCCCTGCTGACGGGTTGAACGAGCACTGATTAGATGGACTTAGCTGTCTCGTGCATCATATTGCGTTCTATATAACCTCTAAGATGTGGGTGGACACATCCTAGCACCAATGTTATTCTTTATGATAACATACAACCTAAGAAGTATACAGGCTCATAAATGCAATACAAGCCACAAGCACGCACTGTCAAATTACCAAATGCAAAGGTACCGTCTTTCGCTGATAAATGCAGATATTTTCTTTCTTAGGAAAGGTGCCATATACATTGTAGTGCTGACATGAGCTCACATGGACATGGACATGGACACACAGAGATACCATCTTCCATATAGAACTAGTATACATGTATGTATACATCATATGTATCAAACGTTATTTTGTTTGCTTGGCAATCATGGTAAAGTAAGTAACACATTACAGACAGGAAACAATGGGTCTAATACCTCGTAGTGAAATTAGGGTATAATTATACAGAACAAAAGGTGCCTTAAAAGATTATATATTTTCCTTGTGTCGCCATGATACATGAATCCAGCGGCTGTGAGTGATTAATTGGCCAGTGCTGCATTCCCACATTGTGCACTCCCGCAAGGTCGCCACCAATGCAGTAGCAGCTGGTATAGGCCTACATCATGACTACTATAATTTGCATGGACCATAAGCTATCAGGCGGTCCTTAACGGGATACCATACACAATGGGGCAGATACCATCAAGCACAACACAGCCGTGATCATGATCTATGACAGAGCACCGTGATATATAGGAGCGGTTCAGAATCAGTGGCGCCAACTGCTGGTTATACTTATGGAAATTAGGTAAAGTTGTCCTGGCGCAGGTCAGCATATTCCAGTTTATTGTTTGCCACTGTTGATAAGGGAAGGAGGGGCTCCGAAACAGGCGGCTGTTGGGAGATAGCAGGGATGTTATTGCATTTAGCTACTAGTGTGCTCATATGCCATATCATGCCAGAGACCCCAGTGTAATGGTTAACTTCTTGTACTTAAGGTAAGCCTAATGATACTAGGCCTATATATAGGCCTATGTGATTACAATCATCCTATCTGGGCCTATAAATATGACCACACAACCTGGTCATACTAATGAAGATATGATGACCATAGGCCAACGTTGGGTCTATGGAGGCTGTCATTCCTCTCTCCCCAGGGGTACAAACGCCACGCCCCCTCTAGAGCCCCCCCCCCCCCCCAATTATACCCCCTGCTTTATGATTTGGCATAAAATGTCTTTTACTGATCAAAGGGTCATTAAGTAGCCTACCCCGTAACACCGTTCACTGCATGCACGTGGGCATTGAAGCAAACCTTTTATTGCTTAAATTCACTGTTTGACTTTAAGGGGTCGTCTAAGTTCATGTAGATGTCACATTGTCACAGAACAGTTATGACGACCACTTAGCGGTTTACTGGAACCAAAGATGCCTTCAGTGGCTTTAAGCAATGATTGTTTAGGCCTAAATAACAACATTCATGCAGTGTCTTTTTTGTAACTAGGCCTGCTCGTGGTGGGTATGGAAAATGGTCCAAATACTTTGTGAGACGTAATTGTACGTAATTTATGGATTACCTCCCTGTTCTTTGAATTCACTATAATTGATTCTAGGCTTGTTCAACCTCCCAATGTGAGGCTTTAAAGAAATTCAAGCTTTTGGCTAGATCATAACTGGTTCCGTAGTGTAGTGGTCATCACGTTCGCCTAACACGCGAAAGGTCCTGGGTTCGAAACCCGGCGGAACCTGATAACCTTTTCTCACTCAACTTGACATGCAAACTCTGTCAAATAAAGGTGAATACGAGCGAAATAATTGCCCTCGTCTTCTCGGAGTCCAATTATGATCATAATTAAGTTAGTCACGATAGTCAGGAACCCTCACGGGTAGCCCTCTCCAATGACCAACAGTGTTTAGTAACAGCGTTTTTGGGCTTACCCTCAGGTCAATGGTAGGCCTAATAGTTTTGTCCAGAAATTATCCTAATCATCCTAGTCACGATGCTCAAAGTATAATGAAGTAATTTAAGGAGAGCACTGAATACCTTAAACCTGTCAGAGCTCAATTTAGATAAGATTGTGATTGAGGCTAATGGTAAACTGTTTATTTTAACTACCCAGGGGAACCCCCATCCTCACGAGATCTGTACCCCATCCCCCCAGCACATGAGGGATCAGACATCGTTTATCCCCCCTTATTCCCCACCTCTAGTTGCCCCCACCCAATAAGGGCACCCCGTTGTTTTACCCTTTAAGGGCCGCACCATAGTGATGGTCAGCACCAGTAACTCGCTATAGTGAGAGCCGACATGCTGGGTGGTGCTAATGGTCTATCTCAATAACATACCATCAGTTTCACAACCCTTTTATAAGCTTATTAAGCTTAAGGAGAACCTGAACTTTGATCAACCCTTTAAAGACGCATGCACGTCGCCTAAAGTTGACTCGTGTCATCATGAAGCACCAATGCAGCCATGGCAAATAGCTTGCTGGGGCTATATTGGTGCATCATGATGACCCTTCGGGAGTGTTTCACCCCTGTATAGGGTCGGCATGATGCTTGAATGCAACACTGGTGAGTTACTCGCCAGGGCTGTATTCATGCATCATGATGACCGAGGGAATGATGCATTACTACATCATGCCGTCCTCAAAGGCTTACTGTTAACAGTATCCTCCTGCATCTGTGTTGGCCATGTATGATTGATAATTATATGATTTTAAGAAATATATATTATAATCATTCTCAGGACATATGTCGCTGAGTGGTTTTAGCTACTAGGTGCTTAGGCTAGTGGCAGAAACTCATTTATTTAACCGTTTTTTAGAGTTAATATTACCATATTTTATGGGTGGGAAGGTTCAAAGTCTTGAACAGGGTGGGCTAAAACCACTCAGCGACATATGTCCTGAGAATGATTATAATATATATTTCTTAAAATCATATAATTATCAATCATTCCTCAGGACTATATAGTCGCTGAGGGTTTCGGCTATTTCATCTCATTCGGTAAAATTAACTCAAGGCCAGATTTACTAAACTAGAACTTTATTTCTAATTAGCAGTGATCTCACCTTTCACTGAGGCTGTTTTCAAACAGATCGTGTATACATCTAGATCAAATATCATAAGTATGATGTCTAAGATAACACAAAATCTCTGTGGTAAATATGTTCTACACATATATCCTCTAAACATGTTCTACACGTATGTCCCACCTGGGTTGGAGCAAGACCCTACTTAAAATCCCTAGGGATCTAAGTTTGTTGTCGTACTATATGGGTTCATGACCCTATCTACTTGTTACAACTAGTTATGTGAGGCATGACGGAGCTCCGGTCTGCCACCTAGACCGGTTATGTAGTGTCTATGACTCCTCATGTGCCTCTAAGGCTGGGATGAAGTTAGTGTCTCTAGTGGGCGTGGTCGCTGGGCGGTTATAGAACCGTCTGAAGGTTGACTCCCCCGCCCACCCTGCTGAGTGCAGGATACGGGGGAGGGCCACCGCTGCTCGTGAGGCTGCGCTAGTAGACGCGTGTCTACAGCTGTATGCTGAGAAACGTTCATTGATCCCTGCCTCTGTTAGGACTGCTTTTACTGTTCTAGATATCGTTTCTGCAGAGGCCCTCCTGTAGGGTGGCCTGCAGATTGACAAGACATAGGGTCTGGCTGGTTCGGTCCTACTGTCCTGAATGTATGCTTTTAAGTGAGAAAGTACACATAGCCTCTCATTCTGATATGCACTAAATCGTAGAGTCAGAGGGTTTTTCCCCGGGTTGTTTGATTTCATCTTTGAGGAGAATTGGATGGTTACAGCCCCTTCTTCCCAATTGAAATCATTCACATTCAGGCTATGGAGAGTTTGTAGTCGTTGACCAGTGGCCAGAAGGAATAAAATGCAGGTCCTCTGGAGTAGTTTTTCCAGTGTTAGGTCCTGCAAGTTACCCCAACTATCCACGAGTTCTAATACCACCTGAGGGTTCCAAGTATCTACATATTTGGGCCTTGGTGGCTTTAGATTTGCTACTCCCTTCATATACCTGGACACTACAGGATGTTCACCAAGTTGAAATCCTTCGATTTTAACAAAGCATGACAGAAACGACTTTGCAGCATTGATGCTGCCATACCCCAAGTTACTGTCCAGCATACCCTGTAGAAAGTCCAGGCAATTCTGCAGGGTAGGTGAGAGTAGTATAGTATGTATCGGAACGGGACTATAGTTAACTACTGTTTATTACTCAATCGACATGCAGCCAATCAGAGGCCTCCATTTGGTCACGTGACCCCCTCATTTGCATAATTACGTAATAGGCCACGCCCCCTCATTTGCATAATTACGTAATAGGCCACGCCCCCTTGATCACCAGCCAATCAGAGGCTTCCATTTGGTCACGTGACCCCCTCATTTGCATAATAGGCCACACCCCCTTGATCACGTGACCCTTTCATTTGCATAATAAGCCACGCCCTCTTGATCACCAGCCAATCAGAGGTCGCCATTTGGTCACGCGACCCCCTCATTTGCATAATAGACCACGCCCCCTTGATCACGTGACCCCTTCATTGACATGATAGACCACAACAACATCACGTGACTATCTTTGTTTGTAAACAACACCACGTGGCTCTCTTTGTTTGTAAACAACACCACGTGGCTCTCTTGTTTGTAAATAAGACCTACTAAGTTTAGGCATAGGTAACAGCAGTGTTTGTAAATAACGCCTACTATGTTTTCAGTCATAGGTGTCTAGAGCAGCAGCAGCAGCAGCATCTTCAGCAGCAGCAGCAGCAGCAGCCGCGTCATAAGTGTCTAGAGCAGTAGCCACGTCATAGATGACTAGTGCAGCAGCAGCAGCAGCATCTTCAGCAGCAGCAGCAGCAGCAGCAGCATCATAGGTGTCTAGAGCAGGAGTAGCAGGAGTGTCATAGGTGTCTAGAGCAGTGGCAGCAGCAGCAGCAGCAGCATCATAGGTGTCTAGAGCAGGAGTAGCAGGAGCGTCATAGGTGTCTAGAGCAGTGGCAGCAGCAGCAGCAGCAGCATCATAGGTGTCTAGAGCAGGAGTAGCAGGAGCGTCATAGGTGTCTAGAGCAGTGGCAGCAGCAGTAGCAGCAGCGGCAGCAGCAGTAGCAGCAGCAGCATCAACAGTATCTTCAGCAAAAGCAGCAGCAGCCGCGTCATAGGTGTCTAGAGCAGTGGCAGCAGCAGTAGCAGCAGCGGCAGCAGCAGTAGCAGCAGCAGCATCAACAGTATCTTCAGCAAAAGCAGCAGCAGCCGCGTCATAGGTGTCTAGAGCAGCGGCAGCAGCATCTTCAGCAGCAGCAGCAGCAGTAGCAGCAGCAGCAGCGTCATAGGTGTCTAGAGCAGCAGCGTCATAGGTGTCTAGAGCATCAGCCGCAGCAGCAGCAGCATCTTCAGCAGCAGCAGCAGCGGCAGCAGCAGCCTCATCAGCAGCAGTAGCAGCAGCAGCAGCAACATCTTGAGCATCAACAGCATCTTCAGCAAAAGCAAAAGCCCGTAACTTAGCATCATGGGCATCAGCTATAGCCGTAACAGCGACACTGCGACTAGCAGAAGCAAAACAGGCTATTTGTTTAGCAGCTGTACAAGCATTAATAGCATTAGCCCTAGCAGCAGCCGCAACAGCGGCACTTTTAGCAGTCGTTGCAGCATCAGTAGCAGCAGCATCGGTAGCAAGAGCGGAAACAGTAGCAAAAAGATTAGCAGCACGAGCAGCAGCGGCGAGAGTAACAGCAACGTTGTTAGCAGCATTGGCAACTTCGTATGCTGCATGTGTAGCACGAACAGCGATACGAGCTTCACGTTTTGCACGAGCAGCAGCATTAGCTGCAGAAGTAGCCCTCACACTTTCCAGCCACCCGTACGAATCTTGATAAAAACCAACTTCCACCTTACGAGCTTCACGTTTTGCACGAGCAGCAGCATTAGCTGCAGAAGTAGCCCTCACACTTTCCAGCCACCCGTACGAATCTTGATAAAAACCAACCTCCACCTTGCTACTTGTTGACTCATCAGTAAACATGGACGTCTCCTCATGTGGTGTTGTCGCGGCTCTGTAGTAGTGTTGGGATTGCTCACATTCGGTAGAATGTAGAGTGATTCCTGATGACGCCATGCTGAAGGTGGTTGAAGAAGTGTGTGGGACTCATGTTTCACTCTCGCTTATGTACTAGGCTCCGAGATAAGCTTCTTAACTCAGGAGGAAAACTCTCACTAGGAAGGCGACCGGCTGTCTACCTGTGTAGGCGCGGGTTCGTTACATCTTTAATCCTGTTCGACCCTCCGAGGAAATACATGAAAAAACAAAAGACTCGAATCCGCAGACAGTAGGAAGCTATAAGGAGCTTAACTCGTGTTTGATTTAAGCTGTCTACCACACGCACGCGCTTGTAGTCACAGCTAGAGTGGCAGACTTCTGTCCGCCCGCTGGCGCATGACAATCGACTTTAGACACCCCCTGTAGTTTGTTTTTTTGCATACACAGTTGACTAGCATCTTAAGCTCTTACTCAGCTATAAGCTCATATACATGTAACGCGCATTACTCTTCTCTATGGTAATTATCAGATCGATTTAAGGGTGGAAAGGGCTTAGGTGATGTAGATCCCTCTCTAGCTGAAAACAGGCTTAGACTATAGCATGTAGGCAGCTGGCCGCGTTAAACACCCCTGTAGTTTTTTGTATACACTCTCGATCCCCTCTCTAGGTGAAAACAAAAGCTTAGAAGATGAGGTGATCCGGCCACTGGCTGGCGCGTCACACCTGGCGTTAATCACCCCCTGTAGGCTTTGTATACGCTCTCTAAGTGAAAAACAAAAAAGCTCCCTCCACGGGCTGGCGCGTCACACCTGTCGTTAAAACGCCCCCTGGAGTCTTAGTATACACAGGTGCCCCGCCTTATCTATTCACCAGCTATAAGCCCATATACGCGTACATGCGATTTTTGATACCCTCTCTGGAATAGGGTGGGGCTCAAGGTGAAAACAAGATTAGTCCATTCGCTCTCTCAGCTATATAAAGAGCCTCAATTGTTCTTGCAACAGCACTTCACCACCGGTACACTATCAGTCACGAGGCAGATGTTTGCGGCATGGGTCATACAGGTTACCTACTAATAGCGGTTTGGGTGAGTAGATCACTTTTTTTTCCCCTAAAAAACAACAAAAAAAAACCACTTATGACTCAGGTATGTATATGTAGCACTGTTAGTGTAAGTACACAGTAGAATCTACTGTACTATAGACTCGGCCCTCTGAAGACGGCGGAGCGCGTTAATGCGCGGGTCTGTGGCGGCGTCACTTGTTTTTTATTCTAACTAAAAAGTCAGAAGTCGATCTACGACCTATCAAAGACAAATTTGTGATAAGTTCAAACTAAATAAGAGACAGTTTGAGCGTCTCTTAGTCGCTGTCAAAGATGCGAATAACGAACGCGCTGAGGGCGGGGTTCAGGTCACGTATAGTTCCTTGCTCTTTCGTCAGATGGCGCCACAATAGGGGATTTGTACATTCCTACGATGCTCGCGAACATTTCAACGCATAATGAGCTATATAGGCAACAAAGTGTGCTTCTGAATATATTAAAATATAAAAACAATTCAATATTGTGTATTTCTGATAGAAATGAGGCAGTTTCTTTGAATACCAACTAAACTATAGCGAGATGAAAAATACCACACCATATCTAAGGCTTTATAAAAGATACATAGGCAGAAACTCTCGCCGAGTCGGTAATCTGAAAAACGAACCAACTCGTTGTGCCACAAGGGCCCCCACCCAACGGGGGCCTTTTGAGCTCAGGCATGTTGTTTCTCAACACTAGGTGTAATTAATTACGCCCATGTTGAGTAGCATCTACTAACCAACTGACAGTGTCAGTTGGTTGGCCCCTCTTTAGGGGCCACACAATAAATAAAGAATAGAGACCTAAGGGAACGTTCACAAACGTCTCCCCTTCCTACGGGGTGGGTGGGTCTTTGGGTTTAGTGACAAAACAGCGACATGTCAGTTCTCTTTTTTTTTCCAAGTCTACATATTATTTATGATTAAAAAAATTTAAAAAAAAAACCACGCTAATAAAGTGCGCTGATCAAAAACTGAATAGAAAAATAACCAAAAATAGGTTGGTAGCTGATCGGTCGTTGTCACACGGTGCAGAAAATTTACTGCATATCGGACCAGGGGATAGTCTGGCAGCGACCCGCCACCCCGTCCACAAGCTGTGTACAGCACCCCGTTTCTCTTTGTCCATATTGGCTAAAAAAAACGGGACATTGTTGACTTGGCTATTTTACCCGTCTGGGTCTTATTATTTAAACACCTCGTGTTGACCCTGTGGGGCAGCGGGTACATGGAATAAACGTGTCCAAGTGCACGCTATCTAACACATAACCGAAGGTTACTGAGTTATGTAATAATAGTTATGTAATAATAACTGACCTATGAGGTCGCCAGTCAGTTTGCCGTGATTATTTTGACACACTCTCAGTTACTCGTAGCACATCTAATACATAATTAGACTCAGCCTCATATAAGACAGTCTCGGCCACGCAGGCTGCATATCGGACCAGGGAGATAGTCTGGCAGTGACCCACCAGCCCGTCCACAACCTGTGTACAGCACCCCATGTCTCTTTGTCCATATTGGCTAAAAAAAAAACACAAAAAAACAGGTCATTGTTGACTTTGGCTATTTTACCCGTCTGGGTCTTATTATTTAAATCACCTCGTCTTGACCCTGTGGGGCAGTGGGTATATGGAATAACCGTGTCCAAGTGTACTCTATCTAACACATAACCAAAGGTTACTGAGTTATGTAATAATAACCACCCTATGATCCTATGAAGGCGCCAGTCAGTTTGCCGTGATTATTTTGACATACTCTCAGTTACTCGTAGGGTATCTAATACATAGTTAGACTCAGCATCATATAAGACAGGCTCGGCCACGCCGGCTGCATATCGGACCAGGGAGATAGTCTGGCAGTGACCCACCAGCCCGTCCACAACCTGTGTACAGCACCCCGTGTCTCTTTGTCCATATTGGCTAAAAAAAACCCCAAAAAACAGGTCATTGTTGACTTTGGCTATTTTACCCGTCTGGGTCTTATTATTTAAATCACCTCGTCTTGACCCTGTGGGGCAGCGGGTATATGGAATAACCGTGTCCAAGTGTACTCTATCTAACACATAACCAAAGGTTACTGAGTTATGTAATAATAACCACCCTATGATCCTATGAAGACGCCAGTCAGTTTGCCGTGATTATTTTGACATACTCTCAGTTACTCGTAGGGTATCTAATACATAGTTAGACTCAGCATCATATAAGACAGGCTCGGCCGCGCCAGCCGCATATCGTACCAGAGGGATAGTCTGGCAGCAACCCGCCATCCCGTCTACAATCTGTGTACAGCAGTCTGGACCAGACCACCAACTCTGGGTATAGCATTCTGGATGCCTGTAGCAAGACTGGATCTAACCCTTTAATAGTCGCATAGCGCTTTAATGTGCAGTGCCCGTTGTCGTCATAAGTCATGAATGCGGCACTCAGAGTTCCTCACCAGGGCTGCATGCATGCATACACTGGCATATCGACAAAGGGCGTAGCGCATTAAAGCACTATTGCCACCTTTAGCATTAAAGCGCTGAGGGTTTGTTGTTTTTTTTGATAGTGTAGAAACCAATATCTGTCTAATTAAACCCCTTATCAGTGCTGTTTTTTTTTGGGGTTTTTTCACATACAAAAAGAATTAGGTAATGGCGCTGCAGTACTCTGAAAAGCGGGTGGCGGTGAATTTCCATTTAGATCCTGAAAAGGGGGGCGGTCAGATGTCGTCAAGGCTCTGATAAGTAGGGCAGTTAAAATCATATGATTACATTGAGCTAATTTTCTTGCTGAAAGGAATGAATAATTGTATTTGTATAAAATTCACACACACACACACACACACACACACATCCCACACACACACACACACACACACACACACACACACACACACACACACACACACACACACACACACACACACACACACACAGGACACCTGATGATCTCCACACGATGACCTGATTGCTCTTCCTAAAAAAAAAAATGCCCAACTCGATCTACCTACTCAACAGGGTTTCAGTGTATAGCGTATTAGGGGTTTTTCTGATGCGTATATTATATTGAGATTGATTTTCAACTTTTGTGATCAGTGGTTGGTCCTTAAAAGGACCGTTTGGTAGAGAGAGGGTCGCAGGGACCTTGCTGCTGAAGCGGAGGGCGTGGTCATAACGCGTGGCAGTCCTTCAGCAGCTCCTCCAGCACGGCGGGCGGTAGTCCTTCCTCCATGCAGACTTGCTGCTTGACCTGCTCCACGCACCGGCGGATGAGTTGATCAGCGACGTTCTCGATCAGCTCATCCACCACACCCTCTGCTTCAGCAGCAGTCCGCTGTCTCTCCTCTCTCTGTAGCGAGGCAAAGAACTGCTTCTCCACGGCCGCATCGATCATAGATCGAGAAACGGCCACGAAGTTCTGTCTCTCCGCCTCCTCTCTCTGTTGCACGGCTACGAATTCCTTCTCCACGGCCGCATCGATCATAGATCGAGAAACGGCCACGAAGTTCACTCCGTGAGCCATTTTGTCGAACTGACTTCCTAGCCGCCTGAGAGATGCTGACGTCACACTATTTTCGACGACGCTATGACGCGCACGAGGTAGACAGACGACGTCGTTTCACTTCCTTATTTGGAGTTTGGGATCTTTTGACACCGAAGTCATACCGTACGGTCGCGATAAAGCAACTAGTGTTGAAAAGCGTGCCGGTCTTTTATAAGCGCCGGAGTATAAGAGCCTCCAAATGTTTTTTCTCAAGCACTAAAATCGCGACTTTGAATAAGCGCCAGCGCCTGGCTTGTATATAGCTCCTGAGTAAGAACTTCACCGAATTGAAAAGCCCTCCCTCAGAGCTCTTAATCGCGACAGTACGGTACAAATCTGATGTCAACCCGCGCCAAAAACAAAAAAGGTGTTCCGGTCACACGTACCTACGACGAGCGACCTTCAGCTATCACCACGTGAAGAGTGGGAAATAAATTTTGTACGGCAAGAAAACTGAAAACTGATAACGATTCCATTAGATAAGTATTTGGTTCCAATCTATGGCGAGATATTTTCACCAAAGCGATTGATTTATATGTCTGTAAGGTTCAGCTCTCCAACACTCTCCAATGTCCGCCGGTGCACGACGGTCGCCGCCCATCATTAGTCACAACTAAACTTCTGCTGGAGAGTGAAAGTTACGTTGAGTCTTGAGGTGCGCAGAGATACTATCTGCCGCAGCCTGATTTTAGTTCCACGCTATTTAGATAACCGCCCCATTTAAAATCTCTCTCTCGATCCTAGTAAAGGAAAAAAAAAGGCTAGAGTTTATCATGGACGCGTCTCAGTTTCAGTCAAGCCGTAAAGTGAAGAACCAGAGCTTGTACATATTCCCACGTGGTGAGGGGTGACCCCGCGGGGCGTTCAGTTAGTACTGAGTCTATACTCAAGGTCAAGTTCCACTCTCTAAACAGAGCTTTAGCGACTCCGTCATATAGACTAGACCGCGCGCGCGATTTTTTTTCGCTGAAGCAGCTAATCGATGGAAGAGTAGAGAACAGGTGCTCGACCAAAAATCTGCTTCAGAGGCTTGTTATCAGGTATTAACAGTTAAATCAAAATATTTCAAAACATCCAGAAAAGCAGAATAACATGTCCTACGGGCTACAGCCGGGCACTGACGAGCAGACGGCGCTGACGTCATTTCAATCAGGTCACAGGGCTCTTTAGACACCTTTTCTGTAAGACCCGTCTCATACCTTAGTATATAATACCGTAAACACCGGTGATTAGTATATGATCACATTGGAGTCGCGGATCCACGAAGAGGCTGAATAAGCCTCGCGCGGACCCGCCACTTGAAAATGTGACATAATCTTACCATGCGCTTTGTTTTGTTTTTGTTTCTATTTACAACAGCAAACATTTCAAACAACCTATTGTTTTTTTAAAATGATGAAAAATCAGCCCAAAAAAAAAGTAAACATTTTAGAGCTAAATTTGTGGAGGATAGTCGGACATGCTGATGTCACTAGACCCCTAAATTCGATATGGTGACATGGGCATTTTCTTAAAATTCGATACGACGACACGGGCACGGACATCTAAGTGACATGGGACATGTGGCATTTCTTGAGTCCCACATGTGCCATGGACCATAGTGACATGAGGAAAAAAAAAAAAAAATGTTCAAAGAGTGCATCAGAAAAGTGCCATTTCAAGCCTAAACATTTCGCCAAATTTTTTTTTCTCTTGGATGGTACTCGGTTTTGCAGTGTCTGGGTCCTTAAAAATGTACCAGAATGCTCAAATTCGGGTTCTAAATATTTTCAAAAAACGTTTTCTCCCTTAGTGACGTGTGACATGGACATTTCTTAAATTCGACATACGGCTGCATGGGGAGGACCCACCCGTCAAGGGCCCCATGATGACTCATACCCGCCGCGTTCAAACTAGCGTGGTGGTTATAGGTAGACCTTCTTTCAGTATCCACGTGACCAGATCCATCGCCGTCTCTTGAGCAACAGTAACCGAGGTAACTAGGGTTATTGTTATCCGGTCCGTAAGACGACAGTCTAAGACGGTGTGTAGTCGCGTTTTGCTCTCCCTAATACTCTAATTCAAGTCGAGTTACCGCTAACCCCTACAAAAAGAGGGTCATTTGTGTAATTCAAAAGGCGTTCCTTTGTTAGCAATGAGGGGGTCGTTCTATTCATTGATTTTTTTTTTTTTTTGTTTTTTTTTTTTTTTTTGTTTACAACAACAAGTCAAAGTACAGTCAATCAACCGAGATCCTTTCTACTCCGTGGGGGTGTAGAAGGATCTCCCCCCTGAGGTTACAAAGTCACCTCTTTATTTAAAGGGTTACAGGTCGCAAAGTCGCTTTCGCTTTCGCTTACAAGTCACAAAGTCGCATGAAATATTCAAGTCAAAAAGTCAAATTCATCAACTATCAGCACAGTCGTTTGAAAGGCATCAAGTCACCGAAAAACTCCTCTACAGTCACCTCCGACTCGCCTCCTCCCTACCCCCCTAAAGGGGGGTAGAGAGGAAGCGATTCCCTAGAGATCAGATAATTTTTTTTTTTTTCTCCCGAGCAGACCCTAAAAGCCCCCCCTCCCCCCCAAGTGCCCGCCCACCCCATAAATAGTGCCCCCCTCCCCCCCTCCCCTCCCCATGCATCTTAAAGTGCCCCCCTCCCCCCCTCCCCTCCTCCCCTCGCCCCTTATAGAAGCCTCCCATTAGCTAGTCCAAGTCATGTGACCAAAAGGGAGGCGTAGTCTGTCTATTGTCTATATTATGCAAATGAGGGAGGGGGTCAGGTCACGTGACCAAGGGGGTGTGGCCTATTTTCTAAATAAAGAGCGCTTCCGGTCACGTGACCAAGGGGTGTGGTCCTATTATGCAAATGAAAGAGTCACGTGATCCATGATTATGCAAATGAGGGAGTCACCTGACCAAATGGAAGCCACTGATTGGCTGGTGATCAAAGGGGCGTAGTCTACTATGCAAATGAGGGGGTCACGTGATCAAGGGGGCGTGGTCTATTATGCAAATGAGGGGGTCACGTGGGGGTCACGTGACCAAATGGTGGCCCCTGATTGGCTGGTGATCAAGGGGGTGTGGCCTATTACGTAATTATGCAAATGAGGGGCGTGGCCTATTACGTAATTATGCAAATGAGGGGGTCACGTGACCAAATGGAGGCCTCTGATTGGCTGCATGTCGATTGAGTAATAAACAGTACTTAACTATAGTCCCGTTCCGATACATACTATACTACTGGTGAGGCTGGATTAATGTCTGTTGTAGTCGTGAAGTTAGTCCATTTCTTGGCCATAGAAGTGTACTGCTTTCTGGTCGCCTCTGACCAGGATGCAGTGAGTGTAGTCCAGGTGGACTCAGGTAATCCTAGTCCCATCCACACTTGGTCTAGAGGGGCAAGAACCTCAGGTAAACCCTCCCCGCCATTGGGAAGGTTCTGTGGCTGTCGCCTGGCCAGACCAAGGTGTCCTGTTTCACTGGGAGATCTAGTTTCCTGGACATCCCTGGGAGACTGAGCGTCAGAGGATACCAAGGCTGGGTTGGCCATACAGGGAACACCAGTATCCCTGTTGGCTTGTCCTTGGCGATCTTCCTCAGTACCCTGCCGAGATAAGAGAAAGGAGGGAAGATTAGACAATCTTTCAGTGACCATGAGATGGTGAAGGCATCAACTGCCAATGCATGGGGGTCATACTGTAGTGACACATAATCGTTACAGAGTGCATTATAGGGTGAGGCAAACAGATCAATGCATGGTCTGTGGAATTTTGAGAAGACTATCTGCTGTACTGGAGTAGAGAGTGACCATTCCTGTGAGGTGGTGAACGCCCTGGAGGCCCTGTCTGCTCTGACATTCAACTTTGAAGGGCAGTAGCAGGTGACAAATGTAATTTTGTTCCTCCAACATAACCTGCAAATCTCCTCAGTGACCTCATTGCATTGCCATGAGTTAGTAGATCCCCCTTTGTTCAAACAGGTGATGGCAGTTGTATTGTCGATAAACAATTTTATGTGTCTGCCATGGAGTCTTTTTCTCAAGTGGATTATTGCCAGTTTAATGGCCCTAAGTTCGAGCAGATTGATGTGTAATTCCTCACTGATGGACTCACACCATTCCTCCCCATATTCCAGGTCTCCCTCCTCGAGATATAGGCCCCACCCAGTGTTAGATGCATCAGTAAATATAGTTCTGGTGGGTACCTTCTCGTCATAGCACTGGTATGATTTGGGTAGCTCTGTGATCCACTCTGCAATCCTACCAAGGATAAAAGCTGACAGATTCATGGTGGAGTCATAATTACCCCTTGACCTAGCTAATGCTATGATTGCTGCTACCTGCGGTTTTTTAACCAGTACATGGCTTTTTCTATTCCCTGGTCTTGTGGCTGCAAACTTTCCCACTAGACCTGAGAATTGCCTGATTGTGGCTGACTTTTTGTGCAGGTAATATTCGATTTCCCCTAACAATTTAGATAGTTTCTTATCTGGTACTGTGAGTCGGAGAGTGTTAGAGTCAATAATAAACCCCAGATATTGTATTTGTTGAGAGGGGATCAGTGATGATTTTTCGAAATTAATGGTGAAACCCAGCTTCAGAAATTTGTATGACGAGGAAAGGTGTGTCTCTGTTCACTACTCCTTCAGAACTGAATCAGGTGAGTTTTTACCGCCCTGACCTGGGCTAATTGGGTCAACTGACCTCAACATTATACAAGCTTCTGCAAAACGTCCACTGTGGCCCTCACATAACCCTCTACTTCCTGGGGAGAGTCCCCAAAGATAAGGGTATCATCAATGAAGAAAAGCACCTTTGCACCATAGGTTTCCCTCAGGTGAGCCATCACTGATTTCATGACTCTGGTGAATAAACGTGGCCCAGGTGAATAGCCATTAGGCAGACAAGTAAACCTATAACGTTTACCATGGAATTGTAGCTGCAGGAGGTCTTTGTCTCTCTCTTTAATGCCCAAAGCGAAGTAGGCTTTTCTGATGTCCACACTGGACATATGGCAGTGTTTGGGAATCGTTCTCATGACCTTATCCAGGTGATCCATTTTAAAATGCTGATACTCTGTGAACTCATTGAGTTCTGAGAGATTTAGAATCGGTCTAAACTTGCCATCAGACTTTTCTCTAAGGAACATGTGAGACACAAAGGCTCGAGGGGAGGCTGTGGCCTCCTCCAGTATACCCTCCTGTAGCATTGTGTTAATTTCATTACTCAACTGAGCATCTTTAATCGGATTGGAGTGAGCAGAATCAGGTATTATTGTTTGTTTTGGTAATTCAGTCACAGAGATAGGTAAACCCTTCACCATATCCAAAACCCATTTGCTGTTAGTAACACCATGCCATTTTGCTGCATTAGCAGACACACCCCCCGCTTTAAAGGGTGGTTTAGGGACAGAAACATTTACACTTACATCTATCCGCTCTGCTGGTTGCCCCTGTTGCTGTGGCCACTGTGGTGTCGGCTCCTGCCGCGACCTCGGCCCCTCCCCCTGCCACCGTTGCGACGGTTGTTGGTGTTGGGGTTGTAACCATTCCCTGCATTGTTGTTGTTGGATCCCTGCCCTGCATTGTTGCTGCGGCCCCGGGCATGGCCGCGCTGACCGTTTCCCCGACCCTGTCTGTCATAGGGGTGATGACGGCTCCTGCTGTTATCATTAGGGGCATTGTGACGTACAAAAGCCCCCTTCACGGTGTTGGCCACTTCTCTGCGGGTTAGCACCCTTTCCCTTAGGTTCTCACCCAAGAGGAAAGTGAAGCCCTGGGATCCATCATTCTTTGCCAGACACTGGGCATTACCCTTTAGGCTCTGCCTTAGATTTATTCTTCGCAAGTTATTGAGTTTATTTGAAGCCCTCCCTATGAGCTTCAGAGAGTTAACTGTATGTTTCGCCAAGTCCACTGGTTCCAGCACCTCCCCTTTATCTATAGTTTCTAGTACCTTCACCAGAGGTCTCGCAGCAAACTGAAGGGCCCACTGTGCTGCCCCCAGCTCTGTATCACGGGCTAGTGTACGGTCAGGCAGTCCCTCTATAACCTCAGGGTTCACTCTAGTCTTAGAGAGAACCTCTAAGTTAGCTGGCTTGGGAAGGGATTCATATATAGTAGCAACGTCCTCTTTAGACAGAGGGTGGCTCCAGATGGCTGTGACTAAGTTCTGCACGTTTTCTGAAACGTCTTGGCCACTGGCATCAGGGGTTATTTTTACAGGGATTGATATTCCAATCAGTGGTGAGATATATGCCCCTCCCTGGGCTGGCTGCAGGGGTGCAGGTATAGCAGGGATAGGGGCAGGTACCGGGGCAGGTCTGTGTGCCATTCCCTGTGGTGGTTGTACATAGGCTATAACAGGAGCTGGTGGTGGTGGAGGAGGAGGGGGAGGCGCGGCTCCCGCAGCGGCAGGGACGGGTACTGGCGTCCCAGCCACGTGGTGGGGACGCGCCGCCCCGCCTCCGTCCTGGTGCACTATACCCTGTCCAGCGTCGGGTGTGTTGTTGGCCGCCCTCGGGGGAGCCCCTGCTGCTGCACTGACTGGTCGCTGCTGCACACGCTGGTAGGGTAATCTCTGTGGCTCTGGGGGCCCTGGTAACACATAATCTGGGGGTGTGAGGTCTATTGGTGGTAGGATCACCCTAGGCCTCTCTGGTACCACTGGTACCGTGGCTTCCTCCTGCTCTATAGCATCCGTATCCAAGGGTAGGAATTGATAGGGCCGGGGTTGAGGATTTTCTGCATAGCCAAAGTTCTGTCTCTGGAGAACTGAAGGCGGCCTGGAGGCAGGTGACACAGCATCATAGACAGGGGAGGTCTCCATTCTCCTACGTTTTGCCTCCTGTGAGGGGAGGGCCATCCCAGCTAGGGGCTGGGGCGGAGCCCTCCACACCTGAGAGGGAGGGGGTGTGTTGAGATCACCATGTGTCTCATCCTCCAGTGGGGTCCCCACCCCACGTCTGGTGTACACTGGGGACGTATCATCGGCCACAGCTGTATCATCCCTAAATCTCCTAGAGGGTTGGGTGAACAGTGGTGCCTGGGTATTGTCCGGGTGCTGCACACCTGTATCTGTTGAGAGCAGGTCTGCCATCTCAGGTGAGATGGAGTGAGTAGCTCGCCTGGGAGGTACTTGGTACTCCTCAGAAAACAGGGCTTCCTGTGAGTCCAGGTTGCTTGCCATCGTGGGTAGTACGAGTAGTGGTCAGCACAAGTGTATCCGTAAGAATGAAGATGGTGCACCCCAACAGTCGCACAAAAGTCAATTAATTGGGTTACTATGACCCAATTGCCCCGGGGGATTTCATTGGTCAAACTTTGGCCCAATTTTCGTGAACTCTGGAAGGGCAGTTGACCTTTGCCCTCCTCCAGCAAGATACAGAGGGTCCATTGTAAAACGCCTGCTTGGAGGGGGTCCCGAATCTCCGCCAACAAGGCAGGAAACGGGTAGTATTAGCGGCATGGATAACGGCCCTCCCATGGAGAGCCCGCCCATCCTTCCTCCAGGGTGACGCCCATTTAAAGGGCATGATGGGCATCTAGCTACTGGTTTCCAACGCCTGTTGTTTGATCCCAACCCAGCCCGCACCTTTCATCTAAGGATGAGAGGGTACAGGACAAGGGGTAGGGTGTCTGTTAGGCGTGTGAACAAGCCCTACACACAGGCTTCCAGCCATGAACTTTTGAACCCTGGAGAACGTGCCATATACTGGACACAAACCTAACTTAAGAACCCTTGAAGTATTAAAAAATATATACATTAACACTTCGTCAGGGGAGTAATACTCTATCTTAAGATGGGAGTGAATTACTATCACTCAGGGATTTATCCCTATAGGGAGTCAAGCTCACCTTATGACGGGAGCAGTGCTCTACCAACTCAGCCTGGGGCTGAAGGGAGAGGAGAGGTACCAGGTACCCCCCCCCCCCCTGCTCGTCCAACAGAGGGACGAGGGTGAGGCGTCCCCTTACCAGAGGGGCGGCCTCCTAGAACCTCCCGCCGGGAGGCTGAGCTTCTACCGGTGACCGTGGAGACCAGAGAACGTCTGCACTCCACGGTCCCTAAGCACGCAATGAGTTTCTGCCACTAGCCTAAGCACCTAGTAGCCGAAACCCTCAGCGACTATATAGTCCTGAGGAATGATGGAGAAGCAACCCTTGAGCTGATAGACCTGACCACATAATTGCCAAATGGGGCTCCACTAAGAGAATATGGTGGCTTGCGTATGAATCCCTGCAGTTTAATCTGTTATCCCCTTCTTTGTCGGCCTCGCCAAATCCTGGGAGATTCACTTTAGTGTTACATTCAAACATCAGACTGACCATGCGACGTTCATACACCTGCCATACACTCTCGAAGGGTCGCCATGATACATAAATATCACATAATTGTTACCATTCGAGGAAAAAGAGCCATCCGGGAGGGAATTAATAATTAAAGTTTGTGTCATAACCTTTAAAATGGGATATCATAAACTAATAAATTCCTGGTGGTTCTGTCGGAATCGCTCTTCAAACATAGGTTCATATGACTAACTGTAGATAGTAGGCCTATACTGATAAGCTTTAAATTTTCCTACAGTAAATGGTGATAATGACGAGAAATTGGGTATGCTGATGAATTACCAAATAAAATTTGATTCCTCAGTGTAATTTTGATTCTAGAAGGAATTCTTATGGTCTGTGTAAAGTCAGGGAATTTTGGACTGAAATATCATGCAGATATAGACACACACTGGACTCCATGAAGTACAAGTCATCTCTTTTTATTCAGTAAGGGTTCAGCAGCAGCAGACAATGCTGGCTTCTGATTGGTTGATAATATAGACATAATACTATGACATCTCCCCTTCAATATGACTGTTCGTTATGACTGTTTGTTATGACTGTATGGCTCAGAAACTACTTATTTTCTATTAAGCGATCTGGCCTCTTAACACTTCTGGTTGAGCGGCGAAGTTCAGATGTGGCAGAAGCTGCTGATTGACTAGTCCCTAAATCAACAGAACCAGAAGCACCAGGTGCTTCTACAGGACCTGGCAGCGGACTACTAACAACTCCTGGCCGGTTCCAGCCCTTCTGGTTGTCGTCCTTCATGACAATGCTCACGCCCGGCTGCAATGATTGCAGGGGACGAACGCCATGTCGATGATTGTAGGCCTAATGCTCTGCATAAGTCTCCTTAGTCACCTTATCCCTGTAGAGAACTGTCTCTCAGTCGGGCCACCTAGGCTCCACCATGCTAACCATTACTCTATGAGGGACAGGTGACATAAGGAATGCCCAGGTACAACCCACTCACAATACTCACACCCTGCTTGTACCCTAATTTCTGACCTGAGATTTGGCTGAGCTGGTTGCTGGTGACAAGGGGGATACAATCGGTACCAGAGCAACACCTGGTGGCAGCACCAGTATCTCGCTAGTGCCTAATAGGCCTAGGCCCATATTGAGGAACAACTGTACACAACTCCCCTGAGGTATCCCCCCCTCCCCAAACATCATCCACCATCTACCTGCATCAACCACCACTCCCCCCTTACCAACCACTCCTGTTTCACGCTACCGGAGGTCACGTAGATTCTCCCGGAAGATCATGTGACCAGATGAGCTGCGCGAGACTCCTATTGCTGATCCTGCTTCTTGGTAACTGTGGTGTCAGTGATGGACCCGCAATTATATGGGTTTAGGGTTGGTGTGAGTTGATAGAGACCATGGGGAGAAAAGGTGAAAATGAAGACGAATGGTATGGACTACGTTCCCATTAACATCTTTTTTCCCAAATGTGGACATCTCCTACTATGGGTGGTTGCATTTGATATACTGAAACTAAAAAAGCAGGTGTGTTTGGGGCGTCTTCACTATTATGCACATGCATTCATTTAAAAACACTACACTCCTATGAAATTGATGTAAGCCCCCGATGACATTATCAGTTAATAAGGCTATCCCAAAGACATGATAGTACTTGGTGGCATCTAGAGGCAAATCCCTGCTAAGACTACGCACAGTATGTACTTTAAGACTAAAGGTATTATTTTGTAGACGGTGTCTTACCCTCCACTAGTACATTTAGGCTGAACAGGTTGGGCGATATTTTTTTGTATCTGGCAGACCACATTGTTCTGCTTAGCTGTTCAATTATTGGCTGTTTCATTGATATACGCGGAAAGCTGACTCTGTGTGGTGTGATTCATATTGCCTGGGAATCTGATTCGCTCACTTAATCTACCTCGCTATCCTCTCTCCTAAATGATCCGTATCCCATCACCTCTCACACTGATTTCCCAACTATTTGTGGAATATCTTCCTTTTTTTGTCAAGATGTAAATGCATTTGTATTCTTTGTTCTACTTGGTTATAGACTAAACTTAGCCATATTCTTTGTTTGCTTTATGTGGATTCAGGAAATGATGATAATTATAGGCATGGATCTATTAGATATATGACCCGTTTTAACGATATGGGTCGGAAGTCGCACATCAAACATGTTATGGTATTGCCATATCCATTTATCAGTGTTTACAGCTCATCAAGAGCTTTCATTTGGTATGTGACATGTAGGATATTGGCCAGTTTTGACCCTTTGACAATATTTTTGGTACTGTTTCGTTTAATTAAATGAGAATTAATTAAAATGAGATAAATGACTTTTAAATTAGATATTATCTATATCATACAATACAATAATAAATCCTATGGCCACCACTTTGGGAATAATTGGAGTTGAAATTTGGTTTGTAACTTAGTATTCCAGAAGATAACTATTCATATGTTAGAAAAATATCAAAAACTCATTTTTCAAAAATTAAATTGTTTCCACCCTATACTACTTTAACAGCCTATATCTAGGCTCCTTAAAGTGCGACTTCCAACCATGCATTTCGTTAAAACAGGTCACATATAGGGAACTGTCTTAAGGAGAAAAAACACCTTGGCTACATGTTCACAGCGAATTATCTAAGGGCTGCTCAAGGAAGAGCATTGTAAGTGTATCCACTAGATATGTGGATCTGCTGATATATATACCTCGGATGGGGATAACCTTTCATTCCTGATTGTGCCGCATGAGATGAACACTCCCTTGCATTTCTTAGCAGCCAATTACATGGGCTTAGCTAGAATAGCATATGACGCGGAGAGGTACAAATACCAGCACGGAGAAAAGAAACCGAGTCAGAAAGGGAGTCTAGGCCTCCCCTTTGCTCCCTTTTCACATCGTCTGACTTTCCCTTCTAAAGGCTCTGGCTCCTTTTCAAGTAGATCAAAATGATCCAGGTCGGCTGAGGTGAATTAATGGTTGTCCAGGACTCCCTCACTAAGGGAGTCACAGAGGACATAAATAGGAGACACGCTAGATGGCGCTAGAGTAGAAGGACTATAATGACTATAATTTCCAATATAAAGGTCTGCAGAGCTGTTCAAAGTAAGACAATTGGGAGAAAAAATGTAATACTGATTTTTCAACTTCATAGATTTTTCCCCAATTTTAGGAATATCCACTAACTGAGGGACCGTTCTCTGCTAAATCATGTCTAGATAATAGCCAATTTATCAGAACAGTTAATTCTGATGATATTCCTTCCCATAGGGCTGTTCAAAGAAAAATAAGTTTTAAAAAACATTTTTGTTCCATTCACGTTCCATCCCTATCAACCACGCTTTAAATCCCATAAATCGGAATGAGGCATAACATACGGTCATAATGGTGTATGGTATGCAATGTTCTGTCAAAAAAGCATCAAATTATAGTTGATTAAAAGTCTGATTTTTCTCTAAGAAGAGGAGGGTACACAGTATCCTTAATGCATAATGCTTGAATGCAGCCCTGGTAAGTAACTCGCCAGGGCTGATGCCAACAGGGTTGAGACACTCCTGAAGGGTTGGCTCGATGCACCAATGCAATGCCGGTCAGGAAATTCCCGAGGCTGCATCCGTACGTCATGACGACAAATGTCATTTTTTACTGACATGCCAGAAATGAGAGCCTTTCGGGAGCCAAGTCTTGACTTCCTTTTAACTCTTTTCCTTTTCTCTGTGAAGACATTCCACCAACCCACGAATTGCCAGATGGACATGGGTGGGCGTTCTCACTGGTTCTGAGAAACGTGAACTTTGTCAAACATTTCACGTTTGTTTTATCTATTTGCACACCTGGTTGTTATTCTTGGAGAAACTCCTCTGCCATGTGAGAGCTAACATCCATCCATGAAGAACTCTCAAAGCCCCCACCAGATTAACCCTTTATGGATGGCTAAAGATTCCCATTTGTCGACATGATGCACCAATTGAATTCTGGCCATAAAGCCCGTTGCTACCCTTGAGGGGTTAATGCCCAATGGATATGATGTCAGACAAGGGTTTTGTTTTCGAGAAATCAATCAAAATAACTCATGAAAACATCATTAAACACCCATTAACATTCTGTTTAGTCATCAAAAGTGTGGATTTACAAGATACTGTTCTATTACTGACAGTGATCTTGTAGGCATTTATTGTCAGCGAAATGTGAAAGGATGCATATTTCAGTAACTCTATCCGGGTATTTGTCCTCTGGACAATGCTGTGTATATCAGAATCTGACCCTTAATATGTGAAACGCGAAAGCAATTCCATTTCACCAAACCCCGCCTGTCTGAACCCGAAGCTATAATGTAAAGGAGGCTCTTTATGAGGACCTGACAAGAGAATAATATGGGGAAATGCCCCATATACTCTCATGTATGTAGTCTTTCCATAGTTCTAAGCGTTTAGAATAGGGATCCAAGCAGAAGAGGTCGAGATTAAAAAGAGCCAAAAGGAAGGTAGATGACTTTAGAGGTAAGTAGTATAGTATGTATCGGAACGGGACTATAGTTAAGTACTGTTTATTACTCAATCGACATGCAGCCAATCAGAGGCTTCCATTTGGTCACGTGACCCGTTGCCATGGTAACGTGACCTACTTAGGGCTCTCAGCCAATCAGAAGCCAGCATTCTGGGTGACCTACTGACCTACTTAGAAGCTCTCAGCCAATCAGAGGCCGGCATTCTGGTAACCATGGTAACGTGACCTGCTTACGTCACGTGACCTACTTAGGCTCAGCCAATCAGAAGCCGGCATTCTGGTAACTAGGGTAACGTGACCTACTTAGGGTTTGTTTGTAAACAACACCACGTGGCTCTCTTGTTTGTAAACAACACCACGTGACACGTGACTGTTTGTAAACAAACAACTTATATATAGAAAATAAACACAACAAGTTCCATGTTATGTTAAAATTATATTTTCAAAAAAAAAGCACATCTGTTACAGCGTCTATGTGTAACTACGCGCGTTCTCATTCAAACACTATAACACTATCATACCGTAGCAGCAGCAGGTAGGACTGGAAGAAAAGCAAGCGCACGAGCAGAAGCGACGACACCAGTTGCACCATCCGGCCGTCGCGTTGGTAGCCCTACTACTCGTCGCGCGTTCAACTGGAGGTTTAAGAGTGACAAATGACGATTCTTTGTCGACGCGACTGCTAACATCAGCATCGGCAGCAGCATCGGCAGCATCGGCAGCAGCATCGGCAGCAGCGGCAGCAGCCTCGGCAGCAGCGGTAGCAGCAGTAGCAGCAGCTGTAGCAGCAGTAGCGTGAGCATTAGCAACAACAGCAGCAGCGACAGTAGCAAGGGCGGCAGAGCGGGCACTAGCAGCGTTATCAGCGGCGTCATCGGCAGCCGCAACAGCATCAGCAGCAGCAGCGTCGGCATCGGTGGCATGAGTAGCTGCATCGGCGGCAGCAACAGCAGCAGTCACAGCCGCAGCGGCAACAACAACAACGTCATCACAACCAGCGTCACTAACAGCCGCAGTAAATGCAGCAGTAGCACGCTGAGCAGCACTAGCAGCAGCAGTAGCAGAGGCTACAGCATCAGCTTCACATTCGCGCGCCGCTTCGTCATTCCGCTTCATGTCACGGTAGCAACTTTCCATCATGGGGATCTGCAAATTGAGGCGCGGTGCTGGTGGTGGTAGTAGTAGTAGTAGTAGTAGTAGTAGTAGCGTGAACGATGATGACGATGCCGAATACGGTTTCACTCCCCCTTATATACTCTTACTCCCCTCCCCCCCCTTTTTTTTTCAAGCTACTGGCCAGCTGCCCCCTCACGGCAGGTCTTTAGATCAGCCTTAAGTCGCTTACTACGCGGCTCATCATCCCTCTAATCGCATTTTCCAGCCGCCGGCCGGCTGACTGCTGACGACAGGAGAGGGTGATTTGTTTTTCTTTAGATTTAAGCCGCTTACCACACGCACACCCTCTAGTCACAGACAGAGTGACAGAAAGGGAGGGGGTCGCTTTGTTCACGCTACCTGTAGTTGTTTTTCTATACACACGCTGAGCCCATGACCCGCTAATCCTTTATACAGGTAACACGCGTTCAACTAATTACTCTATTGTATGACAGTCGGTACACGGATTTAATTTTAAACCACCTTCCCATCTGGATCCATGTCTGGCGGGGTGGAAGGATCCAGCTGAAAAGCGTGATTAGGGCTTTTGTTTCTCTTATGATAGCAGCAGGTCAGCATGCGACAGCTGAAAATGTCAGACTCGCCGCTCCTATAAAAGACTGAGATGCGTCTCTCTTTCCACACACCCTTCTACCATCGCCGCCGACACCGCCACCGCCGGCCAGCCGACCGCCGCCACCGCCTGCAGTCACCGCCATCACGCCAGCAGGGAATTTCGAGCTGAGTCTGCTTATTGCTTATTTTTTTTCTTTGAGCTTTTTGTTTTTTTAAATTTTTATTTTCACTCAGTCTTTTTTGTTTCGGAGGAAAGAAATATGGCGCTGCAGAGGGCGCGAGTTTCTAAAAGACGGTCGCGCGAACAAAGTGCTCTCCTCAACTGCCCGGCTATTTTTTTATCTCAAAGGAGAGAGCGTCACGTAGTTGAGGTTCACGCTTCTCTTGAAGCGTACCGAATTCTCGAGAAATGCAAAGCTGAGCGCCATCGTCGTTATACAAGAGCGGAAAAGGAAAACGTAGCGACATGGCCGAGAGCCGTCTTCTCAGAACAGCATTTACTCTACTATTGCATAACAGCTGCTCTCAGCGCCCCCACTCGTTGGGCGTTTCATGAAAAGAAAGAGCGCCGCTACTCTCCTCACCCTGCCTCCTCTTATAAAGTGAGAATAAGTGCTATGAAACGATTCGACAAGCCGATCGGTTTCTTGGGAGCGACTGCAGCTCCCACCCGGTGGGCGCGCGTTGTGGCCGACGTGAACACGGTCTCTAAACGTTTCGACGTCGTCACTTGTTATCCCGCATATTGCAACGCAGCCGAATTGAAGAAGATAGGGACGCACTATTTTAAACCATACGCTCCAATATGTATTTGTCACCGCCGCGCTCACACGCCTTATTGCTTTTTCGAGACGATCGTGTCACAACACAGAAATAGAAAAAAAAAACGGCAAAGCGACGAGCTTTGCCTAAATGATCAAAAAAAAAAAAAAAAAAAAAAAAATTAATCTCCTCCTCCTCCTCCTCCTCCTCCTCCTCCTCCTCCTCCTCCTCCTCCTCTTCTTCTTTTTTAAAAAAAAAATAAATATTTGTATCAGACTCCTCTGGAGTCTGATACAAACATTTATGACTATTGAGTGAAAATAGAATTTTATCGCAAAAAAAAAAGAAAAAAAAGTCACTTCTGCCGCCGCTACTGTGACACCGGCCGGTATCAATAAAAAGGTCGGCTGACTTTTCTCCACAACCATTCACTACCGACCGTTCGAGTGAGAAACACAGCAGACAGTCAGACACACAACCGCTCTCTGACGCGTCCTGAAAAAAAAACAAAAAAAAATGTCCAGTAGTAAAAGCAAACTCTTCACAGAAATTCATTTCGACGCTCGACTACAAGGACCCTTTAGTTGTATCATTAGCGGTCCGTCGGGTTGTGGAAAATCGCGCTTGGTGGATCAATTTCTGAGCGACAATTTGGTCACGCCGCCGGTGGAAAAGACTTTTTACCATTACGGCGAGTGGCAACCTCTGTTTGAAAAAATGCAAAATCAGTACGGTGTGGAATTCAGAGAAGGTCTTCCTAGCAAAGAGTCTATAGCGGGAGACGTGGAAGTAGCAGAAGACGCTTTACGACCCCACACTCTACTGATATTGGACGATCTGATGAGCAGTTCCAATCAGCAAGTGGTAGCCGACATCTTTACTAAATACTCGCATCACTGGAACGTGAGCGTCATATACATCACTCAGAACCTATTCCAGAAATCACCCGACTTTCGAACTATGAGTCTGAACGCTCACTACATGATCGTTTTCAAGAACCCGCGCGACATGGGGCAAATAGCTAGTCTGTCTCGCCAGGTGTTTCCGTCCAACGCGGCGGCCCTCTCTAGTATATTTACCCATGAACTCAAGCGACCTCACTCATACCTCCTTCTGGACTTCAAGCAGTCAACACCTGACGATCTGAGAATACGCTCCTCTTTGACGTCCATACACTCTCAGCTAGTGTTCGTACCGCTAGACAAAAAAAAGAACAAGAGAAAGCAGTAGCAAAAAAAATGTCTTCTCATCTACTCGAAAGACACTTTGGTACTCTCAAGCACTTAGCTAAGTGCTCGCCAAAGGACTGCTCGCATCTAATAGACTCTGGAAGCGACGATCTGATCGCAGCGTTAAGTGAGATCTGTCACAATTTACTGGTAGGGAACATCCCGCTCAGCGACAAACAACTGGACAAGCTTCGAGAATCGGCTGACGTGTTGAGGGAGGTCGGCAAAAAATCTACGCCCATCAAAAAAAAAGAGACGCGTCTTGGTACAAGAGGGAGGTTTCCTCATTCCGGCTCTCATAGGGATGGCCTTACCGCTTATAAAGAGCATTCTCCGTATATGAGACACCTCATTCGACACCTACTCGCCGACAGCACCACCACCACCACCACCACTACCGCCACCACCAGCGTCATTGCCACCGTCGTCCCCATGACGGACTCAGAGCAGCAACAACACTACAAACGTTTAGCGCTCGTGGATCCTGAGACGCTCTACAAATCATCACGAGCAGGTCTACTTCATCATGTGCCCGCTGCTGCTGCTACTACTAGCGCTGCTACTACTGCAGTCGCTGCTGCTAGTACTTCTACTGCTCCAAACCTTCCTCCTCTTCCTGATGAGCGCACTGAAAAGAACGAGAGTTCCGCTCCTGCCACCGCCGCCCGCCTACCTGCCGACATGGCCTATTACCACAAGCAGGCAGAACAGTCCCTTCATCCCGACGCGGCCTTGCACCAGGTGCTACAGTTTATCTACAGGGACTTGGATTTAGTGTTGAACGACCCCACTTTGGAATCGCGCGAGAAAATGTTGAAATACCGAAGGTTGTTGAATAGATTGCAATTTTTTCTCGCGAATCCCCACAACAGCAACATCTCTTCGTCCTACTCTTCTTCGCCCCCGGCTCACCTCCGTCAGTCTGCTGAAGAGGCCAGCGCGTCCCTACTCGAGCGGTTGGTGAACCAAGTTCCCAAGAGGAATCGCACTCGGACCGTGGCGCTGTACAAACAATTGGAGAAATCCGGTGTGATCAAGTGGAACGAGGACGGTGCGGTGCGCGAGATGTCGGGTCGGAGAATACCACCTGAGCATCGCATCAACATAGTGGACTTACTGAACGACGCTGCCAGGTTCAGGAAGACGGCGCCCAGACCGGCGGGCTACTCGCCGTTCACGAAAGCGCTGCGCGAAGCAGTTCCCACAGACTCCTTGATCGGAAACCATCTGTATAAAGCGAGCGGACCTGGCCGAAGTTTGGACACACGGCTTGCTGACAGAGGTCGGAAACGACCGAGCTTCGACTCGGAAGAAAGAGAAGCAGCAGCAGCAGCAGCAGCAGTAGCAGCAGCAGACTCTTCTCTCCAGGTGGACGATCAATCCTCTGACGACGAGGAGGACGACAGTGAACTTTTCCAAACTCCGACTTCCTATAGGAGCGTGGCGAGTAAGAAAAGGAGAGGGCGCAACCGCCTAGCGGCGAGCTCGTCGTTCACGCCCTCAACAGGCCCACCATGGGCAAACCAGTGAAGAGACTGACCAAGAAGGAAAAAGAAAAGAAGCGCGTAGTAGCTAGATATACCGACGTCAAAGCGCCCTCCAGTTTCACTAGCGTGACTAAACTCCAGAAACATCATTTTCGCCACCTGAACCCGGCCGTCATCCGAGATGCTTTAGTGTCGCTGGACGCCTACACTAAACATAAACCCATTCGGAGAAAATTCGCAAGGAACAAGACTATAACCGGCGCAATCGATCAGCAGTGGCAGATAGATCTGATGGACATGCAAGCTTTGGCGTCTCACAACGACCGCTTCCGGTACGTGGTGACGGCGATCGACACTGTCATGAGCTAAGCCGCTTACCACCCTGTTCAGCAATTCAACGCGCATTAGCTGTATAAAGGATTAACCGGTTGCTGCCGTCGACTGACCGGCGGCCATTCACAAAGACATAAGGTATGACGTTTTCAGCTGGATCCCTTTCCCCTCTTTTTTTTTTGAGGGATCCACTGTCATGAGCTAAGCCACTTACCACCCTGTTCAGCCATTCAGCGCGCGTTAGCTGTATAAAGGATTAACGGTGATGAGCTTAGAGTGTGTATACAAAAAAAAAGCAGGACCCCCCTAAGACGAACGTGTCTGTCTGTGAGTAGAGGCGTGTGCATGTGGTGAGCGACTTAAGTGTAAGACAAAAAAAAAATCACCACCTCCTGCCGTGGTGAGTAGACCGGGCCGGCCAGGCGGCGGCCGGCTAGTTCAATAGGGAGGGGTGACAGCTGACTAAGGCTGTGCATGAAAAAAATCCGATTTTCACCTGACCTCTGACGTTTGTTACAATGAATGTCAGAGGGAGGGAGACGTCCTCAGGTAGGGGGTAGGAGGTAAGGCTATGGATGAGGAAGAAACACCGTTTTCAGCTGGTCTCCACGGATAGCGATGACACACCCCTCGTCATCTAAGCTCTTAAGGAGCGGAGCGGTTGAAAAAGCGTCATGCGGACAGGTCGCTACACAGCTGGAGTGCTGTTGGAAATGGGATTAAACTCCCTCTGTATAAAAAGCTCTGATTTCTGTTGGAAAAAAAACATATCACCTCTGACCACAGTAACGTCTACTACCACCACCGCCGCCACCACCGCCGCCGCCGCCGCCGCCGCCACCGCCAAGACGAGACGAGATGGCTCAAGCTATTCCACTTTCAAGCTCGCCTTCACCGCCTTGTCCACCTGAAAAAAAGTTAATGCAGCTTGACGACGTGAGACGCGCGAGGCAGACCGATGGGGAGAACAGAGAGGTAGGACAGCGGCGGTTAGCCTATAGCGACGCCTTGCTTCGTCAACTAGGTAAAGAGTTGAGCGGCTGTTGGAGAGAGTTGGGCAGTAGCTTAAAAGTTACCGCCGCCCGTATGGATGCTCTAGTAGAGCGCAGTGTCAAGACACCGGAGGAGCTGTGTACGGCGATGTTCCGAGTCTGGTGGGGTGAAACCCCGCATCGTCATAGATGGGGAGAGCTCGGTCGCGTCTTCACCCGCATTAGACGCGTGGAACTGTTGGCTCAGTGGATGTCCCTTCTCCACAGACAGGGGTTGGATTTCGAAAACCCCGACTCGCGCGCGATGCATAAGCACTTGGGCGACCTCGGCAGACGTCTAGGTAGCAGGTGGAAAGAGGTGGGGGACCATTTAAAATTGTCGCCTGAGAGGTTAGATAAGATCGCTGAAGAATGCGAATACGGAGGAAGTCCCGCTGAGTGGGCCTTCCGAGTGTTGAAAATGTGGCAAGATGAAGCTGACGGTGCCGGCGGTACACCTTTTGAACTCCTTCGAGTGTTGACTGAGGACATGGGAAAGTTTGACCTCGGCATCGCGATATTACTTGACTTTATCAAGCAAGAAACAACGAGAACGACGGACATGTGAATTGTTGTGTTTTATTTTCATACGTCTTCTTTATTAGTAAGTAAAAAAAAAAATATCATAACAATTAAGACGCGCGCCCTCTTAAAGTGTCACTTCCTCCAGTCGCAGCTGATCGCCTCATCGAAGCACGTGATAAACAAAAAAAAACGAAGAGACACGCTTCTTCCTCTCGAGAGGAAGAAGCGTGTCTCTCGATTGAAATCTTTTTCTTTTCTTTTTTTCTTAAAAGAGACAAACGCCCCTTAGAGTGCCCCCCCACCCCCCTAGAGTGCCCCCCTCCCCCCTCCCCCCCTCCCCCCCCCCACCACTCGCCCCATGCATCCTAAAAGCGCCCCCCTCCCCATGCATCTTAAAGGGGCCCCCCTCCCCTTCCCTCCCCTCCCCTCCCCTCCCCTCCCCCCCCTCCCCCCCCTTTATACACTCTAAAGAACGCTTCTACCTAGTTCAATAAGTCACTTCCAGTCGCTCGTAAAACAATAAAAAATGAAAAAAAAAAAAAAACTTATATCGTAGTGTTTTTTATTAGTTTACCGAAAAAAATAAGAGACTCGCCTCCTTCTCCTCCTCCTCCTCCTCCTCCTCCTCCTCCAAAAAAAAAGATATCACATTTTAAAGCGCGTGACCCCTTAAAGACGCTCATCTCTTCATTAAGTCGCGTGACGTCACTTCTTCTTCTTCTTCTTCTTCCGGTCACGTGATCAATCAGGTCACTTTCGGTCACGTGATCCTCAATCAGGTCACTCACTTCCGGTTGGCCATTAGGTCATGTGACGTCACTTCCGGTCACGTGACTCATCAGGTCACTTCCGGTCACGTGATCCTAAAGTAGGTCACTTCCGGTCCCCTAAGTAGGTCATATGACCTCACTTCCGGTCCATAAGTAGGTCATATGACCTCACTTCCGGTCACGTGACCAAATGGCGGCCTCTGATTGGCTAACTAGGTCACGTGACCTCACCACTAATCCCCTAAGTAGGTCACTTCCGGTCACGTGACCAAATGGAGGCCTCTGATTGGCTGCAGGTCGATTGAGTAATAAACAGTACTTAACTATAGTCCCGTTCCGATACATACTATACTACTGAGGTACACAGACTATAATGGGGCTATCTAACCTATAAGAATTCAGCCCATAGCCTAAAGCTCCATTATAAGATTACAGCTGACAGATGAAGGACACTAAAGACCATGTTCAGATCGACGGTTGTAGCAAAAGGTAAGGATTATGCACGTAGGACTAATACAATAATGATGGGTCAGAACCTCCAGGCATAGCCTTCTGGTTACAGACACAGCGGTCCAATCACCACTCATTCCTCCAGACACCATTTGACATTTCCTTCAGGCGATAAGTATGTATTGGGTCCACTGCATTACGCTGATGGCATAGGCAGTGGCAGGGAACCGAACTAAAGTGTACAGGAACACCTTTAGGGACAAGATGGCTGCCTGCATGTGTGACCAGTTAAATCACTATATAAGGGCAGATGCAGCATACGGACAGCTGTCCAGTAAGGGTCTGTGAGTGCCTTGGGCAGTGTCCGACATATTGGTAAAGGTGGTCCTCTTAATGTCCCTTCTTGGGCTTTATGCCACTTCCCATCAGTGTCACATCTAATAGAAATAGTAGAGCCATATAGCAAAGGGCTTCAGTGAAAATAGTTGATATCATGAGTTGGGGTTGCTCCCTGTCTCTGCACATCATTACTTCACACGAACATTTACCTTCTCTCCCTTTGCAGACCATAATATTATAGTCTTTGTGGGTAGAGTATAACATCAAACGTGTGATATTAATTTTCTTATAGTATAACATATTACCCAGTCACCCACGTAGCTTGAGTCAACTACTTTGCTTTGTTTTAAATGTCAAATTGCGACTATACATATCTGTTGAATTGAGTTTACCCTATTTTCCCTGGTAGAATAGAGGTAGATTCAGCTTTTTGCTATTTTCCCATTTTGGAGACATAGTTCCGCCTACCACACCAAACAGCAATTTGCCATGTATCACCACCTTTTGCTGCACTTCCCAAAATACAATAGATCAATTCTGTGCCAATCCCCCAGAGCCTGAGCCGTCTGCTTAGGGACTGTGTCCGTGGCCGGTGTGTTTTTCATTGGTATATTTATATGCAATGTTTATAGAACCCTTTTATACTATAGATTGTGTGTTTGAATAAAAGCAAATTGAAATATAAAAATGTGTTATTTTGCAGTCCAGCAACCATAATTATGTACCAAGGTGCTTTACTCACTGCGCTAAAGTTGTTGACTCATGGTGCTGATGTAGAAAATTAGATACAGGTCTCTGGCATTTTAAGCCTAAAAGGGCCCCAATAGCCTGGATTGGGAAGTTGGGACCTCATTGTCTAGAATGGTAGTTAAGAATTTCTGAAAGAAAAAGCTCTACCTATCTTTGGAGGTCCCCTACTGGCTAGCATATTACAGCATACTACAGTTACTAGAATTGCTCAAAGGTCCAAGTAGTTGTTATTGACAAAGCAGCTTGAACATTTCTTCACATCTTAAAAGTAACACATGTACTTTGTGCTATATTATAAGAGTGTAGTAACCCATGTCTGTTATTCTACCTGTAGAATAGGGGGTAATGGAGCAATCTACTTCTAAATCCACCTCTTGAAGCAGTTCAGCCAGTAATTAGTTCCGAGGATAGGCACACCTAGATTGCCAATTAAGAGCTGATAGTATAATTAACCCCACTTCCATGTCAGCACTGGAAGCAGTAAACACTTTCTTTTGAATATTAGTAGCCACTTTTAAGGACGATTATCAGCTTTTCACAACAGTCTAACACTTTTTCATTTTCTTTTTAAATGGTTAATCATAACAAAATTATAGAAATGATTATTTCTTAATGTGTGGTTGTTGTTGCATTCATCCAGTTAGTATAGTCAAGACCGGAGAATTTGGCGAAACTCCTCACTGGGAGGTCGTAATCCCCAATTTTAGGTGTTAACTCATTAACATCACCTCACACTATCCAAAAAACCCATTTAAATGGTCATTTAGGAGCAGCTCACCCTCTTATAATAGTCACACTTTTAGACAGAGGTTTATGGTGTTCCTTTATGATGGACAGACAACCCTGGAGGTGATAAACCCAACCACAGAACATTTTTGTGAGAGATCCCCATCCTCCTAATGAACCCCTACAGTGTTATAAACAAAGAAAAACAAAGAAAATCCCTCTTTTGGTCATGAAGTGAGTTCTAGTGTTCTTGTTTTGGGTTACCAAATGAAGATATATTGAGAAGTATCCCCAGATTGAAAGGTCATGTTGAGATTTTGTTGGTCAGCATAATTATACTTTTATACTAAGTCAAATTCTCAAAAAAAATCCCGGGGAGGTGGCAAAGTTGGCCGGTAACATAAACGCTATTGACAGTTCGAACTGTCAATAGTCACGGCATTGGTAATGCCTGCAAATGACACTTAGGGTAGGTGTCGTTTACATTTTAATTGTACTAGTGGACAGACTCACGTGGGAGCGTCAACAAAAAAATCTGTCCAGTCTTAAACTATCTTAAAGTGTCCAATCTTAAAAACGTTGGAATATTGAATTTAAGATAATAACATTGATTTAAGAATGTCCCTTGCAAAAGAAAAGAAAAAAAGAAAGGGGGCTTCAATATGATGTCTACAATAATAATACTAGTGCTAGTATCAACAAGTAGTGCCATCTTACCAGTATGCAAGGAGATGGTGAGCAATGATAATCTTAAATAAATGTTTTGTTTAAGATAGTCCATTGACTTTAAGAATGTAACGTTTTTAAGAGTGGTCATTTTAAGATCTTTAAGATTGGACAGACTTTCTTGTCGATGCTCCCTCGTGAGTCTGTCCGATCGAGCATTTTAATTGGCATAATCAAGGGGGACCATAATGACCGCACAGTTGGGGGACTTGACAGCAGGTCCCAGATTGAGTATTAACCCAAAACTCCACGGTAATGCATCTAGACTCTGTATGCATTGAGTGTATGCCTATGTGTATGGGCTCGAGTGCGTAGCACGAGAGTCCCGTACATGTAGGCATACACAAAATGCATACAGAAGTCTAGAGGCATTATAGTGTGGTTTTGGCTTTATTATACCTAGCCAAACGGCATAAAATAATCCAATTTCTTCATTTTCTTAGCAGTTTTCATCTTTCCTTGTCTTTCCTATGTTCCACCCAGTATATCTCACCTTAGATATTACAAGGTTAAACCTCGGGGGGAGACTGAGGAGTGTACACTATAGTTTTGCACGCACATGTCCCACCCAATACCTAAGGTATTACAAGGCTAAACCTCAGGGTGGAGAGTGAGGGTCCAGCGCTGTACGTCCATGGCTAGTCTCAGCAGTGGGCATACAGCCATACGCCCACACGTGGGCATATGACATTTTTACGCCATACCATGGGCGTACAGACTTCTAGGCTTAATGAATGTCATTATCATATGCTAGGTATAATAAAAGCCTCTCTACCATCTGGACTGTTGATGGAGAGCAGCTCCTATGTCCAGACTGCATCACGGGAGCAGACAACATCTGGTACTAACACACCACAGAGTGTGACACTGAAGTATTATTAGAAAGGCTGCAGAGTGGAGTCTCATGTTGCTTGGTCTGGCGACAATCAGCATGTGGTAAACAAACACACAGTGTACCTATGGTAGGAATCCAGCCAGCCGCCACAATTCCCTCGTCTTACCTTCATCGTTTAACACTACATTGCCCTACAAGTCCTAGTTAAGTGTCAAGAGACAATTATACCCCAATGTTGAGAAAATACAATGGGAAAAATTCAATGGGAGACAATGCAACTTTTACTGCGGTGTGACAGCACAAGAATTACATCATCAGTCAATTCAGTCAGGCGTCAAGCCGACGAGGGACCGGCGATCCTCGGCCAGCGGCCACTATTTGATCAGTTTACAAGAGGATAAAATGTATCCACTCTGAATCTGGAAGACGCTAGGCTGAATTGTTTAATATAATAAGTCTGAGCACAAAGAATTAATAAAGAGGTCCTCTTGCCTTTCAGGAAGGCATGCCCTGTTTACTAATTATTCTTAGGAATACAAACAATTCAATGAAATTTGGTAACTACAGCATGCAATTCTTGAATCATGGCATGCTCTCAGACATGTGCTTTCGGTTTGTCATTAGTTAAGTAGAAAAAGAAGTAGCAATATTAACTATCTTTAGACGTCAGTTAAGTATACATAATTATTTGAAGCTTGTGAATTTGTTCTCCCCTTATCACCTCTACCCGCCCACCTGCTCTGGATCTAGGAACCAACCTCATCTGATACTTAGCTAAATGTAAAAGGAGTCAGACATTCCTAAGCTTCTTTCTACTCTATTTGATGACTTTCTGGTGATAACCTATAGGTGTGTAGCCAGAGTGTCATGTCGGCTCAACACAATATTGCAAAAGTAAATTGGCTAGTATCATAGTAGTGTTGAATACATAGAGAGAAATAACTTTCAAAACAGACACTCTGAACATAGGCCTAATCATAAATATCCGTTATGTAGGTATAATATTTGACGACTGTATACTAGAAGTTATGAGAAAAAGGATGTACCCTTAGATGAGCTTGTGCATGTACCTTACGGTACCTTTTAATACATGTATATTAAACTTCTTTCAGTTATACTATTTGCCAGGCTGACAGTGACATACATTTGAAGACTTTGGATGCAAATCGACATAAGCGCCACAATACAAAAACGGGAAAAACAGCTCAGAGCCATAGGCTAGGGCAAGATGAAAAAAAATGTGGACAAATCTTCTTCAAAAATGTCCCCAAATAGTAGATAGAGCCTGCCTAAAATGCAGGTTTTTTTTGCAAAACAACATAAATCCACCACACTAGACATTGTTTCTGTGTGTATGGCTCTTAGTTCGGGCATGTGTAATGTCTAAAACAAACATTATTACATATGATGTTCCTCTCTACTGCCAAAAGTATTATCTCAAAACGAAATAAGCACTCTTACTTCAAAGAAATATGAAAAATGGACACAGAAGTGACATTTTATGATCATGTGGATTTATGTCGTTTTGCAAAAAATACATAATTGGGAATAATAAATAGAAAAAAAACTTCTCTTTTCACCATTTCTTCAGAATTAGAAATGTGCTTTCATCTCAAAACTGACAAGATGGATTTATGTCGTTTTGCATCCAAACTCTTCATTTGGTCATTCACTGGCTACTTTGAACTACTATTAGTCAACCTTTAGTAGAGTTGACTAAATGCAATAAAGGTAAGTGCAACCAAATGTATGTTACTGTATCCGTGCATACAACCGATATTTAGTTTTCCATGAAAGTAAAAAGGAAGGTACCTTGGTAAAAGATGTCGCTGACTTAAGTAAACACCTTTTCAGAAGAATCAAGGTGATCACCTATAGGTGAAAAAGCCATGTATGGTGAAGCTAGACACTTTATGGTAGATGTGTGAACCAATCCCGCTTAATCCCCCCCCCCCCATTGATTCCATATCAGTAGATAACTTCTAGGTGAATGCCCACTAGCAGAATTCGAGGTAACCCAGGTGAAGGAGGACTTGCCCCACCCAGGGTCTAGACACATCGCACATCATACTTAATGTAAAAGCTCCTTAGTATGAAGCACTCTAGGGACTGTCGTGTGATGCCCAAGGTGCACCCTGACAGCCTAAGTACTATAGAGACCAATGGTATTAGCTTAGTTCATGTGTTACCTATTTCATTGAAGAGCCTCTATCGTAGGTGGCAATTTCCAGGGGGCAGTTGGCAAAGCTTTTCAGTTTCACGATGAAATGTGTCTCATAGAGAAAACCTTTCTGGAATTCAAAGCTACTTTGATATAAAATTGCTTAATCCCTCTTTGTATAGTCATAGCTAGTTCCTACAACAAGCTCGACATACGCTTGTCTGCCTGGTGAGTAAACCGCCGAAAACAAAAGGTTTTGATGGATTAACCTTGACTGATGAATCTCTGCCTGGAGAGTAAACCCTAGTTGCAGAGAAGTGCCTTGATGCGAACACAGTTTGGTCATTTATTACAGTAGTGAGCTACTCATGTTCAATCTATCCCTCTGGGCATATTTACCTGCTTGTAAAAGGGACTCTAATGTGAGAGGAGGGCCATGCCCCTTTATTTTTATTTTTTTACTAGAAGAGTGTTGACAAGGGAATACTGACCATATAATAATTATAATAGTTGCCAAAACACATAAACTTACTTTTAATGTGAAATATGCTTTTCGAGCTAAAGACTGTAGACCACTTTGACCTTTGAACATTGCAACTGCCTGCATATTATACCTAAACGGCCCCTCGATGCATGAACCAGTAGGCCCAGGTAGTCAGATATCAAGGCTCCATTTGGCCTCTTTGTGTTGTTTACTTTGGAGGGTTGTCTCTTGTTGATCTCCATGGCATTGCCTTTGGGCTTGAAGAAATGTGACGACTTAAAATCTGGGAGAGATAGTACAACCTCTGTAGCTGGCCACATGTCAGTCAGTCAGAATATAATCAATGCATTGTCTCCCAAACAGGCCCACTCCTCGCACCTAAGACAATGGGGAGGTGAATAGAATAGGGATGGGATGCTACCTATTACCCTCATCAGCCTTATAATGTGACCGTTATACTGAGGTGTGTGCAGGGGGCTGATAGCAGATTTACACAAAATACACTGCTCTGGGGTCAGGTGTCAAGTCAGGATGGCAGCCCCCATAGCACCCCCCTCGCCCAGCCATATAGTGCACTATTCCACTTGATGCCTTATACCAGAGGGCTGAGAATTATTGAACTTGGACATTGTGTAGAATATGTTGGAATATGTGCCACCACATAGCTATGGCAACGTGGTGATTATCTCTATCTCACACAGCGCCCACAACAAGTTAACGGTATATAGACCATGGTTAGCCTAATTATCAGAATAGATTATATTTGCATGTGTTGACATCTGTGTTGGCTTCAAAATCGTTTAGGTATGATGAAGCATAAGTAGTCCAGTTGCCAGGGGGGAATTATCCTTGCTACCTTGCAATAAAAAAAACCGAAGAGGTTATGACTGATTTGGGTACAGGAAGTCATATACTTTCAGAATCTTGACGATGCCCGGCTGGCATCGTTGAGCATTTTCCGAAATTCAAGATGGCGTCCAAGATGGCTGACGAAAGTCATAAATCAGTCAATTCTTATGTGATTTGCATGTGTAATACCTCTGAATTGGGGTTTTTGGGCATGCCTGATTCATTAAAAGAGTCAAAAAGTCATTTGAATAGGTATCCATGGTGATAGCATGTTTCCATAGCAACCAGCATGCCGATTCTAATACAAAAGAAATATTGTTATAAGAAATTTGTCATTTCTCAACACCTACACTCATGTAATATCTCGAATTAAAGGTCTCATTGAGATACATCATTTTAACATAGTTTTAGAGTTGTCACAGGTCCTGGGTAACCATGGCCACAGGAAATCAAATCAATAACGCCTAATGATTGATGCCGAAACATTATCATCCTTACTGATAACTGTGAATACATGACAGAACAACCAACATGGCCATAATATACTCTGTCCTCAATGTCAAAAAGTCATTTTAGTGGGTATCCATGGTGATGCATCATTCCATAGCAACCAACATTTTAACTCAAAACATGATTCACAATATATTTTGTATTGAGGAAATTGTCTTTTCTTAACATGATATGGTCATGTGATATCTCAAAGTAAAGGTCTCACTGAGATGCATGATTTTGATATTGTTCCACAGTTGTCATGGGTACTAGGTAACCATGACAACTTTCCCCTGTGTTAGTCAGGACCTCCATGATGGGCCATGAAGGAGTAGAATAACTTGCTGGTGGTCTTTCTTTCCTCAGAGAACCGTTTCTGAGATATCAAAGGCTATGGTTTGTCTGGCCCTGCCTACTATAGTACTAGCCCAGGTATGTAGGACCATGCAAATAAAAGAACACTTGCTATCCTCTGAAAAGAGCAGGGTACGTGGCCCGGTTACAGTTTTCTCCCTTACCTCATAGATGCGGTCATTCATTTCATACATTGTATCATCCATAGATGCAGTCACTGCTGTATTAGGCAAGCAGCATATAAATATCTGTCTCACTACAAGGCAAGACTACTACTATTTGTGGAAGGCTACCTCGCTAACTTGAGATATGTCCCGTGAGGTGCTTGATGTACGTCTGGACATTAAACAAATCGATCAATCATTCAAATCTGACCATGACAACTGGAAATCAACAACAATAATCCATAATGATTGACATAGAGGTAGTTCAAATTACCACTCCCACACGCTTTTAGGCACTATGTCTCTATAATCTGACCCCTGACCTCCCTTCCCACCAACTTTTACTGGCCTGACCCTAGAGAACAACAGGCCTGTTACTCCAAAATCACCACATGTACACGTTGAAGTTGTCCCAGAATTAACTGCGGAAAAGTTGATCCAGGTCAAGCACACCATGCGACCCATCAGTTCTAATGCAGTGTGGTTTGTACTGACTAACATAACCTAAAATAAGAATGTCACAAACTAGTTGGCACAAACTGATCCCGCTGTTTGCAGCTAGCTGTTAAGCACTATAAGAGACTTAGGGAGTAATGATACACTGTCGCCAACATACACAAGGAATAAATCCAGGCCCACATAACAAAATATGAAAAGGACAGATAGAAGCTAAGTGAGAATATCAATAGCCATGTACACCTCAAGTATCAAAAGGGGCATTCAGCCTCACTGTTCAATATTGTCACAGAAATATTGGCCCAAAGGTGCCAAGATGAAGTTAGACTGGCAAAGGTTTCTATGGAAGATTACATGAGAAAGCTTTCAGATGGTTTCATTGACACCAGTCAAGTAACTGCCATGGCTGTGAACTGGAAAAGATCATAGATAAGGGAGGCAGATTCAGTTGACACAGAAGTGTCAATGGATCAATCGGAATCAATCAGGATCTATCGATCTTGATTCTCAAGAACTGAGAGATTCAAAGACTCCTCTTTGATCAGGAGAATACAGCTACATGATCGAGCATCACAAATGAGCAAGCCAATGCAATCATGACCAATCAAGCTATGACATCTGTGTAGTAAAATCAAAGAATACATATCATCTCTTATGGCACCGGTGTCTTTATTCTGCTAACCCGAGGGGGTGCTATGTCTTCAGAACTTCCAGAACAAGACCCTCTGCTATTTGACTGGTCTTTGCATACAGCAATGAAGTGTGTTATCCCCACACCATTGCCAAATGTGATTCATATTCCTCCATCATCTATCCTCAAAATGCTTTGCTATAAGTATAAGTGTTCTTCCTCAGACCCATGCGGTTTATGGAGATGTTACTTGCTGATGATCATGCTTGATTGAACTGCACAGATATGTGGAAATGTCAGATCATTGATTCACATACTTAGTGTCCCATCCAAATGAGGCTATGGTAGATAATCTGGAGGAGGGAACCATTGCATATGACCACATTGATTGTAGTATTCAGTGAGATAGTGACTAAAGCCATTATTGTGTGCTACTAAGCTAACCATCAATCAAATAGTTACAAACTGTTATAGCATTATACATTTTGTATCTGTATAAGGTATGTCAGCAGACTGGAGTTATTACACATGTAGTAATGATACACATCCGCATGTTCATATGCTTGTGTATTGCTGATATTGAACAGCTATACTGCATCATTCACTAGCTGGCCAGGCCGACAAAGGGCCTGGCCAGGCCGACAAAGGGGCAGCCAGGACGACAAAGGGGTTGGCTAATGATAAGTGCACTATAGGAGGACTGGCAGGGTATGAGCTGCTTTAATGACTGTTGTAAGCATCATAGGTTTATGGGAGCCCTGAGGATGCATCTTATAGACACCACTAATATGACTTGTCATCACCTCATAATCAGGAGGCTTGCCAGCAGGTCCCAGATTCAGTATGTACAGCAGAAAATTATTTTTAGTTACCATAGGAGCAGCAGCAATTAATAACTTGTTAAAAGATGTGAGTTTTCAAGATCAATGATAAAAAGTGCACATTTGGTAAAAATCATAACATGAAATCAAGACTTTCTGCATATAAGCATATTGGTTGCTATGGAATTGACCAAGCTCCATAGATAACCACTCAGGTGACATTTTGACATCGAGCAGAGAATCAGTATCTGGTGGCCATGTTGGTTGTTTTGTCATGTATTTGCAGTTATCAGTAAGGATGATAAGGTTTTGGCATCAGTCATTAGGCATTATTATGGTTGATTTCTGGTAGCCATGGTTACCCAGGACCTGTGACAACTCTAAAACTATGTTATAATGATGTATCTCAATGAGACCTTTAATTTGAGATATTACATGGGTGTGGGTTTTGAGAAATGACAAATTTCTTATAACAATATATATTTTATATTAGAATCGGCATGCTGGTTGCTATGGAAACACGCTATCACCATGGATACCTACTCAAATGACTTTTTGACTCTTTTAATGAATCAGGCATGCCCAAAAACCCCAATTTAGAGGTATTAAACAAGCAAATCACATAAGAATTGACTGATTTATGACTTTAAACATTTTCGTCAGCCATCTTGGACGCCATCTTGAATTTCGGAAAACGCTCAACGATGCCAGCCGGGCATCGTCAAGATTCTGAAAGTATATGACTTCCTGTACCCAAATCAGTCATAACCTCTTCGGGGGGGTTTTCTGCAAGGTTTTCAAGCTGGCAACTGGACTATAAGTAGTATATGAACATGTTACTGTCATTAATACACAATGGCACAATTCTTAGGCCATTATTCCCTAGATATAGATGAATGGATAAGAGTGAAATTGATTGTATAAGATTGGATTTTAACCAAGCTCATGCTAACTCTCCATAATAATGATAATTCTCCTAGCCATATTCCCCTCTTCACGGACGTGATTCTCCCTGAGAGTTCGAGTAGTAGCACATGTGTGGACATGACATAGTGTGGACAGTAGTCATCTCACCTGTATTCCACACTAGCGAGACGCAGTGATTCTCCTCTGTGAGACCTGTAGCTGAAGCTGGTTCCTGCCCTGTCCAAAGTAGACAGTTTAGGGGTCATACATTTTTGAATCATTGGTAGTTGAATGTTACTAATGTCAGCTGTCCAGATTGGGGGAGTGGTTAGGACACTGGCCAATCAATCCAGGGGTCATAAGTTCAAATCCATGCCAAGACTACATGTGTTTTCCTAGTTGGTTAGAAATAATAATTGTATTTACAAATGAAAACTTAGAGATGTAAGAATACAAAACGATTTTAGATTACACTATGACTATTTATCTTGTGTAACGGACCTTTACAAAACCGAATAGTATACTATTAGGATTTTGACCTACCAAAAATACATCTAAAATTGTGTGCAGACAAAAAAGCATGACATGGATTTGAACTCATGACCCATGAAGTAGTAGGCCAGAGTTCTAACCACTCACCCAATCTGGACAGATGACACAAGAACTCACAATAGAAGCATATGACTAAAATGTTTATGGCCCCTAAAACTCCAAATTTAGGACAGGACAGGAACCAGCTTCAGCTAATCACCTGGCTGCTATAGTTAGCAGAGGAAAGAGTACTGGTACCAGACAAAATTGCGCTGCCGGGGCGCTGCACAGTGATCATCTTACAAATGCGGAATACAGAGGGAATTGACCAGTGCCCTGTGCAGGGCATGAGACACGTGACCATTGACAATGTAGTAAGGTTGGGAAGTGTGTATATGTCAGTTGTTGACACTAGCCAATGTTAGCAGCTTGTAGTGGTGTGGTGTTTTGGATACTGTACCGTCGCGTTGAAGCACCAGGTTTTGAATAAGGACCAGTCTTGTATTTATAAGCACAAGGGGTAGGGGAGTCTTCAACTACATTCTAAGCACTAAAAACAAATCCTGAATAAGCACCTGTTTTATTAAAGTATCCACATGAATAATGTATATTTCTTTTCTCTTTCAGTTTGGCATGTTGATTATATGTGAGGAGCAGGTCAGTCATCCAGAGCTGGTTATTGAAGCCGTGGATGTCCACTGTCAGTATTGACACTTTTCAAACCAGCGCCCATTCTATTCCTCTGATGTCACGGGACACCGCTGAGACTAGCTGCAGTTCATTTCCTGTGCCTTTCGAGCTAGTTTCCTGCTGTAAGTGAGTGGGATACAAAGTCTTGGCTAACCTTAATTTACAAGGTCCACAAACCTGGATTGGGTTCAATAAAGAAGGTCAATAGGGAGAGGTAAATCACATTCAACTGCTTAATAAGCTAGAGCCATCTGTTTGTATCTGAACTGCATTCTCTTTAGTTGTACCCCCTCACAATATGCTATCTCCTCTACCATTGCATTTCCTCAACATTCTCATCACAATGCATGTGTCTGTCTTTAGAGACTACTGTGCCCTGCTTCATACTATGGTCAGGCATCCCCATCACAAGGAAATTTCCTTTCAGTCGCTCTGAAAGGTTTTACATCAAGCTTTCCCTTATAGAAAGCCCAAAATAGCAGATTCAGGACAGTTGAGACATAGTTACTCTTTCAACGTCAATTCCATGTTTGTTAGATACTGGCAATACAGTTAGGATCACAAGGTGAAGAGGTAAGTGCTAATTACGGAATGCTCCTCTTATATTCCATGGAGGAGACAGAATATAAGGCTATACCTCTAATATGTCTGACAGGAGATGCCTTTTGGAATTTGTTCGAAACATGGAATTGTATTTTGAAGCTTAAAATCATTTGTATGATGTTTAAGTCATACCTTTTACTCAAGCATGTATAGGTACGAGGATACTGCCATTTTAATTATCTTAGCAGGATAGGGATATGAAACACGGTAATATAGCAGGAAATGGCTGTGGTGGGTTTATTCATTCATCCGGAATGTCTATTCTAGACCTGCAGCATCCGAGGACACAAAAACAACTTTTAAAGGTGAACTTAATTACTGCACTTTTATAGTCAGTGTATTTAAGAACTTCCTAGCTTATTTGGCAATTGTTATTCCAACAAATAATTGGTAACAATATATTTAAGAGATAAGTCCGAAACCACTGTGGGAAATTGCAACACTATTAATGTCCATGTAATCAGAAACTGTGGGGGCGGCTATGAGAGTACTGTCTTTCTCCAGTGGTGCTGGGTGGGTAGGGACAGCCATGAGAATTAATATCCTGTGTGGGCATTTTCTGCCACCAAGTAAAAGGTCCTTTTCATAATGATTGATCAACCAAGCAGCTGGCCATTTTACACACAAAAATACCTTCAAGGGAATCACAGATGGAGCAGCTCATAGCACAATGGAGTATGATATTAATATGGGAAGAGATTCCTACATAACATGCAATTTGGCGCTAGGACACCTATGTGCTACACCTATGTTTTAATGTTTAAAATGTTGTCATGTTGGCTTAATTCATCAGAATCAACATCGCCGTGGCCCTGTGCCACATGAGGTGTGTAAGGGACTGAGATCCAGGTACACTCTAAGATGAGGGGCACTATTCGGATTACAGCAGCCTTCTGAAAATTGCATTACTGCTAATGTAAGCAAAAAGAGCCTTCATCAGTTGTCTTGCAAAAATATGAAACATTTATGAAACTTCAAGCCAAATCAGAAATTCTCCTGATCTGTCATGGAATGATCACCAGTACTGCAGAATGAAAAATAAACATGGCCTCAGGATATCTGATTTACTGATGATAGCCACTGATGATAGCCACTTGATTCATATAATATTATGTCCACCAGAACTTGAAGGCTTTCATGGGTTTTCCCAGCTGTTATCTTTTTTATATTTGACACTAAATGAATAACAGCAACAATCAAGCAATGATGATTTTCAGTTACAAACATGTTTGACGTTGTCCTCCTGGTCATAGTCCCGTATGTGTTTGGCAGCTGCGCAATGGTGATAGAAGCAATGGTAGGGAACTGTATTAAAGCTGTACAGAAATTCCCCATAAACTCTCACGTGATGCTACAACAATAATGGCGATCCACAGATGGAGCAGTCATAGCACAATGGCATTAGAAAACTATGATGATTTTATTTTTATTCTTAAAGTGATGCGAAACTAGCAAGGCCAAATTGGGAAGAAGGAGGCTTACAATGTAACATACCACTATGCAATCCATGTAAATGTGTATGTTTCCTGCGTTGGTGATTATAAATAAAGCATTTTAAAGGCACTTTACCAGCCATAAGAAGAATTATGTAAGAGATCATAGTTTTCAAAGATTTATTTAGTCGTTATCTTACATAGTTTAGATGTAGGAACTGTTCTGAGGCAATGCACCATGTATTGAGGAAAATATAGCATGAATACCCGATTGATTTTCGCTGATATTTTGCAAAACATGCATTTTTCACTTACGACTCTGCTGGCAGACCACAGAGTGTGATATTGAAGTATTAATATCATGGCTACAGCGGCCTGGTCTTGCTCGGTCACTAAAATGGTTCTATCCTGCTACAATCATTACATAACATGTATTATAAGCTCCATGTGAGAGCAACATAATAAAGCTACCATAGTATCCTTTCTTGGAATGACAATTTCTGGGAAAATACCCCATTTGTATACCTTTGCCCAAAGAGTCCTGAGCACAGCCATCTTATCCATAAAATGCAATTACGCAATTGCAGCATGACACTCTGAAGCTCTGTCACGCCATCATCTTAGTTTGCCATGAGCAAAGTAGGAAAGCAACACACAAGTGTGTAAAAGTAGAAATTAAGGAAGCTATTTGGAGACTTGGATAAAGGATATACGGCCTCCAGCTATAACCTCCCTATCTCCGCCCATCTGCTATGGGTCTAGATACTAGTACGTATCTGGTACTTGGCAAAATGTAAAAGGAGCTCCTAGACTTAGCTGGGCCCAAAGCCTTTGGATATTAATAGACCAACATAAATGTAACAATGATATGATGGTATCCACTCCTGGACAGCTCCATTTCTCTACAGCATTATTATGTGAAACCATCTTTACCTCTAAGGAAAATGTTTGGGTGACAAGGGATGAATTTCATGCACATTTTTAGGGTTTGTTTGGACTATGGCAGTAGTTGAAACAGCCTCCAGGATCAGCATCTAATCTTTATATCAACGCCCACTAACTGCAGATCTGCCCATTCCAGGGTCTGAGCGGCGCCTCCCAACGCACACCTAACGTAAAAGCTCCAACATATGAAACACTAGAGGGACTGCCTTGGGTGACTATATTGGCCTCACAATTATAGGGAGAACAAATATATTAGCTAAATTGATACAATCCCTCTGACATTGGAAAACATCTATACTATGTTATACATTTATATAGCGTTTAGTTTCAATGGAACATATGGAAAACCTCCACAGGATTCGAAGTTCATAGCAAAAAAAACTAATTAACAACCTAAGTAAGAGAGTTGACTTTGACACATTTGAAATAGCATAATTCCCGTATCTACATTGCGTCAACAAACTGAATATACATAGCTATTTCATACAACAGACCCAACACACTTTGGTCTGTTTGATGAGTTAACATCCTAAAATAACTTATACCACGGGGGAGATGTTTGACAGATGAACCCTAGCAAATGAATCTCTGCCCTGAGAGTGTGAAACCTGGTTGCAGAGGAGCGTGTTGATGCTAACACACTGTAGTCATTCATTACAGCAGTGTTGTACCACTGATAAACCACCAGTAACCCCCACCAGCTCAGTGCAGCTGATTGATTACCAAGTCTGAGTTCAGCCGTGATCAAACACTTTGCCCCGTGTTACCTCATGTTCAGCCCAATCTATCCCTTGTAAGCCAGTGATTATGGGATGCTAGGCTTATTTACCCGTTTGTAAAAGTGACTGTAATGTGAGGGAAGGGCCATGTACTCTTATCTATGTGGTTGTTGTTTTTTACTATTAAAGGGCTTATTGGCAAGGGAGTATATGTGCAAGGCTATATGATAATGATACCACTATGAGCTTATTTTGTGTGCAATGCTTCTTAAGCTGAAGACATTATCCAATAACTATGACTGTAAAACTATTGGAAGATGTTAAATAAATCAAGGTTAACATGAGTTTGTAGCATGGATTGATTGTAGCATTATCCTTTTCACTGGTACACTTGGCATAAAGGCTATACAAGGTCTTATACCAGTGGACTGAGAGTAAATCATATATTGAAGGTCAATTCGTGTAGGAGTTAATGTTAGACCGGAATATCTGCAGCCATATAGCAACCATTATGGTAATGACATTGTGATGATTATCACTATCTCACCTACCACCCACACAACAAGTTACACAGGCCATGATTAGCCCAATTACTTTCAGAATAGATGCAATATCTGCCTGTTTTGACATTGGTGTCTAGTTGTTTCTATTGTCATTGAGAATGACATAAGAGCACATCCTGCTCTCATAATGGCAGTGTATACATTAGCATAATCATGGTATGACAATGGGCAATCCGAATCATATATGCAGGTCCTCCTGAGTTGGATGAGATTCATATGTATAAAGGTACATGGTGTGATGTCGGTAAATATGTATGATTAAGATTAAGTATAACCTAAACTCCAATGTATTACCCCCAGGTTATACTTGAACCAAACATACACGAGGGTTTTTTATAAGTATGATACAGTACTATGGTTGTCAAGGTTATTCCTAAAATGTGGGCTACGGTGGTTATATGGGGCTACCATGGTTACATGGTAGCCATGGGAGGTGTGAGTTATAGAATGGAATTTATGGTAGTAGATGAAAATGTAGATTTGTGTCTGGCAATCCTTCCTCTCCAAAATCTACTACTAACCGTGATACACAATAGCACAATCCCTGGGGCATCTTTCTTTGGTGAACGGTATCCTAAGGGAGTGTTCATTTTTTAACAACAGGGGGGGTTGGTGAGTTTAGGGGGGGGGCGTAAAATAACTTGACCCCTTCCGAGGGGGGGGCGTAAAATATCTTTACCCTCTTGAGGGGGGGGCGTAAAATAACTCAACATCTTTAGAGGGGACGCTATTTGTCGCGACAGGACGCTGAACACTTTTACTCTTCACTTTTTCTGTAGAAATGCCTTAAAAGGCAGCAACTTTCCTCTAAAATCATAAAATTTTCTTGTGACACTTTGTGTCGCACCCATTAAATCTAACAATTTGACTCTGTCAATTTTCAAAATTTTCATCGGAGGGCAGGCAAACTCCTCGGATTTCTCAGATTTATTTATCAAATTGGTACTTCTTGTGATTCGTCCAGATCCAATGAGAACTCTATTTACCTTCATGTGTCAGGCAAGAAGATCAAAATACATCAAATTTCACCATTTGCCTTCTTGATTTTCAAAATTTTCTTGGGGGGAGGCATGCTCCCAAACCCTCCTAGAACTGCTTTGACATGTGATTGGCAAATGAACACATAACTATTTCAGTGATGGTTTAAGAGCGCGGGTAGACATGCCAGATTGCACCATCTGAAGTCAAGAATTTCAAAATTTTCTAAGACCTTTCCATCCAAAAAGCAAAGTTCCATCCCCAATTATAAAGGCTGGCTAGTACAGATCTTAGCTTTGATACAATTCTGGCCAAAATGCACCAGAATGCACCATTTCAGGTCTGGATTTTCAAATGTTCCCAAAAGTTTCCCTCTAAAAACAGGCTTCATTATACAATTGGCCAAGAGGAAACAGAATGCACCATTTCAGGTCTAGATAGTCAAATCTTCCCAAAACCTTTCCTCAAAAAAGATGAGGCCCCAACCATAGAGGCTGAAAAATACAGATCCGAGTTGTAATATATTTTTGGCCAAAATGCAGCAGAATGCACTATTTCAAGTCTAGATTTCCAATTTTCCTTAAAACCTCTCCTAAAATATAAGTTTCCAGCCCCAATCATAAATTTATAATTCAGAGCTGAGCCTTAATATATTGTATGCCAAAATATATTGTATACCAAAATTTTCTTGCGGTGGCATTCCCCCAAAATACCTGGGCTCTGATTTTTTCCTCTTCGGAGCTTGCATGTCTGTTGTGCACTGTAGTTCCACATTCACCAGTAAGATGTGTGTCTTTAACAGGCCAGTCTACCAGTTGATTGTTTTTGCTGGTATACCAGCAGCTTCGCTGCAGGCGATACTTAGTGTGAGCATTTGGTGCTTTGGGGTGTGCCATGAGAAGAAAGTTGCAAAAACAACATGGCGCTGGGCGGGAACGTAACTACCGACCAGGACCCAACAAAATTGCCTCAGGTGAACTGCATCATGGGAGCCATATCGTTATTAATGTGGTCCTAAACAGAGCAGACCAGACTGCAAAAAGAAATGTTCATGGAGTTTGAACCAAAAATGGACATGGTTGGGCACCCCCAAAATTGATATTCCAAAATTTACAGAACTCCCATTATTGCATCAACAAAATAGCTTTATCAATGCACCCTTTAAATGGCAGGTAGAGGAACAATTTGCTTATCTAATATTGAAATAAAGTTGGTAGTAATTCCAACTAAAACCGAACAGATTATTCAGTGTAAAAAAGGGAACCGGTTGTATAGGCCTATTAAATGTTGGATGAAATACTAGTGTAGTTTGCATCACACTCCTGTAATTCAGTACATAGACCTCTGCAGTTGTGCCCAAACGACTACCAACTGTTAATCTTTTTACAACTTCTTTTCTGGCAGATTTTATCTGCTGCTATATCATTGCAATAAAATGACCTAGTCGAAAAAACTATAATAGAGACTAAAATAGTGATCATCAAATCTACCCAGGATGCTTCATCATTCCAGATAGGCTGTTACCACCTGTTTGTTTCAAACTAGGATTAGACTGCCCTGTTGGTTGACCAGGTCACTGGCTTGGATCAAGGCCATTAATTTTTAACTTGACCTTGAGAGCAATACCTCCATGGAATCATATGCCGCTCTGGCCCCCTTCTGAAACATTGCACTTTGAGTATGGCTGCGGTTTCCTGGGAGCTGGGTAGATATTGTGTCCCTAATATTCATGCTTAAATTTGATGAATCCAAAGATCAAAATCAAATATTTGAATATTTAATGGCCTTTTCTAGGAGTACATTTACCGTAAAACCCCTCCCTTAAGACACCTTTAAGACGACCCCCTAGTGAGGAAAAATATACCCCAAAATACGTCCGTCTTAAGGGAGGGGTTTTATGGTACATGCCATGAAGAAACCTAGGGATAGGCATTGTAAATAAGGCCTATATCCTATATATCAAGTATAGATTCATTTCTAGGTTACTAGCACTGATGCAACCCAGGGATGCAATGCAGATTGATGCAGAAAAATTGAAAGGGGGGGGGGGCGCAAAATAACTCAGCTCCTCCCGAGGGGGGGCGGATTTAACTTGGCCCTTCCCGAGGGGGGGCGCAAAATAACTTGCGTGTCAAAACGAAAACTCACCAACCCCCCCCCTGTTGTTAAAAAATGAACACTCCCTAAGATCACAGGTATTTTTGAATTTGAATGGATTTTGTGCTGATTACAATTCAAAGACCTGATATTGGTACAGATGTCGGGTCCTACTTTGTGATCCCTTATGATGGTAAAAAGTAACCTCATGTATTTAAGCTAATCAGATATGAAAATTTCAAGGTAACATTATCACTGATATCACCTGGACTATGTATCAGTGCATCCTCGACCCGAGTATTGCATATCCGTGCATTTAATCCAATGGCTTAACTTCTGTCACCTTTGACATTAACCATCTCCATTAATTTTCCACATGGACATGGCAAATCTGTTATTCATGTTCATTGAAATCGACCTGCTTTTATGGGATACAAACTCATTGGACTGCTTTAGTATCCACTATGGTTTCATCGATGTTGACCGTTGTTTATTCTGAGATGTTCAGACAGTGAACTAAGTGCATAAATCAGCATTAAAACCTCCCAACCTGGCATGGACAATTTCATTATTAGAAGTAAGCTATATAGTGAAATTGGTGCTTCTAACATTTGATTTTGAATTATCCCATCAAAGTTCCACTATAATAATGATGGCCCCCAACCATGTTCCCCTCTTTTCAGATTCCATCCTCTCTAAGAGTTTGATGAGTAGCTTATGTTATCAACTGGTAGTGTTGAGGCTTTACGCATATTCATTTTCGTCATTTGTGTGCTCATATTCTAGCTTAAAGTTATGTACTACATGATGTGATATGCACATGGCTAGTGAATGACATTTAATTGCTATTTAAGAAGCTCAGGTTTGAATTTTGAATTCACAATTGAATTTTGAATTCACAATTTATAAGGAGAAAATGTCTAATTTGAAAATTTCTCATAAAGAACTGGGCCAGATGGGGTACTACCGGTAGATGTAAATGGCATGAAGGAGGAGTGGTTGCTGGGGTGGGTGATTGTTTGGAATGAATTGGAGGAGCAGGTCAGCTGGTAACTGAAGCCCCGGATATCCACTGTCATCATTGACTCTTTCCAAACCACTGTTCATTTATTCCTCTGTGGCACTGCTGAAACTAGCTGCAGTTCATTTCCGGTCGCTTGGTATGTTTTCTGTGTTAAGTTGGTGGCATACAAAGTCTTAGTTAAGAAGGTTAATAGGGAGAAGTAAATCATATCCACCTACTTCATACCCTAGAGCTATCAGTTTGTATTTGAATTGCGTTCTATTCTACCAGTGCATGCCCATTTTCTACTCTCGTTGCATTACAGTAGGTCATGGTTCATATCACTAATTGAAAATTGTAAAAAAAAAAGAAGGTTTAAATGCAGTGCATCCCATATTAGATAGTGATAATTATGAAAAACCTGTTTTATTAATATAAATCAAAATAAAATCTTTTTCTAGAAGGAACTATTAACATCTGCTTTCAGTTTTGAGTAACTTATGGGATTTCTAAGAAATTACAACAATTAATCATTTCCCATTTTGAGTAATGGAATGGTTTCCATGGCAACCAGAAAGTATGCAACAAGGGACGAACTTGCGGAGTCACTAGACACCGCCCATTCTGTGCGTAATCTTAAATCCCCACTTCTGGCGTAATCTTAAAGTCTTAAAGGCTAAGACTTCTCGAACCAAATCGTAAAATCCTTTGCCAGGGTCGTTGAGTTTATATAACACCTCAGTTAAATTTAGAATCGCCCAAGCACAATCCCTGAGATCCAGGCATGTCCTAGCCCTGTAGGATCGTTTTCCCTAGGGAAGTACACCAAAAATAATGGCTCAGGCAACCAAGAAATAGGATGCTGGTTGTTCCCCTCTAGCAATTCACTGCTCTACATAAGTTGCACTGGTGTGACCAGCAGTTAGACTATGCCAGTGGTAGTATACAATACTATTGATACCCACCAGTGTACTGACTGTCTAGACTACCACTTGTGTGTCCACAGAAAATGGTATACTACCCCTTGAATAGACCACATCCCATGGATTTGGTTTAAAATAAACACTTAAATACACAGGGATTCCTTGCTGCATTGTGTATCCCCAGAAGCCTAGTTCAATGATTAATTTAAGGACGTTATGATAGCTTTATCCTGGTTCTATAGAATGTTTCATACCAAGTCAAGCCTGATTCATGGTCCCCCTACCAATTTCACCTGACCAGGCCGGGTCAACTGGTTCAAGGTAATAGAGTTGTGCTATTTATGACTGATTGGGGATCAAACAAACGCAGTGCCCTGTGCTGGGTGCAGTCAGTAGGGTTAGGAACTACATGATCCACTCTCCTCCAGTCTCAGAGATCAGCCCCTTTAATAGTACTCACCATTATTAAAGAAGGGGAAAAAAGGAAAAGAAAAACGGGGGTTGGGGGGCAGAGCCCCCCTATCAACATCAGATGCCATCCATATTAGGATTAGATTGAGTTTTGTTATTAAGATTACAGGAAAAGTGGGCTTTTTAAGATTACGCACAGAATGGGTGGCGTCTAGTGACTCCGCAAGTTCGTCCCCATGTGCAGAAAGTATTATATGCGCTAATGCCTCACAGAAAATATAGAATGTTAGCAGCAAGGATAATGATTTTGTTAAGACTATTGCATTCTGCATTAGAAAAAAATGTCCTCAAACATGTTATGATGTATCTAGCACTCTTTTGCCACCCTGGTGCCTCCTGATGGTCAAAACCAAAAATAAAAACCCTGCCGCGAAGGGGTCTTCCCCTGGCCTGGTCACAGATCTTGATACCCCTCCCCTCAGAGTTGAGGGGAGGTTATCATTAGTATAGCTTCCTTTCATACAATATATAATATACATAGTGCCCATAAACGTCCCCAAGACTAGTGCCCATAACCCCCCCCCCCCTCCCCCGCCAGGACTAGTACCCATAAACCTCCTCCTCCCCTGGCGGTAGAATGGGTAAAATATGGGATAAATAGCCCAAACACACAGGGGAAGTATAAAACATCAAGACCTCCTTGAGAGACGCTTGCACCCATTGGCAAATCATGTGTATTTGATATTGCTACATACTGCTAGATACTTATTTGGAACAATGAGAGCAGTTAGTAGCATGGGATTAGATGTGAAAGTACATGATTTATTTGTGTGATGAATATATTGTGCTACTATCCAAGGACGTACAGAGTAGGACAGTGACAGTAATCAAAATTTATCATGTCTGAGCGATATAGGTAGATTAAAACATCATAGTATATACTACCTGTGCTGGCTTTTATCATAAAATGGAACACCATGACAGCGTGGTAATCCATTCGGAATCACTGTATCTACAGGTAATAATACAAAAGTAGCTAAAAGTATGAAAATGAAAAAGTCATCTATTTAAACTTGTGGCATCCGAGGACACAAACTACACATTTTAAGAGTTCTGGCAGCTGAGTCTGAATTGTTAAGGTAATTTAAAAATTTCACCAATGTCCAGATTCACAAATTGAGCAAGGGAAATCACTTATTAATAGGTGCATTGGGTGGTAATCTGGGACTCATAATAACTGCTGGCTCATTTGGCAACTAATTATTCCCACCAAGTATTGGTAATAATATAATGGTTGAAGATATCAGGCTAAACCCACTGTTGAAAAGTGCATGTCCATCAATCTCTATGTAACCAGAAACTGCAGGAGTGGGTGTGGGAGTGTTGTGTTTCTGCACTGCATGGGTACTATGTGGATGAGGGCAGGCATGAGAACCAACACCCTGTGTGGGTATTTTCTCCCACCAAGTAAAAGTAAAAGCTCCCTTTTATGATGATTGATCCAGCAAGCAGCTGGCCGTTTTACACACACAAAACACATTTCAGGGAGTCACAGATTGAGCTGCTCCTGTCACATTTGAAGTGCATATTACCATAGGAAAGGGACACTTATAGGTAAATATGCCATTTGCCTCCAGGATATGATGTACTATGCCTGAACTCTAGCTGAACTCTAATCAACACTAACAGGCATCCCCTGATCTTCCCTGACTGCCTGAGGAACTATAGTGACTTTCATTGGAATCGACATCACTGTTGACCTGTGGCACATGGGGTACTTAGGGGACCAGGTTCCAGGTACATCCAAGATAAGAGGCACCTTATTCTGTTTATCCTTATTCTGATTGCCTTACCGCTAATAATTATAAGTCCAAAGAGCCTCTCCCCATCCCCTTCCTCCGGAAGTATGAAACATATGTTGTGAAAGTACAAGCCAAATTAGCAGGTTCCCTTGTGTCACTGCTCACTGCAACAGAATCGAATATAAACAAGACTTCCATTTAATTCAACATCCTATTATGTCCAACAGACTAATTTAAAGCATTTCGAATGTTTTCCCACATGTCTATCCTTGATATTTTATATTAAGAAGATACCAGTTGACATTTACTGTCAAGAAAAAACTGATGATCTTCAGTTTGGGACATATAATGGAATCTTATACACACACGATACTGAGAGTAAGGATCATGTAAGACTAATACAATAATGATGTATGATAATCTCTAGGGCAGTCTTCAAGTACAGGCAAATCATTTTGGTAACATCCACAATCACTGCTCATTCCTCCAGACATGCTAGACATTTCCCTCCTTGCCATATAGGTGTGTTGAGTCTATGGCTGTGCAATGAAAGCAGAATTAAGAGAAACAAACTGAACTAAACAGTACCGGGTCAACAACTTCCCAGAGATGCTGGAAGGCAAGTTGGCTGTCTGCACATGGGGATAACTTGTGCTACCCCATGCTTTTAATTTGAAGAAGCTCTATCCCAGGGCTCCAAGTGGATTTTGTTCTACTGATTTCATCTTTCCATTTTCCCTATGATTAGCAGTTTAGTTTAATAAAATGCCGTCTACTCTTTCCCCTATGGTTTTCTATGTATTTCCCTAACCTCTAGGAACACTGTCTGTGGAAGCATAATCCCCAGACAGTCCTCTTCTGTCTCTCTAGAGCCTCTATCAACTAACCATGGCACACAGGCAGGTATCCACTAATGAGAACTGAATTGCAATATTGAGACAGTCATGCTAAACTGGCTCATGGCAATTAATAGACACGTTCAGTTCACAATTAGCAAATTTAGCTTCACTAACACTCATAACAAAGTCTCAGTAAACATAATCTCCTATATGTATAAGAATGTATATGACATTGTGTTACTTTACCTTTTATCTTAGCAAGAAATCTCACCCTTCTCTTTACATATTATTTGGTCACAAATGATTCCTCAGTTCTGTCCTGTATCAGTAATATGTAAGATATTCTTCTCCGTCATACAGGGTTTTCTATTATTAGGAATTGTCCTGCTCAGATCAAATAGATTCAGCAAAACCTGCTTCCCATACCACAGATGATGTCGACTGATACATGTACCAACTATCTTTTAGTAAAAGCTGCAGGCTCAGAGTTGACTTAACACTTTACTCCTCCATGTAACTTTCAGATTGACAAGTCTATGCACACAGACCTGGGTGGTCACCACCTGTAGACAGTCAGTCTAGTATTGACCAGACCCTCCCCTTAAGCAGGTCCCACTCATAGGGTACCGCTCAATAATAGGCTTCACAAAGGGGACCATCAACCCTGACAGATGAGCCTTGTCAGGAGGGACCAGCCCTTATTGTGATACAGCCGTAGAGTCAGCAGTGTGTGGTAGGATTTAGGAGCCTAGGCTAGAGATGGTAGTTTCCTGGCAACGACAGCATCTGTCCCCTGTTAAAGCTGCAGCATGGCATGCATCATTAAGTACACTTTGGTGTATGGGGAATGGGATGCATAGCGGCAAGGAGCTAGTACACAAGGGGGCAAGGCCATATGGTATTTATGTCACATTTCCATTATAATTGCCATAAGTATAATTTGTAGTGATACAACAATGCCCAAAACATCAATTAGGACATTATTTGATGGCTCTTGTATTTCAATTTCAGAATTACAGCATCACTCTTATTCCTCATACATGTGGTTAAAGGTAGTTCTGTATAAATCATTATTTCAAAAACAAACAGATAAACAGGAAAGCACAATTGCAGCTTATGAATTTACTGGAGAAGCTGTGGGGAATACATTTCAAAGGAGCATTTGGAACCCAGTCTTGGGCTTTTTTTGTGGCAAGCACCTTATTTTAGGGAGGACATGAATAAACAAGGAGCTCTCCTTCCATGAACATTTCTTAATCACCATTTCAAGTTCCAACCTTTTTATCTCTACTAGCAGAGGAGGGGGTACTATAACAATGATGGCAGTTTGGCAACATTTTTAATAGTTGCCTGATGTTGCCTAGGAGGAGAAGGACAAGTGGAGATTTCATTTAGTTAAGTGATCCCAGGAACATTTCAAATTCATCATTGAGAGTTACAATTAAAGGATCATTGCACTATTTGTGAAATTGTCTTTCTTTTTGGAAATGCAGTGGCAAATTAGGGACTATCCCCCTTTTTACAATGATTAACATAGTATTCTTTGTTTCATATTATAGTAAAGCTACAATCATAATGGTTGTAACAACCGCAAAGATGTGTTTAATCTATGGTTTTTTTTTCAGTTTAAACGTGGATTTATTGAGCCTCTCACAATATACAGAAAAGTGGTGGGTCGAAGCAACAATAATAGTCAAAGTTTCAGATCAACATCTATTTCAACATTACTATACATGTGAAAACAAATACATAGTTGATGCGATGATTGCGATGTTGGTGAGAAGTGGGACCTATGAAGAAGTAACCATGATAATATTATTCTAGGATGAACCATCCATAATGGACCAGCAGCTCCCGGGTGACCATACCATCTCAGAATTCATCCCCACTCAGAAGGATGATAGCCCAAATGTGTCTTGAGCATCATCTGTAAATATGGGCTCCAAATTCTAAACGGTTAACAAAATGCCACTTCATCAAGTGAAGGGGGGGGGGGGGGGGGGTCTCCATAAAAAAATCGTAGAAGGCCATCTCCCACTCACATCTAAACCTCTCTACCATCTGGTCTGAGGGGTAGCTACCATGTCTAGACTGAATAAAGGAGTGCTGGCAGACCACAGAGTGTGATACTGAAGTATTATTAGCAAGGCTGTAGTGGCCTGAGAAGTGGAGTCTTGTGTTGCTCAGGCACTATGTGGCTATCTTACAACAATCAGTACTTAGTAGCCAGCACACATCTAGGTATCCACCCATCTCCTTTTGCCAGCACTTAAAACGACTGATGTTGTCCTAAGCCCTAAGTTGCTAATAATTATGTTTTATGTATACAGGAACGTTCAAGAATTATGTCACCACTAGGGGGTGGGGTTGATCTGGTTTGAGTGACAAAATGTGTTTTGTGCATGTATAGCTACCACCGTGGTCTAGTGTAATGTGGATGACAGTGGGAGCCAGATGGGAAAAAAGACTAGGGAAGAATAAGGAGGAAAGAAGACCGCCAGTGTCCAGTTACATCATACCAAACAACAAAATACATGACATGAGGTGTGATACTGTAGCTATAATTGTTCTATGACTATGGAACTAAAGGTAAGAGAAATTAAATCCATCTGCTTATTGTATCTAAATCAAACGCATGATGGATATAAATAGCCATTCTGCCTTGGATATCATAGGCTAGTATAGGAAACTTTCTATCGGACCTTCTACTCGACCAAGATATTCTCCCTATGTGATCTTTGTATGTCTGCCTAGGCGCATCACCTACACTGTAAAAAAAATATCGTCAAAATGACGTTGAATCACCGGCAACTTTTGGGACATAACTTTCACCGTTTTTTTAACGGTGACGGTCACCATTAATTTTACGCAGAATCACTGTTCATTTTACACAGAATCACTGTTCATTTTACGTTGAATCACCATTAATTTTACGTTAAATCAGCATTAATAGATCCACAGTATTCAAATATACAGAGAATATTCGATAAGCCTCACAGGGAGTCTGATTATGGTGACTTTAGTTACTGTAGCATACATCTAAAAACTTACGGATAAGGCATACTTTGACTTTGTCCTTATCCTATTCGCACCACTGACGCTCTGACTTGCATACTAGCCCTGGCCTATACAAGAGGTTTTCCTCTATAGGATTGATACAAGGCAGAGTTTCCAGAGGTGAGGATATATGCATAGTATATTACCACAAAATAGGTGTATAGATCCAGAGAGCTACTTTCTTCTGGATATTATCAAGTGATCATGGTATTTTGCCAAACCTATCACAAGATTGAATTGTTAAATTGTCAACCTTATAGATTAATTGAAAATTGCCACTATTTCAACATGTATACTCCACTTCAAGGGCTCACACTCTCCAAAAAAATCTTCTTACAAACCAGGCCACCTATCTATGGCAAGATCCACAATATGTGGCTCCCTCTGGGATTTGACATTAGAAGATGAATTTACGTTGAATCATCGTAATCTAAACCAGGTTAGCATTTAACAAGGATCCACTGTGAAATGGCTGATATTTACGGTGCTTCATCGTATTCCAAATAACGGTGAATCAGCGTTAAATTTTACAGAGTGAATCTGTAAAAAGTACATCTATTTTTTACAGTGTACTGGGTGGCAACCAATTGCTCCCATATTTCCTATACAGAAAGGAATGTCCTTTGTTCCTTGGATGGCAGCCAGAATTATATGACCTTTGGGTAATCCCCAAAGCTGTGCCATACTTGCAGACCTACATGGATATAACAGTCATATACAGTGATGCAGTGGTGATCTGACCACCCCCGTTTCAGGAGAGAAACATGGTCAGACTATCGGATTATTGAAGCATAATTATGTATATGCTTATCTCATGTCCCTGACAAAGGTAGATGGATAATAAATGTCTTACTGTAGAATAATTATTTCCACACATGGAGGTTTCCCATTGCAATATCATTAGGTGAAACCGTTTTTACCTTAGAAAATTGTAAAATAATATGTATGTACTTTCAAGGGCATGCTGATTGATACACTGTGGGTCGGGTAATGTGAGTATGACATATACTTGATCAATATTTCCTGAAAGTAACATCAGTCTCCCTTTGGGAGATTCGGAGAACTCCAATCTAGTGAGGCAAGGAGAAAAGTACTGATCTATGTTTATTATACTCACTTGGATGTGCTTGGAGTCATATTCTTTCCCTGGGATTGAGAAAAATATCAACTTTCTGAGACTGTATTTACCTGATGTATAATCTCCATCCCTCCATCCTAAAAGTATCATAATGGGAGATGTGTGAAACAGCCCTTAAATTTACGCTTACACTCTCTCCATGATTACCCAACAGCAAATAATCTCTCGGCTAATGCCAGTTAACTGCAGACCTGCAGACTCTGAGGTTACCCAGGTGCAGGAGGACCTGCCCCATCCAGGGTCTGAGCACCTCACACCCCATACTTAACGTAAAATCACCACAGTGTAGAACACCCAAAGGGCTGTAACATGACACCCCCAGAGCATCCTGGTAGCCTAAGTACTGATAGAGACACTACTCCAATTTACCAGAAAATGTATCATCTTAGTTTCTATAATATCTCTATCCACGGATGTAACAATTCATAAAGCTGTTAGTGGCAAGAGTGTCCTATAAATTTATACCTTGCATATATGGACCTGTTCTCGGCGCAGCAGACAGATGAAAAGGAGGTTTAATTTTTACTGAAAATTTGTGTGAATGCCCATCGCAAGCTCAATAAAGAGCTGAAATACATTTTGGCAGAGGAATTACAGCAAAATTTTATGTGTGAACACTTAGTTTTTGTATTATATCCGCAGACTGAACTTAAGACTAGCCCAATAGTGTCTGGTATGACACCAAATACATTTAAGTGGAACACATCTTGATGGATGCATCCTGACTAATGAATCTCTATCTGGAAAGTACAAAGCCAGGTTGTGTTGGAAGGCCCTGTCTGTAACCTTCTGGAGATATTTATTAGGGCAATGAGCTAATATCCGAGCTACTCATAAATCCCCCAACCACCCACACCAGCTCAGAGCAGCTCAATGATTACCAAGCACATGTACAGCCATGATTAGAAGCTTTGCTCAGTGTTACCTGGTGTTGAGCCCAATCCAGACTGCTGGTTCTGAGACTACGGGTCCATAAGCTTGTTTGTGACTATTATGTGGGTGCAAAGGACCATGGTCTTTTATTATATCTTTTTAATATCAAGTGATACCAACAATGGTCTGTTCTCGATTCATATGCATTTTTACCACCCAACACCTGGTGTAAAAATGGGCTATTTTTGGATGGATTATAGAGGTCACATTGGCCTAACTAACTACACTGAAAACCCAGAGCAAAGAGCCTAGTCATTATGACGACATAGGTAGTCATAATGAATAATGGCAGATCTGGAGTGGAGAATGGTGTATGAATATAGTCTCTAATTAGTTCACTTCTCAATGAGAGGCATCCTTTTCACATATTTGGTTTAGTCTTGACTGAACTAAGTAGCATTACTTGTTATAAATAAGTTGCCAATGGGTGAGAATGATTGCCCTGAAGGTATAGAGACCACTCTGCTCCCTGTCACCAGTGTTTATCTCATGACAGATATAGTTATGCAGATATTAAAACCAGGTGGCAGTAGCGTGCCATAGGTAGCAAGTGAGGAATAGAATTATGTGGCATAAGGTAGTCATTGGAACAACCTAGGACTTGAGAGTTGTCATTACTGATGAGTTTAGGTCTTCAAATGGACAATACCTAGATTAACAACCTTAAGGTAGTCATTCTGACTACCCAATTATTGTGACTACCTAAGGTCGTCATTATGACAACTTTGGTCTGAATGGCTCAGATGGGTAGTCACAATGACGACCTAAGGTGGTCACTTTGACTACCTAAAGTTGTCAGTTTTGGCATTGTCAAAATGACGACCCTGAGATTTTCAGTGTAGGGCTATTGATTATCAATTATGTCTCCTTCAAATGAAGCTTAACATGCATTTGTATAATGCCAGAATCTTATTTTCCTGCTTAACATAGAAATACACACTTCACAGGCCTTAGAACATGAGAGGAATGCGACTAAACCATATTTTGAAGATGAACAGAGTGACAATGTACATGATTTGTTGGTGTATTACAAAAAGTTACTGTACATATATATATATAAAAGTTCTCAGATAATCCTTTTTCTGGATAGATTGTTCTATATAATTCGAATAACGTAATGACACATTTTGAAGCTTTCCTCCTCTAAAAGATTCCCGGCTTAATTAAGGGATGGTACATTAGCTTCATAGACATGCAATGCTTGATTGTTACCCTCTGGAGAAACTGTATTGGGGTTGCCTCCAATGACCAGGTTTATATTGGAGGCCTGGCTTGTATTCGAGCAAGAAAGCTTTCACGTCCAGCTTATAATATATAGTATATAAGGCAGTCTTATATCTGAGGTCCGGCTTATAAACAAAGACATCCAGTATACTCCTATATATAGATATGCCCAGTGTTTAAGTCCCACGTGATGGTTTATTATAGCTATGGCACATTACACCCACGCACACAAGGTACCACTTGACATACATCATTAGACCAATCCTTGCACAATGGCTGGAGTAATACTAATACTGGTCTACTCTGATATAGGGGCTGAAGTGTTTCTATAGTGAGTCATTATTGGGAGTGGTTACTAATTAATGTGGTTTTAATGGGAGTTCCTGGTCTCACAATGGCAGAGTATATTGTGTATGATAATGAGCGATCCCAAGCCCATGCAGAACCTCCTCAGTATAGATATTCCATATACATAATAAAGTGTAAGGACTAAGGTGAGATAAGTTCAGCCGTAGGCGGGTGCTTGGTTACTGGCAACCATTCCTCTTTTTGGCGATACGCTGTACACTGTTAACAAAACAAAAATGCACAATTTCCAGGACTTTATATTTAGTGAAAAATATTTCCTTTTTTTTTCCTATTAAAAATTGATTTGCTCTTATTTTAAGTTTTACTTCCCCTATGTTGACCCCGGTGATCACTCTTTTTGAAAGAGGAAAACTGCTGCAGTGCACTTTCTGACAGCAAGTTGATTAAAAATAGGCAACTAGAAATGTCAAGGGTAAATGTGACAGACTAGAATGGGATATTTTCCCTGGGAATTGAGCTTTTAAATGCAACAGAAGAGGGTCACGCAATCACAACCTGGCTGTCAGGTCGAATTAGAAAAGTCCTTTATTCTCATGGATCAAAAAGCTGGTGTCTACCCCAGTAAATGTGATTGAACACAATACATGTCACTCCATTAAAATGTTTATTTCGTATAATGATTCTAGTCTCAGTGTGGCTATGATACAATCTCATCAGAACTTATACAAACAATAAATAACGTTCTGGCTTGGGAAACTTTGTCAGTTGATTAATTCCCATATAATCAGTTGAATACACATCCCCAATTAGATAAATGCCATTAAGGAATTACATTCGTCAACGGCTCATAAGCACGATAATGTGATCACCATAAAGCTGTTAGCCATATGGAAATAGAAGTAATAGAAGCTAGACCTGATCTAACTTTGATAAATGATATAAAGCTATCCATGAACAACATTTGTTTTTAAATGGTAACAGGGTACACTGAGGAAGCTCTGAATAGATAATTACCTCTCCAAATCGCTTGAGGCATTTTAACATAGAAAACGTATAATATACAGGGATATATTATTATATAATTAGTGTTACATAGTCCTAACATGGTAGTTGCAGTGGGGTAAAAAAAAAGTATAAAATAAGTTTGGCATATCAATATTTAGACATGCTGTTTTATTTACAAAGAATGATAATTTAACCAATTATGCACCTGAACTAGAGAAATCTAAATCTACTAGAATGTGTCCTATTTTAATTTCTAAGGGAAATAACCTGTCATATTAAGAATGCACCACTATTATACAAATTGTAGCGGCATGTATAAATACTTGTTTAATATAGCCTGGTAACCTGGGCTACAATACAAAATATGGACTGCCTATTAATACACATACCATAGGTCGGAATGTTCTTATAGTATAGACTACTTACATCTATTACCTCTCTATACACTCAGTATATACACGTGGCATTTGTGGACAGTAATTTCGCCAGTTACATGGAGAAACAAGAATAGGGAAACGGTTGGCTCAGCTTTAGCCACAGGTGTTCAGTTCTGAAGTCACAAACCCATGTTACTTTACTGAACATACAATCGTATTTCGACAGTGATGGATCAAATACAGTGCAACAACATTATATAAATGGGTCCGTATGATGAAATAGAGAAACAGCATACTGGGAATGTAGTAAACTTCAGCTCACTAGTCCACACATACTTGCACAAAGTTATCTCCTCCTTTCATCTCTTTGTTACATATGGACAACATACAAGTGACTGTCAATTCAAAACGTGATTATCTAGCATTGGGGTTGAGTTCCTCGCAATCTCTGAGCAGCACAAAACCTTTCCCCTCTCGGTCAGCCACTCACTCCTCCCTATCTTCAACCTCCTTCCCACACAGGTCCCCTCCACACAGGTAATGCTCACTTTAGACTTTGTACAGCACAGATAGTCATTGATGAGCTGCTCATATCTGGGGTTGGTTGAGCAGCTCATTGAGTAGGGGTAGGAGGTTGTTCAGATATCAAACTGGCCTCCAGACGAGACCGCTCCGCTGAAAGGGTCTCCAACTGCTCGGTGTAGAAACCATTGAAGTCCAACCTGAAAAACACAAAGAGGGAGCTCATTAATTTACAGGTATACTTTGTTAAAGAAACACTTAATTTGGGAGGTTTGGAGTCAGTTTGGTATAGCACTACCCTATTTCGGTTTCATAGGAAATAGGATTATGAGATATAGAGGAAAGACTACCTATTAAAAAGGCTATTATGCTCCAGCTAAATTGGGTAATGGATAGACTGATCACCCTGTAGTGTGAGAATGTGCGTTCTAATCCACTGTGTTTTTTAGGACACGTATGTGTTAATTTCAGTGTTATATTCCCTCCACCATTCCACCTCAGCAGGTAACTGCAAGCATGTTAATGCCCACTACTTAAACTGCAGTCCTACAGACTCTGAGGTTACCCAGGTGCAGGAGGACCTGCCCCATCCAGGGTCTGAGCACCTCACACCCCATACTTAACCAAAAAGGACCTAAGTATACAAAACACCCAGGGACAGCAACATAACGTCCTCAGGGCATCCTGGTAGCCTAAGCACTTAAGAGACACTACTACAATTCAAAAGACCATGTAACAGTTTAGTTTCTGTAATTCCTATCATTACCAATCTGATAATTCATGAAGCTTAAAAGTTTTTTGGTCAGAAGACAGGTGAACTTTAATTTGTATTGAAAAATTGTCTCAATGCCCATTGCAAGATCAACAGTAAAGTAAAAGAATTGAAATACATTTTTATGGGAATATTATATGATATGTGTGCATGCTCACATTTCTATTATGTCCACACACTGAATTTAAATAATTTTGTTTAAGAACTAGCTCAATATTATCTGTATATCACCAACATACTTGTATATGGTAAGGTTTTTGATGGATGCATCCTGGCTAATGAATCTCTACCCACAGAGTGTAAAGCCAGGTTGTGTTGTAGGGCCCTGTCTGTAACAGTCTGGAGGCATTCATTAGGGCAATGAGCTACTATTTGAGCTACCCATAAATCCCCCACTCACCCACACCAGCTCAGAGCAGCTCAATGATTACCAAGCACACCTACGACTGTGATCATAAGCTTTGCTTGGTGTTACCTCATATTGAGCCCAATCTATCCCTTGTAGACTGCTAATGATGGAACTCTAGAGTAGGCCCATCAACTTGTTTGGAACAGTGATTGATGTGGCGGAAAGGACAGTGGTCTTTGATATATCATTCTTTATGATAACAGAGTATTGAATGCTGATTATATGATTAATATCACAAATGGTCTGTTTTGAACTCTAAGCCAATTTATGCAATTGCTACCACCCAATACCTGGTGTAAAATGAAAATGGGCTATTTTTGGATGAGGGAATATAGAGGTCTATTGTACCTGACAACTATGACTATGGGACTAATTTGAGTTACATGTATGTCTCTTTCAAATCAGGCTTTACATGCTTTTGTAACGTGACAGCATTGTAGTGGCCTGTTGACCTAGGAATGCAGACACCTGCCAGGCCTTATATTGCTAGAGGAATGAGGAATGGAACCACATACTGAAGGTTGGCAGAATGACATTGTGTAGGAGTTGTGGCTAGTGAGGAAACCTAATATACATATATAGATATGCCCAATGTGGGCAGTGTTAAAAGTGTCAAGCATGGTTTATTATCTTTATAGCACACCCACACACAAAGGGTACCACTTTATACATATTATAACTTGGTCGTTGCCTACACAATAACTGATGTAACACTGGTCTGCCTTAATGTAGAGAGTGGGTGTTTCTATAGTATACTCATTATAGACTCTCGATCGATCGATAGATAGATAGATAGATAGATAGATAGATAGATAGATAGATAGATAGATAGATAGATAGATAGATAGATAGATAGATAGATAGATAGATAGATAGATAGATAGATAGATAGATAGATAGATAGATAGATAGATAGATAGATAGATAGATAGATAGATAGATAGATAGATAGATAGATAGATAGATAGATAGATAGATAGATAGATAGATAGATAGATAGATAGATAGATAGATAGATAGATAGATAGATAGATAGATAGATAGATAGATAGATAGATAGATAGATAGATAGATAGATAGACAGACAGAGGTTCTTGGTATAAAAGACACAAGTTCTAGGACACTTTTTCTATGGTGGAAATTATGAGCAGATTGCTTTTTTTTTCTGGATAAGTTCATTTAGCTTAAGCTGACCCTAGTGGTCCCTTATTTTGAAGAAGAAAACCGCTGCAGTGCAGTTTCTGACAGTAAGTTGATGATTGAGTAAGGCAGTTTCAACTTTCAAGTGTAATATGACACCTATCTCTGCTCTTGGAATTGAGATTTTAAAGTCAATGGATGGGAGTCAGGTAATCACAATCTGGCTGTCAGAGAATATCTATTGCAAAGAGTGAATGAGAAAAGGCCCTAATTCTGATTGATTCAGATTTCAGTGACCGGTTGGGTTTCTCTGGATATTTCTATTTACGTCTGTGATAATTTAAAAAAAAACAAGTCAGACCTACGACTGCCAAAGGTTACACCTCAAGTCAACTGAATGGTATTCAAGATTACAACTTGAGTAATCTGTGATTATTTTGGCTAATCATAGGCCCGAGTCTCATAACATATTTCTTGTCAAACCTTAATAAAACACTTTACAATTTTTTAAGCAATTGTTCTTATATAAATCTCATGTTACACTTATAACAAACAGAGGCTTTCATTTTAGAACACTAACTGAGAGCCTTAGAAATAACATTATGTTATCCTTTTTAGATCAATTACGGTGAGTGCACAATATTGGTATAATAGATGTACATAGAGTATACACTGTCCCCTATATCAAATCAGTGACAGTGATATGTGGTTATTATTCCCTGGGGTTCGTCAATCTCTGATGGAGGGAGATATCCCACCTGCCGATCACACAGCTTCTTACCACTCACACGGGTCACATGACAGAGATAAGGGTATCTCATAGACGGCTGCTAATAGAAGCACCACCATCAAAGACATGGGTGACAGTGAATGAAAGTGCACAAAGTATAGTGACACATAGGCCTGGGTATGTCTATACCCTCGGCCATATTTCCCTATATTTTGACAGACACTCTCCTCCCTGCAAGTGGGTTGGAGTAGTAGCGCATGTGTGGACATGACATAGTGTGGACAGTGGCCATCCCACCCATATATGGAGATAATTGACCACTGCCCTCAGCAGGATATGGGGTGCATGACCACTTACAGTGCAGTAGGCTGGGAAGTGGGCATGAGTCTGAATACATTCAGGCAATTCTAGCAGCATGTAGTATTGAGGGTTAAGGATATTTCTCATTTGTCTTTTTTATTTTCGTTTACCTTAAACTGATTATATTGATAGTGTATATTGCTTTGTAATATGGGTATGGGTAGTCAGTATAATCTGATGTTTATTTTGGAAGTTGATGTTTTTGAATTACATTATTCATGGATAAGGTTCATTAGCCTGGTCAAGAAAAAGTAGGAGATCTTACGATATTACTTAATATTCTACAGTCAATTAGGGAAAAAGTAGGTATTCATACAAAAGTAGCATCACTGAGTTAAATTTAAACTTTTCTAATAGAGTTACTGGCCTATTGCTGTGGCTGCAGTCCCAACATTTCAGAAATAGAGAGAAATTTAAGAAATACAACCTGAGCGCTGAAGGCATAGTTGAACTAAATGGCATGTGGGAGGAGAGTTTGTGTGCGGGGTAAAATGAGATTGTGTGGCGGGTCAGCCAACAACAGCTGCTCATCAAAGCCCCGGATGTTGACTCGCAGTATTGACACTTTCAAGCCAGCGTCCATTTTCTTCCCCTGATGTCACGTGACACTACTGAGACTAGCTCCAGTCCGTTTCTGGTTCCTATTGAGCAGGTTTCAATCTCAGCTAGCTTTCAATATAGCAGGCAAGTAGTGAGAGATAATCTTATTGGCATCAGTCCCTCTCTGAGCTACACTCTCTCCTATTAGTACCTCCTTATCTATGACGTTCTGCTGTCCCGAACATGAAAAGGGTATTAGTGGCATAGATCCTGAATAGCACCTACTGCATACTCTTAAGTACATTTTAGTCCCTCTCTAGACCCCACAGGAGGAAGGGAGAAGTGCCAATTAGGCTACACTCTTGTCATATCCCCTGCAGGAGACAGAATATAAGTCTATATAAAAAGCTATTATATCTACATTTGTATTTGCTCAATATCTGTTATATATGTGAGAGTATTTTAAACTTATCACATCAATTAGTTGCATGAAATTAGATGTGACAGTATGATGTTATTTAAATGATTAAATGATGTGTCCATGCAAGCAGATATTAATTGAGACTGATTATATCTGAGCAGAAAATGATGATAAAACACTGTTATCTAACAAGACACTACGGGGCTTACTCTTTAATCACAGCCGCATAGTGCTTTGATACGTGCAGCCCTGGCGCTTCTACTTGCCAAGACTGCAATGGTGCATCATGCCAAGCCTTATGGAGTGAAGGGTCGGCATGATGCTTAATTGTAACACTGATGAGTTACTCACCAGACATGCATTCATGCATCATAATGCAAAAGGGAATAACACTTTAACTTAAAGGGTATGGACTAACACTGTCTTAATCCATTCAGTTTGGTTGTAGGTATAATAATGCAATCATCCAGATGAATGAAAACGGGGACAGTCATCCACTTTAATGCCATGGTGTCCAAGGATACACTACACACATTTTAAGGGCCATGACTACTACAGTTTCCAGAGTCACAAATGTAATATGGCAAATCTCTTTTCGTATCAGTGCATTGTGTGGTAATTCGATACATTTTACATTTCAGCCAAGATTGAAAGCTTTCAGAACAGCATGTCTCCCTATTCTATCCACTTAGTATTTTCATTTCCAGTTTCCAGACCCCCCCCCCCCCCCCCCACCCATTCCACCTCCTCTTTTGAAAGTTAAGTTCTAAGAACTACTTCCCGCTGGCTCATTTGGCAATTAAAGATTCCCACCAAGGATTACACCGTAAGAAAGATTTAATTATTCCAAAATCACTGTAGAACCTTGCATGACTAGCACGACTGATAATTTCCATGTAATTAGAAACAGTAGGGGAGTCCCAGTGGTTGAGGAAAGGTCGATTATGTGAGAGTGCTGAGTGGATGGCGGAAGGCTTTAGAACCAATGTCCTGTCAGTGGGGTGTTTTTCACCACCAATAAAAAGTTTCTTGACAGTTTCTCCACCACTCCCATGAGTAGCTGGTCATTTTAAACAAATATACAACACTACACAAGTCCCAAAAGGAGCTGCTCTTAAGTGATTATTACATAAATAATATCACATGTGATATCACTTGAAGCTGCTCAGTGTCAGGAGATATGTGGTACTGGAGCATATCTGCCTAGGGAAGTGACGCCAACAGTTAAACATGTCAAGTAACTTTAATAGTTACTGTACACTGTCATCAAGTGACTGTTGCTAAGCAATGGTGTTCTTAATGACGTCATGGTCCGAAGACCTAACCGTCATTAGCAGTGGTTGATCTGACCAAGATCCTGACTTAATTACCTAGTGGGGCCAATTTTCCTGTGAGCGAGGTGCTCTAGGGTAAACCTGGCAGATTATTATGGCGTAATTCACGTGTAAGGATACATGAGATACATGTCAGAGATCCAGGGTCGCTTCATTCAGATTACCCGACTGTCATTCTGATTGGCCTACCGCCAAGATAAACTCACAGAGCCTCTGCTCTCCTTTCTGTACTGCGGAACGGCAGCAATATGAAACACTGTAGGCCAATGTGGCATTGAATTTTCTCAGAATCTTTCCATGTTGCCCTTTAATATTAATAACCATTACCGCGTAGTAATCTTCTGACACTTGGTATTAGAAATGTAGAAGGAAATCCGCTGAAAAACACCGCTATCAGAGGGAGTACCTGCCATTTAAGAAGAACCTGATATGCCTATACCATAAGTGACCTGTGGTCTTCATTAAAACTATCCTGGTGTCTTCGCAAGACCCAAGTGACACGAACAGCCTCAAACTTTGATTTGCTGAAATGAGTGACAGATCTACCCAATTCCCCCAAAGCCATCATCTTATATATACGTTTGTATTAGCAAAGCAACTGGAAGTGTCGAAACGAGATCCGATTCACTAATCATTTCTTAAGTCTCAGATATATGCATATCAGATTTTCCTACAACAGTTTCCTTTCCCAAGAACTTCTTAACCTACTTTTGAGGGCCACATAGTGCTTTAATGTAATATGCCCTTAGCCGTCATGATGCAGCCCTGTTAAGTAACTCATAAATACTGCATGCATGTGTCATGCAGACGCTTCAGGGGAATATACACTCCTGAAGGAATGACATGATGCAAAAACACAGTGAGTTACTATCAAATAGCACTGAGTTTGTGCATCATGCCGACAATGTCACATGCCATCAGGGTTTAAGGTCCGTGAGAACAATCGTTGTGAAAAAAAAAATGTGGAGGGTAGACTCACCGGTAGAGAATGTTCATGAGCTTGTGTTCACACGTTGTTATAGAGAACTCCATGATCTTGTCGAGCAGACCGACGAGGAGATGCGAGAAGTTGGAGTCGAACGTGGAGATGGTGCGCTCAAAGTTCTGACCACCTGCGAACTGGTCCATGTCTTCCTGTACCACCTGAAGATAAAGAATGGAATTAGGTCGATAGTAAAATAGCAAGTGACGTTGCTGACATTTAAGGTCTAGTATATGTGGTGTTGTTTTTTTTACTGTTAAGCCCTTTGGGGTTGATACACTCCCAAAGCCTCAGGATGATGTACTAAAATAAGTTTCTCTGTCGAGATTTTTCAAATTTGAACCAAGTGAATTTCAGTTGTTAAGGGACAGAGGATCTGTAGACCACTCATCTAAACTGGAGACAGCTGGTCGTATGCCTGTTGAGTATATTTTGATGTTTTATAACTTGAAAATAAGACACAGCAAGATGGATCGTCAAGGACGTCTCCATACATATATCATAAATACCTTTAAAAATGTCATTCTTTTTCCATGGAAACTAGACGATACATTATTGTTGAAATATTTTCAATCTTTATTTCATTTTCAATGAACAACACTGAGGGTAAAAAGGGCATGTTGGTTTGGTGTTTGGTTCTCAAAAGCAATCTGGTTGTCCCAATACAAAAATGACTCAATTACACGATCTTCCAACCTATTATCTCTTTTAGATGGCCTACAAAAACTGATTCTTACCTTTGATGTTAGTTTCTTTTTCTCGGCTTCAGATTTCCAGTTGGCAGATTGAGCGGCCTGCAGTGTTGAAGTCGAGGTTAACTTGGACGACTCGAGGTCCACGTTGTGAGTTTTGTTCAAACGCTGAGAAAACACATAAACATGTTAAAGGCAATAATCACAGAAACATCATTTCTAATTAACTACGAACATGCTAAAAAAATCTAGGAGCCAAATGGGGCATTCTGGTGCTTTTTAAGGATGGCTCAGTTCCAGATGTTACTAATCCCCCCAAGCTCATATTAATTGAAAGTGATACAAAACAGTGTATTGAATGTGGCCGAATTACAAGAGTGAGCTTGGTGGATGAAAAAAATAACTTGAAAAAAAATTGAGTTTGAAGGCATGGGAAAGATGCAGGCAGGAAGGGTGGTGGCAGGCAGTGATGGAGGAAGGGGAGTAACGATAGTAGCAGATATAAAATGGGCGGATACCCCTGCTACCATTTATTGCCACACATAGGCATTCGGGCATTCATAGGCCATCTTTCTGGAGGATTTGACAAATGAAGCATTGAGTACGTTACCTGCACAAAGTTGCAGAAGGTGACACAGACCATCATCAGTTTGTGCACGATTTTCAGTAGGTCCGGGTTGGTGAGCATGCAGTCCTTCAGACAGTTGTTGAGGAAGTCCGTGTGGAAGTTAAGGACGTCGTCTATGTTGGACACCTGCAACAGACATCAATATCAGCTTGAGGACAATCCTACAATACAACACTGGTCAATGCAAGGGGTATGGCGTGCAGCATCCTTGGGGGTACTATACGAGCAAAAACCCTCGTATAATCCACACTTAAGGCTTTGGGAAGACCCTAGAAGCCACACTGGGGGGTTCTGATTCGTGTATAAGCCGCTGCATATATATGCACGAGGTTTTATTGCACAGTGCTAAAGTGGTCAGAATCAGAGTCCAGGTGTAGTTTTATATGATTTCCTCCAGGGATGTAAGTCAGGAGAGGTGAAAAAACAGGAAGTCTGCCCAGTCCCTCCTAGAACAGAGGCGTAGGGAGCAAATCTTCATTGGGGTGTGGCGGGGGGGGGGGGGGGCTGGACCCCCCTCCCCCCCGCCCCCACCTTTTCCTATGCCACTGTAGAACGGCCATGTCTCTCTCCTGAGGCCCTCCCCGCCTCCCCTGCAGTGCTTCCCGGCCAGCAGAAGGCCTCCAGGCGGTCTCTTTCACCCTCCTGGAATCTTCCCAGTGAGTCACTGGGAAGATTCCAGGAGGGCAAAAGAGACCGCCTGGAGGCCTTCTGCTGGCCGGGAAGCACTGCAGGGGAGGCGGGGAGGGCCTTAAGAGCACTGGGCTTAGTTCCTAGGGCGTTCTCCTGGCCGGGAGCACTGCAGAGGAGGCGGGGAGGGCCTCAGGAGAGTGGTGTAGTTGTTCTAGGGCCTTCTGCTGACTGGAACCCATTGATAGAATAAAGGACTATATAGAAATATGTAAAAGTTTCTTAAAAGTGAGATTCCAGGAATTCCTGGAATTCCAGGAAGACTTACATCCCTGTTCCTCAAACTCTGGATAGTCCTACGGCTAATGCGTGGGTATGGCTTATAGTCATAGTAGAAGCGCTATACCGTAAAGATAAATACCTAATTCCATTGCGTCTTAACTTACCGAGTCCATATTAGCTTGAAAGATGTGCCAGTTGGGTTCGACCACCTCAAACATCATGTAGTACTCAAAGTTCTGCACAAAGTTCAGCATCCGCTGTCTCAGTGCAAACGCTGCAGCGTACCACTTCATTTTTCGTAACGGATACATCTTCGCTGTTTTGTTGCTAATCCAGACGCTGAAATCAAAGACGACATCAATTGCACTTAGTCATAATAAGGGGCCATGCAATACAATGCAAGGCATTAACAATGTTAGACTCTTAGAGGAGCCTACATTATTTTTCATAAGGCAATTTTGTTATGATTTTACCTTGTAGGAAGCACTGTGTGGATATCGTTTTTGACAATTAAGGGTAACAATATGCTCCTAAGTTCATGTTCCCTTGTCACTATAATGCAGTAACTAGCCGGTGCTACATTTGTGCATCACACCAATAATCAAAGAGTGTATCGACTCACTAGAGTCTGCATGATTCATAAATATAGTACCGCAGGGTTATTTGACAGGGATGCATTTATACATTCATGCATCATGGCGACAAAAAGGCATAGTGCCTTAAAACACTATGCTACCCTTAAATGGTTAAATATAATCTATCCTCTACTAAAGTAATTCAAGATCGAACAGGTTTTTGAAAAACCGTCTTCATTTTTAGTCAAAACATATGTGTTAATATGATAACGTGCGTACTGGGTAACACTGCCTTAACTGTAATACTATACAGATGAGTACTGCGGTGGGAAGGTAACCTAATACCGCCTGTGTAATAGATCAGGTGCTTGGGTTACTTACTTGCAAATCTGCCTCTCCACATGTTTGCAGTAGAAGAGGTGTCGGAAGAGCATCTGGTAGCGCGTGAGAGCCTTCCTGTTTAGTACCAGGGACACCGGCCACTTAACGATGTAGTCGAAGGTGAACGCCTCCAGGCCGACAAGATGGACGTCCTGCTTATCCACCCGGTAATCTGAAAAAATAAATAAACCATCTCAATACTTCCTTTCGGGCATTTTGGAAATTAGGTTATTATCTTTTTGTGGGTAATTTATACAATTCAGATATCATGGTATTACCAGAATGACTTTTCAAACAAACAAAGACGTATGATGCAAGTTAGATCAATATATATAGACACCAGTTGTTACCCTTACCTTTTTCTTGTTTAGTTTCAATGGTGAGGATCTTGAATAGTTGTGTGACTAGATCATACGGTAACAGGTCCACTCTGAACGGAAAAAGGGTACATGTTATGGTTTAAACGTAGGTCAATAAAAGATATTGAATGTGGTTCTCTATATTTGTATTTACCAGTGAAGGCTGATGACCATGCACAGAATGCAGAAGTAGAGTATTATATAGTTTCCGTTAATGGTATTAATATAATAATCATAATATTATTATGATTACGCTCTTCACACAGCTGTATATCAGAAAGTGGTCATTTTTTTCAATAGCTCGGGGGGGGGGGTTGTGAATTTCCTGATATGTGTACAGATTTATCTCTTGACGCAACAAATTTCTATAGTATTAAATATGCCAGCACTTACTTGAAAAGGGTCAATATTTTTTGCACCTCCTACCTAGAAGGGCTTAATTCTCTTTTTTTCCTACCAAATTAATGCAAAGTGTTTTTTGTTTTTTTAAATAGAAATGAAACCTTTTCGAGTGTCATAAATCATAACTTACTTGAGGTCATCCTTGAATGGGTCTATATTGGCTGTGCTTGTCCTAAGGGCCAGTTCTAGCAGTGTCTCCAGCCTGGTCAGCATGATATCTGACAACGTGTTAAGGTACTTTAGCTCTTTAACAACTATATGTACGATTCTTCAACACCGAGTTACTCACCAGGGCTGCGTCCATCCATCATGCCGACAAAAGATAGATGAACTATGCTGTCCTTGCAAGTAGCTGAGTGGAAGGCAGGCTAATACATGACCACGTTACTTTTATCATGTCGGACAAAGGATGGACAGGATGGTCATAGGCCTTGTCTGAGATTTATTTTCAACATCAAAAATAATGTGGGGTATGGCTAAAGCCACTTCTTCCTTTACTCTCAAAATTAATTACCCGATTGGATAAGGGATATATTAAATACATTTTCCATCCTGACCCATCTCTGAGCTGTATTATTTTACACTCATTAACAGCGTGCGCTACAATCAACGTTTTATTGCTGTTGGAGCTAAATAAAGAACTAATAAAGTCTGGCCTCGTTTTACTCATGTTACCTCTTATCTAGTGGTGGGGGGCGATTGCTCCTACATGGCGCCACATGGGAAAAATAATAACGATGAAAAACGTATTTTATGTGTTCTCTATGATTTTTGCAGTTTTTGATGTGTTTCAATAACAAATTTCGCCAATGTGTTCTCACTGGTACTGGGTTTGTGCATCATGCTAACCCTTCTGGAGTACATCAACCATGTAGAGTCGGTATTTTGTATGAATGCAGTACTAGTGAGTAACTCGTCAGGGATGCATCCATGCATTATGACGACAAAGAGCATAGCGCGTTAGCAATATGCCGCCCTTAAAGGGTTAACTGAGTATGTCCATCTCTTGCGTTTAGCCTACTTCACTAAAATGAAAACTATAACATCTTGTAGCGAGTTCATGGCATATATTAACGTGTAAAGGATACCCTCCATGGACTTCGTCATTTCCTCTTCACCCATGTCCATAAACTGCACTATGAAGTCCCCTTGGTCCAGGAGGAAGTAGTGCTTTATTGATCTATAAAGGTAGGAAGAAAGAAAGAGAAAATATTATATGAAATCAGTAATACTGATTGTTTCTAATACTGTAGTTTATATTCCGAATTGCTAAATATACCTCCCATACTTACGTGTCGATTTTAAATGAGCTTTTTCATTAATGCTTCCATATTCACAATCTAGTTTGATTTCATTTCATACATACAGGTAAATTAAACCTTTAAAGGACTATAGTGGTTGAATATGCTATGCTCAATATGATGCATGCATTCAGCTATGGCAGGTCTACTTCCCAGGGCGTATTTATGCGTCATGACCACCCTCCGGGGATGTATCAACCCCATATGACCATCATGATGCTTGATGTACTTGGCGAGTTACTAGCCAAGGCTGAATTCATGCATCATGAAGGGTATAACGCATTAAAGCACTATGCAGCCCTTAAATAGTTAACCTAGGCAATGCTCAAATGGCCAGTAACCTCCTATTCTGAGCACTAGTGTCAAACTGGGACACTGCTGCCCCCTGGTGGTATTGATGAGCAGCTCACCTGAGTCGTGCGAGCAGCTCCTTCTCGTCCATGAGCAGGTCGAGCAGCAGCTTGGAGGCGTAGTTGTAGGCCTTCTCTATCTGCTCAAAGTACTGCCGCTCTTTTATGGTGTAGACGATCTCCTCCGCGAATGGGCATTTTACGTCGCGACCTACACAAAACATTTATATATGAAAATCTCTCGAGATTAAACAAAATGGGAAAATATACAAACGAAATGAAACATTTTAAAACATACCGATTTGTTGTAATGTGTATCAGGGAAATGGTCACATCGTTAGGTTTACAACATGGGTCATGCAAAAATGAGAATTTTTCCCGAAGCAAATGATATCATGTTTTGTCTATGTATTCACCGTATAAGACCATGGGGATCATTATGCCAGTAAGCGAAAAGTACTGTACAACTGTAGCAAACCTACCACACTGTCGGATAACATTGAGGTATTTTCCTGTGTTGAGGATTTTATCCGCGACTCTTTCCAGAAAGATGGGAATACGTTCACGACATATTGTGTAGTGCTGCTCCCAGTAGGCGTCGTTGTAGTCCTCCTGTAACTTCTCCTTCTGGAAGGCCTCATTCTCCTCCACCAGGAACTGTCAATTGTCAAGGTAGATTATATAGCTTAACACTCAGGGATAAGCCTATTGAGCTACTGGTCAAATAGCACTGAATAAGTATAACTATTAGTCTGAAACAATATATTAACCAGTTCTATCCAACGTCAACGGTAGAGCTCCAGTGTTATTTTAGTGTTTATTCACTAAACAATGTTAAAACGTTTACTATCATGTATTAATATGGTGTTGTATTGAACACAAAAGTATTTGTATAATATTGTACATGCACATTATGTCCGTATAAACATACCTCTGAGTAAGGGTCGTTGATGATTCCTTTGTAAATCCACTTCTCCATTATCTCGAAGTAAGGGACACATGCCTAAAAACATCAAACGTTGGTGTATCATACCAACCCTTCAAGAGTATATTGGTGCGGTATGACCGGGACTGCATAAATACAGCACCGGGGAGTTTCTCATCGGTGGTTCATGTATGCATCCCGACGATAAAGGGCATATTGCTTTAAAGCAGTTTGCTTCAAATTCAATGACAGTAAATATTTATCAACTTGTAGACACACAACATGCGAAACATATGGAGAGGCACACATGTTATGAATAGCTTACAAGAAGTCTATTACATATGAAAAGGTAAAAGTTATACATTTTTGTCTCTAAATGATTATTTTCAAAGTGGAACATTTCTTACCGACTGCGTTAAGTACAAGCAAAGTTCTTGGCCTTTTGCGTCCCTGGAAAAGAGGAGATTCAAAGTTATATGACTGCAGTTTCAAACACCAATAAGGGAAACTGTATTTTTTTAAAAGGTATCACCTTGCGAGATAGAAGTTTTCTACGAGATGATATTCTCAGTTTTGCTAGCTCTGATGATAACGAGTTTACGCTATATGTGCATTTACTGTGTAACAATAATTCTTCAATTTCTCAATTCATGAAAAGTGTCCTACCCTATTAAACTGGATGTCTTGTCGTGGAGTAAACTCAAAACTGCACCTCCGATACATTCACCCTAAAATTGATCACATTTCATGACACGAATTCAATACAGTATCATCATTCTCTGAGTGACATCACCTAAAATGGTCAGGCTTGTGTACGACATAATAAAATATGCACCTTCAATAGCATTAACAGCTGAGTTACATGTTGTGGCTTTATAATAGTATATCAGACATGGTTTGATTTAATTATGCTTCATATTCAATATACCTACTTTAGATCAGATATGCTATACCTGTCTCGGGAAAATAAAAGCCTGTTTTAACTATACACATAAAGTATGTATACTCACTTATAGTATTGTATGTCTGTTTGACCATGGCGCTGACTTACCCGGTTAATGGAGTTGGCGACTGACGCCAGGATCTCCATGGTTCGCATGGTAGGTTGGATGTAGAACCAGAACTTCTGTAGCGACAACTGACCCTGCAATATTACATACAGTACTTGCCTTGCTATTTATTACAGGAATCATGTATTCTACCCTTATTTTCTTGACCTCCCATATTCTTTATAGCAGTATCTAGTGAAAAGACCATTCTATGCCTTTTATTCACTTAATCAGCCGATGTTATCAAAGCTTCAAAGAGAAATTATGTTGTGAAAAGAGTGTACAACATGTACTTACATTGCGAAACTGGAACTCTAACTGGGCCACTAGGATCATATATTCCTGTAAAGTAAAATATATGATTTACCAATAAACAATGGTTAATTTGAGCCACGTCTATGTTACTTCATATATTCATATATTTCGACACCTTCCCTGTATACAATTCTACTATCTCTATCATAATGCTAACCTGAATCAAAGTATGCTCTTTGTATAGTATTGTTACAAGAATAATACATTGATTCTACTATCAAGATGTTGGAATGATTGTTTTAGTATTGGCATCATCGATTTAATATATCAGACCTGCACATACTGCTTTTATCACGATGAATAAATGCAGATCTAGCAAGCAACTCCCCAGTGCTGCATTCATTCATACTTGCGTTGATTTACTCCAGAAAATGCGGATGCGGCATTAATGCAGTGCCAGCGAGTTAGTCAGAGACACTGCATTGATGCATCATGACGACAAATGACCATTAAACAGTCAGAGCACCATGCTGTGCTTGAAGGGTTGATTTGTGAAAGGGGAAGTCACCTTGATAAGCGTCCTCATGGCAGCACAAAGTGCGTGGTTAACCAACCCGTACTCAAACGCGGATTTCTCTGAGAAATTGATGAAAGACATGGATATGTAGAGTCAGACAGAACGGTACCATAAAGAATCAGCACATTACTATAATGTACTGACAAAGGATGATGGTAAATTATTATTTCTTTAATTGAATTTAACTTGAAATTCCAATTGAGGAGAATTGAGTATAAAATCCGGTACCTTCCATGAATCTGACCACGATGGAATAGTTTGAGCACAGGGGTAGAATCCGCTTAACAAGCTCCCTCAAAGATGGATCTGCAACAAGATGCATTGATGACATACATTATTATTTTATTATAATACTATTATTTTGAATTACCTTGGCCACTGTGTCTTTTAATAACACTTTTAAAATATTTTTATTTATTTATTTACTCATCTCACGACGACATGATCTGCCTAAACAAGTACACAATAATGTAATTTAAACCATATTAACTCATATGCTCAATCATGCTATATCTTAATGCTTACCCAGACTGGGGTCCACTTTGAAGTCTCGCTGTGCGTATCGATCTTGTAGAGGTTTCGCACTAATGTATTTACCTTCAATTCCCTGTAGTACCAAGAGCACAGCAATTATATGCATGCACGATTAAAAGTTAAGTCTCTATGTGTGTCTTAATACTTAAGACTTTATTCAAATCATGTTTTTTTTTTCAATAATGCTATCTATAGTTCGAATTTTCTCATGGATTAACCCTTTATCGGTGGAATGATGCCATGTTAATTTTTCGTCTTGACATATCAACACAAATCATTGACGCTGCCTTGGTTCAATTCGCCGACCCTTTGCGGATGTATCAATGTCATATAGTCAGCATGACGTATGAATGCAAGACTACAAGTCGCCAGTTCTGTTTTGATGCGCGGGTTAAAACGGCTTATTTTAACATTCGCCTACCTCCATACAGAAGAGAAGATCCTCTATAACGGCGTTCTCTTGTAGCGACAGGTGTAGCTGGCCAATGGGGGTCACGTCCTACAAAGACACGAAAATTCTTATTAACCAAAATATTACCATACACATTTTCTACCATAAAAAAAAGAGGATGATATCAATACAGGTATTTTAGATCAAAAGTATATATCCCAGTATACATGTATGTTTGAACGTTATTTTGATATATTCCCCATATGTTCTTGTGAGCACACTTACAGGGCCAGGTGGTTCTGCGTCAAGAACAAAGTCCATAGTGAGGGAGGGTCGCTTAAACAGCCAGTCCGGTTGTACTGGCAGGTTCACTGTTATAACAACAGGTACAGGATATAAGTTCATAGAAACATAACGCTATATCAGCTCTTGAATTCACAATCTACGATCATTGGAGCAAATTTTAGAGATAATTATTTATATCACACTGTACTTTAATGTTTGCAGAATTCCTACTTTCTTTAAAATATTAAACAATGATAATATGTATTAATGCTCAATTTCCATCGGTCATTATCATTAATGTCTTTATATCATATGTGCATATATATAGTTGCAACATCTAGGAAACGCTCCCTTTTAAATAATGATTACGGTACTCCCTTGCAAAAATGAGATGGCCTGTAACATGAGTATACGTCCACTTAACATGGCTAATATATAGTTGATAGACATACCGTTTTTAGCTACTTGTTTCTCCCTCTGCACCTTCCTCATGACGTCTGAGGGGCCCACGGTGGGTCCACTGGTCACCTTCATCAGCTGCTCCTTGATCTACACCACAGCATGTAACGTTAGTACAGCATTCTGTTAACCCTTCATAGGCAGCTTAGTGTACTTATACACCATGCTCTTGTATATGAATGCAGCCATGGTGAATAACTCGCCAGTGCTGCATTCATGCATCATACGACCCTACAGCCCGAAGGATTGGTATGATGCACCAATGCAGCGCCGGCGATTTACTCATCACACTAGTTGCATCATGACGACAAATAAATATAAAGGTGCGAGGCATTAATTATGGCATTCTTACTCTAACTTAAACTTGAAGGGTACTAAATGTCTAACTGTTGGAGGATTCTCTGAATGCTGTTAATTCCAAATTTTTGGCAAGAATACATTGAATTATGCTTAAGGTTTCTCCTACCCTCTCCAGCTCATCAGGTGTCATTTTAGTACCTGGCGCCGGGAGTTGTGACGTTATTTGAGACACGGGTTGCAGACTAACGCCAGCCGCTGCCGCCCGACTCTCCGCGTTATGCTTTAGGAAGTTCTTTGTCTGTAAATGAACGTGAAATCTTTTAACAGAAGCCTTGGCATTACTGTTTCGAATCATCAATTTCTATAACATTCTAATGAGAACAAGAAAATATTTTGATGCAAAAAGTTAATGCCTGAGTCAATGTGTGGCACTGAATGTACCCGAATGGTTTGAACACATTGAAATCTATTGACATATTTAATTTTTCCCAAAGAATTGCTACTTTCTTGTCATAAAATGAATCTTACCTGTTCGTCATCACAGAGCTTTGACAGTAAGTATACCAAGGGGTCCAAGTCTCGTACACTGCAAAAAAAACCATATATATTCAAATTATGTTTCATCATACGCATGTTCCCTGGGTAGTTTTGAATTAATGGTATCATTGTAGAAATTATTTTCTTCTGTTGCATGATTTATTTAGAAATATTGACCCAGACTCTATTGTCACCATTTTCACGGTGATTTTAACAATGTTGATACTACAATCTACATTTTTGTACTTCCCTCATGTACTAGACATCTTCTAAACTGGCCTGTACTACATATCGTGATTCCACAAGATATAAATATGAAATTGTTAAACCTACTTTTTGGATTTCAGTTCATCATATTTCTGTAGGAAGTCTTGCACTGTGGTGGTTGACTCTATAATTTTCTTCTTGGCATTGTGCGCGGACACCTGTGTAGTGATGTAGGGGGTCATGTTTTTCTGCAGCATGTCGGTGTACACCTCTGCCCCGGGGCCATCCGTGGACCGAACCCTGCCGATATGTCGAAGCAATCTCACAGTTTTAATACTCAATAAACAAAAATTATGTTCTTCTTATATCAAAGAGTAAAGCTCAAAATTTCATGGTGGCCTTTTGCTTTAGCATTGGTATATGTATGGTTGATTAATAGCCAATCAATATGGTCTAATTTATTAGAATATTCAACCTAACTGACCCGAGTAAGTGCATGAGCTCGCTGACATGGTGGTGGATGCGGAACTCATGCGCCCCGTGACTCATTGTCGAGTCCGTCTCGAGCCACCTCCTACGTTCACTACAGGATCTGGAACAAAAATAGAAAGATGGGCTTTATTCATGCACAAAAATACTTTAGCCTAGGGAGAAAGATACCATAGTAGTCCATACAGGCAAAATACCAGTACAAATGTGAATATGTTATGTGGATGTATGGTATTCGTAGCCGTAGGAGCGACAGCGACGTCATCAAGACCACGTTGTCGTTGATTCATCTACAATGATTGCACCCTATCTCACATAGGGTGCAATGTCAAATATGCTATTATCCAGTGAGACATAGGCATTCCAAATTGCATGTTTCTGTGGAATCACGAGTGATCACCAGTACTTATATGGACCGTATATAGACAGAGGTCCACGATGATCTGTCTGAATGACAGGTTTTAAAAAAGTGGTACTGTACCGGTACGTTGGATCATATCACACGAGGCAGAGCCGAGTGCGATATGATCCAAGGTACCACAAGTAGAGAAACCAGGAATTCAGACTGATTAGAGTGGATCTCTGTTTATTTCAGTTGATTATTGATAAATTATACTTTAGAACAACATTTAAAGATTGGTTTCATAGCTATTTTAGTGTTGTCATCATGGAGAAACACCCCATGGAGAATGGGCATCAGTTTCTTCACAGGGGTGTGGAGAACGGCCATTCTAGTACTGGGTACTGAACTTAAGCATAGTAACTTCGTTTCTCCACATGAAATAAATAGTTTTACCCCCCCCCCCCCCCACTCCGTTTTCCATTTTGATCCCCGCCCCCCACACACACACAATAATTGACTTGCCACTTGGCTGTTAGTCAGTAACTTAATGAGTCTTACCGGTATTAAATTGCACCCTGTCATTAATGTCCATTTCATTGGGCTAGTCTGCACCATTTAACAATACCGGTAACAGTCACTAACAGTGTCTAACAGTAGGCCTAAGCCTAATTAAGGTCAATGTTACCCATAGCAATAGCATGGAGCTACTACATGTCCACCCCATGTCCCTAGAGAATAGACTTAGTGTGAGTGACCAAGACCTGGGTGAGTTGGTAAGTCAGTGGGCGAGTGGAGTCCGAGTGAGTCACTGAGTGACAACAGTGTCAGAGTGTCAAGTTAAAATCATGTCAATACGGCGTAGTTCTACGGAATAACGAGACGCCTGATACTTCAGAATAGCGACAAAACCAAACAGTGGCATGGAAACAATATACTATACACAAACAGACTGACAAATTAATTAGATACCTGTATTTGATTGGCACTGTCAAATAATTTGACTTCCCGCGTAGGATTTAGGTCAGAAATTAGCTCGTCCGAAAAATTACGACATCTAAAAATGTGAATACTGCACAACATTTTTAATTACTGACCTCTATACTTCTATTAACTATTAAATATGCAATTCATTAAAGATTATCTAGATAAATTAAAGGACAGATGGTCTATCGAGGTCTATCCGCAATATTTTTATCGTAAAAGTTCGTGCCACCGCTCAACAGTAGGTCAAGGTCGCATATTTCGAGCGGGGATTATTTGTTTTGATGAAGTGTTTATTCGGAATTTTGTGCTATCTGGTAAGTGTTATATACTATATCCATGTTTTTAATCAATGTATACCAGCTTTGGATCACTCACATCAGCAGTCAATACCGAAATGTTTTGTAGAACTTGATAATTTAGTCGAAACCATCAACTTGCAGTGCCTGACTGACAAGTCCCTACTTGTTTACCGTTGTTCGTGTGCCACTTTGAAGTTTGAGTTTGACAGCCACAGATAGTCACCGATGTCGACCAAGGCTTCACCTGTCAGAATCAAGCGACCCTATTAGCTAGTGGTGGGCACGTCCAACTAGTGAACTACGGTAGTAGCCACAGGTGTGACAGACCCTCACACGAGTCACAGACACAGTGACAGTTGTCTGAGATCATGATGACTTCATTGAATAAAGAATAATTAATAGTTAAACGGGCTCAACACAAATGAACAGGTCTTCTCTTGACTTTAGAACTAGAAGAGTCGCTGAGACTGAGTCTAGGCCTACGTATACACTCGATACTCGAGCAGGCCTAGTAGGGCTAGGCTTACAAAGGCCACAGATGAATCTTGAAAAAAAACACTTGAATCATATTCAGAGACATAGCCTAGGATCCACAAAGTTCCAATATGCGCCCTTCCTAGAGGCACCCCACTGGTCCCTAGCACAAAAATAACCCTCCTGGCCTCACTTCTTGGACTACCGTATAAAGAACATCAGCACCTCATTTTAATCACAAGACTATGGCAGTCAGCATGAATGGCGCCATATGGTTTAGTGGAGAATGTTAAAACTTTTTGTTTTGTGTGGACTAGAGTATTATCGTTTCATTTTTCATGTCAAAATATAATGAATAGATATGACTTGGTCTTGGATAAACTTGGTACCATAGGGTTATTAGTAATTGTGTTATCTAAGTCATATGTGAAATCCAGATGTGTGTGACCCTGGCTAAATCTGTCTCTAGGCCTAGCCAGGTTCCTGGGGCCAGTGCTACAGTACCCCCAACTGATGTGTAGGTGCCCCTCTCCTGCATAGATCACAGAAATGGGAAATATGTTCAGGTACAATCACGGTGATATATGGCTGTGTCTCACAAGATCGATACAAGTTGATAGTCTTTGAAATGGGTGGAAAAAGTTCAAGTATATTATAACACTATAGATTAAATCTATATTACACATTTCCGCCCATTTCTTTCTATATAGGCCCATTTCAGGGATCACAAAGCTTGCTGGTCAAAGACATCACCTGGTCAAAGACATTACCTGGTCAAAGACGTCACCCGGTCAAAAACTATCAACTTGTACCGGTATAGATGTCATTGGCATCCAATTAATGTCGATGATGATAATTGACATATAGTTGTCGATATATCAATATATTGCAATATAATATTCAAGCTATTAAGAACATATAAAACACTGTTTATTGCCTTACTAAAGTCAGAAAGATAACCAAAACAATTGGTTAATAATAGTTGAACAAAATTTCTATCATTTTCTGAAAATTTTACTTAATAATCACCGAGAAGATGATATGCAAAACTCTCAGTCTTGAATATTGCGGGTCTAAATCTGACCTATGGCCAGTCAAAAGGATAACTACCCTGACTGTAAGCTCAACAGTTAGACTTAGAACACTATGTCCATTAACCCCCTTCTTCCCCCTTACTGCACATAATGGAGAACACCCTCTTTGAGAGTGCACTGGATGCTGGCACATTCAGGTACCATGATACAAGTAAATACCTTGTTTTCTCTACTGGCAGAGAACAATTTCGCATAAGAAATATATTGACATAATTATATTGACATATCAAAATTGTCAATATCATATATTTTTTATATGTTATCAATAATGTTTACTGTTATTGTTCAAACTCAAAGTATTTATGATATATTATGTACATTTGTTTAGACATAATCTAATAATCTAGGCCTAGCCTATATACACCAGGATCCTTCTTGGTCCAAGGGAGCCTTTTGTCATAACACATATTTATCCACTGTTATCACCATGACTACCAAAAGACAACAAGTGGCCAGAAATGGCTCCCAAGTTGATATGAGTGTTCAAATGTCATTTTATTAAAATAACCTTGACAAAGGACAGCAATGTCCGAAACATGTCGGTTCAAATTTAATTACTGCCTTCAAAAGTGTTTAATTTGATTTATTGTGGACTAGGACAAAAAACTTATAGGAGAGTTTGAGGGAATACCTTTCAACCTGAGTCATTATTTCTAACATAATCTCTCGGCATCCCTGCGCGGGATCCTCCCCTAATATCGCCCAGCAAACTAAGAGGATTAAAAGTCAGTTAATCTCAGGTTAACAAACAACACCCACCATGAACATGTCTTTTACGAATCCAGATGGATCTCCCCTTGGTAGAGATGTGCAAACATCCGCCAGCGGAACAGATGTCCGCCCCACAACTTCATTTTCACGAAACACCGGCAATTCAACTAAACGACAACGAACAGAACTTGAAAATCAAAATGGCGCTGATGCAACAACGTCACGATCTAGGTCAGGATCACGCGGTCGCCGTGGCAACCGGACAACAGTTACCACTGACAACAACAGAAGGCTCCCGCCTCGACCTCCGATGAATCCAAACTTGGCAAAGATCCTAAATAATACAAATAGAGTTTGGTATAAAACCTTGAAAAAACTGTCCCTAGGTGAAAGCAGAGCCACACACCATCACCAATTTCTGTCACAACACATTGTCAAGAATACTTGCCCGCGAGGGCTCCAAACAAATGTCAATGCCCAAATCCCCGACCTCAATGCAGAATTCTGCATAGAGTGGGAACAAGCTCACGCTGACTTCAGTTCAAAACTCACCTCAATTCTTTGCGATTATTGGGACGCACGGAGATCCACTTTGAAGAGAGAAATTGATGCCACCATCATTAAACTCAATGCAGCATGTCCACCAACAGAATGCAAGATCATCCTAGACTCAGTCAAGGAGGAACAGGACAAATTGGCACAGGAACTCAAAGACAAAGCAGAGGGAAAAACCGCCACTTTAGAAAACCGGATAAACCAGATTCAGATAGCATAGTCAACCTATCTTCTCATGTTCTAACTGCAGATGAAACAAACTTACTGTCTAGGGGCCTCAACTTCATCCCCACTCCTAGGGACCCACATCCAGCACACACTTTAAAAGATGCACTCACTTTCACCAGAGTAGTACGCCTCAATGAAAATTTCAAAGATGATCCACCTCGCCCCCCAGACCCCCCCACCAGGCCTAAACCTAAACAAACTGGCTGGACACCAGACCCGGGTAGAAACCAATATGTTGATTGCTACAACTCTTCAATCATCCATCACGTCAAAAATCTCAACAAAACCAAAACTACAAAAGACAACCTACCACCAGGGGAAAGAGAAGCTATCAAAACTCTGAGGGAAAATGACAACATTGTCATAAAAAGCGCAGACAAAGGCGGAGCTGTAGTCATACAGAATGCCACAGATTATGTCAAAGAATGCCAACGCCAACTGAATGACACCACTTTCTACCACAAACTAACTGATAACCCCACAGAAAAATTCAATCAGGACCTAGTGAAGGATCTAGAAAATCTTCAAAAATTTGGCCACATCACAAAGAAAGAAAAACTGTCACACATCAACCACTACCCAAGGACCCCCTTGTTCTACACCCTTCCAAAAATACACAAGCCCAACAATCCAGGTAGACCTATTGTTTCGGCCTGCAACGGCCCGACAGAAAAAATCAGCGAGTATGTAGACCAAATCATCAAGCCCATAGCACAGTCCCTGCCTAGCTATGTAAAAGACACAACCTCATTCATCAATATTGTGGAGGATCTCCCTAGACTTGACCCTGATGATGTTTTAATGACAGTGGACGTCTCAGCCCTATACACATCAATTCCTCACTCTGAAGGCATTGCTGCCTCGGTGAAATTCCTGAACAAAAGGATTGATAAGGACCCCCACACATTCATCATTGCCAAGATGCTACATATCATCCTCACCACCAATGCATTTGAATTCGATGGGGACTACTACATCCAAATACATGGCACAGCTATGGGCACAAAAATGGCACCAAACTACGCTAATTTGTTTATGGGCAATTTTGAAGAGGAAATTCTCAGAAAATCTCCTATAAAACCCAAGGTTTGGGTTAGGTACATAGATGACATTTTCACCATCATCCCTGGGCCAGACCGAGCTGAACTCTTTCTAGAATTCATCAACAGCCTCCACTACTCAATTAAATTCACCGGGGAAATGAGTCAAACTCATATCAACTTCCTAGACACTACAGTGTACAAAAGAGCAGACCGCAGCCTGAGAACTAGACTCTACACAAAACCAACAGACGCGCACACCTATTTAAATTTCCACTCTTACCACCCTCTGGCTCTCAAAAAATCCATCCCCTACTCTCAACTTGTCAGAATAAAAACAATCGACGCTGACATTGATGACTACGTCAGAGACAGCCAGAAAATGCTAGCAATCTTCAGAAAACATGGGTACCCCAACAAAGTCCTGAGAATAGCCGCTGCTAGGGTCAAGGGACTAATCAGAGATGACCTACTTCATCCTGCAGAAAAACCCAACACGGAGGTCATCACCTACACAACGGAGTACAATCCCAAACACATGCCGATCCCCAAAATCTTGAGGGAAGCCCTCCCCATCTTGACAGCCGACCCTGTAAAGAATACCAAACACCCGCCCCGCATTAGACTAGCCTACAGAAAATCGCCTAATCTAAAAAGCACTTTGGTTCATTCAGCCTACCCACATGTCAGCCTACCTCCAGGCAGCTACAGATGCGGGAACTGCACACATTGCCGAAGAATCCTTCAAACTAAAACCATCACAAGCTCCAAGAACGGCCGCAGCTTTAAAATTGTGGGACACAATACTTGCGCTACAAATAACGTAATATACGTCATCACATGTCAATCATGCGACATCCAGTATGTAGGTCAAACGTCACACGCGGCAAAAAGACGCCTCGGACAACATATCGGGGGCATAGACGGGGAAGAAAAACGCAGAAATAGACGCCTAAAGAAGGGACTTGGAACAACAGATCATAACATGGAAGACTCAAAGGAAACACCAGTCACTGAGCACTTTAATTCTCAAAATGGTTGCGGCCCTGACAACGTCGCCATGACGATCGTCGATTGTTCTGCACAAACCACCAATCAGCTGCTCAGACTGGAGGAAGCCTGGATACGGCTGTTGGAAACCTGGCAACCAAATGGAATAAACGTCAAGACATAAAGATGGCGGTGTTTTGCAAGTTCTGTGACAAGGTTTGTGTCTCCAAACAAGCATTACGACTACACCTACATGACACACATGGTCAAAGCAAAGTTAGTTGCAACATGTGTGGTATGTTATTTGATCGCAAGAGTAATCTCAATCGCCACCACCGCAGACAACACCCAGACGTACCAATTTGTCATGGCGTTTACCTAATTGCACCAAAACAACTCCAACCGGCCTCCACATTCCTCCCGAAAGTCAGCAGAAAGGATGCCAGACAACAGAAAAGGGACGATCTTCGGGCCCTATTCAAAGATAAATGGACACCAATACCAAAAGTTAAGTTCCGAGTAGTTCCAGCACCCAGGACTCCGCCTATTACAAAGAAAACTGCACCGGTTTGCCTACCTGCCGAGGGACTCCCTATGAAAAAGGCCTCTTTGCCGACCAAGACCCCAAACACTCTACTGGAATCTGGCCGATATGTATACATAGACCCTGAAGCGACAAGATTACCACCAGTAGTCCCCACTTGGCCTGACTTCATGGACAATTTAAATCAACAAATGGACATCGCTTCAGCAAGCACTCCCGAAAAAGCAAAAAAATCTCTGGAGACCATTGACATAGACATGGCCCGCAATGAACTTGAGCTCATCCTACCCTGGGGTGAGCATGAGAGTTTCATAAACCAACCCTTGTCACCAGCCCCGACCTACAAACCTGATCAATCTATGGACAGCCCAGACTGGACCAGCATACCATGGCCGGCTCAACAATTTCCTAGTATAGACATGGATTCACTTCTACAATCAACCATGGACTCTTATCCACAGCCCATTATCTCTAGAGAAGATCGTATGAACATAAAACTGAAACAGTCAGATGAAAACACCTAAATTGACATACACTAACTCTCTTGACACCTGTGACTCGATAGATGGACCTAGGCCTAACATGCATCTCAGGGACAGAAACCTCAATTGGTTTTTTATATGTTATCAATAATGTTTACTGTTATTGTTCAAACTCAAAGTATTTATAATATATTATGTACATTTGTTTAGACATAATCTAGGCCTAGCCTATATACACCAGGATCCTTCTTGGTCCAAGGGAGCCTTTTGTCATAACACATATTTATCCACTGTTATCACCATGACTACCAAAAGACAACAAGTGGCCAGAAATGGCTCCCAAGTTGATATGAGTGTTCAAATGTCATTTTATTAAAATAACCTTGACAAAGGACAGCAATGTCCGAAACATGTCGGTTCAAATTTAATTACTGCCTTCAAAAGTGTTTAATTTGATTTATTGTGGACTAGGACAAAAAACTTATAGGAGAGTTTGAGGGAATACCTTTCAACCTGAGTCATAATATCATATATTGAAATATTGACATAATGGCGATATGTCAATACCCCTAGGAGACAGCCATATCTGGATCTAGGTATGATAGTAACATGATCTGTACAGATCTGAAAAGCTCTCATAGGGATCTATACTACTGGAACTAATATATGCAATCTTCAACTCATTTTTCTAAATTTATCGAACTCCCTAACAAAGTTTAACACTTCAGTCTTTAGGGTAAGGCTTGATAGGCTAAAGGTGAAAACAAACAGGACGCGTTTTCTACGCACGGACGGTAGTTGCTATGGTGACGAGTGCGAAGAGCGTGAGAAATGCCCTTCGGGGCGTCGCCTACGTGGCCACGCTCGGACGATTACGGGCCCTGTTTGTTTATGCCTTCCGCCTTCAGGGTAAACAAATATTAGTGTGCCTGCAGAAAATGCTGCCTCATCACTCCCCCCCCCCTCCTCCCTGCCGGATCAGAGATCCTTTACTCTTGCGCTCTTAGTTTAACTTGATATGAAAACGTTTAAAATAAATATCATTTTTGTTTTTTGCAGGGGAGACTATGTTACTAACATCTAGATTGACTCGGTGAGTGGCAACCATGTTAGTGAGCAGATACCGCCCCATCCTCTACCTACAGTATCTCTTACTGTTCGTGGACCTCTTCATGAACTCTTTCTCCAGTTTATTACGATTTGAAAATGTCGTTCTACTTGTCCTCTACGTGTAAGTAAATAAAAGTTATGATTTAGTACTAAAGATAATTAATTGAAAAAAAGTGTCACCTATTCAAATGAGCATTAAGCTATAGCTATTCAACATCATAAAAGAGGACCGGGAATGAAATAAATGATTTTCAAATGAGTGAATCCTACTCTTAGAAGGGATAGCTATTATGCCCTGCATATTCATATACAACATCTGAATCACGCTTGTATCGAGGTTTATTTTCTCTAAAATGAAAAAGATTGATGGTCTCTCAATGTGTTAATTTTCTTTGGACTATTTAATTAGTATTACTGTCTAGATTTGATGTATCATAAAAGTTGCGTTCTCATCCATATCAACTGACCCATTTGTCCCTTTTGTTACCTTTATTCAGCATCCAGGATGTATGCATCATGTTTGCCGTCATTGTGGTGTTCCTGCTCTTCTTCAACACGTACATCTTCCAAGCAGGCCTGGTCAGCATCCTCATTAACAAGTTTAGGGTCCCCATCAGTGTCATCTTCATCTACTTTGGGCTCTCTGTGGGGCTACACGTCTGGGACATGGTGAGTAGAACCCTTTAACCCTTTAAGGACGACATGATGCCTTAATGCATCATACCCTTGGTTGTCATGACGCAAGAATGCAGCCCTGGGAAATAACTCACCAGTGCTTCATTCAAGCATCTTGTTGACCGTACGGGATTTAGACACTCCCGTAGGGCTGGCATGATGCAGCAATTCCGCAGCGGCGAGTTACTCTCTGGGGCTGCATTGGTGCATCATGACGACATTTGTACTCATGATGTACTAATGCGGTGCCGATGAGTAACTGAAGGGTCAGCACGATGTATTGATGCCGCACAGACTAGTTATTCGCCAGTGCTAGAATGAAGCATGATGCCGACATTATGGGGTTGATACGCTCCGAAAGGCTCGGCACGATGCATGATTATAGCCCTGACAAAGGGCATGGCACAGTAAGAATATAGGAACTGCGTTTTGTATGTATTGTTCATATTTCATAAAAGATCTATCTTAAAAGTAAATAAATGATGACGTTGGTGTCTCATCATCTTTTATTTCCCCTTTCAGACACTAAGGTGGGATGCCCCTAAAGCATACGTTTGGAATGATGGTTACAGGGCATTGTTTGTTTTCCAAAGAATAGGTAAGTTTGTTATAAAAATCAGGTTCATACTTCGTGTAAAGAATGATCATCCTGAAAGGGGTGCTCAACTAAAATAGTGAATGATATGCAAAAGTGTTTTGCTAATACGAAAATCAGACTTTGTCCTTTGTTTGGACATTTAGGAGATAATATTGATATAGAGGGAGTGTGTGCTGTTGATTTATATGTAACTTTTTATTGTACTGGCAGTGTACTTCTTCTGATGGTACTATTAATATAAACCACCATGATTGTATTTTCTCATTCTCGTCCACAGGCGCTGTATTATATTACTACCTATACAAGAGGACGGCCCTACGCCTTGGGGATCCCCGCTTTTACCAAGACTCAGAATGGATCAGAAGAGAGTTTGAGAAAAGGAGATAGTGAAACGTCATTGTTTGGACTCTTCTCTTAAGATCTGATCAACATTCTCACAAATACATTTTGTACATGATGACTCCGTCCAAATGATTCAAAGTAAAGCAATCTCTTAAACAATGATGGTTTATGAGTAGAGGACATATCATTTATGATGTGTTCATGTGATGTAAATATGCATATGCATTATGCGTGTACCATTGTACTGGAGGGAGAATTTATAAAAAAATGTCCCATCGGGGACACGTCAGTAAATGCCCCGTGGTGAGGGGGGGGGGTGGAGGGCTTGGGGGGAGGGGGGGGGGGGGCGGATGTCAAAATTAACACTTAGTGAGTTGGAGTGTCTTAAGCATATTATTGGTCGGGTCGGGGCAAATGTTGCTGTCGTGAACAAATCGACTTTATTATCAGCACAATCACCGTTAAAAAAAAGGGGACTTGTGCCATCAAACAATTCATGCACTGTATCAGAAACACTGGGCACTAGCATTAGGTGTAAACACAAGCTTCCAATCTATTGACAAGTTGATTATATTTTGTAAAATTGTATGAAAAATTGTCTGTGATCACGGTTTATTTATGCCATGAGGAAGAAAAGACTTATTTGGTACCCGTCTGTGTGCTGTATATGTAAAAGAGTGTTGCCGTCCGGTTTATTGTAAATAGAAAGATGCAGTTCCTGTCTGAGAACAAATGATGTACCCTCGTCACCTGATACTCAAGACAAGGATGGCATGCATACAATGTATGTAGATATTAACACAGCTGTATATAGCTACACCCATCTCATGTACAAAGAATGTGAAATGAGAGATTCACGATCCACAAAAAAAATTGTTTTTACCTTTTGTTATGAAAATAATTGTAATTACCGTGTCTAAAAGTGATATTCACGAGATGTAGGGCCAACTTGGTCATTGGGTGGGGTATGTATAATGTAGATGCATTAAGTAGATGTCATGATTTATACTGAATTTTGATGTACTTAGATATAGATATTTCTCCAAATTTTGTTCCTGATTCACATAGGGGTTGAGTGGGGGAGAACACAACACGTCCGATAGCTATATAGTACTTTAGGTCAATTTAATTATCATAGGAAAGGATTCCGTCCAAAACGTTCCATCCGAAGTATCAGCAATACATTTTACAATGTGTATGCTAATGTGTATTTTTGTACAATTAAAAGATTTTTATCAAAAGTTATGTCTGTCCTGTCGTTTATTTCAAACATCTCAAGATTAGAACTCTAACTTCCCATTTAAACATACCTGATACCATAAGGAACAGATACCTTTTCTGAATATAGAAATTCTTATTGACTCAGGGTTACCACCCTGAGTCTTATGCGACGCCTCATGAGGGGTTGCATCAAGATAGTGAAACTTCATTTTTGAGTGTGAATTTTGACATGAATTCATGATTCAAAAAATGTAAAAAGTTGATAGATAGACAGATAAGACACTCAGGTTTATGGAACATCAGTCACTCATAACAATATTCACCTCTAACCATTTGAAATATTGAAAACAAAAAAAGTGACCCAAAAAAACAAAAAATGTGTGTAGAAAAATTAAACTCTTAAGTACTAGAAGGGATTTTCGTCTACATTACAGTCCACACAATTTCAGTGCTAAGTCAATGGGAGGTATCTTGTATTACTAGGTGAGACGTTTTTTGTAAGACCTTTTTGGTGTATTTCTCTTGAACTATCTTGAATTATTGACTCAGGTAGCTCTGCTACCAGAGTCTTATACGACGCCTTGGTGAGACACTTTGCAAAATAATTTTCATCCATAGATAAACATGTGAAGGAAAAGAATAAAGTGAAAATAATTTAATGCATGATACAGCTGAACATTTTGCCAATGCTGTCATGTAAAAAAATTCCCTGTATTGCTACTTCCAGGGGCCTAGAAAATGGAATAAAGAAAACTTGACCAAAAACCAGAGTCCATTTTTTGATTGTAGACAAACATGAATGTACTGATTCCTTACTTGTGTCCTTCTATGTCCTTTTTTGCAGTAGTAGTTAATTCAATGTAAATGAAAATATTGGGGACTGTAAGACACTTTTATTAAGACCACAAAGTGAAAAACACAGGGCGGGAAACCAAAAGTAGACAAAAGAGGACGTGCGCTGCATAAATTACTGCACCGCGCATGCCCCTCAGTGCCAGACTTCCAGAAGACGCTACTGCCATGGTGAAACCGAGGACCGAGCGGCGTCCACATATAATTCTACGTTATACGGCAGTGGGCACAGAGAAGGCTCCCTCACTGTATTTTGCATACAGCATGGTACTTGTCCTATAACTACTACATAATGCAAGCGGCATCTTCACATGCCTCGTTTATTGTCTGTATCCTAAGAAGTGTTTTGCATGCAGGTGGGGGTGGGGAGGGGGTCAGGCTCGATTATCAGGCTCGATTTTCAGGCTCGATTATCAGGCTCACTTTTCAGGCTCGATTATCAGGCTATCAGGCACAATTTTCAGGCTTGATTATCAGGCTTGATTATCAGGCTCACTTTTTAGCCTGAAATGTTATGACAGACATGATTTCAGGGTAGTTTTGAACCAGGAATATGTTTCTGCTCTTACAGTTGACAAATACCGTAAAACCTCGCGTATAAGCCTTACTCGCGTATAAGCCGCACCCTGACTTTGGGCCGATCCTACAAGCCGCAGAGACCATCTGAATGGTCCCTGGAAAAAACTCGCTTTTAAGCTGCACCCCCAACTGTAGCCTAAGTCTGAATAACACATCAGGTCAGAGTCCTCCTAGTGGCCCTGTCTGGCCTCCTGGCGGCCCTTGCTGCCTCCCCGTGGCCCATGAAGCCTCTAACAGCTTTCTTAGGCTGTACACCTAATGTGATGAACGTTGCGACTATAGAGGCTATACCAAGACTCCAGTCAGGTTACGGCTTTCTCAGTTTATGGGTGCGTTGGAAAAGGGGGGGGGCTATAGTAACGGCCCTATTGGTGCAACGTGTACGCCGCACAGATGACCTCACAGTTAGGGGGCTCGCCAGCAGGTCCCAAATTCAGTATAGGGTTGGGGATTGGGACATGAGTATTACACATAATACACTCACACCTATTACACTCACACATATTTGACATCTGTAGCACTCGCCGCCCCGCGGCCGACCGACACGGCGAAACAGAAACGGAGATGGTGTCGCTGCTGACGCTCCGATCGACTTGCTTTTCGACCGAGACGTAAAACGGGGGTTACGCGCCGCCGGGCGCTGACGCCCACAGCCACCTGCTTGCCCAGACGCACTTGCTTGCCCACACTCACCGGCTTGCCCACACCCACCGGCTCGCCCACACCCACCGGTTCGCCCACACCCACCTGCTCAGCTGAAATATGATAACATACTAGTGTGACACATGATTTGAGGGTAGTTTTGACCCAGGAATACATTCCTGCTTTCCGAATTGACAAATAATTCATTGTTCCTGAAATAATATTATGGATTCAGTCGTTTAGTCCATCAATTCAATCACTTTATCACTCTGACCCTGAGTGATTTGTGATGTTAATCACACGTTCAATCTTTAAATAAACAGTGATTCATTAAATAATGTCTTCCCTGTTTTTCTTCTCTTTATTGATATATGATATCACTTAAACATTTACTCATAGCAAACTATATTATATTATTACACAAATTGAAACTATATGACATAAAATTACTAAATCAAATTTTTACTATAACCCCAACTACCTGAGTCTCTTGTGATTAGGATCACACGTTAGATTTTATTAATATGTGGACAGGAGTGACTACAACTTTAACCATGGCACGGATAGAGGGGCCTATGACCAAGGCACAACTTCGAGGGGTTCTATCCAGTAGCTGCGATGGGACAGAACACCGAGACGGAGCGCCTTGGTCGACAGGCTCCTCGCAGGTGCGATATGGTTAAATGCGGTTCTGACAATGAACAAATCCGGTCAATCCAGAAAGTGTCTGTATAATACCACCGTCATCGACTGACGGCAGATGCAATGCATACACATGTGGGTGTGCTTGCCCACACCACCTGCTTGCCCACACCCATCTGCTCTGCTGAAATGTGGTCACATACTACATAGTGTGACACATGACTTTAGGGTAGTTTTGACTCAGAAATATGTTTCTGCTCTCAGAATTGACAAATAATTCATTGTTCCTGAAATGATATTCGCGGATTCATGTTTTTTCCTCAAACTAAAATTGTGTACCGGTACTAATAAATTCAGACCCCACACAATAACGTCCAATAGTAAGGGAAAAGTCAATCACAACATTTACAGATTCGGTCTTTCGGTCAATCAATTCCTCAATTCAATCACTTTATCACCCTAACCCTGAGTCATTTGTGATGTAAATCACACGTTCAATCTTTTATAAATGTGTTCCCTGAACTTCCTTCCCTCCTATTCCTCCTGCTGCTTACAGTGTGAATCCATCACTAGGTCTATCTCAGATAGCCACAGTATGAGGGGGAAAAAACGAGATGAATTTGTACAAAAGCTGTTTATTAATTAAGTATATCACGTAGAATTGGTCGCGTGTGAGTCATCTGTTTATGGTAGTGAATAGTAGACCTTTCAAACATGATGTAGTGTGTATGTAATAAGTACAATACACTGTTATGACTGATTTCCATGTGCATTGTACTGATAAACATGAATATACAGACTAAAGTGAACGTGCGCCTCAGATCTGACAAAATGTAGGCCCTACTCTGATATGTATCAATGCTCTATAAAGATATCTCACATCAATATTGACAAATATTTTGCCCACCCAAAACCAGGTGGCCAACAACTAACACTGTACACAATATCATTAAGCGAACAATTAGTAAACCTCAATGTACTGGCGTTAAACAAAAAGAAATATGAAAAATGGATAACTGACAAAATAAAAAAAGAGGAAATAACCTTGTACTGTATCTGCTGTAATAAGCGCAACATATCATCAGATGTCAATTTAGCAAACCTCAATGTACAATTCTATTTAAGAGATATAAAAGATATATTATTTCTAAAAGTACTTCAGAAATTTACATCGTACCGCATTTGCCTGTAATGATAGCCCACAGCTTTACATAAAATCTCTTGCAAATACTGTACTTTAGACAAGGTACAAGCTGTATGCCTACGTTCCACCTTCATTGCTCGGGCTTACTTTATGGACTATATATATATATATATATATATATATATATACAGTTCAAGTTTTTAGTACATAATTTGAACACAGGAGTTACATGAGTAAATGAATAAAAAATTATACAAAATGAAAAGATTTTTGATGTCATATAATACATATACATTAAGCATTAGCTGAATAATACGCATTTTAAATGCACGAGTATATTATATCGGTTATAACAATTGTGGAATAGCAAATAAGGTTTTTCAGGTATCTTACACCAGTTAAAACCAATTTATATCCTTGGGTGCACTGGGTTATGGTAGCCATCTAACTGTTAGTACTTTGGGCAATCAGTTACTTTTAAAATATATCTGCACAAAGATCTAATTTGACTCAAGGCGACTTCAGAAGGCACAGATATGATATCATTATACCAGAATTATGTACACAACTTCACCCTTTAAACAGGTATAATGCCTCAAGGCGTCATCTTTATGTCATCACCATTTCATAATGCAAAAACGCAGCGCTAGCGAGATACATGGCAACATTATGGCAACTCTTCGGAGTGTATCAACGCTGTATTGTCGGCATGAAACATGAATGCGGTAATGACGAGCCAGTTAGACACCAAAGCTCCATTATGCTGCTTTTGAAAATTTACTAACTACCCGGTAGATGAAAATCTAAGCTGCTCTTTAATAACACTGCTATTCTAAGAACTTCCTATGGCTAGCAAGTATTATTTACTCATACAAATACAACTTACTCAACTCTTGAGTGCACGTTTGCAGAACATCCCACATTCGTAAGACATGAAGTTCTAATCTAGAGTCGGCGAGTAACTCGCCGCCATTACTTAGTGCATCATGTAGAACCTTTAGGAGTGCATTACTCCTGTTGCGTCATCAGGATGCATAAATGCCGCACTGGCGCGTTACTGATCAAAGCTGCACTTGTGCATCATGCCGGTAAATGGGGATAGTACTATGCTGCCCTTAAAGGGTCAAATAGTTACTAGAAATTCTAGAAAGTATTTACAGAATTGTAGAGTGGTAAGTTAACATGAAGCACCAGAAGAGAGAGGATACATCATATATGTCGTATTTAACTCACATTGTATACACCAGAATAATGACCACATAGGTATAGCATAAATATAGGCACACATAGATGCTTGATTCACAATGCGTTTTAACATCAATACTTGTAAATCATCTGGATGTGTAGATGAACACTGTCTGAGAATGGCCTAAATTGGGCTAAATAATACCCGGTAGTCACATTCTCTTTGACCCACCTCTTCTCTATATTCAATGGCTTTGCACATTCCCTTACAACAAAGACGATTTGCACTGGCTTCTTTAAACAACCATACATACAAAGATGAAGCCAAATTTAATCAGTATTAGACTAATTTTACTTGGTTTGTTTACTACTACTACTACTGCAGCATAATTATTAAAGTTGACCCATTTCACACACAAAAGACGGCCAATTAAACAGTACTTCATAATATGACTGTTTTATTTAACGACATGCTGCGAGATTCAACTGAACTATCACTATCCTGGACTCACATAATGACTCACATCCTTCTTACTTACACAAGTTATGTCGGACCAGATGAGGGATAATCCCCTAAGAGAGCAACATGTTTCCCTGACTGATCAACAAGTGAATATTACCGGTAATTAACATTCAGTATATTTTCAACATAGACATTTAAAAAAAAAAAAAGTTGGTTGCAACCAACTGTAAGTTGTAACAGTACATGTATTGACATTGTAACCAGATTGACTGTAATAATGGAGACATTGTAATATCAAACACTGAAAAATCTGACCCTATTCGTGAATCAAATAACTGATTCCCTTCGCTGAATGTAAATATTGTATTAAAATCTGAACACAATGTTAGGGACGGACAACTGTTTCAAATTTAGGATTTCACAGTATGCCCAAAAAGTGCCTGTTATGACTTCTTGAACGTCTTCTAAATTAGATTAGTATTTAATATAATCAGAATTGTGCTAGGACTCTTACTTGTACAACTCCACACAAAAATACCTCGTTTACAAACGATTTGTAAAAACATCCATCTACTGCCATTCGGTCAGGCATCTGGCAATAAGGACATGAGGACGATATGCCGATTCTGATCCACAGAATAATATCCAGCTAATATGTGTCTGAACACTTACGGGCATTAGCCACTAAATGAACTATTTGCAGGGATACCACTCGTTGGTCGACAATGAGCAGGATATCTTAAATTTATCAACTGTAGGAAACATGATTTAATAGTGTTTTTTAAGAGATTGGGAGATATTCCCAAAACCTTATCCAGGCATTTAGGCAAGAGAATTACTAATTAATCAATAAAGAGGAGGCATTTTGATGAAGAAATTCCTATGAAAAAGAGAGTAGGAATCACTTCAAAAGTAGGAAATGTGGCATATCTGAAAAATAATCTGAACTATGAGCACCATGTGAGGTCCTGCTGACACTTGCCGCGGAACCAGAGGAACATGTTCTGGTTCCTGACCGTCAGGTTCCTGAAGAAGCTGTCTGTACCCAGGTTCAGGTTCACTGCCTCTGGCTGCAAGTAAAGGAGAACCAGCATTCAATATATTGTTGTAGGATGCATAGTATTTTTAGACTGTTTTAATATTAGAATCAAAAGAACAGAGGGCAGGACGATGGACCACCAGGGCCCCTACCTACTCATGTGACAGGAGTATGGATGGGACTGGTTACCATCAGGGCCCTTAGCTAGTCGCAGCAGGACTCTGGGTAGGACTAGGAACCATCAGGACCTTACCTAGGTGTGACAGGAGGCGGGGTATAGGACTGGCTTTCAACGGGACCCTTACTTGGCAATGACAAGCGTCTGGGAAGGACTGGGTTCTTAAGGGAAAACGAGCAGTGTGTATTACCTTAAATGGTGGCGGCATGACCCTCCTCCAGGTGCGTCTGTTAATATGCTCCAGGTAGGCCCTCTTCAGGGTGAACTGTGTGTCTGTCGTCATACAACCTCCACACATCCGACACTCCTGTAGAGTAACAATGGTTGCAATGATAAGCAATTGTGAAACTTGTGAAAAAAAAAATTCAAAATAGAGGGAACTCTTGATGAAATCATTTTAATGACCAATAGAGGCGAATAGTTGACGACTGACAGAGGCCAACAGAGTCCCAACTCATTGGTAGTGTTATATATTTAGTTTCCCAGTAGCTGAGTTTATTTAAATCATAAGGCTTTAATCGACACAATGAGATTTTATAGGTACCTCTATGTCAACATATTGACACCAAAGATTTCAATGGTTTCATAATTTGGTTACTAGTTTCATCATTTGGTTGTTTAATGGCCATTAGTAATAAGGCCCCACGAATCATGGGGGCTTAAACTCGACGGGACGATACGTGGCCTCCCATCCCCCTTATCTAGTTATTTTTCAATTTTTTAATTTTTCTTTAGATAGTTTGCAAGAAGGTGAGAATAAAATTGCACTTACCAGAAGTAGACAGTTGTCCTGACACTTTGCGGCGCTGCAGGCTTTACTGTACACGTGTACATCCCGCAGAGACACCTGCATCTCTGCCTCCTCCTCAAAACTGCAACAGGTATAAAGTATAGTTTAGAGATAAACTAACATACCACTGCCTCAAAATTACAACGTAAATAAATGATCAAAAGTAACATCAATGACAATTTTAATCATTAAACTGCCACCTCTTCAAAACTACATCAGGTTCTGGTACAGAGATAAAAGCCCACCCTTGTGGCAGGTCATCATGATAAAAGCTCACCTTTGTGGCAGGTCATCGTGTACAGTACGTGCTACTCCCACTAAATTGAGCAGGCCGAAGACAACTTGTTCATACAGGAGCCGGTTAGGGGGGAAGTGTCCTGACGACAAGTTAGGTGACATATTCACCTCTAGTAGGTAAACGTTCAGCTGCCGGTCCAGCACAAAGTCAAACCGCACCATCTCAAAGAAGTTCCTATAAATATGATATAACAAGGTCAGACACCACCATCTCAAAGAGGTTTCTGTATATGAAACAACTGATTCAATATGAATCATCTCAAAAAGGTTTCTACAAATATCATGCCACAAAGTCAAACTGTACCATCTCAGAACGTAAAAGAAGAGCTTAAACTTATGGCAATCTATGTTACTTATGGGCCAACCAGGCGTTAAAATACCTAAAGATTGAATGTGTGATTTATATGGCTCAGGGTCAGGGTAATTAAGTGATTTAATTTTGTAGGGGCTAGGGTTATACGGGTTATTATATGACGGGTTCTGTTGGATGCTGTGTTGCGAGCTCAGTCCGAACCCTTCAGTCTGACGGCAGGTGGCGACACCTGCCTCGGACTTGGGGTGTGGACAGAGGTCGCTATAGGCTTCCGGTCTGCGTGTGCGCGCGCAGGCTGGCTGCCTATATATACCCAGCATCCGATGGGACTCGTCGGTTACTCTAAGCCACGCTGGTGAGGAGACCCCGTGATCATTGCGGCTGATTCGCCTACTGACCCGTTCCGAACTCTATAGGGAGTTCGCACACATAGATAGTGCCTGTCTAGGTTCTTGAATAAACCTATTGATTCGCAACCTGTAAACACTTGATCCGAACTGTGTTGACTTTGTTCTTTAATCGATACTCTACCAATATCATAGAGACACAAAGTATCGTTTATTACACTGGTGCCGTGACCAGTTCTGAGTGAAACGCAGGTTAGCCTGTGCAATAGCACAGACCTCGTGCTCTGGACGGAGCAGCGAGGTCTCCCGATGAGGCATTAGCCTTGTCATCGGAGGGGTTATGTGCCGCAGATGAGGCAGATACCCCCACCGGGAGTGCGGATGTTCCACCCGGAACAAGCGCACTAATGGGATCTAAGGATCCTGGAGTAATGAGTCGTTCATTAGAGGAGATGAGCCTGTCGTTGTTTAACATCGGTGGGTCACGCGCAACCGCTCCGACCCCTCGGAGATGGGCTATTTCGGAGGTTCGGAGGTTGTCAACCTTGTTGGAAGAGAACGAGAGGTTGGCGCAAGCTCTAGGTATGGTCCGGTCGGAGTTCAATCAGAAGACGGCTGACCTAGAGGTGGTCCGTTCCGACTTTGTCAGTGCGAACACGGAACTCAACCAGATTTGCGCGGCTAGGGATGCCGTAATATCGGAGGCAGAAGGGGTCCATTCCGAACTTGTTCGGGATACGGAAGACGTCCGGGAGGCTCGTCAGACTCTGGCTACGGAGTGTGACATCTTGAGGACCAAGAAGAGTGCTTTACAGCAGTTCTTGTTGGAGGCTCGGAGTAGTATGCAGGACAGTAGTACCTCATACGCTTCTGCCGATAATGGCAGTCCGAGAGCTGCTCATTACAGCAGTTTTACGGACACCCCAAACCTGCCCATGGGGCGTGGGTTAACCGTAGAGCCGGCATTGTCTACTTCAACGCCAGGTCGACCTCTTAAGGTGGGCCGAGCAAGAGGTAGAGGAAGGGCAAGTGACTACTCACCCAGGGTGGGTATTATGGGTATCCGTCCCATCCCAAAACAGATCTTTTCTGCTCCGACAGGTGTAAACCCGGCGGGGAGAGGAAGATCGTTGTCGGAATTGGTACGGAGTCCACTGTCCCAATTGAGACAGGACGAGCGACAACTGGACTCGGAACGCTTGAAGAAAGCATCCGAGCAGGAATTGGTACTGAGTCCATCGTCCCAGCTGAGACAGGACCAACGACAATTAGACTCGGAACGCTTGAAGAAAGCAGCCGAGCAGGAGAAGGCAGCCAGAAGCGACCTGACTCCATCGAGTCTGTTGCAATGGCGAGAGTGCCAGGCGAACATACTGTTCCAGGAACAGAAAAACTTGGAAACAGAAAGGCGAGAAGTGTATCGCCAACAGCAGGCTGCTCTGGAACAACAGCAGAAACGCATGCGTGAGAACGCAGCCCTGGCAGAAGAGTTAGCGGAGCAGGAGGCGGCAGTTCTGAGAGCACGAAAGGAAGGGCTCCGGGCGGCCGGTGAAGCTGCAAAAGCTAAACTGGAGCAAGCTCAGCAAGAGGAGGAAGCTGAGAAGCAATCCAAACAATTGGAGAAAGAGAAGTCCGAGCATCAGCGATTGCTGGCTCTGGCTCAGCAGTGCCAGTACATGACCGATCTGGAGAAAAATTGGTGGTTCAGTCAGGGTGTGGACCCCACTACGGATTTGGTGGCGTATGGTACTTACTAGGCCTACCTGGAAAGACAGAATAGCTTACCTACGATGGGGGCTACTCCGGGGGCGATTCCTGGGACAAAAAGTCCTAAGAAGGCTCCGAGACGAACAATTCTGAGTACAGAATTGCAAGAATTGTACGATACGAATCCAGCTATAGCTGGGGTAGGATTGCACAATGTGGGCGCGGAAAGGGACGCTACGGCTTCGATTTCCAAATGCCTGGCGATTACCTCTAAAATTAGAGGATCGTCCAATGCTGCCAGACGGATAGCTAGCGAGCCTTTTCCATACTGGCAGAAAAATTCTTGGGAAGATTGGTTAGGAGCCACCGTTGAGGACATTAACCTCAGTGGGTGGGATCAACAAGATGCTATCCCTTACATCTGTAAAGGATTGCGCTTAGGAGATGGCCTGATGGCTGTGGAACAGTGGAAAGATGAATGCGGACCCCGCGGCACTTTCAAACAGCTGGTGGAGATCGGGACTTTCTTGTTTGGAGACTCCGCTCAGGTCGATCCGATGGTCGCTTTTAAGAAGCGAGTGCAAGGCAAGAACGAGGCCCCGAGGGTTTTCGGACTTGCATTGATGCGACTCCTGAAGAAGGTACATCCTCATTCAGGGATCCATGATGCCTTATTCTCTAAGGAATTGTTCTCTCAGTTCGTCGCCGGATTGAGAGACCCCGAGATACAACAGACGGTGTATGATACGTGGAGGGTGGATACGTCGTTGGATGACCTTTTTAAGGCCATCGAGATACACACCCTCAAAAAGTCGCTGCTAGGGGACCGGATGCCAACCCGGGCCTCTGCCATTATAGAATGTTCCCCGGAACAGTCTGATGGTGAGGGCAGTGAGGAGGAGGCAACTGCTTCTGCGGCTCAGTTCAAGAGGAATGGAAATTCCTCTAAACCGCCGTGGAAGAATAAGAAGCAGGAAGGGGGTGGAAACCCTCCTCCGAAGAAAGAATCATCGGATCAGAAGGCTCCGGTGATGGACGCAGCGTTCTTTACAGCGCTGTTCGAGAAAATGACAACTTCCATCCAGGGGGCTACACAGCCCAACCGGAGGAAGATCAACCGGAGGACCGCCAAGTGCTATAGGTGCTTGGAGATCGGTCACTTTGCTGCGGAGTGTACGGCTCCAAGTCCGAAAGTTCCCGGGAAGGAGGGAAACTAGAGGGGGTGGTCCGAGCTGGCGAGCGGACGGCCCCTGGAGATGAAGTACGCCAACATACCAGAGAGGTAGAGCCTAGTGGAGTTCCGAAGGCAGGAAGGGAATCAGGGGTGGCTTCGAGCTTGAGGGGTTCGGATGCCGGCCTGGTTAACATTCCAGTCCAACAGTTGCCCGGCAATGAGGCAGGGAGGCCCATTACGGATAGGAACGAGGAAGTTGCGGATGTCACAGACACCGTGTGGGTAGGGAGTACCCAGCTTTCCCCGGATCATCCATGTTTCGACCATTTGAAGAAACATGGCCTTGATTTGGCTGCTCCGAAGGACTTTAAACGCTTCACTGTAAACCTGTCTCCGCTGGGGGGGAGGCGGTGGTATGTGTCTGTTACTGTGGCCGGTAGGGCAGGCAAGTTTTTAGTAGATACGGGAGCTAGCCACTCCTTTATCTCCTCAAACTTCTATGCTCTTATGCCGGACAGTCGTGATAACTTCAAAACGAGGGTAAACGCCTGTTCGGCCGATGGGTCGAGTATGCAGACGTATGGGCGCGCGTTCATACCGCTCCGGATTGGAGGGAAGGAGTATGTGGCTTCTCCCACAATCGCGGATATAGCTGACGACGGTATACTGGGGTTGGACTTTTGGGCGTTGTATGACGCGGTCCTGAACCCTGGTACAGGGGTACTCCAGATAGAGCACCCGTACCGTGCGGTGGAGCAGTGTGTGCTCCGACAAGTATCAACAGTGGCAACGGTGGTCCAAACTGTAAAGATTCCTCCCGGACAGACGTGTGACGTGCTGGTCCGAAGCAAGGGGCTTAGGAGAGAGGAAGAGGCAGTTGTGGAGCCGGATGTGGCCATGTTGGGAAGCATCGGTTTGACAGGCATGGACACCCTGGTGGGTGATGGTGCTTGGACCGTGGTGCCGGTTTCTAACCCCGGGTTAGAGCCGAAGTATCTGAAAAAGGATACGGTGCTGGGGAAGGTGTTCACTAGTGAGGCAGTAATGCCTGCTGGTCATGTGAGCATGAAGGGGGACCCTTCTCCGACCATTTTGAGTAATGGACTTGAGAAAATGATCTCCGAAACGGATCTGACGGATCGGAGGGATCTCGATTCCTTGAGAAGGCTGGTAGTTAAGTATCAGGATGCATGGCAAGTGGAGGGGGAGCCTTTGGGCCGAACTGACAAGGTGCGCATTCTATCAATACGGGAGATGCTCAGCCGTTCAAGATGCCTTACCGACGCTTGCCGTTGGGTAAGAAAAGAGTCGTTGAAGAACAAGTGAAAACCATGCTGGAACAGAAGGTGATCGTGCCTAGCACTAGCCCCTGGTCCAGTCCGGTTCAGATGGTTACTAAGAAGGATGGGTCTATCCGATTTTGTATCGATTATAGACGCCTAAATGGAGTAACCAAGAAGAATGCGTATCCTCTACCCCGAATTGATGAGACTCTGGACTCGCTGGGTGGGAACCAATGGTTCTGCACCCTCGATTTGCAGTCCGGATATTGGCAAATCGGTATGAAGGAAGAGGATAAGGAGAAGACGGCTTTCGCAAGTCATATTGGACTGTATCAGTTTGAGCTGATGCCTTTCGGGTTATGCAACGCCCCTGCTACTTTTGAGGCTATGATGGAAACTCTGTTGAGCGATCTGTTGTGGCGCAAGTGCTTGGTCTACTTAGATGACGTCATTGTTTTTGGCAAGACGTTTGAAGAGTGTGCATTGAACCTCGGAGAGGTACTGGAGCAAATTCGGTCCAATGGTTTGACTTTAAAGCCAAAGAAATGCGAACTTTTTCGGAAGTCCATGGTCTATTTGGGCCGGATCATCTCCACCGATGGTGTGCAGGCTGATCCGGCCAAACTGGAGACTGTGGAGACTTGGGAAGTTCCAAAAGGACCAAAGGATATCAGATCCTTTTTAGGGTTCTGTTCCTATTACAGGGACTTCATCCCCGGATTCTCTAGGGTGTCTCAACCCTTGCAAAAGTTGAGCCATTGGACTCCGGGGAGGAAGAAAGAACCCTTCCCATGGGGGACGGAGCAGAATGATGCCTTCAAAGAGATTAAGGCATTGTTCCGAACCACCCCAGTGTTGAAATACCCCACGGAGAAGGGGCATTTCATCCTTGACACTGATGCGAGCAATGAGAGCATCAGGGCCGCATTGTCCCAGATCCAGGACGGAGTAGAGGTCCCGCTGGCGTTCGCTAGTAACAGTATGAACAAGGCACAGAGAAATTATTGTACTACCAAGCGAGAGCTGCTCGCAGTAGTGGTGTACACGAAGAAGTTTAGGCACTTCTTGTATGGAGGCAACTTCACACTTCGGACTGATCATGCCGCCTTGAGGTGGCTCCTTAATTTTAAGGATGCGGAGGGGATGATTGGTCGGTGGTTGAATCACCTCAGTGAGTTCGGGCTGGAGAACTCTCATATCCAGCACCGAGCGGGCACGAAGCATATCAATGCTGACTGCCTGAGTCGACGTCCGGTTCGCCGTTGTGTGCGTCCGGAGTGTGGGGATTGTGGTGCTCACAATGCTGTGGTAGCGAGTGTGCGTTTGCCTTATGACGGGTTGTTGCAGAACCTGTTGGATTGGTCCACCGACACTATAAGGACGTACCAGATAGCCGATCCTACCATCGCACGACTGAGGGAGCTTGTCCCTACTGGGGTCTGTCCAGTGAGACCTGAAATATCACTGGAAAACCGTGAAATGCGACGTTTCCTGGCTCAGTTCCATGAACTGGAGGTCCGGGATTCGTTGTTGTGCAGGTGGAAGTCTTGTCCCGGGAAGCGGAGGGTGTCGCAAATGGTAATCCCGGCTGCTATGAGGAAAGACATCCTGTACTATTGCCACGGCCATTCCACTAGTGGGCATTTCGGAAAGAAACGCTCTTTGGAACGGCTGAGTAGAAGGTATTACTGGCCGGGAATGTCCGGCGACCTTTTAAGGTGGATCGAGATACACACCCTCAAAAAGTCGCTGCTAGGGGACCGGATGCCAACCCGGGCCATGTCCTGCCTGTTGTCTAGGCAAACCTGGTCCTGGACTGGGGAAATTGCCATTGCAACAAGAGCTGTTCGGAGTGAGGTTTGCTCGGATAGCTGTAGACATTATCAGTGGGGTGAAACCCACTCCTAAGGGAAATACGTGTATGATGGTGTTCAAGTTCAAGTTCAAGTTCTTTAATCGTTTATTGATGACCAAGACAAGAGTACAATCACATGTATACAATGATCTCCCTTCATAACCGGTCTCGGGAGGTGTCTCTATGGCGTACAAGATTATGACCTCGTCTTTACTTAATGCAATCTAATATACAATTGATTTGATAAGAACACCTTGTACGCCTCTATTTGATCTAGGAAGGAAATGATAATCTAATAACACATTTTTCCTGGGGTGGGTAAGCTTACTAGGTGAGTAGAGGGGACATGAGACAATGAGCGGGCCATATCCACAGGTTAGGTTGCTTTACCTAACAGGGGATTTACATCCCATTTATATATTCTATAACTTTGAGTCTACATTGACATGTGTAATTAACTTAGCTATATGGATATTTAGTAAGCCCATTCAGCGTATACACCTATTACCCGTTGTATTACTGTACAGGATCTGCCACAATGCATTTACCGGTATGGATCAACTGAAGTTGATCTGATCTCCAAGTTTTATGAAAGTAGGAAATCAATCTGTGCATGATCTGAGCTTTGAATGGCCCTTTATCGTACCATCTTACCCCTGGATCCAGATCGTTCCATTGAGAGAACGCCTATGGTGGTCTCTGACTACTATACAAAATACACCAGAGTGTACCCACTTGAGGATCATACCGCTGCTACTTGTGCGGAAGCACTGGTGAAGGGGTGGATCCTCCATTTGGGGGCTCCCTTGATGTTACATAGCGATCAAGGGAGAGAATTTGAGTCTAAATTATGGGCTGCTATGTGCCATCAGTTGGCTATATGCAAGACTCGGACCAATCCGTACCGGCCCCAGTCCGACGGACAGGTGGAGCGGTTCAATCGGACCTTGATCCAGGTCTTGAAGCCATTAGTGAACTCCCATATGGATGATTGGGATGACCGGTGCGAATTTGTGGTACATGCGTATAATAATACGGTCCACACTTCGACAAATTGCACTCCGAACCTCTTGGTGTTCGGGGAGGACTTGATCATGCCGGCGGATTTAGTATTCGGAGTGGTAGGGATCAGTCCCGAAGCACCTTGTACGGTGCTGTTCGTGGAATCTCTACGAGAGAGGTTCAAATTCGCCTACGAAACAGTTAGGGCTCATTTGCTCAAAGCTGCGAATTGGCAGAAGGTGGGTTATGACACCGGATTGAAATTACGACGGTTTGTGGTGGGGGATCGAGTGATCCGACTGCATGAACCACTCTGTAACGTTAAACTGGCAAATAACTGGGATGGACCACACACCGTGGTCAAGTGTATCAGTCAAACGACTGTATTGATCCAGTCTGCAGCGGGACGCATCCGGACGAGCCATGTGGCTCGGTTGCGTGCTTGGGCTGGGAGGGAGCTCACCCCGGAAACGGAGGTGGAGAAGGAGAGTTCGGAAGCTAAATTTGTGCCTTTGGAAGGGGTGTCGGCGGACCCCCCTAAGAGGGTGGTACGAAGGAAGCTCCGAAAGACCGTGAAAAAGAAAGTCTCAGCAGGCGAAGGAAGAAGGGCACGGAAAACTAAAATCAAGGCTGGAATTTTAGTTAAGAACGAGTGTCCTTCGGCCAGGTTATTGGATGTGAACGGTAATCCCGTACGGCGAAGCCCTAGGCTGGTGGCCAGAGGGGCGGTAACCTAGCTTGTTACACAACGAGTGTGGTGTCCTGTGTTGTCCTATATGTTATGTGTGAGCTACCAACAGGGGCGCTCAGAGTCAATAGAAAAGAATGTAAGAGTGCTCCCCGAGGGTGGTGGACGGATAATCCGGTGGGGTAATCTTCGATTTCCCATATATATCCACTAATACTCCTGATGAGCTCTTTATTCAAAGTATATTTCGACTTTTGGGGAGCCGCCCAAGTGGCCGTAAGATCCCCTCAGCCCGACATGCGGGCGGGAGAGGTCGTGACCTGATTAACCGGTAATTGGGTCACACCGGATAACGGGATCGCGTCCAATCACGCGAGACGCCGCGCATGCGCTTTGTTTTAAAAACAAAAGCGAGGGAACCGCCATATTGATTTTGGGCGTACCCCAAGTCAGTAGTGGTGACGATCGGCAGCGGCGAATTCGGGATTTGGACGGTTAGAAGAGGAGAAAAGTCAGTGAAAGAGTTGTAAGCAGTGAGTACTCTTTCTAGCGTGTTCTGAGACAAAAGAGGGCGGCGGGGAACTTTTGGTTTCCCCGTCAAACTCCTCGTCGTAAGACACCCTGTGACAAGTGAGGATGGCCGAGCAGCAGCTCCGTCAGTCCGAACTTACCGGAGACTCCGAGGCGGCTTCGGTCGTTAAGGGTCTAGTGGACGCTCAGAACCCCAGTGGTGATGAGCTCAGCGAGAGTCTGGCGGGGATGAGGGTCGATCCGGCCATCTCCCCGATTCGGAAGTCACCATCGCCCGTGGGCAGTGAGGACTCCCAACTACTGCAAGGGATCGCCTACTCCGGAGTAGCGCAGGAACCTTCCGAGAACACTGCCCGACCCTCTCGGTTGTGCAGTTATAGCATCTCTCCCACCCTTCAGAAGGCAGTTAGTAGGAAACTGTCTATGGAGAGTGGTAGTGAGTCCGACACTGCACGCCCGAGGACGCGCGGTGGAAAGAGTGCTACCCGGAGTCGGTCCAAGTCGTCCGATTCGAAGGTTAGCACGAAGGCTACCAAGCACGCGAGTGCTGGGAAGAAGCCTCCGGTCAAGGTCGAGCCTAAGAAGCCCGACCCCAAGAAGAGTAGTACTCCGAGTACTAAGAAGACGGACTCTAAGGCTGCCACTGCGAAGGCGCCTCAGGATCCGAAGAAGAAAAAGACGTAACTCAGACGGATCCGAAGCTCGCCGCTAAGGATCTACCGAAGAAGGGCCAGACGTCCACCAGCAGTACTGTTGGCAAGACTCCGGGCCCTAGTAAGTCGTCCATCCCGATCCCTAACAAGGTAAAGGATGGTGCCAAGAAGGCTGAGTCTTCAGCTCCTCCGACCCAGGTGACCAACCTGTTGTCCTTCTCGCAAGGGTTGGATGACAGTCCGGCGGTGGCGGCTACAGCCGCGGCGCTGGCTGGTGGGGCCGGACACGGGGGAGGTCGTCCGAAGACGACTGTTACTCCCCAGCAGCCCCGGACAGAAGTGGCCATGGACGTATCGTCTGGCGCGCATCTCGTCCGGACTTTACAGACGGTGATGTCCAACATCACCTTCAAACTCCTGGATAACCCGGAACCCCCGAAAGAGGTACCCACCCGAGTGGACCCACCTCCCCAGACCAATGAGCCGAACCCGGAGCCATCCGAAATGGATACTACGGAGGAGGCCGGCAAGTTGGACCAAGCTGCGGGTGGTGGTCCGTCGGGGTCGGGTGTACACATCCTACCCCCTCATGAGCACGATGACTGGGACAAGGAAGACGCCGATGTCCCATCCATCCTACGAGGGGCCATCATCGACCAGATGAGCCAGGACGAGGTTAAGTCTTTTGACTTAATCCAAATGAGGACCTTCCGGGGGCTGGACAGTTTGTCCGCTAGGTTCCCGGCATGGTTCCCGGACCGCTTAACAGCGGCCATGGAAAATGTAAGCAACATGGCTAGCAGGGCTCGCCTAGTCACTGAGTCGGAAGGTAACCCCGAGGTTATTGCGGCTTTGGAATCCGATATGCAAACCGCTTCGGAGTACAAAGTCGTTCATAACCGAAGGGAAAAGAACCGACGTCTGACACCAGCGATGAGGCTGGCTCGGGGAGTAGAACGGAAGACCAAGGAGTCTATTCTGGATGCCACTCTGGAGGATGAAATCATCCAACAGACCACAACAGCGACTAGGAATGCGGATACTAGTCGTCAGGAGAAGGCCAACCGTCGGGACGCAGTCCTAAGGGAGACCATCAAGTTAACATCTCTGGAGGCGGGGCAATCCCCGGATGAGGTGGCAGCCGTCTTGAAGGGGTTGGATGAAAATACCATCCCAGATGACGAGCTGGAGGTATTGGTGAGGACAGCACTCCGAGCCAATGCCGCAAGTGGCTTCCGATATTTTAAGCCTATGTGTGTGATGGACTGCGTCAAGGACAAACGTTCCTCACACCACCCTGAGGAGGTGGGTCCTGACGGTCTCTCCGATGATGAAGAGTGGATCAAGAAGGATCCTCTCGACAAATCGGTACAGTTGTACCATTTTGAGCTTCTGGAGAAGGTTAGGACTGTGAGTACCAAGTACCATAACTACCACCAGAAGACAAAACTGGCCTGGGCAATGGCGAGATCCATCCAGCTATTGCCCCTTCGAGAATTGTCAAAATATTGACGAAACCCGGGAAACGCCCCGAACCTGGCCTACCAAGGTAAGGTACGCGCGGCACATCACCCGATACCATGTACGTCATTTCATGAGATATGACTGCCTGAGTGTGGGTCCGAGAGGGAGCAAGAGTTGTCCCGATGGTGGCCTGTTCTATACTAGAGCAGACATCATCCGACACCTTGCTAAGAAGCACGGCTTGTCCCTGGAGACTGCGGCAGAGCGTATCCAGCTCGCCCACGCCGAGGTCTACTCCCATTTCGGGGTAGTAGGCAAGAACGAGAATCTCGAAGTGGACTTTGGCTCCAACGAGAAAGGAAAGGTCCGGGTCTTTTACAAAGTAAACCCGGACGGCAACTACCTCCGTATTCCGGACGGCGATCTCTTCGATGAGTTCGAGGAGTACCAGAAGCGGACCAGTACAAAGAAGGTACGGAAAGCTCCGAAGAGACAGAACCAGTCCTCGGAGCCGACCGATGCCAAGAGAGTGAAAACGGATGAGAGACAATCCGTTCTGGAGAAGGCGGATCCGGGCTATCAAGGTCCGGCATTCACTTCACATAAGACGGACTGGAAAACGGGCCCTCAGGGCAGACCATCTCGGCCTGCTCCGGAGGATCCGGGTACCAGTATGGGGGGATCCTTTGAGGAGAACTTCCCACCTAGTGACCTGGTTCCGGGAGAGGAAACTCAAACCCTCACCCAGACCGGGAAGACAAAGGCTTCGGTAAAACCTAAACCGAAACCTGCTAAGGCACAGGATCTCCCTCCAGAGACTCCGGCTGAGGATGCTCTAGTCTTGCGACTAAGGGGTCCTCCTTCGTTCCCTCGCGCTGACTTCGCTTCTTACAAAGCGGGACAGGAGGCGATGGACCAGTGGCAGGACGGCTTTCACCGGCTGCTCGCCGGCCTCAGTCAGGACGTGGCGATGATGTCTCTTAATACGGTGCATCATCTCCATGCTAAGGAGGTCGCTCTTCAAAAAGCAGCGGCAGTGGAGACAGTTCAGGAGGAGCGGGACAAAGCTCGGACTGAACAGGTGGCTGCTAAATCCGAAAGGAAGAAGCAGAGGATGGCGACTAAAAACGCCGAGGAGAAGCTGGACCGGGAACGCCGCCGGTTCAGGGATTGCTTCGCGCATGAGATGCACGAGTGGGATGGTACCAGGGCTCAAATCGAGTCTTGGCTCCAGGAACTGACTCTGGCGGAGGCCGAGTCTGACTCCGAGGAGGAGGAGGCGCCGGCTAAACCCGACCCCACAGGCGACTCGGATAGGATTAGCCTATCCTAGGACCCGACTGGAAGGGGGTGGTATTATTCTGATACGACCCCAACGGCAGAACACCTTCTTGGAAGGTGAAGGAGTATCCGGGCAGCAGGACGAGGCAGGCTGGCTACGTGAGGATCCAGTCTGCCCGGGAACACTGACGGAAGCTGAGGAGGAGATCCGGAGGAGAAAAGCAGAACTCGGGACGGGAGCACGTTAACATCTTGGATCCGATACGTCGTTTTTTTGTGACATTTTTATAACCAGGACCGAGTGCTCCTAATACATAGTCTGATGATCGCCTGGAGGCAAGACTAATTTTTTTTTATTACTACCTGTACGCTCCCGAGTATGAGCGATGAACTTTCTTGTTCCGGTGAGTAGGAGCTGAACGAAGTAGGTTCCGAAAGCCGGGCAGAATGCTACAACATCTACAGAAGATCCGGATCTTCGACAAGGAGCACGTATGATGTCTTTTTGTTGTTAATACTATAATATGTACCTATTTCTTAATTTATAAGAAAAGTGATATTGTTTATCACTTATAGTATTATTCATTACGAGTGTAAATAGCTCGGGGTCCTGGAGTGACGAAATTTTTTTTTGTGATATTGTACTTTTTCAAGTGTTTGTATACTATATGTATAGGTTAACTCCATCTATCCTAGGGAATGGGGCGTAATTTTAATTACGGTCTATATGTATAGGAATGTGTGTAATTAATACCTTATTGTGTTCGCCAGAATACGTCATATTGTTTTAAGGTATAACTTTAATAAACCCCTAAGGTGGTATTTATAAGATAATGCCAGTCCGAAGTGTTTTCGGACTTTAACCTTAGTTATTTACCTCCCGGTTATTATCTGGTAGGGGGTAGTGTAGGGGCTAGGGTTATACGGGTTATTATATGACGGGTTCTGTTGGATGCTGTGTTGCGAGCTCAGTCCGAACCCTTCAGTCTGACGGCAGGTGGCGACACCTGCCTCGGACTTGGGGTGTGGACAGAGGTCGCTATAGGCTTCCGGTCTGCGTGTGCGCGCGCAGGCTGGCTGCCTATATATACCCAGCATCCGATGGAACTCGTCGGTTACTCTGAGCCACGCTGGTGAGGAGACCCCGTGATCATTGCGGCTGATTCGCCTACTGACCCGTTCCGAACTCTATAGGGAGTTCGCACACATAGATATTGCCTGTCTAGGTTCTTGAATAAACCTATTGATTCGCAACCTGTAAACACTTGATCCGAACTGTGTTGACTTTGTTCTTTAATTGATACTCTACCAATATCATAGAGACACAAAGTATCGTTTATTACAATTTGATTGATTGAAAGATTTAAAGCTGTAAATCATCTCAGGAACATTGATTTATTTGTTAATTCTGAGAGCAGAAATGTGTTCCTGGCTCAAAACGATTCTCAAATCATGTGTCACACTAGATTGTTATCACATATCAGCCTAGCATGTGGGTGTGGGCGAGCAGTTGGGTGTGGGGGAAATTGTTGAGTTGCAGGGGCATTTCAGTCTCATTCCCCGCCAAAAAATTGAGTTGACAAGTTTTTCAGGAGTTGGGATAGTACAATATTTATGTCAGAAAATAGCATGCTATATAGTTTACACTAGGGAGAGCATTTGTTGTACAAAAATACCACTTGAGAGTTATCAAAAGGTAGTGTAGTGGATTCAGATAAAAAGAAGAAGTCAATAAAGCCTGCAGCTGCAGTATAAACAGTCACTTCAACTGGAGGTAGTGTTTGTTTTAAAGGTAAAAACAGGTGGAATGTGAAGGGTTATATCCAGTGCAGCTTCCCATGACCAGTGACAGTGTACAGACAGTTCTAACAGTAGTAGTTTGCAGAGGTTAGTATACTGGGGTATTGTTAAATATCATGGTACAGATGATAAAACATGGCATGTAGACAGGGAGGAAAACTACATATACAGATGTTCTCACCATGGACCCCACATTGCTGTTGTCTCTCCTTTTTATGCAGTACTATGTAATAGTTATATACTGAGAAATTGTGGTGGGAAATACCCATAGGACGCCATATAAAAAGTCCCATGCGGGAATATCATCACTTACCGAGTAGACTTGTATTTGCTGGCTGCGTTGATGAGATTCTTCTCCTGGTTCAGGTAAGAACTGCGTATGGCATCCGCAATGTCCTCCTCCAACTTACGGATGTTGTAATCTGTAGCAACATCATACAGGGGATAGTGAAATAAGTTGTTCAAATAAATACAAATAATTAAAAAAAAAAAAAAATAGACCGAACAAGGGTTACAATTGCAACAAGGCTTGGATGGAACTGCTGGCTAGAAATTTGCTAGAATATCATCCATCCCCATTGGTACACTTATCTTCAATATTGCTTGGAGCAACATTGTTCAGTGGAAATAGAAAGATGGATTCTTGGAAATATGTGATACAGCTTTCAATATTTATAAGCATAAAATCTCATCTCGAAAATATCCAATGTGCCAAATTCATTCTGTAACACTATGTACACAATTACAGAATTTTGGCCCTGTGCTATGTGTCAGAAGAACTAAATTAGACTTACTCTGTGCTTCTAAATAGGTGAGGAGTGTATCCCTGAATGTGTGCTGTAACTCTGTGTAACTCTTCTGTAGAGAAGGCACCTGTAATAGATAAATTATGCAAATTAATTGGTGAAGAGTGTGTCAGAATCTGTACTGTAACTCTGTGTTACTCTACTGTAGAAAAGGGACCTATAACACATAATTTAGGGAGATGAATTGGTGAGGAGTGTATCAGAATGTGTGCTGTAACTTTGTGTAACTCTTCTGTAGAGAAGTTACCTGTAACAGATACTTTTAATGTGGATAAATAGCTGAGGAGTGTATCATAATCTGTCCTATAGCTCTGTGTGACTCTTCTGGTACCTGTACCAGATAATATACAAAGCATGTAGATAAATGGCTGAGGAGGGTGTCAGAATATGTGCTGTAACTCTGAGCAAATCTTCAGTACAGGAGGTACTTGTAACAGATGATGAATGCAGATAAATGGGTGAGGAGTGTGTTAGAATGTGTGCTGTAACTCGATGCAATAATGGGTAGACATTTTTGACTTTAGTTAAACGAAGTGGGATACTTCCTCATTAGACATTTTTGAACCAAAATGTTTTGCACGGGATGATTATCAATAAATCATCTGATTCTTACCTTCCACACAGGGAGGTAGTCATCATTCACGACATACTTCCCTAGCACCGCTGGGTCAAACGGATGGTACATCAGGGGGCAGAATCTGAAAGGAAACAAAGAACAAATATTGCAGTAAACCAATAGCTTATAAAACAAATGTTTAGTTTACAGAACATTAAGCTAACCAGAAATGGATATTTTTTAAGATCATTTTTGGGGCATGGCTAGCATTAGAAATATATCAGAATTTGCAGACAATTGAAATATTTACAATTAATCATAATGGATTCAGTACCTTACAAGCCAGTCACCCTTGTTCATGTAGATACGAAGGGGGTTGATCGAGGTGATGGCTACATAGACCCCAATGTCAAACCGCCGCCCGTCTATTAGCAATGGGTCGTCCACGTACTGCTGGATAAACGTGTTCTCACTTGTCAAGTCCAACTCTGAGAAAATATTGAAAGCTGAATATTAACAAGATAATCCTGTATTTAGCTATCTAAAATGCATTGGCTTATGAAATGATTTATTGGTATGATTGCTAAAAAGTATACCTAAATAAGCCAGTCAAGAAGATGGTTCATACAAGAAGAAAACATGTATTGCAACATTAATAACGATATCTTGAGGATGTTCAGGCAGTAATTTAGTTGGTTGATGAGTTTTGCAGTAAATGTCAACTGACCGTTCAGAGACAAGATCTTGACTCCGCGGTGGTTGTTGCTTTTTTGTACCCACTTCCACTCTGGATGCTGTTGTGCCTGTGATAAACAAATAAAGTTACTTTACACTAGTAAAAGCAAGAAACGGTTGACTAATGCTTTAATACCACCCTGTGTTAGCAACCACTCCTCTCAAATCCATTAAACTCAATGACATAAATAAGTCATTTTAAAACCAATGAACCATGTGTGGTGGTTCGTAGTTAACTCTAGGTTAAAGAACAACGATCACGGCAGTTTCCAGGTGCGAGAATATATCTGTCTTTATTCACAAGAATAACAACTCTAGTTCCTTTACTAGGGAACGATCAGTGTAGAATTAATACACACAGGTAGATCAGGTTTCTCTATAAATAGAGGAAACGGTCAGTATACAACTCTTAGCATACAACTCTGTCCGCACGGTTGGACATGTGAAGTCTCTCGTCAGTCGGGCCTGCACTGACTGCCGTTCCAGGTAAACACATGGGTCTTATATAACACCGGCTATTAGATCACGTGGCCAGGTGGGTGGGTCGGCCGCCCACCTGAGAGCGGCACACGGTTACCTGAAGAGGACCTGCGCCCTCTCCCGGGAACTGTGTGCACTAGCTCCAGGTGGAGAAGCCGAGTAAACAGACGTTACCCGGAAATACCGTGTATGAGATTAATATGTAATATCATGCCCCTACACTACCCCCCCTAGACAAAACTAGGTGGTAACGAACATATATACGGTTTTCCTAGTTTATAGAAAACACTTTAGACCAACGACTTTACAGTTATTGTCTATACAGTAACTAGGGGCGTAAACATATTATCACGACATACTACACAAGCGAGATCATCAAACTCCATATAAATATGGCATTACACTGTAATAGCAACCATAATGGATGATTTAGGTATGTTTTATGACAAGTGAATATAATATCATACATACAATCGAACGGCTTGACACATTTCGATATGACTTCCTTATGAAGTTTCCTTACTCGGTTATTAAAAAAATGCGCGTGGGGTGTGTATATATTTAAGTTGAACAGAAAAGTTATTAAAAACCAGTCCTGATAAGGACTCACGACCACCAGCGTCTTACATTGATTTGTGATTTAATGAAAACATTCACACAATGGATAACAGTAACCACAGCCTTTGTTTTAAGCCGGGTAATCCGATTATATAACAGGAAATATTAATACCTCTCGCAACATACAACAGAGTCAACACACACGACAATACCTTACGGTATATTTAGCATCTACACATAGTCTTAACGACTTCATATAAACATTACGGGTAGCCACGTTTCCTAGCTTATCAGATCATACAATCTTCATATATAGCATATTATGAAACCCGATTCATATGGTAAGTATGAGAACACCATATTGGAACACCTGAGGTGATATGTATCACATAATAATGACTTATTTATATATTAAAAATGTTTTAATGAGTAACCTGGCAGTGTACCCGGAAACCCTTACAATTAAATATAGCTTACTGGTGATCTAGTTGTGGACAAGGTGCTCTCCGCTTCTAATAGACGAATGAGTGAGGTGCTCTCCTCTTCTTAATACTGTTTCTTGGATAAATATCACCCGAAGGTAAGTTCATATGTACACAGCTCGCTAAGTATCCCGTCCTCGCTCCAGTAATGTTCATGACATATATAACTATAATCCGGCTGGAAACCACGAGTACTTGTCCGTTTAACACGTAATCCTAGCTCCAGGAATGTTCATGATATATATAAGTAGAACTGGAACCACGAGCATTATCTGTTTGACACGTAATCCTTGGACGGGAACAGTTTATAACACAGCATAATAGTATCAGGAACACATCATGGTAACGTATCCCAAAAGTTAGTTTCAGGGACGTTAGATTAGTAGCTTCCCGGTGGAGTCCTGATTCTCCATCGGGTCGGCTATAGTTGAGAGTTGAGTAGTTAGGTAAGTCCAGAGCTTCCACGGAAGGTTCCCCCCGCGTTGGTCCATATGCATCTAAAAAGATGCCCCTCTTTTTCCTTTGAGAAGGGAAACCCCGTCATAAAAATTTATGACATCAGATTAACTGAAAGAACAATTAATCTATCCGGAAACTATTATAGTCTCCTCCTCTATTTCTAAAAAAAATTAGAAATAGACTCTGAACCTTCTGTTAGTATTTTAACCTAACGGTTCATCTCTTGCCCTTATTAAAGCAAGCGCATGCTCAGCCGTGCCATCCCAAGCATCGAGAGTCACGCCAAACACCCCGTAAAATTTTACGTTCATGTCCTGTAACCGATTGGTTAACTTCTCGTTCTCCTGACGAACGAACCCTGCTGCGGCCTCAGCATTCTTCTGGCCTATAGCCGCTTCTCTTGACTTTTTAGCCAAGTAGTCCACATTGCCGACAGCGACCAATGTTTTCTCCTCCCTGTGGGCAATCTTCAGACCATGCGTGAACAGGCCTAACATCTTGGTGTTGTATTCCACCGCTAGCTCGCGTTGGGACTCCTGGAATTCTGTAACAATTCTCTGTCCCACCTCGCAGCTTGCCTTCTCTTCCCGAGAGAAGTAGTTAACTATCGGGACGTATTTTAATTTTACGCCACCGGTAGTTTCCGTGCGGGAGGTACCCGCGACTGGCTGGATGACAACCGGCTCCTGGCTTACAGGAATCACAGGTTTTACATCCGCTCGCGGTGCTTTCGCAGCCGCTGCAGCCTTCGGGACAGATATGCCCCGAGGAGTTACTACTGAGATCAGTGATTTGGGCTCAGTTTTCACGGTCAAGCCCTGAATATCCCGGGTTGGGGTAGTGGGAGACCGGACGTCCCTGGGGGTTGATTTTGCAATTGCCCCCAGATGGTACGTCAAAGGCAGGGAAGCCTTTGTTCTGGTAGCCGAGCTTTCTTTAGGCCGGGCACCTCCACAGTCTGGTTGACTGTTGGCACTGTCTGAACTGCTCAGACGTCTAGTACGGTACTCCATGTTAGTAGCCGCCGCTGCATGTCCACCGGAATCACGTTTCCGATCTTTCCGGTCTGTGAACAGCGGGTCTGGATACTCGCGATAATAGTCGCGACCTTCCGGGGCATGATAAATCCCATAGTAGGAATTATCGAGTTCCTCCAAAGTGGATCCAGCATGTCTCCGTTTTGGTCCGGGGGAGACCGCAGGAGACCGAGAGCGGTCGCGGGCAGACCGACTCTTCCCCCGGGAACTACCCCGGGTTTCCGGCTGACGGAAATTACCGCCGCCTCTCCGAGAAGTACGGGTAGTGCATAACACCGTATATTCCTCGTCATTCATGGCGAACTTGTTGCGTCCGTCCACTCTGGCAATCCTGGCTTTAAACTTCCCATCCGCGACCTCGCAGAAAAAGGGAGTTGCCGGCCGGATCTTAGCCTTCTGATCTTCCGTGAGTGACTTGTACTGGTCACATACGGCATCATGTAGCGCATTCACACGATTGCGAGCTACACTGATTCCCATATTATGGCAATCCTTCATGTGGCGCATGAGCTCACCTCTCCGGGGTTCTAGACACCCGTTACACAGTTGTGATTCCCTACCTACTGTAATATCACAGTGGTACACCACGCAGTGGTGCATGTGATTTTCACAGAGGTGTCGCAGAAACCGTTGCTTTGTTACAAACACGGTTCTGTCAGTGCCTATCGTGTTTACACACGTGGCGAATGGGCACCAGTTTCTTTCCCGTTGATTATACCAACGGTTGCTCGCAAAAAGAAGCTTTTCTTTCTGCTCCTTACTGTAGTAAGTATCCGGCAGGATCCTGAGTTGATCTAGCCACTGCTGGTAAAAAGCAGACGGAGGACGGTCCCGGGGGGTATTCCGGATCCAATCCTCGTCGTCACTCTGACCTTTACAGTTGGTCGCGAGTGGACATCCAAAATTGGTAGGACCAATCGGACACTGTTCCCATGAATTGGGAATAAACACGCGGAACTTATTGTTCGCGTTCTGCCAGATTCGCCTCATCACGTCATTAGGCGGGATGGGGTCTTCTGGAGCGTTTCCTGGTTCTTCAGCGTTAGCCGGAACCTCTCCCTCCTCCGCATCCGAATGAGCCGGACTACGGAGAGGGCTGAGACGAGCTGGGTTGATTACCAGCGCGGCCGCCACAGCGGCCGCTGCACCCGCTGCGGCGGTCATATCTGCCACAAGGGCCGGGGTGGGGATGGTGATGCCTGTGCTGGAGGGCGCCGGAGTATTGGCTTCATTAATGTCCATAGCCTCATCCGTAGCCTCCTCAGCCCGTGGGATGACGGGCTGTCCCCCGGAAGGTTGTTCCGGTAATCCTTCTGCTAACACAGAATCTGGCAAGTTAGCTAACCTTGCCTTCTCGTTCCGGCGAGTCTGACGTCCTCTCTCCTGGACAAACTCGTCCGACTGGTTACTGTCGGCCGAGCTCAATCCGGTTTGAGGCCCCCCTCTCACCTTTACTGCCGCGCCCCCTAGGTGTGGCTTTCAACGCTTTTATACGCGCCTTCTCTTCCGCACTGGAAGATCTGGTTCGTACTGTACGAACCGCCTCATCAACCAAACACGATATGGCAATATCCCGTTTTACGTTGTGAGAATCCATGTAGTCCTCGATAGTGGCTACTTCCAGGATGTACGAAACTACTCCCTGCGTATTAACGGCAGCAATTTCGTACTCCTTCCGAGTTTTTGGTTCACGGAGTTTCCCGATTCGTGCCCGGTACCTGTTGACGCCAGTCAACAACATCCCGGCAACTCCACAATTCGGGTCTAGGGACAGAATTGGGAGTGCTGGCATTAACCGCTTGATGTCTGCGATATGCAAATCGAGGACAGCTCGTCGTAAGCAGTAGCATACGAGTAGTCCTTTCTGGAGTGCCTCCCAGTACACAAACCAGTCCGGGGGCATCTCCTCCTGCTCCTCCACTAATAGGAAGAGCAATATCGCCTGCCGTGTTAGCGGGTCAATCCGGCGGGGAGCTCCCTCCGCCGTGAGTCGTAGCACGTCCTCGTGCAGATCCACTTCACGTCCATCGTAATTGGACATGAAGCCTCCTAGTGTTGGTACTGCCGGGCGGGGTTTTTCAACGTCCACCGGCGGTTCTCCATGGTACAATGGACCCGGATCCTGATACTCAGCTTCGCTGGTATCAGCCTGACCGTCAGCTGGGCTGATGGCCTCAATGTCTAGCCCTTCCAAGTAATTGGCGGCGACATTAGCAGGGCGTAGCGGTGACTGAGAGTCAGCGTCGACGTCCATTATCCCCTCTTGTCCCAGGAAATCTATAGATTCCTGGTCCACGAGGTCAGGTTGATTATCAACCACATTTCCTCCGCTAGCGGATTCGCCCTCCTGAAGAGGGTCCACCTGTTGGTGGTCTGTCTCGGAAGACATGTTTTTTTGTGTCACACTCAAGAAAAGTGTATTGTTGATGGATTATAGGGGATCCACCTCCCCACTGCGAGAATGGTCGTGTCCGAGCCCTCACGTCTGCTCTGGACCTCCTCTCAACCCCAACTGGCGATTCCCGCCGAGCCGCGTGCCTTATATAAGGCGCGCCACCGCGCATGCGCAACCCCGCGCGTCCCGTGACCCAGTTCCTTGGAACCAGGTCACCGCGCGTTCAATTGTAAACAGGTACCCTCATTCCACGTGTTAATCCTTACGCTCTGTCAACTCGTCGAGAGTATCAATGAAATATATATGAATGGCATAATAAAGCACATTCACCGGATTATCCGTCCATCACCCATGGGATCCTTGACAGGGGGACTATCACGATCATTCCGACCGTACTTACTTCCACACATAACTGATTACAACATTTAAATATTTAACAAGATTACAGGACACCACACTCGTTGTGTACCGGCTTAGGTTATACCGTCCCTAGCTAGTAACCGGGGACTGCGTCTTATGTTTTTAGGCATAACATTAGACCTGGTTCTAGGACACGCTTTTTCCAGAGTGGATTTAGCCTTAACCACACTCTTCCGGGTCCTTGTCCCTTCAGCCAGCGAGACTTTATCAGCCGCCTTCTTCCCGGATCTTTTTGGGATGACGGGCTTATGCACCATTAGTTTCCGGGAAACCTCCTTCCGCGGCCTCCCGCGTTTCCGGGGAGGTTCCTTCACTCATTTCCGCTGTTCACTTTCCTCTATCAAAGTATCAACTTCCAACTCATACGAGTCCAGGGACAAATCTCTACCCTTCCACTCTCTTAGTCGAGCTACATTAGATTTATACATCTTCCCCTGTAATGAACGGATCACTACAGTACTGTCACTTACTATACGGGTAACCACAAAGGGGCCGTCCCAATTACTAGCAAGTTTCAGAGTGGATAACGGCTCATGTAATCTTATTACCTGATCACCAACTTTGAATCGTCGCGGCTTAAGGCCTAGATCATAGCCGGTCTTCTGCCAGGTAGCATTCTTCTGCAGTTCAGTTCTCACCAATTCATAAGCATATTTGAATTGATCTCTTAATGACTCCACAAACATAACATGGCAGGGGGTTTCCTGGTTCATTCCTACCACCCCAAATACCAGGTCAGCGGGCATTATCAAATCCTCCCCGAAAACTAACAGATTCGGGGAACAGGAGGTACTAGAATGGACAGTGCTATTATATGCATGACACACATAATCAAAATGCTCATCCCAGTCGTCCATTTTATCATTCACCAGGGATTTCAATACCTGAATCAATGTACGATTGAATCTCTCAACCATTCCATCACTTTGTGGCCGGTAGGGATTTGTCCTCGTCTTACAAATCGCCAATCGGTGACACATTTCCTGCCAAAGATCAGATTCAAATTCCCGACCTTGGTCACTATGCATCATTAGGGGAACCCCAAGATGCAATACCCAACCTTTAACAAAAGCTTTTGCACAGGTTGCCGCCTTGTGATCCGCTAATGGAAACACTCTCGTATACTTGGTATAATAATCAGTGACAACCATCATACAAGTATTACCCTCAGGGGTTGTTTTAAACCCACTGATAATATCTATGGCGACTCGCGCAAATCTTACTCCAAACAACTCCTGGGACAAAGGCATTTTGCCCATCCCAGGCCCAGGTTTGTTTTTACAACAATCCGGGCAAGTAGCAATCCATCTTAATAGATCACTACTCATCCCTGGCCAGTAATATCTCCTTTTCAGACGTTCCAGGGAACGCTTTTTCCCGAAATGTCCACTGGTCAGGTGTCCATGGCAATAATACATAACATCCCTCCTCATACCGGAAGGTATTACCACTTGCCGGACTCTCCTACCGGATGAATTAATCTTCCACCGGTAGATGATGCCGCTCTGGACCTCTAGCTCTGCCCATTGAGCTATTAGTCGTCTCATTTCCCGATTCTCCAGGGAAATCTCAGGCCGCGGGGGCCGTATCCTCCTAGGTAACAATACCAACAACCGGCTAAGGTTAGGATCCTTTTCCTGGAACTTCCGGATGGTTCCCATGGACCACTCCAGAACCCCAGTTCCCTTGATCTCAAAGGGAATCCTTGCTCCGGCTATGACAGCCTCATGCTGACCACAGTCATCACAGTTGGTGTTTTCGCACTTCCTGATAGGACGTCGGGAAAGTGCATCAGCATTTACATGCTTTACCCCAGCTCTATGCTGGATCTGACTTTGCTCCAAACCGAACTCGGAAAGGTGTGCTAGCCAACGTCCAATCATTCCTTCCGCATCCTTGAAATTCAATAACCATCTCAAAGAGGAATGATCTGTTCTTAGCGTAAAATCGGACCCCCAAAGGAAATGTTTGAACTTTTTAGTATAAACTATCACAGCCAACAATTCCCTTTTAGTGGTACAATAATTTCGCTGAGTCTTACTCATAGTATTACTAGCAAAGGCAATGGGAACCTCCACTCCGCCTTGGACTTGACTGAGGGCGGCCCCAATACTCTCATTGCTAGCATCTGTATCCAATATAAAATGACCATCCGGGGTGGGATACTTTAACACCGGGGTCTCTACAAACAACTTTTTTATTGCTGAGAAAGCTGTATCCTGTTCCTTCCCCCAGGGGAACTCTTCCTTCCTATTTCCGGGTGTCCAGTGTGACAAACACTGGATCGGATAGGCTACCCGGGAATATCCCGGCAGGAAATCCCTATAATATGAGCAGAATCCTAAAAAGGATCGCACATCTTTAGGACCCCTGGGTACTTCCCATTCAGTCACACTCCTGATCTTTTCCGGATCCGCCTTAACCCCCTCGGTGGAAATAATCCGCCCTAGGTAGTTAATATCCTTCTTAAACAGATTGCATTTCTTTGGTTTCAATTTGAGACCGTTAGACATGATTCGGTTTAAGACTTCCTCTAAATTACTTAAACAGCCCGCAAAGGTCTTTCCAAACACAATTACGTCATCTAAGTAAACTAGACATTTCCGCCATAATAAATCACTTAACAGTGTCTCCATCATGGCTTCAAAGGTGGCCGGCGCATTACATAACCCGAATGGCATCACCTTATATTCAAACAAACCGATATGGCTGGAAAACGCATTCAGTTTCCGGTAATCAATACAGAACCGTATGCTACCATCCTTCTTGGTTACCATACACACAGGGGAGGACCAAGGACTCATGCTGGGAACAATAACATTATCCTTCAGCATTTTCGCTATCTCTTCCTCAGCTACAATCTTCTTCTTGAGGGGTAATCTCCTATAAGGAATCTTAAAAGCGGGGTTATCCCCGGTTTTAATCTCATGCAATACCTTATTGGTTCTCCCCAGGGGTTCCCCTGGGGCCGCAAAAGCTTGCCTGCATCTCTTCAGCATAGCCTTTAGGGCTTCCTGATCATTCTCATCCGTTATGGACGATCCTGTTAACAACTTAGTTAACTCTTCATGCAATTCCTCTTCCCCTCCTTCTTCTAACCTCAGGTCTTGGTGGCTACCGGTGACTGCCTCCGCAAGTATCACTTTCCCAACTTCAGTGCCTTTCTCAAGATATACTGTGGAGTTTCCGGGGTTGGAAATGGGTGTCACTGTCCATCTGGAATTCCCTACTAGGGTATCCGCAGATTCCAATCCCTTCCGGGATAATACAGCCATATCCGGCTCGATTACCGCTAATCCTCTCTGGATTAGCCTCCCTGAACTGACTAACACGTCACAGGTCATTCCCGGGGGAATCTTCACAGTCTGTGCCACACTAGCGACACTACTTATCACTCTCAACTTACAGAGTATGGTCATATCATACAGGTATTCAATTTTCAACTTCCCACTTTTCGGATTCAAAGTCGCACCGAAAAGCGCCGCAAAATCCAAACCAAGAATACCATCATCTTCAATCTCAGCTATGGTCAGCTATGGCCCAAACAAATTCTTTCCCGGCCACAGAGATTATCAGAAAAGTCCGTCCAAATGTCCTCATTCTGGTACCATCGGCCGTACATGCGTTTACCCTCATTGTGAGGTTCTCACACATATTCGGCAATAAGCTGATGAATCTCTTAGAGACCATGGAGTGGCTAGCTCCAGTATCCATAAGAAACTCCCCAGTCTTTCCTTGTACAGAACAGGAAACGTACCACCTCTTCCCATCAGTTACTGAGGGATTCCTAGTAAACCGGTGAAGGTCACTATCAGTGCCCAGGTCGAACCCACATCCTTTCAGGTGTTCCAGACAAGGATGACCCGGGGGAAGCCTGGTTCCTCCAACCTTAACCAACTCTTTGGTTATTGACTCCTCTAAACTGGCACTAGGTTTCCCATACGCGCACTCCTGGGCGCCTGTTGTACCAGTCTCCCCAGCCTCATGGTTTCTGGGATGTACGGTCCCATCTCCCTTCTTGCTGGACGCATTCACTGCTAATGAATCTTCACCGCCAACGTCGGTGATAATCTGACATATTTCCTCAGGGGTTACCGTCCTGCCATCCCCGGTAACCCCCTCTAATTTCCCGAAACCTCACTTCTTAAAACAGGTTTCTCTGCTTTGCATTCAGATGCAAAGTGCCCTTTGACTTGACATCTGTAACACTGGACAGTGTTACGATCGACCCTAGGGCGGCGCCTGGTTTGATTATCAAACACCTCGTTCATGCGTTTAATCATGGACTCCATTAAGGTATTTAATGAGTTTCCTGACGCATTTGTTTTATCCGGAGTGGTCGTCTCCGGGGTCTGGGTTTTCTGACTGGGTTCAGTCTGAGGCTCCCGAATGTCGGGTTTCCGGGGGGTTTCCGAATAACCTTTGTTACTAGGAAGCTTCCCGGAAGCTGGGGTTGAGCTAGATTTCTGTCGACCCTTGAATTTCAGGGCGTCTACTCTCTCCTCCCCTTCAGATTCTTCCGCGGAAGAATCGTCTCCATCTAAGGAATGTTCAATTCCAGAGACGCGCTGCCCCCTATTAGCGGGTATCATACCAGCCAACAGTATCTTCTTCTTGTCATGTTGATCAATCGCCATGAACAAATCTGCTAGGGAAGACCCAGCTTCCCAAGCTCTACCACAAACTTTAGCATGTTCAGGATCACTCAATCCACTAATAAATCTTACAAATAGGGATTCTATGTAATATTCAGCATCCCTACTCCATTCTGGCCTAGCCTGCCGCAATAATCGCTGCAATTCTAGCCCAAAAATTTTAGCAGATTCCTTCGGTTTCTGCGTTCTTCTCTGAAACAGAGTCCAGTGATCTACTGTCACCATTTTCCCAAAGGTATAACAAGCTAATACTTCCAGCTGGTTGTATGTAGCTTCCGGCCCGTAAGTGTCCCTCCATTCTTCAACCACTATCTTACCCGGGCCGTCACTCAACCATATCACAAAAGCTCCCAAGGATTCCTCCTTGTTCCAGCAATTGTACTTACAATCATCTAAAAGTGATTGATATTCTTCCTTCCAGGGTCGTAAACCCCTGTAAGGTTTAGTCACGCGTGCAGTTCTCTTAGCGGCATAATTAGAATGCACTAATTGACCCGACATGCGTCTACTCCAAGCCAGTAAGTCTGTACCGTCTTGACCTCGGCTGGAGCAATCTAGTCCCAAATTACCTATGGCTGGGTCTCGATTATGTAATCGGTGTTCCGCCGGGGTCATTGTTACCCTTCGGTTCAAAGGAACCTTTATCTTGGGTATATCGTCAGAAGATTTATCTGATTCCGAGTCTGTACCCTCATCAAAGCGTGGGCCTTGATAACCGGACAATCCCTGAGTGTTTTTATGCACTGGATTTGACCTTCCCTTCGTTTTCTGCTGTGACCCCTTATTCAGACTACCCCTCGGCCTATTTTCAGGGTCTTTATTGACTCCCGAATGTGTATCCGTGGTCGGAGGTGGATATGAATAAGTTGTATCCGGGCAATATCTATAATTACCCTTGCTATCATACTCTCCCGGGTTCCCATACTGAGCGGGGTCATCTCCCGCAAAGGGGTTCAGTGAGCCATAACTATGGTTCACGACTTCATCTCGGAATTTATTTTTATAATGTCGAGACACTTCCTCCTCTGGAGACATTTCCCTGTTAACCTGACCAATACTGGCATGATTAACTGGTTCCCGTTCAAGAGAGCGCCCGGTGATATTCACTCTCTTTGAATCCTTCCCTCTGTTTTTATACACAGAGTCTTCCACATTCCTCAATCCATTATCATTAATAAATGGATCGAATTGAGGTAATGCATCCACCTTCCTAGCAGCAAGAGTGCTGTCCAGAACAGTTTCCGGCCTGATAGCTGGAACTTGTTCCTCCCCCTGCTGTTCCATTGCCTTCGACAATTCACCCCGCAGGAGAGTTTTCCTGGCTTCCAGGGAACAGACAGCCTCCACCTCAGCTTTCCGTTTCCTTTCTAACTCTTCCGTTTCTTCCAGGATTTGTATCCTGGTGGATTCGTTATCCTTGACCAACTGGTCTCTGCCCTTCTCGAGCTCTTCTGTCCCCTTCTTCAGGGCATACCATTCTCTAGAGTATTTTTTCAACTCCCTCTCATACCTCTCCTTAAGAGATTCGGAATGTTCATTCTCCTTCTGGTTCTCAGCAATCTTTGCTTGAATCTTTTGGTATTCATGCGATTCCTGAGCAACCTTCTTTTTCATATACCGGTTGTCTTCTATCAACCGTTCTCTCTCTTCTGTCAGAGTTCCTTTTACCCTCTGATTCTCAGAGAGGATCTCGTCCCTTTCTTTTACCAGGGATGTCAATTCCTCAGTCAATGCAGCATACTGATCTTCCATTGACTGCTTGTCCAATCGGACATTCTCCCAGTAGAGGTCATCCTCTTCCCGAGCCAAACGCTCGTCATATTCCCTTTGGAATCTCTCATCCCCTACATAGGGTTCCACCCAGGAAAGATCCTGCAATTTCCTCTTCTTCTGTTCTGGCTTCAAGCCCTCCCCAGGGTCCATCCCTGGCACCTCCAGGCGAGTTGATTCCAACTCCCCTTCACTCAGCTCTGGGCCAGAGCCGCCCAGGCTACCACCGGTAGCCATTGTCTGTCCACTAAAGGACTGTCTGTCCACTCAAGGACTTCCTGTTCAGTATAACCCGAACATATTCCCGAACAATTAACTTGTTCTGCTACCTTCACTGCTACTGGTCACGGCACCAGTGTGGTGGTTCGTAGTTAACTCTAGGTTAAAGAACAACGATCACGGCAGTTTCCAGGTGCGAGAATATATCTGTCTTTATTCACAAGAATAACAACTCTAGTTCCTTTACTAGGGAACGATCAGTGTAGAATTAATACACACAGGTAGATCAGGTTTCTCTATAAATAGAGGAAACGGTCAGTATACAACTCTTAGCATACAACTCTGTCCGCACGGTTGGACATGTGAAGTCTCTCGTCAGTCGGGCCTGCACTGACTGCCGTTCCAGGTAAACACATGGGTCTTATATAACACCGGCTATTAGATCACGTGGCCAGGTGGGTGGGTCGGCCGCCCACCTGAGAGCGGCACACGGTTACCTGAAGAGGACCTGCGCCCTCTCCCGGGAACTGTGTGCACTAGCTCCAGGTGGAGAAGCCGAGTAAACAGACGTTACCCGGAAATACCGTGTATGAGATTAATATGTAATATCATGCCCCTACACATGTTTTAATATAGTTTATGCCTGGCCACAAGATAAATAAAATTACACTTATAGGCCTACACATATAAACATCAGTTGTGGAATGTCTGGGTGAGGTCCATTATCAGAATGAGAGGTGTGGGTCAGTGGCCAATCAGTGTTTGGGTGTGTTTCAAACTGGAAAAAGGTACTTACAAACATCTTGAAGACCTGTCTGTCCTTGGGTATCCTAAATGCCCGCGGGATTCCCTTAATGTTAGAAGTTGCTAAGATAACCTTATTTGTGATGTAACCTGAGCCAGGGAAGTGGTTAACCTGAGAGAAAACCAAGACAAATAGTGATGAGTAATTTTGAGAGACAAACGGTCAGAATTATGTGCATATCTGATCAATAGTATATGGCAATAACTGGAATAAGAATAAACATAGAAAATCTAATCTCTCATGAAATTACAAATCTGCCTATAGAGTTTGAAGCAGGGATAAGCTCCAGAATCTAAGACCCACTTAACCCCCATATTCATAGTTATGTTGAATCTATGCTTACACGTTGGTGAGGTTTCAGGTTGACAAGGTGTTTATGTAGCGTGATAAATGGGTAGTCATGTGACCAGAGTACGTCCCAGTCCGACGACTGAACCCCGCGCAGGTAGTCGAGCCTCTCGAATACTGCAAACACGTGCTTCAGGTACCCCGACCCCAGCTGTAGACAAACAGACAGACATTAGAAATACAGATCTGAAAAATAGACACTTAATTCAGTCTAGAACAGCGGCCTGTTTTTCAGCAGTAGTTTATCTAATACAGAAATTTTATGTGATATGAATCTCACCTTTTTACCATGCACCCAGACTATCTTCTTTCTGCTGCCGAATGTAGACGGCTCCACCTCTGCCCGTCCGTAATGTTCGCCCTGCAGACGTCGTAGCTCATAGATGTTGACGAACGTCAGGAAGACGCCAAACATAAGCACCCCAACCACCATGTAGAGCAGACGACTCGCACGCAGACGCCTCACTGGCTTACCGCCAGACGACTCCACCGAGGTACCCTAAGGACAAGGACACGTGAATTAAGGCCAAGGCCACAATCAAGAAGGTCAAGGACAACTGAATCTAATACAATTTTGTACTAAATAACTCAAATAAGGTAAATATTCCATAATATTGGTACTATCTGCTTGACTGTGCATATTTTAAAAGGCTGGTGCATTGCTTATCTAAGATTCGGCCAAGAAAGGGGTAAGTGCTTCTTATAGTATGTGGGTTTATTGCGTTGAATACGACACGCCTATGCTACTTGTATGGTAGATTTATAAGATGTAAAATAAATGATGAAATACTGACCATCATGTTAGTGTAAGACTTCATGGCCTCCTCCTGAAATATAAAAACAAGATATTATAACGGTAACTGGACGCGTATTGTGCTAGTACAGATCACAGGACGCAGCAAAGGATACAGGCAGCTTGTGAGAAACAGTACTTCACTATTGACACCAATAGAATACAATCACCAGGCAAATCTCATCCTTCCTTGAGATCTGAGTGGTTGTGCTGTGCCACGCCCCCTATGGGACTGGTGGTAAAACTGCTGAGGTACAAATCCACTTTAAGAGCTACATAGAGCTTTGATACACTATCTACTCAGTATGATACATGAATGCAGCTCAGGCTTGTAACTTGCCAGGGACATCCATGGACCATGCATCATACCGACCCTTAAGGACTGATACACTCCAACAACGCAGCACCGTCAACCCACTGTACTCCATCCATACACCTGAGCGGCATGCAGCAGGCCATAATAAGAGACAACCTAAGGTCAAACAACAGATCTCCAAGGTCCCATTTAGCATGCGTCCTGCTGAGATTACAGGCACACATGACCTAGGTCTCAGGAGAACCCAATGTCAGGCATCGATCTGCTGGCACGCCAATAGGTGGCACGGCATTAAGTATACCTCACCTGGTATTTTCACAGAAGGTAATAAGTTTCTTTAGTTCTAGGGGTGGTCTCCTTACTTTAAGATGTCTTTGTCAGTACCCTACCCTCATGTTGACTTTCTTTTTTTAATCCTCTCTTTTTGGTTTTTCCCAGTCCTTCCTTCAAATTTATCTTCCTGGATTATTTCTCTCTTTCCCCACCTTGAATCTCTGTACATCAATGCTTCCTTGTTATGCTTCCAAATCCTTTCTTCACGATTTATTTATTCCTTCTTTTCTCCATATCTAATCCATTCTGTATTGGTACCTGTGTACCTGCACTTCCTAGATTGACTTACCCTTTGAGCCTCAGGGCGTCTGTCATGTTCAGCTGGAGACCTGAGTGGGTCTGAGTCCCTGATGGAGTGTCTATCTGGGTGCAGCAGGAAGTATGGCTTTTAGGCTTATTCTAGGTAGGGTGAGGTAGAGGGGAGTGGGGAGGGTGCCACGCCCACCTGGTACCTGCTGTGTACAATAGTACAAGTGTATTCAGGTGTAACTCTTTATATATACACCTATAGCAAGGGGCGGGGTACTCCACTCATTGAATGTTATAAAGGTGTATACTTATGTGCCATATAACATAGGTGTGTACATGTGTTAACCATTTAAGGGTAGCTGCGTATGCTGACCCTTCAGGGATATATCAGCCCCATACAGTAGGTATGATGTATTGATGCATCAATACGACAAAGGCATTATGCATTAAAGCAATACGCGAGCCATAAAGAGTTATTCAACCTTTAAGATTAAGGATGGCATGGACCATCAATGCCTCAATTCAATTTCTCGTTAAAATGCAACAACACAGCGCTGGTAAGTAACTCTCCAGCTGGAGAGTAACTCTCCAGCACTGCTCTTACCACATGTGTAATTGCATACTTAGTTCCTCCTTCCTCTATTCATATTTACATTCAACGGAAGTACTAACTCACATAATAAACCCATTTTCATCTCCATAGTTATACATATTTTACATTCTGTGTTGGTCATTAAGTCTGATAAACTATGTTGATTCATGTTGATTAACCCTCCCACCGCCAGATTTCTCTGTAGTTTTGCCAAAATTTGAATCTAAGTAATGAATATCAAAAATTGAAAAGAGATGTTGGCATAGCTACTTGAGCATTCTTGTAAAAGAAGAATGTAGGGTGGAATAGAGGATGTCACTAGCTTTAATATGATACCAAGCATGGGGTGCTTTGACTAGGACTTGTAAGAAAATATTTTTATCAATCATGAGTAATATTTTCTCAGTTCAGTAGATTAGGTGCTCTGGTCGCTATAGCGGCCTGCTGGGGGTGAGAGGGTTATTAAAGGGAGTGCTCAAAGAAAATTGGTCCGCCCACTCGGAATTTCACCACCCTCTCCTTTTATAAAAAAGATTGAACGTGTGATTAACATCACAGATGACTCAGGTTTAGGGTGATAAGTGATTGAAATGACGGACTAAACAACTGAATCCGTAAATATTATTTCAAGAACAATGAATTATTTGTTAATTCTGAGAGCAGGAATGTATTCCTGGGTCAAAACTGCCCTCAAATCATGTGTCACACTAGTATGTGACCATATTTCAGCTGAGCAGGTGGGTGTGGGCGAGACGGTGAGTGTGGGCGAGCAAGTGCGTCTGGGCGTGGCTGTCGGCGTCAGCGCCTGGTGGCGCGTAACCGACGTTTTACGTCTCGGCTGAAAAGCGAGTCGTGTGAAAACAAATACACCATTAGATAGATATTGTGGAAAGTGATTTATTGAGACCATGCAAGATGCAAAGAGTGAAATATTGACCAAATTCCATTTTTTCAATTAAAAGAGGTGTCCAGAATCGTCTCACTTGACTAAGGGGGGACCCTGAGTCAATAAAGCACTCCCTAACTTTCATTCAATTTTGAAATCAAAGGGTTGAATCAACATTGAATCAAAACCAAATGTTTCAAAACTAAAACATGGTTCCACCAGTTTCTAGTGTTGAGCCAATGAGTGATCGTGACCACTGCCTATATTCTATAGATAAATGATGCCAGTTTTGCAGTAATATTACGTCTATTATGTTATTTGACAACTAGATGGGTGCGAATTCTGCTGAACAATACTGGCGGCAAATGGGTAATGATGTCACATGTTAGACAAAGGCCCAATGCTATTGTGTGTGTAAGTAGGGGGAGGGAGGGAGAGGTATTGACTCCCATACATCAATACAACCACAGGAACTCACACCAAGTGCTCCAGCCTCCCCCACCCCCACCCCCACCCCCAGTGGTCGCCCCCCACTGGGCGTCACCTTCCTACACCTACACTAGTGGACACAATTAGACGTAATTAAACCACGGTGGTGGCTTAGAACAATAGATTCGCACCTTGGTTATATTGCATACCATGGTTTAAAACAGATAGACAATGGTTATGAAAAGGTATGTAGGATTGTAGATCTGTACAAATTGGTTAATTCTACATACCTTTTAATAACCATTGTCTATCTATTACTTGTACAGAACAGGGGTCATACTTGGTAATCAATATACCCCCCCCCCCCCCACCTCCAACCTCCTCATCACCTGACCTTCCAGTGATGGGACAATAATATGATTAGTCACACTTACGTGCTCATTTATGCGGAGCAGTCTGTAATATGTCAGCTATGGTTCCACTCCTGTATACATGCTAAGCAATTGAACTTAGAAAATCATTACCACACGGTAGAACATAGACGTGTCCTAAATATTGACCGGATATTTTTGACAAGAGCTAAGGATATGAACTCCCCTGCACGGTGCAACAACTTCTAATGACGGTTCGGTTGTCGGACCATGACGTCATCATGAACACCATTGCTTGGCAACAGTCACTTGTTGATTTTGTAACTAGGTTACTTGGCAACTGTCACTATGGGATTAACAATCCTTAGTAACTGGCTCTAAAACCAAGTTTTACGGCTAAATTTAGTAGTTTCGTCCTGTGGGGACTCATCAGGCACCTGTTTTGTGCTAAAACAGTGACAATTAGAATTGCCAGTGGTCCCAAATTTCAAGGAAACTTTGAGTTTGGAGTAGCTGTCAACATAAATGTGATTGTTATTGACAGCTCTGGGTACTCTTATTAAAGCAGGCAGGCTGTAATTATAGTGGTAAGAATTAATACAGGTTTAAAATTCTGGGCTGTAGATAATATAAGAAAATCTAAATGGTGTACCATGGATTTTCAGCATGGCTGAAAATCCTAAAATTAAATAGCCTGTGTCGGCCCAAGCCTAAATATTAACCAATGAACAGATTTCTCCTGGGGTATACTTATTTTCCAGAGCGAAATAATTAAATAGATTTTTTTATACTGTATTCATTCCAGGTCTGACCTAAGACATTGTGATGCATGGTGTTCAAAATCAGTGAATGTAATCATTTGGCATCTGTACAAATTGTTCAAATACTGCAGCAATGTCCTTGACATATGTACCAAGTATGCACACCTACTGGTTGATGGCACCCCCGTGTACAGGTTACACAGAGCATGAAGTGCAAGACTGTAAAGAAGCCTCGTGCCACTGCCACATATTAATTAGTGTCATGCTGCCTAGGGCTGTTCCTCGGGATTACCGGCCGGGTTCATTAACTCTTTAATTAATGATGGCATGCTGCATTAAACCAATATTTGCCATCATCATACATTAACACAGTATCGGCGAGTTACACTGCATTGCTGCATCATGTCGACCATTCTAGAGTGAGTAAGCCAAGATGATTGAACGCAGTCCTGGCTAGAAAAATCGCCAGGGCTGCATTGTGTATCACAACGACAAAAAGCATGGTACAATAAAGCGCTATGTGGCCTTTAAAGGGTTGATATGCAGCGGTATAGCTGCGGGGTGTACATGACCGGATAATGTACATCTGTACCCTACACACAGATATATAAGGCTTTGTGGTAGTCCAGGTAACTGGGCAGCAATACCCATGTAGGCTGGCATTACGCCCCAGGGCCACTTTATTCTTGTACTTCTTTGTCTGCATGATGCGGCTAGGCAACGCAAGCAGCTACATTACTGCACCATGCCAACGCTGTGGCAGTGTATGAACCCTGTCGCCGTGTCGGGTTGGCATGATGCATGAATGGATCCCTCGTGAGTTACTGTTGGATGCTGCATCAGGCCGACAAAAGGGTATTCTGGTACTGCATTAAAGTAGTATGTTATGTTTAAATGGTTACCATGTATTCATGTATGCAAGATAAGTACCAGGGTGGCATTGTGTGAATGACTAGGAGTATAGATCTCGTGGTACTCCCATCAAGCCTAATAGACCTTAAGCCGAGGACTTTTTTGGTACCAATTAAGTGTAGTAAACCAGACAATTTTTTTTGGATTTGTATATGTCTAAGGTACCCAAATCACTTTGCTTGACATCTAGGTTGCCCAGCTTAGCTTCAGAATCCTATGAGATGTACGGTGACATCACCCTTTTTTCATATTCTCCCGCAGGCAGGGTATCAGTCTGTATACAAGTTAATATTTGAGATAAAAATCTGAAAATAGAACCGAATCAAAGCTCTTGCATAGCTACTCATCTTAACATCTTTATATTGTAATTTCTTCATTTGCATATTTAGAATAATTATTGAAAAATCATTTTTTTAATGAAATATTTCAACAAGTTTATGCTACGAATTAAAAAACACACATAATATGCAGTCTTACCTATTCATGGTTACATTAGAATAGTTACCTAGTATGTCATGTAAAGTAAACAACACCTTTTAGCACTGCCATAGTGTTTTTATCATATGATTGAGGCTATTACTGTGATGACAAAAATATGCTGATATGTGCGTAGGTAATGCTATATTGTTCATCTAATCCTTTATAAGCAAAATTTGAATAAAATATTCAAGATAAATGAGCCTAAGTCCATGTCTCTTATGTTGATATCCTCCCATGATAGTTTTCCTATATATGAATGCCAAATGATAACCCCAAATGTGGTGGTTCTAAAATCTCCCCATTGTGAATTAGGGACCCACCTGATGAAAGCAAATGGGTATAGAATAACTTTGTTAAGAGCCTCCCGTGATCACAATGGACATACTAGCCTGTGTGAGGGTTTTCTCGTGGGTGGGTTATCATCCATGTCTTTAAGCTAGATATAAAGGGTTGAGAGCATTGAGAACACTAGTGAGGCTTTTCTCCTGTGTGGGGCATCTTGTTTGTCTCCAGGTGACTTGCCTTTATAAACTGTTTACCACATTGAAAACATTTCCGACATTTCTCTCCTGTTCATGTCATTGTGTGTTGCTTTAAGCTACCTGCCATTGTATTTGTTTATAACATTGATAACATGTGTGAGTTATTCCTTCTGTGTATGACCTCTTGTGTTTCTTTAAGCTACTTGCCCATGTAGACGCTTTACTACATTGAGAACATGTATGGGGTTTCTCTCCTGTGTGTTATCATGTGTTCCTTTAAGGACTTTATGATGCCTTAGTGTATCATAGCCCTGCTTGCCATGATGCATGAAATCAGCCATGGCAAGTAACTTGCCAGTGCTGCAGTCAAGCATCATCCCGACCATACAGGGTTGAGACAGTCCCAAAGGGCCAACAGGATGCATCAGTGCAACACGGGCAAGTTGCTCTTCAGGGCTGCATTCATGCATCATGACAACAATTTCATCTTTTAGCAACATGCTGTCCTTAAAGGGTTAAGCTACCTGCCAATGAGAACATGTGTGAGCTTTCTCTCCTGTGTGAGTCACTAAGTGTCTCTTTCAGCTACTCCCAGAGATCAGGTAAAACTATCACAAGATAGCACCCAGTGATCTTGCTGGGTTTCATTGGAAATATGGCAATAAACATTCTCAATCTATTACCATTGTATAAGTAAAAAGGCCTGGTATGTTCACATTCATTGCCTAACCAAGAAGTTGGCATAGCCATATCCCTGAGAGGTGCTACCACCTAGTGGACAAAGCATCAGCTCATCAGCTGGGACCTATGCTAAGACATAGGACTACAGTGCTGCCAATTGTGGCGGTGGCATATTGTGAATATATTTCATTTTTCTAAAGATTTTACAAGATTCTGAAGCTAAGCTGGGTGACTGACATGTCAAGCAAAGTTATTTGAGATCTATAGACAGATATCGAGCCAAAAAAAGTTGTCTGGTTTAATACTTTTGATTGGTACTGCACCACTATAGAAGATCAAATGGGCTCACGGTCTATAAGGCCCCGGCCCCAGGCAGTGGGCCAGGCATACTTATGATACTATACATAATAGGAGGGCCGAAGATATGTTAATGAGAGGAGGGTGGGCATTCAGAAATATTTGGGTGTTCCAATCCCCATGTAAGGCCTGTTGCAAAAAAATCGAGCGTGTGATCCTAATCACAAAAGACTCAGGGTGGTTGCCTGTAGTGTGCATGAGAAGTGTGTGGGCATAGTGTGCATGTGGAATGTGCACGTGTAGTGTACATGTGTAGTGTGCATGCGTAGTGTACAGGTGTAGTGTGCATGCATAGTGTGCATGTGTAGTGTACATGTGTAGTGTGCATGTGTAGTGTACAGGTGTAGGATGCATGTGTAGTGTGCATTGTGTAGTGTGCGTGCATACCCCTACCCCTGCCCCTACCCCTGTACACCACCACACACCCTACTATACACAAGCTTTGTCCACATATCTGTTCCTAAGCTATTTTGGTCTGATGAAAAACGTCTCACCCAGCTAAAATCTGTGGTAAAAGCTGTGGCAGAAGCTGTGGTGATAGCTGTGGCAGACGCTGTAGCTAAAGCTGTGGCAAAATGGTTGTTTTACATTTCCCCTTTGCCATGGATACCCAGTCTCAACCTGGTCTCACTCACACACTTCTCTTGTATCCTGGCTGCACCGTTTCGGATAGCATACCCGAATTGTGCGTCACAAGTATGAGCTGACAACACACTACCTCCAGGCCTGCACCCCACAACCTATAGGTCGCATGACGCAGGTGCCCTGAGAAAGTCACACCGAGTGAGGCTAGCAGCGCAAAAAAAGGGTATACTCAAAAAAAATGTGTGCATTGACTTTTTTTTGGGGGGGGGGGTACTTGAGCCCTTATTCACATTTTTATATTAGCCTAAGCATCCTATATGCTTATTAAGGTCTTAACATGGCAAAAAAGAAATTTGATATGGTGACATGAATTCTTTTTTTTTAATCAACAGGGGGCATGAGGACCCCCTCCCATCAAGTGCCCCCCTCCCCAACTGACATGTTCAATATCACACACAATACAAAATTACCATGCATTGACCATTCCCAAAGTAACCCCCAGTCAATTACCCTAAGGTTAGAGCTGTCAGAATGTCTGAAAAAAAGCATCTCACCCCTGTAGTGTCACTGCAGATAACCCTTTCCCATAGAGATAGCACTGAGCCCGTTCAATATGTAACTGTTCAATGTTAAGGGTTATCTACAGGCTCCCATAGGCCTCTATGCTGAAGCAAATTACCACCATTTTAGACACAAAATTAAAATCATGCTTTTCAGGGGGGAGCGTTTGAAAATGGATTAAAGCGCGACTACATAGGAAGGACAACATTGTAATGCATCTAATGACACAAAATTGAGAGAAAAAGCTCCAATTTTGAAGGAATGACAGCTGTTTTAAATTTTAGGCTGAGAGAGCCACTGTAACCCGTCGCACAAGACTCAGGGTAACCCTGAGTCAATAACTATTGCAATAGGGAGGGGGGGGGACTCAAAATTTGTTGGACCCTCCTTTTTTGCCCCCCTCCCCCCACATCCACGTGGTACCGGGTGTGTTAATAAAGTAGACCTTTTCTAAACATTGGGGCTCATGTGGGCCCTTTCATGCATAGTGCCGCTCCGGCTTTCCCCCTGAAAACAGGTGGCATTTGTCCCTGTCCCTGCAAACAGGTGTAATAACTTCGATAACTGGGACTGTATTTTAGAACTACAGTGAAATCTCGTTATAAGGAGCATGTTTTGGCAAGGCAAATTTGCTCCTTGTAACCAACCTTCCTTATAACCGATTTTGGTCATATATAGATAGAGATAGACAAAGCCCCCCCCCCCCCCCTCCCCCTGCCTCCCCCCTCACAGGTTCCCACCTACACCCTTATAGGCCGCCCACATCACAGGAGAAGTCCTGACAAAGCCCCCCCTCCCCCCCCCTCACAGGTCCGTACCTACACCCATGTAGGCCCACATCACAGGAGAAGTCCTGACAAAGCCCCTCCCCCCGCCCCCCCCCCCCTCACAGGTCCGTACCTACACCCATGTAGGCCCACATCACAGGAGAAGTCCTGACAAAGGATATGTGAGGTTCTTTCTATAAAAACTACACACCATCTTGAAAAAAAAGCTCCTTGTAAGCGATTTTTGGCAAGAAACGCTCGTTCAAAGAGTGTCTTTTTTACTATAGAATTGTACAGAAAGGGTTTTGGCAAAGCAAATGTGCTCCTTATAACCGTCTGCTCCTTATAACCGTCCTCATTATAACGAGATTTCACTGTAGCTACTGTCGGGGAACAGTCCGAGCATCTGACTACTAGTAACTGTAAGGACCGTATGACGTCCAGATACTATACCCAAGAACGAAACACAGGTCACTTGTTAAGGAATGAAGGAATGTCTTTATTACTCTTGAGTTCACAGGCACTCGTTTTTGGCTTTTCAATCACAGACAGACAATAGGCTTCGAAGGTCAACCCGATGCAATGCTGTTTTGCAGATTGCAAAAACCCTCAAATCAGGACAGGAAACCACGGCCCGGTATGGGTGCCTGGGAAAACTTGTAGATTTCTCATTCCAGGTGGATTTCTTATCTAAACCATGATATGGCACGACAGGGTACATACCTCACACACAAAATCTGAAGGGATTCCCTGTAGAGATATTTTTTTGCTGAGAAAGGATATTTTTTCCAAAATTCCTCATAGCGTGTCATCACTTCCTGTCCTGATTCGAGGCTAATTTGTCACCTGTTTTTGCAGGGCACCGGGTAAGCCTGGCAGAACTTGTAACAGGTGCTTCTACCCAATGGGTGGATTGTCCATTTTGGGATCAGGATTGTTCCAGGTTTTGTCAGGTGAGTCTTGGTAGCTGATTGACTGTAGGTTGTACTCAATGAGTGGACACACAGTCAGGAGCTCCCAGTGGGAATTGCCAGTGATCGGCGATGGCCTGCCTTATAAATTATGCAGGCCGCCAACAATGGCAACATCTTGCCAACCAAGCCGTATCATGTAATCTGGGCCGGATTGAAACTCCGCAGTTAGTTTATAGAACCTGGGCGGTACAAGCCGGGCCGGGTTATGTTAACTGGGCTGGGTTTGTAGTCCTCAAGGAGGACACAGGGGTGACATTTTTACACTTCCCCAGTCAAGGGCTTTATCAAGGGGTCGCAATCGTTTCCCCCACCCCCTCCCTGCCAATCTACCAACAATCTCCCCTGCCAATCCACTGCTCGATTCACTGAGTGCCGAAGAAAGGAAAGGACCCCCCCCCCCCTCTCCCCAACAGGAAAGGGGGGGGGGGGGTTAGGCTATAGCCTATGGGAGTGGGGTCATAATAAAAACAGGTGTGGGTGATACCGTACCATCGACCACACATAATTCCAGGTGTGGGCCTATGTGATTTTTTTTTTTGATTTTTTTTTTTTGGGGGGGGGGGGGGGGGTGCAAAAGCAGAACTACATTTTCGGCTAATTGGTGGTGGTGGGGGGCTGGGAGCGGGGGTGTAGTGGTAGCCACCTGGTAGTAGGCCTATAAACAATATATAGGCTAGAGCCCCTGGCTACACCTGGTGAGGTATGGTATAGTAGGAACCTACCGTAGAATAGATCTAGAACCAAGTAGTGGGACTGTCCCCAAAATACTGGCTAAGGAGGTAGCCTAAACCATACATACTACTTAGGGAGGATTCATTATTTATGGCAGGGGTGGGGGTGAGCGTTTGGCAAATCAAATACGTCAAAATCAATTGCCCCCCCCCCTCGGAATAGGTTGAAAAAAAGGCCCCCCCCTCGGAATAGGTTGAAAAAAAAACGCCCCCCCCCCCGGCCCCTAACCCTGGATCGTTTTCAACTTTATTACAAAAAACAATGTTGGTATATACTAATTGTATGCATTTAATCCTGGGCAGTTTTTTACCTACAACTTACTACCTTGCAACAAATACATCCATTTGTAAAATGTTTTAGTGTAGCCTAAACGTCTCATGATACTTGCTGGTGAGTGATAATAGTCAAACCTCAGACACTCGACTTACATACCGTTGAGTTTAAGGGCCCCAATGCTTATAAAGTGGAAGCTCCCGTACCTTCAGTGCTTACATGAGGCCGACACTTTTTTGAAGACTGACAAAACAGTGGGCTATTCTGAGTGTCAAAAGTGATGCAGTGAGAAATTTGCTGGGAGTTTGAGGAAATTTTTTGACATTTTTGAAAATATGGACATAATTTGGTAGAAAATAACACAGGCTGTTACCAAAATTCGCGACATTTCAACGTAGGCCCTACTAAATTTGCGACATTTTTAGGAATACCCCTAAAAAAAAGGCCCCCCCTAAGAATAGGGTAAAAAAAAAAGGCCCCCCCCTTTTAATACCACTAAAAAAAAATTGCCCCCCCCCTTCAAATGCTCACCCCCAACCCGGACATAAATAATGAACCCTCCCTTTAATACTAACTTAGTCTTACTCACCACTTAGGAACCTACTTAACCCAACTATATTTAGACCCCACACCCAGTGACACACACCTCTTACACATACACACATTTACAATCCTTACCTCAGGTCTGCTTTCGTGTCCCTGTCGTCCTCATAGCCCCAGAATACACGTATAATCACAAAAATCACGCTCACACTAGGTGAGTGTCAGCCTTCTGCTGTTTTCTGTTTTCCTTGCTCAAAGGGTGCAAGTTGTCTGCGGCTAAGTTTGTAACGGGGTTCTACTAGTTCGTATATTTCACACTAGGGGGCAACCGGCCATCAAGCAGGCTATCAACTTTATCAAACGCCATACATTTGTGTGTCAAATTTGGCCTGCACATGGTCTAAGGTCATTTGTCACTATACGTTATGATGTAAAGAAGTTTACCAGTATGTGGAATCGCAGGTTTTAAAAACAGGTGAGTTTAGTGTATACAGACATTGATTGCAAAATTTGGGGCCAGCAGACTTTTCTGAAAACGAGTTCAGTGTTTTGCTGTTTTGAAAAGCTGCCTTGATCTACAACTTTGTACAACTTGCAGTTATCTAAGTGTCTGCAACGTAATCCTATCAGTATTACATTTACATTATATCTAAAGGTTAACTTTTAACAAAAAGTAAATGTTATTATGCCCAAAACAGTAGTGACAACATTGAAAAAAAGAATAACCCCATATTATCGCCCACCAGTTTTTTTCAATTTTTTTTTCATTGATTGGTCTGTCGTCGTATCGATCTCTCTGCCACTCTTGTCGTCTTGACTGTGAGAGTTAGTAGCACCAGGAATTATCATAGCCTATATAACTATGCAGTTCTGTACTCTCCTCCCGTCCTCTCCCGAGCAGAGCTGCTTGGATAGACACTTGGATATACTTTTTAAAACGGTTACAATATTATTATTATTATTTATTATTATTTATTCTTATTTATACACTGATAGAGCACATTGACCCCCTCTCAGAACATTTGGAATTATATTTGTATCCTGAGTAGAAGTGAAGAAATCAGCCAGAACATGCATAGGCTGCATAGGCAAGCTGGTGCTATAGTTTAATAGTATAGTATTAGGGGGGGTGGTTATTTGGTCAAAATGAGGTTAGGAATGCGGTCTGCAGCCTAAAATATGGTACCCATCATGAGAAACAAGAAGCTGGCTTTCGTTTTTGATTTTGAAAAATCCTACCCCCCCGTACGCCCCCTCGGAAGATAAAAAGTCGGAAAATAATTAATTAATTCAATTTAAAAATTCCCACATAGTGTGCATCCCTTAATATTCACATCAAATTACTTTAAGGTGAAATGTAAAAATATATTGGACTAAAATGAGCTATTTTGAAGTTTTGGGAAAATTCAAGATGGCCGCCATTGGCAAAAAACACCCTTTTGCATGTAACTCTATCCATATTTGGTCTGCCACACCTGAAATCTCTATAGAATCACTTTGCTCTGGTTTATAATGACATACTGCACCAAAGTCAGCTTTTTTGAAACTTTTGAAAATATCAAGATGGCCGCCAATAGCGGGAAACATTGCTTTTCAATGTAAATTTATTTGTATTTGGTCTATGAAACCCACACAAAAGCACTTTGATATAGGATGGTCAGCTATCATTAAGTTTTTTCAAATTTCAAGATGGCTGCCTTTGGTAAAAATTATTTATCGTAGAAGGTCCCCAAAGTCAGATTGCTGGTTATAGGCTATCTGGATGTACCGTAAATTCTCGCGTATAACCTGCACCCCAACTAAGGGTCTGAGTGGTCCCAGGGAAAAACCTTCATATAACCCGCACCTAGACTTTTATAAAATAGCTACATGTACATGCATTACCCATACCCCCCACCCCTCTGCCAGCAGTTGAATGCTGTTTACCTACCCTAGCCTAGGAGGCTAGGTAGAGTGAGTAAGGTATGAACGCCAAAGTTGCCCAGTTGGAGTGGGTGAGTGGTGGCGAGTTGTAACCGCCAAATAATAAAACAATGTATCCTGGGGACTTGAGGAGGGGGGGGTGGTTGTAAGCCGTGACCTCTAAAGCTGCTGCCTGCCGTGGGTGGGGACTGATGGGAGTGGGAGGTGTGATGCCCAAAGGAGCTGAAGAAGGGGAGGGGTCATTTTACAGCAATTTCTCAAATTAGAAAATCCAAGAACCCTCATATTACCCACACCTAGACTTTGGGAAAATCCTAAACCCTCACTGGTGTTTTGGTACCCATGGGTAGTACGCGGGAATTTATGGTATATATACCAAAGTACCAAAAATCATAGGAGGTGCAAGTCACAGGATCTTTTTGAGTGTGCAGGCTTAAGGATACAGGTTATTTGTGACATGCCAGTTATATGCAAGTATTTACCGCGGTATATACAGTTGGAAAATTCTTTTAAAATCTTGGTTAAGCCTACATATTAGAATGTTTATAACATGAACAATTAATGCAATATACAAAATTCAGAGATAAAACAAAACCTCATTCATCCCAATGGGCACCACAGGGATCCTAGATAACAGTAGTGCCTGCTGATTTGTTCAGAACATAATAGATGACTGAGGACAATGCATTATGAGAAGGAGAGACCTGTTGATTGTGTTACCTAAATATGGACTGGCATAGAACGGCACACTAGTATACATTCTGATAATGGTACTCTTTGTAGGGACACTTTGTAGGAGAAATTATTTAGGCCCATCTCACTCCAAACGCTTTCAGAAATTAGAAATTACATAACATATGGTAGCACAAGTTTTGTTCAAACTCACTTCTTCACCGAAAAATTGGGAACCTTTTCACTACAATAAGGATCTCATCCTTAATTAGAGTCACTGCCAGGAATCCAGTGGTCAAAGGGTTAACATACTCTGCGTAAATGCTGCGATACACAAACAAACTATGTTACAGATACCCATCCAGTATCAATAAACACCCTTTGGATTGGTTTAAACCCATACCCTTTTTTCCCTTTTCTCATATTATTACACAGTTTAACCCAAGATAGAAGACTACCTTGGTATCTGGACAATGAGGCTATAAATTCAGGGGTTGGTTACTGGATCCATTATAGGATGATTCCAAAATGGTCTCAGAAATAGCAGGTAATCCACCAGAAAAGTGGAATTTACATACAATAGATAACAATAGGAGTGAAGTTTATTCATAAGAGCAAATTCTACAGGAGATAATCAATGTATGACTGTCATATGAGGAGCTAATTCATACATTTGGTGTTAGGAGCCAAAACTATAGCTAGAAAAGCTGTTGTAACCCACAGCAATTTATTTCTCAAGCTTTTGAGTGAATTTAGTTTTGATTATAATTGTCCTATACAACATTCTACATTTCTGTCTATAAAAGATTTAACATTGCTTTTGTCTGATGACAGCCATTTTGGATATTTTAGAAACAGTGTCAGTATAGGTTTCCTGTGTAGTCGACTATATAAGAATGTATTTATACGGACCAAGTATGGACATAATTAACACTGAAAAATTATGGGTTTTTTCCCAATGGCGGCCATCTTGATTTTTCAAAAGCTTCAGAATAGCTGACTTTAGTGCAGTATGTCATTATACACCACAGCCAAGTGATTCCATTGAGATCTCAGGTGTGGCAGGCCAAATATGGATAGAATTACATTGAAAAACGGTGTTTTTTGCCAATGGTGGCCATCTTGAATTTTCAAAAGTTTCAAAAATAGCTGACTTTGGTGCAGTATGTCATTATAAACCAGAGCAAAGTGATTCTATAGAGATTTCAGGTGTGGCAGACCAAATATGGATAGAATTACATTGAAAAACAGTGTTTTTGCCAATGGCGGCCATCCTGAATTTTCCCAAAACTTCAAAATAGCTCATTTTAGTCCACTATATTTTTACATTTCACCTCAAAGTGATTTGATGTGAATATTAAGGGATGCACACTATGTGGGAATTTTTAAATTGAATTAAATAATTATTTTCCGACTTTTTATCTTCGGAGGGGGCGTACGGGGGGGTAGGAGTTTTCAAAATCAAAAACGAAAGCCAGATTCTTGTTTCCCATGATAAGTACCATATTGTAGGCTGCAGACCACAAAAAAATTGCGCTAACCACCCCCCCTAATAGTATAGGCTACAAATGTACACAGCCTGGTGACAGTGGTGTGGCAAATTGGCACCAACTACTAGAGACACTCTGATCTCTCTTTAATTGCAAGGTAACATGACATATCAGGCTTGCACAATGTTACAATGTTATTTTGTTAATATATCTCACTGATTAAACCTGAATCCTACAATATGTGACGTGTATAGCACATTCTTTTATTGATTAAAATTAACAGTGATACCACTGGTATCACCTGTGCCTGGTATTACCAGACACAGGTGGTGAAACCACAGATTAGATCTCAACCATGACTCACCAGTGACATATAGTGTTAGGATCTAACATCTTACCAATAGGCTTACATAGGGATATGAAGCAGTGCCACCTACACCAGTTCTATAGCACTAAATCTTCAAGGTGAGCATGTAGATGTACATACATTTTATATATGTGTTTATATAATTCCTTTGTTCTAAAGCCAATCCATACTACAGACCCATCATAGTTATCATAAAGATAGCTTGTCAATAAAGGACATACTTGTGTTGTTAAAGGAGGCATGTCCACTGTGCTATAGCCTACCCAGACTGCTTAACACTGGTATTTCAAGACAGAACATGACTAATTTAGGGGAATGCAGGAAACCTCTTGGGACTCCACACAGGAGGCTGGAAACGGACATGTAGCATACTATTGATATGTAGAAAGAGGGCCGCATGTTAATAAAAAGGGGCCATGAATATTTCAATGAAATTTGCTTAGTTAAAGTTGACCTTCACATTTGGGTAATTGCCATATTAGGACTTACAATTAAATATAGTCCCTATGAAAAGTAGCGGATAGCCGGCTAAAAGAGCTTTCCAATAAGCTAGTGCAAGCTCTGTTATCTCTAATAGGGGCTGAATAGGAGCAAAACGAATCGGGTAATTTCAGACAGGCACTCATAAGGGTGCCAATTTTAGTGTGCCACCTGTGACTGCTGGTTTGAGCCCTGCAGTGCGGTTCTTCCAAGTGCCTACTTGGGAACCCCCATTCGAAAACGTGGAGTGGAGGAAAAGCACCATCTATAAATTATAAATTATAGTATAATTCTTTTTAGGGGGGCCTAATCCTCCTCCATATGTTAGTGGGGACCTTCGTGATGCCTTGAGCCTGATGGGGGCATGAAGGAGTACATCTAGAATTACTTCATTGGGAGACTTCCATATTATCAATGGGCATACTAGAATTGTAAAATCCAACAAAACTTGAGGGGTCACTTGGTCTTGGTGGACTGCTGTGATTGTCACTAATCAAGCTGTTTTGGCAGCCGCTGCCCATGTAATTAGAGGTCTACGCTGGCCCGGGCATTTCTGCTAGTGGTCTACCTTGTGATCTCTCCACAGTGAACCATGTCTGAGATATCAAAAGACATGGTTTGTCTGGCCCTACCTACTATGGCACTGACCCAGGTATGTTGGACCAGGCAAATAAAAGAACACTTGCTATCCTTTGAAAAGAGTAGGGGACATGCCCGGTAACAGTTTTCTCCCTCACCTCATAAATGTGGTCATTCATTTCATAGATTCGACCATCCATAGATGCAGTCACTGCTGTATTGGGAAAACGGCATTCAGCATATAGGTAAATATATGTCCTACCGTACTGCGTGGCAAGACTAGGCCTACTATATGTAGATAGTTAGGTACCGGTACCGGGGTACCTCTCAAACTTGAGATAACTCTTTGATGTTAAGCAAATCAATCAATCTATCAAGCTTCAGCTTCAATGAGTGAAGAACAATGCAAATCTACCCTACTGTTAACCACTAAGACTTACCTCATCTGAGATGAAGTCCACAATACAGCCGTAGATACAGCTGATGATGCGTCTTACCGCCCCCGGTCTGTGCTCTGGCATCTTTTCCATGGTCGACATAGATCTTCCCTCTTCTAGTATTGTAAATGGCGTTACAGCACAGAAGAAGCATCACCTTATATTGCTGTCTTCAGGGGGGGGGGGGCTTACTGGGCAGCGAGGGAACAGACATTTATTACAAGGGGGGGGGGGGGGCAGGAGTTAAAGGATTTACTATTAGGCTGTTTTATTATCAGCCTTGTCCATACTTTTTTCTCCTCGCAATTTATATTTTCAGGGCTGTATATGGCTTAGATCTGTTATTACAATATCACAATGACCATTAGTTATGTTCTCATTTTGATAACTTGAAGTAGGTCTACAGTTTTTTTTTGTGGCGGCCAGAGGCAAAAAAAACACCTGGGTACCAAATTCTGCCAGTGTCCAGTGGCCATTTAGATTCTTTTTCAAAATACTTTTTGGGCAATTATAGGCAGGTATGTTGAGAAATATCCCCAATCAAAAAGGTTTCCCCCCCTCCCCTACCTAATATACAAGCAACCAGAAAATGCCAAAAATGTTGGCAGCAGATCTGTAATCCAGTTTAACCCAAAATAGGTATTGAATAAGTGCCGGTCATGTATCGTCTGATCTACTAATGATAACAAACATTATCTTAGCCCCCCCCCCCCCCCCCCCCCCCCCCCACCATTCTAGCATAACATGACTCGTCCCTTACCTTGCCTTATATATCCATATTGATTTAAACTAGCCGTCATCCACTCACACGGGGGTAGTGAACATAGGCTCTGTTCTACACAGACTACAAGACATGGTTTATCTCTATTGTCTCTGCTCTGTTGACTCTCAGTTTTTTCGCACTTCTTCTGAGGAGGACCTCATACAAGTGAGGGTTTTATAGAGATCTACATCTACTCCAGGTCAGGCTGTTCATAAGTCATCAATTGTGCTCCTCTGTGTGTATTTCACAGTGATTTATCTTGTCTTTTTAACACATGGGCAAATGCAATATCTCCTCATGTAGAACCCGTACCCCAAATACTGCACAGTCATTCTAGCTTTCCCAGAACATGTACTTTATTCTAGTTCTGTAGAAATTGTACATTATACTCGTGCCACATGCCCTTCTTTTACCTGCCTTCACCTTTCTGCCCTGCCCTGCCATCCCGTTTCTTGTTTTGTCCTGCCTTCCCATATCCTGTCTTCGCCTCTCTTTCTTGTCGGATGTCCTGCCTTCACATTTCTGTCCTGGCCTGCCTTCACTTCTAGTCCTGCCTTCACCATTCTGTGATACCCTTCCATATTCGTTCTGTCCTCCACTACCTTAACCTTTCTCGGCTTGTCCGGTCTTCATCTTTCTGTCCTCTCCTGCCTTAACCGTTCTGCCCTTTCCTGCCTTTTAGGCCTGTCCTGCCTCCGCCTTTCTGACATATATTCATATTGGTGTCCTGCATTCCCCTTCTATCCTGCCTTCATCGTGCTGTCCTGTCCTGCCTTCACCTCTCTGTCCTGTGCTGCCTTCACCTTTCTTTCCTCTCTTGCCTTTTCCTTTCTGCACTGCACTGTCCATTATTCTCTGTCCTGCTTTTATCGTTCTCTCATATCCTGCCCTTTTACCATACCCCATGTTCCCATTTCTGCCCTGTCCTGCCTTCATGTCCTTCCCTGCGTCACCTTCCTATCTTAACCTTCGTTCTTTTCCTACCATGCCTTTACCCTCTGTATTGCCTTTACCATTCTGTCCTACCCTGCTTTCACTTTTCGATCCTACCTTCACCTTTCTGCCTTCACTACTTTACCGTTCTATTCTAACTTGACACAGCTACTCTATTCTCTCAACTTCCAGTCCCTTTCAGGAACGAGATCTATTTAGCATTAGTTGTGGTCTGGAATTCTGACCTGAGTAGTAAGCCTATATATATAGATTTGACCAATTTACCCCTTTGTACTTCCAGATTACATTCCTTTATTCAATCTACACATGGACCATTAAGACTGCTTAGGATTACAATTGGGCGTACACAACTGGAGCTGATCGAGCTGAACACTAGGCCTGTTAGTGCTGAAGCTGTGAACACTGGTGGCCGCATTGACAGAGACAGAACCACAGTCATCCATCCTTTTAATCTTGCTACCTGACGCGGCCCCGGCAGATTTCAAGTACACCTTTCCCCTCTAAAGCCAGCCACTAAACACACAGTACGGAACACCAGGAAGATGCCGGGGCAGAAGGGGAAGGCCCGCTCGGTGCCTAAGTTTCTGGAGGAGGATGGCTCCGGGTTGTTAAGTGTGGTGACCCCGGCCGGGGTAGCGGTGGTGACGAGCGCCGTGTTGGCTGGTCTCCGCCTTCCGCCACCCCCCGCCCTCCTCCCGGCGGTCGTCCCTGACCGCCTCTACTCAGCCCTGGTGGGACTGGCACTGGGGTATGGCGCCTCCAGGGGCCTGTCCTGGCTCCGACATGTCACCTTGAAGAGCCTCTTCACCTACACCGGCTGGATTTATAACCCGAGGTCCAAGAAAACTAAAGTAAGATGCTAGTTTTATTCTCCATTTTGTGTATTTCAACCTGTTCTTGCCTGGTGGCAGTGTAGGGGGCATAGTTATCAATAGCTTAACAGCCCCCTCTTGTGTGGGTATATTGCCGGTCAGTCGCTTACAGCAGTTTGCCAACAAGTATCATTCTTTGCAAATACCGTACCGTCGCGATAAAGCGCCCGGTTTTGAGAGCGCCAGTCTTGAATAAGCACACATGGTATAGGGGCCTCCAGATGTTTCTTAAGCACTGAAACGTGACCATGAATAAGCGCCTGTCTTGTATAAGTCCCGGGGTAAGAGCCCCGCCTAATTAAAGAGAGCCCCGTGGCTTTATCGCGATTGTATGATACATTACCGCGATGTTACTCAGGTAAAGCAAGCAAGTAGAGGAGACATCACCATCTAACCTTTAGGGGCAGCTCACAGTATTTTAATGCAATATGTTGTCATGATGCATGCATAAGTACCAGCGAGTACAGTCATGAGTTCTGTTACTGTTGTTAGCTGAATAGAACAGAATAAATACTATGAATGTAAACAGAAAGTGGCAGTTCCCTGAGATGAAGTGAGAGTGAACCCGGGGATTGAACTTAAGTTATCTAATCTTGTAAGATAAATTTGATAACTGAAGTTGTAACAAAGTGCAAAACCGTGGCCGCATAGACTTCATCGCATAGGTACACCATGACCCCACAGATAGTGCAGATGTACCGGGTAGTGCGGCCTTAAAAACTGGCGTGTTATCTGGTATTGTAAATTTACCTCTAGCATAAGAAGTATTGATATCAAAGGTTCACTATAATCTAGGTCCTTTCTCTTGAGTACCGGTAGTGTCTGTTTCTATTTTGGGCGGTTTGAATCTATCTCGGGTCAGAACATGACCGTGATATCCCCTGCCATTGACAAACTGATGGACATTCAGTAGACATGTACTAAATAACAATGAGTAAGGAGTGTGACCAGATAGACGATCATTAACTACACTCATTAATATGAAAAAAAATAAGAAAAATGTTAACGGTCTGCATGTAGTGCGCTGCTTTATTAGTTTCATCACCCCTGATGTTGAATGTAAAATAAAATATGGCAAAATGCTTAATACATGATATACTATTTTATTATTGCAGCTATGGGCAATTTTAGTGAAGATTCTGCGAGGCCCCGGTCCGCACCACACACATGCCTTCCAGTCGCTGCTACCCCACCAGCCGCTCCCCGAGCTGAACCAGACGTTAGACCGCTGGCTGGCCGTCCTGGAGCCCCTCCTCACCCCGGCCGAGCACGCTGCCGCACGGGAAGTAGTCGAGCAGTTCAGGAGCAATGAGGGGCCACAACTACAGGCATACCTCCAGAAACGGTGTGTCTTTTTTTTATGAACACAGGTTTTTTTTTATGGATTGGGGCTTTTTTTCTTGCCTGGGTGGTTTAATACGTTTTTTTTAAAACTTTTTTTGGGGGAATGTTTCCCCACATATTTTGTGGAATAAGTATTAAATGGATATTCATGGGGGAAGAATATCTACCATGGAAAAAAGAGAACGAGATAAAAAGTTATAGACAGACCCTCATCAATCAGTTGAATCAAGAGTAGCGACGTTGTGTTCTATGGTGTCATAGAGAGGTGAAATGCCGGTCACAAGATAACCAATCTAATCATTGACATTGGAGGAAAGTCCATTTGGCACTACAGGGTCTAGTTGAGGATATATGACGAAGTTTAGGCCAAAAAAGTAAGAGTATGTTTCAGGAATCATAACAGACTGATACATATTACTTCAGAGGTCAACATTTCTGTTTTACTCAGAAAAAGAAAAATGTCCAAATAGAATTAAGCTCTGTTTTGTCATGATACCCCAATTCAACACTGAAGAGTAACTCGCCAGTACTGCGTTGCTTCTTCATGACGACAAATGAGCCATGCCGATTATTTGTTTGGCCTCACAAGGAACCACTTCATAGATAAGATGCAATCTTGTTGTAATCAGAATCTGGTACAGTACATACTTATCTGGTGTCGAAGGTGCAGACTTCACTTGTTGATCACTGATGGCAGATATTGCGTCAGATATACTACATGTATCAACCCCTACCCCCATTTTGTGATATTGTGAAGATGGTCATCTATGACAGTGATTTGAATCTATGTAGCAAGTATGTACTTTTCATAAATAAGAAAAAGGAAAAATTTTAATCTTTAGTATGTCAGCAAGGGACGAGGCGTTTATCCTCACAAAACTACAATCCAACTGCCAAAAAATAAATCCAAAAATAAAATCTCATATTTTGACAACATTTTAACAATATGTGTTTTTTGATTTCAGGGCAGGGGAGAAGGTGAACTGGCTGTCCGAGTATTGGCTGACGGCTGCCTACCTCACCGGCAGGTCGCCTACCGCAGGTTGGTGCAGCTTCTTCCAACAGCACCAGCAATATCAAATACAAAAGCAATAAAGCCATTTCCTAATCTTATTTTTATCATAACTAAATTCTTGGAGCTGTACATGTTTAGGGAACATTCACAAATGACGTCACTTTCTAGGGGATGGGTGGGTAATTTGGGCTTAGTGACTTCAAACACACCCATGAAGAAGGTTTGGAAAGCAAAAAAACGGATGAATGGCGATACGTCTGAAACAGTTCATCAACTTACAAAAAACGGAAATAAACGATAGAGACAAAAGCGGAGATTGCTGAGGCATTAGCCTCCCAGTTTGCGGATGTGTCTTCTGGTGAAAACTACACGAAGGCCTTTCTACGCCACAAAAAGAAAAAGGAACAGAACCCTACAAAAAGATCTAAATTGCTCCCTGTATGTAGATGACTTCGTCATCTGCTACAGATCCAGAAATATGACGACAATAGAGCGAAAGTTACAACAGGCCATAAATCATCTAGAGACCTGGACCAGTGAGAACGGCTTCAAATTCTCCCAACAGAAAACCACCTGGGTTCACTTCTGCCGAAAAAGAGGATGCACGGATGAACCTGCACTCCGACTCCAGAACACAGAAATAGCAGTGGCAGATGAGGCCAAATTTCTGGGATTGATATTTGACAGGAAGCTATCTTTTGAAGCACACATTGAGTACCTCCGAAGGAAGTGTCAACCAGGACTAAACCTATTGAAGGTCCTCTCCCACAAGGAGTGGGGTGCAGATCAGTAAATCCTCCTGACTCTGTATAAAACATATGTTCTCTCAAGACTTGACTACGGTTGCATAGTGTATGGCTCGGCATCAGCAACATCCCTACGAAGGTTGGATCCAATCCAAAATCAGGGGCTAAGACTATGCCTGGGCGCGTTCCGTACATCACGCATCAAAAGTATCGAGGTAGAGAGCAACGTACCTCCTCTCAATCTCAGGAGAGAAAATCTTTCCCTTCGCTACGCAGCCAAAGTCAAAGCAAATAGGAGAAACCCAACACATGACACCATTTTCAATTCAAACAGTGAGACCATATACCTGGGAAAAGCAAACACCACCAAACCTTTCTCAGGTCGGGTGAAAATCCTGGTTGGGGAAGTAGGACTCCCACTCAAGAATGTCAGGGAAATCAGACCACCAGATACTCCCCCATGGCTAGTAGGGAAGCCCAGTGTCAACTTGGACCTCACAAAAAACAAAAAGGCAGACACAAACCCTGCTCTTTTCAGAAAGAATCTGAAAACTATTGAGGAAAAATATAAAGATCACATGCCAATCTATACAGATGGGTCAAAAGACAATGAAAGGGTAGGTTACGGAGTTCACACACCATCTCAGAATCTCAGTGGACGCCTACACCCTAAAGCCAGCATTTTCACTACAGAGGCCAGTGCACTTCTTGAAGCAGTAGAGTAGATGGATGATTGCAAAGAGAACAAATTTATTGTCTTCTCTGACTCCAAGTCATGTCTGCAGGCAATGCTCCAATATATGCCTGTCAATCCACTGATACGCTACATGCGAAAGAGAACCTCTGACCTGAAAAGGAAGAAAAAAGAAGTACTTTTCTGCTGGCTACCAAGTCACATTGGAATCGAAGGAAATGAGGAAGCAGATGAAGCTGCAGAGAGAGCTCTGAGTCTGAGACCTCGCCTAACTCCCATTCCATACACTGACCTGTTACCATCCATAGATAGCCACATGAAAGCAAAATGGCAAGCTGCATGGAACAAAGAAAAGGGCCATAATACCATGTACTCGGTTCAGCCAAAACTGAAAGGAGTGACAATGAGGAAAAAGCTAAAACGAGCAGAACAAGTGAGATTAAACCGTCTAAGGATCGGTCACACTAAACTGACACACGAGTACAGACTGAATGGGGAATATGAACCAAGATGTCAAGACTGCAGTACCCGTCTGACAGTGGAGCATCTTCTACTCCACTGTAGAAGGACTGCAGAGAGTAGAAGAAAACATCTTGCAGACACAACATCTATGTACAGTGTTTTCAACACCACTAATGACGAAAATGTATTAAAATTCTTAAAGGAAACCCAACTATGGGACAAAATATGAAATGGAAATTTAAAAAAATTAAATAAAATAAAAAATACAAAAAAAAAAATTGAAAAAAATTGAAAAAAAAATGGGGGAGACTAGTTTGGCGAGTCGGGGTGTATCACTCCAGACTGATGGCACACAGTTTGTATTAGCTTGGAGTTCTCATTGCTTCCCGACAATACCTATGGCTGGGCTCTCCCATGCTGTGGTAGACTTACAGCATAACAAAGGCCTGTCCCTCTCACACCATGTCTATGTGGTGTCGGAGGTTAAAGAACCCTTGCTTCGGTAAATGTGTAGGAGCGGGATTTCTATCTTTTGGCTCATCTCATAGATTCGATCATCCTGGATACGATCATCCAAGGTAGGCCTTCGGCCTACCTTTTCACTTGTGAAAAACTGAAACTGGAGTAAGTCTCACCTGCATAGTCAGTGGGACGTTAAACTACACAAACAAACAAACAAAGACGAAGAGTGACATGGATATTGGGGGTATCAGCGTCCGTGTGACATTAGTCCATACATATTTTATGAATAAAATCAATGGTATAGGACATAGATAGAAATGAAAAGAAAATTATTAAATAGGCTTAGGGAAATCCCCTGATATAATAACGGTATCTCTGCTATCTATACATGTAGTAGATCTTTGAGTGTAGTAATTACCTAACAATAGGGCCCCAATTTGCGGTGTTACCGTGTAGGATTTATAGCTCCCGTCAGTCAAAAGGCTATCGATTGGTAAAAGCTAACATACGGCTCGTTTAAGTTCACACAATACTATATAACATGTGCCAGAATTCTTGTATTTGATAGTAAAGAAAAGTTCAGTTTTAGTTTTCCCAGTGAAGGTTGACATTTGAATGATCTAGTACTCGATTTTGCATGATTATTATTTTTGTGCAGTCCTGTAGTGTATTGTCAACCTGCCTTTATTAAAGTTAAGATGTCTGGCTATGTTGGGAGAACTTTCCATGTGCCAAGAAATATGTTGCCAATAAAATAATTATACTGAAGCTCAAAACTCACAAAACAGGCAATATATTTTCTCTCTCTGTATTAATGACTCAGGTTGAAAGGCATTCACTCAAACTCACATCATGATATTAAACCAGCTCATTTAAAGTCAACCATCTATGCATCAAAATGCTATTAAAGTATACCACAGATGAGGGCTACTAGTATACTAAAACTGCATAGGGGTAAAATAATGTGGGGGTCAGAATGCCATTGTTCAAGATAAGTGATGTTTGGTTAGTGCTGGTAGGTGATAAAGGGGGCAGAGGCGGCGGATCCTGAATAAGGCTGAAAAAAGGTGACGTCATTTGTGAATGTTCCCTTATTTTGTCTCAATGACCGGTGATCTTTTTGAATGACGTTTGGATTGACTCTTCTCATACTATTGATTCCTACTGATGGAAATTTAATTAATTACTAGAAATTCCTGGCGAGAGATTCACCTCGTCTCTTGCAATAGTCTGTATGAATGACCTTGCTATTTTTGTCTCAATTACTTTGCAGTTAACAGCAACTTCTATGTGTGTAACCACATTCCTAAGGAGGTTGGAAACGACCCTCTGAACCGAGCCGCCCAAGTAGCCTACTACTCCTGTCTGTAAGTCACAAGCCTGTATTCTCATACAAAGACAACAAATTGTAGTAAATAGTCAACTCGGAAATTAACCCTTTAAGGGCAACATAGTGCCTTAATGTCTCATGCCAACCCTATGTGGTTGATACAATGTACATCGCCAAATGGCAGCATGATACACAAAAGCAATGCCGGATGGTTATAAAATCATGCCATCCTAAAAGGGTTAAACCCCCACCACCCCTATAAAGGCACAGAGTACCAACCCTGTCTCCCTTCCGACTCTCACAGAAGGGGCAGTAAGTATTGGAACTTTGAGAAAACCAAAGGAATCGGTCACCATGTAAACCATACAGATAGTGACTGAGAATTGAAGTTCGTCTCTACCCCTGTTTCATCTGGAGAAGCCAGTCAAGACAGGCAAACTAACACTGTCGTCTCCAGGACCTAACTTACATTTGATCAGTGTACAGCATAGACTAGTGTTGTATGTAAGCTGTCACTCTCATGTCTACCTTGTGGAAATGCCTAACTTCCATGTTCTCATTGCACAGGATGGACCAGTATGTGGCGGTGGGTAAGCTGTCCCCGTCATGTCTCCAGGAACTGGTGCCCATGTGCATGTCTGGAACCCGCTTCCTGTTCAACAGTGCTCGACTCCCGGGGGAGTACATGGATGTGTTGGTCAAGGAGTCCTCCGACAACAAGCACATTATGGTCATCAGGTGCGTAAGGGGTAACTCAGTGGGGTGTGCGAGCTGAGAGAAAATACAAGCAAGGGGTGAATTAAAACTAGATAAAAATAATTGATATGACACTTAGCCTGGAAGTAAAAATGTTTGTAGTAACTTCTATGGCTTGGGGGCAGCAAATCTTGTTAATGTGATGTGCCCTATTGTCGGATGTGACCAAAGTTGCTCTAGCCTGTTACTCACCAGTGCTGTGTTGATCTTGATGCATCATGATGACATATATCTGTGAAGCCTAGAGGCATGATGGCATGCTATGCCGAGAGGGTTAACTGGCATGTCACCTGTTCTGCCCATGTGTTACAGGAAGGGTCACTACTACAAGCTGGACGCGTACGCGGTAGACTCCAACGGCACAGAGCGCATGCTGACTCAGCAAGAACTGAGGAACCAGCTCGCCAAGATCCAGGCCGACGCTGACAGTAAGTTAAATTAATGTACTCCCATCTCAGCAAATAGTATGTGTTTTCATCAACGAAGGGGGCGACACTAGGTGGCAACCCTGACTCCACCTGCAGTGAAGTGGGGACCTTTATGATGAGGGCGCGAAGGAGTAGAATAGCTTCACTGGGAACCAACCATAATAATAAATTGACGTACCAGAATCGTAAACGGCGATAAATCCTTGAGGGACCCTATGGCTGACTCGAGTTTTGGTTGACAGCCGATGTCCATAACTGAGGGCCGGGGTTGAAAATGTACGCAGATAAATATGAAATATTCCCACTATAATCTAATCTAACCTGGTATTAATAAAAGAAAAACTATAATCAAGATTAATTCGCACCAAACCCAAATATATAATTGACTCAGGGTAACTGAGTAATACTAAACGACCCAACCAAGGTTTAAGACGTTTTTGTTACATAGGAGAATGTCTGTCATTCAGCCTGTATGACAGACAGAGATGAGATAACAAAGAAGACAGATGGGCAAGGTCGGGGGACAGATGTTTCCTTCGGAAAAAAAATTGAAATGTCTTTCCTTCTTGCTGTTATTCGCCTGCGATCTTTAGGTAGTGATTTCTCTCTTTTCCTTAAACTCTTAAGTACTCTTAAATTGCTACCCTCTAAATGAAAGGTACATAGGCTCCAGTGTTAAAGCAAAGATAGAAATGACAACTTTTGCCAATCTGTCCCATATTTCTCTCTTCACACGCAGAAATGCCATCTTCTACACTCGGAATACCCTAAAACGTTTAAATTAAATTTAAATGAAAGAATTCAACACAGAGCATCGCTAGGCAACTTCTCGTGCACTCCGAGAACTGCGCGAGACAACACGAGAGTTGCCAGCGACAGCGTCAGGATAAAAGGAGCGTCCAGAGCAGTTCAAAACTGTACCACCCATATCGTCCCCGTTTATCGTCCGATTGACTGGCTTTTTGATAGGGACACAAGGCGGTACATGCCCGCAGCCTGCAACTGTCGTCCACACCCACCTGCACACCCACACCCACCTGCTCTACAACACCCACCTGCTCACCCACACCCACCTGCTGGCCTGAAATGCAATAACATACATGTATGACACATGACTTTAGGGTACTTTTTAACAAGGAATTCATTTCTGATGCCAGAATGGACCAATGAATGATTATAAGGGAGTACTGTATCTAAGTACATGATAAGCTTCAGATTCAGCTTACCCTGAGTCATCTGTGAGGCCACTCACACGCTCAATCTTTAGAAATTGAATAGGTTTGACTTAAGGTCATTCTTGTTGTTTCCAGGCCTTGAGAAGCCACTACCAGTAGCGGCTCTGACATCACAGAACAGGACACTCTGGTGGAAGGTAAGGAAGAAAGCACACTCAAGTTTATACGAGTTTAAATATTTGCCTTATCATAACTAGCCGGTATAGTTCAGTAAATATGCTTTGGTATCTAGAACAAGAGTCTCGGGCAAGATAAAGTAATTGACTCTTTTATTTGCGTTGCTTTAGCAACGCAATTTGATTAGGAGCGACTCGTAATGCTTAAGTACTGAAATCGGTCTGAATACAAATCACAATGCTGAAACAGTGACCGCAAGTGGCTATTTTATAGACTGCAGGGTGCTTCTTTCCAGCATATGGTATTAGATCAAAGGGCAGAGTGGATAGTGTAGGGTGTATATAAAAGTGTTGGGGCGTGTATAAGAGAGCAAGAGTGCAGGAGCATGTATAAGAGTTCAGGGATGTGTAGATTCTTTTTAGGCTTTTTTCTATTTCATTTAATTTTCACCTCAGATCTTGGATGGATTACAATGCAGTAGCGGCTGCAATCTATTGGAGGGACTGATCATAAACAGAGGCCAGGCCACTGCGGCCGGCCACTGACGTGGGTAGGCCTACACGGCCTGTGTGCCCTGGTCAGTTGGTCAGTTGGTTCACTTCTAAGATTGGGTATCATGCCAACCATTTGTGAGTGTATCAACACCATAGGGTTGGCATGATGCAGTAAGGAGGAATCGTATAATAAACCTAATATTGAATGGATAGTCCTCGCCCTAAAAACGTGCATTGGAATTGCTGCAACGCACTGGAGCTCTGCTCTACAGACTACACCTTCGAACTCGTATCATTTTCAGTAAATGGCATGACTATTTCATATTTTCGGTAAATGACATGACTATTTCATATTTTCGGTAAATAACATGACTATTTCATATTTTCGGTAAATGACATGACTATTTCCTTTTTCAGCAACGTCAGCAGCTGTTGGCTAAGAACAAGGAGACACTGGCGCTGGTGGAAGGCGCGCTGTTCGTACTGGTTCTAGATGAACACTTCCCGAAGGTAGCTATTGTGTGGGAGATGGAGTACCACTGGTGATAATTCTAAGTCATTATATCACCAGCTGTTGACAGAGCAAAGGTCCTTTTGCAGCGCAGTTATTACATTGTATTGATTAGGTATGATGTTGATTATGAATTTAAGGGAGTCTAACCATTTAAGGACAGCAGTAGGATACCTAAAACTTTGTAGAAATTTGTCGGCATGGTGCACCAATACAGCTCTGGCGAGTCACTTGCCGATGTTTTTCATGCATCAGGCTGACAGAATGACATAGTGCTTTTAAGCAGTATGCCATCAATAAAGGGTTATCTTATGCATTTCATATTGTGTTCTTTTGTGACAGGATAAAGATGAGCATGTATCACAGATACTCACCGGCGCCGGACATGACAGGTACAGAATACGTCTTGCTTCTCTTTTCTTGCATACCCTTCTCAGATTTTGGTATATTTTTGGTATATTAAGGTAAATTCAACTTTTGAAAGGGCCAGCTCATATGAGGGATCTTGATCAGGCAAATTTTGGTTACAGAGTTTTCAAATTCCTCTTTATTGGGTTTATTAATTTCTCTGAATCCGGGAGGTTGGCTCCTTAGAAGTGTTAGGACTTAGGGTTAGTAAATCTAGTAGTACCATTGTAACAACCTATGTCCAAATGCTTACCGAATTCTTTACCGTATTACAGATGGTTTGACAAGTCATTTAACACGGTGGTATTTGAAGACGCCAGTGGAGGAGCCAACGTGGAACACTCGGTTATAGACGCTACAGTAAGTACTTTGATGATAGCTGTATGGCTAACCCTTTAAGCACAGCATACCGTCCCAATACCTCATGTTCATTTGTCATGGTGCACCAATGTAGTGCTGGCGAGTAATTTGCCAATGCTGTATTAGTACTTCATAATCACTGTAACATATACCCTTCTGGAGAGTATCACTACCATCAATGGTAGAAATGGCCTAGTTCATTGAATCTAAAGGCTGTCCTTAAAGTGATAAGAGTATGAGAAGGAATGCCGGCAGGAAGGGATGAGTCCAGACATTGTTCTTGCTATAATATAAAGACATTTTCCTGAATGGCCAATTACCAAAAGTAATATTCTTTAATCTTCACTGCACAGTATTTTTGTTGTTGTGAATTTATTCTATATTTTCCATTGTAACCTCTTCACTCCAGGTTATGGGGCAGTTGTTCGAATACTGCATGTACAATGAAGAATATGTTGATGGAAAACTCATTCCCGACCCAAAGCACGCACCCCGCGACCTGGCCATGCCAAAGAGGTTAGTCATTCACATTTACAACTAGTATATCAAGCATTAGGCTGTATTTATAAGGTATGTACATTACTTCAAGTATTGAAAACTGTCCAAAGTGCATGGGGTTGAAATCTTCGTTAAAATGTGGAACTCTGTGGTATCTATGCCCACGTAAGAAGAAACCCTTTTCATCATTTTATGCCCCTGAAAGTGGACTCTGTGATCTCGGATTGATCGCTTTTTGTTATGTGTAGCTATATCTCATTTGGATTTAATTTTGGTTGGGAGAAAAGTTAGTAGCTGGATGGGTGATACTAATTGTAAGTGGAAAGGCCTTTGTTCATTCACTCATTGTATCCTGTATGCTTGCCCTGCAGACTGAGCTGGGACTTGACAGGGCTGGAAGAGGCCATAGAGACCGCCATGGTCAGCTTCAAAGAACTGGTAAGCACATGTCCTCACTTTAATTACAAATTACCAATTGACTATAAACTACATTCATATGGCTTGAGACGATGCTAGACCTTCTTCAGACTCTCACAGCTACCGCAATGAAGAGATCCAATCAGATATAGTCAACCCCCTCATTGCCTTGACGACAGAGTGTTCCACCGGTTACTGGGTAACCGGTTGCATGGGGAGCTCGGTTACATCAACAGAAAGTTGTTTAAATGTAGGATAGGGCCTAGTTACTAGGCTTGGGGGCAGAGTACGTGAAGGGAAACGGTTTCATCAAGTGAATCTTCAGGTTGTATAAGAGTTTATAAAATCTAGGAGGGTCAAGGGACTCCCCCTAGTTCAGAGAAACAGGCGGCACCTCAAAAAAATAAAATAAAATAAAATAAAATAAACTACATTCATAGGTGAAAATTCTTTGGCCAACCCTTATTTACCAAATGTTTCTTTAAATAGTTAATTATATGTTGTGTTGTAATAATACGGTCTACCAGGCCATACATCCTGCCAGGATAAATAAATGAAATACAAACAAACGTGTGTGTTTCTTTCAGGCTGGGAATCTGAACATGAAAATCTGCTGCACCCGATATGGACGAGAATTCATGAAGAAGTCCCGCACCAGTCCCGATGCCTACATTCAGGTAAATATCAATCTCCATCATAAGTTCCTTGAATATTTCCCGACTTGACATGGTGAAGTAGGATGGTGAGTTAATATTGTTTACGTATATTTCAATTATTCCTAGCAACCACCCACAGCTTATTCAGTGGAAGGCAAACCAGAAAAAAAGTAGTTTAATACCAGTTCTATTTACAAATGACAGTGGCCTTGCTGTAACGTTAAGCATTGTTTCCTCTTCCTCCCACCAGATGTCTCTGCAGCTGGCCTACTACCGCATGCACAAGCAGATTGTCAAGAGCTATGAACCATCCACTGGAAGGTCAGTTATCTCTTTTTCATTTTTTTAAAAAGTGTTTTTATTAGGGATTCAGTTATTATCTAAAAAGAACACCTCAGGGACACCATGTACGAACCAAAAATGCAACTTTTGACTTCTCATTTATACCAGCACTGGATTTTGGTATATTAGTCCAATAGTGATGGTAATCCTACCAGTTACAATGGTTATCATGACAGTGATGCCAGTTAGAATGGGAGTCATAAAACTAGCAACCAGTGCCAGTTACAGTGGTAGACATGGCAGCCATGAGGATTTTCAAGAAACCTAAAGAAATCCTTTTAAACAATAATCAGTGAAGCCACTATTCCTTCTTATGTAGGGATGTCCACTTAAATCCAATTGACTGAAATTTCCTGCAATTTGTTGACTAGTGACTGATTAATATCACCTGCTGTTTCCCTACTGTGTACAGATTGTTTGCCCTGGGCCGCACAGAGACGGTGCACCCGGTATCAGCCAGTTCAGTGGCCTGGGTCAAGGCGATGGACGACCCTAGCGTGCCGACAGAGAAGCGGATTGCGCTGCTGCAAGCGGCCTCCAAGTACCAGACGGCGTTCAGACTGGACGCCACCGTGGGGCAGGGCTGTGATCGCCACCTCCTGGGTCTGTACTGTGCCTCCCGTGAACTGGGCATGGACGTGCCCGCGCTCTTCAGGGATAAGGTATGTATTATGTGCCTACATTGTACACTCTGTGGGGACTTCAGAGACAATTAATGCACTATTATACATTTGTATATCCTTATTGCACACTTGTATGGTGACCTCAGGGAAAGGTTAGGGCCCTTTTATGTACCCTCATTTGACCTTTTTATTGTGACCTTTAATAGGTACAAGGCACTATTTTATACCCTCATTGGACACTTCATGGTGACTTTAGTAACTCGGAAAGTATCTTCTGTCAGTGACCTTTCTTGTAGGCCTATACATACTGTCAGTTCTTGCATAGAAGCCGTGGTTAGTACGCGAGTCAGAGAGCTAGTGCAGCTTATCGGATCAGCCCAGAGTAGGTGTGCACTGTCTGCATTACACCAAACATGAAATCCTTGCAAACCTCCAATTATGCAACCATTGACAGTAACTCAATACTTCACAATCGTTACTTTAACCTCATCACGTCATGTTAATGTTGCAGGGTTGGCAGATGCCGTTCATCCTATCCACGTCTCAGACCCCCACACGGTTCTACGAGTGGGGGCTGCAGCTTGATGTGGACCGCTGCGGGGGCGGCTTCGCACCCTCTGTGGAGGATGGCTACGGAATAGCCTACTTCCATGTCGGGGATGACCAAAGTAAGTTTCTTACTTCTGCAGGAATTCCTACCTTTAAATGGAATTATATAACCTTAATTTCCTACATAACATTGCCTTCAATCTCAAAATGTCCTACTTTTTGTCTCCCAGTTAGTGGCATATCTGATACACAGCTGTTTCATGGATTCCATCACCAAATTAAAATCATATTCTTCAGCATTCTGGCATTCTGGCAGTCTGGATTTCTTTCGAAGAATCAATGATGCACTAAAATACAGAAATAAACAAAGTCTCTTCTATTAGAAAACTTCTCTCCTAATGTTGTCGCCCCTAATGTTTGTCCTGTTTTGTGCCATTTCAGTCAACATTCACATCAGTTCATGGAACTCGTGCTCCTCAACAAGTAGCGAGCGTTTTGTAGAGACGCTGCACCAAGTCATGGAAGACATGAAGAATCTGTTCGTCTGAGGCGTCCATCACACAAACACCTTTGGTCCTTATTTACTCAGCTAGAGTCCACCCTCACTAGCTTGGACACTCACCACCTCAGATCCCTCACTACCTCGGATAGCAGCTTTGAATACTTTGCTTTTGTCTGACATTTTTATTTGCTATTTCCAAATCCAAGATAGGGATGGCTGACTGTAATATGAGGTACATTATATAATTGTAGTTTGAAGATGAAAATATGTAAACACTAATGATGTGTATAAAAGGCGGGGTTTTGAATTAGGGTGGGTCTCGACTTTTTAAGTCCCATGGATTAAGGTATTGAGATGAACTCATGCAATATTATCTGGTCTTGAATAGGCGCCAGTCTCTTATATGCACCGAGGATAATGCACCATCCAAATTGATACTTATACAGGCCATGATGGTACAGTTGATATTTGAGAATGATATTTACCATAGTCACTAAGTCGGGGGGAAAATGACAGATGCTAGTACAGTCAAATTTACAGGATACATTTTTACACAGATCCGTTTATCGCCAGTGTTTTTATTTACAGATATAGGTGTAACAGGCTTAGCAATTTACGAATGTGTCATATATTACGTGTAAGGTACCTAATTACAAACTAGCTAGTCACATCAATTTAACAGCAGTTTAACAGCTTGCCCACCAGAATCACCTATACTGCTTTATGTGATGAATCAGTAGGACTATCAACATTTTTTTCGAGGCTTTTATTGAGTGATCGGTACATTTGTTGATACAACCAGGTATGGTTGACATATATTTACTTTTTAAGTTTGACTTAAGAATCTACTTATTGTCATAATATTCCAAACACTCTGGAGTTTAATATGGGTGTTTTGAGCATGAATTTAGTTTAGTGCCAATGAATTTATTTTACTGCCAATGATTTGATTTTACTGCCAATGAATGATTTTGCCAAGTAGTCCCAAGTTCCATGTAATAGCGCATACTCTAATAAGTGCACACCCACTACTTGACCAAACGTTTGGACTTTGATATCTGATGCAAAAGTAGACTTTTAACTACTAGAAATGTGTTTTTGATCATTGTTAAGCGCACTATGCGCTTATTATGATGTCTAATATGGTAGGTAAAGCGTCTAGCATACTACATGCTAAGTAGGCGAAGTCTGATTACAATCCATGATGGTCTGACCATCATTGTCACATGGCTTAAGGTAAGGCCATATATCCAAACGTTTAACTAAAGAAGTAGAGTTGGAATTAGTCCCCATAGATCCAATATTACGGCACTCAGACCTAATCGCTACCTGACGCACAAAGCACTATATCAGCTACATACAGGAATTTAGTCAAAATCCACCAAATTCATACTCATAGAGTGATCTCCATGTAAGAGGTCTGTAGCTAAACCAAAGTCAAATCCATATTTGGAACTTGTATTCATACAAGAGTTATGTCCATATATGCCATTGGGCTAATTTCATCAAAAATCATGTCCATAGTTTTGGCGTTTGTATTCAAGCGCTGTACATACGTAGGGAGTTTGTATCTAAAGGGCTCCTAGGTGTTAGGCCATGGGCACGACCATGTCTAACCCCCAGTGCCTCCTTAGGTTGTCTCCAGATGGGGCCTAAGTCGGGATAATAATTGCTTTAGTCTCTGTTACCCTGAAGACATGCGAATAGCATTGGCCCTCAGTACCTAGGCCTACTCACTGTAGGGCCAAGTCCTGGGAACCACTTCAGACAAGCAATGCTGACCTGCCCTGTGATGTCATAACCCCCGGTTAGCTGCTCCACCTACTGGCCAAGGGCATGTACTGAAGGTTCTCAACTAAGCACAAGTGGTGCTGCGATCGACGGTCAGGTGCCCTATATGGGGATTCCTGAAGTATCGTAAATGATTGTCGTGGCCATGAAGGTTGAGGTTTGATAAAAAAATAAGTTAATAAATTAGGTGCAGTTTGTAATACGAGCCATGTCTAATATTAAGTTGGTAACTAGTGTTCTGTCCATGTATCGAGCTTGTAATAAGTCATACCCATCATCATGTATCATGCATGAGTTGGGACTGTTAAATGACATAATAGGAAAGCAGTTTGGGCCGCAGTTTGATATGCATATATGAGGGTCTGTTGCCTGTATCTGACCTCTCTATTTCATGAAGCCGGTTCTCATATTGTTTCGAGAGTTTTATGAGATATTTATTACTCCATAATGGTATATATACATGTAATTAAATTGAAATGAACAAAACCAAGCTATTTATTTTTCTTCTGCCATGGTAAATAAGCACCTTTTTAGTTTTAAAGCATTTCGCATGTTCAATATCATGTTTTTGCGTTTATTTGCAGTTCATGCCTATCTATGAAACCATAGATGCAATGTATTACATGTACATTTGGTGATTAGACCACTCCAAAAAAAGGTTAATATCTCTGTGCGCGTCATAGAAATCATATAATGGGTTTGTCTTAAGTTTATTGATTTAATCCGGAAGAATTAGTACCGGTTATACAGGATGCGTATACACTTCAATCCAATCTATCATTTTATGAATATGTTGACTAGAATATGGGTCCATTCTTTCCCTTAGTACCGGCATTACACCTGATAACGCTACGGATGCGTTTCTTAACGGGAGAGGGGTCAATACATATTAAAATACTAATGTACTTTTGGGCAATTATAAGCCCACTTATTCGACAAAGGGCAAAGAGATGTCTTCCTACTTTAATCTAAACATTCACAGAATGATGAAAATATTGATTCATATAATAAACAAATATAACCAGGCATGGAGAACTATTGGACAGGTCTTGATGTAAACAGATATATATGTACGAAGGTAATATGGCAGTCTACAATATGAGTATTAATCATATAAGGATAACACCAAGTTGGTAAAACCCTTCAGGAACCTCCTGTGCTTGATGAATAAACAAGGCTATTTACACAATGTATCGTTGTGCTTGTCTTCTGTTGTGTTAAGTGTCATAAATATAACCATGGTGTATAGTACGTAGACAGATCGAGGTCCACGATAATCTATCTGAACGACAGGTTTCTCCACTCGTGGTGCATTGGATCGTATCACACGAGGCGCAGAAACCAGGAGTTCAGACTGACTAAAGTGGAACTCTGTATTTATTTCATGAAATCCTTGATTGATTTCATCAAAATACACAATTAAAGATTGGCTTCATAGCTATGTTGGTGACATCATCGTGGAGAAACAGCCCATGGAGAATGAGCATCAGTTTCTCCATGGGGATGTGGAGAACGGTCATTTTAGTACTTAAGCATAGTATTAAACTTTGTTTCTCCACATAAAAAAAATAAATTATAAATTACTATTTTTGCCATATCTCATGTCTCCATTCAAACTGTAAATAAATCCTATCGATGGTTGCCACAGGCAGTAATAAATGACTCGTCCCTATTACTAGTTTATCTATTAAATTCCCTGCCGTTGCATGTAATACTAACATTATTCGTATTACATGCAACAGCAGGGAAGCAGAACAGCGCGCAACAGGTGCGCGCGTCCATGCAATGCTGCCACCTGCCGTCAAACGCTGCTACTAAAATACTGTCGTAAAAGTCATGAGACCAACGATACTATTGACGATAAAGGGGTCGTCATCTCTCATCTTTCCAAAATAGTGGGAATCTGTCAAAGGGTTTCTGGTAGTTTTCATAGATATAGTTCACCTGGAGGTCATATAATCACCAATGGATGGTTACCCCAATCATAGACACATCAAAAATGTGACAACCCTTGTGGATTACGTGTAGGAACCCCGAACAAGACACTCGGAAACCCGATCCTGGGAGGCGGTGACACAGTCAGCCGCCGAGCACTCCCTGCAATTCCGCCTCGGTGTCTGCAGTTTACTTTTTTACTTAGTTTTCTGTCGACTACCAGAGCCATTCTGAGGGAATCTACATTGTGAAGCAGTGGCTGGATAAGCTGTCAAGATGACAGATCATGGGCGGAAGGAGGACACACTTCCCATCATGAAAGGTGAGCTTCACCCCTCAAAACCCAGTCGGTCTCAATCTCATTCCCATTCAGAATGGTTTATATTCAGATTCACTCATTCATTCAATCATTGCACTCGACCAGATTGGTAGGCCTATTGGCAATAGGCCTAATAGGCCTATATTGCCATTGGCCTTAGCCTCAGGCTGGCCTAGACCTAGATGTACTGTGTACCATGTCCAGCTGTGTACTGATTTTCATGTCTAGCTGTGCCTAGAGGCTAGAGTAGGCCTACTACTAGTAGTAGGCCTACTACTACTAGTGGTACTACTACTAGAGTAGACAGGTATTGAATAGCTAAGGCTATTAAAGTCAGGCTTAGTACGGATAACTAACCAATAGTTAGAACGGTACCGTAGTCTAAGAGTCTAGATCTAGTAATGTTGTTCCAATATATTATTTAACTTTACAGTGATGAAAATAACCCAATTTCATTGCTTTGCCTCTGAAGGGAACCTTGGGCCTGGCAGAATCCTACTGGATTCATTCATTCAAGCCTAATTACCCTCGTTTTCATACCCTACAAATGCTTTGCCATTATACTATTGCCTGTTGCTGGTAGATCTATGTGTTCAAGGTTCACTGCACTAAAACATGTGAATGTGCTATCAAGATAGTGTATAAATCTATTGCAGTAGAAACCTCCCCCCATATTCAATTTCAGCAATTGCCTGGTACACTTTGCAAGGTGGTGGTAACAATATCGACGTTTTTATGTATATTTTGATAATCATCGATATATTAGTTGAAGCTAAGTTAAACCTCATTGTAATATAGACCAGGTGAAGCTCAGCTGTTCTATTTCCTTCCACAATTACTAGACTAAAAGAGGGCTTAGATCCATTAAGCCGTAACTAATCTAACAAAAATATATAATGATAAGAACAAAATAATAGAAGGTAAAGAATACACTGTAGGCCAAAGTATTACCATAAGTCTAAAGATGTGTGAACAGAAATTATTTTCCTGTGTGATGGGAGGACCATCAAATCTTCCGGTTTCTGAAGTATATACATGTATAATGCAATGATAAAGCCCTAACGGTACCAGGTATCCAAAAATTTGATCTGCATTAACACTCATGGTTATAAGATATTAAAGTTTTCCCCCACACAGTCATTTTTAATGTGATATGATTGATTGATGATTGACCTCCACCACATTTAAACCATGTACAACTATTGCATATTTTTTCTACCACCTGCATTTACAACATATGACATCCAGTGTACAGGGAAAAACAATCGTCGCAAGTAATATACTATTTCAAATCGATTGTACCGCAGATTTACACTTATATTGGCTATAATGTAGGCCAACCTGACACCATACACGATGCCCGGTTCTGATGTGTCCCTATTGTATTCTCTCCTCCCATTGTAAACACACAGACCCCCATGTAGCTGGGGGCGAGGTCAGAGATAACCGCCAGCACTACACTGAGGAGGAAGACGAGGACAACCTATCTGACTATGACGAAGGTATAATATAGGACCATGAATATTAACAGCTTGTTGTGGGTTTCTGGCGTGCTGTGCTTCCATCTCACTACTGTCTCTCACTCATCACCCTATTGGACCGCTTCAACTAACACTATTAGCCCTTTAAGAGCAGCATAGTTCGTTGATATGCTCTGCCCTTTGTTGCCATGAATGCAGCCCTGGCGAGTCACTCTCCCATTCATGCGTCATGCCGCGACAACAAGGTATAGCACCAGGTACTCTTGGAAGGTCGGTATGATGTGTGAATGCAGGGTAGTTTTACAAGGGCTACATTCCTACATTTATGACAAAGGGCACAGTGTATTAATGCACTTTGTGGCTCTTAAAGGGTTAGTAAAACTACAATGTATGGTATAATAAAATGTATGGCAATAGGTTTGTCTGGCTTTAAGCCCACACCTTTGTTACCACTGTATTATATCACTTTGTGTAGTTAAGATATATAGGCCTACAGCAAGGCTAGTGCCATTTCACCACACCTCAATGTGTATGTTCTGTCACCTGTCTACGTAGAACTCTGTCTACATTGAAACATAGCTGGGTGGTATGCTTTGGTTTTAGTTGGTTATTATGGAATGGGGTGGTTCCAGAAAATATCCTTTTATTTTAAAACTGGTACTGAGAACTATCAAGCATGACTATAAGTATACATATGACATGTACTCAGACATACATGTATGATGCTATTACCGGGTACGTAGATCGACGATTTCATGATAACTATACTACTTACGGTGATAGTGTATCATGGTACATCAAATAAATCTTCCTTTCCTCCATTTGTCCAATAGGGAACATAGATCATAGCACTAGAAAGTGATGTTACAAATATCACATTCAGTAATATTTCATTTCATGCAAAAAAGACATGATCTAGTCATAGTTTAATGAACCATTTTTTGTAAGGCTCTGCCTAATTAATGAACACAGTGTCACTGTCGGCCACACCTAAACGCGTTTTCCTTGGTGGGTGGGTGTGTATCCTGGTGGTGGTAAGGAGGGGGGGGGGGTCTGAATGAGGTTCATATAAATCCTCCTCCCCTCCCACCACTGTGGACTACACGACACCCTGAGGCTACCCTCCAGGCACCATGGCTGTAGTAATTGGACTGTCCTATTACTTAGTGTGTTGCACGACCTGACCACCGGTCCTTATAAGCACAGGTGGCCGTGGGTCAACCCATTTACTATTTATCTCAATATATTCAAGGTTGGATAGCTAGTTGGCACGTTTGAATGTATTAATTGCAAAGACGAACGAATATTATAGTATTGTATTATATCATCACAGAGTGTATAGTTGTTAAGCACGGCAACCGATACGACAGCAAAAACAATTAGGCAAATCTCTTGTTAGAAGTTTGCATTTAATAGTGGGCGTGGCATTTATCATAAACCAAGTATCCAGAGACATACATTATCACTGTGTATAAATATACGAGTAGGACACTAACCTAGTTCAGGCAGGGCCGTGTTCCAATTATCGACCAGACAGTTACCCTGCCTCAAAGGGTGCTATGTGTATATATTATTTATGAATAGGAAAGTGTCTCCTTATGGCACACTGACCAAGGCTGTATTATCCTATACCATAGAGTTCTAACCGTTTAAGGGCAGCACAATAACCAATCTACCGAGATAGCGACAACCAACTATGAAGGGTTGAGCCCTCTTTCCATCGCTATATATTACATGATGATGCCTTAATGCACTACCGGTATATATCCTGAACATATGGGGTTGATACACGGTTGACAATGCACCTACACATTGCCCGTGAGTTATGCGCCTAACTGATTAGGATTGCTTCAGGACGGCAAATGAATATGAAGACCTTAAAGAGTTAAGAGATAAAAATCAGGTCATGAAATAACAGTGTGTCTAGAGCATCATCAGACAGTAAATGCAGAGTCTATATAGGCAAAGATATTCGGAATCGGTGTTGGCATGCTTCCAGAGACGAAACCATGATATTATTAATAATTGGTTGTATACTAAGTCTTCTCTCGTAAACACATGTAGTACCTGTACTGTCTACATGTAGTTGCTATTTTTACTTAGTATTGTAAAGGTGCCAAAAAGACGGGGTCACCATTTAATTGATCTCCTTTTTACCAGGGAGGCATCTAAAACTGTAGAAAAGGGAGAGTCAACAAAACCACCAATTCATATGAAGCTGTATCCACGTAACTGTTAAAGACTGAGCTGTTCTGTGTGAACATTATATTCTCAATCTAAGGCTAGCAAATAGCCAGGACCTGGTGCAACACGTATTGCTATAAAACACATTGATCTTCATTGCACTGGCGGTGTTCAGCTCTCTCCCTCTCTGTCTCTAATTATTTTTTTGTATCCTACCAGCAGCGAGTATCAGCTTATGGATGGAAATGGGACTTGTTTAGTGAGGGTGTATGTGTGTGTGAGCGGAGGGGGGGGGGGGGGGGGGGCGCTACATGTGAGCGCCTGCTTATAGCGACAGGCAGAATTGACATTTATGTCATGACCTTTTCGTTTTAAATGTCAGGCTGGCTACCACCAGCTGCTAACTGAATGGTCAAAGCGGCCACAGATGACAGCAGGGGACGGACCCCCTGCCAGGCCAACACCTCCACATTATAGCTATTAATACAAGCATGATAATGATAAATAAAAACAATATACATGTAGTATCAAACGTGGCATGTATATATGTTTTGATATGTCCACTATACTTAGGGTTAGGGGGTTATGCAGACTAGCTAGATCAAGTGGTGACAATATAACACTATATTTATGCCGGTGTACTTGTGTTGTAGGCTGTTTTATTATGTTCCAAAAATGAAGTACACTCCATATTCTTCTTAATTGCGAGTATGCCTGCTATATATTGCTAATTCCCAATTAACTTGTTTAAAGTTATAATGTATATGAATAAGTCACCAGTCTCACTCTGGGGCCTCAATCTATGAAATAAACTACAAATAAAAATATCAATCTGAAAGAATATTTGTGACGAGAAACCGAAATATTGATAATAGTCACTAGGCATTGAATACCCTGAGGATTTCTCTCTCTCTCTATGACTAACTGTGTTGAATGTGCCCCGTGTGAGTATCCTTTAATCATGGTACCCCCATGGACTGAATGGTAGCTCTTTGAGATCAGCATAGTGCTTTAATACACTATGCCTCTTAGGCTGAAGTCATGATGTATGCAATAAGTGCTGCTCTGGCGAGTAATTTGAAAATGCTGTACCAGTACTGGTGAGTTACTCACGGGCCCTACATTATTACATCATGATGACAAAATTATGATGCATTGAGCTTTTAAATAAGGGGCATCATGCCGCCCATAAAGTGTTAAACAACTATGGCGTGTACACAACTGGCTGGGTGGCCATAACACCAGAGAGCAAATTGACAAGCTGAAGTGCATACTTAATGATACATGTATATTTGTGCATGTCATGTGTGCTTACTATAGGCAATAAATTGGATCATCAGATCATGTCTCCTCGCCTACAGTGGAGAGCTAATCTCTTCAAGCCATGGCATCTCTATATATGGAGGTAGAGATAATACAGCTTCAGTCAGTGGTACATATATTTGTGTCTTTTGTTTTTTAAATTTGTATATATATAGAATGTCATTGCATTTTAAAACTAAAAACAAAAAACTCTAGTGTCTTCACATTGTAAAATACCCCCTGCCCAGAGAGCGTCGTGACTTAAGAGATCAATTACCTCTTTTGTTTGTAATAAACACAGGGGCTATATAGTGTGTGAGGAAGTGTTCCCTACATCTGATATGTGATACGTCTATCTATCATTCAGAGCATTGCATCATAACATGCCTCAAATATCTGTCTGCTCTTGTATATTATGTGCTTATTTTACTACTTGTAAGAATATATTTTACACCTACAATACATATGTCTTGTTAGGAATAGTTTAGTCATGCATCTTTGCAGCTCTTTGCATCGACGGGTTCAGTCGATGAATGATGTGACCCTTTAATATATGCAAATTAAGATGACTATGTAGATCCACTTTCTTGAGTACACATGCATTTATACCACAGTGTAGTGGTAATACAGTCGCGAATACCATTCCCTGGGGATAACAGCCATGCCGATTATAATATAAGGAAGCTAGCAGTTGACAACGTTGGTTAGACAGGTGTGTTAGACGCCCATACTCTTTACAAACAAAAACTACTTTGATACCTGAGGATAAATATAGGAAGTGTCTGTGCTACCGCAGACCTTTGGTGGACAGCTTAGGCCTTAACCCTTTAAGGACAGCATGGTGTTTACCGTGCTGTGCCTATAAATGTTATTATCATGCATCATGACAACAATTGAATGCAGCACTAGTACTTGACGCTACAGGGTTGAGACACTCCTGAAAGAGGCATGGTACAGCGATGTAATGCTGGTGAGTTACTCGCTGGTACTGCGTTGATGCATCATAAAAACTAATCTTACTTTGAGGTAGCATGGCGTCCTTAACGGGTGAAAGCAGTGCTCCGGGAGCACAAAGCCAACCAGGTTAGGTAGTAGATAACCCACAAGGACCTGAGAATATGTACAATTAACCATGACAGACTGACTGGTGCCCTCATAGGGCACCAGTCACTCTACCATTGTTAATATTACATAACTCAGGTCCGAGGGGGTTATCTAACTTAACCTTCGGTTATGTGAAAATAACCAAGGTGTGAAATGCTTTGTCTTAGCTCTCCACCGTGGGTTAAGTGAAAATAGACCAGTCCATTATGTTAAATAGCACCGTGACAGGGAGACCCATTTAAGGTGCGAAATGAGGTCAGAAAGCGCAATTTTAATGGTTCAGCCTGAAGAAGCAACCTATCATTTGTTAGACTTTTAAAGAAAATGAAGACGTATATTTACGCGCATGTTTATTTTCGCGAATTAACTACAAAATGCACTTTCACATGTATTTGAATCCGCGGATTTTGCAGTATAGTAGTTGTATGACTACACTGGATAAATATTCGCTCTGTACATATTTTCGTAAATTTAAAATCCGCGAAAATCGCGAAAATAGGTACAGCGCGAAATAACATACGTTTACAGTATGTTCCGTATATACAGTTCATACTATGATGGTGAATTTAGTGTCAGTGGAGACATATAAAACATAGGTTTCTATTTTTTCCAATTCTGATTTAGAATAAGCACACTCATCTAACGGTCACCCACATGTGACAATAGTACCATGCATGACGGTTAATTTAACACAGCATTCCACCTCTCTAGGATTCTTTTTTTTAATCTATTCAGTGTGATTCCCATTAGATCACCTTAGTGATAACTCATACTTCTGCCATCAAAGTCTACAGAATATCACTCACATTGTGGTCTGTGAACAGCTGGGCCATCACGTGCCTATCATGTATGATGGTAACCCTTTAAGGGCCACATAGTGCTTTATTGTGTTATGCCCTTTGTCACCATGATGTATGCATGCAGCCCTGGCGAGTCTACTCACTAGGGCTGTATGATTCACATGCATCATTCCGACTCCTCGTGTAGGTCGTCATGATGCATGCATGCAGCCCTGGTGAGCTGACTCACTTGGGCTACATTCATGCATAATTCCAACCCTTTGGGAATATGTCAACCCTGTAGGGTTGGTATGATGTTTGAATACAGCACTGGTGAATATAGACTCGCCAGGGCTGCATACATTCATACATCCTGACGACAAAAGGCAGAGCACATTATACACTATGCAGTATGCTGCCCTTGCATAGTTATATGATATCGGCCCCCATGGTTTATAAACAGCCTTTGTCTAGGTGTCCTGCCTATATGTTCAACATGGTGACACATTCCATACAAGTCCATGTATATATTTTGGCTTTACTATTGGATATTGCACCATACATGTATTCGTTTCCTTTGTTATAAATATACCGGTAGTTCAGTTTCACAATATCAAAGATTGAATGGAATGTGGACGCACCTGTAACATGAATGATGTTTATCCAAGTATCTAGACATTTATTAATCTATACACATTTAGCTGGGGGATAAAAACATGAAATAAATGGATTTTAATGTCGTTTTAATTGGCACGTATACAGATTACAGGATACATTAAAGTATATTCAAACCTTGCTTTGCAGGGAGGAGGGTAAAGAACCCATAGACAATTGGAATAAGCAGTAGGAATATGATACACCATGTGTGTGTTATGAGTAGGTAGAGTGGGGGTGGTCAGGTGACAAGATGACGGCCTCATGTGGTTAGCAGACGCAAGTGTAGACACACTGTGGTATGTGGTGTGGTCACAGGTCTCCAGGGTTGACCTTAAGTGTCAGGGTGTGTATAAACAGTAGAAGTGAGGCACTGCCTTTTAGAGGGAGATAGTGCTGGGTATATCATGTCATTTTAAAGTGTTCTAAAAGATCTGTTCTGCTGTACATATATTTGGTTCAATACCTCAGCCAGCCCCCCAACCCCCCCCCCCCCCGCCCCACTCCCAAAAAAAACAAAAAAATAACATATAGTTCAACACGCTGTGTACGTATGATTCTCACACCTGAGATGTCTGCCATAAAATGCATGCCATCACATAGTCCCGATAAAACAATACGTATACTGTTTGAAAACAAGCCAATGCTGTCTCTGGTTATTTGTCCATTATAGTCCTGAAAACCTCACACTAGTATAGAGCCATAGTTTGATAAAAACTCAGAGCATTAAGCAGTAATTGCAAGTTTGTGTGTTTCAGTTGTGCTCACCCTTGGGGTTGTGCCAACTCGGATATCGTGGGAGACCCATGTTAAGCTTGTAATTCTAGCCTAGACATGAAACCTTCACTATGAAAAAAAGGATGTCTTAGCGGAAATCCTCTTTCCGATCATTTCAACCAGAAGCCCATGCACGTAGAGATACTTTGATGGTATACGAACGGACATTGCAATGGGGGTACCATAAGGCCTATTCAATCTGAGCAAATACATGTACATGACGCATCTATGTCACAATGTCCCATGCAAATAATGTTGCATGATTGACAAAAAGGTGGGTTCATTGCTTGTAAAATGACATTCAAATGTGCTTTCAACTAGCATGGGACCCCAACCCCATTTATTCAGGTGTACATTCTCCAGGTGTGTGTCATGGTTTATCACATATATAGATATACCATGTGTTAATAAAGACATCAATGGCACACATGTATTTATAAACAGCCTGATGTCCCCCAACCCTTCCCTATGAACTCTCAGGAACAATACAGTATAGATATATATAGAAAGAGGGGCATGTCCATGATGTATAAACCTAGACATAACCATTGTATGGCATATACAATGCTATACCGTAAAACTATCCATTTCTACCCAACCCGAAGGTATTGGTGCCCATGTAACAAGGAGCCTGGTGAATCCACATACACCCAGTGGCAGGGGAGCTTAATATGATATACTAATAAGAAGCGCCAGATGGAATGTATAGGAAAAATATAAATATTATCCCAAAATGGCCATGTGGTGGCACACTTGTCTGTATAGGTAATATAGGGTTAGAGTTTCCTGCATGTATTGTGCTATTACTCCCTGCCCACACAAATGGTGTCGACACAGACTGCACCAGTAGCACTGGGTCACGTCCGCCGACCTGGCAGCCCACTCACAATACGTGTATTTATTTTGCTGCAGGGGTTGCTTCTTATAGTTTTTTTTACTCATCCCAGTTTTTCTGTCTCCCCTCTAGCTGAGAGTGTAGTCATAGAAGAGGTAGACATAGTGGCAGGTAGGGGTGGCGGCTACAGGTGGCCATGTGTTTGGGACAGGGATAGAGCATATATATACATGCACTTGTCTCCCAGACTCTGTCAATTGTAAGATATAGGGTATTTGCATACTCTTGATGTGTCTGATTCTTACAGTACTGTGTGTGCATATTATAGCAAGGTGGACAAGGTCATATTCAGGGTACAGAGGCCGTTAGGGAAGTTATGTAGCAATTGCAAAAGAGGCTAGAAGGTATGGAGCAAACACAAAAATAAAGGGGGAACACATAATAACTAAAATCAATATTAAAAAGTAAGATTTAATAATCATTGGCTGCCTTTTACCAGTTCCTTACACGGTATAGATAAGAGGCCTGCTTCCTATACTGGTAGATCCAACCACACTGATGGTACCTCCACATTGAACTACTCAACCACTTTTGGAAGCCACCCCTGGCGTCTGTCGGCATACAAGTAGGTCTTGTAAATAGTCACTACGTCCAATAATAACAGGCCCCCACCACGGACGTTAATTAAGGTATACTGAACCGAGAACTGAGAAGGTCCTATTTACTATACCAGCTGTTATACGGGAGGGGATGGGGGGAGGTCAGGTCACCTGGAATCTGGATCCCCAACCTAGATAAATGTAACTCATGGCTTAATAATTTAATACGCTCTTAATTATATTGAATACACAATTATATCAAGTGATGATAACAACCTTAACTGCCATTTAAAGTACCGCAGTATTTTCACTATGTTTCTGGGATAGTTCTATACCTTTTCCAACAGAAGGTTAAGGCGAAACCATATTGCATTGGAGCACTCATTGACTGGTGGCCAACCATGAGGGATGAGGCTATAGGTCTACCTATAATCGTAGTCTCTAGCTATTGTGGGCTGTGGAGTGGTCTATTAGTAGTGGGGTTTGACCTGCATGTCAATTGTTGTCCTGATGAGGCTGGTATGGTCCGATTTCACTGGGAGCTTTATGATGTAACTACAGGGATGTATAGTCTGGAAATAGTGATCCATTGTCATCCAGTAGTTGCTATATGAAAAGTCCCAAGTTGCTGCAATGCAATTGCTGAATGGAAAGTCCCATATTGCTGCAATATAGTTGCAGAATAAAAAGTCCCACATTGCTGGGCAGTAATAGCTAAATTAACAGTCCTACGTTGCTGCACTGTAATTGCTTAATGTCATGAAAATTCCTACAATGCTGCACTGCAGTTGCTAAATGATCAGTCCCACATGGTTGTACAGCATAGGTTAATGAAAAGTCACACATTGCTAAAAGATTAGTTGGCTGCATGATATTGCCAGCTTAGTCTGAGTTCACTCTACCCCATAGTGCACACACTGAGTGGCGCAGTGACTATGTGGGACTGAGTCACTCTGCGCGGGTGGGCCTCCTCCAGCAGCAGGCAGAGACTGGAGCAGTCCTCCCACACCCCACCTCCCCCATGCAGTCAGTGTTAGTGCCTCCAGGTGTAGCCCAGGAGTACCAGCTATAGGGCACACACCAGGCTCACCTACCTCCAATAACACCACCCTAACCTGAGGCCATCCCCTACTGGAGGAGAACATCTTCATCTGTGGATATCCACTATAGATCTGGATCTGGATCGTCTTTACTTATAGGATTGACCACAGAGGAATACTTGGGAATACATTGTGTAGGATAGGAGGGGAGATCTAAGGAGGGGTAACCCTACCTGAAACTTACCACCACCACCATGATTATACTCAGTAAGTATGTTCCTGTAGCTATCTACTCTGATGTGTTTTATGCAGTTAGTGAAGGGTACACGGTATAAGTGCTGGGGAATGAACACAAGGAATGCACTGGGGCTAGAGAGACAGATTTAGCAGAATATCTAACAAATTCTTACTATTACATCATTCACCAGTATCACAATACACTTGTACAGTAGGAAAGAGGAGTTTCAGATGCTGTAGTTATTTACTTACATAATTTGACATGATTTTAGACATATAAGCATGACTATAGAAAGGAGAAGCTGGCTACTTAAAATTTGACTACCATAAAAAATACACAGGCAATGTGTAGGAGGTATTTTTCATCAAAATATTGTATTCCCATTTTGTATAGAACGGTCAGGTGTTGTATGAAGTTCCTGTCCACAACTCCTGTGGTGGCCACCCACTTCATTTCCCCATTGGTGGTCACCTATCCCGCTGAAGAATGCAACATGCAAACAGTGAGAAGGATCCCAGGTGTGTGCTTCAGTGCACGATTACGTAGGCAGTGTAAAGATTCCGCAGGCTGACACTTGACCCCTTTACTCCAGGCTATGAAAAAACATAAGCAAAGCTGAGAGTCAGTACGACCTTGGTGTAGTACTGGTTGAGAGATGAGCAGGGCCCCTGCCTAGAGCTGTGGTGCAGACACATGGGGTAAAGCGTACTGGGAGGGAGCTCATGGCGAGCACAGGCTGGTTTACATTTTCTGACTGATTTACCTGTCTTGATACAAATTTTGTTTCATTTGCAAGAGGCTAACAGAGGCCATTCTGCAAAGGTTTACTAAGATTACTAGGGGTGGTTGTAAATACGGGAAACCAGACACAGTCGAGTACAATTTATTTGGAATTTGATATGGAGAATATGCAAGGCAGTGGCAGATACTTGTCTTCTTCAGGATACTAATATTCTTTGTCCCAGTTTATGAATTGGGTTCCAGATAATACCAATTCCAATGACCGGGAACAAAGTAAAATATCTTATACAACACCCATCTCTAGCTGCAATGCACTGTAAGGATATGAATAGAGATGGTCAGAAACAATGCCACATATATAATGCGATGACAGCTCGCCTGTTTCCATTGTAATTGTTTCCTAGTACCAGTATATCGGTACTTCATAAGAATAATCAAATAATTATGCAACAGTACTTTTAAACCTCCGGCATTTTACGGTATACTTGATCAATTTGAGCTGTATACATACAGCTAAGGCAGGTTGTAATCAAACCCAGAGTGATAACCCTAGAGGGTGTCAGTTTAGGTGCTATCTGCATGAGGTATGCACCTGACGAATGACTATTTGACACGAGAGGTTAGCATGGTTAACAGGGGCCAAACTGGGAGGAATGTTGCCGATGGCCATTATGGCACCATAGAGTGCGATGGAAACCAGACGTCTTAAGGATGCTTTCTCGATCTCTGCATATTTGGCATGCCTAGCTGAGATCATGTAGAATATGGCAGCATGATATAGAATGGGGTGAGACTTCCAAGATACACATTCCCGTGCTGAATGAGTTGCGTAGGAGATGTACGCGGTATTAAAGTGGGAAAAGCAATGGCCCATAGCTTGACATAGCAATAGCTGACATTTGTAGGGGTCGCCCTTTAAATCCCAACACACTGAACGATGAAGATTGCAAGCTATCACTCCCGATCTTGGAATATGTCTACACACTTGGAGATCCTTTGGTTAAATGTAAAAGGATAGTGGTGTCTTAAAAGAAGTAAAACTATCTCAGTTAGTCACTACACTACTCTTTGTGTTTTTTGCACACACAGTAGAAAAATCGGACCAAACAAAAAGAAAAAAGTTTGTAGGTGTTCATCACACCAACAGAGTGAGTCAATACTGGTATTGTTGGCAATGCTCACCCCCATATCACCCCCACCCAGGAGGCTATACACCCCCGTCAGTCCCTCCCACATGGCCTATAGGTTATATAGTGGAGAGACGTGGTTGGGGGTTGAGTAAGACGTCACTTATGTTTGCTGATGGAGGACTCCTCCTCATGAGAGTGCAGATAAGATATTGCTGCCTGCCCAGGGTGAATCCCATCCCAGTAGTGCAGTGTGTCTGTGTACACGTAGAAACAGTGTGCTGGGCCTATACTGTATCCCTGGTCAAGGTGAGAGTGTAGTGCATTGTATAGCTATCAGTTGAACTGTGACGAGGTCAATCCTACATTGTAAAAATGAAATGAAATAGTTTGCTGAACTGAATACGATGTAAAACTAGATAAATACATAATTCCCAATGACCGCGTTCCACATTTTTTTCCAATAGTGTATATAACCAGTGAGAAGGGAGAAGTGGAATAAAGCAAATATAAATGATAAGACGGAAAATTACCCAGGGGCATGAGCTCAATCAACTTTACCATTAGAACCCAACCAATTGGTGTAGGTCATCCTCTATTAGCAGCAGACACAGTATACTACACCACTATACATCAATAGCACATACCAGAGCTGCAGCAGCAGCAGTGAGGGCCACTGGAGGAGCCCTGGATCCAGGCCAAGCAGTTACGCAGTCAATTGGCCTGTTTGAAGCCAACTCCCACTGTCCAGGAGAGACCCCTTTGTGTTGGAGTGGCTCAGATTACTGGGTGGTAGCCTATAGGGTTGGTCGTGGGTATATAGTGATCTGCGGATGCACAAAGGCATTTAGTCGATCTGTGATTGTTAGATGAGATACCCCTTGTCCCCTCTGGTAGCTACTCCTGGGCTGGCATTGCTGCCGTTTTCTGAGCTGTCAGTGGGAACATTTTTCCAAAACATCTCTATTTGGGATCAAATGGTCGTTGTACGATCGTTAGTGAGTTTAGCCTTCTAAATTAACCTTTTGAATTAACCTTATGTAGTTGTTGTGGGCGGTAATCAGACATGGCCATCTCATGGCCCTAGTCCCCTAAATGTGACACGGCGATATGGACCAGTTTGGGGCTTAGTGACATTGGACAGGGGGGCATTTCTTAAAATCGATATGGGACCCAATTTCAACTTAGTATACAAAGGAGTATCTATGCTATACATTTTACACGATGTAAGAAACGTAACAGACATTGGAGCATTTTATAGTTTTAGAATAATTGGCAAAGATGATCACAGTCTGATCCACGCTAAACATCCACATCCTACACAAGGATCTGAGTGTCATCACGTTCCCACCAGTATGGTATACGTGCTCACTTTGGTATTGCACATGTTTTAGATGTTAATAATGCTAATTCTCATATCACATATCTGCCATCCAGATGATGCACCCTAAAAATAAGTCTCCCACTTATGTAATAATTACCAAAGAGGCATGCCATACTTGCCCTGGCAAACTTCACTCTACTCCAGTAGTTTACAAGAAGAGTAGGATGGTGGGCGGGGGGATGGCAAGGTAGCCCTGCGGCGTTGTGTTTGTTATCCTTGGCTGAAAACTCCTGCCAAAAAGCCAGCTCTGCCAGAGGGGGGCGTATCACAGCCCGTGTCCTACCAGCCTAAACAAATTACTGTAGCAACCACACAGCTGCTGCCATGACGACGGCGTCACATGATCACCATAGCAACCACAGCAGGCCGGTGGGTGACCTGAGCTGGTGTTAGGATCCGTGTATATAGCTGGTTGTATACCTGCCTCATGTGAGACTGTAATCATGGCTAACTGTTAGGGGTTGGGTGGAAGTGGTGGTTGGTGCAATGTTAGGGGATAGGGTTGTTTGATCAGCAACCACATGCAGTGTGTAGGGTCATTGGATCACCACCTTTCGTGTAAAAGCAGTGATCCACTGCTGCGGTTTTCTTCAAAGATTGTCGCACAGCAGAGACGTGGGCGAGCAGTTTCCACTTGGCCAACTGAAATTTGGGGCAAAATCGGAGCAGTGGATTACTTCTTTAATGCATACATCCTCCTCGTTAGTATGCATATCATACGCCACAGCATTTGCTTTGTCACAAAATACCCTTACAAATATAGACTTAGTATATGTACATAGAAATATGTAGATTCCCTACATGTTCTTAGACAACGCAACAAGTCGCCATGTATACATCAGAAACTAGCATATTGTAATAATATTGGGATTATGCTGTTAATGTAGATATTTTCGCGTGTATACATTTCGCGCATTTGCTAAAAGGGAATTTTCGCTGGTAATTAAATTCGCAGATATCCGAGATTTTGCCCTTTAATTCAATACTGTATAAATATTCACGCTGTGCATAGTTTCGTGCATTATCGCGAAAATCACGAAAATATGTACAGCGCGAAATAATCTACATTTTACAGTATGCTCACCTCTAACATGCTCGCTCACCTCTGTGACAAACGAACTCTGGTCAATTTCGGGCTCAGTAAGTTCAGTTCATGGACTACAAGTTCATCTGCCGCAGGATAGCTTACAGATTGCTAGACATTTCATCCTCTAACCGTGTCTTTCATGAACATGTCCAAAACCTGCATATCCCACCCGTGCCATACCAGACCCAGCATGTGCTCATTCCCACCAACTGATAGGGCGTGACCCCCTCCTCCAGGGTTCAGCCGGACTCCCCTTGACCCCTGGTCACTCACTGGTCAGTGTACTCTGGTGTGCCCCTCCCCTCTGGTCAGGGATACGTTCAGGATAACTGGATCCTCACATGGGGTCATCTTCACAGGGTGGAGGCTTGGAGGTATCAGCATACTTCAAGTGCCTCCTGCCATGGTGCTCAGTCTACAGGGGATGATAAGGAAGTGATAGGGTGGGCTATAGGGAACGGGCAATGAGTGCTTCAGTCAACACAGGGTACAGGATACCGACAGACTGCTTTAGGTACGTGGTGACCTGTCGTGCCCTGCCATTCCACTGCTAAGTGAAATATGAAAGAATTTTCCTATTAAAGCCATGTACTACTGAAGTACATCATCTGAAATGTGAAAATGTCATTATAATAATCCTTTTGTTTGGAAATCCATCTGTTTGATAACGTTTGAGGGGGTTTGAAGATGAAAAATAGATATAAGAAAATCGGCCCCATGCATTGGCCATATCCTCAAAAACATTTCACTCTCTTATTCTCACCGATTCAATAGCACAACTTATTATCCTGTGATTCTATATGAACCAAAGACCAATAACAGTAGTACAGCCAATAAGAGAGGACCTCAGGGGGCCTTAAAATGGACAGTTCATTGTTTGAGTGTTTCTGGTTTTGTTGTTTACACGATATGGTGCCCCTGCGCCCTTTGTAATGGCACCCTGTAGGCCCTTCTACATTAGGAAGAGTGGCAGAGATCATGTCCCACCTCTCTACACTCTGAGTTAACACTTTAAGGCCTTAAAGCTCATTTTTCGTCATAATGCACCAGAGAGTAGCTCTCTAGCGCTGCAATGGTACATCATGCCGACCCCTTGGGAGTGTATCCATCCTGTGAGGTTGATAAGATGCATGCATGCAAGACTGGTTAGTTACTCGCCTGCATGAATGTGCAGCAGTGGTGAGTTGCTCTTGCAACTGGGCGGTGATGTACTTAGTTATGAATTCATGCTGACAAGTAATGATCCTTCTGTATTGGCTCCAACCATTGTGGTGTATACATGCGATTACTCTATAGAGCTCTATAGAGACAGTCCACATAAAATATATGTAATTGACAAAGTTTAATAATGCGCATCATGGTGCAGTTTTAAGTTGCTTTCCTCTATGTATGATTTCGACACAAGGTGCCCCTATCTCCATCCCTCTATCACTCATCCACCCATTTGCCATCTCCATGATATTTGAAATATCTGAGAAACGCTCGGGAGAAATCCACAAAGAGCCAAGTCGATCATATTCAACCGTTTGTATTTAGATCCTATTAGGAAACCCACCTCCATCATATCCATGACCTTTTTGGGAACCAACACCTAACAAAATACCATCACATGTTTGGCTTGGAGAGTGGGGACATTGACCCTCAATGGCCACCATGCAGAGGTCCCCCTGATTCTTCACCCCTTGGTGTCTTCCGGTTGGTTGGTGGTGGCGCCCTCACGCGGTGCCCGTCAGGTCGGTGGATGCTCAGTGTCAGGAGGACAACCACCTGCAATGTACCCTAGTTCTGGCTTACCTTACCGAGATCGCCAACAGCTAATGTTGGACCCTTCCTAAAATGTGTAGGATTTTATCCTTTCTCCTTGGGATTGCGATTCCCCTGTCCATGAGAAGTAGTATTTGACTTATCCAATGGAGGCTCTAGACCAATACATAATCAAAAAATATATTTCCAAACGTGCAATCTATATCAGAATATATAAGCTTTGCATGGATGTAGTCTGACAGCACCCCAGTCCAAGACAAGTTCTAAACGCTGAACTGAGTCGAAGTTAAATAATGATAGACATTTGTAGGTAGATGTTTCAGGTGCTCGTGTGGAGTGCAGACACCCCCGGGGTGGGGGGGGGGGGGGGGGGGTGAGAATAGGGGGTGGTGCAGTCTGCTGCAGTTGCACATGCCATGTGTTACAGTTCATGTCCATATGATGAGACCACATTCAGTATACATGCAAAGGTTACAAGGCTGTATCAGGTTTATAACCAAGTAAAGGGCATAGACTGATCGAGGTAGATATAAAGGCCATCTCACAATCATATTACATATACCAGGAAGTAGTGGATCTAGACAGTATACCTTTTAAATGGTAACTTGCTGTAATAGACAAAATACAGGAATAAGGTGTATGTTGCAGTTAAAATTTAAAAATATTGAATTGAATTGAACCACTATCTAGAACGTTATTAAAATTGCAGCTAATTACTATATGTAGAACATTAAATTCAGACTGAAGTAATAGCTCCTATTTGAAAAATTAAATTCGGATTGTAGGACTTCTACAATGAATTAAGGAAAGTAATCCTCAGCTTAGACGCGATGAATGGTTACTCATAGCTAGACTGTATACAGTATAGATTATACACGTATTAGCAAGCCAGTGATAATAGGATATGACCATGGTTAATGTCATAAAAAGATACTAACAGGAAAAAGGCTATATCATATATTGAGTCACTCTGTTTTCTATGAAAAGAGAGAAAGAACACACACACTTAGTATAATAGAAATGGGTTCAAGTGGTAAGGTGTGTGTAACAGAGCTGGTGCAGCCCAGTTTTCCATGACAACTGAAGACGTCAGAGGCTGAGTGACTCACCGTGAGCAGCTCTCAGTGGAGTAGGGCACGGGGAGGTGGGGCACGTCAGAGGGTTATACTAGACAGGTACATGTAGTGGGACTCAGGAACAGGTTACATGTTTTATTCTGGTTATTGCTGATCTCCTGTACTGTACACGCCAAACAGTATAACATGCATGTGTGTGTAAAGGCGGCCGTTCACTTGTCGGCCAACTCTTTGTTTTAAATTATTTTATTTGGATAAATAATAAACTATTAATAGGAATGCAATGAGCATATGCGAGGTTAAATGTATTCATATTAATACTTTTATTATTGACTAAAATAAAACAATTCAAAACCACGATTACTACCTGAATTTCATGAGAAAATATGTACTGTGAATCAAAATAAGCACCCAGGATAGAATGTTTAGATTTTTTTTACGTAGAGGCAAAAAAAGGCCTTCTGCATAAATGTACTAAAGGGTCCAGATATGACCATGGTTTTCCCATGTGCACAGTGCGTACTCCATGACCGTAATTCCGAATTACGGTCATACAAGATGGCGGCTGCAAGTGAGTTCAGTCTATTTCTTCTCCAGTCTACTGTATGAAATGTATAACATATTGAAGGCTGCTTTTTGGTCAGGCTGTAGTTTATATGACAATGCTACTGATCCAACACTCAGATCTTGTTCATATGTACTAGTTTATGCATAAATCAGCCATTTAGAGCTGGTGGGTATGACCGTAATTCAGTTTGCATCAAAACATGGTATGACCGTAATTCACCTCAGGTATGACCGTAATTCTGTCAGTTCATGGTCAGTTGAAGTCATATTTCTGGCTTTATAATGCCTTGTTCAGTGTTCCCATATATGAGACATGTGCCCAGGAGTAATAGGACATCTCCTCTCCCTATAAGTTTCAACCAAACATCCTTAGAGAACAAAATGCCAACCATGTGGTCAGGTATGACCGTAATTCACACAGTATGACCGTAATTCACACAGTATGACCGTAATTCACACTTACAAATAGAGTATGACTGTAATTCAGTACCAAATACCGTAAAGTCTCGCGTAGAAGCCGCGGCTTGTACGCGAATTAGAACCAACTTTCATTTGATACCAAACATGCCTATATAGGGTGCGGCTAATACGAGGGTTTTTATTTGTATACTGTAGCACTAAAGTCGCCATAATCAGATGCCCTCTGAGGCTTATGGGATTTTCCAAAGTTAGGGGGGCGGCTTATACGCGAGTTAGGCTTATACGCGAGGTTTTACGGTACTCAGTGTTCACTAGGGATGTCATTGACATCCAATTTATGTCAATGACGATTATTGACATAATAGTTGTCAATATATCAATGTATTGAAATATAATATTTAAACTATTAACTGTATCTGGAAAACTGTTTATTGCCCTAATTAGCTGAGAAAAGTAACAAAAACAAAGGTTAATGGTAGTTGAACACCAGTCAACACCATTATCTTCACTGAAAATGTTCACATGATAATCATCAATATGAAACACAAAACTTCCAGCCTTAAATAAGACCTACTGCAAGTCGATAGGATAAGTACCCCTACTGTAAGCTCAATATATAGACTTAGGACACTATGTCTATCAACTCCCCGCCCCGGTCCCTTATTAAACATAATGGATAACAAACTTTCTTAGAGGCACTGGATGCAAGCACATTCAGGTAACATGATACAAGTGCATACCCTGTTTTCTCCACTGGCAGAGAACAATTTCTCATGAAAAAAATATTGACATAATTACATTGACAAATAAAAATTGTCAATATGATATATCGCAATATTGACATATTAGCGATATATCAATATAGCGAATGTCAATGACATCCCTAGTGTTCACCTATGACCTTTGATCATATAGGACTGTCACTAGAGTAGGTCGAAACCGGGGTCGAAACATGCTTGCAATGGACTGTCATTGGCACTGACAGCAGTGACACTATAGGGAGGCTAAGTCTCGCGATAAAATGTTGTCGTAATTTTTTTGCCGATTCTAACTAAAAATACCCACGTCTAAGTTAGCCTAAAAAGGCCCCAGATCTGAAATTTTATAGCCCAACTCTCTATATTAGTGGAGATATAGGGGGGCGAAATTTTTCGCCCATCCTTCAGGCCTGCGGGCGATAATAGGGGGAGCCCGTAAGGGCCCGGAAGTTGGCAGTCACGTGACGAGACTTAGCCGCCCTATGCTATATGTAGATGTACACTGCCTTGCTATGATACCCACCTTGGTCTTGGGGGAGTACAGTTGTGTGTGTTGTTGGGGGCGGGGCACATACATGCAGTACAATGTATATAGGTAGGCTGACACGTGGTGTAGCCCTAATTAGTCCTACAGTACTATATGTGGTGGTGGGGGGGCACATACATAACCCCAGGGGTAGACACTTACTTTTTCAGCTGTGAGCCACCCGGGCCCGTAGCTCTAGAAAACTACGGGCCCGGACCAAGATCTGTGGGCCAATGGTCAAAATTATATTTTCTTTAAGAGAAAAAACATGTATATTTCTGATTGTTCTATAAAAGACTGAAATCGATATGATTGATTCGGGCACATTTCCCTCTTTCCAACGATGTATTGCATGACTATAGTTGTCAGGCAAACTTTCTTTAAATGTCTTCCAATACTCCTGTGGGCCACCCGGGCCCGTAGGAATGCTATTTTGCAGAAAACTACGGGCCCGGACCAATAACTACGGGCCATTGGCTCCCGGGCCAGCGTTAGTGTCTACCCCTGTAACCCATCATAATTCCTTTGTAGTAGGAGAGCATTCCACTGAATTACGGTCATACCTGCACATTGAATTACGGTCATACTTTTTGATAGAATTACGGTCATACCTGACATTCTCATGACAGAATTACGGTCATACCATTGCCTGAATTACGGTCATACCATCCAGCTCTGAATGGCTGATTTATGCATAAACCAGTACATATGAACAAGATCCAAGTGTTGGGTCAGTAGCATTGTCATATATACTACAGCCTGGCCAAAAAGCAGCCTTCAATATGTTATACATTTCATATAATGGACTGGAGAAGAAATAGACTGAACTCAACTGCAGCCGCCATCTTGTATGACCGTAATTCGGAATTACGGTCATGGAGTACGCACTGTGATGTGGCAATGATTAACATGTAAAGGGTTGGGGACGGGGGCACAAGAAAGGAAAGAACACGATATAGGCCGAGGTTGGTAGTTCTCTTCAGATTTTTCTCAAAACTAATTTCAAATAGACAGTGCCAGTGATCAATCAGTAAATACATGAATTGAAGAGTTTGTAATAATTCTCCTTTGGTGTCCAGAAAGTCCGTACGATGGAATATAAAATAATGATCATTACACATAATGTTGATGACCTATGGGTATTTTAGACGACTGGAGGAGTTCACGCACACACAAATATCTCTACTCCCACCCCTCCCTCAACCCCCCCCCCCCCCACACACACACACGCACTGCTAGATCAACCTAGGGTGTTTGTGTAGGCAGATCTATGGAAGGGGGAGGGGTAGAGCAGGGCATTACTTAGTCCACATGTGGTGGACAACTGATTGATCCCTCCCCCACCCTTCAACCCCATCCACCACATACTGTAGAGACGTGCTCATAAAATCGTCGAGCCTGCACCCCCACCATGTTATTTTCCGTCTCCTTACTGAAGGTCATAATGCTCACAAAATACTATGCACTTCATGGTTTAGCTCAACAGATAAGCCATATCGATATCACGGTTTAATTAAGAAGCCACATGGCTTCACGGAAATGGCCGCGTATCGAGAGGAAGCCACATAACTTTCTCCCAAAGCTAGACCATGCAGGGCTAAGTGGCCGATTTTTTTCTGACGTCAAACAGTGCACATGTGTACATAGCTCTCGACAGCTAACTTGTAGTCTAATCTAGCCTAGAGTTAGGTGATCCTACCAGTAATGTATAGAGAAAACAGGATATTGTAGGTGTCCTGATATTTCTATGTTTATAAACATCTGGTAGTGGTTGGATGGGCCATAACAACACCACAGATGCTGTCCATGGTGTCTCCGGTTTAAGCTCTCTCTCTGTGGTGACAAATTGTGCCATTTACCTATCCCTGCTTTATGAATACTGTAGTGACATATTTTAGTGATAAAACAGGACTATCTTCGGAAACAAATTGCGACACACGGGTTGGGGTTAAATTGATGGGGCCCTTGATGGGGGGTCCCCAGTCCCATGTCGATCTTAAGAATTGCTCATGTCGCCATGTCGATCTTAAGAAATGCTCATGTCACCATGTCGATTTTAAGAAATCTCCCATGTCCCATGTCGCTGTCTATTTATTCATCATATCCCATGTCACCAAGCCTCAAAAAGGCTCATGTCGCCGTGTCGAATTTAGGGGTCTAGGGCCATATTGGTACTTGCAGTTAGGATTCAAGAAGCATCCATGGCAAAACTCATGGATTAGAATCATAGTTGCCAGTGTAAAAAAATGTTTTAGTACTGTATATCGATAATATTTGTCCTTGTGTTGGTTACATGACGTGCGCTTGTGCTTATGCTTCAAGTTCTTTAAACTTCCTTGCATGAATAAGGATAACTTCATATAAGCATGTTTCACCGCTGACCACACATTCTATATCAGTGTATTCTTTCGGGACAACATAGAGAGTGATTTAATGGATTATTCCACGAAGCATGCATGAATGCAGCACAGGCAGATAATGCATCATGCCAACCATACGGGATTGATACACTTCCGAAGGGTCGGCATGCTGAACTACTAGTACTAGAAATACATTTGACAAATACAACACCAGCTTGAAGCCAGTGAAACAATAGCGAAATAACTATCTGGCCATTTTGCATCTCTATATTAAAAGAGCAGGGCATGGGTCGCCTAGAGAACGACATAATCACAATATGACACTCATTGTCATTTACAGGTTCCTAGAACTAACTCAACCCTTAAAGGATGGGATATTGCAATCATGTGATATGCCATTTTGTCGCCATGATGCCTGAATGCAGCCCTGGCTAGTTACTCGCGCGAAGGTTTCAAAAAAAAAATCACGAGTTACTCGCAAGCACTGCACTGGTGCATCATACATCTAACAATAAATATTGCATTGAGGCAACATGCGGCCCTTAAAGGGATAAGCAATTTACTGTGTGTCATGTCCAGTTGTAGTATGTGCTGTGCATTATGTAGTACGTCCACTCTAACAGTACAACCTTCATGGTGCACAGGCAGCTCAGTAGTGTACCTCATTTATTACGTCCAGTCACGAGCTATGTCAACCCCCACAGCCCCCATGGTCACACATTGTACTATAATTGTGTGCTCTAGTCACGCCCCTATCGGCTATATATCTGCACTGTGTCTGCGACATGTGTTTGTGTATGCACTGGGAACTAACTCTGATGTTTACTATCCGTGGGTGTTGGCCTTTTGTGTTCTGTATTATGAACTTTGGTATGGAATCTGCTTATTTCAGAGCATTGTGGCGCTTTTAATTTGGGGATTTATCAGTTTATTTCAAACACTTTATTTTGGTTATTATTCATTAAACTGCGAGATGCTTTATGTTGGAAATTCAGAATGGGGATATAGGCATCCAGTGCATGTCGAATCAGATGCACAAATAAATAATTTTGTATTTGGGGTGATAGAAGTCGTAATGGCTGCTGTCCACTCACACTAGGTGGCAGCATGTTACGGTTAGAGCTCTTACTCAAACGATAGCTTCCTCTACCTGTACATGAGAATCAACACTCTGCTACACTCCTATCTATCAACATACTTAAATGTACATTCTCTACAAGAACTATTCAATACATTATAGCGATATCTGTGAATACATGCATGTTAGTGATATGTATATACACAGCATGTTACATATATACAGTATAGTAATGTTACATCATGAGCTACTCTCCACTACAAGGTGAGCAGCTCATAGGAGCATGGGTCTAGGAAAGTCTTGAATATTGTTGGTTGTAGAAGTTTTGTTTGATTAAGTTGTGATTTTTCATTTCACCAGACTCAGAAGGTTCGGAAGGCCTTGATTCAGAGAATGGCCGAGAATGGAATGACAACGTAGAGGAACCAGAGTTAGAGTTCGACGAAATGGGGCTAGAACTTGCCGCCCAAGATGGTTAGTTTCTTGTCATTTCTGTCGTTCGCTTGGTTCTGCCCGATTAGTATGCACTCTCCAGAACATATGTACACGTGCTTTTATGCCATTGTTTTCTCTTCATATATTATACCAATGTAAAATACTCATTGAACCCGACATATCCCCCTCATTGTCTAAACATAATGTAAAATATCGTTACTTATAGTGATTTGTACATTTTACCGACACAACAATGCAAACTCTGTATCATCGATATAATTGAATACCTATCTTAGTAAATGTTGTGTCACATCTTCTGAAAGTAATTTATCATTTATTTTAAATTTAATAACAATGAGTACTTCGGTTCTTGATAGTTATTAATTGTAAAACGGTACATTGTGAGGTGTATATCCTTTGTTCATACATGTATATATATGCATGTTTGTAAATAGATGTTCTCCCACACAAACAACTAACACCACTAACACAACCCCATCTATATTGTGCCTCTAACACCTTACACACACATATTAAATTAATAATAACACGTGGACATATTCAGGGTAGTCACTAAACAGTGTGATCATTCTTTGACTTATCATTCTCCTGCCCGATCTTTCCTCCAGTGTGCCATGGGTAGAGAAGGCACACGGAAAAAAATCATTATGGGTGTTAAAATGTAGTCAAAATAATGCTAGAATTGTCAAACATTCAAAGCAATTGTTAGAATGTCATGATGGGTTTTACGCCACAAGGACACAAGGTAAGTGGTAAAGCATTTTCATAAACTGGAGACTCACTTAATGACCGTATATTGTTTTCTCTGATCTTCATAATCCACTATTAGTTACTTGATAGTGTAATATGCAGACCAGAGAGATCATCTAATATATACACAAGAATGAAATACTGGACACTATTAAAGGTACCGGGTAAGTAAAATCCTGATTTGTCCTGTAATAAATTCTATCAGCACCAGAACATGACTATATAGACTGCAGCTTCCCTTGCAGAACATGTCAACAATTACCAATTTTAGCTTGGGGTTGAAATGTGGTTTTGGTTATCAATTACAACCCCTCCCAGTACTGAAACCAACCATCAGATGTAGCTAACGTATAGACGGTAGATATACCACCTACCCTGAGCATGACATGCCCTTATTGAGAAGGTTCTACAAGATAGCATGACTTTTACGTGCCTGGTTTGAATTAGCAGTTTTCATGGATTTGACCTTGTTGGACGTCGGGAACTGTGCTCCTAGTTTTCTGCAGTGTAGATTATTAAGAAAGCAATGCCAATATTAGACATGGAGAGACCCTATATGGACAGTTTCACTATAATACTGTGTGGGCTTTCCTGCTATCTGAACCCCCCAGTAACCATGACAGTTTTCTTATCGATACAGCCCGCTACAAGAACGACTTCCGGTACAGAAGGGCGCTCAACACGTTCACACAGGGACGAGGTAGACATTCACATTACTGTGTTAATACCTTATAGAGACAAGGGAGCATGAACGCCCGATACCCTCAAAGAGGAACTCGCTATTGAAACTATACCTTAATATCTTCCCCTGTTGAAATATCCTCCTCCAACTCCCCCTCGGCAACAACACTTACGGGTGCCAATGCATCTATCCCAAGCATCGTGCTGCTCGACTCCTCCATGATTTTCCAACTTTCCACAACTGCCTTCCTGCCCTAACTTTCACAGAGAAGACTTGCCCAATCTTTCATGGGCATCCCCTTGTCTAACAAAACTGTGAAGAGTATTGCATGCTCAGAAACATCCCCCCGTGAGTAATGGACACATGTTCGGAGACAATGGCCAGATTAATTAAACCACTAGACGTGATTACCAGACGCATACAAACTCCCGACCCACTCACACCAAAATGCTGGCTAAGATCGTCTCAGTGAATATACATGTATGTACAACGTACCAAGGGTATACCATTGAATTCCCTGCCATTCCAACTCAGAAGGATGGGTGTCCAAACCTATTGAATGTGTTGTTGCATCTATCCTCTAACAAATTGTCATCAATATCAGTCCTGCACAGACTCCTGATGCATGTCTAGCCGCCAGGTATTCTACTACCAGGAGCTATACTATGATATGGGAGGGTGGCCATTCTCCCACCTCTTATGTATGCCCTTTTCCCAGCTGTCCTAAGCTGAGCTTTGCATCTTGGCATATTTACCAGTACTGTGTGTATATATCTGGGCGAAATGCACCCGGCTGACACTTAATAAGGCTCTATTGGCTACTTCTATTGCATGTTTTTAGGTATGAACAGCATGTGCCATAGATTCAGCTGATTAAATTAGGAATACTCACATAGGGGTATAGGCACCCTAAAGAAAATTCTAAACTTATTACAATTCTGACCCTATTCCCGAATTACTTTAAAAGAACCGGAACACTTCCTTCGGTTTGATGTTCACACAGCACAGGTACACGTGTAATGACCTTACTCGTCATCTCTCTTCATTCTAACATAAGCTACTCCCATTATAAGATTAATGTTTTAGTGATATATATCAAGAGAGCATATTGTGTGTATTTAATAAAACCATGAACACAAAAAAGTCCTACCTGTTTCACACTGAAGGGGCTCTTGTCCATGGATATAAAATGTCTAGTACGTCAAAACCTGCAGATGATGGTTTTCAGTTTTATAGGACTTGTCTTGTTCAGCAACTTGTTGGCCCCAGTGACGGACGTCCAGTTTGGTAGTTAGCCCCGTATACACTAGGTGGCACCACCATATCTGTAGTCTGTATGGTCGGATTGACACACAGATATTCCTGCTGCTATAATAAACATGTTGCTCGATGCACTATGCATGGCAGGGCCCGTTTATGAGCAATATACTGCTGTGTGGCTTTGAAAAATAGACATATTTCTGCTCCAACCCATGGTTGATAATAATGATTTTGATTGATACAGTCAACTCCCTCTAATCCGGACACCCTTGGGACTATCTAAAACTGGCCGCATTAGCGAGGTGGCTGCACTAGAGGAAGTCAATGCTAAGTCTATGAAATACATAGAAGGCAAGCTTAGAACTAGAGTTGCCTTTAGTCTTTCATTATTATAGTATTCACACTCGATATAACAAGTAATGTCAGTGTGATATTTTGCTGGTCAATATGATATTTTATTGATATTCATTTAAAATCAGCTACAGAACTTTAATATTTGACTTATTTCACAAGGGGGGGGGGGGTACTGCGATTTACATAGACAATAGACTTGTTGTTAACGCCCCCACCCTCCCCCTTCCCTGGTGCACCTCCCAATCAGTCAAGCAGAACATGAGCAGGAAGTCTCGGGGGGGGGGGGGGAGGGGAGGGGGGCCTGCGAGGTGTTAAAGCTAGGCCTCCGCAGCCCCCCCCCCCCCTCACGTGAATCCACATGTAAACTGGTAAGGACAAACAGCCCATTTTCAATATCTATTTAAAATAAACCCCGCCTATAAGCCGAATGTGAGTTTGAGGAAGGAAATTTGGCTTATAAGGAAATAAAACAACAAATAAATTTTGGCTTACAGCCAGGGTTTTATGGTACCTAACCTATTTTTTTGGGCTGTTACCTGAACACAACTCTTTTTTTGTTTGACCTAATCGGAAATGTTTCACTGAATTATTCTTCAAATGGCCGCATTAGAGGAAGTTTTTCTTCATTTGGTATTGTAAAATAGGTGGCCGCAGGGCGGGGTGGCCGCATTAGAGGGGTGGCCGCAATAGGGGGAGTTTTTTACATTAAAATAAAGGGGAAAACCGTTGGGACTTTCCAAATATGGCCGCATTGGTGAGGTGGCCGCTGTAGAGGGGTGGCCGTTAGGAGGGAGTTGACTGTACTAGATTTTCTTAAATTTGCTGTCCCATCCCTTCTCCAGTGGTCAATGAGTATAGATGGAATCTGCATGGGCATTCGGAATTAAATTAATACTTTTCAGTAGGCCCTTTTTTAAGATTTGAGAAAAAAACCATTAAGTTAAACGTAAATTTACACTTATGGTACATTGATATTTAATCTAAATGAGAAACGGATCGTTTCATTCACATACCGAGTAATGCGCCACTGTGGGGCCTCTATCTCTTATCTTAGAATGGTTAGCCTATGTGGCAAATTCATAACGAAAAAAGAACAACATGGATTTCACAATTTCCATGTCTCGCATGCTTCAGCTTTCCATTTCCTATAGCGTTTAGCAAAGCTTTACACAAGTATGGTATTGAACATACCTCATGCAAACAACTTGGTATCTTTGGTTTAACCTATATTACATTTTCCTGCAGTGGATGTGGAGGAACCATTCTTTCTATACAGCCCCTTGGAACAGGACAAAACTCCGGGTAAAATCCCCTCTACTACCCTACCCAGGATTTAGCTATGCTACTGACTTGGCTTAGTGTCGACCTCTTTTGACTGGTCTTTTCCCCCTGATCGCATCGTTGTGAGGCATTTACACATCTAATACTTTTTAATTTCTTTTGTTTTCTGCATAACTTCTCAATAACCTTTACATTTGGATTATGTATGGATAGTCATACACCATGTATACGCCTTATTAGAGATTATACCAGTATATACTAATATCTTTCTAGTTGTTGGTTGTTTAGTTTTCTAGTTTTCCTTCCATGACTTACAATTATGTCCAAGATAAAACCAGCCTACTTTTACTAAATCGATATTGAAATCAAACGAATTGGAATGAACAAAATGTAGATGATGCTGATTATGTTTAGAAAAATATATTAGTTTGTACAATAACCATATTTCTGAAGGATCCTAACAAATAATTTAGTGCAAAGAAAATTGAAAGTCTAGATGCAGACGATCTTGTTACATTTTCTCGCGTGTCGCTATATGCCAAGTTCGTCAGAACATAAATCTTTCTTAAGCCACCTTTTCCATAAAAATATTCTCATTAAGAGATTACCTCAACCTGACTATCGGCTGTGCCTGTGTATGTCTATTTGCTCATAATACACATGTATAGCTACGTCTTAAGTTTAAAATAATTATCTATCACGACTCACTGGCTTATTCAAATTCGATAGCCAGAATTGAGTGAGTGAAGACTCCTTTTCTGTCTTAGTAAGATCTTCTAGCTTGAGAACATAATCAACATAAGCACCTGGGTTATACCGGAGGCAATGTTTATTGTGACCGAGCGGACCCATAGCTGAATTTAGCTGTTAGCCTGTAGGACAGCTCTCTAAAGTCACACAAACCCACACGTGACCTTCGATTGGTCATTATTAGACGAGGATTCATTGTTTTAAGTGCAGCCTGTCATTCTTTTCAATCTAAGATAAAGAGGCAAGAAGAGGATAATAAGTGAAATGCCATCTGTCGTAGAATGAAATGCAAAAAAACACGCTCGTATCAGTAGTCAGTGTTCGATCTGTTTCGATTCAGTGAAGATGATTTCCTTAGATGTTAAATATATTTTGATATGATCAAACCTGGTCAATCAGATCATATTAAGCTGTAGTTTGAGGACTTGCCTGTCGTCTTTAGTAAAACAATTACAGCAAGAGAAACGCCGGTCTCTCTTCAAAATCATCTAGGCCATTAGTCCACTTTGAATACAAAAGTAATATATGATTATTATTGCAGTCGCAGGGCATTATAAGCCTAGTGTAGCTAGTGTTTGAATAGGCAGTAGGAATACTAGGATACTCAGTATGACTCGTTGAGTTGATTAGAAAGGTTCTGAGATATAAGTCCATCCTCTGCATTGCACGGTGCTAAGATAACAGTGCATGTTTTTTGTTCAAGTCTGCTGTGACTCCATATAATAAGCTGCTGCCGACTCTTTATAAATAGGCCTCGTCTCTTTTAAGTTTGATCTTTTTTGCTACAAGTCATATCTCATTAGATGGATTCGCGTTAATGTAAGAATTTTAAACAAAATATTCAATATGTCTGAACGTTGATTCATATACATTCAGTAGTCTACTTTCAATTCACTTGAATTTAGTGTGAAGGCTGTTATGAGGATGAACATTCTGTTGTTGACTCATACCATGACATCCAGTCTTTAATTGTAGTGCTAGCATCAGCAATTCGCTTAGCGGAGGCGTCTGAATATCAACATTGGAATAACTGATAAGGTCATTGATCTCAGTGACCGCACATTTTTCTATAACAATAACAACGCATATTATCCCTATATGTTCTAACATTAAATGTATGTTATGAACAGTGCCAGAAAACTCAATCAAGCTGTCTCCAGGCATCCTGCAACAGATGGGCGACAAACTGGGCAGGTTCTGGGGTAAGATGTGGCCGACAGAGGTGATCGTCAACGTGCCCCCAGATGACCCCTACCTGGAGGAGATAGAGCGAGGTAGGAGGCACCGCATGGATACTACTGCCACCCTGCCTGCTGCCACCAGACATTATAATAACTCCCCCTCCCCCTATACTATAACCTATGTGCACGTCCTGAGAGGTCAACCTCTGCCTGTGTATCTATTAGAATACTATTATGATTGCTGCTTACCACAGGGAGGATATTGTGTACGGCCGACAGGCCCACATTACGGGGTTTAATTGTTTGAGGAATGCATGTTGTGTCGTGTATATTTATCGTCATGCTGGATCAGCGCAGCACATGCAGCACTGGCGAGTTACTCGCCAAGGCGGCATTATTGCTTTATGACGACAGAAGGGTATAGTGCATTAATTAACGCAATGTGCTGCCTTTAATGGCTTAGCAGAAGGCTACTGCCTACGGTTTTTCATCATAATACTCTTATACCAAATCGCCAACTGATCCACAAGGAATAAGCTACTACCGTAGTGGTAAATACTAGTAGATTGAACCTTAGGAATCCTGTATAATGACCAACTAAGCCAGATCATAGTGGTAGGGTGACATCTACGTGAATGGCATGCCTGTTCTATCCTGTAGTAGAAGATAAGGCCTTTAATGTACCCCCTTCCTACCCACACAGGCCTGGAGGTGCTCCTTGTCCCTGGAGTTGCTGGTTTTGCTTGTTGCCGTCGACTCGTTACCCTCGTTAGTCTACAAGATTGGTGCGGCCTGTGTTCCCTGCCCAGCTCTACCTCCAGTACCCTATAGGTACACTAACACTAGTAACAGGTTCCCCTCCTCTAGTGGACTGGGGGTTGGTTAGCCCTGAGTTTCATAGCAGTGTTAACCCTTTAGGGTAGCTTTAGTGCCCTTTTCGAGCGTGTATGGTGTATGGTGTATGCATGCAGCCCTACATAGTAACTGGGGTTGAAAATGCTGAAAGGGTCGTCATGATGCACCAACACTCGTGAGGGATCAGTATATTGCACCGAGTCATTGCCACAAAACACTCAGTCGGAGCATCAGGCTGGCAGATGACCAATAAGGCATTAGGTCCGTCAAGGGTTGACACCGATGGGCATTCTCTACATTAACGTCTTCATACCAAAATGATCAATCATGAATGTGTCAAGTGTGTTGTTTTTTCTCTGACCAGTGGTTGCGACCCACAAGTAACCAGTGATATTAAACTTTTGGTATTCGGATGAGCCAGAAAGTCTCATTTAGGTTGCTTTCAGTCTGCAATTGCTGGCAATATATGCTAAGAACGGGGGTCAATCCTTTTAGGGGATACATAGTGCTGAAATGTGCTACTCAACTTCAAGTAAGGGCTGCATTCATGCATCATGGCAACAAGGCATGAAAGCATGTTGCTGCCCTTAGCGGGGTAACAGGCTTCCTCTGGTGGCTGGTTACTGGAGGACAAATCAATCCCCATGTTGCCTCCCTCTCCAATCCCACGGCTGTCTGGCCGACCACAGCACTCTAATGATGATAGTTAGGCTGCAGTGTGTGGGCGTCCTCTAAAGAATTAAAACACAACCTATATTCATAGTGTGACGAATGAAGAGAAAGTGAGACTTGTAGGCGTGAACATGCCTCTGTCATGACCAGGGCACTCTCAGGGAGTGGTAATCTTTAAGAAGTGGGCGGGAGCAGATGGTGAGTTTCTGTGCGATCGAGCCGAAATATCCCCCTCTCCCCTCCCCCCCCCCCCCCACCAACACTCCTTAAATAGTTCCTGTCCCTCTAGCCAACCCTAGCAGAGCTCCCAACACGTGTTGGCCCCCTCTCCCCCTATCACGAATACTTTGTGCATTCCTTCCAAAGTTGGGAGGATACGATGCCCCCTCACCCCCCCCCCCCCCCCCAAAAAAAAGAAGGAATTCCTCCACCCATGTTGTCTTAAAAAGGCGAACCTCCTTACCTTAGTGCCCTTGGGTAACAACTGCAGCATTGCATGAGAGCCCCTTCCGTCCTTGTTACAGACCGTGGGCACTATACCGTCTTACCCTACAACAACAACACTCAGCCATCTTCTTCCCGCTGCATGTCCAATACGCTCTACGGCCTATGTATGTTCTTCTGATATGGTTGCTATTGTTGAACGTATTTTTTTGATAGGATGTTAAGGTGGTACAATAGGTAGAGATAGTAAATAACACTATTTCAGGTCATGCTGTACCATTATAGTATATGAATGGGTCAGTATGGGGTGGTAACTAGTTATGTTAGTTACTCAGAATACATAGTGCTTGCTGCAAAATGTTAATACTAGAAATGGGAAGTAGCGATCTTTCTCATCCCTAGTTACAAGTCGAAATTGTCATATTTGTGCCACATATGACGGGTCATATGTTTTAAGCTCTGCTACAGCAAGTTATGCACGTGACAACGCGCATGAATTATCTGCACCAGTTTATGCAACTTTACTGCGTTTTCAGAAATTCTTGCCTTTTCACAGGGATCCCTGTATCAAATTATGCTCATTTCACACAGTAATTTGGCCCAACAGCTGGTATCTGATAGCCAATGCTGTGTGTTTGGTCTAGTATGTTCAGCTTCTGCAATCATAGGCGTTAGTCAGGGGCCCCACCTTCCTCCATGGGATCAGCCCCATCCGCCCCCACCAATCATAGCTCCAGGTGGTGATTAATTCTCCAGTAGGTAATCATCCAGGCCCCACCTGCTCATCCAGCCCTATAGGGAAGTAACGGGTGGGATGCAGTGCCTTGGTGCAATTAGTGGCGTAGGATTGAAGTTAAGTAAGATGTGTGACTTGTATCTGACCAACAAGAAAGAAAGGTTGGTTTCCAGTCACCCGACCTGGTCTATCAAAACAGTGCTGGGTCACTATCTCTTTTTCTTTTCTTTTTCTATTTACCAGTTTTTATGGTTTGTAAATCGGTCAATTATCAAGGATTCTAGAGCGAAAATTCGTAACTGTTTCTGGAAACCAATTGGCCTCACTGCAGTTGGGTGCCCTATAGGTAGGTTCACGCCTCTTCAAGAGTTCGCCATCCTTCTGAGGTTGGTAAAATGAGCACCACTATAGAGGGCACTAGAGGCTCAATGTGTGTAAGTTAAGCAAGGGGCAATGCTATAACGGACACGGTTATGAGCCAGCCATAACCGTATATATAGTGACCACAAATAACTCCCATGGGTACTGTGTACATGTATATGTCCTAAATGTCCATATGTGGTACCCGCCCTGAAAGCATGGGGTTAATAGAGAAATGTTGTAGAGCCACCAGGCTATAAAAGACTTCAACCAAGCTGACTGATATCTAACAACCATGCAGGTGGTATGCTAAACTCTACTTTTATAAGAAATGGGCTGGTGATCTCTATTTCCTCACTCCTAGTATTTACGCCGGGTGAAGGAAATGTATATACTAGTACCCGTAGCTAAAGCTGTTATCGGCTCTTATCTTGTAATCAGCGAAGTCATCTGATGCTGGTCTCTGCAGTTGATCTGATGGATGATGCGTGCATGCAGTGACCCCTTGCAGTGCTATACATACCGCCCACAGGGGACAAGATGGCAGCCCACTGGAGGTGACACTATACAGTGTTGTATATACCGCCCACGCTGGCGCTGGGCAGTATTGCTGTTCTGCCATGTGGACGCTCTGAGATTGCTGCATATAAGGATCACATGGTAGAATAGGTCTTTTCTGTCATCACACATGTCCTTATGTGTCTTCAATGAGGGGGGAGGGGGGTCGCACAGTATATGCATTAGGCGCACTAGCAGCATACAATATAAGCGTATGCACTGTGATGCCAATCAAATCTAGATAGGTGCTGTAGGTCTCCCAGGTTCTGCAGGTTATCATTGGCCGGCGACGGAGTCCCCGGCCATGGTTAAGGAGTTCACTTTTCCGTAAGGTTTCAACGTGAGCTGCGCGTCCATTGGATTAGCATTGGCTGCTTTGCTTTTTGCACCCTACATACACAGGCTCTATGGTCTCCCACCCTTTAGCACTGCACTCCGCCAGAGTGGTCCTAACCCTGCGTCGTCTGCTCGTTCCCCTTACGCATTAGACCTTACCTGCAATCAACCTATATGTTGATCACACGTCTCCCACCCAGAATGCACTGCTCATTCCGGTCTACTGAGCTTTGAATCATATGATGGTTTTCACACGTCTCCCCGACCCTCACACACACACTGCAGCGGCTACACACTGCTAACACCTTAATGACCCTCAGGAAAGCCAAAGGGTATTGTTATTATTGGACAGGCAGCTCTCAGAAAGCTTAGAATTACCCCCCACCCACCGTAGAAGGGTACCGCGGCCGCTACACACACATATATATTTCAATGGCTCTGATATGTTGCTCACACCCCACCCTCCACTAGCAGTACAGACTGATGACAGGTCCCCGGGCAGGTGAGGGCATTGGCAGTGTGTGGCCGCTGCAGTGTGGAGGGGGGGGGGGGTGTGAACAACTTTGTACCATTGAAAGCTCAGTAGACCGGAATGAGCAGGCGCTGGGACTAGCTTATTGCAACAGGTAAGGGGTGGAAGGTGGGCGTTACCAATATTTCCCTTCTTTTTAAGCCTGTGCGTATAGCTGCCTCAATCCGCAAATTGCGCATTTATTCACCTGGAATAGTCCATTATTTCACCAAAGGGGTGAAAGGTCTAATGCATACAGGAACGGGTGACGACGCAGGGTTAGGATCACTCTGGCGGAGTGCAGTGCTGAAGGGTGGGAGATCATAGAGCCTGTGTATGTAGGGTGCAAAAAGCTTAGAATTACCCCCCACCCACCGTAGAAGGGTACCGCGGCCGCTACACACACATATATATATGTAGCACTGTGGGCAGGTGGAGGTAATTATCAGCTTTCTGACGTGCGTAGGATTTGGTAAGGTGCTATCCTTTATACAGTCCAAGTCTCTCTCTGGTAGATAATGGATAATGTCGGCATGATGCTTGAATGAATTCATGCCGATTGCTGTCATGATGCATGAATGCAGCGCTGGAGAATAAGTCTAATCTGTATTATCCCTTTAAGGGCCGCGTGGTGTATTATTATCTATCAAGTATTCCATTTGTCGTCATGATACATGAGCGCCCTGTAGTAGTAGCAGTACAGACCTCGGCAGGGGAGTCCTACTCACAAACTGTCATATATATACTTATAGCTCCACACCTCAGCGGCCTGCCTGGTGAGTGAGAGGAACGATCAGCTTTCTGAGAGCTGCGTGCCTTTCTGGTGTGTGTAGGGTTGGGTCAAGTACCATCATTAATACAGTCCGAGTCTCTCTCTTGTGGGTATTGGATACGGTCGGCATGATGCTTGAATGAATTAATGCCTTTGATGCAGGAATGCAGCCCTGGATAATAATGCTACTGTGTATTAACCCTTTAAAGGCTGCATAATGTATCATTTGGCTGTATTCCATTTGTCGTCATGATACATGAATGCAACCCTGCTGCATCATTATTTCTGTACACTAACTGAACATGTATTTCACACCTCACCCTCCACATACTACCGGTAGCAGTACAGACCGCGGCAGGTACTGTGATGCATTTATGTATCATGACATTTCCATACCAACCCTTTAAGGACAGCATGGCGCTTCAAGTGAATAGCCATGCATTCATGCATCATGATTTCTCAAGGCTAACCCTTTAAGGAAAGCATGGCACTTCAAGTGAACAGCTATGCATTCATGCATCATGACTTCGCCATACTAATCCTTTAAGGACAGCATAGTGCTTCAAGTGAACCAAGATGCATTAATGCATCATAACCTCTCTACACTAACCCTTTAAGGACAGCATGCTGAATCAAGTGAACAGTGAGGCATTTATGCATCATGACCTATCTACACTAACCCTTTAAGGACAGCATGGCACTTCAAGTTAACAGCGATGCTTTCATGCATCATGGCTTTTCTAGAATAACCTTTTAAGGACAGCATGGCACTTCAAGTGAACCACGATACATTCACGCACCATGACCTCTCTACATTAACCCTTTAAGGACAGTAGCATGGTGCTTCAAGTGAACAGTGATGTAATCATGCATCATTAGTGTATCAATTGTATTTATAAACTAATATACAAGTGATCCAGAATCCTTGATGGAAGCCGGCCACCACACCTATGGTGTGGATTTCGTTGATCCTATACCTTTTAATCCTAGTGCCTGAGACTGACTTATCATGTATGAGACTGAGTTGTCATATCCGAGACTGGTATATTATTCCGTATTATCCCAAGACTGGGCTGTCGTGCCCGAAACTGATTTATTATGTCTCGAACTGGGTTATCATGTCTGAGACTGGGGTGGGATTATTATCCCTGAGACAGGATTATCATTCCGGATACAGGGTTTTCATTTCCAAGACTGGGTTATCAAGCCTGACACTGGGTTATCATGCCGAACACTGGGTGATCATGCTGTTCCATCACTACGCAGTGCCACAGGTGGCGGTGGTTACTGTTGACCTATGGTATCTAGGCCTCAATAAACATGCATATTGGCATTATCTGCTGGAATGGGCTAAATAAGGCGTGATCAAGCTAAAACGCATTCTATATGTTGCCAATATCCAAAAGATGGGTTAACAGGCACACAATACCAGTCAACATGAGCCTGTGATACACGTGTATTAAAACAACAAAATAATTATACCTCCGCCCCGTTCTTGATAGAAAAAGGCCTGTCGATTGAAATATAGGTTGGACAAATGTGACCAACAATTCTCATGCATTTTACAGATGCAACAAGCAGATGCTGGATAAATTATAGATGACCTAGAAGACAGATTAGAGAGGGACACACAGAGACAAAAACTGTTGGTGTATATAGGCCTTGTCCTGGGTAAATGATAATAGATGTGCCATGGCTGCTGGCAGGACTAACCCTTTAAGGGCCGTATACTACTTTATTGTGCCATATCCTTTGTCGTCATTATGCATGAATGTAGCAGCCCTGCTGAGTCTACTCGTCAGCGCTACAGCCATCAGTCATGCCTACCCTACCTTGTTGATACAGTCCTGTAGGTTTGGTGCAAGTAGACTCGCCAGGGCTTTAATCAAGCACCATGACGACAAGATACAGCACAATAAAGGGCTAGAAAGCAGTGGGCGGGTCACAGCCGTCCTGAGTGGTGGTGCTGGTGGTGGGCGGCAGCTGCTCGGTGAGCTGCTCAAGTTGCGTGGGCGGGAGCAGCTCAGCAACAGAAGGACAGTATGCAGCTCCGATTGTCTAAAAGAAAGGACCTTTTTTGTCAGTTAGAATGTTTTTATTTTAGAGCTGTGGATAGGGATCCCAATAGAGTGAGCCCAATGAAAGGTAGCCTTAGCAAAAATCTATTTGATTTCTTAATCATGTGTGTAGTACTTAGCTGAAGGTTGTAGGGTGAATATATGGACCTGCCATACCCTTAACGGTACCTATGTGCTAACATGAATACCCATACGTACCATCGAACATATGGTTGGTGATATCTCACCAAGTGTAGGCGAGCAGCTCCCAAAGTGTTGGAGGTAGCCCACAAAGTGTAGGCGAGCAGCTCACAAAGTGTTGGAGGTAGCCCACTTAGTGTAGACGAGCAGCTTACTAAGTGTTGGAGGTAGCCCACTAAGTGTAGGCGAGCAGCTCACTAAGTGTTGGAGGTAGCCCACTAAGTGTCGACGAGCAGCTCACTAAGTGTTGGAGGTAGCCCACTAAATGTAGCTGAGCAGCTCACAAAGTGTTGATGGTAGCCCACTAAGTGTCGACGAGTAGCTCACACAGTGTTGGAGGTAGCCCACTTAATGTAGCTGAGCAGCTCACAAAGTGTTGGAGGTAGCCCACAAAGTGTAGATGAGCAGCTCACAAAGTGTTGGAGGTAGCCCACTAAGTGTAGCTGAGCAGCTCACACAAAGTGTTAGTGGTAGCCCACTAAGTGTAGGCGAGCAGCTTACTAAGTGTTGGAGGTAGCCCGCAAAGTGTAGGCGAGCAGCTCACAAAGTGTTGGAGGTAGCCCACTCAGTGCAGACCAGCAGCTCACCAAGTGTTGGAGGTAGCCCACTAAGTGCAGACGGGCAGCTCACCAAGTGTTAGTGGTATCCCATTAAGTGTAGACGAGCAGCTCACAAAGTGTTGGAGGTAGCCCACTAAGTGTAGGCGAGCAGCTAGAGCTGCGGTACTTCTATAGCCTCTCGCCACACCCACTTTACCTGTACATTTATTGTATCATGCTATGAGAAGGGAGAGGGTGATGTGTTATTTTTACCCAGATACATGAATTAGATTCTATCATGACATACCTTCATTCAATGTAATCACAGACTAAGATATAGCGTATGTCACACAACTACATTTATATATGTGAGAGAAACATTGACCTACACAATGGTGGGCAGGGGGTTATGCATGTTACCCTTACAGCTCCACTAACATTCCTTTAGTCGTCCTAGCCTTGTCAGCTGACACCCAGTATGCATATCAAAAGACAACCTCTAGGAATAGCGTGCTGCCTATACCTGTTCTGTCCATACATGTGGTATAACCCACAGCTAACCTACTGTAGGTGTATGGCCGTGTACTGGTCACACTTGAGGTATCAAGAGTCTACCTTCAAGGTAGAACAGTGTTTCTACGCGGAAGTAGCATCTTCTTATAGGTGTGCCGGGATGGAGTCCTTATTTGGCCTTGAGATTCACAACTAAGCTGCGGCATGTCCGTTATCATGTAGGCATGGACAGTTGGGTGTCCTCCTTATTGACGGGTGTAAGGCAGCCACCTGGAGAAGAAATGGTTTGATTACATCAACAATTTTAAACATCTCCATAGGACTTATTATAGGGGACCATACGCTAGGTATTTTCTACATGAAGTTGCTAGGTCATCGCTATACAAGGAGCATATTGTCGCAGCTATATATGGTGACAAGATAAACACATTGTGCACCTTGCTGCTGATCGGTGGGTCAGAGCAAGGCAAGGCCACGGGGCGAGTGTACGCCTATACATGTATATCGGACTCACTGGTGCTATACTATAGGAGACGACTCGGGGCGTCAGAGTAAGGCCATCCATCAATTCATCCACGCCCTAATCAATCAGCTGATCAATGTGTCCCCAGACTTATTGACATCATGTCGCAGTAATGGCCCGTGTACTACCACGTGGTAAAGTGGCCTATAATATCCTGGCACAAATAGAACCACGTCATGGACGTAATGTTAGTTTTTAAGGCTTCACTCGTCATCAAATTGTAAAAAAAAAACACAGTTGGTTCAATATCATGTAATCACTGCAACGTGTGCCTCAAATCATCCCCTGGTTGTCATATTGACTGTATTTCACTGATGACATTGCTCACACTACGTCACGATCACTGCATGACGTCAACACCACTACACTATGTCGCTGACGTTTTTGACGTCGTTAGCAGCGGGGGACGCTTAGGGTCATGGGGAGCAGACGGCGACGTACGGGAACAGCGAGGGAAGGAGGTTGTGACCATATTTAGACATAGCACGACGGTGCACTGGACTGATTCTCTCTCTCTCCAGGCAGAGCCAGGAGACAGTGGAGGCTCCCTCCTACTGCAGAGGCCGTCTCAGCATCCCGCCTCCCCTGTCTCTACCCTACAGTGTATCATCTACCTGTAGGCCCCAGCTGTTGGCCAGCTGAGGAGACTAGCGGCAAGTAGTGGAGGACAACAGTGTCAACAACTCTACCTGAGAGGACGCCACCCTCCTCTCCCCTCCTGCCCATCTCCCTGCCCTGCCCATGTTGGTACAGGACATGTAGGGGAGATCTGAGAGCAGCCCCGGTCTCCTGGCCCCCACACCCACCCCTGCTGCAGCCCGCAGCTCCATCCTTCCGGAGCCAGGGCCTCCTCCACGGCGGGGAACAGGAGGAGATAACACTGCTCATCAGGCCCGACATGCCCGCCTCCCCAACCTCTCTCTGTCCACCGTATGGGTTGGACGTACTACCCAGTGGCCCGGCCAAACCACTGGGCGCAGGCTTGTTGTGCTGAGAGGTCGTTAACCTATGAACACGACATTCCGTCTCTAATTCAAAACTGCGACGCCATTTACAAAAGCGAAGCATTGCCATGCCATAAATAGGCATAAGACACCCCCGCCCACCCCCTCATTGGAGATTCGGAGGAATGAATAGCGAAACAGGAGAGCGAGGTGCCACGACTCTGGAAGGACCTGGTGATTCGGGAATCAGCCTGGAGGCAGAACTGTTGTGTTCTGCTGAAAGGAGAGAGCTGGAGGGAGCAACTCTGAGCAGTTGGGAGCTATTAGTTTAATTTCACTTGGGACAGCTGTTCAGATGCTAGAGCCGGAAAAGGATTTTATAACTGAAATATGAAACCAGATGGAAGCAGCAAGGGCGTACCCAGCATAATAAAATGACATTGGACTTCAGCTTCAAAGTGGCATAAAGAGGGGACTTCAGCTCAAAAGGACATAAGGAGTTCTCAATAGAGAATCCAAAATAGCATGAACTAAGTGTGTCGTCATAAGTTCAGGTGCACACATATCAGTGACGTCATGCTTCTTTTGCTGTGTAACAGTGCCCAGACTGCAGGGCTCCTCTTCCCAGGTGAGAGCACACTTTTTACGTCATTGTGACCTACTTACGGCAGGCCACTGACCTGCATACGTCACAGTAGCGCCCTTTGTACGTCATGGCCGTCCCTACTTACCGCGCTCACCCTCACCCTGCCTGACCGCGACTCCCACCAGAAACATGTGATGTTAAAGTAATGCATGGAGGAGACCTTTAAGAAGGAGCTACCAAAAGGACAAGCTATTCCCTGCAGTCTTGTTAGCCGCGCCCATCAATTGTGCTAGAATCCCTGCAGTAAGGCTAATTATGACGCACAAGGTGCTCCCGGCATGCCTGTTTTGTGGTTAATACTGTGTCTAGTGAGCTGAATGCATGCTGCCCTTTCTCTAGTCACTCATCCCCAAATAACTCCCAATATCTAAAGATAAGACCGGGCCCAGTTTGGGCTGATTGTATGCTGGGAGTGGGCGGAAGGAAGTAAACTGCGGGCGTGCCGTACATGAGACTGTGACCATGCTTTACACACCAGCATATGGAGGATAGCAACTGACATTGCTAACTGACACCATGGTCGTTTACAGACGTGTACTGCGCGCTAAGGACTGAATCTACCCAACATTGTATTTCACACACCCTGATTCTTCTGGCTTTGAGACCTCATGTTTAGGTCAGGACACATTGTTCAGCTAGTAATTGAACCATTTCACACTGGAGAATTAAGCCTACTCCCTGGAGAATTAAGCTACATCCCAGACCCAAAGGACTGGAGGAGGGTGGCTTCCAGGAGGCGCTAGCCCACACACGACTGGGCAGGGTACGGGCAGGGTACACAGGCTGCTGATCAGGTTGGTGACTTGGGGGATGAGAGCCTGGCAGTAGTAAGGAGGGTGCCGCACACCTAAGCCTCAACCTCCCACTTCCTCCCGCCCACACCTGGCGGCCCTGGGTTATTGCGTCCTACGACACTACGCCCTGGGCACGCCACATCTGTTCCGGGGCACGCCGGAGGTAGAGCGGGGCACGCCGGATACATGCCCTCCCTGAGCTGGGCGGCCAGCTGATTGCCTGTACTACCAAGCAGCGCTGCTGCCACCACTGCTGCCACCTCGCCCACCACTGCCGTCCACAGAGCCGCCCTGGCCGCCTGCTGCCACTCCTGCCGGCCCTGCCTGCTGAGTGGCCGCCGTGCCTGCAGGCTTCAATGCTACAACCACGTCTACCTTAATGCCCGCGTCTTAATGAGGAACTGCATCTACCTTAATACCCACGCCTTAATGAGGCAGGATTAGGGAGCCTGCACTGAAGGTGTGTACACACTGGGTTAAGGCACAGGAGTCTTTGTCTTGGAGAAGTGAGCTGTGTCTTTAATATACCTGACAAACCAACAGATAGCAGTGCCCACGGAATACATAAATACAGACACACCTATATGTAGATTACCACCTGCCCCCTCCTCCACCCACCTCACATGCCTCACGTCACGTCCTACCTAACTCTATTGGACTGCTGCCATTCCTCATAATATACAACTTGTAATTTATTCCCAACCTACAGTCAAGAATGCTACCAAGAACTGTGGTATTAGATCAACGCCTAAAGCCGCTCATCTGGGGAGGAGCTTTCTGGGGGTGCAGGAGGAAAAGCTGGTGACTGGAGGAGGGACATAGGACAGGATACCAGGAGGAGGGTGCCTGGATACAGCACATGGGAGAGCATGTATACACAGCACTGACCGTAGCGGGTGGTGATTGAATCTGTGCTCTGCCAGCCGATGTAAGCCTATACCTTCACCATAGCTGCTGACCAGGCCAGTTTGGATTGAGGACAGATCTACATTACTATGGTATATCCCATTGCTTAGATATACACTAGGCCGTGTTAATAGTGACCCAATACTGCCATCTAGATATTGGCTGTTAAGTGATCATATTTGACAAGGGTTCTTTTGGAGATGAGACTGTCTTCCACAATGTAAGCATTGTGGTAAAACTGCAAAAGGAAACAAGACACAAGGCTTAGCATGAGCACTTGGTCACATTGTGTGTCCCGAGGACCACCTTCAGTATTCTTCGAGCAAATCACTTGTTCTACCTACTGATAACCACTGACCTGAGGGCCTGCGTATCTAATGACCTCTGGTCCCACCTGAGGGCATGTGTATCTAGTGACCCCAGGCCCCACCTGAGGACCTGTGTATCTAATGACCTCAGGACCCTCACGATAACCACCTGAGGGCCTGTGTATCTAATGACCTCTGGTCCCACTTGAGGGCATGTGTATCTAGTGACCCCAGGCCCCACCTGAGGACCTGTGTATATAATGACCTCAGGACCCTCACGATAACCACCTGAGGGCCTGTGTATCTAATGACCTCTGGTCCCACTTGAGGGCATGTGTATCTAGTGACCCCAGGCCCCACCTGAGGACCTGTGTATATAATGACCTCAGGACCCTCACGATAACCACCTGAGGACCTGTGTATCTAATGACCTCAGGCTCCACATGTGGCCGACATTGCCTCCAGGGTAGTCCTCCAGGGTATGGAAGTGTCCTGGTAGGTGGGTGCAGTGTGGTGATAGATCATTCAGTGCACCACCAAACAGCACGTGAACCTATGCTGCAAGTCGAGTGTAGAGGTCAAACAAGGATGCCATGTGATTGATCCAGACACACCTCAGGATAGCAGCGATATACATCGTGACCATTGAACTGGGTTGAGCTCGGCATTAGAATGCCCCACTTATAGACAAGTCTACTGTTATCCCACGTGTAACCAATTTTTGCTGCTGGAAGTCACATAATTTGACTGTATACTTGGACAATTAGGCATATATTCCACTATAGTGGATTGACACATTACCATCGCAGAGCATTGCTGGATATAAATTTGTCAGGTTTTTCTTGGTGTTTGCGCCATATTGGAATTGGAAGGAGCCGGGGGCAATCACCCAAGTCTGGAGTAGCCCGCGCTGAGGCCCACTTTCCATATACTACTCACGGCTACACTGGTTGTGGACCATTGGGGAGCGTCACTCAGTACGGCCTACTGAAACCTCCTATAGCCTGCGCTGGTAAGCGGGTGGACTAGTGAGGATATTCTATTGCAGCAACATTAAGCTGTTGTATTGGACGGATAAAAAACACTGCGCCGTAGCCACTGGATGGCAGTGTAAGAGGCAGGTGGGCTAAGGTGTGAAGTGGACTTACCAAACCCAAGACTCCCATCACTCTATATCTCCCAGTCTATATTTACTGCTCCAAGATATCCCATACATCCCAAACACTTTGCTACGGACAGATTTTGGTATATTTCTATATTCCTTTACATTCCTAATCCTACAGAAAGTCCAAATTCATAAAAACCTCCCGGCGGCTTAATCAGTCCCATTCCTAATCAGCCCCATTCCCACGGCTTTCATACACGTCCCAACACCTCCTCCATTCTAACACCCTCAGTAGCCACTTCCCCGCAGCAATCCCTCACACACTGTGTTAAACCCCCTATACTACCCGCTGTAGACTCCTGCACCCCTTTGTACCTGCTATAGCCTCTATAGATCTGTTGCCTTAAAGTGCAGCCTCCATACCCATACCCTGGAGGACCTGCAAGTCGTCACCCGCCCCCGCCTAGCCCTGCTCTATAGGAGGCCTGCATCAATCATCTTTACTGACGTCCTATATAACCCACCACCCACTGCCCACCCTACAGAAGCCCTGTCTACCTACCCACCTGCCAGGTCCTCCTCCAGGGCTGGTTAACTGGCTGAGGCCTGTAAACAACAACACCCCCACCAGCAGGAGTAGGAGGGGGTGCTGGAGGAGGGTGCAGGAGGAGGGGTGGGGTCGCCATGTGTGTGCTGGGGGAGCTGTGTGATGTCCTGGTATACTACACGGCTGTAGCAGACACCATGGGCGGCCAACTGGGCAAGGTGCTGGCCAAAGTGTGGCCCACCCCCACCGAGGGCGCCACCGGCACTGTGTTTGGGGTTCAGCGCCCCCACTCGGCGCCCCCCGGAGTTACCGTGGCCAAGTGGTACCCGGAGGAGGAACCAGGTAAGAAGGATAAGACAAGAATTAATACAGTTTTCATAATTGCCCATTTTGTTTTGTGCCGTGTATATATTTATCTTTATATTTAGGTATAATTGTCCCTTAAAAACCATTTGTCGGTACAAATATCAATATGCAGGCTGATATGATTGAAAGGTTCACAGTCAAAGGTTTTGGTAGGTAATGAGATAAAGCAATTAGGAGTGAATATGTCAGACTACTACAATGAAGAGTGTAGTGACTCTGCCACATTAGTATTCTTAACAGTCAACTAGATATGAATTACTTGACCTTGACGATGGGATTGGCCTGTATATCCATATGTATGAGCTTGTGAACATCACAGACGGAAATGACCTCTAATTAGAAATGGGGAAAGGAAAAGGCCACACATTTAGGGCCCTATATGACATGTCATAATATGTGCACACATGATAGCACCCACCCGCGACAACACCCCCTTGCTAAAACACCCACAAATAAAGGGGGAAAAATATAAATCAACACACACACACAACACACACATATAATGATTGGCAACATAGCTATGCCCTCCCCTATTCCCTCTTGGTTTCGCTGGATTGCGTTGTTTGCACCAGGACTATGTAGTGCAAGATACATACAGACGGTGCCACCCAATGTTATCAACTGCTATCGATTTGGAACTAAGCGTAAGATAGCATGTTGGTGTACGTAGATTCCACCTGTATGACACCGGGGTACAAATTACCTCCGAGGTCTGCTATAGTTGCACATGAGGCTGTTGTGTAGAAACACATGGCACCAATGGCAGATACATGTACAGGTAACTTGAATACATTTCATATCTATATATGGGCTGCATATGTTTTGGAAGACTATATTTGTATGTGTGCCTTGGAAGACTTTAATATAGACTATACATCCCATGTAGGCTTACAATAGGTTACATACCCTGCATTAGTAATTTGAAGCTGTGGTTGAGTTTGTGTTTCTTTAAAAGCTCAAATTGGTGTTTAATTGATCAAGACAAAACTGCTCTGCACTTCTGTATGCAAATTGCAATTTGGGTGTGGCCCTCAGGTCTTGTCGGTAATACTTGTGCATTGCCTCACAAAACCATAATTGACATGTTAACCCATTAAAGGCGGCATTATGCCTCAAGTTGTCATGTTAAATAAAGTTTCGTCGCAATGCAACAATGCAGCAGCAGCACCAACGAGTAAGGGATGCCTCGTTGCATCGTGCCAACACTTGGGGAGTGTATCAACCCTGTGGCATCGGCATAATGAATACATGCCGCACTGGCTAGAGATACATTGATCCATCAGGACCGCAAATGGATTATATACATTGTAGTGTATTAAACCACCACACCGCCCTTAAGAGGTTAACCCCAGTTAGCCACCAGAAGGTGACTTGTCCTCCTTCCCCACCACTTACACATGCATACATACCCCAGTGTGTAAAGTAGGAAGACGACTCAGACGAGTAGAGGATGGACCTGAGTAATCTACTGGCCGCTGTCCAGCCTTGTCGGGGCCGGGCAGACCTGGCCCGAGGGGCCCACCACTGACAACTAGACCTCATTCAATGGGAAGTCGCTGCTCAAACTATTAATTCATTCTCAGGATGTATGCCCAGGCATGTTAGAGGAAGATAAAGGTTTACGTGTGCTCCACATGTCTAATTATTTAGACATAAAAACCGGCCCCTGCTACTTTTAAAGACATGCATACGGCATATTCTATTTAATACTTTTATATGGTCAATACATAAAAGGTTGGCTCTACAATATTTATGGATGAATATATTCATCTATAGGCATACAATATCCATAGGCATCTCGCTCAAGCAACAGCCCAAAGCAGGAGTAAAATCTTTGAGGTTGTCCCTCGATTTCAAGCGTTTTTTTGTAAGGTTCTCCCATAGCTATACACACAAGTCTATTTGGCCACTGTGTTTCTGAAAGTGCTCTCCATGTGGTTTGCTAATATCGGCTAGTATGGGATCCTTCAGAACCAAAAGACCAGGACATCTCGTCAATGAATTAACCACGTTGTCAGTGTACCAAACTCCTAGTATCTTTAGTGGGTGAGAATAATCAAACCTTGGGTTTAAACAAGGTATAGAGTTGGTGCCACCTTCCGCCAAGGTGCGGTCCTGGAGGTTCACACCTAACCTGACCCAGTCATTAAGGATCCAGTACAGATGGCGGATCCAACTTCACTAGGACAACTATCTAAGTCCTAGATCAATAGTAAGAGCTCACAACCTCAGGGACCTTAGCACTGACACGCAGCACACCAGAACCTTTACAGACACATGGACATTTTAAAAGCAGTTATTCTAATTAAGGATTCAGAATAGCATCTTGAAATTAGAATATCTGGACTCGTCCACGAATTCAATATGTGCCTTGAATAGAAAGCACAACAGTGAATGCCTATATGGTGTGTGTATGCTAGACAGGAGGCCTCATGCTATAACTCATTAGGATTGGCCTTATAGCTCCATCCGGGCAGGGATCGTGCCGTCATGATTCCCTGCAGGGATATTTCTTGGCACTGTATGTGTTTATGATATTATGACGATATTGTTGGGACCCCTAACCAGCTGGTGGACGTTCAGGCCTGTAGCAGCTACTGCAGGTCACAGCAATGGTTATATCTCTGTGGATCTAGAGGGCTTTCACAAGTGACTAGTGCTTGCTTTGGTATGTGTTTTTGGCACATTAGCCCATTGTACCTGAATGGGGATTCACATCGATTTACATGAATAAGGAACAATTTACAACTTTGGGAAAAGAAGACAGAGACATAATTCAAACTACACTAAGAGCTAGGATAAGTGTTTCCTATGCTATTCCATACCTATGCATGTATAGGCCGGCTGTAAGTCACGTGTAGTTTGAGTCTATGATATTAGTGCCTGCTGCATCATCACTGTACATACATATGGGTATTAAGGTCTTGACTGGAGACGGTGCCCAGTGTGTCACACTGTGCATAATAACCATTGTGGCAGGCTGGAGGAGACTGCCTTAGTAGTGGTGGGGGAGTCCCTGACTGGTACACTACACAGCCCAGTCAGACCTGCACTTGATAAGCATACCTGTGCTGAAACCCAGGAGGAAATGAGAACCGCAGCAATCTGCCACCTATACCTGGTACTGCACTAGGCTTAGGCACCATATCAGTCTGGATTACCATTGCTGTATTAGCCGAACACATGTAATCTGTAGAGAAAATCATACTGGTGGGAACTACCTTTGCCCCATGTAAAATTATGTAGCCCTATGGTCTACTTAAGGGCTATTGTAGGTTTAATTGAGCCTCTATATACCACTGTGCTTAGGCTTGTACATTGCCTCAATAGCACTGATTAACGTGTATAGTACACACACGCACACCAGTGTGAACATAACAGACCCAGGGCATTCACTTGGATTACCACATGGAGTTAGCACTGGAGGGTAGATAGACCAGGTATTAACACCAGCTCTACAGTTACACACTACACTAAGCACCACCTATACAACTAGTAGTATCAGACCCTGGAGTGTCCTCCATGTGGGACAAGTCAGAACGCAGACTAGCTCCAGTGGAATTAACGTGGTGGAGTTAAAGCTGAGCTCTAATCAATAACGAGTCCCTCGTTAGATGACTGGAAAAGTACTACAATGACAAGCTCTTAACCCTTTGTGAGTGTGTGGCTTTAACATGGAAGCTGCAGGCCTGGAGGTGTGCTGAGGCTGGTCCTCCAGTACCAAGACATGGGCAGCTGCTGTGCACGCTGCAACAAGGCGCGGGTCGCCCCTGCAGGTACTACCATTTGTCTACAACAACTATGATATCATCAATATAGTGGTTTCCTGTTGGTAGAGCTGGGTAGGGTAAACCACCCACGACCCAACCACTAGTACCTGGCTTTAGTCGGCCACTTTTCTTTCAGGTATGGTAGGTAAACACAGGGTATTATCACAACTTTGAATGAGGCTTATGGAAATTCTTTCTCTTAGTCTGGTGATTGTGGTGTAATATCATATAAAATAATATCATTTTCATATCATATAAAATATATCATCTTTAGATATCGGACAGGAAAGTGAGGGAAATGGTTCCAACATGGATGGGTTTCCTACCTGTAGGCCTATATACCCTCGTTTGGCTCTGCACCAAACTGTGAAGTATTATATACATGCAGACCCACCTGTCCCAGCTTCTCCCAGGCTGCTCACCCTAAAACAAGGTCATATCCCGAGCCAACTTACCAATATATCCAATTCTCATCACTACAGGACCTTTTCTGCTTCAATTCACCATACTTCACCTTAAGGTCTACACCTGGCTTTTACCTAAAATCGAAGCCTGTGTGCTAATGGCAGTAGCACCTCACACGGGACTGCCTCCTTTACCTGTATTCCCCATTACCCTCCTTACTTATAGTCTACACAGATGCGTCCTTGGCTCCTGGCCACAGAAGACTAGCCATAATGATATAGATCTAATGGTACATGACTTTCATGTTATATTAAGCTGAAACTCTTTATTTTATTCTCACATATATTATATAGGTCGCTATAGGTCCACAGGTTCCAAAGAGAATCCTAGTCAATCAATATACCATAGACAACACTACCCAGTATTTTTACGTCCCTTGCATAGTTTTACCAGAGACATGGGCCCTGGTTTTACAAATAAATGCCTTTAATTTGACTGGCAAAAAATGCACTATTTACACTAAATACACTTGGGTATAAGTTGGAGGAAATTATAAACTAGTCTATATTATGAATGATAAAAAAAAGCGAACTTAGATAATTTGTATTACAAGATATACGCTATTTACACCACACACCCACTTCTTGTGTACACGTTCATCCAGTGTTTGGTATTACCCAGCTGGTATCAGCGATATGTGTGCACATACCCATTATCAATTACCGAGACATGTGAGTTGGTTGTGAAGTAGATATGATGGCACCTTATCAGTGGCTATCTGTGTAGGTAAGTACACACTTTGATGTTTACATGTAGTACTGTAGCATGGACCCTGCTAACATGGACACAGGTAAGTGGGTGTATAAGGCCAAAGTCAGGTTTGTTACATCTCTTAATGTCGGTATTGCGAATTACCTGCTGGTCATGGACGCTGATCTGATCAAATGTTTCCTATTTGTTTGGACTTTTTCGAATTTTGATTTTGATCTGTTTTAGTTTTCAATAATTCAAATGTTTATCCTGATTTTGTCCACATTTAGTTTTATCATTATATCTGAGCTCATCTTCCTCTGGTCCGTTGTCTCTGTCAACTGTATAGATCTCTCTATATGGCCTATCCTCCAGGTAATTAACCATTTAAGGATGGCATGATGCATCATTGGTTTACCATACCGACCCCTCTGGGATGTATCAACACTGTAGGGTCGGTTTGGTGCACAGATGCGGGTCGCTTATGGTCAAACTTACCAGTGCTGAAAAAGCAATATGCTGTCCTTAAAAGGTTAATCAAAAAGAAAGTCAGCTAACCACAAAGCACAGTACTACTAACTTCCTGACTCGCCCTACTCACTGGTGTTGTGTGCTACACTAGATGTGTGTGCTCCTGGGTGTGCCCTGGTGCTATATACCTCACCCCTCACTCATTATGACATACCTCATTCTTTAAACCCACCCAGCCAACGACATCCCAGGTATGTGGTCGAGCAACACACACTATCGGCTTCTACTAATCTTTGTAATGTTCTCTAATATTGTATTCCTTGTCTGATATTTGTAAAAGAGGAATGTAACCTGACTAATATCATTACTGACTTTTACAGAGAAAATCTTGATTGAATAATATGTTGCTCAAAGCTGCTGTTAATTCATATATACCTATATCAAATTCGTGGAAAGGCCTAGGAGCACATAATATTTAATTTCTCGTGAAGTGTACTTTTTTTGAGTAAATTGAGTAATTGAGGAAATTGAGAATGCAAAAACTGTATCATAGATGAGCACGAATGTTTAAATTTCTGGGGACGTGATAATCCTCATAGTTCACACACTTATAAATAGAGATAGGTGCGGATATATCATAATATATTAGATAATCCACTGAGTGATGGTTTTATGTTGTGTTCCATCTGGAGGTTTGTCTCAGTGGTCTACCCAATACCTTGGTGCTATGCATATGCATTATTGTATCGGTACACAGCAGTTTTGTCTATAAAGAAAAAAATGAGCAGGCAATTCAATACCAGCTTGATGGCAATGATCCAGGAAGAAATCAGGGTCAGACAGGGAGGGCCTAGTAGTGTGAAGGGGCGGGGTCTAGGCCAAGGTTCCAGGCAAATGCCCAGCAACCATATAGAGGTGTCATCGACCATCCAGGAACAAGTGAGTTAGCACCCTGGAGACCCGCCCCCACTCCCACACACACCCATCACCATTTCATTCAATACCTTTTCCTCTGGGGTGGGGTTTGACCACACCTCTATGTTAACCCTTTAAGGGCCACATAGTGATTTATTGTGCTAAGCCCTTCGTCGTCATGATGTATAAATGCTGCTGTGAGTACTCGTCAGAGCTCATTTATAATGCCGATTGATACACTCTCAAACGGTCGGCATGATGCATGGATGCAGCCCTGTCCATGGCTGCATTCATGCATCATAACAACAAAGCACTATGTAACCTTTAAATGGTTAACCCTCCACGCCCTTCCTGGCACACAGTGGTTACACCCACATGTCGGTTTCTTCCAACATCACCCTCAGACCGAGGTGTATAGTATAGGCCCCTGGGTATGTGTACGTCCCATTGTAGTGGCACCCTTAGTCATAGAGCCCATTAACATGTGCACATTGTCTGCTACAAGGGACAGGAGGGAGTGGCAAAAGGGGCATGTGTGAGCCTGGGTCTCCTTCCTCCTGTCACTACATCCAGAGTCTGTAGACTGGAAGTGACCTCACCTGTGGAAATGGCTTAGTGACTCTACTCTGCCAGTATAGTGAGGCAGGGTGGGTGGGACCAGGTACAAATATGCACTACAGTAGCATAGGAAAAGAGACAAGATTCTTAGAGTAGGGTAGCTGGATATGTGTGTCCCTACCTACCCTCACCCTGAACTTTCCCCAATACCTCTATGTTTAAATACAAGACACTTAAATGTAAAAGGGGCCAAAGTAAAAGGCAAGTTTATTACAAATAAACATATATGGATGCTAGCTAAAGTAGCACGTGATGCTATTTTTTCTTGTGGATCTGATGTCACAAGTCGTGAGTCCAGTCAGAAAAGACCTGGTCATCATCGCGGTCGCCATTTACATAAAGGGACATACCGGTTTACTAGTACTAGGGTCACTTTGACATCATGGTCAGCCCTTGGGCATTTGCCACCCCTTATGCAGTCCCCTAGGCCCATGACAGGTTAAACATATTGCCATAACATATTGGATCATCGAGCTGTGGATACAGTTATTATAGGGGAGTGGTACCTTTTAACTAAAGGGGGGGGGGGCTTATAATTTTAGGCTTACAGCCCATCAAGAGTGGTACAATATTTTGTTGCTGCTATACCCCTCCCTCTAGGGTCCAAATCATTTCTGCCCCCTCCCCCCCATAAACCGACCTGAAAAACGGACCCCGTTTAGGTTCGTATCAGGAACCATAGTCGAAAGAAAGTCTGGTTTTCACGTAGGCCAATATATATTCGTGATTATCACTAAGACCGGAAATAGTAATACGATTAAGCATCATCTCATTCCCTCGGGGCAAAATGGCAACTCTGGCTGGGTTCCCGCCAATTGTTTCCTTATATACTTACCATTGTCGTCTGCTTCACACACAATGTAGTAGACATGTCTGTGCTCAACGTGTCTGTAACTTCCGTCATTTTATCATCAAAAGGCACAATAGAAGGTGTTGTCAGTATGTAGACCAGTGGCAGTAGGGATGTCAGGGTGATGTGAGCTTTAAATATACATTTCACGAGGAAATAGCGCATTCATTATTGTACAAAGAATAATCGCATGGTCTAGCTTGATAACACAATATCCTAGATTGGTTCTAAAGCGTTGGTATTTATCTTGTAGTGAGCTAGAAAATTGTAAACCGCCATTTTTGGAAAAGGGTGGGGAGGTTAGCTTTGGCCATTGAGAGATGTCTGTAATGGTCCTAGTCGATGAGGGTGTATAAGGTTATGCATTATCGCTGCCTTACCAATGATTATTGCCCAGTGATGTGTGCTTTACATTTACCTCTTCATAGATTTTTTTAAAACCTAATACTTCTGTCTCTAGTATAACATAAGAAGAATGACAACTAACTGCCTACCTAATAATTACAATCAACTAACACGTGTCCTAACACCATGTATAATACCTAACCCATCACAGGTGTCCCTCCCCTCTAGAGGGGAGCAACTCACTTTGAAGTGTACTTGAGTAGAATGTGGTGTTGATTCATTTGGCTTATTTCTTGGTTGTTTGTGGCGGCCATGATGATGCGTTTCCATGACGACAGCAGCAGAGATGGAGGCTGAAGAAGGTACTGGTCCCTATTTGCCTAACTGCACCCACCACGACTTAGCTGCGTACATGGCAGGCGAAGGTATTCCTCCATCATCTGGGAGTAGAGGTGTAGACCACAATATAGAAGTGGTCCCCTAGCTGCCTCCTCACTAACACTAACATCTCTATGCCTCCTCCTCCTCCTCCTCCTCCTAGCCCACACTACAGGGTCTAGTTATAGCCCTTTAAGGACAGCATGAATCCTATATCGGCATGATACACCAACCCAGCACCGGAAAGGAACTCGCCGATGCTGCATTGCTGTGTCGTTCCAAACCATCGAGAGTGTATCAACTCCTTAGGGTCGGCATGAGGCATGAATGAAGCTATGGCGTGTTACTTTCCAGTGCTGCATTCATGAATCATGCCGACAAAATATAGTGATATATAGTGGATATATGCTGTCCTTAGGGGTCAAGTGTGGTGCTCTCATATATACTTATAACCAGGTTAGAAACGTGATACTACTAGTCACAGTAGCTCACGATCATAATTCACATCATTGTCACCCGCCTATAATATGGACATTTTGCCACCAATGAAACAAAATACAGCGTTTTCTGTGATGCCAAGAGATAAAGTAATTTTTCAAAAAAGAAATATGGATATGTACTTTCGTCATATAACATTCGCAAATCGTCTTATAGTCATTAATTGGTAATGGTGATATTCTTGAGATTATATTTATCCAGCTAAAGCTATAGGCTACTCCATTATATTACACACAAATCCTTCTAGCCGATTTAACATCATGATTCACCTACAGCCTATATATAAAAAGGAGAGGCTGCTATATTTGTCAATAGTTCACGACCTTGGCTTTCCTTGAACACTGTATTTTGTGAGGGGGTGGCCCTTACCTGAGACGTAGCTCCAGTCACACACCCAGTATCATGGGGTTACCATGGTTACCAAGACTACTGTTGAGTGGAGCATGGCTGGGGGTCTTATTACCTGGCGGCCATGATGGCTGCTGCTCTTCCCGCCTCTGTCACACAAATTACCACAACTCCAATTGTCGTCTGCTGACTTTGGCATCTTTGACAGCGGGGGACAAGGCATGACGCTGAATGACGCCAACAAAAATACATGTCGTTACAAGTCAAGCAATTTCTCCACAGCGCCAAACCTGGCATTTCGTGTTTTGAAACTATGATAGTGTAATTTCACCTATAATTAACATCGTTGTAGAGTTTCCTTAAAGTCCCATACATTTGGTCAGTTTTGGAACGATGGTATCTGGAAGACAGTTGGTAGGGATCGCTAGCATAGCCCTACTCCTGCAGTATAGCCATGGTAACAGGTACTGAGGTAGCAGCCATGTAGATATTGATTTTCTTATCTTGCCTGACCAGTAGTGGTCGTAACCTAGCAACAGACACTAATTGCCGACGTCTAACAGGTGGTAGGTCACGTCATATTAGGCAGTTCAATAACTTTGGTAACCAACTTTAATAACCAACCAGGAAATCTGTGTATTCTTAAAATCGTGAGTATCCAACGTGACACATGTAATGGTATTTCAATAATTGAGAAAAAGATCGTACCAACTAACATAATCCGTCGTAATATCTACAACTGGATAACAATTTCGCTAAGTGCTGAGATAGTCAGGGTGACAATTACCAGATGTATATTTTTTGTATCTAATCAACTTGACCAGTGGTAAAGGTTTCACATGAAGGTCAATGAGTGCGGTGTACTTTGCAATGTTCCCTGGACTCCCCATACATTGTCATTCAACAACTATCTATTTAAGGGAGTGGTCTTGTTTTTTACAACGGGAGGGATGGGGGCAAAATAAATTAAAACCCCATGTTTTAGGGAAACAGTGTGTTACTTACTCGAAGATCCACTAATCCCCAATAACTCTGTTGTTAAAAATGACCACTCCCTTACGCATGTATATATTAAGACTACCGTATGAATAAGGGGTTAGTTTAATATCTAGATGAGCGTTCAGTCCAAGAATATACACTCATGTGTCACGTATTTCTCGTTCTATGTTATGTATAGAAGTCGCCATATATCAGACGTTTCTCTGATCTCGGATCTCGTGACCTCGATAAGGTCATTGACCCTAACCTTTCTAGTGCCCTCACTGTCACGTGATTCTCGGGAGAGGGCAGCACTAGTGGGTGCTCACAGAGAAGCCCCAACCGGATGGGATATGGTGTTCTGTGCTTTCCCTACTCTGCAGAACAACCTCAATCAACAGAACCAATGGAACAGAGGGCCAGCGTAGGCTCTTCTAAACCTTTACGGAACACATGGTGTTTTAATGTGCCATGCCCTTTGTCGGCCTAATGCATGAATGCATCATTCCAACCCTTCTGGTAGTGTATCAACCCCGTAGGATCGGCATTGGTGCATTCACGGATGCAGCACTGGCGAGTATACACGATAAGGCTGCATTCATGCATCAAAACGATAAAGGGCATAATGCATTAATTCATGATGCAGACCGTAAAGGGCTTATATTATAGTTGGTGAAAAGTGCGAAGTGGACAGAAAACTGAGGGTGATTCAACTGCACTGTTGCCATAGCAACCTTTAGCGGAACCCATCTCCAAATGAGATTAGCTATTCGCCTTTTGCAATATTTATGCCACATGATGGCTTTCTTGGCACAAGTATTGTGCACTGGCAGCCATTTTCGACTTGAGAATCAGTCATAATTCGGTTTAGACAGATTAGTGTTTCTGTTATCCGGGATTGTTGCAAGATCAGCATTTCAGCTCCTACAGATATGAGATATGTAGCTGCTCTGACGATATGTCAATCGGAAAATTGGCATTGCCTATTAACTAATGGATTCTGCCGTATTTAATTATTTGTGTGAATTCTATAGCCCTATAAGGACCGTGTGGTGCCGGTGTTTCATGTTGATTTGTCGCCATGATGGACCCGCGCCAGCGCTGCGCCCGTACATATATCATGCCAACCCTATGGGAGTGTGTGACCCCGTAGGGTTGCCACAATGCATAATTGCAGCACGAGGCGAGTTACTCGCAAGGGATACTTTTTGTGTATGTATCATGATAACTACAGGGCATGCACGGTGCAGCCCTTAAAGGGTTAATACGTCATTGTGATCGTATATATTCACGGTCGCGTCACCTATTCACATATATAAAAATAATGTCAAGTCTGATTGCTTCCGTTCCTCTTGTCGACAGTACCCCAACTACTAACTACCGGGTTTCATCAATTTACCATTGGGTTATCATATGATTCAAATAGATAAAATCACACTGACAATCACTGTCAGCCACTGTAAATTTCATGTCTTAAACTTTCAGAGCTACAGCATAGTTGTTTTTATGCTATCAAGCACTATATACTGTCAATATCATATTGGTTACACACACTTTAAATCTTACTTTAAATACATGACTAGAGCTATCACATTAAATCATCATATATGAGCCCACCCTGAAATAAATTGTATATTTCTTTCAGATAAATATCTTGAAAATATTATCATATTAAAAGATATATCAATTGCTTCATTGTATGTTTAATAAGAATTCATTCTTTTAACATAATTATTCCATAGTTTGATTTGCTTAATTCTGTTCCAACTCACCGATTTGAATCGTATCCTGTATCATCCTGCTCATGACATTCCATAACATTACAAACATACGTCATTTGTCTCCCGCGATCTTTCATGAATATACTTGATAAACATATGTTCAGTTCCAAGCAACATTTACATCTATTATATTTTTTCTTGTTTCTAGAATTGGCCAAGGAGGAGCGGGAGACGGGGGCGACGTTCCGGTCGGGCGCCATAACCCCGGACGGTTTGATAGACGAGGACTTTGAGGAGGAGTTAGGTTCACCGTCACACGTAAGTACACAGTCATTACTACGTCATCAGTGCAGATTCACGGGAGGAAAAACTAGTGTGGTCGGCTCTTTAACCCTTCAATGACCGCATAGTGCTTTAATGCATTGTGATGTTTATCATCAGCCCCGGCAAATGCATCATCCTGACCATATGGCATGACAAATTCCCGCGTGAATATTTTTCCCTTCTGTGTTTTTTATCATTATGGTTCCTATCAAAGGTCACCATCTCAAATGGCTAGTGTGGGGGAGAAAAGGGGCAAAGGATATGTTGCATTAAAGCAACAAGCGGGGTTAAATCGTAATCTGAGCGGCTGCCATGGCTATTTCTGATCAAGGTGACCTAAGGTCAGTCCGTGATCGGACACGACTTTTGGGCATACATGGTGCATGTATTGATATCCTACCGGTTAGTAGAATTGAATAAATCATTTTGAATTTACCCATAGCATTGTCACATATTTCATCGAAAGGCAAAATGTTTCTACTCAATTCCGGCTACTGTTTTGGTCGTTTCTTGTGTGTGTTATATTTAAGAGTTACTTTAATTATACTTCAATTTAAACATTATTGGTCAAAATGATGTGTCATACCCAACACTACACAATGTATTGCTGGTGTCATGTTCATACTGGATGTAACTAAAGTGTCATATATACTCACGTCATTGAATAGGCTGATCACATATACCTAAAAAGACAAAAAGTCAAAACTATTGGTTAAAGAAGAACATCCCACAGGCGATGAATAAGGTGAAATTGAATTAATATAAATAAAATGCCTTGGTTTATTTGCAGGATGACTGTCGAAATGACCCTGAAACAGAATTCAGGGATATTGCCAAGTATGGCATCGTACAAGTGGCAGGTGGGTAACACTACTTTATACTTACAGGCCAACGTTAACCCTTTAAGAATGGCATGTTGTCTCAAGATATCATGTTCATGTGTCGTCATGATGCACCAACGCAACGACGAGTAAGTTGCCAGCGATGCATTTGTGCATCATGCCGACCATTCATTAGTGTATCAATCCCATAGGGTCGGCATTATGCATGGAATGGATACAGCACTGATGAGTTGCTAGAGCTGCATTTATGCGTCATGACGACCAACGGACATGGTGCATTAACGCAATATGTTGCCCTCAATAGGGTTTAGTTACTTCTTTAGGATGTTCATGATACAATTATATCCAAAGATAATTCTTGATGGCACAGATTTCGATTTGAGCATCTGTTAAAAGTTTCAAAATGAAATGCCTTGTAGGATAACTGTTTTAGCTCTGTTAGAAATACAACTGTCCAATTTGGTAATATCTAAGAGACCATAGCTAAATCCTATGTATTACTTACAACAGTTTAGTTACTGCTATATTCTAGTATATATATATGCTTTGTAAGATCCGGCAACTTGGATTGAGATGTTGAAATAGAGGCAGAGGCGGCGGAATGTGAATAAAGTTGGGAGGGAGGGGGGGACGGATAGCCGCCAAAACCTGTGTTCATTGGAGAAAGTTCTAAATGGGGGGGGGGGGGGATGGTCTTGGGCCAAAGGCCCCAGGAACGTTTTTGAACTCGACATTTACAGTGATGCATTCAAAGTGGTTTGAAATATATCATATGATCCATAAAAAAATTTGGAAACTTAAATTCAAATTGATGTGTTCTAAGGGAGTTTGAACTTGTATTTCAAGAAAATCTGAGGAATTTTACCCTGAGTTTGCTGTATTCTAGGGTATTCTGAGTCTAAAATGTTATTATTTCGCAAAATGTTGGGGGCCAAAACATACTTAGGCCAAAGATGTGGAGGGGGGGGGGGGCAAGAATTCGTACTATATTTTCTACGATCGTAGGTCTGAGGCTGTTGTGATGAGGTTGTAATACATAGTTAAATGTTCCAGATGTTGCCGGATCTTACATGTTCCAGAAAATATCCCTGTGTATGATTATAGATTTTAGTATATCTTCGTGACATTACATGCATATTTTAGCACTTCAAAGTTATATAAAGCATTGGCTGGAAAATAAAGGAAAACAACGGAGATTGTATAAAATAAGAAGCAAGATCTTCCAGTTTTGTATTGGTGGGTACAGGTGTATTTTAAATACAATATTTGTAGACCCTGAGTGGCCGGATCTTACAGGTATAATTCTGAAATGGCCTGCTGTAAAGTGTCATGAGCTTTAGGTTTAATAACTACCTGTATACAGCTATTATATGGAATGCCATGGACGTTTTGAAACATAAATACTGTATCTCAGACTACATGATCAAGGGTTGCCGGATCTTACATATCTTTCACTCTTCTCCTGGCCACAATATCTAAACTAACTTGATAATGTTTTCCATAGTTACAGCACTTAGACTGGCTGTTAGTATGATGTATTTTGAAGTATTATGCTTGTTTCCTGAATGTAAAATCCGGCAACATAATTGTCAAATTTATTTGGATGTAACCAGAGGGAATCAGCCTAATTATCATGTCTTTCCTGAGATATTCAGACAAATCGTGTTCATGTTGCCGGGTCTTACATTGTCATATACCTATTCAGAAGTTACTTTCATCTCTATATAATAACTGGATGCCTTCAACTGCGTATATGGCCTGTATCATTTATCACTCTCCATAAGATCCTTCTTTTCTTAAGTTGTAAATATTCCTTGTTGCCCACACACAATGTTAACGCTCAGAATAACAATCAAGTACTGGTCAGCTGGTGATGTTAATTGGTGTCCCTGGTATAGTATAATCACTGTGTACCTGATCTCTGACCTTTGACCTCCTCCAGGGGACGACACGTATGGCCGTAAGGTCATCGTCTTCTCCTCCTGTCGGTTACCGCCCTCCACTGAGCTGGACCACCAGAGACTCCTAGCGTGAGTAGCATTAACCCTTAGAACCAAATTAATGCCACAACTTAGGATTAAAGTTCATTTATAGTTATGATAAGTTTGAACAGTTCTCTTTGCTATAATGAGATATTCAAATTGTTAAACTGTTAAACCTATCTATCTAAATATTCCATAAGAGGCATAAATGCCCACCATTCTTTGACAAGACAGTAATTACATGGGAAGAAATTAGCTCCGAAGCAGTAGTGTGTATCATTACATAATGAATATCAGTAGAACATGTTATAATCTTATCATTAGAAATTCGTAAAAGAAAAAGATGTATGAATACAGACATTCCTGGTATAAAAAGTTATTACTGTGTTATTAATAAAATGATATCCTATGTATGTTTTTTTATCTTGCAGTTACTTGAAACACACATTAGACCAGTATGTGGAGAATGACTACACGCTAGTATACTTCCACCATGGTCTCAACAGTACCAACAAACCGTCCTTCCGCTGGCTTCGGCAGGCCTACAGAGAATTTGACCGCAAATACAAGAAAAACTTGAAAGCTTTATATCTAGTCCATCCGACCAACTTCATCAAAATCATGTGGGGGATTTTCCGACCGCTGATTAGGTGCGTATAGCTGATGCAGCGAGGAGAATTCTAGAATAAAACGAAATTAAGTTACATGTACTTCATCTATACTTATGACATTCTGCCACAATACTCAAGTCGTTCCGTCGTGTTAGTAACAGTATTCATGATGCTCTGTCACCATAGTACATAAATGTAATATAACCCATGGCATTATGTACACATTTTGGAACAATTCTCATGTCATCAAGCCACTATTTTGTCACAATACTCATGACGTTATGCCAACTTTGTCACAATACTCATGATAATATTATGTCACCTTTGCTAGTCCAGACCCCCAAAAAAAAGAATTTTCGCGCACCCTTTGTTACGATAGTCATGACGTTCTGCCACCTTTCCTCCCACAGTGCTAAGTTTGGCCGCAAGGTGATGTACGTGAACTACCTGCACGAGTTGGCGCAGTACCTACAACTAGACCAACTCATCATTCCGCAACGAGTTAAAGAGTGAGTATTCTACAGTGTCTTCTCACATTTATCTTGTTCCCATCTCCCACCTCGTTTTTCTTGTGACATTGGTTATGCTTTTGTTGTACAGACTTTTATATGTCATCCAGTGGGAGATATCAATAAGTTATAATAGATAATGTATTATTAGTACTATCAAAGTAGAGACATCAAATATTGCTTACTTATTTTATATAATGTAGGGATTTTAATCTCGATATCAAAGGTTTAGATATGTTAGGGATTTGAATCTCGATATCAAAGGTTTAAATATAAATAGTTGCTGTCTACTTAATCTCATTCTCTGTGTCTTTGTGTTCGTACTTGCCAAGCAATCTTGTAGTGTTATTCTGCTATTCTCATAGCCGTATTAAGTTGTTAAGTACACCTCTTGCTACACAAACTTTCAGTATGTGGTACACGATGGTTTAACTTGTGTCTTCTTTGTAGACTGTGCCACTTTCTCACTTTTGGGTAGTCTCTGCATATTATAGTCACTATTCGCTATCTGCCCAACAAATGTTGATGAAATGTCAAAATCCTTATATCATTCAATTGGCGTACATCTAAAGTGTTATATATATACACAGTTGGCATCTTTGGATACAGTGTATAGGGACAACAGGGGTATTTTCTAATATTTTTACATTCGATTATATAAAAACCGGCCAGAATTGGGAGCTTTTCTAACGGGTACTTTTTATCTACCGTCATCCTGATAATCCTTTTCTCAATGATATAATAGCAATACGGTATACCCATAGCAAGACAACATTACTAGCAATGCTTCCCTGACTACATGCAGGTACAATAAAAAAAAAGTTAGATTTTGTTCCCCAAATTTAAGAAAAATGCCGCTTTTCGCTGCCAGTTTATGTGTATTGTGCGTGCCTCTCTTCTAGCCATGACGAAGAGCTGAAGCTGCTGTACAAACCGTTGGATAGCGAATCGTAATGTCGTCTTTTGGTCTTGTCCCCTGTCCCTTGTCCCCGCTCCGCCCCCTAGTGCCCCCTGACCACCCTCTGACTGCTGTAGATATAACCACGTTGTGATAAGTTATCTTACGTCAGGGCTGACTCCTAGTGCATGTCTAGTTCTGTTTTGTGACCTGCTGATTTTGGAGGCATCATGATTGAATAACTGCTAGTTTTCATGTTAAAATGATTGTGATATGAATGTGAAGGAGCAGTGTTTTAAAGGAGAAGGACTACCGATAGCCATGGCACTTGTTTGATAACACAATGGAAGATATAACTTTCTCTGTATCAATTTAAGCCCCATTAAAACTTAAGAGTTCGATGTTATTCTCGACAAGATATTTATCCATGTATAGTTAGGGTAAATGATATCTCAATCTGATATTACCATCCCCTATTATCGTAACGATTTAAGTCAAGCTCAATGTTTTTCGTACAAGAATCCAGTTTTGTCTCGGGGCATAATTATCAGGATTTATAGTATATTTGTAGGTCCATGTAATATCCAAGAGTGTTCAGCAATTCCAGCTTAATAACCCCCAATAAAGCAACTCTTGGTCTTGAATGCCCAGGCGAATGTAGCTTTCTGTAGTATATATCTTGTGTGCTTTAGTAGAGTATCCTTATTTATCATGGTAATGTCTTATACACTAATTTTAGGAATGTTTGTAATTCGATGATCTTGCTAAGCCCCATTTTGAGTTCATCTATTCTCCCTTTATCATTTGTACATGTACCCCGGCCTCAGTCATAATATTCAATCACGGCCAGTGTATGAGTGTGTTCCCAATAAGGAAGATACAGATTATTTTCTGACAAGCTGAAGACCAAGGACACAACCTCAGATATCAAACAGAGAATTGACTTCTGCATGACATGTTGACCTGTGTGAAGTAAACTGCACGTGGCCGCGGACATCATGACCCCTGCTCGGACTTCTATGTTGTGCTTTGTTTCGCTGAATGAAGTGTTTTGAGAATATTGTTTAGAAAAAGACAAAATGTCAATAATCACCAAAGATCGAATCCATTCCATTTCCATATTCCCGTATTATACAGTGAGTATTTAATAGTATGATGACGTGTAAAGCTCCCTCTCCTCCCGGACGTTAAAGATTAACGGAACAGTTCCAATATTTATGATTCAACAATAGATATCTCATGTACAAATTAGGTATTAAATATGCTAATTCGATGCCCGCTGCATTGTGTTTTGTTGTATCGAACCTCTCGAAATAAAGCTTTAATATAAAAAGTATATCTTATTCCCTTTGATATTTTTGCAGCTATGACGCATTCCTTCTGGCCAAAAACAAGCCTCAGCCTGTGCCTACAAGTGTGATACATGCGCCTTACCCGACGCAGCAATTTGGTGTCTCGCTACAGTTGTAAGTATCAACCTACCTGAAGTGTGGCCGAGGTAAAATGTTAGAATTTAACGAGACTTACCTGTTAAGTTGATGTAAAATTGTGATTTTACCGAGGGCACACTTTGTGTTGCCGGGATGAATATATGCCCATCGAAACCCACCCTCAAATATTCACAATTTGCATTTTCTCAGGTATGTAATAGATAGACTATGGTTATGAAAAGGTATATAGAATTAACCACAGCTTACTGGTGGGGCCAGACGAGGGCGAAGCCCAAGTCGCCCTACCAGAAAGCTGTGGTTAATCCTCTTACCTTTTCATAACCATTGTCTATCTATTTTAAACCACGGTATGCAATATAACCAAGGTGCGAACTTTGCGAAGTTTGTCTTAGCCGTCCACCGTGGTTTAAATCTTGTTAAGTAACATTTTACTTGGGGTAGATTAATTTGTTAAACCTTACATAGCGGTTACTAGCATTTAGTTAAGGTCCTCCCCGGTACTAGCTCTGAGGATCTGACGGCGCATGTGTAATCAAGCTATTTTGTAGATGAAGATGTATCGATAACATACTTTGAATAAACGCTAGCACATGAATCCATCATAAATGTATGATATATTGGCAGCCATAACTTTTCTCTTTAAAGGTTCCGTATTTAGATATTACATTTTCTCTACTTTGCAGCATTAAGGAACACAATAAGGATATCATCCCTCCCGTTGTACAACAAACAGTATCGTATCTCAGAGACAATGGTAAGTGTGCACATGCTTTCTAGTTATTGGGGCCATGTCTATGTTGGGACTTAGAAATAGTTGAGTCACAACCACCGGCTTAGAGCGGCACTTCTATAAACTCACCGCCTCCCCTGACCAGTGTATTCTTATACATGTACAAGGCTTCATTTAGTTCTTTTCAGCTTGATATAGGTACATGTACTTTCATGTCGTTTAGGTACAGTGTATAGCTATAGGTGTGTGATGTTATCTGATGTCACAGGCATACTGCTAAAAACATCGGCAGGTGCCGCAGTAAGAGATATGCCTGAGCCCTTTAAAGGGAACACAGTGCTTTAACGCACCTGTGGCTATGCATGCACAGAATATACCCCTCTGCTGTTAGACATATATGATTGTGTGAGTGGCAAGCTACCAATTCTATCATTTGTGCATGTGCTTTTATTCCCTTGATACAGTGTCTTGTGAGTATGATTCCCCCGCATAGATGTCCCTTAGTGTGATGTACCTCAGTGTGATCCACCTACCTAACCAACTCTACTTCCCGACAACTGCCACCCTCCCCTTACACAATGTCCAGGTTACAGGTTCTCTAGTGAGCGCAGCCATGGTTATTGGCGCTGAGTGAGATAATGCACGAGATGAATGGCTGCGCACACTAGAGAACCTGTGACTCTGAAATACGAATGTGTTTTAACATACATGGCTGGTACATAGTTAGAGTGTCGTGAGGATATAGCCATTCTTCACGAGTTGGCGATATGCTATGATAACAAGTCAAACGGCATCAAGTCCAACACGTGAAGAATGAGTGTTTTGATGAATGAAGTGGATTTTTATACATCTAATACAGTTTTCCCAATTTATTCGGGCTACTTGGGTCATTTCTAACAGAGAAGCCTATTGCCCCTATCCATACATGAGCAGAGATAGAGAGGCTGCCATGTGCTGGCTGTAGGTGGGGGGATAGCCCTCTCAGAACCTTCTGGCTCCATACCAAACGTACCTTGTGTAACTGTGTTTGTGGTTTTGACTGCAACATATATTTTCCACATGACAGCAGTTGTGTGTCGGCCACAACAGGATTGTGGCAGGCTGTTGTAGACTGTCTCAACTTCTGTCAGTCACGAGGCAGTTACAACACAATCATCCACCTGTTGTTCACTCATGGATGAAACAGTAGAGTAGGGATAGATAGTAGGGATCTGGGTAGTGGTGGTGGTAGTAGAGCCGTCGATTTATGTTTTCATGTGGACGGAGAGAAAAGTTATGGTGTTCATAAAATTGTATGTGCGTACATGTACAGGTGATTCAGCAAATAACTTGATTAATCTGATATATTGCCTGACATTTTTCATTGTATAGAATAATGTTAATGTATTTCTGGTTATGGTGCTGATATTTAAAGCTACCGGTAAATTGTAGGACTTGTTTCTAAATTAACGATGTTAATGTTAAATTCCTAGCGGCAGATGTGTACGGACTTTGTGTACTTCAGAAATCATTACCAAAATGTGAAAATGAGACTTTTAATATCTATCTGAATACTTCGTTATCAACATCATGTGTTTGATATGTTCCAGGTTTGGAAACGGAAGGAATTTTCCGTCGGTCCGCAAACGCAAGTGTGCTAAAACAGGTGCAACAACAATTAAATGAAGGTCAGTTACTAAAGCAAATTAACTCTCCAAGCGGCAGAGTTCTATCATGATATGCATTATAATCCATACAATATGGGTAGTTGAAACCAGAGACATAGTCATGCATGTATGATTATGAAAATATGTTTACTCAAGCATACAAAGTAATATGAGAGATAAATATCATATTCGATAACTTATTTATTGATAAATGTAGATAATTAGAATGAGGCAACCAGTTTATTGACTGTATTGGTTTGCAGGTGAGGAGATAGACTTCAGTGGTCTCGGGGACGTGCACATCCCCGCAGCCATCCTGAAGAGCTTCCTCCGACAACTCCAGGAGCCCCTGCTCACGTTTGACCTCTATGACCACACGGTCCGGGTACAAAGTAAGTTCATATATCACTAATAGGTTTATAACTCACTTGCGGTAGAATTTTATATATCACTCATAGGTTTATAACTCACTTGCGGTAGGTTATAACTACCTTTATGAGGCTTACTTTGTAATGACGGTCCGGGTTACAAGTAACTTCTACGTCTATAACCTCGGTACTCTTGGTCAAAGTGTCATTTGGTGTTATACTGTTCGGTTAGATTCAGTGAATCCCGAGATATTAAAAGACAAAACAACCATTGGCCCACATATTCTTAACTACTAGTAGTTGATCTATCTACCGTTGTGCAACATAATGTTTCAATACAGTATCCCCTTTTGTTAGCATGATGTATGAATGCAACCCTGCGTAGTGACTCACCAATGTTGCATTCAAATATCATGCCACCTACCCGACCGGTCGGCATGATGCACCAATACAGTGCGAGCAAGGTACTTGCCAAACTGTGTTGGTGCATCATGACAAAAACTAGTCCTTAAGGCTTCATGCTGTCCCCAGAGGGTTAAATGAGCACGTGATTCTAGCTGCTCCTGTTGGTTGTGTGCAGGTCTGGACGAGAAGGAGAAGCTGGAGGAGATGAAGAGAATTCTTCATGACGAACTCCCAGAGGACAACTACTACGTCCTAAAATATGTCATCTCGTTTCTAGTTGAGGTGAGTGGATAAACGGTGATATTATATTCTGAGGGAAAAAATAGACTAGAGCGCAAGACAAGAACAGCCTGTCTATAAAGACATAAATGCTTTTTGAACTCCTTGCTAGTTTCCTAAAATAAAGACATACCGCGACATGAGGTTGATTAATTGCGAAACATCGGAACCGATTTCTCTCTCAAAATCGAGAAAACTTAATATTTTTAAAGGGGAGATGCGTGATGGTCCCATATGTAGCCCAACTGTTTGTATGGTGAGGATGTTTAACCTGTATGAGATAATAAATGCATACTGAAATATAATATATCCCACTTTTTTGCGCTGAAGGTCACATCGCACCGAGACAGGAACCTGATGACGCCCCAGAACTTGGCCATCGTGTTCGGCCCCAACCTGATGTGGTCCAAGAGTAACGCGTCGCTCGCCTCGATGGGTTACGTCAACTCCTGCTGCCTTCTACTCATACTACATTATGATGAGCTCTTCTCCAAGTGAGCAGCTCACTAGTCCAGTGGCTACACCTCACCACAAGACTTTGTGGGGCGTCTTGGGGACAGACTATACTACATACAGCAGCGGGGGTGGAGTCAAGGACATGGACATGTGTGCTGGCTTGGTGGGTGGGTGGGTGGGGAGAAGCTGTGGATGTGGTGAGGTTACTATGGAATCCCTTTGTAGATAGAAACAGACTGTGCTACAGTAATCTATTGGTGCGAGTATGGTCAATTTGGGGATTGGGTAGTTCTTGTATATTTTGAGGGAGGACGGGGTGGGGCATGGGAGGGAGAGGTACCGAAGAAAAAGAATTTTTGCGGCATAGGAAAGCAGACAGAGTGAGAGGAAGCAAGATCATCAGCAGTTCCTTCCACTGGAGCAGCTCAGATGAAAACACCGGGGGACGAGTTACTGGAACAACCCATATGGTGGTTCAACGGATGTCAACTGCTCGCAAGCTGAAATATGGCTACAGCAATTACTTCGCGTTTCATCGAGGTGTCCCTAAAAGTCTGCTCTTCTTCACGATAACCAGAAGCATACAAGCCTACAGTTCACAATCACAAAGTCTCATGTCTAATTCCAAATTCTATTTTCTATCATTACTACATTAAGAGCCAGTGGCTGAGGTATCTTATGTTGGGCGATGCAGAAAATATACTGCATAATAATTCTTTGTAAATAGACACGTCTTCACACTTAACAATGGAATGAAACCCAAGTATTTGATGTAGGATATGTAACCACAGAAACACACTTCATAAGTAGAGAAAATTGGTCCTGTTTAGATAATTTACTGAACTGTGGTGAACTGAGGGTAATGGTGTATTTTAAATACCAGGTAATACATTTAAATGTTCTTGTGAGTTCTTCTTTTGTTGGGGAGTGACATGATGAAACGCATGGACGGTACCTAGTGGAGTATCAATGTGGATATGGATGTAAAGTTATCACACATTTTCAAGACTTTGTTAGTACAGTGCATGTACACGTGGGTTTGGTTCTGGGCGGGGTAGGTTTTCATGTACATACTATATTCACCAGCATGACACGGGCCGCGTGTTTGTAACGCTGCCCCGGTGTCATGTATTTGTATAATCATCCACCCATGTTTAATCAAAATAGATGTCCAAAGATGAATTACTACTACTTGTCATGTAGAAAAGTACCAATCTCCTTAGAAATACAACCCTCCCCATTTATTTGAGAGGTGTTATTTTCACATGCGGATATTCTGTTTTCAGGGTCACTACAGGTTTCAGCCTAAGGTATTTTCTAAATGGCTCCACCCATAGTAAATCACGCTGTATAAAAGATACCGGTCGTTCAAAATATGTAGGTAATCATTCAGTGTTACATAATGAATAGTTAGCATTTCAAAGCTGGGGATTAGAATTATTTTGACATTGGTGTGTAACAGGGTTGGACACATCTCATCTTCACTGGTGCGTAACGTCTTGTGATAATACCGGCTTAGCGTAAGTTATGATTTTGTTTTAAGTTTAGAATAAATATCATTATTTCAATTTGTATGTGTATATGACATAGATGTATATTGATGTAGTCTTGTTATAAAGGATCGTATTTTATTCCCAAGCTGGAGTAGGTATTGACCCGATATTGGATGTAGTTGGAGCTGAACGATATGTTGCAGAGTTCTTGTATGCTAGCTAGACATCACTGTAAACTACAATAATGGACAAGGGATGGTTTCAGGCTACTTGGCGTTTCAAACAGTAGACTAGGATTTAATGCTGTTTTATGTCGATATTAACTGCTATTGGATGGTAATATAAACACAGTGATGTATGTATACATAGTATCCCTGAAGTGCTTGAAAGAGTGAATCTTTCAGACTTTGTATATGAAGTGTAAGCGTCTCAGTAGGTAATAATTTGACACTTAAGCGATCATTCCACCAGAGCCGATTAAAAAATCGGGGACAATCGGGACCTATGTGTAAAAGAAGAGCAGAATTTTTTTGTAGGTGTTATATAGCAAAATTATATAATCCGCAAAATAAAATTGTTTTAATTTTGCGGATTGCGTTAGAACCAATGGCTCACGATCGTCCCTGATCTGGAAATTGGGATCATCGGCTCTGGTGTGAGCAAAGCTTTTAGACGGTGAGAAATTGAAAAATGACAAAATGATACTATAAATAGATATGTATTACAGTATGTTTCTCCGCTGTATGTATACATATTTGACAGAAAACTTTGAAGAAATTGAATGAATAGCTGCATTTAGCTGTACTACAAATCTGAAATCCATCATTAGTGAGTAGATCTATAATATATAAAAAGATACTTAATAACAAATTTAAACTTATATTGATGTCAGCTGTGGGCGAGGTGAAGTTTACCTTGTTTTGATGAGGTTTTTATCACCATGAAAGTGCAATATTTTAAGAGCTCATCAAAAGCCCAGTTTCTCCACAAATGCTGATTACATTTTTTGTTGTTGCTGATAACTTGTCCACATAATATTGTTTTATGAGCACACAGGTAATTCTATGTCGCTTAGATCCATAGCTACTTTTCTAAGTAGGACATGTTTTGTGATACCTTTCTGACTACTTGGCAATATTGTTGGAGGTGTCTACAGGATTGGTGTCCCTGTGGATTCACCCACCACCACCCCGCCTCATGGCGGCATATGCCATAACTAGGACGCGGTGCTGCCACAAACCAAACCACTTTTGTCATTACCAGAAGTGGGTTAAGGAACTGCAAAATGTCTGCGGCTGGGTACTAAATGTAGACCCGTCTAGAACCCAGCCTCTTATCTGAAAATGGTTGCATTGTTTGTTATTTCAAAACCTGCCCAGCCTTATTAGTTGTGTTACAGAGCTTTTAAGTGAAAATAACACTATAAACCTTGTTATCCTCATAATTAAATATTTTCTTTTTTTTGTCCATCAGACATGTATGATATGTACAGTAGTAGTCTACCTTTATAGATTCTTATTGTAATGAAGTCGGATCAAAATGTACACAATAATGACTAATTAAATAATTGATTGGAAGGTTAGGTCTGTGACTTATACCTGAAGTGTATGTTAAATACCTGCATCATGATTATAAATGTATCCAAACTGATGTTGTTTGGCTCCAACTCCCTTTGTTTAATGCAGTTTTCCTATCATCTTCTGTTCATATGTATCTATAAACCTGTATAGTGTTTTGTATATTTGTGTAGAAAACAGGTTAAATCCCAGACAAATTGTATAAATTTGTAGAATATGTTCGGATTATCAGATTTGACAAAAACTGTATTATATATTTCGTTAATGGTTAACAAATCTGACAATACAAATTGGAGACCTATAAAATTTAGGTTTCTTTATGAAAGGTTGGTATATGATAAAAATATTTCTTCCTTGTAATAAATTAGACATCTTGAAGAGGGCAAAGGACATTTATCTTATTTTACTAGACTGTACATAACTTACACATATCACCCTGCAACCAAACAGGGTAACCTAACGAACAAAACATATTTTTGGAGCTTTGGTGAAAAGACAAATGAAACCTTAATGTAAGAAATTGTTATGCTATTCAAATAGAAGTATCTTCTTGGTGGACCCCATAACACGATCACAGACTTATCTGTGCCCCTTCTTATGTTATACAAGAAACCCAAATAAAATACAACTTGCGAATATAATATCAAGATGGCTTTTGTTTCCTTTGTTTCCTGGTCAGCTGACTTCGCTGGATTGGAGTACCACATTTGGGACATTTTTTGCAGTTCCCGTGGTACTTGTGACCACATGTCGCCAGGGTAAACCCTTAATTTTGAAAAAAAAAAAAAAAAAAAGAAGAAGAAAAGTCTCTTGTCTGCCTGCTCTGCTTGCCTGAGGAGTGGCTACACCCCTCCCATGGTGGAGAGTTCCACTGCTGCTGCCAGGGAGAGGCACTAGGTGGCAATGATAGTTCCTCACTAATATGTGGATAACTTCCACGGAAGTTATGCCTTACATATCAAGATGGCTTTTGTTTCCCTTGATCCCCTGAACGCCATAATCCTGAGCACTTGCAGCCTGTGAAAGAAAGTAGGCTGCAAAACAGTTGTCCTCTGTTGGCTACTGTAGTACTCCAGGAGTGTTAAATATCACCGGAAACTTTAAATTCTGAGGTTTTTATCTTTACGGTAGTTCCTGGCATTCGTTACTTCATTCGAAATTTCTTTCTGTTTATGTAGTCGGGGGTGGAGGGGGGACTTCAGAAATCTCAAAATACATGAAATTGTACATTAAGTCATATCCAAGGGCTTGGAGTAGATCTTTAGAAGTATACACTTGAAATGGTGCCTCCTCTCCATATATTGCAGGTTAAATGCCACTGGAAATCGCCAATAATTATGTGCTTCCCAGTGGGCACAAAACCTTGATTCAACGTTGAAAAATAGTTGATATAGGGTAACAGGGTAGATCAACCTGTTTTCAACATTGATGCAATGTTGCAATTTCAAGGTTGTCAACCAACACCTGTTTCAACACTGATGCAATGTTTGGATATCAACTTTGAATTAACCATGGGGTTTCCCACCTTTCCCACTAGGTGCCTCCACAACCTACCCCTTAGCATTTCTATCTCCATGCTACATCAATTTTCCCTAATTGTTAGCTCTTATTTTCTCATCAATGTATACAATTGATCAAAATGTCATTCATTTTCATTGACAACTACGGTGTGTGCATTTGGTTGACATTTGGAAATAGATGACAAGAATACATGCATGGTTTCAGTAAGACACCCTTTATGTTGCTAAGAATGATAGATAAAGCCTCAGTCATGACCAGGTCAGTTTGAAATGGATGTGAATGCCTCTTAGCGTGATCATCAGAGGTCATTCATGTACCCCTACCATGGATAGTGCTAGAATTAGCATTTAATCTTGGAAAAATGGGGGGGGGGGGTGTTGTAGTGAAAATATATAAATTGAAGGAATGAGTCTACATAAGAATACTGTATCTAATATACTGAATCTCAAATTATGCATCAGCAGTCAATATCAAATCAAAGTAAATCGTTTTATCATGTTGATTCGTTGTTGATTTACAATGGTCATATCAATGTTCAATCACTGATGAATGATCAACGTTCATGACCTCATCAATATCAACAAAATGACAACCCTGTATCAACTGTTGATATTATGTCGCTACACACATTGAATCAACATTGAATCAACTGAAGTTTGCCCACTGGGTTCTGTGCCCCCCCCCCCTTGCACATTGCAGGCAAAGTGCAACTTAATTACCTGGCGGAAGGGGTTGATAATCTCAGAAATGTAGCCCTAATTACCCCTAGAGGCCACCCATTGCAGGCACATCACCAACTCAAGTTCTCCAAATGGTTGCTCTAAATGCCCACTCCACGTAATATTATTACACGCACAATGAAGGATAATGTATTCTCACGGTTGCTCTAATTCTCTGTACCCATTGTGGGCACCGCTCCACATTCAATTAGGGCGTTCAGGCCATTTTTATTGAGTGCAGAAAATTCACGTTTTTTGTACAGGATAGATAGACAGGATCTTAACAAAGAGAATTCCGAAAGAATTGTGAATCCATCACCACTAGAACATAGTTAAATTGGGTTTTCTTTGCAAAAAGTAAGGTGTTTTGGGAGGACAAGAGAGCCCTGTCTAACCATGCAGTGGATCGGTCCTGAAATACCACTCCCCTGCTACAGTGTGAGTGGCAGGGATCCAGGTGCAGTGGAGGGTGACTTACATAGAGAATGTACTACTCCTAAGGAAAGGTAAATCTGGTGGCCAATTCTTTTCCAATCACTTTGTTCTTCAGACAGGAGATAGTAAACATATATGGGAATTAAATGTATGATCCCACATTTTTATGCCCCTCTATTTTAAAGGTGATTCCATGACTTTTAGGAAATATTTTGCTGTAGATCTGGATCTGGTAGTCCATATAACATGTGGGATATATGTAAATGTAGGCCTATATCTTAGCAGCATTACAATCCAATCATTCAGGAATTGACTGCACAAATACCCTCTGCCAGAAATCTATTCTAGTACAGGGCAGTTGCTGGGCAGCTATCAATTACTAGTGCCAAAATGTAGGCCTGCACAGGGAGCACACACTCCCCACTTTCTACTTACTCATTCATATAAAACCACAAGTGGAAATGTACAAATCTTTGCAGAAACTACACATTGTGTAGAATGAAACCATGGCTTTCAGATAGTGTGAACATAACTGTGTTTTTTGGAGTCAATTAGCCATAAATGAGACATGAGTGTAAATAGAGGGTAAAACTGCTGGTTGTCTGTGCCATGGCAGGCCGCTCTGAACACCCTACACATTCTTTAATTCTAAGGCTAGATCTAAGCCCCTTCCACATATTGCAGGCACATTGCCAACAGAAATCCTATCCTCCATAATTATATTGTCACCAAATGTCTCCGAAAGATGGCCCTTATAGCTCCATATTTCTTGAACAATTGAGAAATAGGCTTAAGTTAAATGTCCCCCCCCCCTCCCTCCACATTACCCAGGTTCGGTCCGTATGGGCCCTGTGGACCTGCTGACCAGCCTTCGGCTGTGTTGGTTTTAAAACTATATCATCATATCTCCACATTATATTTCCTGAAAACAGTTGTAATAACTTCACTTATGCTAAATCCCCTGTGATGGAAAAAAAATCCGGTAACGATATCAACCAGAAACGTCCCATTTGTAAAATTTATCAATTTAAGCTTTGCCTTGGATCGGGTGTACTTTGAGCCATGGAGGAACCTTCATTTCCGTTGCCAATGGAATTCATTTTTGTTAATAATAACGTTTATTGATTGATCCACTGCAGAAGCTGCAATAAAGATCTCCAACATGGGAATGATATGCAAAGTATTGAGATCAATTATTACATACTTTGATGTAAATTTTCTATATTACATTAACAATTATATGATGATAACTAAGATGACAAATAGTAATATCATCATTGGAGAGAATACTCAGCCTCAGTCACTGGGAAAACTGGCAAGTTCATGTATGAAAAACTGAGGTCACCCCGGAGATATCGATATGTCTCACAGTGGTGTACACTCACCCAGCAAATTAGTTTGACTTAGTTTCTGGAATGTGCACTTTGTGTGACTGTGTCCTATGGAACTAATTGGCACAATATGACACAATACCCCATAGGACAAGAAGTGACACATACTCACACATATTCACACAAATTCACACATATTCACACAGCAACTTGTACCATGGCACAAAAATGTTTCCAACCATATTGTTTCATTTTTTTGATTTTTTTGAAAAAGAAAGGAAAGTCTGTTTAGTTTGTAATACTCATTATATTTAGAAGGTGGCATAGGGCACCATGGCAGAAATCTGTTAGTGCACTCCTTGCTGTATATGGGCATACTATCTCATTCAACAAGATTCCTACCATGGTAGTGTAGGCCTGATGAAGTTGTGTACAATTCATGCCAATTATCAGCTGTATACACATGTAACAAAAGGTCAGATCTTTATCCAAACAAGATTACCAGAGGAAAGGTGTCTGTGGTCTGTCCCTCTTAATGCCGCTTTAATCAAATCATATGGTGTGTTTTTCAATCACTAATGGAACTTGATAGAATTAGAGGTGTATAGCTAGGTCTGAGTTGCATTGACAACATGTTATTATGGTTATAAACAATGAAAATGATTCCATTTCACCCATGAGAATAACAAGGAACAACAAAGATGACACCTGGTGTCAAAACCATGCACTATTCCAACCTGACAAAGTGATAATGGTTATGTTTGAAGATGTGTGAGTGTGTGCCAGAAGGGAAACTAGGTGACACTACATCACACAAATACCTGTTATGTGTGACACCAGGTGTCATCAAAGTTGATTGTACCCCTTTTCCTGATTAAAGAGAATGATTTTCTCTAGCTATAAGTATCTAAACAGGGTCCCAATGTATTGTGAATCAGACAATGCACCTGTCCTTCTATTAACATTCATTATGTAAATAAATAGATGCCATATCATTTTAATGAAAGCAGCATTAAGAGGTCCAGATGCTAGACACCTTTCCTCTGGTCATCATGTTTGGATAAAAGCCTGGCTATCTCCTTCTGCTCATGTGAACTCTTATGTTGATGGTTAAATGGTACATATATTCATCAGCCTATGTTGAAATGCTAGGAACCTGATCGAATGAGTTTGTACAAACCAGCAGCACACACACCAATAGTGTGCTATGACTATCTATGTCAAATACTGCTGGTTGTAAAAAGTATAACAGTATTTCCTATCTTTTAGTAATTCATAATAAAACTAAAAATACATGACTAAACATTTTGGTTTAGGGCATTATATTTTGTCATTTGGTGTGAATAAGCTTTTTAAAAATCTGTCAGAACTGTGTGAATCTGTTCCATGGAACACTGTGTCAGTGTGTGTGAGTCTGTTACATGGTATACATGTCACACAAAATGCACGAAATGAGCACACAGTTCCAGGGGTAAAACAGGGTGAAACAATCTGGAACTAATTTGCTGGGCAGTATTTATGTGATAGAATCATGTAGGACTTTGGATGCGTGCAAAATGGGGGAGGGGCACAATTCCAATGAGGCCCATGCCATGTTGGGAGGGAGGTATGTCACCCAGGTCTCCCTCTTTATACTTGAGTATATAGTGAATCACTAGTGCATATTAAAGCACACTCCATCCCAAAACAGGTTGACCATGGGAATTTGACCCGCCCCATACTCCCATAAGTGTGTCACCGTGTCAACATCCAGGTGTAGTATAGGTGTTGCAGCACAACATATGGAGGACCTACAGTCATCACATAGTTAAAAGGATCTTTGCACTAACAACACAGCCATTTCCCCCTCTTGGAACCAGTATCAGGAACAACTAATTTCTAAAGGTATAGTAGTCACTTGAAGTACATAATTATTATCTCACATTGATGTCCAACAAATACATGAGGTTTTAGTCGTACACTATGATACACTACATTGTGAATCTAGTGCTTTGATAGACTCATGATCCCCTGTGCAACCTGTATCTGTATCATAACCGTTATCTGTATCATCAACATATAGATGTTGGCCATCCAGGCGCTATCTGTAAGACACGTTATGTGTATCAATGCATGTGTATCAACAAGGTGTTATCTGTATCAAAGATTATATAGGCCTAGTGTACCTTCTGACGGTAAGTGTATCGAAATAGGTTTAACAGTGACATTGTTTTATATTTCATATAAAGAGATTTTTCTTATTTGCAAATTGTCAAGAAGTCAATTCAAATTTTCTACAAATGGCCAATCTGGAAGGAAAGACGTAAAAAATCATGAACTTTCTTAAATATTATGGTCAATTTCGTGAGAAACTAACCCAATATTGAGAAAGAACTTCCTAAAAATGCTAATTTAGCGAGAAAAGTGTAAAAGAAGAAATCATGAAAATGCCAACTTTATTGAATATATATGTCCAATTTGGCCAAAACCTGGCAAAAAGTCAAATTTCCTAAAAGTGGCTAACTTGGTGAGGTCAAACATCATGAAAAATTTATATTAAAAAAAGGCCACACAAGAGAGAAAAGTGTCAATAATTGTGAAAATGTCAAGCTTGCAAAACATGGCCAATTTAGGGAGTGATCATTTTTTATCAACAGGGGGGGGGGGGTTGGTTTGGGGAGGGGCAAAAAAATTTGGACCCCTTGACCGGGGGGGTGTAAAAAATTTGGACCCCTCTTGGGGGGGGGGTGAAAAAAATTTAACCTGTTTTGGGCCAAAAAGCCCGCGCGTTACAATGCTTCAAAGGGCCCGCCCGCGCGCCGATTTCCGACCCGTACGGGGGGGGGGGGTAAAAAATTTCGACCCATTGACCGGGGGGGGTGAAAAAAATTTCGCGCGCTCCGCGCGGAAAACCACCCCCCCCCCTGTTGTTAAAAAATGATCACTCCCTTAGCGAAATACCGGTAGTCTCAGAAATGTTGAAAAATTGGAACTGCCTGAAAATACCATCCCATGCGGAGGGGGATTCAGAAAATGGCTGCCAAGAAAGGTCAAGATAATTATAATCAGAGCACATATATGTAGGACAATTGTAGGGCAGGAAGGACAGGGTTGTGGCCATATTACTCCCTTTTGACACATTTTAGAGTCTTGATACAGATAGCGGTTGCTCTTAAACCACCATCTGTAGTAACATCGCTATCTGTAACAACCATAGGCCTACCATTGGGAGGGCAGGTCCGCCCCCTTTTCCAACTCCACCACCACCCCTTGTTGTTAAGAAATGAATACTCCTTGTATACTCCTTGTATGATACAGATATGATACAGATAGCGGTTGGATGTGCCTATTCATAATGAACAAGAACTTGTAACAGATAGCGTTGGTTACTACAGATAGTGGTTAAATGGTTACTACAGATGGCGTTTTTTATACACATAGCGGTTGGATGGTCAACCTCTATACATGCATGTTGTTGATACAGATAGCAGTTATGATACAGATGGCGGTGCATGGTGCAGATAGCGGTTGTACATCCCCACTGCATCATCTCATGGTCCCTGCAAATAATAGCTTTGGGGAGTGTTGGGGGTGGTGGGTAGTGGATTGGAAGGATTACTACATAGTACACTGGAATGCAGACGTTGAAAAAAAGTTATTGTCGCGGTTTTGACCATGTCTTCAGGTACTTCTTTCAAGTGTACAATGACATATTGAACTGCAGATATTCCAAATGAATTCTTTCTTGTCTAAAGTCTTTTTCTTTGTCTTCCTCAGTTTATATCAAATAAAGCTGGCATGACTGACTTCAAGGTGCCAGGTGAGCACATCTATAATGGCATGGTGATGGCAGGCATCTTCTCACCAGGAGTGTTGGACAGAATACCAGACTTTGAATTCCATACAGATGATGTCCTCATTGCTACCTATCCAAAAGCTGGTAGGTATTACTTATGGAAAGTAGGAATTGAAATATACTGATAGAACCATTCTTTCATAGTTACAATATAGAAAGTGATGCTTTTGGAGGAAATTAAAATGATATCTTGTGTATACCTATGGCCATCGCAGGAATAAAAGCAAAACTATGATGGCTATGCAGCATTTCCTTCATTTGAGGTTGTAGTCCACTCTCACCTGACCTAGTGGAAGTGTCATGGTAGAACCTTTTAGAACTACTCCCAGCAAATTCGCGTCATCATGCTTCATGTTTGGTGATCCATGGTGAGTGGATTTTGAGTGATAACGCACTGTGTCATCTTGAGTCATCTTCTGTCAACTCTCACTCAACATGGCCCATCATCATCAATGTCTCACACATGATTCTCACTCACTGAGTGAGTATGGGTCACCCCTTGTCAGCTCTCACTCAGCATGGCTAGTCCTCACCCATGTTGCCAGCATGGTCCTCACTCACTGCTTGACTATGTGCCACTCACTGTCAATTCTCACTCGGCATGACAAGTCATCACCCATGTTGCCAACGTGTGACTATGTGCCACCCCATGTCAACTCTCATTCATGATAGAGATCCCTCACCAGGATGAAGAGACCATGGAAGTTGTATGGATGCATGCTGTTTGTACTTTGCAGATAGGGCATAGACATTAAATGTTGATTTGATTGGTTTTAAAGGGTTAGACCTCTAGGAGTAGAGCATGTAGTTCATAACTCTGCTGCTAAACTGTGCTACTCAAATTCCAGATCGATTTTTACTTCACAAGTTTTACACCAGAGGGCAAAAGTATGTGACCCAGGTGATTTTACCCTAATCCTGGTGACCCTTCAGATGTGGCTGTGAACAAGTCCCCATGCACACCAAAGGCCTGCTAGTAGACTGAGTGTGCTAACAGCCTTCAGACATACACTGTAAAAAGTGTTTCTAATTTAAACACATAAATTTATCCAAACACATTAAAGTTTAACACTTTCACTAAATCTCAGCATCTAAACACTTTCTTCTGTCAGCAGGTACAGGGATATTGCCGCTGGTGATGGATGGGCCTACAAAAGTGAAACAATAGTGGGCAAGGCCAGTTTGACTGGCTCACTGGAATATTCTGGACAGCACTATCTACTCATTATTGTGGACATTTCCTAAATTACCATGGATGTTAAACAACATTATAGGTACTGTATTTGACTAAGAAGAGGCTGTATATGGGCGAGAGCCTGTAGGAGGAGTAGGAGGATAATACCAGTGGGCTAGCCAAACTGCCATCACACACCATTTTTCACTGGTGCAGCTCACCCATCACTGGCGGCCATATTCCTGCACATGTTTACAGAAAAAAAGATAAGATTTTGCCATCAATATGTTTGGGTGAAAGTGTTTAAAGTTCATACACATGTTTTACAGTGTATGGGTGAAGGGTGCAGTGAGCAGTGGGACCAGGTGATCATGCTGTCCTGGCCAGGTGACTTTAGTAAGGGGACCATGAATCAGGCTTTGCTTGGAATTAAATAGTCTATAAAAGAATGATAAAACTATAGCACCCTCTTAGATTTGATGATTACATATTGACTTCTAGGTATACACATTGTGCAATGATATCGTTGTGTATAGAATCTGATGTTCTTTTTTTACCCAAAATAATAGCATGTGGCATATTCAAGGGGGAGTATACCGTTTTCTGTGGGCACACTGGTGGCAGTCAGTACACTGGTGGGTATCACTAGTACCCAATACTATACCACTGGCAAATACGGGATAGCTCTCCCACGTGAGAGGACAGACGTTCAGAGCGTTATCTTAATAAGACTATTAAGACTACTTTAGTACCTGAAGTCGCCACTTTACCTATATGGCGGTGTGTATTGACTGAGGGAGTCTGGGTTTGTATTTACTTATATGTCATATATATATATATATATATATATATATATATATATATATATATATATATATAGTTTCAAAAAAGAAAAAAGAAAAAAAAGGGGGTGCGGGGGCAGAGCCCCCGATACATACAGCAATGTTACCAACTTACAGTGGTGCCACATACGGGAGGCAGGGGGTGATAAGCGGACAACACACCATGCACTCACAGACTCTGTAAGTAGGTCAGAATCTGTAAGGATGGCTCCACCTGTCGAATTGTTCAGGAAATAATGTTAAGACTATTAAGACTGTCTTAATAGTCTTATTAAGATAACGCTCTAAACGTCTGTCCTCTCACGTGGGAGAGCTATCCCGTGCGTGCATACCACTGGCAGAGTGCAACTGCTGGTCACACCAGTGCAACTTGTCTAGACCAGAGGACTGCTGGAAAGGAACAACAAGCAAACTATTTGTTGGTTGCCTGAGCCTTTATACATGGGGTACTGGTGCTGGGGTATATAGGCTCACAGGGCTAGGATATACCTGCATGTGGTGGATTCTGTTTGGGGGATTCTAAATATAACTGGAGTGTTATATAAACTCAACAACCCTGCCAGAGAATTTTACGATTTAGGTTGAGTTTGCTGGCCCTTTAACCCATATATGAACCAGCTTATTTATACAATTGTAAACATTATGGAAAAAGAGAACAAAATGATAGTCAACAATATGATTTTAGATTCATTATTAAGACATGATAGACAATTTCATTTGTCTATGGGACATAGCATTGATTTGGAAACATCTATATTTTACGCAGTATTTAGACATTGATTGACCTTAGTCTGTCATGAATCTGAAAATATGATGTGCAGTGACCATTATGGTAGGACACTATCATGAGGAACTGCTAAGAATACTTAATATGAAGGTAAAACAGATGTTGCAGTGAGTGATAATAGGGACACATGCTACATCTGATCAAGCATGGCAGGTTATGACACATGAGTGACTGTGGGTCACTCCCTGGCAGCTCTCACTCAGCATGATTCATCATCACCCAACATGACGCACTATGTAAGTTCCTGTGTTCTGATTGGTCCATTTCAAATTTCCCGCCATTTCCTTTGTTCTCAGTGCATAGCATCTAGCATTCACAACAGACAGACAGAGGCAGGCAAGGAGAACAGATGTATAAGGTGGGTTGTCCTACAGTACTCCTAGTGTGAATTCTACTTACATATGATTGTGAATTCTGCAGTAGCATGAATTACTATTGTCTACTATGTCTTTATTCATCTCTAATATATTTATATTAATTCATTTCAGAATGAGAGGATTTCAAGGAACAATATATATATTTACAACAGACACAAGAATAGAAGATGAAAATGGAGCCAGCAATGGAGATATAACCACACAAGAAACTGCATGGACATGGAAACAGGACCAAACAACTTAATTGATGTTATCAATAAAGTAAAAATTTAATAAACAATGTATGAGTGTTGGTGAGGCTGCATCATGACACATGTGTGAGTGTGGGTGAGGCTGGGTGATGACACATGTGTGAGTGTGGGTGAGGCTGGGTGATGACAAATGTGTGAACATGAGTATGACCAGGTGATGACACATGGGTGAGTGTGAGTGAGGCCAGGTGATGACACATGAGTGAGTGTGAGTGAGGCCAGGTGATGACACATGAGTGAGTGTGAGTGAGGCCAGGTGATGACACATGAGTGAGTGTGAGTGAAGCTGGGTTATCACTCACACTATGTGACTCATTTTTGATTCAAACAATGCATGGGTGAGGGGCTGACAACCTATCACCCACAGTGGCTCATATTTGCTGGGCTTCGTTAGCCAAGTTCACTTCCCATTTGCTTCCATCTGCTGTCAATTTTGAGGGATATATAGATCTAAACCGTTTGCTACTAGGCAGTGAGGTACTTACCCTAGTAGTTAATTTGGAAATAATTTCACATCGTTCTATAATGAGGTAATGAGGGTATTGTCAATTGTCATGTAAATCACATGTGACATTTGTCTACTGTGTCACTCTAAATGATTAATGTAATGGTGACTGTTTTAAACATAAATTGCAGGTACCACATGGCTTCAACAGATTACTTGGCTCATCCTGAATGCAGCAGATATAGATACTTCAAGAAAAGTACCTATTCATGAGCGATCCCTTTTCATTGAAAAAGGTGATGATATTGATGTGCTGCCTCAAGTAAAATCCCCACGAGTGATCAAAACGCATCTGCCATACAGCTTCTTCAAAAAGCCTATAGAAGGAGAGGCTAAAACCAGATTCAAGACGGTTGTAGTGATGAGGAACGTCAAGGATGTACTTGTGTCCTACTACCACTTCTATAAGATGAACGGTGAACTTGGCAACTTCAAGCAGGATTTTGATGCATTCTTTAACTTGTTCAAAGACAAGAAACTTGTCCATGGTGATTATTTTGACCATGTCCTGAGTTGGTGGAATGCGCGGGGAAACCCAAATTTATACTTCCTAAAGTATGAGGACATGAAAGCAGATCCTACTAGGGAGATCATGAAGTTGTCATCTTTCCTCGGGAAGACGTTAACTGACCTGGAGGTTGAGGCAATTGTCAATGAATCCTCCATTGAATCTATGCAGAAAAATCCTATGACTAACATGTCACTAAATCCTTTGTTTGACTTCAACATTTCCAAGTTCATTCGGAAGGGCCAGGTTGGTGACTGGAAGAATACTTTTTCTGAGGAGCAGGTAAAATATGTTGACAGCCGCAGTGAGAAAGAGCTAGCTCCAAATGGTATATATTTCTAATGTGACTCTGTATGCCTGAGCAAAATAACTAGTTAAATTACATAGTTGACACAACAGAAGAAATTTAATTAACAAATGAGACATTTGCCCCTTTATTCAACAATAACACAATTATAATCCTAAACAAGAATTGCGGTTGTTGCTGCGTAAAAAATGCCTCAGGCACTGTGTGATGTCAGTGCGACGAAGTGTGACATCACAACATCACACTGTTTTAATTAATTAAAAGGGCAGAGCTAGCTCCAAATGGTATATATTTCTGATGTGACTCTGTATGCCTGAGCAAAATAACTAGTTATTGCATAGTTGTCACAACAGACGAAATATGATTAACAAATGAGATATTTGCCCCTTTATTCAACAATAACACGATTATAATCCTAAACAAGAATTGCGATTGTTGCCGCGCAAAAAAATGCCCCAGGCACTGTGTGATGTCAGTGCGACAAAGTGTGACATCACATCATTCTGTTACAATTAATTAACCTGTCGCTATACCAGGCAGATACACAATTAGAATAGCTGTTGCTAGGCAACCAGCTGTATTTAGCAACAAACCAATAGAACCATTGAAATCCTTGGGTACATGTTTGGGGCGGGGGGGGGGGGGGGTAGGTATGACTATAATCAACCTCAGGACCATGGGAATGTGTGTTGCTAGGTAGAGAAACAATTAGAAAAGCTGTTGCTAGGCAACCAGCTCTATTTAGCAACAAACCAATTGAACCATTGAATTCCTTGGGTCCATGCTAGTGGGGGTGGGTATGATTATAATCAACCTTATAGTTGGGGATCCAAGCGGGCAAAATGTCATTATCTAACTTTGACCTGACATGGAGACCAATACTTGATATGAAGGCTGGATCAGGGTAATTTGAGTATGCTGTATCCGGTTCTGCCATGTGTTAAGCTGTATCTAGGTCGGAACAAGGTCATATCTAAGGTCAAAGGTCACAATTTATGTCTAGTTACACATATTTCCATCTAAATACCAAAGCTATTGCAGATAGGTAAGTAAACTTTTATACTATTATCATACTCTCGTACTGGATACATAGGTCAAGCTGTATCTAGGTCGGAACAAGGTCAAATCTAAGGTCAAAAGTCACAATTTAGGTCTAGTTACACATATATCCATCCAAATACCAAAGCTATTGTAAATAGGGAATTAAACTTTTATAATATAATCATACTCTCATACTGGATACATAGGTCAAGGTCAAGGTCCTGACTTTGACCTGACATGGGGAACAAAAGATGATGTAAAGATTGAATCCCCATGTGTTCTCATCAATCAATCAATAAAGGTTGAATTAGATTGGGACTATATGTGGGACAGGTTAAATGCTGGGGAGAACCGACAACTACAATATATACAAAATAAATCTTTAAGGATTATATATAAGGTTAAATTAGAAGAAAATCCCCTAATGAACACTATTCAAATGCATAATGAGAGTAATTGTATGTTTTTAGATAAAAGGAGGAAAATACACCTGCTGTTCTATGCTTTTAGCTTGGCTAAAAACATTAATTATTTAGATAATAGGCCTATTGCTACTAGACGACATGATGGTAGAAGGTTGTTGGTACCCCCCCACATTGAAGCCAATTGTTACTCGCAGCGCACGATACAGGGCTATTAATTTGTGGAATAATCTAAAAGCTAAGTACACTGTGATAGAAGACCTTTCTGAGTTTAAAAAGGCAATTAAACTAGACATTGACTCATGTTTTATGTGAAAATTTGACATATATATTATAGTAATGTCATAATTGTAAATGTAACCTTTATATGTACTCATCTCATCTCATCAATTCATTGACGACTGTTCGATATAAGAACTTTATTTTTTTACCATATTTGGCTCTATTGTGATGATGTATATTGACTGCTATGGCATAATTATTTCATACACCATCGAGACTGACAAAAGAAGAGGTCTTGATGGAAGAACGGCAATGCGCCGAATCATTGTAATTACATATGTAATCAATTACCTGAATAAATACATTTAAAAAAAAAAAAAGTGATCAGAGGGTGCTAGATCAGATAATGCCATGTGCATAGCTATATCTAGATCGGAACACTGTTAAAACAGGATGAACTAATAGACTATGGTGACATAGCTTTATGCAGACAAATAGGAAATAGGCTTAAGGCTATATGTAGCCTTAGACCTATAGGGCCATAGAATGATGGAATGGGCTTAAGCCAATATATACTTTTGAGACCCTATGGGACTTCAAAAAACCCATCAAATGTGATTATCCAAACTGTCTGATGATTAGTTTCATCTTGGTTTCATGATATATAGATCTATTATCCAGACACTGAAAGTATCATGTCAATAATAGACATGATTCAAAATGCCACCCTTAAAGTCTTAATGATTAGGCTTCTAATTGGTTTTGACCAAGTTCAAGGTCATTTATATGTTTAATAATTTGTTGGGCAAGGTGGAATTTTTGCATTTCTGAATTTGTTGTTATTAAAGGATAATGCCTGTTAAGATACTCCAGATTTAACAGTCTTTCCCTCTTACCACATTCGACCATGACCTTTCTCAAGGTCATATAACATAACACAAGTTGAGTCCTAAATGCATGATTTAGCAGTAGCTGATATTTGGGTATTGACTTAGGCAGCTATTGTTTAAGTATAGATATATTTTTATTACCTGTACGTAACAAGTATTGTCCATGTAAACCCTGTCTAAATGACCTTGAACCTAATCAAGGTTAACCATAGTGACTCAAGTGCTGACACACATGTACACTTAGATGAATAGCCTTGGTATTTGTCACAAAGTGTATGAACGCTTTAAAGATAAACTGTTCAATCCAATATGTGACCTTTGACCTTATTTTTGACCTTGTTCCGACCTAGATATCATTTCAAACATGGCAGAAATGGAATCAGCACCCTCAAATTACCTAAATCCATTGCTCATACCAAGTATTGGTTGCCATGTCAGCTCTTCCCCAGGCTCCCAGACTGGCTCCCCAACTATTAGGACCTATCAAAGTTTGATTAATATTATTCTTATTACATCGCATTAATCCAAGATGGCAGTGCCTGTTCTGACTTTTGGTAAAGTGCAAACATCATATGCCTCGTCCTGGTGGTGCCTGGCGCACCACAAGGTGGCTCTGCCATCACTTCGGCATAAAAAAAGGACTATATATTCCCTAAAACCACCTTTTTTGTTGACTATGAAAATATGACCATGATTTACATTACTAAAGGAGTGACTTCCAATTTATTGTGAGATATGGATCCCACATGTTTTGGTGTTTGAGTACTGTAGTATACATACATCAGGGATGACAGGTCTAAACTATAGAACAAAAATCTCAAGTTAAAACTCGATGCCTTTCCTTACCTAAATCAAGTTATTGCTGAGTCCCTAGTTTCACATCAGAGTAATAGACATGCATGGTTTACCTCAGTATAGCATGAAAGGTCTAATGCTTTGTCCATCTGAGGTGCCATTTGTAACATTGAAGGGTAAGGAAACTCCTCTTGTTCCCTGCCTATACTAATAAGGGATTCTCTTGAATAAATATCATCCATTTCCACCTCATCTAGGACGAAGTTCTGTCCACTAGGAAAAGTTCTATTCTGCCCATCACCTACTGTCCTGTGGGAGCACCAAGGTGACAAGGCATCAACCTCTGAACTTGTGTCAATCATTTCTCCTGTTCTGGAGTCTTGAGTTCTTAGTACATAGCTTTCTACATCGTTATTCAAATATGCTATTTGAGATTGATTATTCTGTGACATATCAAGGGCTTTGGCATTTGTGTTGCTGTTCTCCTCTTCCCCCCACCCACAGAAGAAGGGGGTGGTGGGTGTGCCACTGTGGGTCTGTATGTGAGTGGTTGCTTCTGTCAGGTCATCAAACTGCTTGTCACACTGATCACAACCGAAGATGCCGAGCACCTGTGTGTCAGATTGCTGCAGGGTGTGTAGGCCTACATCTAAACTCTGGGTTATATTCTTAGACCATGATGTGTGTGCTAGGGCAGTTTGTCCATTGACAGCTTGCTGATCTGAAAGTACAAGCAATAAAGGTGTTACACACTAAAAAGATTGAGTTTTTTTTGATTGGCCTTATTTGTCAATTTTGAGAGTAGAAAGGTATTCCTGGTTTAAAACTGCCCTCAGATCAGTGTAATCCTGTGGAGTATTTGGGTGAAGGCGGGGGTGTAGGTTGCGTGCCATGGTTATAGGTAACCCGTATAGGCGGCCATGTCCCAAGAGGCTGGAGTTGCCAGACGCTATAAAAGAACTCATCAGTGCAGGGAGTGAAGAAAATAATGGGCACTATACTTACTATCTTATTTTAAAGGTGCTCTTAAAAACAATGTCTCACAAAACCGTCTGAATTCTAGCTGTTCCGGCCTTCAACTCCACACCCTGTGGAGCATGTCAACTATCAAGAAAATAGGCAGAAAATCTGACATTTTATGAATCAATATTTGAGTTACTTTTATATGCATTTAGCTGCAATATTCTGGTATGTCTGGAAAGGTATCAATTTTAGATGTTCATTGATCAATGTTTAGATGATATAGGGGTTCAAAGGTAGAGTGAATTATTGGCACTTTGTGTCTCAGAAACCGGCCACTAAGGCTCAGAGTAGTGACCCTGAGCCAATTATGAGGAAGTGATTTGATATCATGACATTTATATTATAACCCTATAATTGATTTTATTAGGATTTGTTTTACACCTGAGATACATTAGTGTAAATATGTACCCGGATAGGATGTGGATCCATCAAGGGTGTGTTGAAGTTGTCCAGGATCGATGACTGACAATGAAGACACCACCACCTGCTGTTGGGGTGCGACCATTCCCCTGTCAGTCCTGGGCATCAGACTCTGGCAGGCAGAGATGGGGATCAGTGGCGGTAGTGCTGTGAGAAAAGAAAGTTTAAGAGTCGGGCGTTCAATGCTTCATTGCTTAGGGAAACAAGTAGCACATCAGCAGGCTGGCGTATTTGTAAACAAATGGGTAGAGTGTTCTATTTGAATCACCCTGCAATATTCTGGTATGTATGGATAGGTAATAAGTTATTTCATAGTATGAGGTGAAGTATTGCTGAGATGTCTATTAACCAATGTTTAGATGATATATAGGTTCAAAGGTAGAGTTGCCATGCCCTATAAAAGAAATCTTCAGTGCAGGGAGTGAAGAAACGGATGGGCACTATACTTACTATCTTGTTTTGACGGTGCTCTTAAAAACAATGTCTCACAAAACCGTCTGAATTCTAGCTGTTCTAGAATTTAACACCACACCCTGTGGAGCATGTCAACCATCAAGAAGGTGCTACACCATACAATTCTATAGAAGCACTGGCCATGTCACATTGGCAGAAAATCTGACATGTCTAAAATCAATATTTGAGTTACTTTTATATGCATTAATTTGTCTGCAATATCCTGGTATGTATATCCTGGTATGTATGGAAAGATATCAATTCTATTCATAGTATGAGGTGAACTATTGCTTAGATGTTTATTAACCAATCAGTCAGTCGTCAAGTCGACTAGGGACCGGTGATCCTCGGCCGGCGGCCACTATTTGATCAGTTTACAAGAGGATAAAATTTATCCACTCTCAATCTGGAAGACGCTAGACTGCAATGTTTAGATGATATAGGGGTTCAAAGGTAGAGTGAATTATTGGCAGAAATCAGCCACTAAGGCTCAGGGTAGTGACCCTGAGCCAATTATGATGAAGTGATCTGACATCATTACATTTATATCATAACCCTATCATTGATTTAATTAGGATTTGTTTTACACCTGGGATACATTATTGTAAATATGTACCCGGATAGGATGTGGATCCATCAAGGGTGGGTTGAAGTTGTCCAGGATCAATGACCGACAATGAAGACACCACCACCTGCTGTTGGGGTGCGACCATTCCTCCGTCTGTCCTAGGCATCAGACTCTGACAGGCAGAGATGGGGATCAGTGGCGGTAGTGCTGTGAGAAAAGAAAGTTTAAGAGTCGGGCGTTCAATGCTTCATTGCCTAGGGAAACAAGTAGCACATCAGCAGGCTGGCGTATTTGTAAACAAACATGCAGAGTGTTTATATTTGAATCGCCCTGAACATGGGTTTCTCTACTGTTCATACATTTATAATTACCTGCAATAGCTTCTAATAAACCCATATTTTACATGTTACACCTTGCTTTAGCAACAAGCAATCACCCTTCAGTTCTGTTGTACACATCGTTTCACTATGCTCATTGCTTACACAATATTTCATGAACACAAAGATTGAAAGAAAACAATGTAAACTATTGCAATGAAGAACATGTTGTTGTACCCCACAATAGTATAAACACCTAAGTAACGACATGTAGCAAGGACCCCACAGCTATCATTCATAAATAACCTTACCTCTCCGTGGTTTTATTATGTTGGGAGCTGTGATGTGTGAGGGAGGACAATTACCCGTCATACCCATGGACTGCCCACCACCTACTGTGTAAAAAAGATACAGCAGTCCAATACTATAGCCGTCAATGCATCATATATGTTAATAGCAGTACATGTAATAGTGTATATACTATGCTGCCCATAAAATATAATTATACATATTGAAAATATTATTAAAAAAATAGGGTTTACAAGCTAGATGCAAACATATTCCTCTTCTTTTACAAGATGCGCAATAAAGACACCTCTACTAAAACCAGACTTTTCAGAAGAAATCCAGATGGAATATTAGGCTATTCAAATCAGATGTGCATCTATGACCAAACAAATAGCATTAGATTAACCAGTTAACAGAAAGCAAGATACTGCAAATCTCCCTATGTGTACAAATAACAAATTTCAAGTAGTTCTCAAGTGCAACTAGTTTTCAGTGAAATTTCACTTTTTTGAGATCTTTTGAACTTTTTTCTCAGAAAATTAGCAGTTTTTAGTGAAATTTCACTTTTTTGCGATTTTGAATTTTTTCTCAGAAAATTAGCATTTTTTGCAATTTTGAGCTTTTTTCTTGCCAAATTAGCCATTTTTAGTGAAATTTCCCTATCAGCGATTTTGAACTTTTGTCTCGCTAAACTGCTAAAAGCTGTGGCAGAACCTGCATTCATCGTTGATCCCATTGTTGGACTCATGCATGGTGGATGCAGATGCATAGTGGACACCTACAAAGTGGATACAACTTCACAAAGGTCAAACTAAAAAGTGCAAGTCATGTGTATGTGTCCCCTCCCCAGTGCACAGCACCTTGCACCCTTGTAGCACTTGGTAGCGAGGGGTTGGAGTGTAGTGGAGTGGTCATCCTCTTGGGGACCACCCCTCCCCCCACCCTTCACTCAGACCACCAGGATGAATCAGCACTTTAGGTGCATAAAACACCTAGAAATATGAAATATTTGAACATGACAATATTAAACATATTTTAGGTGTGATAATTTTTAGTTGATATATATAAAGACTTTGTATGAGAAATGAGAACTACTATGTATATACACCTTCTACCAAATTGCACATTGAAACTGAAATTTCTATACAAACACATACAAAGTCCCAGAAATCTAGTCAGTTTTTCTACATCAAGGGCTAATATAATGAAAACTGTGTTATATTTTTTTCTATAAATCTGGTTCCAGTTAACTATACTCGTGTACTATCCATACCATGTACTTAGAACTGCCACTCGTCAGCTTCACTGCTTTGTCCACAATCCACAATTTCATTTCTAATTAACATTAAAAAAATCACATGATGCTGATTTTATTTTGGCTCTTTCATGCATCAAAACCAGCTTCACATGTTACAACTAAGTAGGTTGGATCAGCTAGCATGCAAAAAGCATCATAGATTATTCCTCATTAACCGACAAAGTGGCAGCTTACATTTGGCATTCTTTGTGTGTGTGTTCTTGGGTCGGCGGCGGGAGCGCCTTGTGGGCTTGTTGGTATTGTGTTCACTTAGTGTCCAGTAGGAGGAAACATTTGCACCAGGCACGCGTACAAAGAGCTGATGTATCGACAGATTGTGGCGGACAGAATTCTGTAACAGATGTTCATTCTTAGTTGTCTTCAAGCATTCTACTCACCGACCTCCTTGCCACACTTTTCCCCATACCGGCATCATAGTTTGTTATATGCAGACTAAACCCCCACCCCCTGCCCCCTGCCCCCCGCAGTGGGGCTGATGTTCAGCTTTCTGTTCACCTGAGATACACTTCCAGTAGTGTACCTCAGATAGACAACAATTTGACCAATCAGTTGCCAGCACCTGCTGCAGCAGATGCATCTGCTGTTTTCCAAGATGGCAGACCTGGAAGTGTATCTTGGATACACTAGGGGAGGAAGTGTATCTGGGATACACATGGGGGACAGATGTGTATCTAGGATACACTGGGGGACGGAAGTGTATCTGGGATACACTAGGGGATCAAAGGCATACCCAGGATAGCTCTCCCAGGTGTGACGACAAACGTTTAGAGTGTTATCTTAATTGCATTATTAAGATGATCTTACTTGTCTTAACTTTAGTACTGGTACCTGAATTTCAATCCTATCAGCTATCTGGTATGTAATGGGGGCTCTGCCTCCCAACCCGCGTTTCTTTTAGATGTTTATATTGTCTCAGCTGGGTGCAGGGTATATGCTAGAAAAGGCAAACCTCAGGTAGCATAGTGTGGGTATGTGACCCTAGGTGGTAGATACAATGGGAGCTATCAGATAATATATAAAGATTTAAGATTATAGGTTAAGATTGCACTCTGAACGTTTTAAGGTAGGTCGATACCATTGAAAACGGGACCACTGCGCATGTTTCCGCGCATCTACCTTTAACATGTCAGAATGACTTTATATTTAGATGGTGTATGGTCATGTATACCTTCATTGCTCATGTTAAATTTTGGACGATTCTGACCAAAATTCGGACATTTTGTTATCAACCACACTTATAAACTAATAAATGATATAATTTGGACTGTAAAGGTGAATAGATTGCTGAAATATATCCTGGGCTACATAATGAGACCATTTCATAACATGATTATTAGCATTTTACCCATAATGCAATATACTTCAAATATCTTATTTAGCACACTTTTGCAGTACTTTTTTACTTCAAAGGCCAAAAACACCAAAATAACGCGCGGGACCCTATGTTAAATTTAGTCTTACTAGTTTCCAAATGGTCTTAAATATCATTTCATGAAGTTTAAGAAAAATGACAACTTTTTTTCTATTGATTTTAATCGATTTTGTGTTTAATTAATTACAAAATAATCCATATTTTTAACCAAACATTGTTTTTTTACCCAGAATGCCACATCACAGAACCATAAAAGTATTTTTGGAATAAATAGACAAATGGTAGACAATGCATAATGTTCTTAATGAGTATATCCCAGATACATTTCTACCCCCTGGTGTATCCCAGATACACTTCAATCCCCTAGTGTATCCCAGATGCACTTCCTCCCCAAGTGTATCCCAGATAGACCTTCAGGTCAGCCATCTTGGCCCCCCCCCAAAGCAGCAGATGTATCTCCTGCAGCAGATGCTGGCTTCTGATTGGTCACTTTATTGTGTATCTCAAATACACTTCTACCTGCGTATCTCTATGCACATAAAGCTGAACATCGGCCCCACTGCACCCCTCCCTTCCTCCGGCATGTCATAATTTATGGAGGGCCTGTAGATTGTGAACGTTGATTTGTTATTTTATTTTCCCATATGTCCTGCAGAAGAAGTAAATCATGAAAATTCACGTTACAGTACAACCCCCTTTCAGCTGCCAATCTCACCTTCATGCCTTCTTTTGGACGGGAGCGGTAATAGGGGAAGTTTTCAGGGATCCAATCGTATATGTCCTTTAGGGTCATGCGTTTGTCGGCTGTACTATTGATGGCCATCTGTATAATTTGCAGGTAGGTAACTCGAGGTCGCTGACTTGTCCCAGAGTTTTTCAATTGCTAAAACAATCAAATTGACAATATTTCTTGAATTATTTCTCATCATTTCAATAAAATGTGGGGATTTGGGTTCTGGGCACATCACAAAATATGATATAGAAAGGAAATGGTACATTTTAGGTAGTGGTCATTTTTTAACAATGGGGGGGAGGAAGGGGGGGGGGGTTCGGTGGATTTTCGCTTGAGCGGGCCAACATTTTTTTGGTCCCACCCCCCTCAACCCCGCGGGAGGGGTCGACATTTTTTGGGTCCCCCCCCTCAATAAAGTTTAAAGTGAGCGCGGCTGACCCCTTTGAGCTTTAGTAAGGCGCTGGCTTTTTGGCTAAAAAGGGGTGCAATTTTTTTGGTCCCCCCCTCAAGAGGGGTTCAAATATTTTTGGTCCCTCCTCTTCAAGGGGTCTCAATTTTTTTGGTCCCCCCCAAATCCACCAACCCCCCCCCCCCTTGTTGTTAAAAAATGACCACTCCCTTAGTAGATTTGTTTTCAATTTTAACATTTTCAGCAGGTGGAAGTGTAGGGTAGATTCACCACTTTCAACCAGTCTGATCCATGTTTTTTCATGAGCTACCTTTAAGGTTTAATTGCTCTTTAATTGGTTTTAGGTATTGCTCTGGAGAATAACATTCATAATATCTTATCAGCGAATATATCAGTTTATATTATTTTATTCCATGATTTTTTAGAGCATTCAGAATTGCCCCTTTTCACCCTAAGTCAGCCAAAATGTACCTTGAGTCAGCCATATTACAGCCACCAGAAATATGTGGAATAAACCAGTAATGTTGAAATTTTCTTCAATGGCTTGACTGGCATAAATCCATGTATTATATACCAATATGTTACAACTGATAATAGAGAAGAAAACGATTCAGAAAGTCAATACAGTACCTCAGGTGAATACAACTGCATTATGAGCTATCAATACAAGTAAATATTACTTGTATGAGCAGTGAGCACTAAATATGATATTATAGACATGCAGTATTGAGTTCTATTGAATATATCAGGGGCTCTGCCCCCTCACCCCCTCCCCCCCTCTTTTTACATTTCACCCTTGCCCTCTATACACTACACAAGTAAGCCTGCTATCCTTAACCCTCTAGTAGATGAGGGTATTCTGGGAGGAGCGGGTATTCACAAGGGATGGGGAAGAGTTCTAAGACAAGAATTCCAGGTGAGAGAATCCCGGGGGAGATTCCAGAGAAGAAAATCCCATGGCTGACTCAAGGTAAAATGGGTATACCTTATGAAATCAGTACTAGATGTAATTTAGGAAATTAATTTTGATTGATAAAGTGATGATTTGAGTGATTGAGATACATATCCAGCTCACAAAACTGATCGACATTGTGTATGAAAGGGACAAATACTTCAAATCAACTACCAAAGAGAATGAACAGTGGAGAGATTTTCATTCTCTGTTTGTCAGAACAGGTCAAACAAGAGTACTTCTGACTGATTTTACATTATGAAAAAGAGTGATTATATGGATGCAAAAATTCTTATTCTTTGTTTCATAGCAGGAGCTGTAATTAAGTGGTATTGATGACCTAGGGTATCAATTTTGCTGCCCTATGGCAGCAGCGGTTTTTCAGGGGTATTTTAGATGCTGCCCAGAGGCAGCAGCGGCCCTTAAAGGGTTAACCCTCTAGTAGATGAGGGTATTCTGGGAGGAGCGGGTATTCACAAGGGATGGGGAAGAGTTCTAAGACAAGAATTCCAGGGTGACAGCGGTTAATCAACTTGGTTAGTGGGAGAACTAAGCCTGGACTACATTCTGGACAAAGATTGAAGCCGGATGGTCAAAATGGGAGGAGATGGAGATGGATTATGATTTGTTGAAATTGGGTAGGAGATCCAACCTGCTGTAGGGATACAAAGAGGTAGGAGAGACTTACTTACACTTTCAAGGCAAATTGCTGCCTATACTGTTGTTAGTGTACAGTCAGGACAACACAGTCTACATCATATCTGACATCATAGTGACATCATAGTGACTGAGGAGAGACTTTGAGAGTGAATCTACTTCAGAAAATCCATCCTCCAAGTCAGATTAGTGGTGCTTCAGTGGGTGCCATTACTGAAGTAGGCAGATCATCCAAGTCAGGTCGATGCATGGTGCTGCAGAGTGTGTGTGTGTGCAGTGACAGTGAGCAGCAGTAGGACCCCTACACTTCCTTCAGCCTTCTGTGTGATTCTGAATCATGACCCATTCACCTTTGAGGAGCCCCAATGGCCTGAATGGAGAGAGAGGTTCATGAGATTCAGGTCAGTGTCCAAGCAGAAAAATGAAGATGGGGAGGTCCAAGTGTCCACACTTATATACTGTATGGGAAGACAGGCAGAGAATATTTTCAAGTCATTCCGTTTTGATCCTGTCCCAGCAGCAACCGAAGCCATACCACATCCCGTAGATCCGAAAGAGGACTTTGTGACAGTGATGAAGAAGTTCGATGAATACTTTGTGCCGAAGAAGAACACAATTCATGAGCGAACTAAATTCTATCATAAGACCCAGGAGTCTGGAGTCCATTGAGAGCTTCCTCCGGAGCTTGTATGGGATCGCCAAACATTGCCGATTCGAGGACAAGGAAGACGAGCATCTTCGAGACAGGTTCATCAGTGGCCTGAGTGACAAGGAGATGTCGAAGAAACTTCAGCTCAAACAAGACACCCTTACTATTGACCAAGCCGTCCAACAAGCACGACACAACAAGCTTGTCCAGAGCCAGAACGAGCCCGCCAAAGCCGTGAACGCTCTGAGAGACGGTGGCAGGAGACGAAGAAGAGGAGGGTCTGGTGATAATCCGTCTGGGTCAAATAACGAAGGTCAAAGGTCAAGTCAAGGTCAAAGGTCAAAGCAAGGTCAAAGGTCAAACCAAGGTCAAAGGTCACACAATCAAAGTCAGAAGTCAAAGACCAAATGTGGTGACTGGTTTTGTCCATAGATCTTCTGAGCCTGGATCGTATCCCGCGATTGGTAAGACATGCAAGAACTGCTGCAGAAAAGGACACTTCAAAGTAGTCTGTCGCCAGAACGTCCAAGAAGTGTATGAAGATGACCAGCAGGGATCTGATTACTTCTGTGGATCTGTTAACTGTGATGATTGTGATCCAGCTTGGAGAGTCACTCTACGTATTGGTAGCAGGCAACCTGTGGCCTTCAAAATTGACTCTGGTGCAGATGTTTCTGTGATGTCATACTCTAGGTATTTGTCAATGAAGCCAAGACCAGTGCTTAGTGAAGTCAAGGCTAATCTGTCAAGCCCTGGAGGTCCCCTTAGCTGTAAAGGAAGGTTCATAGCTAGGACCCAGGTAAAAGGGACACATTACAACTTCAGAGTCTTGATAGTTGGAAATGAGGTTGAATCCATCCTGGGCAGAGGAGTTGCATCCAGAATGGGCCTCATAGCCAAGATAGACACTTTAAAAGATGGCGTTGGATGTCTCAGCACTGATCCCGTCAAGATAGTGTTGAAAGATGACGCTTATCCTTTCTCAGTGTTAACCGTCAGAAGGGTATCCGTTCCACTCCTGCCAAGAGTAAAGGAGGAACTGGATCGACTGTTGGTATCAGATGTCATTAGGGAAGTAAAGAAACCGATCCCATGGTGTGCACCGATGGTGCCAGTCATCAAGAAGTCGGGCAGTGTACGTTTGTGTGTTGACCTGAAGAAGCTTAATGTCAATGTCAGACGTGAGAGGTTCATCCTACCGACATTGGAAGATCTCACATCTAAGCTTTCAGGAGCCACAATGTTCTCATGTCTAGATGCTGCCAGTGGATTCTACCAAATCCCACTTGATGTGGACAGCCAGGAACTGACAACGTTCTTAACCCCATTTGGGAGGTACTGTTTCAAACGCTTACCTTTTGGTATCACGTCAGCGCCAGAAATATTCATGCGAAAGATGATGGAGGTTCTAGATGGAGTAAAAGGTGTCTTCACCTACATGGACGATGTACTCATCTACGGCAATACTCCTAAGGAGCATGATGATCGACTAGCGAATGTGCTTGATGTTCTGAAACGAGCAGGACTGAAGCTCAACCAAGAGAAGTGCTCCTACAGACAGAAGGAACTGAAATTCCTTGGTCACATATTCACCAAGGATGGAATCTCAACCGACCCTGAAAAGGTCGAGGCTATATCCAAAATTCCTCCACCGTCTTCAGTGACTCAACTGAAGCAGGTGCTAGGTATGATACACTACCTTGGATCACATCTGCCAGATCTACATGTGATTACATGTCCGCTAAATGATCTCCTGAAGGCAGACGTGGAGTGTATCTGGGGGTCTGCACAGGTAGAAGCCTTCGATAAGATGAAGTCAATCATCTCATCAACCCCAGTGTTGGTCTATTATGATGTCAATAAGGCCACAACTGTCAACGCAGGTTCTAGTTCCTATGGTTTGGGAGGTGTACGACTACAGGACCATGGAGGTATCCTGAAGCCAGTAGCATATTGTTCAAGGACACTCAGTGGAGCAGAACAACGCTATGCACAGATCGAAAAAGAGTGTCTAGCAGGTGTGTGGGCATGTGAGAAATTCAACCGGTTCCTATGTGGACTGGAATATTTCACACTGGAGACTGATCACAAACCGCTAGTACCTCTCGTAAATTCTAGAGACCTGGATAATGTGCCGCTGAGGTGCCAGAGACTTCTCATGAGACTCATGAGGTACAAAGGGCATGCAAAGTACTTACCTGGGAAGGACATGTATGTTTCTGATGCCCTATCCAGGAGTCCGATGTCAACAAAGGCCTTAAGCAGCACAGCTGAGGATGTTGATCTTTATGTCCAATCTGTCGTAGCTGAGTTCCCTGCATCACCTCAGAAAAGAGATGATCTGAGAGCAGCGACGCAGAATGACTCAGTGTTACAAGCGATAGTCTTTACCCTGACAGGATGGCCAAAGTATCAGAAGGATGTGCCCGGAAGTTTACACGAGTTGTATGCTCATAGAGCGATGTTATCTGTAACAGACGGTCTATTGGTGTTTGGCAACAGGATTGTGATTCCAGTTGTCATGAGACATGAGATCCTTAGCCGGATTCATGATGGACACCAAGGCATTACAAAGTGTCTAGAGAGGGCCAGACTTGGAGTTTGGTGGCCAGGCCTCACCGCGGATGTGAAAAGGATCGTTAGCGCATGTGAGCACTGCCAGATAGCCAGACCTACACCTTTGCCGCAAGGTCTCTGTCAGTTCACAGGCAAGGATTACCTTGTGTTAGTTGACTATTACTCAAGATGGATTGAGGTATTACGCCTGTATAAGACAACAGCAGAGTCAGTGACGAGTAGAATGGAGGATGTGTTTGCCAGGTTTGGGTCACCAAAGGAAGTGATTTCAGACAATGGTCCCCAGTTTATCTCTGCTGACTTCAAGAAGCTGGAGCTAAAGCACGGGTTTAGTCATATCACCTCTAGCCCATATCTCCCGAATGCAAATGGGGAGGCAGAGCGTGCCGTACAAACTGCCAAGTGGATTCTCAGCCAAACAGACCCTTGGTTAGGTCTGATGGTTTACAGAGACACACCGATAGCAGCAACTGGATGTAGCCCATCTCAGCTTATGTTGGGTCGCCATATCCAGACAAAACTGCCAGTGCTTCCAGCAACCCTAGAGCCTAGGTGGCCCAACCGAGAGACTGTTCTCCACAGGGATCAGGCGATTAAGGAGACTTATGCAGAGCATTACAATTATCGACATGGTGTTCGTCCCCTGCAACCATTGCAGCCGGGCAAAAGCATCGTCATGAAGGACGACAACCAGAAGGGCTGGAACCGGCCAGGAGTTGTTAGCAGTGCAGCTGACACACAAAGGTCGTATGTTGTGCAGACAGAGACTGGAACAACTAGGAGAAACAGACGACATCTCCAATCAGCTATCCCAACTCCGACTGTGACACCCAAGAAACCAGTTCGAGACCCGCAAACATATTGTGCGAGTCCGATGCCAGGTCCCGTAGAGACACCTGGTGCTTCTGGTTCTATTGATTCAGGGACTAGTCAATCAGCAGCTTCTGCCACACCTGAACTACGCCGCTCAAGCAGAAGTGTTAAGAGGCCAGATCGCTAAAAAGAAAAAATTAGTTTCTGAGTCATACAGTCATAACAAACAGTCATATTGGCAAAGTCAGTTTGAAATAATATTGATAAAAGTCATATAACAGAAAACTATGAGACTGTCGACTTCTGGTGTTAAAAGGGGAGATGTCATAGTCTTATGTCCATATTATCAACCAATCAGAAGCCAGCATTGTCTACTGCTGCTGAACCCTTACTGAATAAACAGAGATGACTTGCACTTCATGGAGTCCAGAGTGTGTCTATATCTGCATGATATTTTAGTCCAAAATTCCCTTACTTTACAACATGTGTCGACAGCCTGGCCGCCATGTCGACTGCTTAGGCGACAGGTCGACAGATGCAGTGGGTCAAAATCTTGGCCGCCATCATGTCGAAAGATTGGTTGACATCTTGGCGACCATCAGGTCGACACCTTGGCAGGTTGACAGAATGGTCGCCATCAGGTTGACAGATTGGCTGCCATCAGGTCGACAGATTGGTTGCCATAAGGTCGACAGATTGGTCGCCATCAGGTCAACAGATTGACTACCATGTTGACTGCTTAGGCGACAGGCTGAGTTGGAGGCCTATGGTCTGTTCAAAGTGAATAGGAGACAAGCTACAGTGGTCAGTTTTTGGCTAAAGAGTAGAGTATCCCTAGTACATACACTGGTCCCTGCTTTGCCAACCTTAGAACCTTTAGGTTCACCCTGCAGTCACCTCCCAGAGCAGGGATAGCATAAGGGACCCTAAAGCATCCTGCTTGGAGAATATATGATGCAATAGTCAGATGACCTCAGCAAACCATGAAAGGAATAGGCAGAAAATGTGGACATTACTTTTCTAGATGATCTAAGGCAGAAGATACCAACATTGTATTTTATAGCATAAGGGAATCTAACAACAAGGTAGGATCTTCAGAAATATTGAAAATCTAAAAGCAAACTGCTGCATTGTGATGCCTTCTCAGGTTTGGGAGCTACCAAGTCTCGTGAGAAGAAAAAGATCGAGCATGTGAGTGCCCTCACAGATGACTCAGGACATGCTGTATGTGGTCCGTGGTAATTTTTCTGGGACTGCCCTACGGATCCTTATACAAGAAACCCTGGTCTGCTTCCTTGTTTTAGTCCTTATACCTGAAGCAATGGTGCGCAACCTAGACCGTGATGGCCTTACTCCAAGGCCTAAGCTAGAAAATTTGTTGAATAATTTCCAATAAACATATAGCCCTAGATACTGATTTAGCCCCTTGCATATTTATGTATCATTGGAATGATGGACAAGGCAAGTCTAGTGGCATTTGAAAACTCACTGGAGCCCGCCTAAGGTTATCACACCTCCCATAGAAGCTCCCCAGTACCACCGTGGTGGCTTAATCTGTACATTGCAGCCCTTAAAGGGAAGTGGCAACATGTTTGTCACACCTGGATAATAACCCTTTAAGGCCTTGTATATACACCCATCCCCAACACACTGTACACCTTGTAATACAAATATAGTAATGGGCAATGTTGGCCTCAAAGGGTTAAATATATGGTGAATGTCGTCGGCTAGCTCTGTGCTACTTACCAGGCTACCACAAGCCTCACACATTCCGCTTTTGTCATTAGAAAGTCGAATGAGTGATCTAATTTGAGTACAATACGTTATTTCTCATTTCTGGTGGCAGAATCGTAATCGCCAGAAAAAGCTACCCTAATTTCACATATTGAAAGTCATATATAATCAAATTCCAGGTGGTGGCTGTAGGTGGGAGAGCAGGTGGCTGGGGGAGAGCAGGTTTTACGTCTTGGCCGAAAAGCGAGTCGATCGGAGCGTCAGTAGCGACACCATCGCCGTTTCCGTCTCGCCTGGTCGGTCGGCTGCGGGGCGGCGTGTGCTACACGTCCATGCCTTTGCCATCGATCCCCTGTTGTTGTGGTCGTGGTCTCGTGATGTATGAACCCTGAGTCAATAACTTCATACAGGATTCTTATGTGTCTGGCATCGACTATAGTGCACAGTAATCCCATGACGTACTTTGTTACCAGAGGACATGTCCAGTTTTTGCTCGGTTTGGGGGTAGAAGAGAGAAATGACACCAAATTGGTTCAAAATATCATTTCTATCTTCTACGAAAAAAAAAAATGTCTTGGAGCCTATGGTCGCCCGTTACCGAGGGTAGATTATTTTTAGTACATTTACATAATAGCGAAAGAGAGAAAAAAAAGTTAAAGATCGCAGTTCACAAAGAAAAAATGTGATTTTAAATTGTTTTTCGAAGGAATATTGTGTCCCCAGATCTTGCCTATGTCTTTCTTTTTTCCCGTTTGTCTATGTCGAATAACAACTGAAAGACAAGCGTTCTCCCATGTCTCAAAATTGTCTTAAAACACATGTATATTACTCAGGGTTAATTTACCCTGAGTCAATGAAACTATTCTAGGGGAGAAGTCCAGGGGCACCCCTTCAGGGAACTTTTGAAAACATTGAAGCCAAATGCTGCCCTATGTTATCCTCTCAATAAGTAGGATTCTACTCCTGTGGCAAACAGTAAAATAGACCCCCCCTCCCCCATTATATTTAAGTGTGTCTGACATAGAGCAGTGTTGATGACCTGTAAACCTCCCCTATTATAGAATATGATGCTCCAGTGCATAAGGAATGCCAAGGTCTGGCAGCTGCTTGCATGACCTATGTGAAAAAGAAAAAACAGATGCTGAACTGCTATACATTAAAAGGAAGTTTATATAACACCTGAGTTATATCCAGAATCCCCTACATGCAGGCATATCCTCTTCCCCAGCACAGTACCCCATGTATAAGGAGGGAGTGTTTATTCATTAATATTTTTTTTGATAGTTTTATCATTTTATTCGAACTCACCTTGCATGAGTGTTCTCAATATCTCTTTGTACAACTACTGGTTCTTATCTTACATGACAAGTAACGGAAATGACGGTATAGTCACTGTTCTCACACTGTGTCTTTCACAATAGACACCTTTAAACGAGCCTTATCATGCACGACAAGTAACTTTTTATACAGTAAGTTTTACAAATTAATTGATTATCTCGGTCTAAGGCACATTTCTGAGTGGTTACAAACTGCAGGTGAATTTGAATTTCATGAGGGGTTGCTTTTAAGCTTTTCAGCTTATTCGAGGGCAGCAACCTTTCCTTTTAACAATTTCATGACCTCGTAGCCCTAACAATGGCACTCACAACAGCAATCACTTTATAACAATATTAAACTTATCTCGTGTCTAAGCTTCTTTGATATTTTCCTATGTTGACACATGATATTTTTTACTACATATTTCAATAAATATTATTTCATCTTGCTAGTGATGTGTCGTAGGTTTGACACCTTTGACAAACTATTATAGATCAACCAAGAGGGGGGGGGGGGGGGGGTTTAGAAGCACTAGTCCAGGTGTTCCATCTTGGGTCTGTTTAGAAATAAGAACTTTGTTAACTCACACTTGAATTGGTCAAGAGTTTCGATATTTCTATCTTCAGGTTCCAACTCATTCCAAATAATACCTAGGGAATGCTCGAGACTCCTAGTATAGGCACTTCCATGGGCAGTGTGGTACCTTAACAATGGACCATCCCAGGCCCTAGTTCTTAAATTATGATTGTCCCTGTACTTAGGTTTTCTACTTCTGATGTAGGCCTCTTTACATTGGTGCGCATACATTCTATCATCCAACAGATTTAATTTCGCAACAGCATGTATATCGTGGGTGGGAGTTAGGAAATTAACCCGTTGGGCTACCTTTAAGCCACGGTTTTGAGCTTTTTGTCTTTTTTTTAACAAATCTTTTTTCGCTCCTGCGTACAATATGTCCCCATATTCCAAGATTGGCAGTATGTATGTTTTGTACAGTAAAATGGCCGTTTGTACGTCAATATAGGCATTCAACCTTGCCATCTGGTAGGTTCTGTAGGCTGCTATTTTCAACTGACCAGTGACAAATTTCTCATAAGATAATGCCTTGTCGAGGATAATGTGGCTAGGGAAAACCCTTCCACATCAATGTGGGCGTAAAGATGAGAGATGAGACGTCAGTTTGAGTACTTGGTATCTTTTATTAATAATAATATTAATATCAGAGTACCAGTCACTAGGGCTCAGTATATAAGTTACTGATGGTAAGTCGGTGGTTACTGAGATGGTTACTGATTTCCCTCTAGCTGCCCGGGGCTTAAGTACAGATGCCCGGCAGGTAGAGGAGGAGCCCATGTGACCGGAAGTAGATGTAACAGTGGTTTTCATTGGATAATATACATTTGACATTTGATTGGATAATTATATATTCATGGCTTTAACATGTGGTGTGCGCTGGACCGCGGGTGGGGAGCCTGGGTCCAGTGCATTATGGGTAATGGATTACATAATAAGTAGCATGCACACATGGGGGCTTTGTCGCCTGCCTCCAGGTGGCCTCCAGCCGGCTCAAGTGGCTTTGGCGGTGCCACACTGATTAAGGGTGTCCAGCTTTATAGCATTGTTTTATGTGTTGACAGTTAATCCTTGGGGTCAACATATAGTTCATTTGTTTTGTGTATAGGTGACCGGTCAGTGCCTTGTCGTCTGGACAGGCTGACAGTTACCTATTGTCCATGGGATAAGGGTCTGCTTGTGATCTATGGATTAATTATGTGTGGGGGTCAGTTATGCTTGGCTTTATGAGTAACAGGTATGTCTGACGTCTAGGTGTACTTTGATGGACATATGGATTGAAAATATGTATAAAGTATTGTGCGTATTACAAATAATAATAAATATGAATATTAATAATCATAAATCATAATTATGACGTAATATGACGTAATATGACGTAATACAATTGATGAAGGTATAATAAGGGGTTTTGTGGCGTGACAGCACCCCCCAATACAACTCCTGCACGCCCTCGTGCAGGCCGCGAAGTAGTAGAGGAAGAGTTATGTCACGCTTCAAAAGTATTTGTATGAACATTTTTTTTTGTATTTTATGATTTTTGATATATCTATCTTATGCTATGACTATGACTAGGTTCTTAATCACATTTTCTAGGTTTATACGGTGTTTTGTACATACATGTTATGCAGTGGTAAATTAATAATATTTCAATGGTAACGTACTGGTACTATATGTCTCGCTTCCGTTCTATTAATATGATGATACATTTTTGGAAGCTTTTAACCTTATCAATTATTCACATAATACGAGTCGTGGTACAGTGGTAATAGTAATGTGACGTACTGGTTCTATATGTCGCGCTTCCGTCCTAGATTATAATACAATCAATTCATACGATAGGAAGCTGTAAGAAATTCATTTCAATAATAATATAGATGTACTAAGCGTTTACATAGGCCATGTGTAATACTTAGTATGGTATGATAGTACATGTATAACAATAGGTTTTGAGCAGTGTATTTTGTTTATGCAATGATCTTTGGCAATACTCGATCTTTGATATTCATTCTCAATGTCGAGGGGCAATGGAGGAAGTTCGTTCTGAGTTATCACCTTCTATAATAAATTTTTATGTTTCATTTCCTGTCTCACTCTTTTTCATAACAATGGCTGTCAATAGTTCGGTAGTGGTCATGTCTTTTGGGTTTTTGATAAGTGACGTAGTGTTGTCACCATCGGGGTCAATGTCAATGTTGTCTTGGGTTTCAGTCGGATGTAGGGATGTAGTCATTTCCATAGTCTTAAGGGTTAATCCTGTGGTGGTGGTGTCGTCTTTCAGGGCTGGTATGATAGAAAACCGTGCCGCTAGGGGTAGTATGACGTGGTTGGGTAGATAGTATGACTTCTGTTTTCCGTTGATGTTGAATGGTATGGGGCCGTTCCATGTCATGTTTATGCGTGGGTATGGGCATGACAGGGCTGAGATGGCCGTCAGGGTTGGTATAAATTCATTAACAATAGAGTCACGTTCGTAGGGTAGGGATAGTAGTGGTATGGTGTGGTTGACGTGTCCTTGGTAAATCTTGAGCGTAATAGTAGGATTGGTCTTATGTCCAGGGTTTGTCATTCCAAAGTGACGTGTAATCTTGTTTTTACACTTGAAGATGGTTTTGATAACAGCGTATATGATTAAAGCTACAAATATCAGGGTAAAAATGTTATGGGCATCGACGTATTGATCCAAATTGATAGTGTGATTTTCTTTGGTTTCACTTTGGGGGATGGGGTTAATAAATTTCCAAGAAATGTTGTTGGGTCGAGCACTAACGGTCGGGATGGTCGCAAACAGTGCTTTTCCTTTGGATACATATAATAAGTAGAAGAATCCTACGGCGTTTAGAATGCAAGTGACTGGTACTATATAGTTCCATACCGGGCTAGCGAAGAAGCTAGCTATGTTCTCCCGTATGGGTGTGTCCTGGATGGGTCGGTCTAAGATGTCTGCTGCGTTGGTGGCTTCTATTAGGATATTCCTGGTGAAGGGTTCAAGGTCCAATGTGATGTCTGATGATAACTTGCTGATGTTTGTCATAGATTTGATGATGGCTTGTGTATGTAGATGTGGTATGTGTATTGGATCGTGGTGTAGTGATGATGCTGTGATGTTGAGATTGTTTGTGAGTGCGAGTAGTATGGGTGTATTGGCCGCGTGCATTAGAAAATGTGTTGAAGAAGATTACAAGGAATTTTGGTGTTTGGGAGGTACAATGAGTCAAACTGTAAGTGGCACATACATGGGACACCAATAACTGCGTAGGCCGAAGCTTTCTTAGTAGTTGGTGTCATGTGCTGACAGATGACGTGGTAGTACTCCCTGTTAGTAGTTACTAAATATTTGTCTTTACCAATAGCTATAGCACGGGTTTGTATGGGTCTCAGAGGGTGTACTTGAAATGTGCAGAGTCTGGCTATGTCTGCCTGGTCACCTTTAAAGGCCGCCATGAGGCAGGTTGGCTGGTCACTGCGTATTCTAGGCATGGTCCTAGCGCATACTTTCAGTATTGAGCCTTGGCACGTAAGCAAATCTGCGTTTGTCATCTCTAAGTACAATGTCTCTGCCTCGTTGACAGCGAGGAAAGTTTTGTCGGTGTGTAATAGGGTAGATCCAGAACTTGTCGTATTTTCGGTGTTAATGGGGACATGAGTTGTAATTACTTGGTATAAGTTAAATGCTGCGTCTGTGGCAGAAATGATAACATTAATATGAATGTATAGGTGAGTTTTGGAATAGGTGTATAGTGCAACTGGTTGTGAGTAGTAATATGCGGTGTCAATGGTGGTTACCTCGGATCCTGGGTTCCTAATCTTGAGTTGTGTGTCTAAGGTGGCTAGTTTGAGTGCTAGCTCTGTGGGTTGAATCATATCCGGTGCTAGTATTCCAGTAGACAGTAATCTGAGAGAATTTTCCACCTTGTATAACCCTTGTTGGTACGCGATCCTGGTCATAAGGACAATTACCTGAGCCGATATAATGGCTGACTGGGTAATCCTACGATCCTGGTCGGCTTGGATGGAGGTTAGGGTTGTGGAGAAATCGTCAGACCATGAGTCTATGGATTCGGTAATATTGAGTAGAGATTCCTGTACAACGTCCTGTTGTTTTATATATGTGTCTAGAAACTGCTGGTGTTGCTGGGTGACATCATGTAATCCTTGTGCAGTTTTAACATTGACGTCGGCCAGTGTACCAATTTTAGCGTCTAGATGATGTATGACGTTGATAATAGAATCCATGTCTCTAGTGGTTGCCAGGCCAAAGATTGATTTAAAGAGCTCCCCTAAGAATCCTAGGATAGCTCTCTTTGGCCTGTTAGTAATAGGATCCGAGAGGAAGTGTGCAATGTTCTTTAAAGTCTTAATAATGTTAATATCTACGTTTTGTAGTAGTCGGTCTAGGTCAGCAGCTTGTTGTAACATCTTGGCGTCATGGCTGTCGTGGGGTCCTAGTGAAGTCAGTTGAAGAGTCCTGATGGTGTTGTAAATGAGTGGCTTCGGACGAGGAGCCATTGGGATGTTGTAGGGGATGGCCAGTATGACCTCGTGTAGGTCATGACCGGTGATGATTTGTCCCGGCAGCTGTTCATAGATGAGGCCGATATTTTGCCTCACTATTGGTTGTAGAGTGTATACCTCATGATTCCCGAGTTGTTGGGATTTGATAGTAATAATAGTAGTAGTCGATCGTTTGTAGTAGTAATAGTTGATAGTCGATAGTTGGTGAGGGATGAGTGTAAGTGCGCAGTACTGGCGGGGATCTACCAAATTAACTGTGGGCTGCTCCTGACTGAATCGATGTGTGTAGGGGTGTGGTCACTGGGTGACTGTGGAAAGATGGGGGGATGTGTGGGAACTTATACCCTTTGGTCTGGGTACAGGGTGGTGGCTATGTCACCCTGCCATGTTGGTCGTTATCACACTCCCATAAGTGGAGCTTTTGTTTGCGCGCTCCAGTGGTGGCGCCATCCAGGGCTCAGATTGCGGTCATCCTCCTGGTGTTGTTGACACCTGCGATGCATGCGGGCGGCCGCCTGCCTACACCGCTTTTCCACTGGTCTATGGGGGGGGGTTAATAAGAGTGCGCAAACTGTCCTTTCATGTCGGATTTTGACATGTTGATAATAGTTCTATTTGAAGTGTCAGTTTGTTAAAGGAGCAGCAATAATATGGAGTCGCCCTGCCACTTACTTGTGTGGTGAAATGGGTCTAGATGGATAATAATAATAATAGTAATAATTGATGAAGCTTGTGCGCTTTATGGTGATAAAATACTGTATTTTCAGTATTTTGTTTTGATCAGAGTGTCGGTCGTGATTTTTGTGATCATTATAATAGTACAGTCAACTCCCTCTTAGCGGCCACCCCTCCAGTGCAGCCAATCCCTCTAATGCAGACACTTTTCATAGTCCCAGACATACTACAATGTACAGAAAATGACTCCCTCCAATGCAGCCACCCCACCAAAGCGGCCACTTTTTCATAGTCCCAAGGGTGGCCACATTAGAGGGAGTTGACTGTAATAGTGATAATAGTAGTCGTTGTAGTAGTCAGTGTTGATCATTTTGGTAATAAAGTCGATAATATATGACAGTTGGTGTCTCTTTGTGATAGTAGGGATAATATAGTGAGCTTTTTGTTCTTTATGTAATATAGGTGATAACTCTTTTCCTCTTATATATTCTATAGTTTAAATTATGGTTTTAGTCCTACCGGTGTCCTCCTCTTGACCTTGGAGTGGGCCGGCTTTGATTTATATATATTTTTGGTTTGTAGTAGCGCTGGTCTCGCTTTATATGAGTCTCCGTCTTTCTTCCATAGTTTGGTTATGAGGTCGTCGTTCGGGTCAATGAGTCTGTGAATGAAATCGTTATTTCTAACGTGACGTACTAGTTTCAGTCTATCTACATGGACTGGGTTTTTCATTGTCTTCATTGTGATCACAGATTTGAGGAGGACAGATGTTTTTGAGACGAATTTGCACACTATGTATGGACCAGAGTACACCTTCTGAAGTTTCAAACATTTTGTTCTATCCATCAGTCGGGGTACCTTGACATACACTAGTGATTCTTTCTGCACCTTTGTAGGTTTTGCCTTTTTGTCGTGTTGTTGTCTCATTTGTTCTGTCCTCTTTTCAATGTTTTCAATGACCTGATTGTATGTGTAGTCTATTTTCTTTAATTTGTCAATGATGTGGAGATTTAGACTTTTCTCTTCTTCCTGGTTGAGTTTGTTGTCTATTATGGTGTTTGGGTTCCTTCCCTTCATAATGAAGAACGGTGTGAAGGCAGTGGTGGCGGACTCTGTGTTGTTGATGGAGAACACGAGGTGTGATAGGAATACGTCCCATGTGTCCTGGTGTTCCTCACAGTAGGCCCGTATGCCTTCAGACAGCGTCTTCACATATCTTTCAGCCTGGCCGTTCGATTTTGGTCTATAGGCCGAGCTGAAGACATGTTTTATGTTGAGGGAAGATGTCATGTTTCTGAATTTTGAGTTTTTATATGACGTTCCATTGTCTGACTGGAGGTATGTTGGTATACCCTCGGCCAGAACAACCTTCTCTATGAATTCTGCGGTAGTTGTTTCCGCGTCCAATGATGTGGTAGGGTAGGCTATGCAGAATTTAGAGAACCTGTCGACCACTACCTGAATGTATACGTTCTTTCCTGGTGTTGGTGGTAGTGGGCCTATGGCATCTATGTGGACAAACTGGAATGGGTAAGAAGGGGTACTATGGGCCGTCATTGGCAGGTTGTTGGTTAGATTCATCTTTTTGGCTTTCAAACAGACGTGGCAGGTCGCTGTGAATTTCTGGACGTCGGCCGCCATGCTCTTCCAATATACTTTGGGAAGCATGGTCGACAGCATTCTCTGTGCGCCAGCTTAGCCTGCCATTGGTAGGTCGTGGAAAAGCTTCAAGATGGGAAGTCTCATGTCATCTGGGATGACGGGTTGGAATGAGAATTCCTTGTGTTTCTTCCATAGTACCGTGTTGATATGGACCAAGATATCATTCAGAATGATGTGATCATCAGCTATCTTGATAAATTGCTCCGTTTCCTTCTTGTTTTTGTCGTTGGGTACCTGTCCGTTCTCTAAATACGTGATGATAGATTTCGTATGTAAATTATATCTCTGTTCTCTTTTCAGGTTGAGTATGGAGATCTGTGGGTCGGAGAGGCTCTCTATCATTTCAATCAGATGATTAGTCTGATTGGCCAGATGTTTTGCCATGTCTGTGGCGTCTCTTCTAGGTTTCTCCTTTTTCTTCTTCGTTTTTGGTTTATCTGTGGTTTTCTTAGGTTGCGGTGCCGGGGTGTGGCCTGGGACCGGTCGGGTCGCCGCAACCTGCTCTATTTGTTCTGTTTGAGTTTCTTCTATGAATGTTGATAGGGCTTCTAGGGATGTAGAGGGTACTGTCAGCTGCTGTGGGGCGTGGCCTGGGACCGGTCGTGCAGCTGAATCCACTTCCTGTTGTACTGAGGCCACTATGGCTGCTAACAGTCCCTTGTATTCTGTTTGTGGAAGCCCAAAATGATGTAATTTGGTACTTGGAATGTCAGGATTTGCTCTGAGGTTGGGGGTAAATCGTTTTACTTCTTCTATATCTTCTGTGTTTTCCTCCATACATTCACAATAGAAGTGATGGGTGGAGTTTCTCTTCATGATTGATTTGGGTAGTCGTTTTGATAGCGTCAATGGTGGTTCGTCTTCTTTGAATTTCTGTGTGTGTATGTCATCCTCAAACATAATTCTATGTTGCACCCTTATGGCTTTGGGTTTTGGTGGAGGATCTGTCATTGGTGTCTTGTCTAGTGGGTAGTCTCGTCTTGACATAACGTCTGATGGTATATTCAATTTGCCTCTTATGTGTCTGATATTAAATTGAAATTGTTGAATTTTGAGTGCCCACCTTGCCCACATGTTTTTGTTATCTGATTTTGTCAACATGTGGATAAGGGCTTGGTGGTCAGTATATAACTCGAATGGTCTTCCTTCTAGGTAGTGTCTGAAGTACTCTATAGCAAATACTACTCCCAATAGTTCTCTTTGGGTGGCACCATAATTCCTTTCGTGGTCATGGAGTGCTCTGCCCGCAAAGGCTACTGGTCGTAGAACGCCGTCTTTCTCCTGGGAAAGGGTAGCTCCCAGGGCTGTACCAGATGCATCTGTTGTAAGATGGAACTGTTTGTTGTAGTCTGGGTACAGCAAGATGACGTCATTGCATATAGAGTCCTTCAGGGTCTGAAATGCAGTCTCACATTCTTTTGTCCAGACAAATTTGTTCCCATTTTTGAGTAGGTTGAATAGAGGTCGACCAATTTCACTGAACCCTTTGATGAATTTTCTATAGAATTGGGCGAGTCCAGTGAATGACCGCACCTCTTTTGTGGTCTTCGGTGTGGGGAATGTCTGGATCTTGTGGACTTTGTCTGGAGATGGTTTGATACCGTCAGTGGTGACTTTCATTCCTAGGAAGTCTAGTTCCTCTAGGAAGAATTCGCACTTGGTTTTCTTCAGCTTTAGTTTGCCATTTCTTAATGCTTCGAATATGTTTCTTAAATCAATGAAATGTTGGTCTATGGTAGGTGATAAACACAAGATGTCGTCTAAGTATGGGATTGCACATTTGTACTGCAGGTTCTGTAGGATCAAGTTGACTACAGCTTGGAAAGCCTGAGCACTGCTGGCGAGTCCCATGGGCATGGTCTTGTATCTATACTTTTTGGTTCTAGTGAGAAAGGCTGTGATGTCCCTGTCGTCCTCTCTAATTGGTATCTGGAAGTACCCTTGTTGGGCATCCATTTTAGAGAACACGGCAGGTCGCATCTCACCAATCATTTCTAGGCTGTCGTCTGCTCGTGGTGATGTAAGTGCTTGGTTGATGGATTGGGAATTCACATATCTTAGATCTGTCACTAGTCTGTAACCCTGCCCGTTCTTTTTCTCTACAAGAAAACTTCTGGATGACCAGGGACCCGTTTTGGTTTCCTCCAAAATGTCCTGCTTTACCAGCTTCTGACATTCAATTTCAAGTCGTTCAGCTTTGTGCGGGGCCATTCTGAATGGGTAGAACTGTAAGGGTTTGGCGTCTGGGATCAGGTTGATTTTATGGGTGTACAGATGGGTTCTTCCAATCATGTTGTCTTTTCCCACGAATATGTCGTCGTATTCTTCAATTAATTGGCAAAATGTTGTGAATTGATCTTCTGTGAGGCAGTCTGGTTTTTGGAAGACGTGTGATTTTTCTTTTTCTGGTTCTATGTCTATGTCCTTCTCTATGTACATGTCTTTGTCTATGTCTTGTTCGTCGTGACCTGTCGTCTCTTGTACCATATTTATGTGGTCTTCGTCGTCTGACATCGATTGATCCATGTCGGAGTCAGAATACTCTGAGTATGTTGGTGTTGGTACGTAGAATGTTTTATCTGACCCTGTTGATGATGCACTGTCACTGATAGTTGAGTTGTTGTCTATGTCTATGTCTATGTCTCTGTCTGTCTCCTCGGGTTGTGTATCCTCGTAGCCTGTCGATAATATATGATTTTCTTCGTCTATGTCTGTTTTTGTATATAAGGCTACGATTTCACCCTTCTGGATTTTGCAGATTCTAGATGTGATATTCAATAATATCAGTGGGTGTCTGTCTCTTTGGTCAGGTGTCACGACTGAACGTTGTACGATGTAATTTGGAAGTTTGTCTGATCTGTCAAAATTGTCTGTTATACCATTGATTTGACTGACTGAGTGGTAGCATGTGACTTGGCCTGTTATGGCCATTTCGGAAAATGGAGGTATCGAAATAGCTCTCACTGCCCTGATTGGTTGAGATTTTGGAGTTGGGTCAGTGGAGTAATTGATTTTGCTTTTAGTCTTTGATAGAAAATCTGTTCCCAATATGATTGGTGAGGAACAATTTGGAAGAATTGCAAATTGATGACTGAATGTTTTGCCTTGAATTTTGAATTTGATTTTGATAGCTCTTTTGATGTGACACAATGCTCCATCGGCAAGATAAACTTTGGACCTGATTCGTGAAAACTCATGAGGAACTAGTTTCGATAGAGTGGAGGCTAGACCCTCTCTCATGCAAGAGATGGTGGCTCCTGTGTCTACTAGACTGGGGATGTTGGTATCTTTGAATTGTAGATCTATATTGCCATTGACCATGTTGATAAACAAAACACTCTGCTCACCTTCTTCCATGTGTAGGTCAGGGAGTGGTGGGGGGAAGATTTCCAGAGTAGCTTGGACGTCGGCAGGTTTCCCGCGCACTGGTGCAGCGTTGTGGATTGTCTGTGGGCTATGTGGCGTGGTGTCGATGGGCGATGCTGTGTCTTCTGTGTTGGGGACTGTTTTGTCATCCTGATGAGGCCTATCCATAGGATGACAATCTAGTTTCCCGTCGTCTTGGTGAGGTCGTTCATCATGCTGACGAGCTGTGCCATGGTGTACTGTGGAGTGGGGTTTTGTGGCGTTGGTTGAAGTTGTTGTTGTTGTTGTGGCCATTGTTGTTGTTGTTGTTGTTGTTGTGGCCATTGTTGTTGTTGTCGTGGTGGCTGCCATGATTGCTGTTGTGGCTGCCACCTTTGTTGTTGTTGTTGTTGGCTCTGGATGAGCTTGAAGTGATGTGGGGGTAGGGAACCTGTTTGAAGAAGGGTTATAATGTCTTTGGGTCCCCCTTTAAAGCGATGAGTGGGAGGAATCAGGCCTAGTGAACGTGCCCTCCTGATGTTGTCGACGTAGTTGATGTCGAAGTCTTCTCTCCTCCCCCTATAGTTGGGTGGTAACGTGAAGTCAGTTGGTGGAGATTGGTGTGTAGGTGCAGCTGCTTGTTTGTGGTAGGTGGGTTTTGGTTTACCACCCCCCATAGCAGCTACTGTATGTTCGGTCTCCATTACTTCCTGTTGCTTCTGAAGAAGGTCTCTCAGTTTTTCGTTCTCCCTATCCTTCTCCCTTAACTGAGCAGCTATGACTGGGTCTAGGGTATTGCTGGATAGGGATGATACCTTATGTGTGGAGGTCTTTTTGTAGAGGTACGCGCACCTGAGTGCTCTACAGAGGGAAGCCCATGTAGTAGGACTTTCCGCTCTGATCGCCTCTCGGTAGTCCTCGTTTAGTACAGTGGCTACCTGGATGATGGCAGCTTCTATGTCCACCCCCTTGTTTTGGAAGTGGGTGTTGGCGTCCTTTAGCCATTCTTCCATGGTTTGTAGGGTGGGGTCAAATGGGGACAGTGTCAATAGTTTGATGTCGTTTTCGACATCCTTGAAGTGGTGGATAAGTCCCTTCTTTATAAGGTCATAATCATCTTGGATACTAGTGGGCTGAATACTGTACCACTCGTACGCTGGTCCAGCTAGATATACTGCACAAGTGACGTGGATGGGATGATCTTCTTGAGGGTATTTAAGCCTAACAAAACGTTCTAGGTCGGTGAACCACTTTCGGGTGCTCATCTTAATGTCTGGTTTGGAGAATTTGATTGGTTCACGGATGGTGTATTTGTTGGCTTTTGAAATGGCGCTAGCCAGGTCGCTAATGGACTTGTTGTTTCTATAGTCTGCGATATCAGATTTGAGTCTTTCTAGCTCTGCCTTGTGGGCCGCTAGTTGTTCGTCTAATTTTCTTGATATCCTATCATCTAGTTCTCGTTGTCTTTGTATTTCTACCTGATCGTCTCCGGCCATGTTGACAGTGGGTTCAACACGAATGGGGGAGGTGGGTGGGGTAGCTATGTCTATAGGTATAATAGGTACAGTGTCTATAAGTGTTGGTTTAGAATGTCTTATTGTGTCCTTGTAGATGCAGGAGGTGGACTTGTTGATGTGCTTGTTGTTGCTTGGTCCTTTCCTCCTGATGGGTTGTAGACCTGATGTTGGTGCTGGTCCCTGGCTCCTAGTGTGCCTCCGTGATGATAGGTCACTGAGGGACTGGTGTCTCTGCATTAAAAAATTTCTTCATGGTCGCAGGTAGCTGAAGGTTGCCCGGTTCTCTACCACTCTGTGGCTAGGGAAAACCCTTCCACATCAATGTGGGCGTAAAGATGAGAGATGAGACGTCAGTTTGAGTACTTGGTATCTTTTATTAATAATAATATTAATATCAGAGTACCAGTCACTAGGGCTCAGTATATAAGTTACTGATGGTAAGTCGGTGGTTACTGAGATGGTTACTGATTTCCCTCTAGCTGCCCGGGGCTTAAGTACAGATGCCCGGCAGGTAGAGGAGGAGCCCATGTGACCGGAAGTAGATGTAACAGTGGTTTTCATTGGATAATATACATTTGACATTTGATTGGATAATTATATATTCATGGCTTTAACATGTGGTGTGCGCTGGACCGCGGGTGGGGAGCCTGGGTCCAGTGCATTATGGGTAATGGATTACATAATAAGTAGCATGCACACATGGGGGCTTTGTCGCCTGCCTCCAGGTGGCCTCCAGCCAGCTCAAGTGGCTTTGGCGGTGCCACACTGATTAAGGGTGTCCAGCTTTATAGCATTGTTTTATGTGTTGACAGTTAATCCTTGGGGTCAACATATAGTTCATTTGTTTTGTGTATAGGTGACCGGTCAGTGCCTTGTCGTCTGGACAGGCTGACAGTTACCTATTGTCCATGGGATAAGGGTCTGCTTGTGATCTATGGATTAATTATGTGTGGGGGTCAGTTATGCTTGGCTTTATGAGTAACAGGTATGTCTGACGTCTAGGTGTACTTTGATGGACATATGGATTGAAAATATGTATAAAGTATTGTGCGTATTACAAATAATAATAAATATGAATATTAATAATCATAAATCATAATTATGACGTAATATGACGTAATATGACGTAATACAATTGATGAAGGTATAATAAGGGGTTTTGTGGCGTGACAATAACACCTAAGTATTTGTATTGTTCAACCTCAGATATTTTCTCATTATTAATATTCAGCTTACAATTATTCCAATAAACTTTGCCAGAAAAGCACATAAATTTGGTTTTCTTACTGTTAATAGTTAGTCTGTTTTCATAGCACCACTGGTGGTACCTGGCTTGTTCTCATGAACGTGATGCAACTCACTGAATCGTGCTATTTTCCATATATTTCCGGCCCATTTACTTTTTTGCTCAATTCTTTTGGCCTATATGTTGCAAAGTATTTAGTTCTACCAGAATATATATAGTTTACCCTACCTCTGTATCTTATTAGGTCCGAGTTAAGCCCAAAAGTGGCCCAAAGTTGACGTTTTTGTCTATTTTGGGATGGTTTATTGATTTAAAAAATGATAAAAACAATACCTTTCCATTTTTTTGTGTGTTGTATTGCAAAAGAACAATTATGTGCATATTTTCTGTGTATATAATTACCCCATAATTATATAAGTATAATGCTACCGGTATGATTGGTCATAGTTGGTTATATATGTTTACTTAGGTTTATACTAAGCCTACCTGGCCTGCTGGCTCTGTATGCCCCAGGTCAGGGTCAAGGTTGTCCTTCTTCACTGGACCATGACCATCTAACAGGGATCCACACCTGTGTATTTTTCTTGGAGTTTTACCTTGTGCAGCCACTATGTCGGGTCTGAGGGCCTGTAAGACATGCCTGCATAGACACAAGCCACCTACTGGCAAGGCCTGTGCTATGTCAGCAATGACTGAGGAGGAATTGGCAGCTCTAGGCCTGGAGAAAGTGGAGCCTGTACCAGGTGGCCAGCAGCCAGGTGGTAGCCAGGAGGAGGCCTATACTACACCCACAGGGAGAGTCACCAGGCACACAGTGAGGGGGTCACAGTCTGCAGGTGCCCCAGGCAGAGACCAGTATGGCTCTCTATTCGGCCTTAACGAATATGACGATGAGGACTACCAGGAGTCTGAGGAGGACGACATCTCAGTGTCTGGGCTAAGAGACTTGGTGGAGGACCAGCAACAGGAGTTAGCCAATGTGAGACAGGACATCGCCCAGTTGTCAGCCTCTGTCCAGGGGCTGAACTCCGCCGTGAGTACGGGTTTTAAACGGCTGGGAGTATTCAAGAACCGACAACCACGCCCGAGCCCAGGTCCCGTGCCTGGCCGCCCGGTGCCTGGCCTCCCGGTGCCTGGCCTCCCTATGTCGGACAGCTCCCTGTCGTCTGAGTCGAGCGGTACCAGGCGTCACCGCAGACGAAGGAGGAGGGCCAAACGCGTAGTCAACATGGATATCACCAGATATCTCCCAGATGGCCAGGATAGGCCCAAGAGCTTCGCACAGCTTAACTCCTGCCTGTGCAGTCTCCTGGAGCGGCATGTGGAGAAGGGCACCGAGGATGCCCTTAACCTGCTGTCCCACATGCGGTACTTGTCCGACCGGTCGGCGGAAGTCATCTACGAGCTCCATTACCTCCTAGAATATGATGCAGCGGCCCGGAGTCTGGCATCCACTGATGGGATATGTTATTTTATTTCAATTGTTTTATATAGTAGCAAAATGAGTGGGAATGCTTTGATTCAGCAGCACAGTTAATTTACTTGTGAATAAGATCAAAAATAATAAAGTTATTACATTTAAAACCTACATATTATTGTATCAATTTACATATGTGATATATAGACATAGTAAGACAGCATTTTCGCCTTTCTGACCATATTTTTACATATGGGCCAGATGAGAAAAATTAAATAGATTAAACTGCTATAGATTAAGGTTTTATTTGGATGGTTAGATGACACAATTTGGTAATAGAATATTTTAAAAAGTCTGATTACATATATGACAGGTTTTACAGGAGAAAACTGCAAAGTTTGGCAATATTTCAAACAGATAAGAAAGGGGAAAAAATAAGAAAATTCCATATTTAAAGATGACTGAGAAGGGACAATGGGATACATGATCTATAAAGTTTGGTGTTTCCTAGATTGGACACTGGTATGGCTTACAATTGACTGTTAAAGAAATTTAGAAAGGTAATAATTGATTGTCAGGAGGGTCAATAACTGATTAGGTGCAAAGCATGGTCAGAAAGGCGAATTTGAATCATGGTAGTCCATTTGGAATGGTTGCTATGGTTACTGTATACCTATTTAACTACAAACACCTATCCAGTAGTTCCCACCGACACCTGAAATTGACCCATCTACAAGGAATTGAGCATATTCCATATTTACTCTGACCACCCGATCCTACCTGAGTTGCATGACGTTGGTGAGACTGAGCCACCTGTTCATGTCCTCCTGCATTTTATGATTAATTTCTTTTTGGTTATTACCACTTAAGTACAGTACCGTGTCATCGGCGTATAGTAAAACCTTGCTGTGTTTACAAATATTTTCGATCTCGTTGATATACAGCAAAAATAGTAAGGGTCCCAAGATAGATCCTTGGGGTACGCCACATACAATGTCCGCCCTAGATGATTTAATGCCGTTTGCTAATGTACATTGTTTTCTCCCCGTTAAGTAGTCTTTTAACCAGATGCCCGCCTTTCCCACTATGCCATATCTATCACATTTCCTTAGTAAAATAGAATGATCCACGGTATCGAAGGCCTTCCTTAGTAAAATAGAATGATCCACGGTATCGAAGGCCTTTTTGAGGTCTATAAAGACCGCCAATGTATTACTGCCCACATTTCTTTCCCTTAATATATCATCTGTTAAAGTACCTATTGTCTGAGTTGTTGAGTGATTTTTCCTATATCCTCCCTGTATACTACTTAATATTTTGTTCGTATCCAGATATTCCGAAATGTTTCTATGTACAATTTTTTCCAATAATTTTGAAGGAAGTGGTAATAGTGAGATTGGCCTGTAATTTTCCACTTTGGTTAGGTTGCCATCTTTCGGGATAGGCACTATGGTGGCCTCTTTCCAACCCTCTGGAACCTTTTGAGTATCCAGGGAACATCTGAATAAGTAAGTAACCTGTGCTACTAAGTGTTCAAAGGCATCTTTCATCACTCTGCTATTGATACCTGGGAATCCTGAGGATTTATGAATCTTAATTCCTTTGATAAGATCTGCAACCTCTTTTTCTGAGGTGGTAAATTCTTCTAATTTACTTTCTACAGCTGGAAATACTGGATTCCATATTGAATCGTTAGACCTTGACAGATTCGGTCCTATCTCGGTGAAATAGGTGTTTATTTCTTCAGATACCTTGTTAGGGGCCAACAATTGACCAGTTTGTACCGAGGCTAGGATGATATTCTTGTTGGCTTTACTCTTGGGTAACATGTCATTAATTACTCTCCAAAACTCCTTGGGATTGTTCCTGTGTTCATGTAACTTGTTTTTAATAAATTTGCCCTTGGTTTTAATGACCAATTTTGAAGATTTATTCCTTTCCTTATTTGCATCTTTTAACTCATCATACTTCTTGCCCCTTTTTGCTTTGGAAACTCTTCTATCTTTTTCTTTGAGATCAGCCAACAAGTCATTACTCAGCCATTCCTTTTTGTTGGTTTTCACCTTGTATTTTGTCCAGGGACAAAGTACATTCAACACGTGTTCGATTCTATCGTAGATGATTTTCCATAATATTTCTACGTCAGTAGTAGCATAAAAAACGTTCCAATTGAAAACTCTTAAAGCCTTGATTAAGTTATCTTTGGAGTACATTTTCATACGTCTACAATCAATGAATTCTTTGTTAATTTTCTTGACTCTTTCAACACTTGATGTAATATAAACCATGTCATGATCACTGGGACCGAATTGAATTGTTCCTGCTTCTACCACTGTGTCAATGTTAGTGAACAATAGGTCTAGACAAGTTTGACTCTTCACGTACCTGGTGGGTATGTTTATGTAGTTAAGTAAGCCATAGCCCATCAACCCCTGTTTTAGTGTTAAAACGTCATCGTCATCAGTATTCAACATATTAATATTCATGTCCCCTAGAATATACATTTCATGTCTATCTAACCTTGAGAGTCCAGAGAGTATCTCCTTGAATTTATTCCAAAACATGGTGAAATCACCCTTAGGGGGCCTGTATACATTCAACACCAATATGTTCTTTTTCTTTTCTCTACATATCATTATGGGAAGAAGTTCTAGGTCTTTAGTACTTATTACATCAATATCCTGACAGCCAACGACAACATATTCATCTTTAACATAAGTCAAGAGACCCCCTGATTTCTTTAGTTTACCATCTTCATACCATGTTCGGTCTGATCGTACAATTTGATATCCTTCCAGTGCAAAATTTCCAGTTAGGTTTTTTTCTTCTAACCATGATTCTGAACAAGTTATCACATCAAAGGCACTATTATCAAACATGATTCTAAAATCTTCTATACAGTTCCTTATACTTCTTAAATTTATATGTGAAATATGGAATCCCCAATTAGTATCAAAACTCTTGACATCTTTATGATACTTAGTCATTAATATATGTGGACAGTCGAGGGAAAAGGGTCCTCCAAGGTAAAAACTCAATAATAAAATTGATGTCAATAGCTTTCCAGTGATATCTTTTATTATCATGTACCACTTCTAGTTTTTGAGTACTGGCTCTCTTAATATGTGTGGTCACTGTCCAATCTTAAATACCAATAAGCTCTATCTTACATTGTTTTAGAGATATTTCTATCTAATTAGCATAATTATGCTAATTACCAAATATCCAAACTTTTTCAAACATTTGGCCACAACTTTTGATCTAAAAATAGTATTTACATTCTGTTTTCTGCATAGAAATGGTTATGGGGCCTTCTATCAATCAATTCTTAATTTTTTTAAATTCAGAATGAACATCATGTTTCCATGGCAACCAACATGTGGAAAAACACTAATTTAGGCCCAAAAACGTTCTTTTCCATTCCAAATATGGAATGTTTTCACCAAAGATGGGATCTTCTAACGTGGCCTATCATATTCTACATAAAAAAGTAGTAAAGACAAGTTTTTACTATATTTTGGTCCTTTTTGGCTATATGGGGCCCCCTGGTGGCCAAAGTTGGTACTAAAAATCCCGCACGGAGGTCCCTTTTACCTTGTTGATCCACATATATGAAAACCCGACTGTGCTGTCTCCCCCGTCCCTCAGAACTGTCTTTTTGATGAATACCTACTACAAATAATGGTGTATGATGGTGATAAAAAAATGCAAATTTAACAAAAAAAAATTAAATAAGAGGCAGTGATAACTGCTTTCATTGTGTAATAGAGTTGCAATAGCTGGCTTTGTCACACAGACTTATGGCTGATATAATATAATCCTAAATCTAATCCTTATTATTATGAATACAGGAGTTTCAATTTTCCACTTATCCTTCATGACAAGATGGTAAAATACAGAAATTTCTATATTGTCATGTCTGACTCGGGCTGTCTAGGGAGCTTAGTCCATGGGAAAGACAACATGTGTCAATCAATCAACACGATATCTTGTGACCAATTCCCACTTATCATTCATGACAAGATGGTGCAAATCTTACTATTAATTGAATATCATATCAAGTTTGGTAGGCCCATTGAATCAGGACCCTAGGAAAATTCAAATTGAATAAGCATAAATAAGATTTACCTGAGTTTGATCTTGCTTGTCGTGTATGATAAAACTAGTAAAGAAGGAAAAATACTAACACCGGGCATGTTTTGAAAAATATTCAGGTCAATACCGGGTTGTTTGATCTGTACACCGTCTTATAACACAACTGAACATAAAAATGCGGTGTTTATCATACAATCCTGTAATATTCTTCAGCCTAGGAATTACCTTATCGTGCATGACAAGAATAAGACCTGTCCTTGGAGGGACCTATTAACGCCAGTATTGATAAATATGTACATGTTAATTAAGGTTTAACTTTATGCTTAAACTGGCTTGTAGACCTGAGTAGCAATTTTGTCTTTTGTATGGTTGATGTGCGTCGTCAGGATTTTGGCAACTTTTGTAACCAGATCGTCAGTGTAATGTAGCCCATCTCCCAGGAAACGTCGGTATTCATGATGTTTTCCCACAGTGTTCCTGTTCGTGTGTACTAGCCTTGTTATCCATGGGGTACTTGTTTTTCCACAAACATTTAGTCTTTGAATGCAAGAGTTTATAGGCCATATGCCATTATCCATCATTGATTGCCTTTCTTCAGTGGCATTCGTGCAGGTTCGGTTGAGTTGCATGCCTATTATCGGACACAGTACAATCCTCTGCTCGGCGTGGAGACTAAGTAGATGTTTATACATCAGTGTAATAGTATCACAAAGTGCAAAGACAAATTCATCTTCAGATTTCCAATCGAAAGTATAGGTTTTTCTACCCCCTTTATACGCTGGTGGATGCGGCATCGTCATGTCATTTACGCCCGCTGATATGTAAGTGATATCTCCGCTGTTACATTTAATATAGTTATGCGCCGCTATACAAACTGATTCTATCCTTGCCCCTGGCATTGGGTATGCATTTATGTGGTACCCAGATGTATCCTGACGACGCAGTTCACTCTCCATAAATGCGTTCACTCTGCTGTCACCGAAAACCGCTACTTTCACCCAAACATATTGATGGCAATATCTAGTGACGTTTTTTTGTTAACATGTGTAAGGACATTTTCTGCTAAAAAGCGGCACCCTCTGACAGAATAAAGTGATAAGATGCTGAGATTCAGTGAAAGTGAAACATTTTTTACAGTGTGTGTTTGAAGGCTGTCAGCATACTCAAGCAGACTGCCTGCAATCTACTAGGTGGCCTTTGGCGGGCGTGGGGCCCTGTGGACAGTCACATCTAGAGGGTCACTTTGATTGGGGTCAAGATCACCAGCAGGGCTCATACCAGCAGTCACAGGTGGCACACTAAAATTGGCACCCGTATGAGTGCATGTCTGAAATGACCCTATTCGTTTTTGCTCCTATTCAGCCCCTATTAGAGATAACAGAGCATGCACTAGCTTATTGGAAAGCTCTTTTAGCCGGCTATCCGCTACTTATCATTGGGAATATATTTAATTGTAGGTCCTAATATGGCAATTATCCAAATGTGAAGGTCAACTTTAACTAAGCAAATTTCATTGAAATATTCATGGCCCTTTTGTATTAACATGCAGCCCTCTTTCTACATATCAATAGTATGCTACATGTCCGTTTCCAGCCTCCTGCGTGGAATCCCAAGAGGTTTCCTGCATTCCCCTAAATAAGTCATGTTCTGTCTTGAAATACCAGTGTTAAGCAGTCTGGGTAGGCTATAGCACAGTGGACATACTTCCTTTAACAACACAAGTATGTCCTTTATTGACAAGCTATATCTTTATGATAACTATGATGGGTCTGTAGTATGGATTGGCTTTAGAACAAAGGAATTATAATTATGAACACATATACATGTATGTACGTCTACATGTCCATCTTGAAGATTTAGTGCTATAGAACTGGTGCAGGTGGCACTGCTTCATATCCCTATGTAAGCCTATTGGTAAGATGTTAGATCTAACACCAGATGTCACCCGTGAGTCATGGTTGAGATCTAATCTGTGGTTTCACCACCTGTGTCTGGTAGGGTAGACTGACCTAAAGGTAACCACGTACCATGAGATGTCCACCTTCATTTTGTAGTCATTTATGCACGGTATTGTCTTTATTTGTCCTTTGCTGGAAAGAGTATCACTGAAAGTGTACTATGATACACAACAACAGGGCTTATCATGCATGAATGACTACAAAACTAAGGTGGACATCTCATGGTATGTGGTTACCTTTAGGTCAGTCTACCCTATCACTGTTCATTTTAATCAATAAAAGAATGTGCTATACACGCCACATATTGTAGGATTCAGGTTTAATCCGTGAGATATATTTACACAAGTAACATTGTAACATGATATGTCATGTTACCTTGCAATTAAAGAGAGAACAGAGTGTCTCTAGTTGTTGGTGCCAATTTGCCACACCAGGCTGTGTACATTTGTATAGCACCAGCTTGCTTCTGCAGCCTATGCATGTTCTGGTTGATTTCTTCACTTCTACTTAGGATACAAATATAATTCCAAATGTTCTGAGAGGGGGTCAATGTGCTCCATCCAGACAGAATGTATATTGAAACCGTTAAAAGAAAAATCAAAGTGCCTAACCTGGGTCACTTACTTTTGCCCTCTGTTATAAAATTTGTACAAATCAATCTGGGATTCCAGCAGCACAAATTGGTGGCACAGCTATAAACTACATGCTCTACTCTAAGATTCTGGCCCCTTTAAGTTAAAGTTTAAGCCTGGCCACTTTTGACAGCCAAAACCAGCAACCAAGACAACAAAACTGCATAAACTCTATACTAAATTGTAAATATTGGCCAGCTAAGAGATACTACATGATTGTTTACATTACTATATGATATTGCAATGATATTGTGCAGGGCCAAATGGATATACGGAATAACATCAGTAAACCAGTTCGAAGGTGTAGAGCAAGGTCCAGAGCTTTGCAGCGATTCCAAGTGCTATTTCTCGGGGGGAGAACGGGATGAACTGAGAACGGGATAAATGGAGAATGGGATAAAGGGAGAATGGGATAACGGAAGAAAGGTATAAACGGAGAATGGGATAAACAGAGAACGAAATAAAAGGAGAATGGGATAAAGGGAGAACGGGATAAGGGGAGAACGGGATAAGGGGAGAACAAAATTTATAAACTGAGAACAGGATAAATGGAGAACAGGATGAACGGAGAACAGGATGAACCGAGAACGTGATAAACAGAGACCGGGATAAAGGGAGAACGGGATAAAGGGAGAATGGGATAACGGAAGAAAGGTATAAACGGAGAACGGGATAAAGGAAGAACGGGATAAAAGGAGAACAGGGAAAAGGGGTAAAGGGAGAACGGGATAAAGGGAGAACGGGATGGAGGGAGAACGGGAGAACGGGATAAACGGAGAACGGGATAAACGGAGAACGGGATAAAGGGATAAAGGGAGATCGGATAAAGGGATAAAGGGAGAACGGATAAAGGGAGAACGGGATAAACGGGGAACAAGATAAACGTAGAACGGGATAATGGGAGAAAGGGATGACGGAAGAAAGGGATAAACAGAGATGGGATAAAGGGAGAAAGGGAGAACAGGATAAACGGAGAACGGGATAAACGGAGAATGGGATAAACGGAGAACGGGATAAACGGAGAACGGGAGAATGTGACAAAGGGAAAACGCCTAAACAGAGAACGCAAGAAAAGGGGGATTGGAGGTAGAGGGACCGGGGGCGGGGCGGGGTGGGGCAATCAGGGCAAAACTGAAAACGGAGTTGCCGTCGCTGTTGACGCTCCGATCGACTCGCTTTTCGGCCAAGACGTAAAACAGCAGTTACACACTGCCCGGCGCTGATGCCCCCAGCCACCTGCTTGCCCCCAGCCACCTGCTTTCCTACACCTACAGCCAGGACTGGGGGCAGGGGGAGGTGATCAGCGCCCATGTAGCACACGCCGCCCCGCAGCCAACCGACAAGGGGAAACCGAAACGGCGATGGTGTCGCTGCTGACGCTCCGATCGACTCGCTTTTTGGCCGAGACGTAAAACAGCGGTAACGCGCTGCAGGGCACTGACGCTCACACCCACCTGCTTGCCCACACCCACCTGCTCGCCTGCAATTTGATTGAAATTTGTGACGAGACCTGGGAAATCGTAACATTAGGGGGAATAGCCATAATTGCTCTAAACATGATATTTCAGGAGATATAGCTAAAAATGTGAATACTTAAGAGAAAATGATCTTAGACTAACTTTTCCCAAGGAATCTTTTGAAGCTATTATCAAAATTCTATTTTCATTCTAAAGTGGTCTTATTTGGAATGTAAAAAGAACGTTTTTAGCCATTTTTAACCCATTTGTTGACATTTGGTTGCCATGGCAACCATCAATTCATTCTTTTGGAATAAAAATCATACCTATTCAATTGCCCCGCCCATGAGGATTTCAGAACTGAAAACAGAATGCCAATATTCCTACTAGATCCAGATCTATGTACAATAATATGCATTTATTGGTTTAATTTCTAATAATTATGATTTATATGGATTATTTGAAAATAGATTGATATGTGATCGCATTGCAGTCTATTTTGTCTATTTTTTTTAAAGCAAAGCAAATAAATGCTGATGACATTATACATCAAGAAAAATTCTTCTGACCCCTCATGTCTAAAATTTCATATCAAAAACGTATTTTGTAAATGTCAAACATATTATGAAAAATGGCTCACTGACCCAGCGCAATAGCCCAGTAAACAAAGAACGTTATACAACATTTTGTAACGTTATATAACGTTTCTCTAAGGCTCCTCATTATGGCATAACGTTATATACAGTTTTAGCACGTTATTTTGACGTAAAATAACGTTTTTTGTTAGCTGGGAGACTCTGGGTGGGACCCTGAGTCAATAAGAGAATAACAGCAGTTCATGGATCAACTGTAGACTGTGTGGTATCACTTACAGCAAGATTTTCCCTTTTTTTATCCATGTTGGCCAAGCTTCTCCTTCAGTCACAGCATAAGCGGCGCCCTACAAGACATACTACTACTCCCGGGGCTACTACTATCTGTAATGCACAGGATCTAGACTGTAACCTTCCAACTAGGTCAGTTAAAAAGTCTAGTTTGGAGTCTGGAGTAATAGGTATTGTAAATAACGTCGCCCAAGGTGCTATATAGGACATGTAGTAAGGCTCCTGTGTTCGAGGTCAAATGTCTTATCATGCGAAAGTCCAGCACAGGTTTAGTAAGCTCCTCTCCCTTTAGTAATGCCAGTTTCCTCCATAGGCTGAAACAGGAGTGTTGTGGTGGAGATGGTCGGCAGGGCTTGTTAGTATTAGGGTATAGGCCTGTCACTCGAGTGGACCTGTCATCTCTGCTCCCACCCTCAGAATGATCTCCACCACAGCACTCCAGTTTCAGGCTGTGCTTTAAAGTAGTTCAAATATTAAGGTGGCTCGATCCCTTTGGTAGTTCAGCAACACACCACCAGAGGGCACCTCTCCAAGACTGTCACATAGTAGTGGGCAAGTTGGCAAAATCCTAAGAGAGGGTCTGACCGAGGCTAGAACTCTCGACCTTAGCGCTGTGAGACAGGCAGCAAACCACTGCGCCAATGTGTCTGTGGTGGAAGTTGCACTCATAATCTATACAGATAGGTGTCCCAGATTATTCCATTTCTTTTCAACTTTTTTTTTTCAATCACCAAAAACCTTTAAAATATGCCCGGGACTATATGTTCAAAATGCATTTTTAAGAAAGAAAACATTAAGGCCTATGCTGACAGAATTATATAGGAATTTAGCTACTTTACAATATGATTTTATGTAGATACTTGGAAAAACACTATGTAATCCTATCAGATCTCACATGGATATAAGGTTCAATATCTCAAAAAATAGCTGGGGACCCCCCTATTTTCTCAGCTTCTTTGGAGAGTATATGCTATGATAGTCTTATGGCAAAGATCTGAGGAAAATCTAGCTACTCTTAGACCAAAGGATCGACCCACCTTAAGGCCATGTGTACGCAAATGGTGTGAAAGTGTATGCTGCCACCTAGCGAGTCAAGTGTTATTTAGGTCTGCACTGTAGGGCGTTCTGGCTGCCTGTTGGGTTATATTTTCAATGCAACAAAAGAAAGTGTTTTTCCCAAATAAAAAGATTGATGAATATAATATGGGATTTTGAGGCATAGACAAGTTGAGGACTTCCATCCCCATACCTGGTCTGGCTCATCACCAATAGAACAGGGACACTGCTCCTCTGTCGTGGATCAGGAATTTCAAAAAAATAATCAACGAAATCCTCAATTGACTGCAGTAATTTTATTCACCATATTTCATTACATGCACAAATTATATTAACCTCCAGTTACACTGTTGTATGTACAATTTATGGTTCACATCGAGTAAACACTCATAAAATCCCTTCTTCAACAAATTCCTTCCAATCATTAGCACATGATTAGTCCTGCAGCATGTAGCTTATCAAACTATAAGCTTTATCTCTTTTATACACACTGATGTACATATTTATATGAAATAAATCAGGTGTAGCACAGACCATGGAGTCCACTGTGACATGATTACTATATAGCTGAACACAAAAAGCTCCCATGCTTATTTATAATTATTAGGTTCTGAAAGAACACTGAATATGACGAAAAAGTATTATTCTGCTGTAGATACAACCGTCAGTGGACAATATACTATGAGGACATTGGGTCACCTAGAGAAGTAACACGAGATAATACATAATATCATATCCTACTGCCGTCCACACCACTAGGACAAGAGTAAAGTACTATACTTTGATGGTGACTGTGTTAAAAATGGAATGACTTTCTACATAATGAGAGTGAAATAAAGTGTTCGAACTGTCTGAAAAGAGTACTTGGAAACACGAAATGAACAGTACCGGTATGAATGAAAAAAGATACATGTACTCTGGAAAAAATAATCTAGCAATGTCACCGATATTCAAAAAAATAATTCCCCCCGGTGCGATGAGAGGGCAGATGAGTGGCTTCATCTTCTATCTGACTTTCTTCTGTTGTCTGCTTCTGTAGATGTCGTGTGCTGGTGGTGCGACCACACCGTCCTCATCGTCACTGTCGTCCTGCGACATATCCATTTTACGCTTGCGGCCCATGGCGTGGTCAATAGATAACTTTGTGCCGGCGTCAACTTCACTCAGGTCCACGCCATTCTCTGCTGTAATGCCTGCTGGTGGGAAAGGGTGAGTGGGTTAGGTCATGTGTGCTAGTAATATTATCAGCGAAAGGCCTATTCCAGCGATTCCACAAAAATCTGAAATTCTCAGATTATGGGGTTTGGAGAAACACCCTTGTTGTTGATTGTTATCATTTTTTTTTGTTATTATATTTATGATTATCCTCAGGGAATATATATCTTTTATAAAATGTATTGTAGATAGTTTATATTATCTAGAGCAACTAGGCCATTTAAATGGTGGATTGTGTTCAGAATCCCACGACTGTCCCTGACTGATGGAAACCCTGCTATGCGTTCCACGTATCATGTCAAAGATATGGTAAAGTTTCAACTCGTTTACTATCACTTGTCACATTTTGCAGGTGCCTGGAAAAGCGTTTATACTTTCTATCTTTAATACTGATGGAAATCCCATGTTTTATTGGTTACCCGATGGGGAATGGGACCAGCAAGGACCGCACCATGCCCTACCCCCTCATGGCATACTGTATGCCTGTATGCGATGGGCTGTGACGCCTCCCATGTGACATCGAAACGATGTTAATTTTTTTTCAGTACGGATATGCAATAAATACTGTTGTGGGACTTCGTCTATGCATAGCATCGGATAATACCAGTATCATAGTAACAGCTACAATGCCAACCACTTTTACAAATGACCCTATTAGTGCAATTGAAGACACTTACCGTCTGGTAGTTTTAGTTTTGAAAAGTGTTCCAAGAATTTGTCAATTGACACAAAAGGACCATGGAAGCTGGTAGGAGGTGGAAGTTTTGTCAATAGCTCCGCTGCACACATAGGGGGTGGGAAAACTCCTCCGGGGACGTCGTGCGCACCAGCCGCTGTAAGGTAGTGACATTTATATGTAACCTGGTATACTGATAAACAGTGGTAAATGGTACAATGTAGTTGTAATTTTAACACCAGGCGATCTTGATTCCAAAACAAACAAAAAAAAATCATCCGACATATTTTTGACATCCCGGTAATACCATGTAACAGAATACCATTGATTATTTTTATTTATAATAAATGCCAAATATAACCTCGTCCTCAGATGGAACATCAATGATGGCCTTGAAGTTAGTTTATGATAGCAAAATGATGTTACAAACTTCCCAAGGGCTATTTTAATTTAGATAGTGTCAATTTCAGATGAAGGCAATCTGACTGGGATTTTAGTGTGGTGGTCTACTCACGGACAAGGACTTTGGGTTTGAATGGTAACATCTGTGAGAGGTCGGGTTGGGGGTACTTGGGACCCGTGTCCTCCTCCCGCTCGCCTTCCTCCGCTTGTTTGGTTGTCTCCGGCTGCTGCTGCATGTTCTGGAAGGCCGTCAGGTGTGGCCGTGTCATGTCCTAAAATAAACAATTAAATGTTATTTTTCATGATAAAATCGTACAGGACACCAAGAAGTAAACGTGTTCGTCCCGAAATATTATACACACATGGTTACCATGGTGCTGGATTCTCAATTTATATAAATACAATGCGTTTCTGCCAAACAATTATGCTCTTAATAAACTTTCATACAATAAATGTAGAACTCTTGTCTTTAGGGAGTGGTAATTTTTCAACAAGGAAGGTAGTGGTGGATTTAGAAGGGGGGGGGATTTCGACCCTACTTACCTTGTACCCTAAAGCCCTCAGTTCCACGACTGAACAGGGCAGAAGGTCCATGTATTTATAGCGGTCAATTAACAGAGCCGTTTCCCGACCTTCAAATTCCTGTTGAAAATATAGAGAAACAATATAGTATAGCATATTAACGTGGCAATGTACATTCAAAAGACATAATCATACAGTGTGTAATACATATCCTCAATCGAGGATTAGTAATCGTTTAGAATTAGAATACTTTTTCAAATGAATGATTTGTGGATTCCAATGATACATCAAACTGTCATTATGACATACATGTATCATTTGAAATATATCAAAACCTCTATTAAGCAATGCCTTTCCTGTCTGAAGTAAAATTCTGGTTTCAAATTAGAATATATGTCAACAAGACAAAAGAGAAATGATTTTACACTAACCGTGCCAATTACTTGTGCTCTGCGTTTTTCTACTTTTACAATACTGGCCAGGTCACCCACGTTGGATTCAAACTCCAGAAACTTGTTCCAGATCTCGCTGTAAAGCAAAGTATGTAAAGAATTATAGCATATAACTGCTGCACAAATAGTACAATGACTCATACTTCTGTACTGAAAAATGTACTAATGGATGATATACCAGACACCTTATCATTCAATAATGTATTTTTAACCATACTGCCGATGTACACCCGAGGCTGGTAGTCTTAGCACCACATCATAGTTTCAGCTATGTATCTAATCCCCATGTCGGACTATGGTATCATGGTACTCACCCTGATTGGTCTACCGTCATCTCCTTGGATGAGAGAACCCTTTCAAACAATACACGCGTGTTATTGTCCTCTGAAAGAAGAGCAAACACATGGACATAAATTAATGCATTGACAAACCTAGCATTTTGATGTTTTATTAAGACACGTTAATGTCATACAAACGTTCATACAGCCATCAAGCATTGATTATTAAGTCTGAATTAATGGGAATTTATCTTTCTAGTGCCAATACATGTACAAACAAGAACTCTTCATCTGATTTTCTATATTTTAATGATAAATCCTAATTACGTGGGTTATTCGTGAGCACAACGACCTACCGTTAAGATGTGACATGTAGTCAATATATGCCGACACATATTCAGGGTGTTGTCCGAATTTCTTTAACCCTAATTCGAAGATCTTGAATGCAACACTTTTGTCCTATAAACAGAAACATATACAAGTCAGGAAGAACCCAATTTTATTAATATGAAATATACACTTTCTTAATGTATTACTTTAACAGAAATGACACTCCCTGTCAGCAAAGAGTGGCATGTTGACCATATTTATGAAGGAAACTTAATTTAATTCAATACTGAAATCCCAGGGAAAGGGGAAGAATTCCTCCAAAGTAGGAACAGCGGCTTTTATAGTTCATAAATATAAGGTTGTCATAATCTTTCTAAATCTATACTTGGAATTAGACATGCTATTCAAGAAATTATGTCCACATCTCCCTAGTTCTGTCTTTCAGGTAGATGGTGTTACATTGACAATGGTCGTAACATATTTTACACAGGGTTGCCACCGACAAGGTAGTATTAAATATCCTGACTTTTCCCTGACGTTATATCAAATTTCCCTGACAATCGCGACATAAACCAAATGTTTTTAAATGCCCTCCAACTATGAATATGCACTGTTTTTAAAGTTATCTTCTACTTAGCGAGTGGTCATTATTTAACAACAGGGGTTTTGTGTATCATGTGCGCGCACAAATTTTACCCCTTCCTTTTTGAAGATTTAGATATTTTTTCCCTTTAAAATCATAGTAAAATACAGGATTTTTTCAGAGAAAACAGGTGATGTTTTTTTGGTATTTCAAAGATTTTTCCTGACAAAATATTATTGTCCCTGACATTTTCAGAAAATATCGATTTCCCTGACATTTTGCAAAAAATCTGAAATTCCCTGATACAGTATGTCTCTGACCTAGAACGAAAAATATTTTCCCTGACATTTTCCCTGACAGTGGCAACCCTGTTACATCGATAAGGATTCTTCTCATTTTACTCAGTGTAAACTAGTCATACTAACCTTACTGGAGTAATACTCCATGAGTGCTGCTGCTACATAGACATGGTACTTGGAGCGCATGTCCTCCCGGGCCAGCCGGAACCCTGCCCGAGCACTCTTAATGCCCTCTGCTCGACGTGCAAACTTAACGTACTGAACATAGGCCTGGTGATGAAATAGAATACATGTCACTACTCTATTAGTACAAGTTAATTTGGTGTGATCAATGTTACTGGTTGCTACGATATTACAATGTACAATCTCATGAAATTATTGAATACAAATACGATTTATTCTTCAAGATGTCCTACGTTAGTTTAGAAGGCAAAGAGTTCAGAATTTACATGTATAGGTAAGACCCAGTATATTTCTACAAAGAGGGCAGCCCACGATTCTTTTTTTGGTAGCTATCATCTTGTTGTCAATACTCACCAGTGTGGGGTCGATGTCTTGTACAGATATTAGTCTCTTATAGATGCTGTGTACCTTCTCATATTTCATCCGACTCTGAAACATTGAGGTTCTAACATGTTCACATGACTCATAATGCTTTACGTTACTCACGAGGGCTGCATGCATATACAGTGCATTGAGTACCAATCTGCTCTTAGGTTAAAAGGTGTTAGAACACGACCAGTCTGTGTTACAAGTCCATCGATAATCTAAATTGCATTTTAGTCCTGCGATTAAAGAAAGGAATAATTTGTTGTTATATTTGGTGAACCTGTCGATTTCCCTATAATGCCAGCTCCTTTCTCCCAAATAAATACATCACATACCTTGTATTAATCCTGTAATGTATTGTATTCAGTTGATATTTTAAAGGAATCATATTATATCGCCTGGATATTTACCTCTTCAAAATCGGCGTATGCAAAGTAGAGCAGCATGTTGTCTTTGAGGAGAGTTGTGATGGCTCGCTCGTAGATGGCTGCAGCTTCGTCAGCAAACATTTTGCCCACATTTTGGTCCTGAAAAGTGGGTGTGTAATACGTTATTATACATGTACAATCACATCTTCTCCCAATATATTTTTTCTGAATGCCTGTGAGAGTATGTTTAATAATGAACTTCCCATCTATATAACCTGTATGACTGCCTCCTTAGGCCACTTAAAATCGACTATCAGCTTTGTGGACACTTTTTGGAAAATATCGGTGAGGGAGGGAGGCTTTTTTCTTTTTTTTTGAATACTTTTTTTAGGAGCACGAGGGAGGTTACTTTTTCTTTTTTGCCCCATTCAAGGTGACGAGGGAGGTGGCTTTAAAAAAAAGAAGTAATATGTATTAGACGTTTATATACTGTGATTATTACATGTAGTGATAATTGGAATTTGGAATTTGCATGGAAAACTAAAAGTACTGAATTGGTATTACATTGATATTAAGCAGAAATTCTTCATTTTAGGGTCCAAAATTCCCAACAAATTCGAATTTTGGGTGAGAAAACTTGGCGCCGATTTTTGCCTTATTGTTTTTAATGAGCTAAAAAAAAGGGTTAATGCGGCCCTTTTAAACAGGTGCGGGCGGTATCCGCAAAGCTGATAATCGATTTTAAGTGGCCTTAGCTCTATTTAATATCAGACATCTTTTCCATGACTATCCATGTACATACCCCTTTCTCTGTCAGTAGCCGTGAGGACTGCTCCAAGTAGGAGGCTGCTTCTATCCAGATGTCTGGGTGATGGCCGAGGCACAGCAAACACTGCTCGTATGCAAACATCACTGCAACCAAACAAAACGACCTCATATTTCTAGTATCTAAGATTTCGACACTTTAATATATGTAAATAGTCTACTGCTACAAAAAATAGTTGCAAATTAAGCTACCTTCTTTGATGGTTCGCACTCACAAATGCCCTTATGCTTGGTACACAATAACTTTACACACCAATGGCATTATGCGAAATAAAGAAAAAGGTTTGTTTCAGGTCACCCGACCAACCCCAGCAAGACAGGGTCGACCCTAAATGTGCCTCTACATGGGTGCCCACGATTTTGACCGCGTCGCCGTGTCGATTTTTAGAGCAAAAGGGCCGTGTCGCCGTGTCGATTTTTAGAGCAAAAGGGCTGTGTCGTGTCGATTTTTAGAGCAAAAGGGCCGTGTCGATTTTTAGAGCAAAAGGACTGTGTCGTGTCGATTTTTAGAGCAAAAGGGCCGTGTCGTGGTGTCAATTTGTATCCATGTATAGGCACTCTATAAGCTTTTATATGACCATGGCACTTACTTTAAGGACTCTACAAACTCTTGGGAAAATTTGCCATTTAAGTAAACAATCAATTGCTGTAGCCCCCCCCCCCCTCAACCTCGACCCTCCATCTAATGACATGTGGCTTTTTCGCGGTCACACCAAGGCCTATACCCCCCTCCCCCCCCCCCCTTTTTAGCACCTCTCCCACCTAGCTACAGCATTTGGCGGTTACACTTACATGCTATGGAGACTGCACATGTAGGTGGAGACTGTGTCTGTCACATTTTAACTCTCAGTCTTATGTGTCTGTCACATTTTATCCCCAAGTTTTTTTGTGTCCGTCGATTTTTAAAACCCCCGTGTCGCGCGTGTCGGATTTTAAAACCCCCGTGTCGCACGTGTCGATTTTTACCCATGTAGAGGCACCTAAATCTTTTTTAATTTCATATTTTTACACTTTTTGGGTCATTTTTAGGGTTTACACAGGGGATGGCTAGTACTTTCATGTTAAAAAAATATAAATAAATATCCGACCTACCGACCCTAGTTTTTCTTCCCATGTTACCTGAAACATACTTTTTTTTTTAGCCTTAACTGGAACTGTAAAAATATTTTGTATGCTTACCTCTTTTTGTGATCATGGCGTGGTCTTCTGTGCGCAGCGGATTACTCTTCTCCCATTGGATGTACTTCTTCCATAGTTCAACCTACAATAGGTAATAATGATCAGGTCATTTTCAAGGACAATTTCGGAGCATAATGCTATTTCACACTTTAATAATTGCTTTGCTCAAAAATTCCAGATTGAAATTCCATGACTTGCTAAGGCAATTAACCATACCGACTTAATTGATATAACGCTGACGGTCTTAAATTTGCTGAGGAATATCTCTAAAACCTCGAAAACAAACAGTAAATTCAAAATAATTGTTCACATCTCTTTATTTCATGCATGTATTCCCAGATTTTCTCTGACCACTTTCTTTTCCATGACTTTCCATGACTCGTGGGAACCCTATATGATCCTATAGATTTAATTAATATTTATTTTCCCCCATTTCCCCTGACTTGCATAAAGAATCTATAATATTCCCTGACCCGTTGAAACCCTGTATAAGAGATTGCCTCTTACCTGTTTAGCCTCTTCGGGCGTGTTCTGTGGGGGGACTGAGGGTGCGTTCCTGTTTAACCCTTTGGTGACCGCCTCGTACTCCTTGGCAACCCGCCGGGCGTTCATGTAATCGCGTCCTCGGTCTTCTTGCATCTTCTTTGCAATGAGTGGGTTGATGCTCTGTTCAAACATGCAGTAGTCCTTCCACAAGAACTCAATGTTCACCATTGGGTTCAGCACGCCTCGCTGGTACACTTTACGTACTGCTGTAATACGCTGATTCTCAGCATAGGACCCAACGGCCTCCCTATACATAATGGATACAATTGAGAAAACGATTAAAATTTAGTTTATATAATGTATACATGTATGTATACTGTTCTGTCTCCTGCTCTAAAGATTTAAAAAAAAGTTTAAAAGCAAACGAGGAAACGAAATTTTGTATAAACAACTCAACTACATTTATATATATATGTATACATATATGACATAACTAGGAACCAAGATCAGACGCTACAATGTAAGCGTACATAGTAGAGTGAACAGGACCTTTTCTTATAAAATATTAAAGAATTTTTTAGCACAAAACATTTTCGCCCTCCCCCTTTAAAGAAGACCAGCGCATATTTCAAACCTGACAATCCAATTTGATTGCACGGTTATTGCATTAATGCAGTACTTACACAGATTTGAGGAACTTGATGTAGTCCACCCACATCTGGTACGACATGATCTCCATGCCCATCTTCTCCAGGGCGAAGTCGTAGGCTCGGGCCATTTTCTCTCTGAAAGGGAAGAAGTTTTATTAATCCTGAGGCATCAAATTGACCAAGAGATTTATCTTTCAAAAGGATATCTCCTGTGATATTTCGCCGAGTTAGCTCACATTCCCAAATTCATAACTCTTACACCTTATGGGGAGAATATCACCTCTGACTGAACAAACCCCTTGGAATAGGAAAAGTTTCTATAGTAAATTAATAATTGTCACCCCCTCCTCATGAAGACGTTGATAGGGTGTGAGATGCTTACCTGTAAGAGGGCAGACTTCCCTTGGTTTCCTTGATGTAATACAAGTATGTTTTCCACAAGTCGATGTTCAACACTTTTGTCAAACATCGCTGAAAAAGCTGCAATGGCAATAAAACATTGGGTTAATAATTATCTTTCTGAAGTTTTGTTTTAATTTTGTAGTTGTATAATCTAATCAGAACTCGAATTGTACGTATGTACTGTGCAATATATTGCCATTATATTTTCTAAACGTACTACGGTAGTATTCCACTGCTCATTCGTTGTTTTTAAATTACGACAATGGTATAACCATTGACTACCGTCCATCTGACGCATTCATTGAAATTGCGAAAATTGGAATGGGGCTCACGGGGGAATCCCAGACCACAATTCTGCAGTTGGAAGGGAAGTGTGTAATCAACTCACCTTTTCAACATTTTCGTAATTTCTTGCCTTCATCTGTAAAAACAATAATGTCAATATGGTAAAGTGTGCGCTCCATGCCTCAGTAGTGCAGCATGTTGTGTAAAAAGATGTACCTGGGGTAGTATACGCCTACTACAGACATTGCCACAGGAACCAAGGCATTCAATCTACTACCTATATATATATATATATATATAAGTATATATCGCATCTTCAAAATGGGGTAGGGTTATAAAAGCTCGTGGCTGAATAAAAGGCAAAACAATGAGAATATAATGGGAGTCGACCCCCCCCCTCCTATTTTCTTTACCCTACCCTACCTCCCACAAGATGCGACCCCCGGTGAACAAAAACTAGGAAATCTTTCTTCAGATCCCAGTGAAAAGTAAATATTGGCATCTTTGGGCCAGACCAAAAAAAAAAAGTTGGTCAATGGAAATGGAAATTGTTTTTTTTGAAAAAAAAAAAAATTGTCAATGGATTTCGCTCGCATCATTTTTTTCAAAATTGAGAATTTTTTTTTTTTTTTCAAATTTTTCTTCCAGTAATTCCCCCAGATCAACCAATACATTTTATGTTAGGGGACTTTTGTCAGAGGCTCGGTAAAAAAAATAAAAAATTGTCGCTCGCTCCACTTTTCCACCAACAAAATCCATTGACAAAAAAAAATACTCTAAAAAAAATTAAAAAAAATTCGCTTGCTCGCACCATTTTTTGAAAAGTGAAATCCATTGACCAACTTTTTTTTTTGGTGTGGCCTTAATGTGGATAACATTCTGTTTTCACAACTAACAAACAGCATGCTATATGTTCCTGCTTTCCCCATTGTTACAAATTGTTTAACAAATAGAATATAATGTCAATTCATGCGTATAACTAGCATGAACCAAACCTCCAGCGCTGGTAATACAAGTTCTTTTTTTGGAAGTATAGTATAATAGTAAATTGGTGATTTTCAGACGCCAGATGCGGATAAAAGGTATCTCCAAAAGTCTAGGTGGGGTTAAATGCGAGTTATATGCGTGAATTTCCGGTAATACGATTTCGGTTAAATTTTTAAGGATATCGAATTTCATACATAAAGTCCAGGGAAATGCAGGAATTTCTGCAAAAACAGGGAACGGATAGCATTATATCATAACCAACACTTCTATCCTGTATTTGTCATTACCTGATTCACACTGTCCCTGTTTCTTGGAAAGAAGACATGCCAGAAGTTTTTTCCTCATTCAAAAATGTGACTGGTACAACAGTGAACACTCAACCACATGAGCAACTGATCGTCTTATCAAACACGATATAGCAAAACCGATATGTAACACTGTCCCCTAAAACTTCAGTACTTAAATTTATACTGAAATCCCAGGGAAATTCCTCTTAAAGTAGGATAACCTGAAACTTGTCTCCACTATCCCCGTCTTGTAAGTTTAACCAGATATACATTTGTCATTGAGATTTACCACTGAAGGTGTAATTTTTTCGAATGATCAAATCAATTACCGGTAATTGATTGGGTATTGTAAGGATCCTTAACAGGGCCGACGAGTATATAAAAATTGCGGGTCGGCATCATACATCACCTACGAGTTTTTCATTGAAAGGGCATAACGTATTAAAAACTACACTGCCATCAAAATAGTCAACCGTGTTGCTGATAGATTTGCCACTCCGTGGTTGTCAAAAAGTAGGAAAACTGGTGACCCTATTGATGGAATTAACTAATTACAGAAATTACAACGAAAAGTTCTCGAGCGCAAAAAAATATAAAAACTGCAGGAAAAGTGGCTCTCTGTGGTTTTAGCTATGAGGTGAGGTTGAGATTTCATTGTTTGCACAGCGGTCTACCTTCTGGGGCCTTATATTAGGAGCCCCGGAAATGGATCTTTTCAACATTTATTTCCCCTCGGTAAATCAATTCACCATACCGTGATTTAGCACCAGGGATGTAAGTCAGGAGAGGTGAAAAAACTGGAAGTCGGACAAGGCCTTCCCTGTAGTGTTCCCTGTCAGCAGAAGACCCTAGAACGACCTCCCCACCTCCCCTGCAGTGCCTCCCGGGCAGCAAAACGCCCCTGGACGGTCTCCTGTCCCCTCCTGGAAACTTCCCAGTGACTCAGTGGGAAGATTCCAGGAGGGTCAAGGAGACCGTCCAGGGGCGAGACCGTCCAGGGGCATTTTGCTGGCCGGGAGGCACTGCAGGGGAGGCGGGGAGGTCGTTCTAGGGTCTTCTGCTGGCCGGGAACACTGCAGAGAGGGCCATTTGTGATAGTATGGGATTTTTAACATTGGTAGAATAAAGGACTGTACGGAAATATAGAAAAGTTCCTTCCAGGTGAAATTCCAGGAATTCCAGGAAGACTTACATCCCTGTAGCACCAGTCTTGTATAAGCCCTGGGGTTATGAGATTGTTGACTTTTCATAAGCACTAAAATAATGGGATATCAAATAATCGCCAGTCTTGTATAGAGGTGCTGCCGAATTGAACAGTACCCTAGTCGTATATCACTACAGTACGGTATCAAGTGTTTATAAAGAATAGAGCCATCACCTTCTGGGGCTGGAGGTGTTGTCTCTGAGCTTGGCGAGTCAGACGTTAATAACCCCATTTCATCTAACCGGTTAAAGACCCCCTAAGAGCTGCCTATGCCTCTTTGGAACAAGAGAACTTCTCCACAACTGTTTAGTTCTTCAGATAACCTCATATCAATATAGCCTAGGTCAAGTTCACTTTCAATTATTTAGTGTTGGTTTCCACTGAAGGGTTTTGTTTTTCACTGGATGACTGAATTTATGAAAGGACATGGGGATAGTTTTACACTGTTACTGAAGGGAGGAAATGGGTAGTTCAACCCCCAGTGGTTCCTCTATTGATGATCACATGTAGGCACAAAAAAACTGCAGCTTGTACACATATGTTTGGAAGTACATACTACAGTACCAAAGTTGCCATTCACCATAATCAGATCACCTGTGCGGCTTATATGATTTGTCAAAGTTAGGGGTGCGGCTTATGCGAGATATGGCATATCTCATTTTAATAGCCACAGTACTCACCGAACACAGATACACTCGGAAAAAGGTCTGGGGGGGGGGAGGAGAACGAGAAGTTGCCAACAACACTCCCTGGACACATTTGCTGGTTTACCCTTTCAAAATTGACGCAGTTTGAGCAAATTAATGCGAAGGGTGATCATAGAAACAATTTTTTCTCGGGGGGAGGGGGGTGAGCCTTCTCGAAATCACAACGGTAGTGTGTAACTCGTAACAGCTATTTAGTATCTTTTATTATACATCTGACCTCGAACTGTATAATAGAAAACACTCGCTCACATTAGGGCTGGGCAGAACCCATTGATGAGCAGTTTATTTGTTTTGGGGTTTTTAAAGTATAGTTGGGACGTTCTAGGCTATCTGGACTTTCTAGGCCCGTTTTCTTAGTCGAACGTATGAAACTAGGACACGGATATATAATGCTGCATTTCACCAGAGCATTGGTTGAACATCTGGACAGACATGTCTGATTCTGCTGACCCAGTATAGTAAGTACACCACTGGGATGTCGGACTGGGCAGATCACACTCATGAGGGTAGGGACTGGGTAAATCCACACTGATGGGGGTAGGGGCTGGGTAAATCAACACTGATGAGGATAGGGACGGGGCAAATTCAGAATGATGCGATGGGGGGGGGGGGGGGGGGGGGTCTACTAGGCAGATTCACACTAATGAGGGTAGGTACTGGGCAAATCCACACTGATGAGGGTAGGGACTGGGCAAATTCAGACTGATGTGATGGGGGGGGGGGGGGGTATACTAGGCAGATTCACACTGATGAGGGGAGGGACTGGGCGAATCTACAAATGAAGAGAGACTGGGCAAATCGCCACCTATGAGGGGAAGTACTAGGCCAGCCGCTTTCTCATAAAAAAACCTTTCCTATGTGCCCGGGTGGCCCACATAAGTGGATAAAGGCAATCCCAGAAGCATATATATATACCTAAAAGTAGATGCTAACGCTAGCCCGGGAGACATGGCCCATCGTTTTGGGTGCAAGCCTAGTTTTCCCATCCTACCCGGTAGCCCACAGAAATCAAATGGATGCCTATATATATGCCTTCCGAAAGATTAAATCATGAGAAAGCCTGCCATTTTGGTTTGAGTATAACTTAACCAGGGATTCATCACAATTTCTCTTAGGCTTCCCTACTGTATTCATCAATGTAGTCATGTTGGAAAGAGAAAATCACTGAATGGACATACATTTATTCAGTTATATGCCCGGATGGCCCTTGTCTGAAGAAGGTACCAAGGACTGGGCAGATTGGCTAGAGACTGGGCAGATCCACACTGATGAGGGGAGGGACTGGCAAATCATCACTTATAAGGAAAGAGACTGGGGCAGATCCACATTGATGGGGGAGGGACTGGCAGATCCATAATGATGGGTGAGGGACTGGGCAAATGCACACCGATTATAGGGGTGGGGGGTGATAGCAATGAGAACACTACTGGGATGTCAGACTGGGCAGATCCACACTGATGGGAGACGTACTAGGCATTCACACTGATGAGTGAAGGCACTGGCAGATCCACACTGATGGAGAGAGGGCCTGGACAGATTCACACTGATGACGGGCGGGTCTGAGCAGATTCACACAGATGGGGGGTGAGGGAGGGAGGGGACTGTGCAGATTCATACTGATGACGGGAGGGGGACTGTGCAAATTCAGTGATCATGGGAGGGACTGGGCCAGGGGAGATCAACACTAAAGCGGAGAGGGGTTGACTGGGAAGATCCACACTGATATGACAATGGACAGGGCAGATCCACAACAGTAATGAAGTGGGGCGAAAATGGAGGTGCTGGGCAGATCATGTTGTAAATTAAATGTTAACCATTTGTTGATGCGAATTTTTCGCATACGATGAGAGCGAATAACAAATATTGTCCACCTTACAATCTTATGGTCTAAGCTCAACTATTTGCCAAAACCGTACACCTCTGTAACCTCACCCTATTCATGCATATTTTTTAGTCGGCTGAGCTGTTACCGTATGACTTTGATCTAAGGACTGATGCTAATGTGCCACACTCCATCATTGAACGAAGCATCAACTGACAATTTGGAACAGAGTACCAAAGATAATAGGTGCCCAGATCAGTTTTATAACATTTAAAAATGTCACTTGAAATGTTATCTCCTCAAAGCATTGGAAGACCATTTTATTCACTACATTAGGATTTAACATTCCAGGTGACAAGTGAAATAGACCAAAATACGATTATTGGCAGCATAAATTTAGTAAAGTTAGATGATTACTCCGTTTTAGGGTATGCAGCACATGCATCAGTGTTCTCCTTTCCTGGGGAAGCCTTGGTAAGTGGAATATTTATATAGTGGACAGCTAGGTACATCTTTTTTACTCCGACGATTACTTGGACCAGAAGTATGTAACCAACGGGGAGGTCCTCCATTAGACCATAGTTGACTAGAACAATCACTTTAAACCTCAATATTTAAATGAACACTTTTTCTTAACGGGGTAAACGCGGGGCCATACCTTAATCAGATTGCCTGTCTGTGAGTGAATATTTTTCTTGTAGTTTTCCCCCGACATTGATGATTCATAACTTAATTAATGATTTACTTTGGCCACAACTTCTAGAGCCACCAAAATAATTTAGCATGGCAGTCTTGGATTGAATCAAAGAGTTTGATCGCAACATATCACATTGTAATTTTCTCTTCAAGCAGATAGCTTGCCCCACACACCTTTCTTGCACACTTGCATACGTCCGTGTAAAATATACGTACCAAATTAGAAATGGCATTCAATCGTGAAGTCTTTCATAAAAGTCAACACAGAGAGAAGGAAAAACTCAAAAAGCAAGCCAACAAGGGCAACATCTTTATCATTGTTATTTTGTGAATTATTCACGGAGTTTTCATTATCACACTTGTTGATTATTCT